>CM062820.1:79710200-81053534 GCA_031772625.1 Pinus tabuliformis | reverse complement strand
AAAAACATCTCTATCGACATAACCCCAAAACCCTCAAGATCAATGGCTAATGTAAAATTCATAAAAATACATCCCCCTCAAGCCAATTGTTAGCACAATTGGAGTACCCACTCGTGCCCTTGGTCACTTCATAGATGACAAGATTTAATCCTTTATTTGAAAAATCCCTCCTTAATTGAGGACACTAATTTTATTCAAAAAATAAGGAATCTTCACCTTGATGATCAAGACACTACGACCAACTTTGGCATTGTGTCTTTATTCACCAAAATATTGGTTCTCAAACATATTAGCTTAATCTTTAAACTTGTTGACCTTGAAAACCTTAACCTCATTCAAATATGTCTTAAGTATACCTTCTTAACCTTTAAAGTAACTTACAAAAAAATTGGGGGTACACCCATAGGGTCTTCATTATCCCCAGTGGTTGCTAATATATTTATGGAATGTTTTGAGAGACCTTAGCCTTAAACTTTTGGTATCTCAAACCTAAATGGTGGCATTTATTTGTCGATACTTTCTAGTTTACTCTCATTTCCATGCCTCCCTCATCTATTTTTTGAACCATCTTAATAGAATTCCCCCCATATTCAATTTACTATGGAAAAGGACAAATATAATTATCTTCCCTTGATGTTCTTATATCATGTTTTCTTGGTGACACCATTCCCACTAACTGTGTAGGGAAAAGACCCATACTGATCGAGAGCTCCATGCCTAATCCCATCATCTTCCAACCCAAAAATCCATTGGGATGAAAACTCTTTTACTTAAGACATTTGCATCTTGGATTCTCAATTTTTGGAGAAGGAAAAAGCCCATTATCAATGGTTACTTTTTCTACCAAATCAAAAAAGTGTTTTGCTTAGTCTGCCCAAAACTCTTCCTCTTTCCCACTTTGAGCTCTCATTTATTTTCCCTAAATCTAGGACACCATTGATCATATTTCAATATTTCTCACAAAAAAGAACAACAAACCCCTCTTTAAAACCCACAAAACTCTTAAACATTTATTTAGAACTACCAAGAACATGTTAGACCCTACACTAGGTCTAGGAGTTTACCAAATCCCTTGCTCATATGGAAAATCATATGTTGGCCAAACTGGGAGGTCATTCAAATCTCGTTTCAAAGAACACATGACAGAAACAACACACATCCACATCTCTAAATATACTATTGTTGAGCATTATTTTAAATATAAACACCACATTTATTTCGGTCAAACCAAAAGTCTTTCCTTAGTACCCTATTACACCTCCTGCATCATGTAAGAGGCTCTCAAAATAAAAAAACACCCTGATAATTTGAATAAAGAAAAAGGTTATAAACTTAGCTAGTCTTGGAAATCCATTATGCATCTACTTCATCCTTGAGCTTCCTTGGCCCCAAAAAAAATCATTCTTGCTCTTTTTCCCTTATCCACATTTCCTCGGGGAAGGAAGTAATATTTTATTCATTTATTTTTCCCTAGCCCTTAATTCCTTTCTTTTTTCTAAATATTTCCTTTAACATTCCCATTTTTAATTATTTAATAAATAAATAATCCTTTGAATTATTAACCATTTTAAACCATTTACATTTCTTAATTAGTTTCTTTTAAATTAAAACATTAACAATTATTGTTAACTTAATCAATTTTCATTTTTATTTGACCTCTTGTCATTTACTTTAATTGTAATAATTTTCCTTCTTAGCGGTCACTTTACCTTTAACCTCTTCTACTTATTCTTCTGCAATTATTTCAAGCACTAAGCTTTGATTGTCCCTAATGATGGGTGCAATGTCCACTCGAAATGTTGACATTTCAAAGCAGTACACATGTGGAATTTCCAAAAATATCAACTAGCATGTAGAGGTTATTTTAACATATGAGGAAATTACATGTGCAAGTAAGTGATATTCTACAAAAAGTGGCATAACACATAAGAGTAGCTCAACATGAAAAGGATATTGAAAAGGATATTCAAGGCATTATGGGAAAGTTATTTGTTATTGGTACATTTGAGTAATGAACACTATTGTAAGAAAACTTATGAAAAATTGAACGTGAAGAAGATTGGGCATTGCAAGAAGAAGAGGAAATCTATAGATAATGCAAATGAAGTGTAGTTGCAAGGTGAAATGGATATATCACCACTATTTAATGTGGAGGAATTTTATGATTTTGAACGTTATGACTTAGATAAAAGTCAATAGATCAAGGGTGTCAAACAAAATTTAGATGGATCAAATCTTAAAGAAGTAACAACTAAAATTGTAAAGGTATTGGAGGAAAAAGTATTTTGAATGTAATACACAATATATAATTAGTATTTATGTGAAGTGGGGGAATATGGTATAATTTTAGAGTAGGTGGATTTAAAGAATACGTATTAGAGACATCTCAAAGGTAATATTGTGATGGGGTAAGCGACTATGTACACATGAACACTATTTTTTTTCCACTAGAGTTTGATGCAAGAGTATTGTGATCTCTTTTCCTGTTAAGGACCGTGATCAACCTCCTAGAAAATCCCATCTACATTTTTACAGAGGTGGTACTCCTCTTTTACACTCACATTTTCTAGTTAACTCCAATAATGATAAATTAAGAGTTCAACATATTACACCTATTATTGGACCAGATGGTAAATAATAAGAAATAAGTAAAATAGAATTAAATAATAATCTCACAAATTATTCATTCCATCATATCCATCCATTAACACATAATGATGAAGAGACATTTGAATCAATATGCATAGATAGAAAATAAAAGAGTCATTCCAAGTATTTCAAAGAGATTTAAATGATTTCATTCATTCAATATCATTAGAGTCATAGGAGAACATTCATGAGATCTCAAGCTTAGTAGAAGTTTGTGAAATCACAAATGTCATGCACTCCTAAAAGAGCTCTATGTGAGAGTTAAAAATATTATAAATTGGAATTTAAGTTTGAATAAAGTGTAGGCTTAAAGCACTCCACAAAATTCTTGATATTTAAATGGAAATTCATTGCATTCATACCTAAGAGGTTGGGATGGGGCTCACATGGACCAAATAGATAATATAATTACCTAGAAGAAAGAAAATAGTTGTAGTCAAGGGATCATCTTTACAATTGAACAACACAATTCATAAAGCTAGATGATATGAAACTAGGACGAAAAAAAGGGGAAATTGCTTAAAATGAAATACAAGAAAAGCACAAAATTGTAGTAGAATGATTGACAGAATGAATCGCTTCTTTTGCAGAATCTATATGTTTGAATATATATTGGCTCCAATTTTTTTATTGCAATTGACAATGTTTTAATCCAATCATCAATGTACTCCTTCATGCGAGGAATAGTTATGTCCTACTTTACCCTAAGTGCAAATATTTCTTTTTCAGTTTATTTTAAATGTGAGCATAATTTATCAATGGTTTCCATCTGGTCATCATTATCATTAACACATACAACTAGCCATTTCTTGATTTCCTCTTCCAAGAAATTATTAATATTTTCAATCTCATTTCCCTAGGACATTTTGATGATGCTCAATTCTTCCTCCAATTGGTCCTTTGGAATGAACATAAAATATTTGGCCCTTCAAGGTGTTCAATGAACACGATTGCTTTAAATAAAACATTAATTTCGTGATCATTAATCTTTGCACAATTAGCTATGAAATCTTTAACATCTAAATTTTACATACCATATTGCTAATATATGCTTTATTCACTTTCCTAATGGAAGTCTTTGTTGAGTGTTCCAAAAATCATTCAGTAGAAATTTTTGTAATGAATGTATGTAGATAATTTTTGGCAAAATGTTGTTCATGGTTGATCTAGGTGGATATCATTGTCCACCCACCTCTTCCACTGACTCAATGGTTCTCTATCTTCTTGGAAGTTTTTTTATGATTTTTTTTTGGGTCCCAAACTTTTGAGGCCCTAAATGATGTTTTTTGGCAACTCGGGGGGCCATGCATTAATATGAAATCCATTGACTTTAGTTAAAATTTATATTACTTAGTTATTTACAATAAGCTATTGTGCACCCCAAACAAATATTGTATGCAAAAGTTGTGTCCTTGGGAAGTTGATGTACCAACTAATCACCTTGGGGCCCACAACCCTTTTGATGCTTCCTATTCTAGAGTTAGGGTTTTAGACCTCTAGGATTATTTATTTATGTTAAAAGGCCATTCTTTCAACCTCTTGTAATATCTTTTGCAAATGTGTGTACCATCTCTCTCTCTTTATCTCTCTTCAAAGATATCTACCACCATTTCTAACCAATTTGTGTTCTGCAATATTCTATTATTTCACTTATTAATATAAGTTGCATTTTTAACCATAATGTTGTGTTGTCTATTCTATTTATCCTTTTGTATGTTTCATTCCATTTCCTACTCTTAAATTCATTCCCTGTACAACCCATATTAGTGGTATTAGAGTAATTTACTCCTTGTTTCTTGAAGCATGTCCCCGACAAGGTCAAGGTACAAAGGGTTGGGTCTTGAGCTGATTTCACTTGGGAATGATAACTCTTTCCAATACAAGTAGCCTCCCATTGTGGAAGATAAGAGAGATGAAAAATTAGGAAATCCTATCAAGTTGTTGCTTGAGGAAGCAACAATAAAGGAATGAGATGATGGAAAATATTTCCTAGATCCTTCGATTATTTCCAACATTAGCAGAGGCACCTCTAACCAATGGAAATTTCAGTGGTGTGACAACCTTCAAGGTGCAATTTTAATTTGATATCCCCTTATTTGAAGAAGAAATATATGGAGATGCTTTAAAGAAATGGTTAAATCTATTAAAGGGTTACTACTCTGTCCAAAAATTTTCCAACAATGAAAAGATCACGTTCGCGTTCCTAAAAACCCTTCCTCATGTAAAATATTGGTGGGAAGGTTACTAGGAGAGAAAAAATAAATATGAGCCTATGATATTCAAGGCATTACCCACTTGGGTAGCTTTTTTTAATGCCCTTAAGGATGAATTCTACCTTTTAGGGAACTATGATGACTAGTACACAAGATGGACAACCTATGATAGGAGAGAGACCATAGGGTGTCAGAGTACACCAATACTTTCCATAGCTTTTAATAAAATATAGGTAACAATTACTCTTAGTAACACTTGGTTTTGAATTACTATAGTGTTCTATAGAGGTACATCCAAATGGAGATAGATTTATTGGACATTTCCTCACTAAGAGCCACTTATCGATATGCTATCAAAATTTAGAACAAATTGAAGTAGAGGCATAAGTAGGAGTTTCAGTCTAGAAATCCACAATAATAGAAGCTTATAAAAGGTGGTTCGAACTCATAGAATGAGGGACATAGAAAGGAGATCAAAACTCAAGACAACCAACCTAGATCATAGGTAAAGAAGGATAATGGGAAGTCATAAAAGAACAATGAAAAGTAGTATTCCACAAAATCCCCTTTCACAACACTAATGAATATCTCTCAAAACAATAATGTTGGTAGAGCTTTAAAAAAGGGAAACATGGTTTGGCTCTGATTCTAATTCACAATAGGATAAAGGAAAATGGATCATTGATGTAGAACCTAATGTTACTATCACAACTATAAAAATGCAAGTAAAAGATACAAACAATCATGAACAGGGGCAGTGCCTCTTCCATTCATAGATGTGGATGAAGGGGACCCCAATACATTTCATCATTAACAATGGGATCCAGAAGAACTTGATTTCAATAGAGGTCTTCAAGAGATTGAAGATGTTGAAAATGAAACACCCCTAGCCATACACCATTGGTTGGTTAAGCCATGGATGAGACATCTATAGAAACCAATAATGCATTTATCCTATGGCATCAAGCCCTTTAAAGATGAGGTATTGTGTGATGTTTCTACTATTATGAAACCTGTTAGTGTCAGTCTTTGCAGCCTTCCTCCAGTGACCAAGCATGCTCTTACAAAGTGATTTTAAGGTGTCAAGGTCAAATTTTGTCATTTCAGCGAGTCTTCAAGCAAAATTTGGTCCCTAGGCATTAGGTCTAGGGTTTGCTTTCACTCCTTCCAAAGTTGCCCAAATGTCAGTCTATGTCACTATTCAGCTGAGTGTACCATCATTCAGAAGGTTGTCATTATCATGTCAAGTTCCACTAGGTCATTTTACACCTTGTTCATGCTTCAGTTGCGCCTAGGTAAGGTCATTTCCCTCTCCTAGGGTTTTGAAGGCAATTTCTCTTGGACGGTCAAATCATTGGCAAAACTTGTATCCTGATGTTCATACACCTTCCCCTATCCTTAAAGTACCTTATCAAACACTTCCCATCATTGAGATCCCCCAAATTCATCATTTTCGCACAAACCCTAGTTTCTTGCTACAACCTGGAAATTTTCTAGGTTGGACCTGTGTTTTGCCTTTTTGGACCCCTTTCCCTCACTCAATTTCTGAGATTCCACTTTCCCCTACTTCCTAACATCCCTCCCTACTTCCCAAAATTTCCTCAAGAATTTAGAAGCTCCCTATCCCCGTCATTTCACTTCATTTCGACAAATCCCTTGTTCCACACATCGGGATAGGTTTCACTCAAATGAGGTTTCTGAGCAATAAAAGATGAATTTGGAAAAACTGAGAGAGGTTTTTGTCCAAAACATTCCAAGGAAGAAAAAAATCCTTCACTTTTTACACAGGTGTCATGGTTTTAGAGAAATGTCAAAAATACAATTGCCTCAGGAGAATTGATGCACCTCTGAAGTGACCTTGGGAAAATCAATTTTTCTCCTAGCTCAGTTGGCCAAATGACTTGCTTGATGAGTCAAATGATAACTACACATAGAGATATTTCCAATGAGATATCATGAGATCAATTTTTAGTTGAGGAAGGCATTCAAACGTTGACTGTAACAGCACTCTGCCTTTAGGCAGCCTCATTTGGCACATTTTGACCAGTCTTGGGAGATTTGATTTTTGACATGGCAAATGAACTCCAAATTGAAACATTTTAGTTGGTTTGGAAAGTAGACTCAAATACATTTCCAACGAGCTATCCTACACCCAATTTGGACACCGGGAAGGCCTCCAAAAGTCACCTGGAAAAGAGCGCGACGCACAGAGGGAGCGCGATGCACTGGGAGAAAATTTCCAGTGTAAATTTACACTGGCGTGACGCACATGGAGAGCACGGCGCACAGGGCTAAAAGGCCTGAAATTGTGCCAAATTGCCTATGAAGCCCATCAAATTGCAATCTAGGCTCTACACACCACTTGTGCATCACTTGTTTATGGGTGATATAAGGGTTTTTATGCCTGTAGTCAAATGAAATTTTTTTTTATAAAGCAAGCAAAGGAAGACATCAAGAAACCATGATGCTAGGGTTTGTGCTATAGTGACAGTGCTGCCAAGGTGTTTTTCCTACCCTACCCCTATTACTCATTCCCCTATGCTATTGTCCCCATAATCACTACCCTAACCCTACCAAAAATCATACTCCCTTCCCCCCTTCCTATTGTTCAAAAAACCCAAACCCTACCTTGCAAACAACACAAACCCTACCCCATCAACACTATACCCAAACTACTCCCAAGTCCCTGACAAATCTCTCCCTTTAACCCCTATTCCCATTACATTATTCCCTTCCTAATACTCCCTGTTTAATTGTCCCCTTGGTGGCAGATTGTCAAAGCAACTTCCAGCTTCATTTAAATCAAAGGGTAGCCTAAAATTCAGTTTACAAACAGCAGTCATGGCATCCGAGGTTTCATCAGAGTATGAGGTGGAAACTCATAGCGATACAACTTCAGGAGAACATTCTCCCAGGAGACATCACAGGAGTGGCAAACATGTTAGGGATGAGCCAAACACCCTCATTGAATTGCAGGCATGCCCTCTTGCTATGCCAGTATCCATCACCTATCAGAGAGGAAGTAGGCATTTGTTTGCAGCAGCAAAGCGAGTGTTATCTCCACCCGAGGTGGAAGAGGCCTCACTCCCTACATTGAAAACATAGGTACAGGACAAGGACAAGAAACCCATGCATGATGAAGGGCCATCAGGTGAACAGGAGGCCGATTTCATCCTCATTCAGGATGATGATGCAGATGTGGAGAGCGGCCGACTTAGGATGACTATTCCGGAACAGAACACGGAGATCCAAGACTTTTCACTCAATTTGGAGAGGTCCCAATGGATCATCAAGTATTTGGAGCAGAGAAAAAAGTGGCTTAAGGACCAACATGAGATCATGGAGCTGCAAAACATCCGTGAAGACCAGCAGGCTGCCCAAAGAAGCCTAAATGAAAAGACACCTATTCAGCAGGAGATAGAGGCTAATTGAGAGATTTGGCTTGAGAGGATCCATATCCACTTAGAGAAGCTGTTGGTAAAAGCAAACAAGGACAGGGACATGCTCAGGAACATGAAAAACCACTATTGGGCACGGAACAAGGTTTGCAAGGCACGAATAAGGAATTTGAAGGCAAACCTAAAGAAGGCATCAAAAAGGAAAAAGAGGCAAAAAGAGCATGATCGACTCTGGATATTGGCCGAGGCAATCCTTGGCCCACCATAACACTTAATGAAGAAGCTCCAGACCAAATTTCAAGAAATTTGGAGCACATTTTGAAATTTTGAAATTTTTTGTGCAAAAAACAGGGTTTTTCTCCCTGTGCGTCGCGCCACTGGCGTGACCCTAAAATTATAGAGCTCCAAATGAGGAATGGCTTGAATTTCTGGATTCAACATGGAAAATCATGACTACTAGTGTCCGGGCAAGAAATTTTGACAAGATCTGAGTCTCCTAAAGGTCAAAAAACACCCAAAAATGGCCTCTCTGCCACTTTTTTGACACACAGAAACCAGTCTTGGGAGAATGAATATTTGGAGGGGCAAATGAACACCAAATTCAAAAATTCCAGTGGGGTTAGAAATTAGACAGGACAATATTTCCAGCAAGCCCACTTGGGCACATTTTGGACACCTGCAAGTGCCCCAAAACAGGCCCCAAAGTAGCGCGACGCACAGAGGAAAAATTGCCAATTTTCTTCCGTTTCGCGAAATTTCGGTTCGCGACTTCTCCAAGTGGGCCCGGTCTTCCACACTCCGATTTTTTGGCACCAAAGGCGGCATTTAAAGAGTTTTTTCTCCAGATTGGCTTCTATCCAAGTGGCGAAGGAAGGCAAACGGTCACCCCAATGCCAAATGTCATGTTTGCAGCGCTGCACCTGTAGCTGATGGTTGGCTCTCCATCTCCATTTTGTAATGACTCGAGTAACTTCCCAACCCCTGGGTGTTCTATCTCTTCCTCACACATTCTATATTGTATGCAAGTTATTTGCAAAGGGTTGGTTGGCTTGTAACTTCTGGGAGACTATGGGAAAGAAACTTTGTTTCTTCACTGTGTATTTTTGACATAGAATTAATGAAAGGCATCGGCTCTGTTTCATGAGATTCTTGTGGTTGTGAGTGTAGAAAATGTGTCTCTTATGTTTTCATATGTATTTCGTTATGTTTCATAATTCAATTCATGTTCATTTCCAGTGAAATTTTCTGAGTGAGATTAGGTAGAATTCAATTTTATTGCTCTGCCTGTGGGAAAATTTCATGTTCAGTGTTATTCTTCTGTTGAAAAGGATTCATGTCACTATGCCCTTTTCACTTTCTTCAGCAATCTATTCATGCTGCGGTACCTCAAACTAACTTGTTACATTTTCCGCCTACCTTGCCTCACGGAATAATCTGTGCCTTTGTATTAAATTCTCTGTTCTTTGCTGAGCGTCGGTCCCATAACATCCCAGAAGCTCGGTCATTCATGAAAATTGTTTCCAGAATCCCTATTCACTTACTAGCCTAAGGTAAATATTTCATTGTAAGTCATCTCAGACCGTTTTCGATTATCTATTCACTGAGCGTGACTTGGAGAGAGCCCTCTCCTGCTCTGGTAGGGCTAGCTACCAGACTGAGGGTGGTTTGTGGTTACCCTAATTTTTGCCTTCCTTAAGCCTGAGGCAGATTTAGGTGCTAACAAAACCAACTCACAAAAATATAAATCAACGACTTAAAAATTATCCTCTTCGGTAGTGAAACCTCCTTTACATTACATAAATGAACAATTATTGGATGATACAAATGAAAATACCTCCTTTTTATATATAGGAGTCTAAGGGGTCACAATATAATCAAATCCTACATAACAATAATAATGTAATGGCACAACAATAACAATAGTGGGCTTCTATGGGGCAAAAAAATAACTATATGGGGGCTACATGGGCACAACACTAACAATAAGGGGGATACACTAGTATTATAGGGACTTAACATGCCCCTCTCCTTCAAAAAAGTGGTGTACTTGACGCTTGACTAGTTCTAAATGCTTTTGTATAAATTTCTCATCCTCCCATATGGAATGTTCAGCAGGTAAGTTCTTTCACTTAATGAGATACTCTGAAATTGATCGATTTTGCAGTGGTCGGGTTATTGTTTCTATGACTGCTTTAGGCTCAAATATAATTTTTCCTTCTTTGTCAAGTTCTTGAAACAATGTTTGAACTGGAAACTTGTCACCAATAACCTTCTTTAAGCATGAAACATGGAAAACTGGGTGTACTTGAGAATATGCAGGCAACTCCAATTTGTATGCCATAATACGAATCTTTTCCAATACCTTGTAAGGATGGTAGTACTTGGGTAATAATTTTTTATCCTTCTTAGCTTGCTTGAGATACATTTGTTTGTATGGTTGTAGCCGTAAAAATACCCAGTCACCTACATCCAAACTTCTTTCACTACGTTGTTGATCTTCCTGTTGTTTCATTCGATTCTGCACTAGAGTGAGGTTATCCTTTAAGATTTAGAGAACTTGTTGTTGATGCTTGATGTGATCTTCCACTGCTTGAACCTTAGAATTTTCTCTTAAATATGATGTGATGGATGGTGGATAATATCCATAAATTTTCATAAATGGGGTCATTTTTGCTACAATATGGAAAGAAGTGTTATACCACCATCAAACTAGAGGTAACCACTCGACCAATTGTGTTTGTTTATCATATACAAAGCAACGAATATTCCCTTCCAAACATTTGTTCACTATCTCACTTTTCCCATCATATTGAGGATATAAGATGAGCTACGAGCTAATTGAGTACCAAGACAAGAAAATAATTTCGTCCAAATTTTTTGAGTGAAAATGGGATCTCTCTCACTTACTATAATATTTGGATTTCCATGAAGCTTTTAAATTGTTTCCATAAATGCAATAGAAACTATATTGGCTTTAAAAGGATGAGATAATACACAAATGTGTGTATACTTGGTAATTCTATCAACTACCACCTGTTGAAGAAAGTGTAACTAGGTTTGGTCTTCATAAATGTAATTTTGATCTTTGTACTTGTAAAAGAATAGAAATATTATTTTTGTAAATTATAAATTGAGTTTCTTGCTCATTACATAGGTCCAACACATGTTGAAGTGCTATAGGAAATCCAAAGAGTCAAATAAAATGTTAAAGATATCTTCTTGAGTATATATGTAATGTATATGGGTCAACCTAGTGTCTAGATCAACCCCCCAAGACAAGCACAATCCTCTTGAAGAAGGCAACAAGAAAAATGATGTAAAACACAGTCATGCCAGCCTGCAAATGAATTAAAAGAATTCATATCGTCTTGCAAAAGGAGACACAACACTTCACTCTGACACGTCAACTAATTATGGAGGACAAAAAACTATAAATACCCTGCTAGGGTCACCATAGAAAGACAAAAAATTCAGACTCTTTGTAATTTCGTATGGGTGCAGGAAGCTCTGAAATTTTAGATGGAATAGTAAGGTACAAGATCTTGGTGATGAGTACAGTGTCTCAGTGCAAGCAAATTATAGTGATAAGTGTGTCTCGGCCTCCTCATAATCATAGTCTCGAAATGTTGAACGTAGTCATGACACATACAAAAATGCAGTCACTATCTCAAAGATCTCTTAGTAATATACTCTCAGTCTAATTATTATGAAATAGGATCATGATGATCCCATAGCAGTATACACAGTCTCAACATTCTTGTTCTGAAGAATATCATACACTCTCTGTATAAAACTAATGATACGGATCTTAGTGATCCCACATGAATACTCTCAATATACATACATATCCCAATATGGACCTGTTGACAGTGCTGGACCTGCCAAGTTCAGGGGATCTCCCTGGTATGAAGTCCTAACTAGACCTCACACCATTTGGTGTAGAAGTCCCATCTGGTACGATGGCCCGGTTGCCATTATCTTAAAGACCTGCCTCAACTCTTTCTTGTCTACACAGGAGAGTGGTGTGCTTTGTCTTCGAGAAGTGAGGTTCGTGTGCCTGGTGAGTGTAAGTGTCACTTGTGTCAATGGTTCTTTCAATGTCGAGGGAGAGGGTGAGAGTGAGTTCCAAGTCGATTGGGAGTAGTCCCAACACTGTTAGGAACACACAACACAACATGACATGCACAACTTCCGGAGGAGCAGTCCACATGGATGCGACAGTCACAACATACAAGGTAAGATAACACGTACAACACTCAATGGATTAGTTCGAACGAGTGCAACGGTTGTTACAACAAGCTTCATGTGAAAGGTCTGTCTGATGTCTGGGAGAGTAGTCTACACGGGCGAGACAATGTTAACAACATATACAACACATTTCCATTAATATATTATGCATTACAACAAATGAAACAGTTCAGATGTAGAACAAAGGTTAAAGAAACATGCATTACAAGTGTTAAAGATCAGTCTTACAACAGATACAATACATGTGTGAAAACGTGCTGGCATGTTAGTAGGCTTTTGAATTAAGCGAAAGTTCCAAGACACATCGTTACACCATACATCACTAACCCTGAGTGTGGGGTGTTGGAGCCACTACTTACTCCTCAAAGAAAAGATTACAGACTCTCTTGGCTATGTGGGAGGAGTTGAGGTGAAAAAGTCCTTTGCATGTACAAATGAGGGGGTATTTATAGCCAAGGGTGAAACTGACCCTTATGGTTGTTCGACTACCCTCATGACCGTTTGGCTTCCATGACTTTTCGACTTACATGACTCTTTTTTCAACAAGCGGGTTTCTTGGACTTCCACGTTACATCACATTAATTGACAACATAGCCCATAGTGGAGATGTGGGTGATATGACTCATGACATGACTCGACATGACTTGAGATGACAGTGCTAGTACATTCTTCTGGAGTGCATGTCGAGCTACAGTGTTGTTGGGTGATGGATGTCTTCATGGTGTATCATAGCTTCACCTCCGCATGGCGAAGTGCACGGAGTCTTCGATGGTCCTTGGTTCGCTTGATGAAGCTTTAGCATGTTGTTCCTTGCTTGCATGCTAGAAGGCTTGACAGGCTCATCTGTTCATGAAGGTGCATGTTCGTCGCGTTCGTTTGCTTCACATGCTTCATTCGTTCATCTGTTGGTGAACCTGTCCTTCTGCATGTGCTCGCTTTGTTCATCCTATTCATCGTCTTTCCATGTTTGTTGGTGTACCTATACCTACAGTCACTGATGACGAGACAACATCAATCCAAAACATCCTAGTATAGCTTGGCACATGATCATTTCGGATGCAGGTGACCAAGAGAGGTGGAAAGGTTGTGAAGCACGATGATGGCTCCAAGCACTGCTGATGAAGACTGTGCAAGAGTCACTGAGTGATGGAGACGGGCAATCTAAGTCAACAGTGACTGCCTGTGAGGTCTGGCTCGATTGGGAGGCAAAATTGGGCAAATTTTGGGAGGAACAATCCGAGATGTAGGAAGGAAAGGTAGGCATGCTCTTCACATTTTTCAGAACAAATGGGCAGCGGGGGTTGGACAACCAGATTTGTGCATTTTTCCAAAGGAACAGGCCGGGCTGCATGAAGGGTCAGCGGGTAGAAATTGCACAGTTTTTGGGAGGAACTTCCTAGGAGGCTAGCAACCAAAACTGCGCAATTCCCGAAGGGAACTATTAGTTGTCTACTAGGGTCACTGGTAGCCAAAACTAGGCAATTCCTAGAGAGAATTGGCAATTAGCTACTCAGTCACTGGCAGGAGAAACTGCCCAATTCCTAGAGGGAACTGACAGTCTGTTGCTAGGAGCTACTGACGGGGAAATTGCATCGAAGCTGGGAAGCTAGCCTACTGATCATCTCTGTGCAATTTTTGAGATGATCAGACTTCTTGACAGTAGAAGGCCTGCTCATGAAAACTGCACAATTTCTTGGATGAGCAGCTGGTCGACTGTCCGAATGACTGACTAGGAAACCTGCACAATTTTCTAAAGGAGACAGGAACGAGAACTTGGTGTCTGTGCAATTTCCTCAGTTAGTTGAGTGAGTGAGGTCAGTGGCCTCTACGCAATTTTTGAAGGGAGTCAGTCTCGGGGTGACTATCGGGTTCGACTGTCCAGGTGGTCAACATGGAAGTTGATTGAACTGCTTATGGGTAGTGCATCTTGAAAAGACTAGCTTGGTGCTTCTGCGTTGTTATGGTTGAAATTCGATCGAGTCGATGGCGGGGTGATAGTACAATTGTCAGAGGGGAGTCTGGTCATCACGACTTCAGCAAAATGACTAAGTGTGTGAACAATCGAAAGATGCATAGGTGATCATGCAAACACACACTCACATGACTCGATGACGAAACGACTCAAACCATCCAGACACACACGTTCAATATGACTAAATGATGGTTCAAGTGACAAGTGCGGCACTTGTGATTGACCATTCATTGATTGAGATGATGCTTGCGTGACAGTGAACATGACTTTGTGTGTGAGTGCAACATATGCTTTCATAGCGAACACAACAAGCACATACGAAGCGAAGACTTCGAGCATAACCAGAACATGGTTGCAAGCATGACTTAGACACTAGCATGCAAAAACTTGAATGAAATGAACAAGGATGGCAGATGTGAGAACTCACACGAGCTCGTGGAGCGAACCTGTGTGTGTGCAGTCATCAAGTGAAACTCTCAAGGGAGGCTTCGAAATTGGTGGAGGCCAAAATTTTGGAGGGTGGTTGTAGCCACTACAACACTTGGCAACACACTAGTAGAACTCCAGCTTCTCTGTTTCGGTTCATTGCTAGCACAGGGCCTTGGTCTTTCGGGGAGTATTGAATCACTGTGCAGGTTACTTCAGCTTCCCCACTTACCCCATGGACATACATGGTTCACCCTTTGCCAACTCAGTTAAACACAATCAAAAGTTCAGCTTAGATCTCAGTGTTTCGAATCTGGGAAGGGTAGTTTAGCTCACGAGTTGAAGATTTTCAGAGTATAAATTTTCATCTCTGGTGTTGCTCCGTTGCCAGCAGGCCTGGACAGTACCCCGGCGGAGTCACATAGGAACACACACATTTCTCCACTGCCAGCGAGCCTGGTTAGTACCCCAGTGGAGTTGCATGCTTCACCTCTTTGCGTAGGAAGCCTTTCTCTTCTTTCGCCTTTGTATTTTTCAAGAGGAATGTGCATAGGCACTTATTTATTTTTGGGGTGGAAGAGAGATCTCGACTTATTGAGAGCAGAAGAGGTTATTCCTTCAGAGAAGCATGTAAGACCTCTGACATATGTTTTCTCATTTAGATTTTCCCCTTCTCCGTTTCTACTAGTTGGATGAGCTTGAACATACAGAGCATAAGGCTGAGTATAGGCCTGGGGCTTCCCAGTGTGGACACAGGATCATAGTTGGACTGAAACTTCCCTTGCAAACAGTTCGTATTTTTCGTCAGGACTTCATCAGCCGAAGGTTACAACCAAGCACAGAGAAGGCAGGCACAAGATTGGCCAAGTGCTGCAGGGTCACGATTTTTCCTCAAATTTCATCCACATACTTTATTCAAAATCTAGAACGTAGTAGTTGGAAACACTTATTTCCGGAAACAAAAATAGTAAAATACCAAGCATACAAAAAAACATAAAGAAAAATAGTAAGAAAAGCAAACAAAGTGAAAACAACAACAAGCAAGCAAAGTAACCAAGTCAGCAAGCAAACAATCATGCAAACCAGAAAGAAAAGACAAGCAAAAAAGAAAATTCTACTCCTACTCCTAAGCTAACGATGCATGGGCCATCTCATGTGAGGTGATACTTCCAATGTAGCCATCGGCGCATTATTTGACCCATGTTGGTGAAGGCATGGTTCACAAACAAGACAACTATGCGAACTAGAAAATAGAAAGATATAAAAGTGAAGACAAACACACTCTGAGTTTATGAGCGACCACATAACAAAGATTAGTGAATGCACATGACATGCACTCTGTGGAGCTACCATGGTGTTGTGCTACATTTCATGCAGATGTTGAGTGTGTGCATTCTCTTGACTGTGACATGCAAGAAAACGTGAGAAAGGTAGGCCACTTATGTTATGCATGTGTGCTTGCTGTGTAAGATTCCTCCAACTCATGAGAAATGGAATCATGTAGCTTGAGTAGAGGAAGTGAAATTTGGGTGTTTGGTTGATCTTCAATGCAAAGCAGAGGGTGATGAGGAGCCTTGAGTGTTTCAACAATTTCCTGAGCGAAAGTGAAACCAACCTCAGGACAACGAGGGCCAGACATAACCATTAGCTTGGGCTGAAGTGCCTCGACAGTGTATGGGGTTTTGACTTTGTTGACAGATATATCATTGTAGATCAGTGTCTTGGACAGACTGACCACAATTGAATCAGCATTGTGATCGGATGAGGAAGTGGATAGATCAAGACAACCAAGATCAGAAAATTCAAGATGTTTGTCGGCATCCTCATGATTTGATGAATTGGGCAGAGGGCTAGATGAGAAGCAAAGATGTTAACCTTATGTGTTTTCAAGAAAGATAAATGAAAAATTGAACGAATTTTCTGAGGAAGATGTGTCCTCTCTGCACTGTAATGACAGACTGACATCTGAGGTGTCCTGTGAATGATCGAAAGTAGAAACATCTAGAAATGGGTTTTCAGAGGGGAAATCAGCAGTGGTAGAATCACAAGGGATGTTAGGATGAAGTGGATGAGGTGTAGCTGGAAGGGAGTCATCCTTTACTGTGGGTTATCCTTTAGATTCCCGTGCACACTTTTCATGAATGATGGCGCAGGTTGAATGCATAACACCAACTCCATCAACAGCTTGATCCTCATTCACAATAGGTGAGGAGTCCAGAATGGGAGAACACAAGACACTACAATGTGGAGGATCAACAGAACGTGAGGATGGAGGTTGAGGGAAAGATTCCAAGTAAAAACCAATAGGATTGCAAGCCAAATCTGCGCAAATCTCAAGAGCAGGTGGGGTGGGAGAGTGTGACAGTTCAACAGAGGCATGTGCATGATCTTCCACATCACTCCGCGGTGGTGGAGCTATTTGATGAGGTGAAGGCGGACAGTCACTTGTGACAGTGATTGTGCCTTCCTGTGATTGCAAGGCTCCATCACGAAAGCATGCTGAGTAGTGTTCGTATATGTGAAGAATATACTCAAACCTTCCATAAAGAAATTCCCAATCAATTTCATCTTTAGGGAATCGGTATGTATGATTACAAAAGCATGTGTAAAACTGATCGATGGATTGATCGGGTGCTTTTCATAATTTCAGAATTTCTTGATCAAGTGCTTTCCAGTTAAAATGATTAAAAGCACGGTCTATCTCTGCAACTAGATGAGCAAGAGAATGAATATATTTTTCTGGCAGCGTGACACACCAGTGCATGGGGTGTCCTCGAAGTGTGTAGACAAACAATGCACAACTCATGTATTCTTCAAAGAATCCATGTCTCTTGCATGAGCCTACAACACCGAACGCATGCCTAACCAAGGCTACGTAGCCTCCACCATCAAATGTTTTATGAGACAAGTTACCCGAGAGCTTTTCCGAGATGATGAAATCGTTTCCATAAGACATACACTCTGGAAGAGCAACTCGGTAATTAATCATGATAGATATGTAGAGATTCAAAACAGATGTGAGGACTCAACTTGTGATCTGGCCCTCCTTCTAGCGCCAAAATTTTGACGGTGCTGGACCTGCCAACATCAGGGGATCTCCCCGTTATGAAGTCCCAACTAGACCTCACACCATTTGGTGCAAGAGTCCCATCCAGTACGATGGCCCGATTGCCATTATCTTAAAAGATTTGCCTCAACTCTTGCTTGTCAACACATGAGAGTGGTTTGCTTTATCTTCGAGAAGTGAGTTTCCCATGCCTGGTGAGTGTAAGTGTCACTTGTGTCAATGGTTCTTTCACTGTCAAGGGATAGGGTCAGAGTGAGTTCCAGGTCGATTGGGAGTAGTCCCAACACTGCTAGAAACACATAACACAATAGGACATGTACAACTTCCGGAGGAGCAGTCCACATGGATGTGGCAGTCGCAACATACAAGGTACGATAACACCTACAACACTCAACAGATTAGTCCGAACGTGTGCAATAGTTGTTATAGCAAGTTTCATGTGAAAGGTCTGTCTGTTGTCTGGGAGAGTAGTCTACACGGGAGAGACAACGTTAACAACATATACAACACATTTCCATTAATAGATTATGCATTACAACAAATGAAACAGTTCAGATGTTTAACAGGTTAAAGCAACATGAATTACAAGTGTTAAAGATCAGTCTTACAACAAATACAATACATGTGTGAAAACGTGCTAACTTGTTAGCAGGTTTCTGAATTAAGTGAAAGTTCCAAGATACATCGTTACACCATACATCACTAACCCCAAGTGCGGGGCGTTGGAGCCGCTACTTACTCCTCAAAGAAAATATTACAAACTCTCTTGGCTATGTGGAAGGAGCTAAGGTGAAAAAGTCCTTTGCATGTACAAATGAGGGGGTATTTATAGCCAAGGGTGAAATTGACCCTTGTGCTTGTTCGACTACCCTCATGACCATTTGGCTTCCATGAATTTTCGACTTACATGACTCTTTGTTCAACAAGTGGGTCTCTTGGAATTCCACGTTACATCACATTGATTGACAACATAGCCCATAGTGGATATGTGGACGACATGACTCGACATGACTCGACATGATAGTTTTGGTACATTCGTGCTACTACTAGAGTGCATGTCGAGCTATAGTGCTACTGGGTGATGGATGTCTTCATGGTGTATCATAGCTTCACCTTCGCATGACAAAGTGCGCAGAGTCTTCGATGGTCCTTGGTTTGCTTGATGAATATTTAGCATGTTGTTCCTTGCTTTCATGATAGAAGGCTTGACAGGGTCATCTATTCGCGAAGGTGCATGTTCGTCGCATTTGTATACTTCACATGCTTCACTCATTCATTCGTTGGGGAACCTATCCTTCTACATGTGCTCCCTTTGTTCATCCAATTTGTCATCTTTCCATGTTTGTTGGTGTACCTGTACATGTAGTCACTCATGATGAGACGACATCAAATCCAAAACCTCATAGTCTACCATGGAAAATGATCATTTCGGAGGCAGGTGACCAAGAGAGGCAGCAAGGTTGTAAAGAAGGACGATGGCTCCGGGCACCGCTGATGAAAATTGTGCAAGAGTCACTGAGTGATCGAGATGGGAAATCTGAGTCAATAGTGACTGCTTGCGAGGTCTGGCTCAGCTGGGAGGCAAAATTGCACAAATTTTGGGAGGGACAGTCTGGGATGCAGGAAGGCAAGGTAGGCATGCTGTGTGCATTTTTTAGAATGAACGAGCAACGGGGGTTGGACAGCCAGATTTTCTCAGTTTTCCTATGGAACGGGTCGGGTTTCATGAAGGGTCAGCAGGAAGAAATTGTGCAGTTTTGTTAGAAAATTATATATTACGGAGCAATGAAACACATAAAATATTGCAGAAATATAAACACAGAAAACGCACAAAACAAGAGAGACACAGATATACGTGGTTCACCCAGTTTGGGCTACGTCCACCCTGAACAGCCAGTCCTTCCTTTCTATTATCCAGCAAAATGAAGAGACACAACCTACAGCAAATCCGCTGTAATATCCTCTGTTTTCTCTCACAGTCTCACCTCTCTATTTCTCGCTCACACTGAATACACATCTATCACACAGCCTCAAATACAATACCCTCATACAAAGAGAGGGGTTGCCTTCTAGGGCAAAAAACCCTAAACAAACATAAGTTCTACCGTCAGATCATCCGCCTAATGAACGGCCCAGATTGACTAGAAATTACTATACTTTTAGGGGTGTACAAAACATCCTGGGGTATACATCCGGCTGAAACAAAGACCTCTGAACAATCATGCTCCACACACAACAAGTTTTTGGGAGGAACTGTCCAAGAGGCTGGCAGCCAAAATTGCGCAATTCCTAGAGGGAACTAGTAGTTGGCTGTTGGGGTCACTGGTAGCCAAAACTGCACAATTCTTAGAGGGAATTGGCAGTTGGCTGCTCAGCCACTGGCACTAGAAACTGCGCAATTCCTAGAGGGAACTGGCAGTGTGCTACTAGGAGCCACTGGTGGGGAAATTGCATTGAAGCTGGCACTAGAAACTGCGCAATTCCTAGAGGGAACTAGCAGTCTGCTACTAGGAGCTACTAGCGGGGAAATTGCATTGAAGCTAGGAAGCCGACCTACTAATCATCTCTGCACAATTTATAAGCTGGGTGGATTGATAAAAAATAGAAGGCCTGCTCATGAAAACTACGTAATTTCTTGGATTAGTAGTCGGTCGACTGTCCAGATTACTGATAGGGAAAACTGCACAATTTTCTGAAGGAGACAGGGACAGGCACTTGGTGTCTGTCTAGACCTGTCTATGCAATTTCCTCAGTCAGTTGAGCAAGTGAGGTCAATGGCCTCTACGCAATTTTTGAAGGGAGTCAGTCCCAGGGTGATTGTTGGGTCCGACTATCCGGGTGGTCAACATGGAAGTTGATTGAACTGCTTGCGAGGAGTGCAGCTTGAAAATACTAGCTTGGTGCTTCTGCATTGCTCTGGTTGACAGTCAATCGAGTCGATGGCGGGGTGATGGTTTGGATATCATAGGGGAGTCCAGTAAAAATGACTAAGTGTGTGAACGATCGAAAGATGCATAGGTGATCATGCAAACACACACTCACATGACTCGACGATGAAATGACTCAAACCATCCAGACACACATGTTCAACATGACTAACCAACGATGCAAGTGAACATCGCGACACTCGTGATTGAATGTCCATTGATCGAGACGATGCTTGCGCGAGAGTGAACATGACTCTGTGTGTGAGTGTGACATATGATTTCATAGTGAACACAACAAGCACAGATGAAGTGAAGAATTCGAGCATAACCAGAACATGGTCGCAAGCATGACTTAGACACCAACATGCAAAAACTTGAATGAAATGAACAAGGAAGGCAGATACGAGGACTCACACGAGCTCACGGAGCGAAACCGCGTGTGTGTAGTCATCAAGGGAAACTCTCAAGGGAGACTCAAAATTTGGTGGAGGCCAAAATTTTGGAGGGTGGTTGTAGCCGCTACAATATGACTTGATTGATATGATGGTGATCCCGATGAAGGTGTAGAGATGATCTCAATAAAGGCACAGTGGTGATCTCAAGGAGAAGTCATGGTGCAACAATGATGATCTCAGTGAAGCAGTAATAATGATGATTATCTCAACAATAATAAGAGGATTGGTGTCTTGGTCTTGGAGTGGCTTGATAGGTCAAGGGCCATGGTGTTGGTATTCATCAATTGAAATCTCCATAAGAAGAATTTTGAGTAGGATTTCCTATCTAAGAGGGAGAGGTTTTGGCCCTTGCAAAAAGCCAACATCTTGTGTTCTTGTCTCTTGTATTTTGGTAACCGTTTGATGAAGTAAGAAATACACACACTAATTATATCAAGAGGATATTATGCTAATAAGAAAAAGTTAAAATACCTCACAAATAGTCATCATGTTAAGAATAATCACATTAACTCTAATTGCCCTAAATTCTTCAACATGATATTAGAGGTAAGGTGCTAAAGTCAAAGGAAGGGTTGCAAATATAGATATTCAAGGATCAACTTCAAGAAGGGAAGCAAATCAAGGACAATCTTGGAATTTCTCTACACATCACCATCTCGAAGTTGAAAACAGTCCCGAATATTCAATTCAAATACTTTGAGATTTTCGTATCAAGGAACAGTCTCGGATACCACAGTCTTGATAGAAATCACAATCTAGGTGTTTGCACAATTCTAGTTCATACTACAAACTCAATCATGATCACAGTGACTTGACAATTCTTAGTGTTATAATAATGTTCCTTGCTCAGTATTCCAGTAATGTTTGATGGTGCAGCTCAGAGTTAAAAATATGATGCATAGTAATGCACAAGAACCTCAATTCGGTGCTAAGAATAATCAGTGGAAAGTTTCAGTATCTCAGTGCTACTCATAGTTCAAAGGCATACCTTTATGAATAAATGACATACCACGGAATGTCACAAGGATGTGTCAACACAGTACTGCATGATATCAAGAATAATCACATCATACATTGCAGTGATATCACTTCAGAAGAAGAACACAATGCCACATCTCAGATGAGCATTATGACAGTACTCTCAAAGTTCTTGATCTCAATATCATACCCTCACAGTCAAGGGATCAATTAATCTTAACATATTATAAAAACAACAGTGCTTGGTGCTGAAAAATGCAAGAAAGTCTCAAGGGAAGTCTTGGAACTTAGTTGTACTAGGCAGCTCAAGCAAGAATCTCATTGAAGGAGATCATTCAAGAAAGCATCAAGGTGAATATTTCATCTTCATGTGCCAAGTAAGTATCTTTCATAAATACAATTTTGATTAAATGACTTTGTGTTTGCAAGAAGATCAATATACTGGTTGGGTCATAGAAATCCCTTGCATAAAAAAGGAGGATAGATATAGTCCCCGGAAGAGAAGTCATATGAAATCAGTCCTAGGTCCTCTCATCCCTATGTAGCAGGAGAGGTAACATAAAAGAGAGATGTGAAATGCTAGAAAATATACTCTATGAAATACAATGAAGAAGGTCATATCACTTAGACCTGATTAAAGGTATCAAAGAATGAAGGGATATCTTTATAAGATCTCAATTGAGAGATCTGGGAAAGATGATAATAAAATAATCATCATTGTTCTAACTGATAGGCAAGGTAACAAATGTCCATGAACAAGAAGGTTACCTCATTCAACAATTTGTGCTAGAGAAAGATAAGTTGATGGCTAAAGTATTGAAGGATAAAGGACTCAAACATGTGAATAAAGAAAGAGAAGTATGAAAAGACCGAATAATATAGCTAAAGATTATGGAAATATTATGGAAGCTCATATCACCGGATAGAGGGAGGAAGCTGAAGAAAAGGGTCAAGGAAAGAGGGAGTAACAAATATCTACTATGATTGGGATAGTATCCCTCACAAAGAGGTCCTATCATAAGCTTCTATTATAAGATATGAAAATGATAATAAGATGCATCTTGGCATCATGGAAGCATTAGAAACAAGAGCTTGTGACATCACCATGGGAATTATGAAGGAAAAAATCCATGGAAGTCAAGCATGAAATATATAGCTCTTGGGAATTTCATTGAACATTGAGGGAAAAGAAGAAGTCGTCCAGGACTAGTTTCATCATACATCAAGGAGACATATGCTAGATAAGGATATACAAGATCCTAAAGATTCTTTGATGGAATCCTCATCGAAGGGTTCACTAATCTAGAGAGGAAGCAAGTGTTTCATCAAGAACTCCAACTTGTGTAATTCATGAATGATGTTATGGTGACATAAGAGGAGAAGCAGATCAAGAGGTTGAAGACACTTCAATCAAGGAAGTTGTTGAAGGAAGCCTAGATGACCAAAAGATGAACTAAGGTATGTATGCTTATTTTTAAATTTATAATGTCATGTTGTATGGTTGCAAGTAACATGGATCATTACTTCTAGCTTAAGAAGCATGATCAAGAGAAACAAGATCTCCTCCTCTGAAAGGATGCAAGAAGGCATAAGACACACTAAGATGAAATCAACATAATATGACTACAATTAAGAAACTTTCATTGAAAGCACCTGGGAATGGAATGTGTGGAGAAGGAAGAGATCATGAGATAAGCACCCTCATGAAGGTGATCAACATCCAAAAGACCAAGAAGACTTAAATAGGAAATCTCCCATAAAGATATGAAGACTATGATGGTAAAAGATGGAGACGCTTGACAATGGATATCTTGGGGTTATGTGTCAACATGTATGCAGGATGTTGATACTTACAAGAAGATGTATGATTTAATAAGGTATCATTTAATATTATGTTTTGATTTCTTTAATAAGGATAAGTTCATGCAGGGCTACTCAAACAAGAGTTGTGAATACAAGTACAACTAGCATTCATATGATGGATAGAAGAAGCATAATGAAAAAGAAGTAGTTAGATGACGAAGGTTCTGGATATGAAGAAGGAAACTTTCCATGAAGAAAGAGATGACATGACGAACTAAGGAGGAAAGTGATTGATGGATGTTTCCCTACAAGGAAGAAGCTCAACTGAATTTCAAACCTCAAGGAGAGAATTTGTTGATGCATAGAAGAGTCCCTAGATAGGAGGGAGCTCTGGAAAGTTCCTGATTGAAAGGGAGCTTGGGCAAGTTCCTGATTAAAAGGGAGCTTGGGCAAGTTCCTAGTCAAAGGGAGCTTGGGTACATTCCTTAAAGGAATGGGAATATCTTCCCTAGTTGAGAGGGAGACATAGACACAACATTCTTGTCTTCACTTGGGAAGAAAGAATGGAGGATTGGGTAATCATTTGGCATCCGATGCTCTTTGAGGATTTGTAGGGAATCCAAGACAAGAGTAGGAAAGAGGAATGATATTCTTTGAGGGTTGGGAACCCAAGATAAGAATAGTCCTAGAAGGCCATACTCAATGAACACCAGGGTAGGTATTTACCTTTGGAGACAATAATGAAGGTGTCTATAATCATTGGTCTCACCAAAATTGTGCTTTGATCTGATGAGATATAGAATTGTCAGTGAAGGCCTTGTTATGGAAATAATCTTGGTTACTATGATGTTATACAGATGCTTAACCAATCTGATTCTTCTTATGAGAAATTCTTCAGATTGAGAATGACCAAGCACCATTATGAATACCTCCCTAGTTAAGAGGAAGTGTTGAAGAAAGGGTAACTAGGTTCGATCTTCATAAATGTAATTTTGATCTTTGTACTTGTAAAAGAAAAGAAATATTATTTTTGTAACTTATAAAATGAGTTTCTTTCTCATTACATAGGTCTAACACATGTTGAAGTGCTATAGGAAAGTCAAAGAGTCAAAGAAAATTTTAAAGAGCTCTTCTTGAGCATATATGTAATGTATATGAATCAACCTAGTGTCTAGATCAATCCTCCAAGACAAGAACAATCCTCTTAAAGAAGGCAGTAAGAAAAACGATGTAAAACATAGTCATGCCGGCCTAAAAATGAATTAAAAGAAGTCATGTCGGCTTGCAAAAGAAGAAACAACACTTCACACTGACACATCGGCTAATTATGGAGGACAAACAACTATAAATACCCCGCTAGGGTCACCACAAAAAGATAGAAAAAAATCAGACTCTCTGTAATTTCGTATGGGTGTAGGAAGCTCTGAAATTTCAAATGGAACAATAAGGTACAGGATCTCGGTGATGAGTACAGTGTCTCGGTGCAAGAAAATTACAGTGATAAGTGTGTCTCGACCTCCTCATAATCACAGTCTCGAAATGCTGAATGCAGTCATGACACATACAAAAATGCAGTCACTATCTCAGTGATCTCTTAGTAATATACTCTCGGTCTAATTATGATGAAAGAGGATCACGATGATCCCACAACAATATACACAGTCTCAACATTCTTGTTCTGAAGAAGATCATACACTCTCAGTATAACAGTAATGATAAGGATCTCGGTGATCCTACAAGAATACTCTTAATATACATACATATCTCAATATGGACCTCATTGTTATGATGGTGATCTCGATGAAGGTGTAGAGATGATCTCAGTAAAGGCACAATGGTGATCTCAAGGAGCAGTCATGGTGCAACAATGATGATCTCGGTGAAGTAGTAATGATGATGATGATCTCAGCAGTAATAAGAGGATTGGTGTATTGGTCTTGGAGTGGCTTGATAGGTCAAGGGTCATGCCCTTGGTATTCGTCAATCAAAATCTCTATAAAAATAATTCTGAGCGGGTTTTCCTCTCCAAGAGGGAGAGGTTTTGACCTTGGTAGAAATACAACATCTTGTGCTCTTGTCTCTTGTATTTTGGTAACTCTTTGGTGAAGTAAGGAATACACACACCAATGATATCAAGAGAAGATTGTGCTAATAAGAAGAAGTTAAAATACCTCACAAACCATTATCATGCTAAGAAGAATCACATTAACTCTAATTGCCCTAGATTCTTCAACATGGTATCAGATGATTTCAAAGTCATAACCCTACATATTATTCACCAATTTTTGCTGCTCTTCTGAAGATAATCTTTGTTCCAAAAATTATTTAAGACTATCATGATATGTTTTTACCTTGAAGTGTCTTCTCATTAGGTAAGGTCGCCATTTCTTTAGTGCATGTAGTATTGCCAAAATTTCCTTCTCATAAATAGGTTTCTGTAAATACTTTCCTTTGATTGGACAACTTTCAAAATCAATGGGTCTTATTGCATTAAAATGACTCCAATTCCATTTCCTAAAGCATCACATTCCACAATAAAATAAATAAATTGAAGTATGGCATAGCTAAGATCGGTGCTTGGAACATTGCTTCTTTAATATGTTCAAGGGCCTTTATTGCTTCTAGAGTCCAAGAAAAAGCATCTTTGTTTAGTAATGATGTTAGAGGTGTCGCTATTCTCCCATAATTCTTAACAAACTTGGGATAATACCATGTCAACCTGAGAAATCCTCAAAGATTCTTTAAGTTTGTGGGGATTTTCCATTCCTTAATGGCTTTAAATTTGTTAGATTCTACCTTAACACCCTCATGAGATACAATATGACCCCAAATATTCCACCTCCTACACTCCAAAGAAACATTTGAAGGTTTTTGAATATAATTGTTTCTCCTCCAATAGTTTGAGAACCCTGTCAACATGTTGAACATGATCCTTCCAAGACTTGTTGTAGATTAGTATATCATCAAAAAATACTATCACAAATTTTCTAAGGGTTTGAAAATGGAATTCATCAAAGCTTGAAATGTGGAAGGTGCATTAGTAAGGCCAAAAGACATGACAAAAAATTCATAATGACCTTCATGATTTTTGAATGTTATTTTCAGAATGTCTCCAGTCTTCATTCTAATTTGATGATATCTTGAATGAAGATCTAGCTTGGTGAAGTAAGTTGCTCCATGTAATTCATCCAACAATTCATCAATGATAGTAATGGGAAATTTATCTTTAATAGTGATCTTTTTGAGCTCTCTATGATTTGTACACATACACCATGATCCATTGCTCTTGTGAACCAATACTATTGGAGTAGAGAAATAACTTTGACTAGGTTGAATTATACTATCCTCTAGCATTTTTTCAACCATATGTTCAATTTCACTCTTTTGGGAATAAGGATATCTGTAAGGCC
The DNA here is from genome assembly GCA_031772625.1 of Pinus tabuliformis. Classification (NCBI taxonomy): domain Eukaryota; kingdom Viridiplantae; phylum Streptophyta; class Pinopsida; order Pinales; family Pinaceae; genus Pinus; species Pinus tabuliformis. The sequence continues at coordinate 81,025,988 of CM062820.1, read as the reverse complement.
TGATGTTTGGAGAAAAAATTCCTGGAATCAAGTGAATCGCATGATCATGATCATGAATAGGTGGGAGGCATTTGGGAGTCTCTAACACATTGGAATGATTATCTAAGACTTTTTAGAGACCTGGAGAAATAGATGATTTTGATGTTTGAACCCCTAGTGAGCATAATTGTGCAATTAAGCCCTGTACAACATCAACAAAAACCATTGGAATGGAAAGCATTAGACTATTCAATACATATTCCCCCATGGTTAGCTTGATATTATGGCACTTACTAGAGAAATTTATAGTTCCTCCATTTGCAACCATCACTTGACACTCTGGTGCTGGATATAGGAATCAATTCAATTCCTTGGTTATCTTACAAAGAATAAAATGGTGGGTACTACCTTAATCAATCAGCACTATTACATTTTTCTTCTTGATATATCCTTCTATCTTGAGATTTTGAGGAGTGGTAATTCCTGCCAATGCATTACAAGATATGGTTAGATTCATTTCTTCTCTCTCTAGGGTTATTCCTGGTGTATATCCTCCTCTTTTGATGTTTCTTGTTCCTTTTCTTCCTCCTCTTCATAATATATGTAGAAGAATTTCTTCTTAGCACACTTATGACCTAGTGTATTTTCTATCACAACTGTAACAAGTACCTTTTGTTATTTTTCCCTGCAATTGTTGTAGTGTCAACCATGTAGGTTGTGGAAGACTTACACTTCCATCTTTATAGTTGTGAGTGGTAGGCTTCCTTGTTGCCATAATTTTTCTTTCAACTTTTCTTGCCACCCTAAATGCCTTCTTCAATGAATTAGGTTCCCAAAGGAAAACCTTGTGTTGGATTTTATCTTTTAAATTTCCTATGAAGACATCAATCCTATGCTCCTTTGGAATATTGATTACCATAATATTCAATTTTTGGAAGTCTTCAATGTGCTCTGTCATTGAACCCTTATGTTTGAGATATATCAATTGTCTAAAGAAGGTGTTGCTCTTTGTATCTCCATAATGCTCTATCATTTCCTCCATAAAAATAGACCAAGTGATAAGTGGTTTATGAGAATAAAGCCATCTATACCATACAAATTGATTGGGTTCTAAATATAAATATGCAATATGTACCTTTTGTGAGGGTTACACATCCTATAGATAAAAATATTACTTCATCTATAGTATCCATGTTACCAAATCCTTGTCATCAAAATTCCTCATATCTATATTTGGAATTTGGTGGTTCTTAAACTCCACATTTGAGTCTAAAATCATAATTCATATTCCTTTTTTCCTCATCATGATTTTCATGGATTACTTTGTCACCATTGGGAATCATTTCTTGCAATAAAATTTTCAAACCTTCCTTCAAACCTTCCATGTCTTCTTTTAAACCATTCATGTCACCTTTTAAACCATCCATGTCGCCTTTTAAACCATCCATGTCACCTTTTAGTTCATCTTTGGTTTCTCTTTCTGAGAGCGAAATTTGTTGAACTTGGTCTCGTAATTTTGATATATCATGTTGTAATTCTTCCTCTTAATGTGTCATAGTAGAGCTTTCTGAGGGCTTAATGGGTGTAGAATTAATTTTCTTAGGAGAAATTTTAGAACTCAATACTGATATATATGCTTCAATATGCCCTTGGAATCACTTCACACTGATTTTTCAAACAAAAGGTATGCAATTTAAAAATAAAAATGCACACCTTTTTCTTCCTTTTAGGAGCTCGATCTTGAAATGTTTGTAACTCTGTAATTTCATATCTAAAAGTCCTAAAGTTTATTACTATGGTATCTCTCTGAGTCTTCTTTCCAACCCCACAAGCATGATCATGATTGGATTCTTCAAGAAAGAGTTATGACAAATATCCCACGATGGTCTAATTATGGACTAGTTCAGTAGAGAGAAGTTGTATGGAATTCCACGTGTCATTGTTTCAACCTGCATTCTGAAATTGCTACATGACAAACTAGATTCCATGTAATTTCAGCCACTTTCTACAAAATTCAAATCTGATTCTTGAAACAAAAGTTATGACAATTTTCCCTAGGTCACCTGTTTGGGACAAAATTCTGGAGCCTGCAAAACTCCTAACTTCCGCAAATCATATCTCCTGAAATACAGAGAACCAAGATCTGAAATTTTTACACGAAGTTCACCACAATTTCTGCTCAACATGGTAAACATTTTAGATTCTGAAGTCTCATAGAAAAAATTTTATAGTGAAAACTCCAAGATGGTTTATTTGAAGAAGCAAAACCCTAGAATCCAAAGCTATGGTACCAAATGTTATGCAACCAAATCACAAAAAGATAGATCAAAGACTTAAAAATTATCCTATTCGAGGAGGAAACCTCCTTTACATTACATAAATGAACAATACTTGAATGATACAAATGACAAGACCTCCTTTTTATATATAGGAGTCTAAGGGGTCACAATATAATCAAAGCCTACATAACAATAATAATGTAAGGGCACAACAATAACTATAGTGGGCTTCTATGGGGCACAACAATAACAATATGGGGGCTACATGGGCACAACAATAACAATAGTGGGCTTATATGGGGCACAAAAATAACAATAATGGGGATACACTAGTATTATATGGACCTAACATATACACTCATTTGGGATTTTCTTTTAGGACAACTTTATATTTGGAAACATCATGTTATTTATGAGTCTTGTACCTATTTTTTCATTGCTACTCTAGGAGGTCAGGTCTACAGGTGATCTAAAATTGGATTAGGTGATTTCTTACTCTTTTTGAAAATCAAATAAAACAAAACTTAGTACCATGTCAAGATTTTCAAGTTTAAAATGGGTCTTGAACAATGACTCTTCAAATCATGAATCAATATTCATAATCCATGAAGGCATAATGAAGAGCAAGAAAAAGGTTTGTTGATGGAGTTCACCCCTCCAGGACTACATCTCTAGGCCTGTCAACATGACTAGACCATTCAGATATTCAGTATCAATGAAGTACATAAACATTTTCTGTAGGTCAATATGTGCCTATTACCCCTACAAGGTAATGTTCTCCTACAAAGAACTCTCACAACAACAACAACTCAAAACATCTCCTACAAAGATGACATACTTCAACTAAAATGAGCTAAAAACATAATGTGAACCCTTCAATTCCACATTGAAGCACATAATCAAAACTTCATGTTAAGAGAAGTTAAACTTGAGCTGAACCTTGTTGGTTACAATGCTGCAGTAGCCTTCTGGAAGTGAGAATACCCCTACAAGGTCTTCTCCATGCCCAAATACCTCCCAGAACTACTTCCAAACCCTGACTGATCCATACAACTTTAGTGTTAAACCTGAAAAAAATATCTTGTTGATGTACTCAAATCAGAAATTAGAGGTTATCATTGGATTCACAACATCCAAAAACCCCTAAGTAGCCTCTTTCTAAGCTCAATTTGGATAAAAACTCAAAACATTATGAGCTCTAAGTTCATCCATGAACTTGACTGTTAATCATTCTAAAAATTCACCCTTCTGGCTAACTGTCCTACAAATCTGCCCCGAAAATCACTAATAGAGCGACAATTTGGCCCTTCGATTGTGCATTCTGTTGGATGCTTAATTTCCCCAATGACCCTTGGAGACCGAAAAATAAGGTCGTATGGGCACATAAGGCCAAGGGTTGGGCCTTAACGCCTGCCCCCACAGTTATGGCCCCCTAGAAGTCAGGTGAGTGGGTCATATGGTGCCATGAGGCTATGGGTTAGGCTAACAACCTGCCCTTCATGACAGGCTCCTTTTCCTCTGGCACACAGGGTCACATGAGGTCCACGGGACCTAGGGCTAGCCACCACATCTTAGCGCCTTCCAGTAAGCACTTTTCGCATCCGTCGAGAGTCATGTCAAAGGCCAAGTGACCATGGGTTCCGCCCCACTTTGGTACCTTTCTCCTATGCCCCACAACCTGCACATGTGGTCACATAAATTTTGGGGTGAACGAGGGCTAAGCCCTTTTCCTTCACCCGAACTATTAGTGCTTCTTAGGTATATGGCTTGGTCCTGTGTGGTATTGCAATGCCACCAAGACCTTGGGCCAAGGATAATCCCTAGCCCTTGGCTCCCTCATCTGTGGTTCTATGGGCGTGGGGTGGTCAGGGGCTAGGGCTTAGCCCTGGCCCCTTCCCCCAATGAACAATTGTGCAAAACATATATAGTGCCTTTGCACTATAGTTAACAAGTAACATAGTGCGCCCTAGCAGTAAGGCTTGAAACTTGTGGGCATGAAGTCTTGTGCTGGACTCCTATGGGGCAGTTTGACCCTTGACCATAATATTTTGACTAACCATTGGAAGGCCACGTGGCTACCCACCACTGGCCCACGTGACTTCGACCCATTGGACCACAAACCCACCAATCAACAACGAACAAAATTTGACCAAACTGGAGAGGACAAGTGACAACCTGCTATTGGTCCACACTGTACAGTCAGCCTGCCTAGTCACCTTTTGCAATCAACATATGGACTGCACAGTTAGCGTACCTGCAAATTTTTTGTCTATTTGGGAAAATGATCAAAACATGATATTGGGAGAATACAATATCAGTTTTGAGTGATTCAAGTTGCGTTAGATTTAGATTGGTGAGTTCTTCGATTTGACACTAGTTTCAAGAAGTTCTTGGAAATTTCATTTTTGAGCTTAAAATTGATCACCTGATCAACAGGGTACTAAAGGTAGTTCCAACCATTTCAATTTCATTGATTTCAACAAAACAATGTCGAAAGGTAATCTCTCAAATGGAAAAGTTTGTCCTCTTCATGGTTTAGTCAGAGGGTGAAATAAAAGTCATTGCAACCACCACAATCTTGGAAAAATGCATCGCTACCCAACATAAGTAGGTGGACAATATTGTAGAGACATACAAAGATATCCTCACTCTACTTGTGTGGTTACCTCTGCACTGCCAAGTCAAACACTCAATTGACTTGATACATGTTCCTCCTATCCCTGGTGGGCCAATATATAGATGCTCTCTCTAAGAGAATGAGGAAATAAAACATCAGATTCATGAGCCCATCCAAAAGGGCCAGATTCACCAAGCTCCTCACCTTTCGAGTGTCCAATTGTGTTGGTGTAGAAGAAGGATGAGACATGGATACTTTGTATTGTCAAACTATAGAACACTAAACAAGTTAATTTTCAAGAACAGACACACAATACCCTAGATTGACGATCTTCTTAATTAGCTTAAGGGTGTCAAGCTTTTTAGTAAGATTGATATGAATTCAGGATGCCACTAGGTTCCAATTGAACAAACTAATGTATCAAAGACTACCTTCAAATCTAAAAAATGTCTTTTTGAGTGGTTGGTCATGCCCTTTGGCTTAACAATTCTCCAATTATGTTCATGGGGATGATGGATGATATCTTTTTGTTGTTCACAAATTTTTTTGTAGTTGTATATTTGGAAGGCGTCCTCATCTTCAACAAAACCTGGGTAGAACATTTGTAGAAAAATTAGAAGGTCCTAAGCACCTTGCGACAATAGAAGTTGTATGCCAATATAAATAAATGCTCATTGAACATGCAAAGAATTCAATATTTGAGGTACATTGTGGATGAACATAGGGTGCAATGTGGACCTAACTAAGATCCAAGTCATTCAAGAGTGGCTAACCCTAATGACTCTAATAGATCTCCATATCTTCTTGGGCTTTGATAACTTCTACCGAAGGTTTTTTTTTGGGGTTCTCTCATATTTATTAGCCCTTAATTCAAGTGACCAAGGGTGGAGCTAAAGAAAATTTTTCTTATTAGGAGTCACAACAGAAATCATTCAAGGATCTGAAACACCAATTTTTCCCTGCATTAGTCCCCGCCTTACCAAACCCGCATTAGTCATTTGAGATTGATACATCTATCTTCAAATATGCTATAAAGGTATTCCTCACTCAACAAGGACATCCAGTGGCCTATCATAGTGAAACATTCTATGATATTGTTTGGAGATACCTCACATATGCAGGGAGATGTACTCCATCGTGCAAGCATGTTGATAGTGGAAGAATTATATTCTAGGAAAGGATACAATCATCAACACTAAATTCATACCATTTAAATTCATGCACGATGAATACATAAAAATTATTGGTTGGGGGGGGGGATGAATCAATAATTGTATCTTTTAAATTGCCAAATTCAAATTATTTTAACAAGTTTTTATCTTATCTTTTGTAGTTAGTAGAGTTGTATATGTGTTTAGAATTTAAGAACGAGTTCAAAAGCATACACACAAGAAATAAATTAAACACATGTAGACACTAGACATAAGTGAAAACCCATAAAGAGAAAAATAATGAATTTTGGTTGTAGTGATGTGAAGGAAATATCCTACTCCCTCTTTTACATCAAATTTATGTAGGCTTCTACCTAAGATATGATTCTACCTCAAATTTCTTCCACAAGTTACAACTTGCTGGGAATCTCCTACTTCCTCTTCTATAGGCTCCAACTCGCTCTTTTCCAGGTTACTACCTAAAAGGAGACAAGAACCCCCTAAGAAAATTACAGATTCAACTTCTTGGTTACCTAGTCTTTGTCTTTGTTCTGAGTTTTGTTTCTCTCCTCTTTTCAACTGCTTATCTTATTTGTTTCTCTTCCTCAATTTTTCTTCACTTCTACTCCTCTTTTCTTTCTCTCCTTACGAGGCAATTCATGAAATTTTTCTCACATAATTCAATTCTCTAGCAACTCTATCACTCAAAAATACATATTTTTATATGCAAGGTTTGCTGATTGTTTGTATTCCATGTAGAAATCTGAAGTGAAATATTGCATCTTTGTATGCCAAGGCTCTTTGTGGTATACCTCTTAATTTATGAATTTGAAGATTGAGTCAAGACAAATGGACTTTGTAATATTAAAAAAAATTGGAATGATACAAGGTAGCAACAATGATTTCACTAATGGCTTAGAAATGTACATTTAGCACATATTATTGCACTATATCATGCCTTATAGCAGATGTAAACTTAACATATAGCATTTTGTAAATTGATAATATTCAATGTAAATGCCAATTTTTTCGTACCTTGTTCTCAAGTTATCATGTGCCATATATTTTCTTTGTTTGTAAAAGAATCAATAAATTTACTTCTTTTTTTTGGTATCCCAAAGGAACCCAACAACCCGCTTGACACGTAACTACTAGTAAACCTCTAGGGATCGAAAACCTGTCCTCCTCTCCATAAACTGGGTCAGAACCATGGGGATTTGAACCTTGGACCTCTCAATTTTCACAAATTTGACTTTACTTCGATCACCAATTGAGTTGGCCCCCTGGGACGACTCAATAAATTTACTTTATTTATAAAACAACCAACAAATTTAATTTGAAGCCATAGTATTGTTAGACTGATTAGCCTTACACGCCATTGTAATCAGTAATTGAATCGCACACTAATCAACCTTTCAATCCACAGTAATCAACCCTCATTGGATCAACTTTACACATCATAGACTTACACATTCAACCTTAGACATCACTTTCATCAACCTTGGATCAATCTAGAATCTTCTTTACTAAAACTGGCCTTGAGTCTCCAATTAACGTCAAACTTTCATAATCATGTGACATCAATGCCAACATTACCAACATTCTCCCCCTTTGGAATTGATGAAAACATTGTGACCCTCCCTATTTTTTTTATTCCTCCTTATTGATGGTTACCTCCCCTTTGAAATCAATGGAAAGGGAGTTTGGTTGCAATGAAAATCAGCAAGGACACTCCAATGTTTGCATAAATAGGGCAACCCACTGTTTTATCATTCATATGAAAAATTAATATTCATGGAAATCCATTTAAGAGTTAAGATCCATTTTTGACTTCTTTTCTTTCGGCATGACAACCTCAACAACTCAACAAATCTGAATAAAGCTCGGCAATTAACATTAGTATTAAATGTCTCAATCTTTAAAAATGTTTCAAGTATAGGGAATTGTGAAACATATCACCAACAACTAGTTATGGTTGCAAAATTAGTCTATGACATTTATTTCATGATTCTAGTTACATACAAACCCATAACCAACAAACATTTGAATGTTGGTCCTCCATTGGATGTTTGAACTATGACCTGTGAAATAACCCTAGAGCATTCCAGTGTTCACATTTCTTGTGATAAAATATGATTTGTGGACTTACAATATGCTATAGTTTACAAATAAGACCTACATACATACAACACCTTGAATACTTCTTTCAGTGACAATTTTTTTTGGCATTAATGATCATTGTCATCTAATAGGTTCATCAATTTTACAACAACTATGGTATTTGCCTTATACATCTATCTTCTGGTATATCCATTCCCAAATATATTCACTAATTTTATGCTATCAGAGATTGAGTGGATATCATTTTGAAGGACCACCATTTTCATTCACCAGGGCATAGAGCTCCTCTTACTAGTACTTTATTTACACTAAATTTACAACCATGCAATTACTTGATTGAAGCTTGGATCTATGCAGACAACCACCTTGCCTATGCTTTGACCAGAGTGGTGATATTGATCCCAAAAATCTTTTCCTTGTGATCAATTGAAGAATTACATATTAAGCTTGCATTTAACCATGAAATTACAAGTGCATAAAAGAGGAGGATGAGAAGAATAGCAAGTCACGCGTAGAAGACACAGGATTGATATCGGAGTTCATCCAGGAGGGACTACGTCTCTGGGCCCTGCTTGAATTAGTGGGGAGGCCCTGTTTTCATTAGATGGAAAAATAATGAAAGTACATAAAAAGTCAAAATGACGACCTTATACCTCCAAAACTGAAGAAGCCCAAAAATTGCAGATCTCTGATGGAGAAATAGACAACAACGTTGAGTTCGTGGAGTCGGGAAACACTGAAACCATATAAAATTTGTCAAAAACTGACAAAGTGAAAATCTGGCCCCTAGAGAAATTGCTTAGATCATGGTTCCAGCCCCCTCTCTACACTGCTCATGGTTCCACCTGCATAGAAATGCGTGTCCGCTCTCGGCCTCCTCCTCGATGCTCAAATGAATGAAGGTTTAAATAAAAATGTGTTGGGCGGATTGTTCAACAAAGCTGTTGTAGATGGATTGGTTTGAAAGTCGAATTATAAGGAGGAGTTCGGGTGGTCAAACCCCGACCCCTCCATATTTAACACCAATTTTGTTTTGGTTTTGAAACCGCATTAATATGTTTGGGGGTCGGGTTCGCATTGGGCGACCCACCCCTTAACCTCCGCTGACCGCATCCAGATATTGTGGTTGGAAATGGGTGGTTGTTTTGGTGCACTGTTGTATTAAGGCGTGGAGGCGCCTGGGAGGTGGGCCGGCTAGGTTGGCTAGGCGGGTTCAAGCCCCGCTGCCTCCGGTGTAACAATTGTCGAGAGTTAAGGTGGTGGGTGTGGGTCGGGTCCACCGGAGGTCGCCCGCCCAACCCCCAACATTGTTTTGGTTTATACATAAGTTGGGGTATGGTTGTTGGGGGGTCAGCAAGGGTCATGGCCCGTCAGCCCAAATTCAAAATTTGTTTTTTTTTATAATATAGTTGGCCTTTGGGGGGGTGGCGGGGTTGGTGACCCGCCACCCCATAAGATATTTTTTTTTTGTTTTTATTTAATAGAGAGGCTCTTTTTGCAAATTCGGAAAATTGACCAAAGGAGTCAATTTAAGTAGGCCACAAATTCACCCAGAATCTGGCCTAGGTTTGCTAGAATCTGGTGATCATATTTTGTCCAAATCGTTGCCTCCTTAAGCTTGAGAAGTCACCCAAGTCAACCTTGAAATTTGATTGCTCCTAACGTTCGCATACAGACTAAGTTTGATGAACCGTTCACACCACTACGATCACGATGACGAGATATTCAACATGAACCTAGTTCGAGCACAATCCAAACACTTTGATTTTTGAGCCTTTGTACTGAAGTCACTTGTACGTTGACCTGTACGATCCACCTAGATCATTCTTCCCCACTGAGGAGATTTTGGACCCCAAAATCATTTACACTTAGCACACTGTTTGTGTCCTTTTCAATCCACACTTTCAATCACCTGCACACGAAATCAGTATATCTTTTGCAATCATGCACACCACACATGACTTAACAACCCTTCCTTGCCAAGAGTTTATAACACACGTTCCTTGGCCAAGGATTACATAAAAAGTAATCAATACTTCCACTACTAATAAGGAAAGGCCGAAATATCATTGTTGCGTTTTGAAGTGATGGGAAACACACTATCACTTTTACATTTACTTGCAACGTATGATTTACAATGGTGGCCATAACAAGCTACTACCTCTAAAAAAACCAACTTAATAAAGCAGATGACCGTGAATGGGGTGGATTCATTTGTTGAACTTGTTCACCTTTCGGCTCCTCTAGTGATGTTTCCAGAGCATAGAGCATTGGACACGTGGTTTGTTGGTGTCCCTCTTTGTTGCAATGACTACAATGATTTTTTTCTCCAAACTTTTGGGGCTGCCTTGGGGTGCTTTCCCCTGGTGATTTTCCGATATGTTTTCATGGAGCCCTCACTATCGTTGGACTATGAGGAAGGAGTTTCATCGTCTTTCGTTGGCTGGTTGCTAGCTGTAATGGACTCCTCAAGTTCTTGGAGTCCTTCTAGGGGGAGTGCCCTTCTTGTTATGTTTGCTTAAATCCTTGATTCATTGCCAGAATCAGACACCAAATCTATGGGTCCTCCTGCCGCGATCCCAAGGGCTGGAAACATTGTTTCATCATCGAAATCAGACCCCAAGTCAATGGGCCTACCTCGTATAAATCCTGCAGCTATGACTTTCTCTTCTTCCTCTCACTCGGAATCTTGGTTTTGCTGCATGGTGGTGACGACCTTCTGCTTCCCCTTTCTGTCATTCCTTTTAGGTCTCAGCTCAGGGTGCATATTCCAACAATTTTCTGCGTCATGCCCCTTTTTCTCACAATGTGTACAAGAGGGCTTTGCTCCCCTTCTCTTGGATATTGTGGTTCTCTTTGGGTGGTCATCTCATCCATGTGTTCCCATGTTTTCCAGATGAATGGCCTTTACACTAGCTGAGTCAATGGTAGTAGGTTCAAACAATAATAATGAATGTCTAATGTAACTATGTAATGATCCAATATACTTAGTTACTACTTCAGGTGAGTCAAGTGCAGTGCCCAAATTAAGCGCTTGTTTTCTAAACTCCTTGGTAAAGCTATGAATATCTTGACCTCTGCCCTGCCTTAAGTATTGCCAATCCATTAAGGCTTTTTGCTTATAACCCAAGGGATAAAATTGTTCTTTTAATGCAGAAATGAAACTAGGCCATGAGGAAAGAAGATTACCCACACTTTTACTGCTTCACAATTTGCTCTCCCACCATACAAGAGTGGTGCCACTCAGCCGAAGAGAGGCCAACTGAATCTTTGCATCGCCCTCTTCGATCTGCTAAATTCTGCAGTAGATCTCAATCTGCCTAATCTAGTTATTAAGATTTTCTACATTACTTTCACTGTATACATGGGAAGATCAAATTTGACATCTAATTTAAAGAAAGGTTTATTAGATGCACCCATTGAATTTCTATGATGATGGTGATGAGAGGAAGAAGAACTTTCACTCATGGAAGGAGAAGGAGGGGGTTCTTCTCCACCATTTCCATGCACTAAACCTTGTTGTTCTGCCTTTTTCCCTTCTGATTTCTCCAGACTTGAAAGAAACTAACCAACATTTTCTGCCATTATATAGAAGGTTTTGCGGAAATTGAGGTAATCTTCATAACGAGCCTCTTCATCTGCCATACTCCTCCTTTGATGTGCACACCCTGCTTCAGGATCGAAAGACTTTAGTTTCCATTCGCCTCTTCAGAGCCTGTTTCTTGTTAGCATACAAACATGCAATTCACATCTACAAAGACCAGCTCTGATACCACTTGATCCCAAAAATATTTTCCTTGTGATGCATTAAAGAATTACATATTAAGCTTGCATTTAACCATGAAATTACAAGTGCATAAAAGAAGAGGAAGAGAAGAATAGCAAGTCACGCATAGAAGACACAGGATTGATATCGGAGTTCATCCAGGAGGGACTACGTCTCTGGGCCCTACTCAAACTAGTGGGGAGGCCCTGTTTTCATCATATGACAAAATAATGAAAGTACATCAAGAGTCAAAACGACGACCTTATACCTCCAAAATTGAAGAAGCCCAAAAATTTCAGATCTCTGATGGAGAAACGGACAACACCGTTGAGTTCGTGGTGTTGAGAAATGATGAAACCATATAAAATTTGTCAAAAACTGAAAAAGTGAAAATTTGGCCCCCTGGAGAAATTGCTCAAATCATGGTTTTGGCCCCCTCTCTGCACTGCTCATGGTTCCACTTGCACAGAAATGCGTGCCTGCTCTTGGCCTCCTCCTCAGTGCTTAAATGAATGAAGGTTTAAATAAAAATGTGTTGGGCGGATTGTTCAACAAAGTTGTTGTAGATGGATTGGTTTGAAAGTCAAATTATAAGGAGGAGGTTAGGTGGTCAAACCCCGACCCCTCCATATTTAACACCCATTTCATTTTGGTTTTGAAACCGCATTAATATTTTTGGGGGTCGAGTCTGCATTGGGCGGCCCGCCCCTTAACCTCCGCTGACCGCATTCGGATATGCTGGTTGGAAATCAGTGGTTGTTTTGGTGTGCTATTGTATTAAGGTGTGGAGGCACCTGGGAGGCAGTCCGACCAAGCTGGCTGGGCAGGTTCAAGCCTTGCCGCCTTGGGTGTAAAAACTGTCGCGATTTAAGGTGGTGGGTGTGGGTCGAGTCCACTGGAGGTGGCTCGCCCAAATCGCAACATTGTTTTGGTTTATACATAAGTTGGGGTATGGTTGTTGGGGGGGTCAGCGAGGGTCATGGCCCATTGGCCCAAATTTAAAATTTGTTTTTTTTTTTAATAATATAGTTGGCTGTTGAGGGGGTGCCGGGGTTGGTGGCCCGCCACCCCATAAAATATATATTTTTTGTTTTTATTTAACAGAGAGGCCCTTTTTGCAAATTCAGAAAATTGACCAAAGGAGTCAATTTAAGTAGGCCACAAATTCGCCCGGAATCTGGCCCAGGTTTGCAGGAATCCGGTGGTCGGATTTTGTCCAAATTACTGCCTCCTTAAGCCTGCCAAGTCACCCAAATCAACCCTGAACTTCGACTGCTCCTAACGTTCGCATACGGACTCGGTTTGACGAACCATTCACACCACTGTGATCATGACAACAAGATATTCAACATGAACCTAGTTCGAGCACAATCCAAACAGTTTGATTTTTGAGCCTTTGTACTGAAGTCACCTATACTTTGACCTATACGATTCACCTGGATCAGATATTCAACATCATATGAAACTTAATTCACATCCAAAAACTACTTTGGATCTAATGCAATCTTCAACATTTCAATAGTATAAAGATTGTGAAGTCTCTACATATGTGCATGCCATAAATGACGGTAATTCATTAAGAAAAATCCAACCACTGGTTGACTCTTTGAGAGAATTTTCTCACAAAGCTAAATATAGTTGATGGATTTCATCCACTCTTTTCTTGACATTGAGAGATCATCTTGATGACAACAAGATGACCATGAACTACAAGGGCATTTAAGCATGTATTAAACATTTATCCTCCAACAGATTCATACAAAATATGAACCCCTTGGAAACTCCTTTTTCAAGACCAATTTTATATATTCCTTTCTATATTCAATCACTCTTATCAACACCAAAATCCCTCATAAGGGTTTCATTTTCTGTTCCTCTACATTTTGCAACCATGTTATTCCCTGCAATTTTTTCCAATTGAATAACAAACTGTCTCGTTCCCCTAGCAATGGTTGTAACTAGAATTTTTTAACGAGATTCCATATTTCCTACCTAGTCTAATCCAATTGATGCTGTGAGACCTGATGTAAGCATTTCCACCACTTTAGGAATTAGTATAAGAATTGGTATAACATGTTTTGACTGAACCACATTGAACTAAGCATATGCACCAAATGACATAGTTGCCATAGGTGCACCTATAGTTAAACCCTCAATGAAATCACTAATTTCTACAACTAAACCCACAACCTCAAATCCTACATCAAAACTTCCTTCCTTTAGACTTGTTTAAGAAAAAACAACATTATCTGCCACAATTATCAAATGACAAACCATGTGCAAAACATGCCCACTACCGAATCCATATCCAAGTACCATTGCAATCACTAGTTTTTGAAGGCACCATATTTGTACCTTCCCATCCAAAACATTAAGGCATCCAAACCTATCATAACTAGAATACCCTTGAGGTCATATCTACTACCATAACAGTCAGATCTACACAATTCTATCACAAAAAGGAAAACACTAAGTTATGCACACTTTGGTATTCTCACTCATGCACTAAGACTCTGTCTAGATTCCTCTGGCACACATCATGCCCTCAGGCCCATTACTTTAGGTATCATGCCATTGAAACTCACAATCGAGTAACGGATACTGACTTATGGTCTGCACACAATCATATGTAATGTTTTCATTACTAGACTGACATGTGCTCATTCTCTATAATGTTTTCACATCAGGTTCACCAACATATACCCTAGTTCCATACTTTCTAACACATACATGGTCCAAGTAGAAACTTGTAATGTTATGGCTTGCGCATGTCTGGCCTATCTCTACATTTCCATAGTAGGCACACTTTAGGTTCTCTGTCAGCTAACAATGTGTTACCTACTTAAGGTCCACTCCAACAACGACACCAAGATCTGCTCAATATCAATCAAATATTCATCCTTCTTGTTGTTTAAAGCTCTTTAAGTTGTCGTTTACTTTATAGAGAACTAGAAATATTAATCTTTTCTCAATCGACTATTTGTTTTGATTAATTCGTCCATCTTTAAGTAAGAATCATTATGGCTATTCATGAGTTGTAGAATTGATTCCAACTCCCCTTGCAATCAATATAGTCTTTGCATATAAATACCATCTATGGTCTATGTGCTAGATGAATGATCTCTGAGGTCTACAAGTAAAAATGTCATCATTTGTTTTGGATGTCAACTTCATCATTTGTTTTGGATGTCAACAACACCATTATTTCATAGAGATCCATAAAGTCTTTTGGTACCTTTTAGTCTCTGCCTAGATATGGCTTTGGTTGTTATTCACGTGATAGTTGACATTGAATGCTCCATGTGACCAAACATAAATGAGAAGTATCTCTCCATTTTTGTGTTATTTGTACATTCTCTGCTCCTCTTGAGGCCAATATTTTTCACATTTGATACCATAACTTTTGCTTTACCTTCATATATTAGTAGATATTTCTTCATTTTCTAATAATGAAACTTCAAAATTTAAAGATAAATCAAAAGTTATGGAGATGAGCATAGTTTTCAAAGTTGTCAAGGAAGTAATGGTTGTGTTGAAGTATTTTGAAGAAATACTAATGATGAAAGAGTCATATAAATTTTTAATCTTGATTCATATCTAAATGCTTTGGCTATGTATGTGAATGTTAAGTTTTACTGAAGATAGGTCATATATATTTTGAACATGCTTATTCTTTTGTTGAAAATAGATCATATGTGCATTTCTTGCACAAGCTTTTTGTATCTAATGTTGGCCTTCTAAATGTTGAACCAAATTGATGGTTTTCTACATGAAGCAAAATTGGGCCATCTTTTATAGGTGTTGACATGACAATAGGAAATTTTTTGTACTTTGGCTTTCTTGATGAATATATTGTGCAAAGAATGAGTTGGGATTCGTAATTTTAGCTTCATCTTTGTCACTCGCCTCTTCTTGTTGTTATTTTTCATATGACTATAGAGGCTCCCCCTTAGATTATTCATGCTTTTCAAGTTTTCTACAGTCCTTTGATGCTCCTTTGTGAAGTCAAACTAATGAGAAGAAGGATTAGGGACTATCCCAACTTGTGCCTTAGATATTCGAATGGCTCTCTTGCTAAAGGATTGGTGGATATATAATCTATATGCTCTTTATTTGATATATACTATAGCTTCCTTATTTTCTCAACTACCTACTCTATGAAGGAATTATACTTAATGGGAATGTATTTAGTTTTAGAATGTAGCAATTGATTCTTTGATATTCTTATTGCACTTGTATTACTGCACTTAATAGAGATGGGTTCACTATATGTTACCTTCACGTCCTATAGAGTTTTCTTCATCCAAAGTACTTGTGTGCAACAAGTTGTTGCTTCTATGTATTTGACTTTGTAAGTAGATAGTGAGACCGAGGTTTTCTTATTGCTAAGCCAGGTAACTCATGATTTGCTTAAATAAAACACATCGCCACTCGTAATTTTTATGTCATCTATGTAGCTGGCCTAGTCTACATATGTGTAGGCTGTCAGTGAAAAATATTTTCCTTTTGGGTACCACAGTCCATACTTTTTTTTGCCTTTTAAATATCTAAATATTTTTTTTGTTACTAGTAGATGGCTTTGCTTTGGTGTGGATTGATATCTTGCTACTAATTCAACTGATAACATTATGTCTAGTCTAGAAACAATTAGATATAATAGGTTTCATATCATAGATTCGTACAGTTTTTTATCAACCTCTGGTGATTCATCATCTTTACACAATTTTCATGATTCCAATAACCATGGCAGTAGTGATAGTTTTATAGTCCTCCATTTTAAACTTCTTCAACATTCCTTTAGATATTTCTCTTGATAGATAAATATTCGTTCTACTTTTTGTATGATTTTGTAACCAAGGAAGAAGGAAATATCTCCGGTCATTGAAATTTCAAACTCTGACTTCATTCCACTACCAAACCATTGAAATAGAGAGACTTTGTTGCTTCCAAAAATTATATCATCAACATACACAACTACAATTAGAAGTTCTTTTTCACTTGAATTTATGTACAAGTTACTAGCAGTTGTAACTTTATTGAAGCCCTGTTTTTGAAGATACTTATCCAACAAAGAATACCATGCCTACTGTGCTTGTTCGAGTCCATACAATGCCTTCTTTAATCTGCACACATCATTAGGATTATCTGATAATTGGAATCCCTCAAGGTGTTCTATGTATACTTCTTCTTCAAGCTTTCCATTTAGAAAGGCATACTTCACATCCATCTAGTATAATTTGAAGTCTTTGTGACAAGCAAAGGAAAGAAACATTTTAATTGCCTTTAACCTTGCCACTAGAGGAAAATTTTCTTAATAGTCCAATCCTTCTACCTATGAATAACCCTTGCATATCAATCTTGCTTTATTTCTAATAGTATTCCCTTTTTCATTTAGTTTATTTCTAAATTACCCACTTTGTGCCTATGATGTTTTTATCTGCTGGTCTTGATGTCAGCTTCCAAGTATTGTTCTTTTCTATGTGCTCCAGTTCCTTAATTATGGCATATATCCAATGTTTATCTTTGCTTGCTTTAGAAAAGTTCTTTGGTTCAATAATTGACAACATGACAATCTGAGCTTAATATGTTGTCTTAACAATTTTCCTTCTTGTTTGAACCCCTGCATTCTTATCACCAATAATTTTATTTTTAGGATGGTTCTTTTGTAGATATGTTGAGGGAGCTCTTGAATGGGTCTTTGTTTCCTCTACATCTTCAACATGTTCTTCCTCTTCTTCACTAATTTGCTGATTTGGAGGATTAATGAAGCATGTATTCTTGTTCTTGATAGGTAGTTCCTCATCAACCTTCATGTCTATACAGTCAACAACCTTATGAATCCTTTTACCGTAACACTTTTACCCTTTAATTTTCATTGAATATCCCAGGAAAAATCCTTTGTCTGACCTAGCATCAAACTTTCCCAAATTATCATTATTGTTTTTAATATAACACTTACTGTCAAACACTTTGAAGTGTTTGATTGATGCTAGTTTTCCAGGCCATAATTCATATGGTGTCTTATCATAGTTAGGCATGATATGTGCCTTATTTAGTGTGTGAATTGTTGTGTGTGTAGATTTTTCCCAATAAGTTTGAGGAATTTTCCTTTCCTACATCATAGCTTTAACCATTTGTTGTACTAACATGTTTTCCTTTCAACAACCTCATTTTGTTGGGTTGTGTCCACAATGGTATACTACCTTTTTATTCCATGTTCGTCACAAAAATATGCAAATTCATCTAATGTAAACTCTCCTCCTATATCTGATTGTATGCACTTTATCTTGCATCATGTTTGGTTCCCTGTCAACACCTTGAAAATCTTAAATTTCTTAAATACTTCTAATTTGTTTCTCAAGAAGGCTAAACATATCAGTCTATAATAATCATCAATCACTAGCATGAAGTAATTCTCACCTCTAAGTGCTTATGTTCTAGAAGGCCCACATAAATTGATATGTACTAGTTGTAGTGGCTTACTAGTTGATAGTTGAGCGTTGGTCTTGAACAAAACATGAACTTTCAATCACTAGCATGAAGTAATTCTCACCTCTAAGTGCTTATGTTCTAGAAGGCCCACATAAATTGATATGTACTAGTTGTAGTGGCTTACTAGTTGATAGTTGATCCTTGGTCTTGAACAAAACATGAACTTGTTTCCCCATTTGGCATGACTTGCAAATAGGATTTTTAGGCTTTTTTATCTTCATAAGATATCTTATAGCTCCATTTTTCTTGAATTTGATGATATGGTCAAAGTTTAGATGCCCTAGTTTCCTATGCCACCTCCAACACTCATCTTGTTTTCCCAAATTGAATTCTTCATTGTCTTCCTTCAAAATAATATCTTTACTATTGTAGTTGATATTATCTCACAATCTTGAGCTCTGAACTTGACATCACAACCTCTGTTGCACATCTGACTTATACTTAGCAAGTTATGTTTCAATCCAATTATGAATAATACATCATGTGCCTTTCCTTTGCCATTATTCAAGATAATTGTACCTTTTCTTTTTATTTTTCCTATTACATCATTGTTGAAGGTGAAATTTTCAGATTTATTTCCATCTAAATATAAGAACTTGCTTTTGTCCCTAGTCATATGCCTAGAGAAACCATTGTCCACATGCCACTGGCTGTTCTAGTTATGGAATAAATAACCAGGCCAAACTTACTCATTTTATTCTCTTCCTTTTTATTTTTTCAATACATGGGTTCCTTTGTCCTACGATAGTCCTGAGAATGTCATTCAAAGTTTATGAGTTGACATTTATAAGACTTATGTACAAAATTGTGATAATAGTAACATTCAGTGACATCAACAAGTAGATCAAATGAATTATTGTTTCGACTCATGTTTGTTCTTGCATTTATAGATATGTTTCTCACTTCACTTCTTCTCCAACTTCTTGTTTCGTTCCTTATAACATATAATATGCCGTTTACAACCTTGTGGCAATTTTTTTTGCATAAATAACAATATCCATAGAAACATTTCCATACCTAAATATGGATGGTACTCATGAATAGGATCTCCTTGGCATCCGATGATTTTTTCTTTTGAAGAAGTAAGTTCTTTGGTAACTCATCACCTAATTGTCTAATCTTATTATCTACTTTGGTTGAATAGAGTAATTATTTCTCTGCTGCTAAGGTGGATTATTGCCTTGTTGTTGTTGAGTTGTGTTGCTTACACCCTTGTTCTTTGGCTCCTATTGGTAGTCATTGTCTCATGTGACAAATTTAACAAAGCTTGTGGTCTTTTTATATTCCATCTTCTTCTCGTTGGTTTCTCCTTCATAGCACAAACCAAATTTCATAAGTGGATACCTCTGAGCATTCAGTATCACATCCAAATTTTCAGACCCCTTTATGTGTTTAAGGTTTAGATTCAATTCAACTTGTGCTTTCTCTAGGTTCTTTCTTAGGGTAATTAGATTCAATTCAACTTGTGCTTTCTCTAGCTTCTTTCTTAGGGTAAATACTTCTTCTTCCAACTTCACACACTCTTTTCTTTTCTCTTTTGACTATTGTAGTAGAATGTATTCCACCTTCTTGGCCTCTTCTAATTCAAATTTTAACTGGATAATCTCTTATGACTTAGGCTCTTCTTTAACATATTTTAACAAAAATTCTTTTTGTTTCTTGTTCTTCTGCTTGAGTCTGTCAATTTCTTCTAGTGCACTAATTATCCCCCCCTAAAGATCTACTTCACCTTCTTATTCTTCACTCAACTCACATTCATTTAATTTTTTATATTCAAACCGTAAATCTATAAGAAAAAAATCACTAATTCCTTCTTCATCAGAGGATTCATTTGTATCATTAGAGGAATTACTATCTTCTTGTGTAACAAACTTTTATTTTTAAACATTTTCTCATTCTTTATTTTGTTATATTTGTTCTTTTCTTTCCCTTTATTCTCCTCCTTCTTATATGGACATTTTGAGGCATAATTCCCTACTCTTCCACAATTAAAGCATTTAAATGGAAGTTTTCCTTTGTACTTACTTGTCCCTTTCTTCAATCTTCTTACAAATTTCACTTCTTATTCATCTGATTTTTCGCATGAACATTCTTGATCTTCTGTAGATTTCTTGTCTACCTTGAATGTTGCATCCTATGTGGTTAATTTTCCTTTTGTAATCCTCATGCTTTTATGGAGCCAAGCAATTGATCCATTGTTAGTTCTACAATGTTAACCATTTCTTCAATAGTTGATACATTGGACTTAGCAGGTAGTGATCTCAACACTTTTTGGACTACTATAGACTCCTTAATTTTTTCACCTAGGACCTGTTGTAGTACTCAACAATGCCCATTATCCTTAGACTTAGAATAAAAAATAAAAATGGGGACCCTTTAAATTTTTAGGAAAGACTCCTTTCTTGTTTTAGTAAAATGGGACTAGTTTTAGATTTTTAGATTTTAAAGAAAATCTTTTAAATAGGTATATTGCTAAAATAAATCCCTTTTGAGGCTTAGGAAACTTTCCTTAGTTTTAAGTAAATAATGTACAAATATAATAAATCCCATTAAACTATATTTCCATTAAAAAACCTTCAAAAACATCACCAAAAGTTTCTTAAGGTTATTTGAATATATAAGAGGAAATATCATAAATGATGGTCCCACTAAAAGCTACATGTAAGTACTTATTGGCTTATCAGCGTTAACAATTTTAAAGTGAGTACCAATAGCGACATCACTTATAGTGAAATTATGATAGCGATATCGTCGATCACAAAATGTCGATTATGATATCACAGTCCGTCACTTACTGGTATCGTGTTCTGTCAATTGACGAACGCCAATATCACATTTTGTTAACCCTTGATGTCCCAATATCGTACATTCTGCATCCTTATTTGCGACCATATCAACATAATATCGGAAAATAGCATATCGCAAAGTCATGTTCATACAGTCTGATACCGAAACACTGATAAAGCAAATCTCTAATATATTGACAAGTGTCAGCATCACGTGAACAAACGTTCGAAAATTAAATAGCCACTTAGTGTGTTAATAGTTTTGAGGGTTTAAACGATTTGCAATGATTTTGATATAATGTAGAATGATTTTTCATTAAAAATTGCATTCAATTGATAAGACTCTTTATGTTTTACGAGTTCTTGCCGCTCATCCTCTTTTGCTTCTTAAATAGGTGAATTTCAATAAAAAATAGTTAAAGGAAATTTCAAGGATAATCAAAGCAAAGAGAAAGTATGTAGTTCAGTTGTAGACAATATTTCCTCCTAAAGAGGTTCACGAGATGGCACCATTGTTTACATATACTACATGCACTCCAAATGCAGGGTCTTCCTCCTAGGAGGTCACATACAAATTTTTTGAGGATGAAAGCCCAAGGGAAATTGAGAAACAAAGTGCTATTGTTGATGCTCCCACTCCAGATGTTAATGATGCATGGAATGATGTAGCTAATTTTTTTTTACAAAGAATTGCTACCTGTCCTAAAATTATACCCTATATAGACATGGTAAGATGGGTCATTGATAACCTGGATATTACAGACAATTTTTCTAACTCCTAAGAATACAATCATTGGATCGTTCAAGGTGGAGGATTTAAGGAAAATGTATCATATACCTCCACCACAGAAGAGTTATGATACTCAATTTGTACATAAGTTCATGGAGGAGAATCTGAACCCATTAGATCTTATCAGAGAATGGAGGGACCCAAGAAAACACAAATGAGAAGACAGGGGTATGTATTCATTAGCCTCTATTGTTGGTCCTTTCTTTCATATTCTTGCTATGATGTGTCATCTCTATGGTTACCCAAATACACATAAATTCCTAGAGGAATGGGTACCACTTATAGAGGTCGCTTCTGATGGCTATATCATGGATTGGGAAAATATTTTGTCCAATAATTTAACTACTCAAATCCGCAATTACAGATAGAAGCACAATATTATTGAGAGAACTTCTCCCCCTTTCTTTATGAGCACCTATATCATGGAATTTATTTTTTTTTCTTATGATTTTCCATATATAGGTTGGAAGTGGAAAATTCAACACTCTACCCATATTTTTTTTTACCTTGAGATCTTGTGGGAAGCCAATTATCATCCTCATTTTTATAAAATATGTCATGAAATTATCCTACCCATCCAACAAGAGGTCTTTGGTAGAAAAGCGCTTAGACTCTTCACTAAAGCTAATAAGGACTTAAATCCATTAGGAAAGTGGTTTGGGGAAGAAAAATTTACTTATATTAAAGTTTTTGGCATCCTTTCCCATCCTCATGTTTTGCCTCTTTTTGTTCCGGATAAATTACTGGCCAAAGAAATTGCCTACCAAATAGTTGGTAATGGCTTGACTAAAGTGCTCAAGGATGCCAAGAAAACTCTTTGGCCTTCCTTTCCTATCTCTTGTGGTACCTATACGTTGGAAAATTTCAAGCATGCTCAGCTTGAAATTGACCAAAATAAAGATTTTAGTTTTCCAACCATCCCAAACAAACAATATGATCCAAATGATGTTGCAAAACATGTCAAGGCACAAGCCCGAATCAAGTAGTTTTCAAGTGAGACCAATGATTTCGATGATTTATTTGAGATGGTTCCAAAATATTCTATGGTTCAAAAGTTAGTAGCAGAATGCCTAAATCCTGAAGAATTGATTAAGTTTAATCAATATCAAGAGTGAAGAATAACCCATCTGCCAGAAATTTTGTTAAGACAGTCTCGACAAAAGCCTGAAGTTTCAAATACATTAGCCTCCTCTTCAAAGAATCCAATTATTTCCCAGGTTTCAAAGATAGCCACTGCAGCTATTGAGAAAATGATGAAAATCAAAGAAGAAAATAAGTTGGATGAAGTATGGGAGGAATTTAATCGTGTTTTATCTACTGAAGAAACTCAGGATGTAAATACAATAGTCAACAAAGAAATAGAGCAAGTCACAGAAACTGAAGGGAAAACCTTGTTCACTATTGAGGTTCCCAAAAAGACTATTGTTCCTGAGACTCCTGAAAAAACTAATGTTGATGAGGTTACCAATAAAACTACTATTGTTGAGGATATGGAAATTATCCCAACATTTCCCACATCAGAAATAGTCTTAAATATTGAATAAATTCCTCCTTTGGATGTATTCTACAGTCCAAAAAATAAAGCAGTAATGAGTAGGTCAAGAAAGAAGAGAAAGCTAGAACAAGCACAAACATAAATTTTAGACGAGATTCCTTTTCAAGTTCTCTAGAAAGGAGCCCAAACAATTCCTAATGAAGAATTAAACAAGCTTTCACAGTTTGCAGGAGCTTATGCTAGTGCTACTATTGACAAAGCAGTGGAAATACAACTTATGAAGGAAAAAGACAAAATGATTATTCAATTAGAGCAAAATTTCCAGAATGAAAGACAAGTGATTGAGCAACAAGGGCAAGCAAAAATTGACGCGTTATAGAAATATTTTGATAACTTAAATTTACAGTTTTAATTTGAAATCAAAGACAAAGACGCACAGGTACAACAATTGCAACAAAATATTAACCAATTAAAGGATAGTCCAGAAATAAATGAATTATGAAAGGAAGTAGGAGAATTGGATACACTCCTCACTAAGAAACAAGTTGTCTTTTGTCACAAATTAACTTTAATTCATGATTTGTGTAAAACTAGTGATTCTTTAGTTAACCAGTTGTCCAATATGCAGACATTTTATGAGGAAATTGAAGAGAAAATATTTGAGCATATAAATTGGCAAGACAGTGCTGAAGGAAGATCAATTGATCTTCCTTGAAGAATCTCAAAAGGACATCATTTTTGATGACTAGGACATCAAAATGAAACAAGCAGAAATGGCCATTATTAGAGTGAGAAATCTTGCTGCAAACTTCACCGAATATATCACCAATAGCTTATGCCAGGTCAATCTAATACAAGAATTCCCGAAGGACACTTTTCCAGATGTCAAAACTCTCAAGCAGTCATGGAAATAAGCATCCAACAAGAAGGTCGAAGATATCCAAATTTTATCAAAAGTGAACCTTGAAGGTTATTGACATTTCTTAGTGAAACCACATAGTCAGTGGCTAGTGTTGAGGTGTCTCTCTAATGCAATGACTCAACTCCTTCCAGAACTCAGTGATGTATTATTCACGAGACATATGCGCATGCATCCGATTCATCCCACCCAACTGAAGCCAATGACGGATATATGTGGACTCAGAGAACAAATGAAGAATCAACCTGGAGCACAGTCGTGAATTTCTTATTGCAACAGATTTTCATCTTTAGATTTGCTTTATTGTTAGCTTAATTTGTTAAAGTTTTTCTGAAGACTTTTATATAGTTTACTATTTTTGTAATATTAATAGGATATTTAAACTGCTTTCATGCATTTAGAAAGGGGTTCTTAATTTTTAAAAGACAACTTTGAACTTGCACTATTGTTTAAATCCAAAGTTATCTTATTGAGAAGCGAAACCTGAAGCTATATTTTTATGAGTAGAGTAATGATGTATCAGGTACTACTATCTTTATATTACTGTTATGTTTCATTGAAATAGATAGTGAATTTCTTATCATTTTTTTAATTATATAAATGCTTTGAAACCAGTCATATAGTGTCACTATTGATGTGTAGGATTGTATCATTTGTGATTGTATATGAGATAACGAATTCTTATATGTGATTAAGTTTTAATCAACTAAATTAATTAACTATTTAATTAATTTAGTTTATCTTATTTTTTTTCCTTTCATAAAGTGTTTAATTATCTATATTGTTGCGTGCTTTGTGAAATTTTTATATGAATCACATATAAAGAGATATTATTCTCGGGAAGTAAGTAGGATAATTTTTACTTAGTAATATCATATATAGATTTTAAATCATTCCATTAGTCTGATTGTGTTTCTATTATTCTATTATACGTCTTTAAATGGGAAACTAGTCCCTTTATCCCTAGCGGGACCCACCATTTCCAATGGAAAAGGAGCTACCTTAAGTTCCCAACTGAGTAGTATTCCCTGATGTTGAGGCAAATATTTTCCAGCCTTCGACATTTTTGGCACTAGAAGGAGGGCCCCGACTATGAATGGCAACAAGGTTTAATCCTAAATCAAAAGGTCATCCAAAGAGTCATTCTCCCTCAAAGTCTCCCCCAACTTCTAGATCTCATTCTAAATCTCCTACTTCCAGACCAGAAGTTGTGAAAACAACTACAAGATCTCCTAGCACACACCCTAAGACATCTTATCAACCTCCTTCTCAAGAGTTACCTGAAGTTCAGAACCTAATTCATAAATTAGAATGAATTTCTATTTCAAAAGAAAGGCCACAACAATCGGAATTATCTGAAGGTAGTGTATCTTCATCTTTCCAGACTTCTCGTATTTTGACTCGATCCCAAAGTGAGAAACTTGGGGTTACTCCATTTGAGTTTCCCTTACCTTCCCACTGAAGAAAGACAAAAAAATCTGAATCACCATCATCCACTAGTGAAATTTTATCATCCACTCCACCACAAAGACCTTCATTGCATACGCCTCATTCTCAATCAATTAGTGCTAGTTTAACCAACACTAGCACAGGGGCTACTTCTTCTTCCACACAGTCAACCTCTTCTACTATCACAACTCCTTCTACCCAAGTTCCCATAATGGTAGGCCAACAACAACCAAACAGACCTTGGACCAATCCTGGAGTTGTTCAAATGGCAGCACCTATCCATCCTTTACCTAAGCACCTTGAAATATGGATGCCTAAGTTCAATCCAGATGAAGGGATGCCAGCTGAAGAGCATTTACATAATTACATGTTGGCCATTAATCTTAATGGGGTTTCAGAAGAAGATTGTGTATGTAGACTTTTTCCCTATACTTTTGTAGGATCAGCAGGATCCTGGTACTTTTCTTTACCATCAGGTTCAATTAATAATTGGAATACATTTCAAGAGCAATTTCTGACTAAGTTTGGTGATGATCGTACAATAGCTACTTTAATTAACGATCTTTCCAATCTTAAAATAAAGAAACTTCAGAGCCTAGTGAATATGTACAAATAGAATGGTATATCTCTACACTTCCCTCTAATATTGCGATATTCATAGATAGAGCTGGTAAAATCACTTTAAGTGACAACATGAAAGAAGCTTTATTTGTTGAAAAAAGAATTTTAGCTTTAGAGAAGAAAACCATTCTAGAAGAGAGAAAATCAAAGAAAGTAACTTTCAAGGAAGAAACCAAAAAGAAACCATCTAAAGACCCTTTCGATTTAGAGGGATTACAAAAAGTCCTCAAAACGATGTCAAACAAAATGGTCGAGATTAAGAAACAAGTCTTAGATACTTCAAAAAGACCTTTTAGACCGTTTAAGAAAGCTCAATCTTCATCATCTCAACCACCTAATATTATATCTAATGTTGAATCAGATCAAGAGGAAGACAAGGAGTCAGCCCTATCTGTGGAAGAATCAAAAGAAGAAGAACTAGTGGAAGCACATGGATTATGGGATTTTATTCTTACTACATCAGAAAATGAGGAAGAAGGAGAAGCTCTACCAGTTGAAACTAGGAGTAAAAAATATGTTGATTCATCATCATCAAATTAGAAACAGAGGTCAACCACTCCTATTAATAAAGATAAAAGTGTAACCAAGAAATATCCTCCTAAATCTTCTGAATCCATTCCATCTTCTTCAAATTCCCCTTCTGCATCTAAAACTCTTGTTATTTCTGATAAAGATATAGAATATAACATTGTGGAAGATATGAAGAAAGTTAAAGCTAATATTTCCATGTATGAGGTAAGTAAGCTTAAGCAACAACATAAAATATTTCTAAAAGAATTAAGTGTTGTTCTTACATCTCCTTTGCCAACTGCTAAATCCTCACTTGGAAAAGGAAAGCCCCCAAGTGATTCCCCAGATAAAATTGATGTTTCCAGTGCAATTTTAATTGGAGATCAGTCCAACTCCCATACCCCACATTTTCTTTTAACCTTTGAGATTTTTAATAAAAATTTTCACAATTGTTTGATAGACTTAGGTGCTTCATCAAATATTATTCCATATTTAGTTTGTCTCAAGCTAAACATAAACCCTGATAAATTTGATGTTCAAATTGTGTAATTAGATAGAACAAAGGTTAAGGTATTGGGAGAATTAAATTTTGTTTTAATAAGATTATCCTCAAATTCAAAGGTATGTCAAATCATTGATATTTTGATAGTTGATATTCCTAAATTTTATGGTCTTATTTTAAGCAGAGATTGGTCTGATAAATTACATGAGTATTTCGCCACATATTGGTCACACATATGGCTACCTTACAATGGGAAACCAAATCAGATTCGGGTGGATAGAGAAAAGCATATGAAATACTCAGTTACGAATTTGGATGAAGAAAATGAACCTGTAGTTTTTACCAACAACATTCTTGGGAATTATTCTTCAGAATCTTTCTTTGGAAGTTTCACAACTCAGAAATCCCCTTTCTTAGCAAATTTGTTTTGTCTCAAGTTGAAAATTATTCACAAACATATTTTACTAAATGTATTAATATTGTAGATACGCCTGTAATTAAGCATGATTCTTTATTTTGGACACTTTATTTTGATGGTTCTAAATCTAATGATGGTGTAGGGGTTGGATGCATATTGATAAGCCCTAATGGTGAAAAAACTATGTTGGCATGTAGATTAGAGTTTGAATGTACTAATAACATAGTTGAATATGAAGCATTAGTACAAGGATTGCATAAAGCTATAAGTCTTGATGTTGAATATCTGCAAGTCTTCGGTGATTCTAAAATTGTTATAAAACAAGTTAGAAACAATATTCATTGTGTTTCTAATCATCTTAGACATTATTAGTCCTTGATTCAAAATCTTACTTCACATTTCATCGCATTTAATATTTCTCTGATACCCAGGCTACAAAATGCCAGCACGGATCTTTTGGCCAATGTTGCATCTAAACTAGTCCCACATGAAGATTTTAGTCTAGATAGATTTTCTATAGAATTGATTTTTTGCCCTTCCATTGCTGATAATGTCACCAATTGGCAAGTATTCAATGATGATGAAGATATCCTTGACTTTTTAACGTTTGAATAATCTTATCTTGATCAAGTGATTGACGAAGATGAACATGATATACAATTGAATAAATCAAATGAGAAAAATTCTTTGCCAAAACTTGTAGTTAAATTGGAGGATCTTTATGATTTAAAAGACATATTTAAAAAGGTCATCAACTACAAACTTCAAATTTCAACTTTGAGATTTGAACTAGTCAAGCTTGGATCTGATATTAGTCCTCAAAATATTAACTTAGGTCTTGGGTTGTCATCAGAAGAAAGAAATGCATTTATTCATCTGTTAAAAAAATATAAAACCATTTTTTCTTGGAATTATCAAGATCTCAAACTGTATGATACTTCTATCATTCAACACGTTATCCCAATGATACCTAATGTCAAACCCATTCAATGAAAATTTAGGAAAATTCATCCAAATTTGGAAAGTCAAATTAAAAATGAATTGAATAAGCTTTTAAAAGCCAAAATTATCTTTCCAATTGGATCTCTCCAAAGCCTACGACCGCTTTAATTGGGATTATTTGAAAGTAGTTTTAAGGGCCTTTGGTTTTTGCAATCGATGGATCGAATGGGTCTTCACCATGATCTCCTCGCCCAACTTCTCCATCCTTGTGAACGAAGCTCCTTCTCAAATTTTTAAGGCCTCCAGAGGACTTCGACAGGGAGATCCACTGTCCCCCTTCCTGTTTATCATTATAGCAGAAGGTTTAGGAAGATACATCAAAAAAGAATTAAGGGCAAGGAAGATTAGAGGAATTCAGATATGGGGAAGTAACATACCAATCACTCACCAACAATTTGTTGACGATATCATGTTTTTTTGTGTTGTGTCTCTCAAAGAAGCTAGAAGAATAAAATAGATACTAGACCTCTTTATGGAAGCTTCTGGTACGCAAATTAATAAGGAAATGTCTTGTACCTATTTTTTCAATACAGCAAGAAACATCAGTAACTTTTTAAAAAGAATTCTGGGTTTTCGCTCAGGAGAACTACCCACAAAATATCTAGGCACTCCATTAGCTTTGAATCCGCTAAGAATGATGAATTGGCAACAAACCATTGAGAAAATTGCAAGCAAACTAGCCAACTGGTCCTTCAGAACACTGAATATAGCAGGCCAAGCAGTATTGGTCAAGGCAGTCCTACAATCGATCCCGATCTATCAACTCTTGGCAATGGCTGCCCCAAAAGGTGTGTGTGCCAAGATGGTGGAGATTTTTAAAAAATTCATTTGGGGAGGACCGAGGGAACAAAGAAAATGGGCACTGGTATCCTGGAAGGGATTGGTGAAAAGTAAAACGGATGGAGGATTAGGTCTCAGAGATCCCTACTCCTTGAACCAAGTAATGGGAGCTAAAATTTGGTGGCGTTGGATGAAGGGAGGAGATGACCTATGGAAAAGAATATGGAAAAAAAAAATATAATATGCCAACAAGTCCAGAGGAAATCTTAAGAATAAGGGACACCCCGAAAGGTTCTACAATATGGAATCTGGCCAGCCAAAACAGGGAGATAATAACTAAACATGGTTTCTGGGAAATTAGGAATGGAAGTTCAGCCAAGTTCTGGGAAGAAGCCTGGCAGCAAAGAGAAAGATTGAATGGGTTACAAGCTTTAAGTGACATATGTCAAAAGGAAAAAGAGGAAGGGATGAACTTTGTAAGGGATTTCTGGAAGGAAGGGTGCCAAGAAGAATCATGGAGAACCTGGAAAAATCCGGAAGAATGGAACAGACATGTTGACAGAGAGCAAAGATAAATATATATAAAAGAAATGCAGACAAGGAAAATACCTATAAGAACAGGACCAAACATATTGAGATGGGGCTACACAATGAAGGGAAACTTCACGATTAAAGAAGCATACCATCTCTCCACTCAGAGAGAACAAGATGATATGGCAGTTATCTGGAAACAAATCTAGAGGAGCAACTGGTGGCCAAAAGTGACCCACTTCCTGTGGCTGGTATGTAAAGGCCGCATCCTGACCTGGGACCAACTTCAAAAACGCGGGATTCATGGTACCCCAAGATGCTGTCTCTGCAAACAAGATTAGGAAACGCAGGAACATCTCCTGAATTCATGTAGTGGAGCACAACAACAATGGGAAGAAGTAAGGAGACTCTTTGGAAGGACTCACAGAGATCAACAGAACATCAGGGAAACAATTAAACAATGGGGACGAGGCCAATTCACAAGCCTTGTGGTTAGACGAGCCTGGAGTCTAGCAGTAGGCATGAATATGTGGATGATCTGGAAAGAACGAAACAGGAGAATTTTTCAAAATAAAGAGATGTCTAAAGAGAAAATCTGGGGAAAAATGCTGAGTCATATTCGAGAGACCATCTTAGCGGAAACTTGGAGCACAAAGGACTGGGAAACGACGCCGGAAGAAGACCAAATTCTAAGAAAGCTGAATCTACAACAAGGAATGGTTGCTCCACAAATGTGGAAACAACCCAATATAGGATGCAACAGCCCCATGCATTTCTCTCACCCCTCGGCAGGATTTATAAAGTTAAACTTTGATGGAGCATCTAAAGGTAACCCGGGCCCGGCGGGGATCGGCGGCCTCTTTCGAGACGACCAAGGTAGAACAAAATGGATTTACTCAGATAACGGCGGCATCATGAGCAACAATGAAGCTGAATTGATGGCAGTTTATCAAGGACTGAAGATAGCAATCAGAAATGGCTACAACAACCTGGAAGTGGAAGGAGATTCACAAATGGTCACACACATAATTAAAAAGCTTATTAATGGGACCTCATGGGACAAAGTTACCCAAAGTTGGAGGATAGCTAGCCTGATCCAAGAGCTGGAAATTATCTTAAAGAGATTTGAGTACTTGATCATTAAGCATGTAAGAAGAGAAGGCAAGACAGCAACGGATTTTATCACAAATTGGGGAAGCCAGGAACAAAGGGGAAAATTGGGTAGTATCTGGACGACTCTTTTAGAGAAGCTAGAATTAGAACCGCTTAAAATGATACTAACTCAGGATCATAATGAAGAACATATCTACAAACAATAGATACAGATGGCCCCCGATCGAGGTGTGGAGGAAAACAGGTGAGGGTAGTAGGAAAAATCATGAGTGCAGCAGGACAGAGGGATCCTTTTCGGCTTGTAGCACCGCCCATCATGGCATGGTAGCGTACTACATGTCAGCGCGAAATTTAAGACAACAGAGTGGAAAGAGTGGGATGAGAGAGAAACGCAGAATTGGTGGGGTAATGGGATAGAAAGTGGGACAAGTGGGTTGAATTACTTGAAGGTGGCGGAGTGGAGAAGGATAGGTAGGCCGCGTCGAGAGGAAGAGGAGCAGGGAGCTGCGCAACCAGTGGGAGGCTCGACGGGAAATTGTGATTTCGGGTATGTCATCTATGGACCTCCTTCTAGTTTTTTTCTCTATCTTGAATAGTATGATGGATGAAAGAGGAATGTTGGATGCCTCTGGGGAAGAAGAGAGCAGTCACGGGGTTTCCTTTTACTCTGCCATGCATTTTGCAAAAGAAATGGGATTTAAGCAGGGAATGGCACCAGAAGGATGGAGGAAGTGTTGCCCAGAAGATAGTCTAGGGAGAAACAATGAGGATCAGGCCGCTCACCCCACGACGAAGGATACGAGGGAGGTAGAAAGGCAAGAATTGAAAACCCTGCACCTGGCTCAAGCATTGGTTAGTATGACGGAAGGCCTTCTTACCTTTCTTCATCCGAGAGAAGATAATCACCGGAATTCCCAGACAAATGAAGGTGACTGGAGCAGGGGAGGTGGGATAAGAGCCAAGAAAGTTAAGGAGGAGGGCAAGTTCTTAAATCTTCAAAATCTAACTTCTGTGAATGAAAATTGTAAACATGAAACAATAAAAGGAAAGATGGCATGCCTGGGCCGCGGAAGGGGGCGTGGAGGCAGAGGACGTCCAAGCCAGCAGAATAGAGTTGACCCGTCAACTGCAATGCCTGCTAGCCAACGCAGGGGAAGGAGATCCATGTTGACTACAGTTCAGGAAGCTGAGAGAGCCTACAGAGAGGGGACGGATGAAGACATCTACCAGCTAATACAAGAAATGGAGGCAAATGTGATGGAAGAACAGTTAGACCCTAAGATAGAAGAGTGGGTAGAAATAATACAAGATCCTGGAAACACTCGTGGACGGATGACGCTCTACTGGCAAGCCCTTCATGTCTACTGGGTTTTAAAATGACTCCTTTTGAAGGCGCTGGAGTAGGTGGCAGTTGAAGTGGCTGAAATTGCCCAAGGGATTCCAAACCTCAAAAAGGAAATGAAGAATATGCAGGTGATTATGATTATGCAGGATAACAAGTTGGATGAGATCCAACAGAGGCTGGTTCAGATGGCTCAGATGACTCAAGCTCCCATAGAACCCATGGCAACCCTTGCCAATGATGATCTGATTACTGATGACTGGAAGGAATAATCCTTCAATGTTTCTTCTGTTTTTAGTGGCAACTCTTTTTTTCAGTTGTTTTTATGTTAGTTCTTAGTTTGTTAAGTATTTTTAACTACTTAGTGCATATAGCCCAGATGGAAAGACTAGTGAAATTTTGTTTTTGGAATGCTTATAGCAAACTCAGGTGGCCAACAGACCTGGTTTCCCTTAGGGGTAGGTTGAGGCCACCAAAACAATGTATCTGGTCTTAGATAATATAAATAGAAAAGGAAGGCACCACCTACACTTACAAAAAAAAAAATTTATCTTTCCAATTAGACATTCCAGATGCGTTTCTAATTTTGTATCATTCAGGAAAAAGAATGGTGATATCCACATCTATATTGATTTTAGGAATTTAAATAAGGCATGTCAAAACGATAATTTCCCCTCCCACCAATGGAATAAGTTTTACAATCAGTTGTTGGTTTCGAAATAATGTCTTTTCTCGATGGATTCTCAGGTTACAATCAAATACTTGTTCATCTAGAGGACAGATTAAAGACTATGTTCAGAACAAAATGGGGAACATATGCATATCAAAAAATCCCTTTTGGATTGATGAATGCATGAGCTACGTTCCAGAGAGAAATGAACATCGCTTTCGATGGTTAATTAATAAAATTGTTGTGGTATATCTAGATGATATTACCATATATTCCAAAAAGAGAAATAATCATTTGAATGATTTAAAACAAAATTTTGAAAGATGCAAAAGGTATGGAATTTATTTAAACCCCAAGAAGTCATTTTTTTCTCTTAGTGAAGGAAAACTCCTTGGCTTTATTGTATCTAAAAATGGAATTTGTATCGATCCAGAAAGAATCAAAACAATCTCAGAAATTCCATTACCACATACCAAAAAATCAATGCAATATTTTCTTGGCCAAATCAATTTTGTCAAGAGATTTGTCCATGAATTTTCTCAAATCATTCTACCATTACAAACCATGATCAAGAAAAATTCGCTTTTCAAATGGGGAGACAATAAAAGAGAGGCATTTAAATTAATCAAACAAGTTGT
The DNA here is from genome assembly GCA_031772625.1 of Pinus tabuliformis. NCBI lineage: Eukaryota > Viridiplantae > Streptophyta > Pinopsida > Pinales > Pinaceae > Pinus > Pinus tabuliformis. The sequence continues at coordinate 80,992,017 of CM062820.1, read as the reverse complement.
AATTGAAGCTCCCTCTCTATCAACTCCTAATTTTTCTGATCAATTTATTTTAAACAATGTAAACTTTGAAACAACAACTATAAACTCAAAACGGGAACTTTGGCAAAAAAACTCCATAAAAACATAAAAAACAGTGCTAAAAACGAAAAGTGTTGATGCTGGAATAACACCCTTTTTTTTTTTTTTGAGGGTAAATTTTCAACATGTTTTAAAAATGGCAGTGAAAATCAATTTTTTGTGCAAAAATTGTCCCAAAAAACATCCTCAAAACAAAAAGTGTTGATGTTCGAATAACACTTTGCAAAAAACAACCTCAAAACGAAAAGTGTTGATATTCGAATAACACTTTTTTTTTTCAATGGTAAATTTTGTGCAAAAAACACCCTCAAAACGAAAAGTGTTGACGTTAGAATAACACTTCTTCTTCTTCTCGAAGGGCAAAATTTCAACATTTCGAAATAATGGCATAAGATTTTATCATGGCTCCGAAAAACATTAAAATTAAAAAAAAAAAAACCAATGAAAAAACACAAAACAAAAAAATTTAAACAAATAACAAAACGTAAATTAAAATATATATTAAAAACAAAACATATAATTACGAAAAAAAAAAAAAAAAAAAAAAAAATTGTAAAAAAAAAAAAACCTATAAAATATAAGAATTAAAAAACTAAAAAAAAAAAAAATTAGTTATAAACAAATAAATAGTAAGAAAAACATATTTTAAAAATAAATGTAAAAAAAAAAATATCTTGTAAGCCATAAAAAAATTTGGAAGAAAAGGAAAAAAAATAAATAAAAAAACGAGAAAATAAAATTAAAAAATTAAAAAAAAACTATAAAATTAAGTAAAAATAGGAAAATTAAACAAAAACATTAACAAAAAATTAAAAAAAAATGAAAATTAAAAACAAACCAAATTTAAGAAAAAAATAAAAAATTAACCCAAAAAAAACTACTAAAATTAAGATTAAAAAAAAAAAACACCAATTAAAAAGTAAAAAATATATATGTATTTTCAAATTAAAACAAAACATATATTTTTTTTAATAATAAAAGAAATAGCAAAACCAACCCATGGTATGACAAAGATTGTAAAAGTGCAAGGAGAGCAATTAAGGAACTTGTTGATGAATCTCTTAAAATAGGCAAGATAAAAATATACAAAGCCCTAACTAAAAGGAAAAAAGGCAGTACATTCATAAAAGACAAGAGAATCTCTTACACCTCTCTAAGGTAGCTCCTAAGAAAAAATAAAAAAATAAAAACATTTAAAAATTTTATTAAAAAAAAAAAAAACAATTTCAAAACCATTTTAGAAACAAATATTTTTTATTTAAAACAAAATAAAAAATTTATTAACCATTTTTTATTAAATAAATTTAAAAAAAATAAAATTAAACAAATATTTTTTAATTTAGAAAAAAAAAAATAAAAAATAAATAAATAAAATAAAAAATAAAATGGTTCACGCCTGACCGCCCGTAGTGGCGCGGTCGTGGGTGGAGGGGTTGCATGCAGCCTCCTCTGTCCACGACCGCGCCGCCATGGACGGCCGGGTGGTGGTGGGGTGATTCTAGGAATCGCCCCTCCACCGCCCTGCCGCCCGTGGTAGCGCGGCCCTGTGCGAAGGAGGCTGCATGCAGCCCCTCTGCCCACGACCCCCGCTGCCATGGGCGGCCAGGCGACGATGGGGTGATTCCTAGCTGCTTGTGGGCGGAGGGCTGCATGCAGCCTCCTCCGCCCAGGGTCGCGCCACCATGGGAAGCCGGGCGGCAGCGGGTTGATCTCGGGAATCGACCCTCTGTCGCTCATAGTGGCGTGGACGTGGATGGAGGAGGCTACATGCAGCCCCTCTGTCCATGGTCGTGTCACCGCAAGCAGCGGGGATGCAACAGGGCGATTCTAGGGAATCACCCCACCGCCTCCCGACCACCCCTGGTATCACGGCCGTGGGCAGAGGGGCTGCATGCAGCCTCCTTTGCCCAGCTGCCCGTGGTGGCGCAACCCTCGACAGAGGAGGCTGCATGCAGCCCATCCGCCCATGGCCACGCCACCATGGGCGGTCGGGCGTGAATCAATTTTTTTTTTTTTTTAAATATTTGTGTAAAATTAATTTGTTTAATTTTTATTTATTTATTTTTTAAGTTTATTTAAAAAAATACTTATAAATTAATTAAACTTTAAATTTTTATTTTTATTTTTTAAATAAAAAAGTTTTATTTAAAAAAAAATTAAATGTTTGTTATTGATAAAAAATAAAAAAATATGCGCATATCCTTTTTTGTTTGAAATAAAAAACATTTATTTATTAAAAAAATTAAATGTTTATTTATTTTTAAATCAAACATATATATGTTGTTGTTGTTTTTTTTTTAATAAAAAATATAGCGTTTAAGAAAAAATTTAAAAGTTTTTTTTTTTTTTTTTTAATCAAAAATAGATATTTTATTTTACCAATAAATGTTTTTTGAATTTTTTTTGTTTAATATATATATAATTTTCATATTTTTTTGTTTTTTTATTTTTTTTAAAATATTTTTAATCTTAATTTTAGTAGTTTTTTAATTTATTTTTTTCTTAATTTTATTATTATTATTATTATTATTTTTAATCTAGTGTTTTTTTTTTTTTTTTTATTAACTTGCTTAATTTCATAGGTTTTTTAAATTTTGTTTTTCTTTTCCAATTTCTTTTATGGTTTATGAGATATTTTTTTAATTTATTTATGTTTTTTTTTTGTCATATATATATATATATATAAAATCAACATTTAAAAAAAGAAAAATAAAAGAACTTGAAAAATTCGTTAAGTAATCATGATTTCAAAAAAAAATGGACATAATAAATTTTAAAGTGTGAAAAATAAGCCTTCTAAAAAAAAGTATGTTGCACCAACACGTTTCAAAATCAGCATGAAAATCACTAACATTTAAAAACAAATTTTTATATTTGATACATAAGAAACTTTAAAATGTCAAAAATATGCTTCGAAAGAAAAGAAGTGTATTCTGCATCACCACTTTTCAAAATCGGGTCACTTTTTTGCTACCTCTGTGAAACAGGTAATCATATCAGTTATTTAAAGTGCCAAAAACTATGCTCTAAAAAAATATGTGTGTTCTACATCGCCCCTTTTCAAAATTGGGTCACTTTTTTGCTATCTCTACGAAACGGGTAATAGTGTCAGTTCCCATTTCAAAGTTTACGTTGTTTTTATATACTTTTGTCTCTGAACTATCATATGCAGTAGTCTTAACACAACCAAATGAACAGAAAGTTGAAGCTCCTATGTCTTTCTTCAGTTCAAATTTTCAAGGAACTGAATTAATCTATTATGGAGTAGAAAAGCAAGCTTTTTCAGTTTACAAAGCTATTAAGTATTTCAAGACTTTTCTCCTAAAAAATCATACTAAAGTCATTGTGCTTTTCTCAGTAGTTAGGCAATTACTTATTAAAAAAAATAGGAGAAAAAAGAGCTCACTGCCTTACAAAAATATGACTTAGAAATAAAGCCTGCTAAAATTGTAAGTGTTCAAGGGTTTTGCAGATTGATTACATGAATGAATGATACATCAGTTGATGAAGCCACATGTAATATTGATCAAATCACAGAGGTACTCCCTGTTGACACTGAATCTCAATATGCTGACTTAATATTTTATTTAAAAAATGGTTATGCTCCATCTGAGATTAATTTTAAAAGGAAGAGAGCCTTGAGATTAAAATCTAATCAATATCAAGTCATCAATGATGTTTTGTTTAGAAATAATTATGATTTTGTTTTGTTAGGATGTTTGGGAAAGTTGAAGCATAAAAAGTCTTATAGGAACTTCATGATGGGTCAATTGGTGGACATTACAGTGGAGATACAACTGCTCATAAATTTTAAAAATGGTTATGCTCCGTCTGAGATTGATTTTAAAAGGACGAGGGCCTTGAGATTAAAATCTAATCAATATCAAGTCATCAATGATGTTTTGTTTAGAAATAATTATGATTTTGTTTTGTTAAGATGTTTGGAAAAGTTGAAGCATAAAAAGTCTTACAGGAACTTCATGATGGGCCAGCTGGTGGAAATTATATTGGAGATACAACTGCTCATAAGATCCTACATGTTGGATATTACTGGCCAACTTTATTGAAAGACACTCATATGTATGTAAGAAGATGCAAAATTTGTCAAACTACTTCAGGAAGACAAAAGAAACCATAAATGTCTTTGCATTTTGTCAACATAGAACAACCTTTCAAACAATGGGGCTAGAAACAATAGGTGATATCGTTCCTCATTCTTCCAAACAACATAAATACATTTTGACTGCAACAGATTACTTTACAAAATGGGTAGAGGAAATATCTCTTAAGCTAGCCAATTCTGAGAGCATTACTGAATTCATTGATCAATTTATCATTACCAGGTTTGGTATCCCTCTTGCTCTTATTTTTGACAATGCTTCTTATTTTTATGGAAATGCAATGACTGAATTTGCTCTAAAAAGAGGATTTAATCTTAAGTATTCTGCAAATTACTACCCATAGGTAAATGGTCTAGTAGAATCCACAGATAAAAATCTTAGCAGAATGATCAAACGAACCATTGACCAAAACCAAAGGAAGTCGAATAAGACTTTGATATTTACTTTATGGGTCGATAAAATAACTCAGAAGACCTCTATAGGTACTTCTCCTTTTCATATAGTATATGGGAAAAAAGCTATCTCATCACCTAATCTAGCTCTTCTCTCATTGGCCCTAGTACAATTCATTCAAGAAAAGCATTCTTCCGCTCTAAAATTAAGAATGTCTCAAATCCTTAAATTGGAAGAAGAAATAAATAAATCCAAACAGGTCCATTCCCACCATCAATAGTTGGTCAAAGCTTCATTTGATATAAATTCAGTCAAAGATTAAAAAAAAATGAAATTGGAGACTTGGTTTTGAAATGGGATAAAGTGCATGAGGATAAAGAAAAACATACTAAAATTCAAAAACTTGGGCTTGGTCCCTTTCATATTTTTGAGAAGATAGGTCCATCAACTTTTATCTTGCAAGATTTGCAAGGGAAGAAATAAACTCTTCTAGTTAATGGACTTATTCTCAATAAATTTTTTTCTTAAAAAAGAACATTTCTTCTCTTGTAAAATATGTAAATAAACTTATATGAAAAATAGTGTTCTTTTTTTTAGTATTAAGTAGTACACTTTTGAAGTATACATTGGAAGTTTATCTTCATTATTCAGGTATTAACTTAATCAAGCAATGATTTAGAAAGAAAATTATAAATTGAAATCTAGTATTGTATCTATTTTTAAACTTTGAACCGTGATAACCATTTAATTGTGAAATCTTTTAGCTTGAAACTCTTAAAAAAATTGTTTGTTTGTAAATCGGTTTTGAAAAGTTATTTTTATAAAAGAAAATATTATTATGAAGCTTTAACATCTTTAACTTAAATGGTCATCCAAAACTCTTAAGGAGTAAATGAAACCTCCCCATCCATTAATTTTAAAGTTTTTTGAGTGTAATAAAAAATATAAAAAAGTTAATAGTTAAAAGTTAAGAGGTCTCATCATGAGTCGGCTTGTCATGATCATAGGAAACTAATGACATTGACATTATCACTACTGGAAACCATACCAAGATGTTGGCTTATAGTAACAATAAGACAAGAGGTCTCATTACAATCTGGCTTGTTCAATGTTATTATAACTTATGAATGACATTAGCATCATCTGGCCACCAGATGAGGATAATGACTTTTAAGTAAAAAATTCAAAATAATAATAATAATAATAATAAAAGATATTTATTACCTCTAAAAAGGCTATTATGACATGGATGGGATACTGGTTCATTTTGATTAAATGGTAACCCTATCGAGGCTATATACGCTTGCTGACAACAGTGTCTCTACCAATGACTAATACGTTTATTCTATATGCTAAGCTTCTAATACTTTTTACTTTACTTTTTCAACCTATTAGTGACTGATTTACACAATTAAGATTTTTATCTATAGCAAGCTCTAAAAAGCTTTACAATAAAATAAGTTGTTTCACTTCAAAGTTATTTATATTGATCTAAATTTCAATCATTTTTAACTTTAAAAAAATAAATCTTGATAAAGATTAAAATCTATTTATTATTACAGAGATTAATTGTATCGTCCAGTGTGTCGCCAATTATTGTAATACTCAACAACCCCCATTATCCTTAAACTTAGAATAAAAAATAATAATAGGGACCCTTTAAAGTTTTAAGAAAGAGTCCTTTCTTGTTTTAATAAAATAGGCCTAGTTTTAGATTTTTAACTTTTAAAGAAAATCTTTTATATAGGTATATTGCTAAAATAAAACCCTTATGAGGCTTAGGAACCTTTCCTTAGTTTTAAGAAAATAATGTGAAAATCTAAGAAATCTCGTTAAACTATATTTCCATTAAAAAACCTTTAAAACATCGCCGAAATTTTCTAAAGGTTGTTTGAATAAATAAGCAGAAATATAATAAATGTTGGTCCCACTAAAAGCTACATGTAAGTATTGATCGGCTTATCGGCATTGGAAATTTCAAAGTGAGTACCAATAGCGGCATCGCCGATAGAAAAACGTTGATAGTGATATCGCCGATCATAAAATGTCGATTGTGAAATGTTGATTGTGATATCACAGTTCATCACTTACCAGTATCGCGTTCTATCAACTGACGAACGTCAATATCGCATTTTGTTAACTCTTGACATCCCAATAGTGCATGTTCTACATCCCTATTTGTGACCATATCAACATAATATTGGAAAATAGCATATCGCAAAGTCATGTTCATATCGTCTGATGTTGAAACACTGATAAAGAAAATCTCCAATATAATGACAAGTGTCAGCATCACGTGAACAAATGTTTGAAAATTAAATAGCCACTCTGTGTGTTTATAGTTTCGAGGTTTTAAATGATTTGCAATGATTTTGATATAATGTAGAAGGATTTTTCATTAAAACTTGCATTCAATTGATAAGACTCTTTGCGTTTTATGAGTTCTTGCCACTCATCCTGGTTTGCTTCTTAAATAGGTGAATTCTGATAAACAACAGTTAAAGGAAATGTCAAGGATAATCAAAGCAAAGAGAAAGTTTGTAGTTCAGCCGCATACAGTATTTCCTCTTGAAGAAGTTCACAAGATGGCACCATTGTTTACAGATACTACATGCACTCCAGATGCAGGGTCCTCCTCCTGGGAGGTCATATACAAATTGTTCAAGGATGAAAGCCCAAGGGTAATTGAGAAACAGAGTGCTATTGCTGATGCTCCCACTCCAGATGTTAGCAATGCATGGAATGATGTAGCTAATTCATTTTTACATATAATTGTTGCCTGTCCTAAAATTATACCCTATACAGACATGGTAAGATGGGTCATTAATAAACTGGATATTACAGACAAAGTTTTTCTAACTCCCAAGAAGACAATTATTGGATCGTTCAAGGCGGAGGATTTAAGAAAAATGTATCATATACCTCCACCACAAAAGAGGTATGATACTCAATTTGTCTAGAAGTTCATGCAGGAGAATCTGAACCCAACAGATCTTATCAGAGAATGGAGGAGGGACCCAAGAAAACACAAATGAGAAGGCAGGGGTATGTATTCATTAGCCTCTATTGTTGGTCCTTTCTCTCATATGCCTACTATGATGTGTCATCTCTATGGTTACCCAAATACACAGAAATTCTCAGAGGAATGGGTATCGCTTATAGAGGCCAATTTTGATGGCTATATCATGGATTGGGAAAATATTTTGTCTAATAATTTAACTACTCAAATCTGCAATTACAGATAGAAGCGCAATGTTATTGAGAGAAATTTGCCCCCTTTCTTTATGAGCACCTATATCATGGACTCTATTTGTTTTTATTATTATTTTCCATCTATGGGTTGGAAGTGGACAATTCAATACCCTACCCCTATTTTTGTTTACCTTGATATCCTGTGGGAAACCAAGTATCATCCTCATTTTTATAAAATTTGTCATGAAATTATCCTGCCCATCCACCAAGAGGTCTTTGGCAGCAAAGCGCCTAGACTCTCCATTGAAGCTAATAAGGACTTAAAGCCATTAGGAAAGTGGTTTGGGGAAGAAACTTTTACTTATATTCAAGTTTTTGGCAGCCTTGCCCATCCTCATGTTTTGCCTCTTTTTGTTCCGGATAAATTACTGGCCAAAGAAATTTCCTACCAAACAACTGTTAGTGGCTTGACTAAAGTGCTCAAGGATGCCCAGAAAACTCTTTGGCCTTCCTTTCCTATCCCTTGTGGTACCTATGCGTTGGAAAATTTCAAGCATGCTCAGCTTGAAATTGACCAAATTAAAGCTTTTATTTTTCCAACCATTCCAAATAGACAATATGATCCCAATGTTTTGCGAAAGATGTCATGGCACAAGCTCAAATCATGGAGTTTTCAAGAGAGCCTAATGAATGCGATGATTTATTTGAGATGGTTCCAGAATATTCTATGGTTCAAAATCTAGTAGTAGAATTCCTATATCCTGAAGGATGGATTAAGTTTAATCAATATCGAGAGTGGAGAATAACCCATCTGCTAGAAATTTTGTTAAGACGGTCTCAGTATAAGCCTAAAGTTTCAAGCACATCAGCCTCCTCTTCAAAGAATCCAATTATTTTCCAAGTTTCAGAGATAGACATTGTAGTCATTGAGCAAACGATGAAAATCAAAGAACAAAATAATTTGGATGAAGTATGGGAGGAATTTAATCGTGTTTTATCTACTGAAGAAACTCAGGATGTAAATACAACAGTCAACAAAGAAATAGAGGAAGTCACATAAACTGAAGGGACAACCTCGTTCTATGTTGAGGTTCTCGAAAAAACTATTGTTCTTGAGACTTTGAAAAAACTAATGTTGATAAGTTTACCAATATAACTATTGTTGCTGAGGATATAGAAATTATCCCGACATTTTAGCGGATTGGAAATAGTTCTAAAGATTGAAGAAATTCCTCCTCTGGATGTATTCTACAGTCCAAAACATAAAGCAGTAATGAGTAGGTCAAGAAATAAGAGAAATATAGAACAAGCACAAGCATCAGTTTTAGATGAGACTCCTTTTCAAGTTCTCTGGAAAGGAGCCCAAATAGCTCTTGATGAAGAATTAAACAGGCTTTCACAGTTTGTTGGAGCTTATGCTAGTGCTACTATTGACAAAGCAGCAGGAATGTAACTACTTATGAAGGAAAATGACCAAAGGATTATTCAATTAGAGCAAGATTTCCATAATGAAAGACAAGTGATTGAGAAACAAGGGCAAGTTAAACTTGCTGAGTTACAGAAAAGTTTTGATAAATTAAAGTTACAATTTGAATTTGAAATCAAAGACAAAGACGAACAGGTACAACAACTGCAACGAAAGATTAACTAGTTGAAGGATAGTCAATAAATAAATGAAGTTCGAAAGGAAGCAGGAGAACTGGATACACTCCTCACTAAGAAAAAATTTGTATTTTGTCATAAATTAATTTTAATTCGTGATTTGTGTAAAACTAGTGATTCATTAGTTAATGAGTTGTCCAATTTGCAGACATTTTATGAAGAAATTGAAGAGAAAATCTTTGAGCATATACATTGGCAAGACAATACTAAAGGAAGATCAATTGATCTTCCTCGAATGAAAGAATCTCAAACGGACATCGTTTTCGATGACTGGGACATCAACATGAAACAAGAAGAAATGGCCATTATCAGAGCCAGAAATCTTGCTTCAAACTTCACTGAATATATCACTGATACCTTATGGATGGCCAATCTAATACAAGAATGTCCAAAGGAAACTTTGCCAAATGTCAAAACTCTGAAGAAATCATGGCAAGAAGCGTCCAACAAGAAGGTCGAAGATATCCAAAGTTTATCAAAAGTGAACCTTGAAGGTTATTGGTATTTATTAGTGAAACCACATAGTTAGTGGATAGCGTTGAGGTGTCTCTATAATGAAATGACTCAACTCCTTCCAGCACTTAGTGATGCAATATTCATGAGACATATGCACATGCACCCGATTCAACCCCCCCACAACTAAATCCAATGACGGACATATGTGGACTCGGAGAACGAATGAAGAATCATCTTGGAGCACAGACATGAATTTCTTGTTGCAACAAATTGTTATCTTTAGCTTTGCTTTATTTTTAGCTTAATTTGTTAAATTTTTTCTGAAGAATTTTATTTAGTTTACTATTTTTGTAATATTAATAGGCTATTTAAACCCCTTTCATGCATTTAGAAAGGGGTTCTGAATTTTTGAAAGACAACTTTGAACTTGCACTATTGTTTAAATCCAAAGTTATCTTATTGAGAAGCGGAACCTGAAGCTATCTTTTTATGAGCAGAGTAATGATGTATCAGGTACTACTATCTTTATATTATTGCTATGTTTCATTGAAATAGATAGTGAATTTATTATAAGTTGTTTCATTATATAAATGCTTTGAAACCAATCATACATTGTCACTATTGATGTGTAGGATTGTATCATTTGTGATTGTATATGAGATAACGAATTTTTATATGTGATTAAGTTTTAATCAACTAAATTAATTAACTATTTAATTGATTTATTTTATCTTATTTGTTTTCCTTTCATAAAGTGTTTAATGATCTATATTGATGCATGCTTTTTGAAATCTTTCTATGAATCACATATAAAGAGATATTATTCCTGGGAAGTAAGTAGGATAAGTTTTACTTAGTAATATCATCTCTAGCTTTTAAATAATTCCATTAGTTTGATTGTGTTTCTATTACTTTATTATATCTCTCTAAACGGGAAACTCTTCCCTTTATCCCCAGTCGGACCCGCCATTTCCAATGGAAAAGGAGCTGCCTTAAGTTCCCAACCAAGTGGTATTCCCCGATGTTAAGGCAAATATTTTCAAGCCTTCAACAAGGCCTTCATAACATTAACAATTTAATCCACTCCAAGAAATAACTTAGTTATGTCGTCATCATCATTCATTCTAAGGAATCAAATTGCATGCTATGAACTTGTAATTTAGCCAATTTTACTTTACCATCTCCTTCATGAATGTTTTTCACTTTATCACACATTTCTTTGGTATTATTAAAGTGCATTAATCTTATAAATTAGTATTCAGTAAGCCCACTAAGGATGGCACTCATGGATTTTGCATTGAATTTACAATAAATCTTATCTTCTTTGTTACCCACTATAGGTGACTCTTCATAGCCATTCTCCACTATGACCCAGACAGCTGCACCAAGCAACATTAGATATGTCTTCATCCTTATTTTCCAAAATGTATAATTAGTACCAATGAACAAAGATGCTTCATTTGTTGAACACCCTTCCTGACTGGCCACTCTTATGCACTAAGTTTTTCTTCTAGCGCTTAGGCTATAACAAAAGGAACCTACTCTAATACCAATGGATGAATACTTAGCAATTAGTGGGTGGGCGGGTGACTTAGTAGTGTCTTTTAAATGATCAAATTCAAATTATTTTAACATATTTTAATATTTTCTTTTGCAGTCAACAGAGTTGTATATGTGTTCAACATTTAACAATGAGTTCATAGTAATACACACAAGAAAGAAATTCAACACATGTAGACACCAGATATAAGTGGAAACCCATAAAGGGAAAAACCATGAATTTTGGTTGTAGTGATGTGAAGGCAAGCTCCTACTCCCTCTTTTACATTAATTTTTTGTAGGATTCTACCTACATGAGGCTTCTACCTCGATCTTATTTACAACCTACAACTTGTTGGTAAGATCCCACTTCCTCTTCTATTAGCTCCAACCTACTGTTTTTCCAGGCTAATACCTAAAAGGAGACAACAATCCCCTAAGAAAATAAAAATCCAACTTGTTGGCTACCTGGTATTTGTCATTGTTATGAGTTCTGTTTCCGTCCTCTTTTGAATTTCTTATCTTCTCTACTTCTCTTCCTCAATTGTGCTTCACTTTTGCTCCTTTTTCTTTCTCTCTTTACCAGGAAATTCATGAATTTTTTTATGACAAAATTTATTTATCTAGCAACATAACATTCATAAATTCATCTTTTTATACAAAGGGCTTACTAACTATTTATTTTCCATGCAAGAATCTAAAATGAAAGGTTGCCTCTTTGTATTCTAAGGCCCTTGTGCTCTACCTCTGCATTTTTGAATTCAAATATGAAGTCAAGACAGATGGATTTTGTAATATTGAAAAATACTATAATAATACAAGCCATCAACAATGATTGCACTATATGGCTTATAAATGTACATTCAACACATATTATTACACTATATAGTGCCTTCTTACATATGTAAACTTAGCATATAGGATTCTGTAAGCTGATAATATTAAATGAAAATGTCAATGTCTCCAAACCTTGTTCTCAAGTTCCCATGTGCCATATATTCATTTTCTTGGTAAGATAATCAACAAATTTACTTTGTTTATAAAACAATATATAAATTTACTTTGAATTCATAGTATTGTTGGTTTGATCAACCTTACACACCACTATAATCAGTCATTGAATCACATTGTAATTAGCCTTTCAATCCATAGTAATCAACCCTCATTGGATCAACCTTACACATCACTTTAATCAGCGTTGGATTGACCTTGAATATTCATTACTAAAATCAACCTTGAGTATTCAATTGACATCAAATTTTTAGTCATTTGACATCAATGTCAATGTTACCAACAATGAAAACATAAAGAAAGTTACATATGACTGCCATTGGAAATGGTCCACATACCTACAACAATTCCACTTGAACATCAAATACAATAAGGGTAGAAAAAATCATGTTGAAAATTGCCTTAGTTGGTCCGTGATTGTGTTACTAACCATAATTCTTAACTCTTGTAGGCATGATACCTATAGGCGACCAAAATTATACCACAATGAATCTAACTTCACTGCCACATACCAGATGTTGACTGTAGGTAAACAAGTTCCAAACTTCCACCTACAGGAAGCACTCTTGTACCAAATGAGCTAACTTTTCTCTCCTTCAACTAATCATTCCTAGATGATATGGGAGCCACAATACAGTCAAGTGGCAAGGCACTTTGTGTGGAGAGGATAGTATAAATACTTTAGAAGTATTTCTACTAGACAACCTTTAACATAACGTAAATAAGTATATCATATCGTGCACTCTTTGTGCCATTGCTAAACTAGCCATCAAGAAACAGGGGTTTTACACTTCTCTACCTACCCTACACAAGCCTTAGGAGTTAGTCTACATGGATTACATGTCAATTTTTCCCACCACTAAGCATGGTACAATTGTGTGTTTGTGGTTTCCAATCAGTTCTTCAAGATGGTCGTTTTGGCACCATGCAAGAAGAGTATCACAAATGAAACCACTGTTAAACCATTCTTTGAGTGTGTTTTGGTTAATTTTGGGGTACAACCTCATACCATAATTTCATATATGAATAGCAGGTTTCTCAGTAGCTTCTTCTCTATATTATTGTCTCTGATGGATACCAAGTTGACCAAATTGTCTACTTTTCATCCCCAAACATGTGGAAAAATAATTGTCAATAGGATTATTGCACATATATTTGGCATGTACAACCTGAAGCCTTAATATGCATGGGGAATAATACTTCCATATTTTCAACATATCTATAATAAATCCCTCCACAACACTATTGACCAAAATGATTTTCAGGTGTGCTTGGGGTTCCAACCATTGGCCTCAATTGATGTAGCTATGTTTGTTGCAACTTCACTAATAGAGTTCTCCCAAGATCAAGTCACAGGACATAGAAAAGCCAAATTTGTTGAATGGATCCAACACCTCCAACAATAGGTTCATGATATCTTGCCAAGTACAAGTAGTGACCTGACTAAACCAGGGTTCCACAGAAGTTTTAGGTTGTTGATAAGGTGTGGTTGCATTTATAGAATGAGTGCCTCACAAGCCACCATAGGAAGCTCAGACCACTCCAATATGGACCTTACACAATCATAAGGGTTGTGGGTGAATCTTTTTTAATTGAGTATTCCCCCATTCCTTGGCTTTCACCCAATATTTAAAGTGGAGTTGCTTTGACCATATTTTCCACCTTTATTGGACACCTCAAAGGTATCTGAGCATTTGGTGCCCATAGAACTGAATCCTAACTACATTGAATGGGCTACAATGAATCGGATCATAGACACCAAGATAAGGGATATTTTTCAACAGGATATACAACTCTACCAAGTTGTTAAATCAGGGTAACTTCTTCATTAGGGAAAGTGGCTCACCAAGAGCCAAATTTAATAGAAATTTCCCAATTTGACGAGGGAAATTAACATAATGGGGACTATTTCTTCCTTGGGGGGGACCAATACAAGTGGATATCAGTGACCACCGACCTCTTCCACTAACTCAATGGTTCTATATCTTCTTGACAATTTTCTTATAGTTTTTTTTGGGTCCCAAACTTCCAAGGTTATTTTGAGGACCAAAATGATGTTTTTTAGCAACTCATGGGACCAAGGGTGGCCATGGAATCCCCAAGCCCTAGTCAAAACTTGCATTCCTTGGATAGTTTTTTCCAATGATCTATTATGTGCCCCAAATAAATATTGTATGTAAAATTTGTGCCCCTAAGAAGTTGATGTACTAACTGACCACCTTAGGACATAGAAACCTTTAACAATGTAAACTTTGAAACGGGAACTAATACTGTTACCCATTTCGTAGAGATAGCAAAAAATTGACCCGATTTTGAAAAGGGGCGATGCAGAATACACATAATTTTTTTAGAACATAGTTTTTGGCACTTTAAATAACCTTAAATAACCGATACGATTACCCGTTTCATAGAGGTAATAAAAACATGACCCGATTTTGAAAAGTGGTGATGCAGAATACAATAATTATTTTTTGGAGCATATTTTTGACAATTTAAATATTATTGAATTGAGACTTCTGTGATCCATATCAATTTGTTGAGGAATCTTTGGCGAAAATCACATAGCAAAACTTTTGTCGACGCGTTTCGAACCAGCCAATGAGATCTGCTCATTCAAGCTGTCCTGACGATGAACCACACTGGCTAGTTCGAAACGCGTCGACAAAAGTTTTTCTATGTGATTTTCACCGAAGATTCCTCAACAAATTTAAATATTCTCATGTATCAAATATAAATATTCGTTTTTAAATGTTAGTGATTTTTATGCTGATTTTGAAACGTGTTGATGCAACGCGTTATACATCATACCTTTTTTTTTAGAGGACTTATTTTTCACACTTTAAAATTTATTATGTTCATTTTTTTTTTTAAATTATGATTACTTAAAGAATTTTTAAGTTGTTTTATTTTTATTTTTTTAAATGTTGATTACTTCAAGAAAGTCATATAAAAAAATATATAAAATAAGACAAAAAAAATGTTAATAAAAAAATTTTATCTCATAAACTATAAAAGAATTTGGAAAAAAACAAAAACATAATTTAATATATATATATATATATATATAATTAAGTAAGTCAAAATACAAAAATTAAAAAAAATTAACAAAAACAAGAAGAAAAAAATAAAAATAAATGAAAACAAACTAGATTAAAAATATATATATATAAAATTAAAAATATAAAAAATAAAAAACTAGTAAAATTAACATTAAAAACATTTAAAAAAAAACTAAAAAAACAAAAATACATTGAAATTTACAAGAAAAAAACCATAAAAATATAGAAATTTTAGAAATATATGTTTAAAAAAAAAAAAAAAATTTAAAAAACATGTGTTTAAAATTAAAAATTAAAATTTTCAAGAATCATGTATTTTCTATTTAAAAAATAAAAAACAAAATTGATTAAAAATAAATAAATAAATTTTTTAAACTTACATTTTTTAATTTAAAACACCAGAAAAAAAATATATATATAAAAAAATTTAAATTTTTTTATACAAATTTGATATTCATAAATATATATATATATATATATATATATATATATATATATTTTTTTTTTTTTTTAATTTTTTTATTTTTTTTTTTATTATGATTTAAATAAAAAACATTTATTATTTTTTTTTTCTTTTTTAACAACATTTTTTGTTTTTAATTTTATTATTAAATAAAAAACCAATTATTAATTATTAATTTTTTATTTTTATTTTTTTTTAAATAAAACATTTTTATTTAAAAAAAATATATATTTAAAATTTTTATTAAAAAAAAAAAAATTAAAATTTTTATTTAAAAAAAAATTATTAAAAAAAAAAATTTTGGGCCGCTCGGAGGGCGGAGGGGCGATTTCCGCAGGCCTCCGCACCGGGCCACGCCACCACAGAATTTTTTTTAATAATTTTTTTTTAAATAAAAATTTTGATTTTAATTTTATTTTTTTTTAAATAAAAATTTTAATTTTTTTATTTTAAATAATTTTTTTTTTTTTTTTTTATTTTAAATAAAAAAAAACCGTTGTTTAAGTAAAAAATATTTAAAAATTTTAATTTTAAATTAAAAAAAAAACATTGTTTAAAAAAAAAAGACTTTTTAATAATTGTTTTTTTCTTAAATAATAAAAAAAAAATGCAAAACATTGTTTAAAAAATAAATAATTTTTTTAATAATTGTTTTTTTTAAATAATAAAAAAAACAAATTCGCTTATCAATTAACTTAAAAATTTTTAATATATATTTTTCTAAATAAAAAAAAGATATGTATTAAAAAATTTTAATTTTTTTTTTTTTAAATAGATAAATAAATGTTTTTGTAAAAAATTTAAATTCTTTGGTGTTTTTTTTGAATTTCAAAAAACATATTTTTAATTTTTTGGTTTTTGTTTGTTTATTTAATTTCAGTTTTTTTTTTTTTTTTTTTTTTTTGTTAATTTTACTAGTTTTTTATTTTTATTTTTGTGGATTTTTTTATTTTTTATTTATTTATGTTTTATTTTTTTTTTAAATCTGGTTTCTTTTTTTTTCTTTTTTCCCTAGGTTTTTTTAATGTTTTTATTTCTATTTTTATTTACTTAATTATATAGATATATATATATTTTTAATTTTGTTTTTTTTTTCCTAATTTTTTTTATGGTTTATGGGATAATTTTTTTTTTTTTTTTTTTTTTTTTTTTTTTTTTTTTTTTATATATATATTTTTAAGTAATTAACATTTTAATCTTAATTTTCGTAGTTTTTAAATTTTTTTTTTTTTTTGTTAATTTTCTATGTTTTTATTAAATTTATTTTGTTTTTAATTTTCATTTTGTTTTTAATGTTTTTTAAATTTTTCTATTTTTACCTAAATTTTATATTTTATAGTTTGTTTATCTTTTTTTTCTTTTCCATATATATATATATATATATATCTATTTCTTTTCTTTTGACAATTTTTTTTATTGTTTACAAGATATCTTTTTTTTCCATTTTTCTAAATATGTTTTTTAACTATTTATTTGTTTATAATTTTTAAGTGTTTTTTAGTTTTTTAATTTAGTTTTTTTTTACATTTTTATGATTGATTTTTTTTTTTTTTAGTATATGCTTTGATTTATGTTTTGTTAATTTTTAAACTTTTTTTGTTTTGTGTTTTTCATTGTTTTAATTTTTTTTTTTTAATTTTTTTTTTATGTCTTCATTATTTATTTGAAATTTTAATCTTTTGCAGGTTCATGATAAAATATTTTATGCTATTATTTCGAAATGTTGAAATATTACCCTTGAAAAAAAAATGAAAAAAAAAAAAAGTGTTATCCCAACGTTAACACTTTTTGTTTTGAGGGTGTTTTTGGAACAATTTTTGCATAAAAAATTGGTTTTCACCGCCATTTTTAAAATATGTTCAAAATTTACCCTAGAAAAAAAAAAGTGTTATTCCAGCATCAACACTTTTTGTTTTTAGCACTATTTTTGATTTTTTAAGGGGTTTTTTGGCTAGAGTTTTCGTTTTGAGTTTACAGTTCCCGTTTCAAAGTTTACATTATTCTTTTGGCACTTCATTGTCTAGGGTTATCTATTTATGTTAAAAGAACACTATTTTGAACTATTCTAATATCATTTGTGAATGCATGTTGTTGCCATCTCTTGGAACATGTAGCTATATGTTGGTAAAATTCTTCAGGAGCAGGGCCATTGTGGGACACTGGTACCCAATAGTTTCCACTGATTGCCATGAGCATGTTATATGATGGTTTTGAGACAAGGATATGCCTTGGTTTTTGTATACTTCGATGCGAGGAAGCCTTGCCAAGGGATGGACTTCCCAAGATGGGGGTGCCAATGGAACTTGGAAGGTGAATGACTACATGAAAGTGCTGATTGGATTGCCCGAGGGATTGTGTAGCAGAGAAGGAAAGGTTAGGGATATATCATTTTTGGTCATTTGCATTGCCATATGGAATCAGATGGACATTGGGAGTGATCCCTGGGACAATGAGACGGTATCTGTTCACTAAGAGGACAAGTGGCACATGATTATAGCGCTGGACATTGGATGTAGTTTGACCATGGCAATGGATTCTGGACTTCTTGGGAAGGAGGTGAATCCTAGTATTACTTAAGGGTGGAGTTGTGAGCCTATGGATTCCCTTGTTTTGGATGCAGACATCGTATCTTTTTATTTGATGGTTGAGAATATATATATATATATATATATATATATTTATATATTATTGCAAATATTGTATCAAGTTGGTTTATAAAGCTCCACAAACAATATGGTTATTTGTTGGTTGAAGCAAATGTGTATGTGTATATGTGGTTATTGTAAATACTATAATGAGCTATGTTATAAAGCTCCAGTAAATGGTATGATTGTCATGTTTCAGCAGTGGTCATTGTAAATACTACAATGAGTTGTGTTATAAAGCTCCATGGGTAGTATGTTTTGTTTTCAACAGTCTTGTTGGTTATAGGTGTCATTGAACACCAAGGACAGTGTTCCCCTAAGGGGGAGGGTTTTGTAATAGCCCTAGTGAAAATTCCATGTAAAAATATATATAAGGCCAGGGTGATGGGACACATATTTCAAGCTGAATGGTGGGGGAAACATCCTAATGGGTATTGATTCGGTTTATTACGGTTAAGGGAATTGGAAAAGGAAATGGCTAAGGTTTTGGAAAGGCATGAGGCATTAATTGTCATTTTATTTATGAAAATAATGGAAATTAGGAGAAAAGGAAGGTGAAAGGTCACATGTTGCATGTGAGGAGGAAATTGAAGGAAAATAATGGAAAATGAATAAAATAGAGGCCTCATTAATAAAAAGGCTTCTAAGGATCAATGGGAAATACTTGGACAGTTCAATTTTGGAGCTCTCTCATTATTCTCTCTCCCTCTCATACTCTTGGAGACTTAGAGTTTTATTGGAGCACTCTTGGAGGGTGTGGCATACTTGGATTCTTGGAGCAAGAAGGCAAAGGAAGAGCAGGAAAGTGCAAGACAACTTCGGGATCAGAATCTACAACAATTTTGATTGCAGGTATAGAGTTGCATGTATGATTTCTTCACTAGTTTTGGCATGCATGGCACATGCATGTGGTTTCTTGCTTATGATATGTCACTGGCATGGAGGATTTCCTGGATTGATAGTGGATTTGCCTAGCCTTTCCATTTCCTGGATAGCCATGGAGATTGTGGGATTATTTCCTTGTTTTGTTTTAGTTGGTTCTCATGTTTCCTTAGCTTAGGTTGAGTTATTAGTTCCTGAAAGCCTTGGTTGGAAAAATTCTCTGGAAGCCGTGTAACGGATTGGGTTGAGTTACTAGTCCTGGAACCCTTGGTTGGAAAAATGCTCTGGAAGCCCTGTAACAACTTGGGTTGATTTATTAGTCCTAGAAGCCTCGGTTGGACAAACGCTTTGGAGCCCTTGGTGGGTTGAGATACTAGTCCTAGAGCCTTGGTTGGACAAATGCTCTAGAGCTCAGCAACAGTTGTGGGTTGAGTTACTAGTCCTGGAGCCTTGGTTGGACAAACACTCTAGAGCTCAGCAACAACCATGGGTTGAGTTTATAGTCATGGATGCCGGGTTGGAACAAACACTCTGGAGCCCTAGAAGGCTGGGATAGAGACCAATCTGATGTTGGTTTTGTGATGTCCAACCAAGAGGTGGAATCACTATTTGATGGGTTGAGGTGGATGGCCTCTAGAAGGCCTTGATAATTTTTTATTGATGTTTTCTATGAGATCCCACATTCATGCTTAGAATATGGCATGAGGGTGAATGGATAAAGAGATATTTGGCTCAACCATTCTACGGTCTGGTGGAACGTGGAAGTCCCATCCCGGGTTTGGATTTTGCATCATTAATGAAATGTTATTTCTCTTGGTATTTATATGAGTATTATGATGGATTAAATGTGGTGTATATGGCTGTGATTTCATTGATATTTTTGTCCCTATTATGCTGGTTATGTATATGATTTATCACAACATCCATGAGTGGCTCTCATCATGTTCTTACTTTTTATTGAATGATCAATGTATCTATGACCTAATGGATGAAATGGCAGCTAATGTGATAAGGAGACAATGCTTCATAGTGAATCTCAGATAAGTATGAGACCCCTATGCTCAGATATGTTATTTACACCTGTAGATTGCATATTTACTAAGTGTTTGACAAAATGCCTGCCATGGCTAGTAGGGGTCCAGTTAAGGTCTTAAACAAGTATTTTCTTTAGTACTGTCATTTCCATGTTATTTTATTGATTTGAAGAGATGGTTCAATTTTAGCCAGTGAACAAGGCTTTAGACCTGAAAAAGTGGCTCAAATCTCAGAGTCGCTAGCATAACACTGATAATTTGGGTCTATCGTCACTGGCAGGCAAGCCTGTGAGAGTGACTATAGGGTTACAGTCCCATGCATGCCTTGTTGTGGGAGAAACTTTGGGTTTAATTCATCTAAATTTTAGGTTAACTCAGGGATTGGGCACCTGGAGTTGTGGATTAGCTCCTAGGGGTCCTGAAGCACCTGAGGGAGGTATGTGTGTTGTGTTTCTGTCGATTCCATTTCATTAAGGTTACCTAGGAGGTTGAATCATATCATAGTAGCCTCTCGTCGCATGTTTACCCCGGCTAGCCAGTTGCTTGGGTAGATGTGGGAGGAGGGTGTTATAGAGTAGTATCAGAGCGTGGTTGCACTCTCCTTGGGTTGTGTGTTTCTCATGCTTTCATGTTGGTTGCATATGTGTTCATTATGCATGTAGTCCATATGGTGTTGATCATGGTTGCAGTGATGTCGCCATGTGAAGGTTGAAGGTGTTGTCGTGGAGTATGTCTTCATGTGTGTATGGTTGATTATGCATAGTTATGCATGTCAGTGTTCACATGTTATCAAATGCACGTGAGGCGGTTGTTATTGTCATCCATGAGGTAATGGTTTGTGTAGTTGATATGGTCATGCATTGATGACTGGACTCCAGCTAGAATGGTGTGTATATGGTTTTTCACTCATATGTTATATGTCTATATGTAGTTGTTATGCATGTATAGTCTTGGTTACAGTTATGCATGAATAGTAGGTCAAAAATGCCTTGTGAAGTCATTGTATGCAAATTTAGGTCATCATGGTGCTATTGGTTATTATGATGCTAATGTGTTGGTTGAGATAAAACAAGATATATAGATCACCATAATGAGGTTGCAGCATTAGACTTTAGGATAAGAGCAAATAGTCATACAGGTATTGTATGTTTGGCAAGTAGGTATGTAATTTAAGGATTTTCATATGCATTAGGTTTATATACATTAGGTTTATGTAGATGTCTTTTGATGTTATGGTTACATTCATGATAGATGTTAGTTGATTAGTGTAGTTATATGCACATGTGTCGGATAGTCAAGAATGATAGTAACCTGTAGTTGTATGCATTGCTATTGTTGTTTTATATTAGATAACCTAATGATTATGTTATATGTTGTTGATGAGTATGTTATAGGTTAACTTGTTGTTGTTATATGACATTTAGCTTGACGATTAGGTTATATGTTGTTGATGAGCATGATATATAGCTTATGGTTGTTATATGCTAGTAACTTGATGATTATGGTTATTTCATTAAGATCTTGATGTCATATGTATCATGATAAATTGGATTGTCCTATGCAGATGGTTAGGGTTACTACATTCAAGTATGAGTTGACTTATTGTATTGCCTCATGTGTTACTAATCTAGATCGATCATACATATGTGATTGCTACGCGTAAATTATTATGAGTTTATGACGTGAACATGTTAGTTGGTTAGTGTTATGGAAATAATGATCTTATTTATGTTTGAGTTGAAATGTTGTAAATTTATATCTTGCTAACTAGATTGATTGTGCAAACAAGATAGCATCCTTTGAGATACATTAAGGTATGAGCTTTCTTATGTCATCAATTTAGTTTTTGAATGTTTGATTATGTCGTCTATTTGGTGTTTGAGTGTTTGGTGTCTATTATGTCACTTAGTTGATTTATTTAACATGGTATGTTTGCAAGTTGGTTGAATGTTTGATGAATTGCATAATATGAGTATGTGTTTATAAGGTTTATTGTTGAAATGATCTTGTTTTAAGAGGATTGTAGTAACACATATGTGTTGAGACAGTTGATATGTACTTGAGTATAGTAGGTGACAGTTGTAGCATTGTGCCTAAGGAATAGAAGTTAACTATGAATTATAACATGATTGTTAGTCTTCGTAAAGGTTGATTTCAAGTTGATAGATATGATTGTCTTGATATTAGGAACATGTGATTGACATGGGTAAATAGTTGCAGGAAACATGCTTGGTATTAGTATGACAAGGTAATAGTTGATGTGTTTATATAACTAATAGTTGGGTGATGTGACAATACATAGTAAGCCTCGATTAAAACAAGGAAAATAAGGTAAAAGAAAGGAATTGGACAAGAATTACTTTGGCTATGTTTGGAAACCCTAATTCCAAACGAATGAGTGCCTTGCATACAGGAAGTCTTCTTAACCTTGATTTTGTCTGACATTATGTGGATATGTGTTATAGTCATGAACATGTACTTGACAGGTATATTATCCAGTCTCTAGTTGCAGGAGGATCTGTTAAGGGAATTGGAGTCCCTTAAGAGATGGCATGGATGTGTTTAGTTGCAAGCATTGTGCTTGCCACAAAAAGGTAAGGTAACCAGTGTATTGTTATGTTTATTTATGCACTAACAGTTATGTGTTGATAGTAGTATGATGTAGGGGATTGCATGGCAAAGATATTTCCACGAAATCTTGAAGAAGGCTCGAATTGAGCTTCCCTTGGGAACCGTGATTGAGTCATGGTGTTTTTTTCTAATCTTGTGCTTTTGGTCTTTTGGTGCTTTGTTGTGATTGATTGTGGTTTTGTTTGCGTCTTATGCATGGTCATGCCACTTGGGTTTTGGTGTCATTATTGGTTTTGTGGTTTCCTTCTTGGTTGTTTCTTGTATTTCCTTTTATGTTTTGATTCTTGGGAATTGTTTGGGAAAGAGAAAAGTTAATGGAGCTTGGGGATTGTTGTGTGGTACCTAAAAGGTAATGTGAGATTCAGATAAATCTCGGTGCATGAGTAAGCGTAGTGGAAGGTAAGACTATGACAGTCGGTAGGACTGGTTGGGTCCATTGTGGTAAATGGACAATGGCAGCACAGACATGTGAAAGGTAACTAGAAAAGGTAAAGTAAATGGATATGAGGTGTTAGATGCCTTGGCTATGTTGGGAATGATTGTTCTCAATGTTGTGCATGTTGTGCATGGTTAAAGGAAGTTCTCTTAACCTAGAGCTTGTGTTATCTAGTAATTATGTTATGATCATGATTATGCTGATGTTTATATATGTATACATGTACGTATGTATGTCATTTTCTAACAGGATGATGATTATTTTATGCTAATGATTATATATCTATGTATCTATGTCATTGTCCAATAGATCATCAAGAATTGTTCTTGTGGTGGAATGATTGCTTATGCAAGTGAATGGCATGAAGAGATTCCTATTTCAGGAGGAATCAAGTGGGAAGAGTAGCCTGAAACATCTACGAGGTCAGTATCATGTGGTTATGAGTTGATATTATGTAATTATATTATGTCTATGTTATGGATAGGTTATACCAAGGAATACATCAATGAAATGAAAGCAGTATGGTCTATGGCATGTTGGGACATGCATGGATAAGACACTGGAAGAAAGGTTGCTTGGTAGAGGTAGTGTGGTTTCGTATATGTGGTATTACTATTGTGCATATGTCATACATGTTGTACATGTTGCATCTGTGATGATTGTGAGCATGCAGTATTGTGCATATGTAGTGTGTGTAGATGTTGTTTATGTAATATTATGTACAGGGTGTTAGTACAGATAGTGTTGTATGAATGTTGCATATTCAGTGCTAGGTATATATGGTGCTATTTACATGTTGGATATACGGTGTTGCGTACATATTCTTAGTGTGTGCATGATCGATATGCTGTGTTGTATGCATATGGTGTTATGGGCATGTTGGATATGCAATGTTGTGTACAGATGATGTTATGTACATGTTGGATATGTAGTGTTATGTACATGTGGTGTTTCGTGCATGTTGTACATGTGGGGATATGTACATATGGTGTGGTGACCATGATTTTACAAGTGGTGTTGTGTGCATGTGGTGTTGTGTACGTGTCGTACAAGTTGCATTGTGTGCAGGTGGTGATGTGTACATGTCGTGCATGTGGCGCTATGTACATGTCGTGCATGTGGCATTGTGTACATGTGGTGTCGTGTACATGTCATGCATGTGGTACTATGTACGCGTGGTATTGTGTACACGTTGTACAAGTGGTGTAGTGTATATGTGGTGCTGTGTACTCGTTGTGCAAGTGGCACCATGTACATGTGATGGTGTGCACACATTGTGCAGGTGGTGCGGTGTACAAGTGGAACTATGTACATGTTGTACATATGGTATTAGTGCATGTGTGGTATTGTGTGCATGTCATACATGTTGTGTTGAGGGCATCTAGTACTATGTATGTGCATTATGTACATGCATGTATTGCGTTGTGTCATACATCAGGTAGAGATGTATTGTGTTGTGGTGTACGACAGGTGTATGTGTATGTATTGTGTTATGCATTGGATGTAAGCATATGTATTATATTGTATACACTGGGTGTATGTGTATGTGTTGTATGTCAGGCATGAATGCATGTATTGTTGATTTATAGTATGATCATATGTGCTCTAAGCCTCAAATTTTGTAGGAAGTCTAGGATACATGTATTCCAAAATACCCAGAAATCGTTTTGGAAAATTCCATCTGGAGACAGTTTTATTAAAATAATTAATTATTTTTAACGGATGCCTAAGTCTAAACTTAGGAAATTAAAATAATTAAAGGGTATTAATTAAACTGAGGGTGAAACTTCTAGAAGAATACGATGATCAAGCCGAAATTATCTAAGCTATTGATTAGAATCTAATGTGGGTCGTTAATTGATTAATGAGAGGATTATAAGAAGAGGCTTGATGGGCATTTGGAAAACACATCAAGTGAGATCAATAGATCTATTTCTCAAGAGAGCAGCGCAGTAGTTGTTGGAGAAGCTATCAAGGAGATTTCTTGCAGTGAGGGGCAATGATAGTTTTCCGGTTGGAGAGTTTCTTGATCCAAGGATATATTGCAGAGAAGGTAGAGAGATATCAAAAAGAGGCAATGCAGTGCCACACAGAGGTAGTGTAGTGCTTCAAAGGGAATCTGAGATTTAGCTAGGAAGTCGAGTTCTAGAGCCAGAAGACAAGGTGTGAGACCAAAGGGCCAAAGGAACGAAGTTCTAGACAATAGGAGATATGTGGAAGAGGTGACACAATCCCCATAGCGGCTGACATAGATCTGTGTAGGCTGACACAAAGGCTACACAAAGCCAGTGTAGAACCAGCCATCCAGTGCTTGGATCAATGTCGATTCGCCAATGATAGTGTGAGTTATTTCTCACTAATTTCTCTGCTAGTCAAATTCTCTGTATCGAATATCCAGTAAGGCATCCAAAGATTGTATTCAGAAACTACTACATAATAATAAAAACCCTCTATTGTTACATCGGTTTTCCTGCATTGGGTTTTTCCGGGGACATTTGTCCAAAAACAACTGTGTCACTTGTGTGTCCTATTTCTTTCTTGCTCAGTTCTTGTTTCTACATATTATTAATGTTGTGAAGGTTTTAGTTGTATTTATTTCAATTTTTACTATATAATATTGTAAATAACTTGATTCAGTAGGAGAAATATAATCAGTTGCTACAGTAGTGATTCGGGGATTCCGAATTTTCACATGTATTGCATGGTGTGGTATGTCATGTGTGGTTGTATGTGTGGGATGTACACTATGTGTATGTGCACATGGTTGAGGAGAAGGAACTGAGTGTTGTCGGGTGTGGCAATTGATCTGGTATGTGTACAGAAAGAACAAAGGCAAAAGTAAGGATTGATGAAGGAAAAGTATCGGTATTGTATTTCAGTTTTATTATGCATGTGATTTATGATTCTAGTTTATGATGGTTACATGTGATTTATGATTTTGATCTATGATGGTTATGTTTTGAGCTAACCTAATGTGATATTTATATACATGTTGATTTGGTCAAATATGCTAGTTTGACTTGTTGTGATAGGAAGCGAAGAGGATTGCAAGTGTACCTTATTGACGAGCTACCAATGAGGTATGATTTGAAGTTATTTCAAGTTATTTTGAATCTAATGGAAATTATGTGCTTGGAATAGGAATGCATGAAATGCCCAGTTGGGTGATTGAAATTGACTACAAGAATTAGCAGTAGCAGCGAAATAAATTGGAACATGCAACAATATGTTGGTATAATACTTCAGGAGTAGGGCCACTGTGGGATATTGCTACCCAATAGTGTCCATTGATTTCCATGAGCATGTTATGTGATGGCTTTGGGGTAGGGATATGCCTTGGTTTTTGTATCTTCCGATGCGAGGAATCCTTGCCAAGGGATGGACTGCCCGATATTGGGGTGCCAGTGGAACTTGGAAGGTGAGTGACTGCATGGAAGGGGTGACCGGATTGCTCGAGGGATTGTGTAGCAGATAAGGGAAGGTCGGGGATATATTTATTTTGGTCATTAACATTTCCAGGTGGAATCAAATGCACATTGGGAGTGCTCCCTGAGACAATGAGTCGGTAATTGTTCACTGAGAGGACAAGTGGCGTAGGATTGTAGCATTGGACATTGGATGCAGTTTGACTGTGGCAGTGGATTCTGGACTTCCTAGGAAGGATGTGAATCTTGGTATTACTTGAGTTTGGAGGTGTGAGCCTCTAGATTCCCTTATTGCAGATGCAGACATCATATATTTTTATTTATTGGTTGAGAAAATGTATATATGTGTATATGTGTATATTGTTGTAAATATTGTATTGAGCTGGTTTATAAAGCTCCACAGACATTATGGTTATTTGTTGGTTTAAGCAAAGGTGTATGTGTATATGTGATTATTGTAAATACTGTAATGAGCTATGTTATAAAGCTCCAGTAAATTGTATGATTTTCATGTTTCAGCAGTGGTCATTGTAAATATTGCAATGATTTGTGTTATAAAGCTCCATGGGCAGTATGCTTTGTTTTCAGTAGCCTTGTTGGTTATAGGTGTCATTGAACACCGAGGATGGTGTTCCCCCAAGGGGGAGGGTTCTGTAACAACCCTGGTGAAAATTCCATGTCAAAATATATATAAGGCCACGGTGATGGGACATGTATTCCAAGCTAAATGGTGGGGGAAACATCCTAATGGGTGTTGATTCGATTTATTATGGCTAAGGGAATTGGAAAAAGAAATGGCTAAGGTTTTGGAATGGCATGAGGCATTAATTGGCATTTTATTTATGAAAATAATGGAAATTAGGAGAAAAGGAATGTGAAAGGTCACAGGTTGCATGTGAGGAGGAAGTTGAAGGAAAATAATGGAAAATGAAGAAAATAGAGGCCTCATTAACAAAAAGGCTTTTGAGGATCAATGGGCAAGACTTGGTCAGTTTAATTTTGGAGCTCTCTCATTATTCTCTCTCCCTCTCATACTCTTGGAGACTTATATTTTTATTGGAGCACTCTTGGAGGGTGTAGCATACTTGGATTCTTGGAGCAAGAAGGCAACGAAAGAGCAGGAAAGCGCAAGAGGGCATCGAGATCAACATCTACAACATTTTTGCTTGAAGGTATCGAGTTGCATGTATGATTTATTCACTAGTTTTGCATTCATGGCACATGCTGTGGTTTCTTGATTATGATCTGTAAATAGCATGGAGGATTGCCTGGATTGATAGTGGATTTTCCTAGCCTTCCATTTCTTGGATAGCCATGGAGATTGTGGGTTTATTTCCTTGTTTTGTTTTGGTTGGTTCTCATGTTTCCTTAGCTTGGGTTGAGTTATTAGTTCCTAGAAGCCTTGGTTGGACAAACACTCTGGAAGCACTGTAATGACTTGGGTTGAGTTACTAGTCATGGAAGCCTTGGTTGTACAAATGCTCTAGAAGCCCTGTAACTACTTGGGTTGAGTTATTAGTCTTGGAAGCCTTGGTTGGAAAACACTCGGGAGCCCTTGGTGGGTTGAGTTACTAGTCCTGGAGTCTTGGTTGGACAAACACTCTAGAGCTTGGCAATAGTTGTGGGTTGAGTTACTAGTCTTGGAGCCTTAGTTGGACACACTCTCTAGAGCAATGTAGTAGCCATGTGTTAAGTTACTAGTTCTCTAAGTTGGGTTGGAACAAATGCTCTGGAGCTCTAGATTTCTAGGATAGAGACCAGTTTGATGTTGGTTTTGTGATGTCCAACCGGGAGGTGGAATCACTTTTTGATGGGTTGAGGTGGATGGCCTATGGAATCATTGGATGAGTTTTGATGGATGTGTTCTATTAGATCCCACATTCATGCTTAGAATATGGCATGGGTGTGAATGGATGAAGAGAGGTTTGGCTCAGCCATTCTACAGTCAGGTGGAACGTGGAAGTCCCATCCCGGGTTTTGATTTTGCATCATTAATGAAAGGTTATTTCTCTTGGTATTTCTATGAGTATTATGATGGATTATATGTGTTGTATATGGTTGTTATTTCATTGATATTTTTGTCCCTATTATGTTGGTTATGTATATGTTTTATGACAGCAGCCATGAGTGGCTCTCATCATGTTCTTACTTGTTATTGAATTATCAATGTATCTATGACCTAATGGATGAAATAGAAGCTAATGTGATAAGGAGACAATGATTCATAGCGAATCTCAGATAAGTATGAGACCCCTATGCTCATATATATTATTTACACATGTAGGTTGCATATTACTAAATGTTTGAAAAAATGCTTGTCATGGCTAGTAGGGGTCTAGTCAAGGTCTTGAACAAGTATTTTCTTTAGTACTATCATTTCCATGCAATTTTACTGATTTGAAGAGATGGTGCAATTCTAACCAGTGACTTGGGCTTTAGGCATGAAAGAGTGGCTCAAATCTCGGATTCGTTATTATAGCACTAACAAGCAGGAAGCCTGTGAGAGTGACTATAGTGTTACAGTCTCATGCATGCCTTGTCATGGGAGAAACTTTGGGTTTAATTCAGCGAAATTCTAGGTTAACTTAGGGGTTGGGCACCTAGAGTGGTGGATTAGCTCATGGGGTTCCATAAGCACCTAAGGGAGGTCCGTGTGTTGTGTTTCTGTCGATTCCATTTCCTTAAGGTTACCTAGGAGTTTGAATCATATCATAGTAGCCTCTCATTGCATGTTTACCCCAGATGGCCGATTGATTGGGTATATGTAGGAGGATGGTGTTACAAACACTATTGGTACATCGTCAACCAATGGAAGTTATTATCTTGGTGGGAGAGAGAGTTAGAAGTATCTCCATAAAATACCTTTATTATCATATATTTTTCCCATACATAAATACCATTGGTATATCGTCAACCAATGGAAGCTCTTATCTTGGTGGGAGAGAAAGTTAGCAGTATCTCCCCAAAAGACTTTCTTTTTCCTTTTACTTGCCATATTCCATCGTTCTTCCAATGCACTTTGATATAGGTGATAATTTAAGTGTTGCAATATGGATCTCTTCATTGTTTGAATTCTTAGTTCTTGAATGGCATTTACTAAAACCTCCCTTCATCACATTGTTGGAAATATGTTGTCATTAATGGAAAAGGAAAAGCATTGATGATGTTGCCATTGATGGCAAAGGAAAAGCATTAATGATGTTGTCATTGATGGCAAAGGCAATTAAGATGATGACAAGGATTTCCAATGGTGGTGTATCCAGATCAAAATTAACACAATGGAAAAGTAGAGAATACTACAAAAATAAGGAAGATCAGTACATGTATGTCCAAGGTGTTACAAAGCTCATATGGTTACAAGTAGAATCATGAACAATAGTGGTGGAGATAATTTGTTAATATGAAGAGACTTTGGATCCATTTACTATATAACATACCATCTCAGATGTAGTTAATACCCACTCAATTGGAAAGAGCTCTAAAAAGAGATTTCCAGTTGTATGTGGAAGATAAAAAATGGCCTCCTATATCACAAGTTAGAGCCAGTCAAAGAAGAGACCCACAAAGTCAAAAATTGCAGAGCTAAAGTGTTGGAGGACCCATTGGAGAAATTTATGAATGGTGGCATTACTAAATATGGCATAACTAGTTTGCAGAGTATCTATCCAAATGACCGAGCTAAAGTGGCTTGATAGAAAAGTAGTAGGGACTATTTTAATTGGTCGTTGGTGGAGTTGTTAACATACAACCCTGACGGAAAATTCCCCGGAAGAAACAGAGATACACACAATTAAGAATGGCACAGGATAATAAGATCTGAGAATTTGGGAGTCAAAATATGGGAATTGGAAGAAACATAGGTGCACACAGGTGATAAATCCAGGAAGTTTGAAGTTGGGGAAATGAGAAGACAGATGGTCATAGACTGGAAGGAACTTCCATGGAAGAAAAGTGTGCAGTGCGGAGCTAGGAAGTAGAGAAGCTAGGTAGTCGGGAAGCCAGGACAGTCACAGAGGTTTAAGCCAAAGATAGATACTTTCCCTCAAGAAAAAATCCTGGAGGACCCAAAAGAAATAACTTGGAAGTAAAACATGAAAGGATTCTGGAAGGAAATCCTAGAAGGCACTTTCCCAAAATTGGTTTGAAACAAATCCTATAAGGGTCTACCTTAAAGGAAAAACAAAGGCATAGAAAAATAAATTGTCATGAAGACATTCTTGAGAAATAGGAAAAGTTCCAACAAGTAAGACAGAGTGCACTAGGTCACGGGTTTTTTTTTGTGGTTCTATGTGATTGAGGGCCTTCGACATATGACCAATATAAGCATTGTGTGCATGAAGAAAAAACATGAACAGTCTAACAACTATTAAAGCAACAAGCACGTGGATATTTTCAAAATTTAATATAGTTCTTGGGTCATGATTAAAGGACTTGTTTGAATGAGTCGGTAGCTTTTAAATTTGATGTATATGCCAAATAAAATAAAGCACTAAAGCATGCATGACAGTGAAGAATTTAGCAGAGCAGATAGTTAAGTGGCATATTTGATATTTAAGCCAAACTTGGAGTTCCTCTAGAAATAGAAGACCTTTGCTAAAACCTGTAACTTACTAGAATTGATACAAAATTGCAGATTAACTCAACTTTTCTCGAAGAGATAGTAGAGAAAAGTTAGAAGACTTGGAGAGTAGATTCATAAGACTCGGCAGAAGCAGGAGAAAGGAAAAATTAAAGGATTCATGCAGGTTGTCAAAAGAAAGATAACTAAAGTTCCAATTCCAAAAATATCACTCCATAATTATTTATAAGAATGATTCAAGCATCCAAGGTGTAGGTTAGTGGAAGGTTTTTGGTGCGACGAGATGCATAATGTGGGTATGCATCAGAGGCGAATCAAAGATGAATCTTGGTATCTCAAAGGTGTTTGAGAAGGAAAAGAATGAATTGGTAATTGGTGTTTTGGTCAAATATGATTTTATGGATTGATGTTGTTGGTATGTATGGATGGTAATTTGATTAGTGATCAGTGATTACTGGTATAGTTCGTGTTTTATCAGTAACATGGACTGATGAAGGTGTTTAAGGGTGGTTTTCGTGAGTAGTTGAGGTAAGGAATTTTATTTGTTATGAAATAAGTGGTCTGCTAGTTCTAGTTTGAAAATAGATGAAAGATGGATCAATAGGGCCAACAAGTGGTAGCTTTCATTCCATGGGAAATAGTTTCTTTCAGTAGAGTTTTACAAATGAGCAAGGGCAAGGATCCCTTTTAGCAAAGGTTGGTAAACAAGCAAGGGATAGAGTCCCTTTTAGAAAATGCTAATAAATGAGTTATAGGGGAAACAATTCATTTCAGCAGTAGTTGATAAACAAGTATGGGCAGCAATCCCTTTCAGTAGTAGCTGATAAATGAGTAAGGGAAAGAGTCCCTTTCAGTAGTAGTTGATAAACGAGCAAGGGAAAGAGTCCCTTTCAGCAGAGGCTGATAAATGAGTAGGGATAGGAGTCCCTTTCAATGAAAACTAATAAACAAGTAAGGGTAGGATTCCCTTTTAGTGAAAATTAATAAACGAGCAGGGATAGAATTTCCTTTCAGTCGCAGTTGATAAACCTACAAGTAGTAAATTATGGGGAAATGATGTAATCAAGTTGTAGATTATATTTACCAAAGAAATCAAAGGAAGATTGATGTCTTTTGTATACGTTGCACATGTGCTTGATGGTGATAATGATGTTATGTTTTACATGATTGAGTTGTGTTGTTGATCCATGAGTGATTGTTAAAGTAATTGAAAATTATAAATTATTAAGAGTTGTATAATTTGGTCACACTACTGATTCACCCCCCTCTTGGTAGTGTCCTGATTTCCATTATTTCTAACAATTGGTGTCAGAGCAACCAGGTTCCTTCAAGATCAATTTAACAACTGGAAGGAAGATCAGGGATCATGGAGAACTAGGACTAGATTACCTCAGATGGAGTTCCATTTTTGAATGGGTCAATTATACAACTTGGAAGGTAAGAATGAGAATTTACTTACTAGCTCTTGATCTGGATATATGTTTATCTATATAGAATGCATTAATAGATGATAAGTTCGATAAACAATCCAAGGAGGAAATATTGAGAGGGTCGTCCAAGTTATATATTGAGAAAGTAATTTGGTGTTATAATGCCAAAGATATATGGAATGAGTTTCATTCCAGCGATGATATAGGAATACAAGTTGCATGTGATGTTAAGAGACTTTCCTTGGAGGATGGAGCAGTCAAAGATTCCAAGAGTATTGAAGATCATGAATCGGAGAATTATTATCCTATATGAAGGGTCCAAGTTGTTGATTAGCATAAGGAGGTTTCATAGGATATGAAATGTGCAAGTAAGTTGATGTTTTGTTGTTATTGTAGAACAATAGGCAATTTATCTTCAAGTTGTTCTATTGCATGCACTAGTGAAAGTGGAAGTTGTTCATCTAGTTGTAGTGAAGAAGGAACTACCTTGATATCAATAACATATCTAAACATTGTTCAAGAATTCAATGGGTCACTTTTGGTAGATAAGAAGATAGAACATCTCATGTGTTAGCATAATAATCCCTAGAGTCAAGGGAAGGAACTCTTGAACAAGATG
Source organism: Pinus tabuliformis (assembly GCA_031772625.1). NCBI lineage: Eukaryota > Viridiplantae > Streptophyta > Pinopsida > Pinales > Pinaceae > Pinus > Pinus tabuliformis. The sequence goes on along the minus strand of CM062820.1, from coordinate 80,958,362 downwards.
TGAGCGAAGTAAACACTAGAGGTGAATCTAGTGGCTCCTTTATTGATTTGGAAAAACTTGAAGAAAATATCTGTTTAAAAGGAAGCTCATATCATCCCTTGAGGATACCAAGAATCCTAGAGACATCAATCTAGAGGTAGAAGAGGAGAATATAACATTAAAGGAGCAATTGATGAAGTTTCAGAATTTTGAATTTATGGAAGAGATTTGAACCAACCAAAACTCCCCTTAGGTCAAGACAACATTGGAAGGTATAAGTGATTCAGCAACATTAAAGGGACTTGCCATATTTGTTAAAGGAAGATCTAACATCACTGAGAAGTTAACATATCACCAAGGAGATGAAAGGACTTCCAGGAATCAAGTCAAAAGTATGCAACCCCTCGTATGCTTTTGTTGTGGTAACGTAGGTCACCTTGCCTCTAAGTGTCCAAAGAGGAAAAATAAGTTGCAACAACATAAATGGAACACTCTATTTCAGCAAAATCCAGGATTTTCTCAAGGAAATATGAACAACCATGCACAAATTGTTAGGTCCCTATACTACTAGTGTAACCCCTTATTGTTATTAGTACAACCCCCTTATTATATTGTTGTGCCCATGTAGTCCCCATATTTTTATTATTGTGCCCCATAGAAGCCCACTATTGTTATTATTGTGCCCTTACATTATTATTGTTGTGTTGGCTCTGATTATATTATGACCCCTTAGATTCCTATATATAGAAAGGAGGTCTTGTCATTTGTCTCATCCAAGAATTGTTCATTTATGTAATGTAAAGGAGGTTTCCCCCTTGAAGAGGTTTATTTCTAAGGCGTTTATCTATATTTTCTATCTTTTCTAAGGATTCTAGGGTTTTGCTGCTCCAAACAGGTCATCGTGGAATTTTCGCTATAACTTTTTTTACTTCTTACTCTTTTTTTTTGTGACGTTTCAAAATCTAAAAAAAAATACCATTTGATATGAAATATCGTTGAACCTCAGATCTGAATTTCAGATCTTGCCTCGCTATATTTTCGGAGATATGATCTGAGGAAGTTAGGGTTTTTGAAAGCTCTAGAATTTCATCTAAAACAGGTTGTCATGGAAGTTTCATTATAACTTGTTTGCTACAAAGTTTCAAAAGCTAAAAAAAAACCCATTTGAGAAAAAAGCGGTTTGAACCTTGGTTCCAAATTTCAGATCTTGTCTCGCTATATTTTTGGATATATGATCTGCGGAAGTTATGGTTTTTGCAGACTCCCGAATTACATCTTAAACAGGTGACCTTGGGAAAATCATCATAAATTTCTCTTTGAGCATTAGATTGAGATTTCGTTAGAAGTTACAAAAAGAGTATGGATTGTAGATTTTGGTACATATTTTTAAGATCCAAAGGTGAAAATAGTGACATGTGGCACTTCATACAAGTTCACTCTTCTGAAAAGGTATATAATCAGGTCATCCTGGGAGATTGTGCATAAATCTTTCTTGGAGAATCCATTTTCGATCAGGATGGTGGCATTGGAAAGAGGACGCAGAGGAATACTGCAGGTTGTGATTTCAGAACTGGAAGATCCGAAATTATAGAGTTACAGTCGTTTCAAGATCGAGCTCCTAAAATAAAGAAAAGGCAATATGAGGAAGTTTGATGGCAAGGATCCAGTAAATTGGATACTACAGATGGAACAATATTTTGATCTACATGAGGTGCAACTTTTACAAAAGGTACTTATTGCATCTTCATATTTAGAACCGAATCAATTTTTATGGTATAAAGGGCTTTGTTCTCGTAAACCACTTGTTACGTGGTCAATTTTCATGGAGTAAATGATAACACATTATGAGGATACAAAGAGAAACACCTTCTTTAGCCAATTGATGAATCTTGAACAAAAGGTATCAATGGAAGAGCACATTTAGGACTTTCAAAAATTGAATATAAGGGTAAATGATATTCCAGAGAAGCAAAGGATTGATGTCTTGATAGGGACTTTAAAGGATAAAATTCAACATGAGGTTCATCTTTGGGAACCTAATTCATTGGAGAAGGCATTCAGGTTGGCAAGAAAAATTGAAAGCGAAATTATGGAAACAATGAATCCCACCACTCATGACTATAATTATGGAAGGGTTTTTTCTCCTAGCCTTCCACAACCTACAAGGTTTACACGACAACAATTGGAAGAAAAAAGAGAAAAAGGGCTTTGTTACAATTGTGATAGCAAATACACTAAAGGTCATAAGTGTGCTAAGAAGAAATTATTTTACATAGATTATGAAGAGGAAGAAGAAAAGGATCAAGAAACATCAAAAGAAGAGGATATACACCAGGAACCAACCCCAGAGAAAGAAGAAATTAATTCGACCATATCTTGTAAAGTATTGGCAAGAGTTACCACTCCTCAAACTCGCAAGGTAGAAGGACATATCAAGAAGAAAAAGGTTCAAGAAGTGAAAGATCACATCAATAAAGAAGAAATGAATCCAACCATATCTTGTAATGCATTGGCCAGAATTACCAGTCCTCAAACTATCAAGATAGAAGGACATATCAAGAAGAAAAATTTTCAAGAAGTGAAAGATCACATCTAGCATCAAGAAATGAATCCAACCATATCTTGTAATGCATTGGAAGAAATTATGACTCCTCAAACTCTCAAGATAGAAGGACATATGAAGAAGAAAAAGATTCAAGCAGTTAAAGATCACATCAAGCATCAACAACAAGTTCGCCAACTTTTAAAGGATAATGCCACTTTGGGGCAGAATCGAATGAAACAACGAGCATATCAACATCACAGTGAAAGAAGTTTTGATGTATGAAATTGGGTATTTTTACGACTAAATCTCAAGCAAGCTATTTATGAGAAGGAAATGTTGGCAATACTATATGCACTTAAGAAATGGCGACCTTACCTAATGGGAAGACACTTCAAGGTAAAAATGGATCATGATAGTCTTAAATACTTTTTAGAACAAAGACTATATTTAGAAGAACAGAAGAAATGGGTCACAAATATGTTGGGTTATGACTTTGAAATCATCTACGAAAAAGGGAAGCAAAATGTTGTTGCAGATGCACTCTCAAGAAAGGATGATGATGTGGAAGCATTGTTTTGTGCTATTTCTATTATCCAACTAGATTGGATAAACGAAGCAAGGGATGAATGGAAGAAGGATGAAGAAGTGTGGCCACTCATTCAAAGGTTGCAAAAGATCCCAGTTCAAACAATATTGCCAGAACTCGACGAGGAAGGAAAAATCATATTGGAGCCTAGAGAAGTCACAGAAACAAGAACCCGACAGCTATGAAATCGATCAATTTCAGAGTATCACATCAAGTGGAAGAACTTACCCACTGAATATTCCACATGGCAGGACAAGAATTTTATACAAAAGCATCAAGAACTACTCAAGCGTTGAGGACAACACTTTTTGAAGGAGAGGGGCATGCTAGGTCCCTATACTACTAGTGTAACCCCTTATTATTATTAGTACAACCCCCTTATTATATTGTTCTGCCCATGTAGTCCCCATATTGTTATTATTGTGCCCCATAGAAGCCCAATATTGTTACTATTGTGCCCTTACATTATTATTGGTATGTCGGCTTTGATTATATTATGACCCCTTAGATTCCTATATATAGAAAGGAGGTCCCTTCATTTGTATCATCCAAGAATTGTTCATTTATGTAATGTAATGGAGGTTTCCCCCTCGAAGAGACTTATTTCTAAGGCGTTTATCTATCTTTTCTATCTTTTTGTGCGCTGGTTTCATAACACAAAGATCCTTTTCCACTCAAAGGAAACATCATTAGTGGTCCAATAACACCAGGAGAGCGAGTATCAGTCTAAGAAAATGGATGAGAAAAAGATTTGGTAAGAACAATTCATTTTTCACTTTTTAAATCACATTGAATGCTACAATTGTAAGAATTATGGGCACAAATAAGTTGCATGTGAACTTGGAAAGAATTAACCTCCTTTCCAGAACAAGTCAAACAGAGGCAAGAATCATGTGAAGAGTTAACAAAGAATAATGCGCAGGAATTTTTTCAACGCTCATAAGAGAGGCACAATGAATGGTGTATGGAAGTAATAGAGAATGGCGTTTGGCTTTGAAGATGTTCAAAATAATATTAGCATAACAAAGCCTAAAATTATTGTGGTTGATCTCTCTTATATAAACTACTATAGATAGAGACTCCAAGCAGACAAAAGTAGAAACAACTCTGCTAGTTCTTCATTACAGAGGGCATACATAGACAATGAGAGAGAAGAGAAAGAGGTAATTTCCAAATTATATTTAATTGGTGCTACTAAGAGAAACAATCATCCGTTTGGCAGGAAGTCACTCATTTAGGAAAGAATACTAGACCAGTGCAGGAAATCAGCTCATGGCATTGACCAAACTTGACATACCCAGGTCTGGAAGAAAAAGGGAGATAATCTAGTCAAGAGGAGTATATCCCTTGTTCCTCTTCATTGAAAATAAGAGGTTGGCTTCAAGAGAATCCATAGAGGTTAGATGCAATGAGAAGAAAGGAACATGCCTAATATTGCATCTGAAGGATAAGGGAAGTATGCCATTTTTGTTGTTTTCCTGAGTTTATAAAATTGTTGAAGAAGATTGGTGTTGTTGATTATTGTGGTGTTGTTGAGTATTGTGTTATGGTGGTTGAATTAATGGTTTTGTCAAATAAAATTGATAGTCTGAGTATGTATATATGGTGATGACATAATAGAGATGTGTTTACTTTCAAATGTTCCCTATCTTGTGTAAGTATTTTATAGATTTTGAATGCCAAGAGTGACGATAAACACAGGGTGGCATACTCAAGTTGAGAATCAAGTATCAGTTTATTCCATTAACATTTGGTATCAGTTGTTTTCTTCTTAAGGACAAACATGTCATACAAAGGCTAATGGTGTTTGTTGCATATTAATGCTTCCTGAATGATAGTAGTTTTTGAGTTACAGATATATGGTTTAACTGTTGATCCTTTCAAATTGTTCCAATTAGTAATTGGTATCAGAAATCATATTTTTACAGAGAACGCATATTGTTGAAAAGAGCACGATCATAGGAGGAGAACAACTTGTTTTCAAGTGCTCAACAATTGGTATCAGTGGCATCAATTTAACACTTGGTATCAAAGGTATTATCAATTGGTATTAACTGTCATTAGATTATTGTCAAAATGTGGTGTTGATGTTGTCAGTATGAAATTTTAAGTCCAAGTGTTGGTGAAAGAATCCTTATTTGAATGTTGTTAATGTTCATGTTGAGTAAAACTTATATGGTGAGTCTGCTTCCATTAGAATTTTGTCAAGTAAGAGTCTATGTCGGCTTGTTGGTCTAAGCATACATTAGTGAGAGTCCCTCTATGTTTGTAAAATAAGCACTTCTAATTGTTGCATTTTTTTATTTATAAATTGAAAAGTTGATGGGCATGCATAGGATAGGGTTCTATTGTTAATAGAGGTCAGGTGTATGTGTCTAGGAGGAGGAATTGTTATGAATGTAATCCTAGCTGAAACTTATACCAACATGTATTATTTTTCTCATGGCTCAATTGTAAAAGCATATGTTGTTTTAGCAAGAGATCCCTCTTGACTACTTGAGGCAGAGATTGGGACTAAGTAATCCTCTCCTCTCAACTCAATCTTCTTCAAAGGACAAAAAGGAATTTGCTTGTATCATATAAGAGATACCTAAAGTTTTTAGCATAAGAAGCAATTGATAGGTCCACAGGATCAAAAAGACATAGGGAGATTGTTGATAGGGAGAGCATGTTAGTATCTTTTCCATTGATTTCAAAAGGGGTGAGTTATTTCTAATAAAACAAAAGATGGAGAAGAATTTCATACTAAGAATAAGAAGTATTGGTGATAAATTAAAAGGAGAATTCCACTAAAAAAATTATATCAAAGCAACAGTACACAAAGGAGTAACATCCAAAGGATGAGAAGACAAAGAGTACACTTATCTTTGCTTGTTTCTTTATGATGTTGTTTTGTTTGATCATAGTGTTGCCATCAATGCCAAAGGAGGATATTGTTGGAAATATGTTTTCATTGATGGAAAAGGGAAAACATTAATGATGTTGTCATTGATGGCAAAGGAAAAGCATTGATGATGTTGTAATTGATGGAAATGGAAATGAAGATGAGCACAAGGATTTTCAATGGCAGCATATCTAGATCAAAATTAATGAAATAGAAAGTAGAGAAGATTGAAAAAAGAAGGAATATCGACACATATATGGCCAAGGTGTTGCAAAGCTCGGATATTTACAAGAAGAGTGCTAAACAATAGTAGTGGATCTCTTTGTTAAGGTGCAGATACTTTGGATCCATTTCTTGCACAACATATCATCTCAGATGTATTTGAGATCCACTCAAATGGAAAGAACTCTAAAAGATATTTCTAGTAGTATGTGGAAGATAAAAAATGACCACCTGGATCACAAGTTAGAGCCAGTCAAAGAAGGAACCCCCAAAATCAAAGATTGCAGAGCTAAAGTGTTGGAGGACCCATTGGAGAAAGATATGAATGGTGGCATTGAGAAATATCACAGAACTTGTCGGCAGAGCAGTTATCCAAATGACTAGGATAAAGTAGCATGATAGTAAAGAAATGAGGAGTCTTTTAATTGGTCATCGATAGAGTCATGAACATACGACCCCGACGGAAACTTCCTTGGAAGAAACAATGATGCGTGCAATTCAGAATGGTCCAAGATAATAAAAGTTGAGGAAATGGGAGCTGGAAACTGGAAGAAACAGAGGTCTGCGTGGCTAATAAAGTTGGGAAGTCGAGACTCAAGGAGCATGGGAGATGGGATGTTAGGAAGTGTAGACCAGAAAGAACTTCCTTGGAAGAAAAGTGTGTAGCGTAGAGCTGGGGAGCCGAGAAGTCAAGAATCTAGGAAGTCAAGGCAGTCTTAGATGTTTAAGCCAAAGACGAACACTTACCTAAAAGAAAAAGTCCTAGGTGACCAGGAAGAAATAACCCAAAACTAAATAATGGAAGGATTCTAGAAGGAAATCCTAGAAGGCACTTTCCCATAAGAAAAAAACATAGAAGAAACAAATCCAAGAAAGCTTTAATTTGGAGGGGAAAAAGGTGTACAAAAATAAATTATTAAGAAGACAGGACTGGGAAACAAAATCCGACAAGTAACAGAGAGCGCACCAAGTCACGGTTTTTGTTGTGATTCTATATGATTGAGGGTATTTAGGTTATAATCAATACAAGGGCCACGTGAACAAATAAAAAGCATGAACAAGCCAACAATTGTTATTGGACCAAGGGCATGGAGATATACAACTTTAAATATAGTGATTAGGCCATGATTAAAGGCCTTGGATGAATGAGTCGACAACTTTTTAATTTGGTGTATATGCCAAATAAAATAAAGCACTAAAGCAAGAATGAATGGAGCTAGTGGAATAATTTAGTGGAACATATAATGGTATATTTGGCAGTTAAGTCAAACTTGGAGATTCACCAGAAATAAAAGAGATCAGCTAAAACTTGTAACTTAGTAGAGTTGAGGAAAAACAATAGATTAACTCAGTTTTTCTTAGATAGACAATATAGTAGAGTTAGAAGACTTGGAAAGTAGATTTAGAAGACTCGCTAGAAGCAAGAGAAAGGAAAAATTAAAGGATTCATGCAAGCAGTCAAAAGCAAGATAACTAAGTCCGCAAGGGGTAGCTCAAGTGGCGATGACCGTGGAAATGAAGTCTCACCGAACAAGAGATCTTGGGTTCGATTCTTGTGCTACCCTCCCTGGAAATGGGGTAAATAACGGACATGTAAAAACTCGAAAATGAAAGGGTCCTACCAAGCTTACAAAAAAAAAAGCAAGATAACTAAAGTTCCAAATCCAAAAATATCAATCCAAAATTCTTTATAAGCAGAATTTGAGCAACCAAGGTGTAGGTGAGTGGAAGGTTGATGGTGCAACAAGATGCATAGTGTGGGTATGCATTAGAGGTGAATCAGAGACCAATCGTGGTGTCTCAAAGGTGTTTGACAAGGCATATAATGAATTGGTGATTGGTGTTTTGGTCAAAAGTGATTTTATGGATTGATGTTGTTGGTATGTATGGCTGGTGATATGATCAATGATTAATGATTGCTGGTATAGTTGGTGTTTTATCAGTAATAAAGTATTGTTGAAGGTGTTTAATGGTGGTTTTGGTGAGAAATTGAGGTAATAAAGTTTATTTTTTATGAAAGAAGTGGTATATTGGTTCTAGTTTGAAAATGGATGAAAGATGGATCAATAGGGCCAACAAGTGGTAGCTTGCATTCCAAGGGAAAGAGTCTCTTTTAACAAAGGTTGATAAATGAGTAGGGGCAAGAGTACCTTTCATAAGACACTAATAAATGGGCAAGGGCAAGAGTCCTTTCAGTAAATGTTGATAAATGAGCAGGGGCAACAATTCTTTTTAGTATAGATTGATAAATGAGTAGGGGCAAGAGTCCCTTTCAGCAGAGGTTGATAAATGAGTAGGGGTAGGAGTCCCTTTAAGTGAAAAACGATGAATGAGTAGGGGTAGGAGTCATTTTCAGTGAAAAATGATAAAGGAGCAGAGATAAAATTTCCTTTCAGTAGTAATTGATAAACCTACAAGTAGTAGCTTGTGGGGAAATGATGTAATTAAGTTGTAGCTTGTATTTTCCAAAGAAATAAAATGAATATTGATGTCTTACGTATATGTTTCCCATGTGCTTAATGGTGATAATGATGTTATGTTTTATATGATTAATTTATGGTGTTGATCAATGAGTGATTGCTAAAGTAGTTGAAAAGTATAAATTGTCAAGAGTTGTATGTTTTGGTCACAATATTAATTCACACCCCCCGCCAAGTAGTGCCCTACTTTGCATTGTTTCTAACACACATATCACATTCATTGGGAAATGTGAGAATACTTACTAGGAGTTAATTGATGAAGGCACGCCCTTTATGGAAAGACAAAGGATTTTATTGACATAATGTCATATTGCCACCTTTTACCTTGAAGATAAAGATTTCTTAAATTCACCTTGAATTACTCTCAAAGAAGCAGAAGGGGTACTTTTGTAAATTTCACTAAGTATGGCTTATAAACAAAGAAACCAGTTTTTTATAGAAATAAGAAATACTATTGTTAGGTTTTGTTGTCGGTGCTACAACACCCTCCAAAATTTTGGCCTACGCTCAATTTTGGAGCCTTCCTTGGTCTTGTACATTGTCATCGCAAACATTGAAACTCATTCCATGTGTTTTATTGAGGAGTTTTTGTGCCCTTTGCAAGAGATGCAAAATGTCGTATTTTCACATGTTAGTTGTTGCATCATGTATATAATACTATTATGGTTGTTTCAAGAGGTCACATTTGTGTAAATGAGTTGTTCTAACCTTGTAAAAATTCGTCGCACTCATTTCCAAAGTTTTAAGCATTGTCACACAAGTGTCATCACGGTCATTTGCTAAGTGTATCTCAAGTGTCACACTTGTCATAAGTTGTCATAAAGTTGTCACATGGAGGGAAATGTATTTTCATGTGTCTTAGATGATCTATTTTTTTGTGTCATTAAGTATTCTAAGTGGGTGATCACAGTCGAAGTCTTATCATTTTTCACATTAGTCTCATCGATCCCACTCTTAGTCATTTTCTGAAAAGGTTCTTGACCAAGAAACCCAGCATCACCCAACCTCCCTAAACTATGCACTAGGCAATCTCAGACCTCTATCTATGGCCTTGCCTCTTGGCTCTACATAATGTGTAGTTCTCGCCTCCCAAGACTACTTCACTGTGCAGTTTCAATGCTCAAACCCTTACCTTGACTCCAAAAATTGTGCAATTCCTTCTCTGAGCCTAGCCCTAACTATGCATTGCACAGTCTCTAGCCTCAAGCTCATTCTTGAGCTCCTAAATTGTGTAACTACATAATGGCCCAACCTCCCTTGTCTCCCAAAACTGCACAATGTGCTCTCCCAATGCTCATCCCCTCATCATGTCAGACTGATCTCCAGAATTGTGCAGTTTTCTCTCTCAACCCAGCCTGAACTGCACACTGCATAGTCTCAAGGCTCAAGGCTACCCTTGAATGCCTAAAATTTTTAGTTGTAGAGTCACTGAGCCCCTTTCCCAACTTTCCATCTAGTTCTGACTCATTCAATGGATCAATATGCATAATCTTAGACTAGGGGGTTTCGGACTGATGTCATCTCGTCATGAGTGAATTGCAAAAACAGGTACCTTATCATGCCATGGCGAGATGATGAAGAAGGAGATGAAGGAGTGCAACATGCTGAAAAATATTATTTTAATTGAGTATGCAAGTTGATCAATTAATAGAAAGCAAAGGGACACCAGTTTGTGATGACCATTGAAGACTTGAGATCATTGAAGATCCCTTATCACCAAGCCATGTGAAGGTGAAAAGAAAAGTATTCTCAAGTAGACCTACAGCACATAGTAGTAGAAATGGCTAGGAATTGCCACATCATCAAGTAGTCTATGTCAACAGTGGCATGTCATGTCATGTCATGAGTTGTCACATGCCACACCATTGTGGTTAATGATGTAGATTATGTTTCGAAAATGTATTGTAAAGTGGAAGTCCAAAGGACATTTATGGAATATGAATATTCATGTAAATTTGAAAAGTCATAGGAAGTCAAACAGTCATGAGAGTAGATGAAGATTCATAAGGAAGGTGAAGCATCACTTCCTCATTGTTATATATACACCCTCATTGTAAGAGCAAATGATTTTTCACCTTGGCTCCCCCGCAATGCATTATAGAGACAAACTAGTTCTTTTAAGGAGAGAGGAGCGGCCCCAATGCTCCACTATTGGAGCTAGTCATTGTATACATGTGTCTTGGGACTTTTACTTAATAACAGAAGCCTTCATGGCCGACACATTCTTCATTCATGGATTATGAATATTTGTAAGACTATTCTGCAGATGTTTGTTTTTTGTGTTTTCTTTCATCTATGATAAAGTTGTTGAACTATTTTAGTTATTTTAGTACTTATCTTATTGAGAATGTGTTGTAATGGTTTCTATTGTGGTCCCATCCTTCTGTACTATTATGCATGATGATAAATAAATCTTTCTCATTGATTAGTTATAATGACCGTCACATATTTTGTGGACTATTTTGCTGGATGTCAGACGGATCCCCCTTGTTTGCATGTGTCTCTTCTTATGTGTTACTATTACCTCTCTCTTAGAGGCTCAGTTTACTCATTCCCTCCAGAGTAGAAGAAATTTGACACACCTACAACTAAACACTCACCAGACACACCTTCTTGCTTTCCAAAGGCACCACGTGTTCCTCTCTTACTAACAGTTAGAGCCAAGGAAAATCTATAAGAATACATGGCAACTAAGTTCATATTCTAGATGGGGCTCCTACTCTAAATGATGTGAGGTCTAATTGGGACTACACATCGAGGAGACCCCTTGGTTGATGGATTTAGAGCACCGTCACTAATGGCACTAGAAGGAGGGCTAGATGTCAAGTTGTGCTTGTTGAGTTTGTTTTGAACCTCTTATCTCAAATGGCTTATCCTCAAATATTACTTCGGGGGTGTTTCTCTAATTTATCCATTTATCAATTTTCAATCCCCAGTGAGCCTCTCTATCAGTTTTCTCAGTTAAAGTTTGATCGTGAGGAAGGAACATCCATAACCATGCACATTTCTGATTTTCTTAAATTTTGTGAATCTTACGAAATCAATGATGAAGAGTTTTCTTGTGTGCTTTTCTTCCTCACCCTTGAAGGTCGTGTTAATCAATGGTGCCATACCTTACCACCCACCTCCATCCATTCTTTCCATCATTTCCTTAAGGAAATTTATCGAGCCTTTGATAGGTATGATTACCAAGATGTTTATAAAATTTTCAAGCAGTTAAGAATGAAGCCTGATGAATCAGTTGAGGATTTATCTAATCGATTCCTTCACCTTTGTTATGAATTTCCTGAAGAAAATGTGGATTGGGATTTATTTAAAAAAAAATTTCAGTGTTTGGTTCATGTCTCTTTGCACGGTGAACCTGAGCCCCCTGATATTTCTACTTCCCCGACTCTTGCAAATCATGAAACATCACTAATTTCAGAGGAGGAATTTACTGCTCCTTTTGTTATTTATCCTCCTCCTTTTCCAGCTCCAATGAGGGTGTCTCCGTACGGTGATAATAAAGTTGGGAAATCTGCAAATCAAATTCCCAACCCATTTTCTCATTCTTCTTCCACTTGTCATGACTCAAATTCAATGGAGAAAATCCCAAAATAGCTCATGAATCCCATGGTGAAGACTAACTCCTCCATTCTGCAAGCTGATGTTGTTTTTCATAACTCTAGTCTTGAAGCTTATTTGGATTTCTATTATCCTCTATCATCTACATTCCATAACTCTTTGTATTGTAATTTGCCCGACCAATCTATTCCACCAACTATTTTTTCGCACTCTCTTGATTCTCGAGTTGTTGGTTCAAAATGCAATTAGATACAAGGCAGTCACATTACATAGGTAGAGGAGTAGGAAGGTGAATATGCTTTTAATCTTCTCATTTTCAAAATCCTCCGTGTCAAAACAATGCACTTCCATTCTTAGATGATTCTGAATCTTCTAATCTCGTTAGTGAATCAAATGAAATCAATTTTTTCAATCAATCCATGGCCTTGGATAGTAGTCATTCCGATGATGATGACTCTTCTGATGTAAACGATCACGAATTCCCAGGTGCATCATCTGATCTTTCAGTTTCTCATGAAGATTTTACATTACATATAGAATCTAATTCGATCAAATAAAATGTGCTTATTGTCACACGGAATCTGTCAAGGGTGCGGACACGACTGACCTTCCTAGAAGTCTAAGACATTCTAATGACAAACAAGACAAAATGGAGTGATCTTTCTCTAAATACACCTTTTACAACATGAAAACTACAAGTGTTTAGGCTTACCTTATTCCAAAACGCTGTTGTTGAAGTCCGTTCTCGACGATCCGGATGAGCTCCTCCTTCAAGTCAATTCCTGCAACCACAAACAATCAAACAATTACCAAGCACTTGCATTTCATATAATAAAACATATATTCAACATGCAGACCAAGGAACACATGAAATAACTCATTAACATAAGCTATTGAGAAAAATAAACCAGTTTGTATTAATAACGAAACAAAGAAACTCTTACAACCTGGCCTTGGTGTTGTGCAAGTTCCTCCCAGGGTCCATCAAGGGTTTTCCTCTACTTTGACAAAGCTCACCCTCTCCCAAGTAGAATCAAGTGAAGACAATCTCTCCTCACAAAGGCTCTAATGGAAGACCTAAATCCTGCAGCATTTACCCAAAGAAAATGTATAGCTCCAACCTCCCCTCCTTCTGGCTCAATGCCTTCATTTATAGTGCTGTAAAGAGGTTATTCAGGTCCACTATCAATGGGATCATCCCCCTCTATGGGTGGGATAGCTCCCTTATTGATGGGATAGGTTCCCCCTTAATAGAGATACATGAACCAACTGGAGGCGCATCCATTTCATCAAACCGACCTCTAGAATGTTCTAGAAGTAACCACAAGTAACTTTTTCAAGATAAAACTCGCGCATTTTGCCTTTTACAGAGGGACGCACCTGTCCCTTAACATACAGAGCGTCCATGGACGCATATTTTGTGAACATGATCAGCGTCCCCGCAGGTAAGGCTAGAGAGAACCTGCGACCCCAGAGATAAACATGATTTTTACAAGACTTTCTCTCTTCTTTGAGTTTGAGATGGATAACAGAGGCATGAGACTTGCCTAAGAGGGTAGCATGACTTGTTGATTGGAGCCATACTAACTGTAAGTAGTCAAGGTGACATTTTTTAGTGTAACAGATTGCCCCCTAAAGTGCGAAGCCTGGAATAGAATAGGGTTTTGTAATTCTAGGAAGGGTGAAGCGCTTTATCATTTCAAGGATTGCCTTGTGGATGGCCTGGTTGGAACCTGCAATTTTCAACACAAAATACATGGATAAGATTATATCATCACTGAGGTAGGCATTCCCATACTCAGATTCAAAACTTTAACTAATGGACTAACTATTCTGATATAGGAATGATCTTGCAGTACATCATTTTTATAGACTTTTGTAGACACAGTATGGACGCAGCCATCTGTTTATGATTAGTCTACATAGATAATGAATACAAAACTCCTCGCAGCCTGGATGGTAGAAACTAGATCCAGGGTCTTCACTTCTACTTCCCGAATTGGTACGATTCTAGCCATGTGATTAAATGATTCGATGTCGAACATGGTAGAAACCACTTGATTACCAGTCAATGATGTAAACTGTTAGCAAGCGTGAGAGAAACCACCAGTAATGTCAATGGTCCTCAAAGTACCAAGCACAACCCGTGAAATGTGAATAGATGTTTTGATGTCGAACACTTCACGGAATCCTTTGATCGAAAGTCAATGATGTAAACTGACGTCAAAGGCGAGAAACCTGCCATTGATGCATGCAGACTTCAAGGTACTGTCGATTCCTAAGTCATCTTTCTAGATAATGTGTCGATGTCGATAGAAAGCGACCTGTTGCAGGCAAGCCTGCAACACGAAATCATTGTTCAAGTTGAAGAAATGTTGCTGTAAGGACTGACTCAGGGATGGTCAATGGATGACAAGTATTTTGCAGATGAAAGTTTTGCTTGCAGACCTCTTGAACACATAACGACACAACAGATGGTTTGGTGACGAATAACTCAAAGTTGATCCCTGAACCCGGTTAAAGATTTTCAAAGTGATTTAGTCAACTGTGAGGTAAAAGATTTCCCAACCCAGGTGAATGAAAAGTGTCGTGTTCAAGAGCGGTAATAAAGTTTCTTCTGAGGCAAAAGGTGACAAATAGGTTCATTCTTCTCTTTTTTCCCCCACCATTTCTGGCAAGTACCTCTTTATTTTTAACAAGCTTGAGGAGGATAACATATGCTTGATTATAAGCTCATCCTTCGGACGAGTCCAACCTAGTTTAAATGCGAACCCTAGGAAGGAGTGGTTCGTTCCTGTTTGTAATTGAACAGGTCCTTTACTGTAAAAGTTTAACGAGCCCAGTATAGGAGAAACTCGGCGTTTTTCATTTTTAGAGAGTCTGAAAAACTTAAGGAAACTCCACGTTGAACTTTTTCGTATATTTGTGTCCCTCAAGCCCGAAAAAGTATAAAATAATACCTGGGGGAACCGCTTGATCTTGCGACCAAGGAGTACTTTCATAATAGAATCGTTGACCTGAAAAGTAAAAAGCGATCAAAGACACGTCGTTTTATTTCCTTATCG
This sequence comes from Pinus tabuliformis, assembly GCA_031772625.1. NCBI lineage: Eukaryota > Viridiplantae > Streptophyta > Pinopsida > Pinales > Pinaceae > Pinus > Pinus tabuliformis. The sequence goes on along the minus strand of CM062820.1, from coordinate 80,943,037 downwards.
AGTTTGAAACGACAAAAACCCGGCAATCTTTTCCTGATTTTACGGTCAGAAAAGAGCTAAAAGGGGACCGTCTTTTAATTCCGTTTTAACGAGTGAAAAAGAAACACTCGGCGATCTTTTCATGTTTTAGGAGTCAGAAAAGGGCTTAAAAGATGACTCTGAAATTTTGTTTGTGAAAAATTACAATTTCCCTTGAAATCCCTTCGTCCTGCACAAAAGCGACACATTACTCATACCTGTTTAAAATAGGCAAAAATACATTTGAAAACATCTTTTCATGGTAAAAAATGAACTAATTCATCCAAAAAACCTATAAAAAGACCTTTTACCATGTCATTTTTACCGTTTCACTGTTGAGGTTGAAAAAGGAGCTTTTGACAAGAAACTTCCCGTGGTTGCTGCGGAAAATCTGACCGTCGGAATCGAACGCCGCTTCACCGAGGTATTTTACACATCCCACTCTTCATTTTTATCCGTTTAGTTTTTTGTTTTTGGTCTCTGTTTCATTTTTTGGGGGGTTTTGGGTTCAAAATGCGCCTCTCGGCGGACGCAGGTGCCCTTCGGGTGGGCCGCGTCCCCCGACTTTTTCTCACACGGGAAAAAGGTCTGGGGACGCAGTCCGCCTTCAGGCGAGCTGCGTCCGGACGCCCTGTGCTAAAAAGCCGGGGTGCGTCTTCCGCAAAGGGCGCATTTCAAAACCCTAACTCTCTCAAAAAACCACCAAATTTTCTCAAATTAATTTCTAATTGACTCTTTTGATGTGCAGGGGCCAAAACATGTTAGACTGGAGAGAGAGAGAGCACGTAGAAGACGATGAAGCTGCGATTAACCACCAACCCTCTCTGGATGCCTTAAGAACATGTGGATTGTACAAATATTGGACCATACCGGGCATGAGGGGCCAGGTAAGATTTTTGGAATGGCTAGTTGAGCGATGGAACGTTCAAGATCAATGTTTTTACATTGGAGGGCACCAGCTCGAGATAGAGCCCTCGGATGTATACTTTCTCACTGGCTTGCCAAACAGAGGTGAGCAACTCAACCTTGCGGGGACCAGGCCGGGTGGCCAATCCCTTGATGATCTCCGCGAGGAGTGGTGCAGACCAGGGACTCACCATAAAAAAGGCGTGGAGATAAAGCACATCGCTCTGGCGGAACTTAGAGTTATTGCATTTACGGTCACTAGGATTTGTGGCGCGGCCGCCTTGCACATTGCTTCCGGATCCCAAATGCGGATGGCAGTTGACTGTTACCAAGGCACCATCTTCAACTGGTGCGAAGCTGTGTCGGCTCATATGAAGAGCCAACTAACCAAGGCAAAGAACGGACGACTAAAGACTTTTGGATATGGGCCTCTAGTCGTGAGCTTTGCCTTGGAGAGAGTTCCTATGCTGATCCCTCAGCAACTCACTGTTGATGACTTGGGTCCTCGGGAGCCAAAGCTTGTTCGATGGGTTGCGGTGATGGCCCGGCATCCTGACGAGGGTGCTGCAGTGGTTCGATTCTCTGACAGTTACTTCGACTGGCTAGAGGGCCAGCTTTTTGTGATACAAGACTTTCCATATGCCGGAATGGATTTCAGAGGTGATCCGGACATGGTTCTTCCACAGGGAGAACAATGGGATGACAGAGGTACTTTCATTTTCACAAGTTTTCTAATTATGTATTTTTTATTTTTCATATATATCGTCTCAAAGTAACAGTAAAATTTTAAAAATGCAGATGTTGGACCACAGCGTCCAGCCAATCTCCGGCCTTACGACAGACGACATCCAGCTGCACCGGCACCGGCCTTACAGGATGCGACAGCAGAAGTACTAGCCGATTTGGAGCATGATCTAGAGCGTCTCACGGCAGATATACCTGAGACTACTATGGATGACATTCCAATGAGGCTTCAGCGCTTCGTGGTTGCAGTCCCTGGACCGTTTAGGAGATTTCTGCGCAAGATAGCCCGCGCAGTGGTGTCGTACAGAGAGCACCACCAGTGATTGACTAGTCACTTTTGTAGTCACATGTGACATTTTTGACTTTTTGCACTATCATTTTGCCGATCATAAGGTGTGTTAAACCTATGATCGAAGACGATGTATATATTTTTGGACACACTTCTATCTATATCTATATATCACTATTATCGGCTTATCTTGTTTAACATGTATGATGAAATGTCTTTAAATTTACTTGCATGATTATTATAAATGTCTGTCCAACACTTGAGAAGCAATTGCATCTGCTAATGTATTCAAAGACCTTGGAATATGTTGATATTCAATGTAATCAAATTCACGTTCCAAGAGACGCACTCTCAAAAACAACCTTAATAACACAGGATTTCTAATGGCATAAACTCTATTAAGCTGTAATACAACAAGTTCAGAATCTAACCTCACTATCAAACGTCGAATTCCAAATGAAATAGATTCGGATAATAATTCAACCACTGCACTGTATTCTGCAATGTTATTCGTTGTTTGACCGAGGCTTACCCCATGCATAGAAACTAACTCGTCAGAGGGCGAATAGATAACCCAAGCTGCGGAAGAGATATTCCGTGTACTACGACAAGCACCATCAGCAAATCCAATGTATGTTTGGAGAGGCGTCGACATCTACAATATCAAGAGTAAAACCAAGATGAGCCAAAATAATGACGAAAAACCACACTTGCTAAGCTAAGCACACTGACTAAACTAACACACTTGCTAGCTAGAAAGGAAATCTAACCTATCTAAAAATTTCTCCATCCACCATTTTAAGCATAATACCTCTTTAGGTAAAGTCCATTTCTGGGTTTGCCCAAAGAGTCCCCATCAAAATCAACTAACTCATAAGCCCCTTTTGCTAGCTTTCGCTTTACAATGTAGGGCCCATGCCACATGGGAACGAATTTTCCAGCACCTAGCTTATCGTTCGCTTGATCATATAATAGTACTAGGTCTCCTTCCGAAAAACTTCGAGGGGTTACATTTTTATCGTACTGAGCTTTCATTCGTTTCGCGTGAGTCTCGATAGCTAAAGTAGCGTCACGTCGAGTCTCATCTAATTTAGCTAAGTATAACAACCGTTTCTCCTCTTCGGAAGTAGCTGGAAGTAATTCGACAGCCATTTGAAGTGATGGGATTTCGCACTCAATAGGTAACACAGCTTCTAAGCCATAAACTAGCTGAAAAGGGGTGAAACCTGTTGAATTTTTCACTGAAGTTCGATATGCCCATAGTGCCGAAAATAACATGTTATGCCAATTCGTTCGATGGATACCAATGATCCGTCGAATCATGACGACTAGAACTTTGTTGATTGACTCAACCAAACCGTTGGCTTGCGGATAATAAGGTGTAGAGCTATCGTGGCGCAAACCAAGCTGGCTTGTAAGTTCAGTCATCATGACATTTCGAAAATGGCTTCCATGGTCCGTAATGATTGCTTGTGGGACACCAAACCTAGTTATGATATGATTGAATACGAAAAGTGCAGCTGTCTTGCCGCTTGCGTCGAATGTAGGCATCGCCTCGGCCCACTTAGTAAAATAATCAACCGCAAGGATGATATACGCATGCCCCCCGGCCGAGTGAGGGTTACAAGTAATAAAGTCAATGCCCCATTTGGCGAATGGACCAGCGGCAATTATAGGGTGGAGAGGAGCAGGTGGAGCGCGCATCTTGCGATCAAACACTTGACAGTTGTGGCATTTTCTGACGGCAAGGATACAATCTTTAAACATAGACGGCCAGAAATAGCCAGCGCGCAACACCTTCTGAGCTGTGGCATACCCAGACATATGACCGCCACATGCTCCAGAGTGACAATCATTCAAAACTCTCTCAGCCTCATCGTGAGTTAAACAACGTCGAAAAACTAAGTCTGCCCCCAGGCGATAAAGTGTATCTCCAATAATTCTGTATTGCTGGGATTGAAACCGAATTTTTCGACGGTTTTCCTTGGAAGCTTCAGGCCGAAAGGTTTGGGTTTGGAGATAGATGATTATATCCCCATACCACGGATCTACAGTGCTAATAAGAAACAAAGATTCGTCCGCAATGGACTCCTCTGCCACAGTCTCTGTGTCAGCACTCGGGAAATCACACATCAATTCCGCAAAGACTAAAGATTTCTTAGACTTGGACTTCTCAAACTCCAAGTCGAACTCTTGCAGGATGACGATCCATTTAGAGTACTTGCCCCCTAGCAGTTGTTTTGTCAAGATATAAATCATAGGGTTGCAATCCGAAATAACAGTAGTTTTGCGGAGAAGAATGTAGTGACGAAAACGCTGGACAGCTTGAACGGCTGCCAGGGCCAATTTCTCCACATGTGAATATTTTAACTCAGTTGGATTTAAGGTTCTGCTAAGGTAATATATCACATGCTCTGCCTTGAATTCATCTTCTTGAACTAACACCATTCCAATGGTGGAATGCGAAGCTGCGAGGTATAAGAAGTAGTCCTGGTTGTAGTTGGGAGGATGCAATAACGGTGCATGGGTCAACGCGTGTTTCAGTGCATCAAAAGATTGTTGAGCAATCTCGTCCCAAAAGAATTGTACATTCTGTTTCAACAACCGTGTAAAACCTTTAGTGACCTCGGCGTAGTTAGGGATGAATCGGCGTAAAAAGTTTGCTTTCCCTTGCAAGCTTTGGAGTTGGCGCAAACTCGAAGGAGGAGGCAATTGGATGATAGCCTCGACTTTCGAGGGATCGACGCGAATGCCGGTTTTGGAAACAACAAATCCCAGCAATCGACCTGTTTCTATACAGAAAACACACTTGTGGGGATTCAACCGAATTCGATAATGCCTACACCTCATAAAGATTGCTCGTAGGTGGACAAGGTGATCAGCTCGGTGTAAAGAATGAGCAGGCAAATCATCGAGATAGGGTTGCACAATGTGCTTGATGTCATGAAATGCATAAGACATGGCCCGTTGAAAAGTAGCACCGGCATTCTTAAGGCCAAAAGGTAATTTGCAATAAGCAAATGTCCCCCATGGACAAATGAATGCCGTTTTTGGTTGATCGGCAGGTAGAATATTGATTTGATTATAACCCGAGAAACCATCCATGAAGGAAAACATCTCACTTCCGGCACAATCATCAATAATTTGATCGATATAAGGCGTAGGATAGTTGTCTTTTGGACAAGCTCGATTGATATCCCTATAATCGATACAGATTCTTATTGTTCCTTGTTTTTTATTGACGGGAACAATATTCGATACCCAATCCGTTAACGGGATCGGATAAATGAAACCTGCTTTCAACAGCTTTTCGACTTCGGCTTTGATTGCAGCTGCTTTTCGAGGGTGAATCTGACGCAACCGTTGCCGAATGGGTTTAGCATCCGGGTAGGTTTTGATTTCATGAACAACAATGGCAGGATCGATTCCTGGCATTTCTTCGTAGGACCAGGCAAACACGTCGCGGAATTCTTGGAATAGGGCCTTGTAAGTTTCAATTTCTTCGTCAGTACATGCGGCACCTATATGAATGTTCTCCTTGATTCCGGGCTTCACTGAAATATCAATGGGAATAGTACGAGAAATATTCCCTAAATTCAGCTCTGAATCAGAATGTTTCGTTGGATCCTGAGCGTCTTTGACATATTCAGCGGTAAAGATAGATGAAAAATCATTTTCAAAGACATCATCCTTAGGTAAAAACGAAGATCTGTGATGGAGATCGTCCCATGGTAGATCATCTACACTTAGGATTTCGCGAAGTTGTTCGTCAGATGACACTTCTTCGGGAAACGTTATCCGTTCTAAGGGTGAGGTGAAAAGTGACTCTTCACTGACCACATTCATTTGGTCGGTTGAATGAAAGTCGGTAAAAGACATAAGAGCTTCATAAGCAATCTCATACGGACTCAACGGCATAACATCACCGAGTGAGTCTAGCTCAGAGTCAGAGGGAACATACCAAGGATCATCATAAATAATGTTTTCTGACGTGATCATATGAATTGTTGCGAACGAAGGGTCTGCATTGAGTGGAGGGAGAGGAAAAGTTCCCAGTAAACCGGAATCCTTAACTAAACCTACACCAATGTCCCTATAAGGGATTGTCGTTTTACCAACATGCTGGATAGTTTCTGAAGAGGTTGGGTCGGATGAAAAGTATGTCAGCTGATCAATAGTCACGATCTTACCGTTATGTGGAAACTTAATGACTCTGAAGACCGATGAAACGACCGCTGTCATAGCATATGACCAACTTCGACCCAAAAGAAGGTTGTAGTCTAGAGGGGCATCAACCACTTCCACATCCAGACTAACGGTTTTACCTTCGACCCCTATAGGCAATTCTTGTAGAATACCAAACGGACGGAACCCACGGCCATCAAAGGCCTTAAGGATGGTGGGGGATTGGTTCAACGAAGGAGAACCAAGCGATCTCCAACATTGAATCGACATAATACACGTAGAAGCTCCCTCATCAATCACAGTCCGATGAATAGGCCTGTTTTTGACTATCACTGGAATTTGGAAAGCCATTTGATGGGGGAGACGCGGTGTACTACTTTCTAGATCAAAGATCATTAGGTTCGGGTCCTGAACATCGACAGCTCCAATAGCCGACAAAAGCAATTTTCGTTGCGCTGGACATGATTGCAGCACTTCGAGTGCCGACATTGCTGAAGGTGAAACAGCTAAGTCTTCAACAATGTTGTAATTCTGGGCTGCTCTCGCATGTGGATTGAAAGCAGACCTTCGAAGTACACCCTTGGCGGGCGGCTTAATCACTAAGTCTGGGTTAGGTTTTTCGATCTGTAGTGGATCGGAACCAGGAGCTGAGGTTGATGGGTTAGAGTTAGAAGATTCTGCTTCTTTACCATCAACAGGAGCCTTACTACCATAATCTTGCGATCGAGTCGCAATCCTGACATGAGACATCATCAAAATGGGTTCTTCACTGGCATTCGAAGAAGAACCTATCATCTTATTTTCCTGCTCGGGGAATGGATTCTTTAACACAGCAGGAGTCGGAGAACCTTTAACTATTTTCACTACCTCGGCCCGATGAGGGCAGTCTCTCGTAAAATGATCTTCTTCACAAATGAGACAAGGATAACGAGGTTTGCGCTTTTCGTCATTAGTTTCCGACTTTTCCGTTTTCTCCTTTGGAGCCTTGTCTGCTTTAGCCTTCTTCTTTCCTTTCTTCTTTCCACCGTTTTTGGATTTGGCCGTAGATGACTCTACAGCGTGAATGTCGGCGGTAAGTTCAGGAGGAGAAGACTCTCCTGTCGGAGAATCAGGCAAAGTGATAATTGGAGTATTGGAGGTCTTGGAAGACTTCTTCTTACTCTTCGTAGTCACGATACCGATCATACCATCAGCGGCATGAGATCCCGAAGGAGCAGCAGCGATTTGGTTTGACTTGGGAAGATCCGGAATTTTCTCGTGTAACGTACCCGACTGAGTGTAAACTAAGTCAAGGTATTGTGCCTGAGCAATGACTTGCTCCTCAGTAACTACGCCGGCCTTAGCTACATCTTCAGTAATTCTTGGTAATAATGATTTTACAAACCATTCAGCTAAAATTTGGTCCGGGATAAAAACTTTCACTAATCTCCTTCGACGTCTCCACTCATGGATGTGATCAGAAATGTACGTGGATGTCGATTGTTTTAGCGAAGTTAATAATTCCGTACCATTATCGTATCTGACTGGTAACTGAAAATGAGTTAAGAATGAAGTAGCTAACTGGCTAAAGTTGTAAAAAGAAGCCCGTGGCAACTCAATGTACCACTTGGCTGCGAGACCAATGAGTGTACGCTGGAAAAGACGTAAGCGGATAGAATCATCTGAGATGGAATTTGATGCACACCAGAGGTGGTAAGTCATCACGTGATTAGACGGATCCTCTCCAGACTTACCTTCGAACTTGGGTATATCGCTGGGCAACTTATTTGGCATTGGCGGCCAGAACGGAAGATATTGAATTGGATCGTTCGTTAGGCGCGTCAAGTCGGGTAAATCTAAAGTCGCAATAAATGGTAACTGCCGGTTAGGATCTCGGAAACTCTGAGTCACAATACCAGCCCCAGGAGGAGGATATCCAGGATAACTAGGAACAGGATTCGCATTGGGGATATTATATCCTCCTGGAAAACCAGGATTAACCGGACCGTACTGGGGTTGTTGAGGTGGTTGATAATTGTACCCAGGATACGGTTGATACTGGTAAACCGGTTGTTGGGCAGCTTGACCAGGTTGATACTGTCCCTGGTACGGAGGTTGAACAAATTGAGGTTGAGTAGTAACAACCGTACTTGTACCAGGTTGACCTGCAGGCATCTGGACTGTGGTTTGAATCGTGGGTCCAGACAACGGTACAGATGTCTGAGGAACGGTTACAGGGACAGTAGAAACCGGAGCTGCCGATACTCCAGATGTAAGCATGGTAGATGAAGCGGTAGCTGCTGCAGCCGTGTGAGGTGGAGTACTCGGTGCAATTGGCGGCTGAGTAACTACAGAAGTTACAGGGGTCTGAACACTTGACTGGACAAGTTGCGGTTGCTGGGGTGGACCAGGAACTGCAGGTTGTCCTGCTTGAGGTACCGACTGTATACTTGGTTGCGACATCTGTTGACCCTGTGACGGATCCCATGTTAACATTCCAGGGTATTGACTCATAACAGGTTGAGGATACTGAGATCCATAGCCGTATTGAGGATAGGGTTGATAACTGTAAGGTGTAGTCCCATATGATTGCCCTTGAGGTGGTTGATAACCTTGACCCGTAGGTTGATAACCGTGAGGTAAATACCCTTGGGGTTGCCATCCTTGAGGTTGCCATCCTTGAGGTTGATACTGATACTGAGGTTGACTTTGGGGTACATATTGAGGCTGGGGTTGATACCCTTGGGGTTGATACCCTTGAGGTTGCCCCCCAGTCACAAATGAAGTACCTTGAGGTTGCCCCCCAGGCATTAACGAAGGTTGCCCCCCAGGCGGTAATTGGCCACCTTGAGGTTGGTTAATGGGAGTTGAACCTGACATCATATAAACTTCACCTATACTCAATGGTACATTACCACTGTTTCCAACTAATAACCCATGATCAACAGGTTGAGGAGATGCTCCCGCAAAGGTACCAGAAAGTGACTGATACCCAGTAGGAACAGAAGGACCGCCATGTAAAAATGATTCAGGACTTTGCGAAAACACAGACGACTGACCAGACATATTTACAGGAGAATGAATTCCTCTAGGTGGAACCGGAGTACGAGGTGTAGAAAAACCTACTGAGTTGTCTAAAAAATTGGTTAATGCAAGGTACCAAGACTCACTTCTAGGAGGACTGTAAAAGATGGATTCACGCTCCCTTAGATCAAGGGTAATTAGATCTTCAGAATCAGAAACGCCTATTTCTTCCTCTGGAACAAGTTCTTCTATAGCAATTAATCCAACAGGAAGATTTTCGGTGATAATTCTTTCTATTCTTGGTGAATCAGGAACACTAGGAGTTGGAGTAACAGGTTCTGAAATTTCAGGTTCTTCGCCTGTTTCACTGGCAGATGAAAAACTACCAGCAAGCTCGGAAACTGTAACAGCTTCGGGATTGTAACCTGTTTCTAATCTTTGGTAATCTGGATGGACTACCAAAGAAGATTCTCCTTCTTCAGGTGACCTACTTTACTGCCACTAGGAGTTACAAGGACCTTTAAACCCTCTAAATAACTGGGGTCGTCTCGAGGAGGTGAACCCCTAAGTTCACGGGATCTTCTCAACAATTCGGCCACAGATACAACTTCAGGAGACTGGCCCGCAATCGACGGGACCTTCTCGGTAATTCCGCCACAATTAAAGATTTTAACTACAACACACGAAAACAAAGTAAAAAATTTCAAATCAAACCACCTAAAGTCTTCTAAAGAACCAATCAAATTTGAAGCACACGCCTAAATAATCTAGAGCGTCAAACCACACACAAACAGTAGTCTTCCGGACCAAAAGCGCTAGTTGGTGATTAGGCCCAACCTCGCAGGATTCAGTACAGAAATAGTGGGTGGAACAGTTACCCCGGCAACCTGCTTAATGAATAGACTGGACCAAGTTCCTCCACTTTAACCGTCTCGAAGTGAAGCGAACCCCCCAGAAAATCCAAGTGAGTATAACCGACGTCTGCTCCAGGTACAGTGGGACCTTCCCTCCACCGTCACCTTGGGTAGAATCCTAGATATTATGGCCACTAAGGTTACCAATCACAACAATTACACCTGGGGGAACAGTCTAAACTCCGACAGCACGCAAGGGCAGAGTAGCAAGCTCCAATCCCCTTACCGGCTCCTTGACAACAATCCAAGGTTTACCGATAAGTGACCCCTGGCTCCTCGACAATGGTTAATCCGAGGTTTACCGTTTGTAATACGTACTGCCTGGCGTCGTTCCCAACGAGGGAGGAATGATCCCCTCACTGGTTCGGACACGAGCTCGTGTTTCTCCTTTAAGAGGAGCTTTCCCAGAATGTAACTGAAACAATTGGATTTGTTCTACTCAAGATAGACTATCTGTTTGGTTTTGTAGTCTTGGAGAGTTAAGTACTCACCTACTCCAAGACCCTAGCCTAAGCTATGTTGGTGCTTCAGAGCCCTAGAAAAATAAAGATTACTAGATTGATTTTAATTTAAGCGTTACTTTTAAGGTTGTTTCTTAAGTCAAAAGGTGATGGAAGTGAAACTAGTGGTGTGTTGACTCGACTCGAAACCACTACAAAATGCACCTAAAATGATTTATCCACTACTTTACTTTTTCGATGAATTGCTTAACTAAAAAGTTGAGAGAATGCAATCCTTATAAAAGCAACTTCTTAATTGAAGACAATCAAAGAAACAATTCGTTTTTCTTTTCCAAGCATAAAAACATAACTTCTCTTTACATGCACGAAAAAACTCTTTTCTTCTTTTGAAAACAAAAAGCTACTTGAAACAAGACTTTTAAGAAGATGTTTTTGTATTTTTCTTTTAATAAAGCAAATAAATCTAATATAACCAAAAATCAATCTTAACAACTCTTAAAATCTATGAAAATGCACTCATAAGCAAACTAAAGGCAAATTTACTCTAAGCAATCTTAACGAGGCCAAAACTAACAATGATTATTTCTAAGGTGTTTTACTTGATCACAATCAAATCAAGGACTAGCTTATTGCAGAACCAAAAACTAGTCAAAACAAAATTCTAATCTTTTTGTCCTTTTTGAAAATGGAAATCAATACTTTAAAAACAAGCAATTCGAAATTTGACCCAAAACAACTCAAATGACAAGTTGCTCAAACAAGGAGACTTTACGGCAGGCTCAACTTCTAAGAAGGTTGACTAACCAGAGATATCTAAGGCTGGAACAACTTTCTAAGCTCAAAGTTACTACAAAGCCTTTCCAAAAATCAAACCCTAGGTCTAAACTTCGTTGAAAACCACTAAAACACTCAAAGCTCACAAAACCAGTTCAGGTAAGAATTCTTGACAGGGTACTAAAGGATCTGGGCAGAAAACACTAAGAAAAAACAAAATCTAAAAGTAATTTAAGGCAAAAAAGGAATTTTCTTAACTTTTACAGGAAGACGCAGGCCAGCAGTTGTCACAGGTGCGACCCCGCACTGTGCAGTCGACAACAGCGCGTCCAAGGACGCACTGTGCAGCACACAGAGACTGCGTCTTTCTGGAAAAAGGAAGAAAAACTAAAGCCAACTAAAGCTACAGCTAAGCCACCCAAATACTAATTCTCACAGTCAAAAACCAGAAAATAAAAATGATTTTCTCAAAGCAAAGTTCATATAAAGGAAAAGACTCTCTCATTAATGGATTCCCCAGCGGAGTCGCCAATTTGTCACACGGAATCTGTCAAGGGTGCGGACACGACTGACCTTCCTAGAAGTCTAAGACATTCTAATGACAAACAAGACAAAATGGAGTGATCTTTCTCTAAATACACCTTTTACAACATGAAAACTACAAGTGTTTAGGCTTACCTTATTCCAAAACGCTGTTGTTGAAGTCCGTTCTTGACGATCCGGATGAGCTCCTCCTTCAAGTCAATTCCTGCAACCACAAACAATCAAACAATTACCAAGCACTTGCATTTCATATAATAAAACATATATTCAACATGCAGACCAAGGAACACATGAAATAACTCATTAACATAAGCTATTGAGAAAAATAAACCAGTTTGTATTAATAACGAAACAAAGAAACTCTTACAACCTGGCCTTGGTGTTGTGCAAGTTCCTCCCAGGGTCCATCAAGGGTTTTCCTCTACTTTGACAAAGCTCACCCTCTCCCAAGTAGAATCAAGTGAAGACAATCTCTCCTCACAAAGGCTCTAATGGAAGACCTAAATCCTGCAGCATTTACCCAAAGAAAATGTATAGCTCCAACCTCCCCTCCTTCTGGCTCAATGCCTTCATTTATAGTGCTGTAAAGAGGTTATTCAGGTCCACTATCAATGGGATCATCCCCCTCTATGGGTGGGATAGCTCCCTTATTGATGGGATAGGTTCCCCCTTAATAGAGATACATGAACCAACTGGAGGCGCATCCATTTCATCAAACCGACCTCTAGAATGTTCTAGAAGTAACCACAAGTAACTTTTTCAAGATAAAACTCGCGCATTTTGCCTTTTACAGAGGGACGCACCTGTCCCTTAACATACAGAGCGTCCATGGACGCATATTTTGTGAACATGATCAGCGTCCCCGCAGGTAAGGCTAGAGAGAACCTGCGACCCCAGAGATAAACATGATTTTTACAAGACTTTCTCTCTTCTTTGAGTTTGAGATGGATAACAGAGGCATGAGACTTGCCTAAGAGGGTAGCATGACTTGTTGATTGGAGCCATACTAACTGTAAGTAGTCAAGGTGACATTTTTTAGTGTAACACTTATCAAACTTCTTCCTCATCTCACTATCCCTTGTGCCCTACCATTTGTGATGCATCTACTTGCAATGGATATACTCCATGATCTTCAAGTCCTTCTCCCGACGAGTTAACCTCTCAATTGGAACAAGGTGGTGAGATTATCCATTATGAAAATGAAAACAATTAAATCATTGAGTACTCTTCCTATCCCTCATTGTCTCTTCTCCTACATGAAGACAACTCTTCAAATCATCTTGCTCACAAAATTTCCTTGATTCATTCATCTTCGAATTTGCGATTGGAAGAATCTTTCGAGATGAGTAATATGATTGTTGAAGTTTAAAAATCTAGTCAAGTCAATGACAGAGATGGCTTCCATCCAGTAAGTAGTGGCCTTATTGAAACCAGTGGTAGTAGTTGTCCTCACATCATGCATAATCTAGTTCAATCTTCAGGATGCGATTTTACAATCCTTGAAAGTTCTGGGAATTTTCAGGAAGTCGAATAACTTCAACTTCCATTGATGGTTATGTCAGGATCTTGCAACCCTGATAAGCCCCCCGAACTAAGTCAGATCTGGTTTCTCTCGCATAATCCTTCTCTTTGCATGGTTTCACTCAATGTAAATCTCTTTTTGAAATATTTTTGGTATCTCGAATGAAATCTTTCGAACTTTCGAGATTTGATTTTTGATCGGATTCAAGAATCCTCTTAAGTTGATCCATCTTCATGCAAATATCTCACATCAAACGTGGGATTGCAATGTGTATCTCTCATAGGGTCATGGGATTGCGAATTTGATCATTTTTTTTCGAAGGGATCATTCCTATCAGACTCATTTCTTAATATTCATCTCCTTGTTTTTCTTGTGAATGTTGTATTATAAGAATTTCCTTTCATTACACTTGGAATCCTCTTGATTTATAATGAATGCACAAGTTATTGCACGAATCAAATCCTTCTCCATTCACTATGTCCTGACTAGTCTCATGTGCTTGTTGTGTTGGCATTCCTTTTAATTTATTTCGATAATTACGATGCTTGTATAATTTTTCACCGGTTACAAGAAAATGGTTGGTTAGATTCGGCATGCAAAGAAGTTGGTTCTATTATTCAAAGCATTCGTAGAGCTGCTCAAATTGATTTTATCTTTGTTAATTACAAACTAGGAATTTGGTGCTTTAATCAACCCATCTGATCATGATCGTTTCTCTATTGACTGTCATTCATCTTACTATTTTCCCATCAATATATTCAATGACATTTGTTTTACATCCTTTGATTTTCATCGTTCAACATCTTACTATTCATATTTTTGTCAAGCAGTTGAGGAACTTCCACCTTTGTTGATGGTTATGTCAGGTCCTCACTATCTCGACATGACTGTTAAATATGATCAGATCTATTTCCCTTCAAAAGGTTCCCATCATAATCCCATGCCTCTAATTGAAAATTCATATTTTCAGAGATTTCAGAGTTTTCAAGAGGATGATCATGAATTTTACGATCCAATCGTTGAATGGTTGGAACAGTCTTACCTGGAAAACTATGTCGAAAGTAACAAGTTTCAATATTTCCCATGCTTGCTAAGGAGTTCGTTGCAGATGGAGACACATTCGTGTGAAGCTTCAGAGGTTTGTTGAATGATGGTTTTTATCAAAATGGTAAGAATATAAACTGGTTAGAAGTGGTGGCTATGGCCTATCTTTCTGCTGAGAGGCAAGACCTTCAAATTTTTGTCCAAGCTATTCAAGTTTTTATCTTTTCTATTACACATTGTTTTATATTTGTTTTAATCGATCGCATCTTTGTGATTGCAGGTCGGGAACAATTACGATGGCTACATTGGAAATTACATTATACATGACATTGACCTTCTAGCTAGTTAGGTTAGGAGTAGGTCTGGTTGCATTTTGGTTTACCTGCACATCCATCCTACATTCATTTCCTATAGCCATTAGGGGATTTTTGAGGTCTAAAATGGGCCTCCTAAGTAAAATGTACAACCAAAATAAACTTTATAGGAACCAATAGGATTCAATATGATGATGTCAACCATGGCGGATGATTCACCATTTCTGGAGTTAAAAAGTACAAAGATAATAATAATAATAATAATAAAACTACTTTTTCAATGCATATTTTTAACTTATCTCCCTAATTTTTTACTCAAATTTCGAGTGGAAGTACTCGTTGGATGCAAAATTTAATTCCTCATCCAAGGTGTACCCATGTTGCATACTTTCGATGGACCCTATTACACGAAAAATGAGAAATACATGAAAAAACGTGATTGCAATCATTTTTTCATGTAGCAGGGTCCATCAAAAGTATGCAACATGGGTACTCATTGGATGAGGAATCAAATTCTGCATCCAACAAGTGTTTCCGCTTGAAATTTGAGTAAACCCATATGGAGATAAATTGAAAATATGAGTTAAAAAAAATAGTTTTGTCTTTTTTCCCTCTAAAATTTGATGATGTAATCTAATCTTATTTTATTATTTCCACTATTATTTTATAATTTCCTTAGGAGGCCCATTTTAGACCTCAAAAATCCCTAATGTTTATATTGTGTTTTTTGGTTTTGGTTTCACATATAGGTTTTTCTTTAGCCATTTTTTTTTGTCTTGTCGTCTGGTTTTGTTTCCTTATTGTGTGTTTTCTTTCCTTTCCTTTTGTGAGACCGTGCATGAATATTATCTACTGGCTCAAAGGGAATGTGGAAAAATAGAAAAGGACTTTGTGACACTTTAACATTTGTCTGATCTTCGGTCCATCTTCCTTGTCTCGGTTATACCTTTTGGTCGATGAAGTTTCGACAGAAAATATGATCCATCCATGAGGAGAGTTTTGGTTAAACCATGAAGCTATGTATATTCAGGAAAAATCTCATGCCCACACTTGGTTTTTATGTTTCGGTGTTGTCATGCTTATCCAATTAGTAAAGGAGGATAAGGGGAATAATCTAAATGAGAAAATCTAAATCAAAGGTCTATATATGCTTCTTTGAAGGAACAACCTCTTATGTTATCAATAAGTCGGGATCCATCTTCCGCCCATAAAATGAATAAGTGCCAATGCATAGTCGTATAAAATAAATAAATAAGGTGAAAGAAGAGAAAGGCCTCATGTGCAGAGAGCTAAAGAAATAAAATCCGCCAGGGTATTGTCCAAGCTTGCTGGCAATGGAGCAATGTTTGTGTTCCTAAAGCGACTCCCTCGGGGTACTGTCTAGGCCTGTTGGCAGCGGAGCAACACCAGAGATGAAAAAAAATACTCTGAAAATCTTAAGCTTGCGAACTTCACTACCCTTCCCAACTCAAAACTTTGCGATATCATTGAATCTTATGATGTGTTCAACCGAGAGAGAGGTATAGAGGGGAACATATTGAATACTCCCTGAAGAACCAAGACCCTACACATAAGAGTTAAACAAGGAAAAGAAGCTAGAATTCTACCAGTGTGTTGCCTAGTGTTGTCGTTGCTACAACACCCTCCAAAATTTTGGACTACACTAAACTTCAGAGCCTTCATTGGTCTTGTACATTGTTGTCGTAAACATTGAAACTCATTCCATGTGTTTTCTTGAGGAGTTTTTGTCCCTTTGCAAGAGAGGAAAAATGTTGCATTTTCACATCTTAGTTGTCGCATCATCTATATAAACATGTTCTGGTGGTTCCAATAGGTCACCTTTGTGTAAATGAGTTCTTCTAACCTTGTAAACATCTTTTGCACTCATTTCCAAAATTTTAAGCATGGTTGCACAAGTGTCATCACAGTCGTCGCAAAGTGTATCTTAAGTGTCACACTTGTCATAAGTTGTCATAAATTTATCGCATGGAGGGAAATGCATTGTCATGTGTCCTGGATGATCTATGTTTTTGTGTCATCAAGCATTCTAAGCATGTGATCACAGTCAAAGTCTTATCATTGTTCACATCAGTCTCAACGATCCCACACTGATTCATTTTCTGAAAATATTCCCGGCCAAGCAACCTAGCATCACCTAGCCTCCCTGAACTGTGTATTATGTAGTCTCAGTCCTCTAGCTATGACCTTGCCTCTTGGAACTATGAAATGTACAGTTCCTGCCTCCTATGACTGTTGCATTGCGCAGTTTCAATGCTCAAACCCTAACCTTGACTCCCAGAATTTCTCTATTCCTTCTCCCAGCCTCACCCTAACTACGCATTGTGTAGTCTCTAGCCTTAAGCTCGTCCTCGAGCTCCTAAACTGTGCAACTACACGATGGCCCAACCTTCCTTATCTCCTGAAACTATGCAATGTGCTCTCCCAGTGCTCATCCCCTCAGCCTGTCACATTGATCTCCAGAATTTTGTAGTTTTCTCCCTCAACCCAACCTGAACTGTGCACTACGCAATCTCATAGGTCAAGGATCCCCTTGACTACCTGAACTACGCAATTGCATAATCATTGAGTTCCTTTCCCAACTTTCCATATGGTTTTGGCTCAGTCAATGGATCAATATGCACAATATTAGATTAGGGGATTTCAGACTGATGGCGTCTCGTCATGAGTGAATTACAGAAACATGTACCTTATCATGCCATGGAAAGATGATGAAGAAGGAGATGAAGGAGTGCAACATGTTGAAATACATTCTTGTAGTTGAGTATGAAAGTTGATCAATCAAGAGAAATCAAAGGGACACCATTTTGAAATCACCACTCAAGACTTGAGATCATTGAAGATCCCTTATCACCAAGTCATGCAAAGGTGAAAATAAAAGTATTCTCAAGAAGACCTATAGCACATAGTAGTAGCAGTGGCTTGACATTGCCACATCATTAAGCAGTCTATGTTAGCAGTTTCATGTCATGCCATGTCATGAGTTGTCACATTCCACACCATTGTGGTCAATGATGTAAATTATGTTTTGAAAATGTATTGTAAAGTGGAAGTCCAAAGGACATGTATGGAATATGAAGAGTCATGTAAAGTTGAAAATTCATAGGAAGTCAAATAGTCATGAGGGTAGATGAAGAGTCATAAGGAAGGTGAAGGATCACTTCCTCATTGTTATATATACACCCTCATTGTAAGATAAAATGACTTTTCACCTTCGCTCCTCCCACAAGGCATTAGAGACAGAAACTAGTTCTTTTTAGGAACAAGGAGTGGCTCCAATGCTCCACTATTGAAGCTATTGATGTTCATTGTATACATGTTTCCTGTACATTTTACTTAATAACATAAGCCTTCATGGTCAGAATTTTCTTCATGCATGGATTATGAATATTTGTAAGACTATTATGCGAATGTTTGTATTTCATGTTTGCTTTCATATGTGCTAAAGTAGTTTAACTATTTCAGTTATTTTAGTACTTATATTATTGAGAATGTGTTGTAATGGTTGTTCTTGATGTCCCGTCCCTGTGGACTATTCCATAGGATGCTAGACAAATCTTTCTCATTTATTGTTTGTAATTACCATCGCATCTTTTATGGACTATTGCACTGGATTTCAGACGAATCCCTCTTATTTACGCGTGTCTCTTCTTGGGTGGTACTATTGCCTATCTCTTAGAGGCTCACTTTACTCTTTCCCTCTGCAATAGAATAACTTTGACACACCTAAAACCGAACACTCACCGGGCACACTTTCTTGCTTTCTGAAGGCATCACACATTCCTCTCTTGTTAACAGTTAGAGCCAAGGAAAATCTATAAGAATACATTGAAACTGGGATGATATTTCGGATGGGACTCCTACTCCAAAAGATGTGAGGTCTGATTGGGATTGCACATTGAGGAGACCCCTTGGTTGACACATTTCCAATACCAACAACAGGTCCCTATAATATTAGTGTAGCCCCCATACTGTTATTATATCCCATGTAGCCCCCATATTAATATTGTTGTGCCCCATATAATCCCACTATTGTTATTGTTGTACCCTTACATTATTATTGTTATGTATTCCATGATTATATTATGACCCTTTAGACTCATATATATACCAAGAAGGTCTTGTCATTTGTACCATCCAAGAATTGTTCATTTATGTGATGTAAAGGAGGTTCCTCCCATGAAGAGGCTTATTTTCAAGTCATTGATATATATTTCTTCTATATTTTTATTTGGTTACATAAAATTTGGTATCAGAGCTTTGGATCCTAGGGTTTCACTGCTTCAAATAGGTCACCTTGGCATTTTTGCTCTAGTTTCTTCTTCTTCTTCTTCTTCTTTTTTTACAAGATATATTTTATCGGTGTGGAACTGAAATATTGATGAACATCGTGTAAAAAATTCATATTTTAGTTCATTATATTCTCAGATATATGATTCAAGGAAGTTAGGGTTTTTGTATGCTCCAAAATTTTGTCTCAAATAGGTGAGTCGGGAAAGTCGTCATAACTTTTGTTTCAAGCATCCAAATTGCATTTTGCAAAATGTAGCTGAAATTGCACAGACTTTGTCCTATTTTTAGGTCCTAAGGTTGAAACAATGATAAATGGAATTCCATACACCTTTGCTCTATTGAACCAGTCCATAATTAGGTCATCTTGGGAAAATTGGCATAACATTATCTTGAAGAATTTAATATTGGTTTAACTAGTGGGGTTGGAAAAAATACATATAGGGATACCTTAGAATGAAATGTCAAACCTTGGGAGGATGAAATTATAGAGATACAATAGTTTCAAGACTGAGCTCCTAAAAGCAAGAAAAACGTGTGTTTTTTTTTTTAATTTGCATAACTTTTTCTTGAAAAAATAGTTTTAAGTGATTCAAAGGAAATATTGAAGCATAGATGTCATTTTTTGGTTCTAAAATGCCTCAAAATAAAAAAATGGAGACTCCTAGTGAGCCAATAGGAATATCTAGTATGACACATGAAGAAGAGGAAGAAATACAACATGATATATCAAAATTACGAGGCCAAGTGCAACAAATTGCACTCTCGCATAGAGTAACCAAAAATGAATTGGAAGAGATGATGAATGCTAAGATGGATGGTTTAAAATGGGACATGGATGTTTATATGAAAAAATGAAAAGGCACATGGGAGCTTTTAATGATGTTTTAAAATCATACATGGAAGCAATGATGAATGTCAAGATGGAAGGGTTAAAGTAAGGTTTGACAAAGTTGTTGCAAGAAAGGCTTCCTAGTAGTGATGAGGAATTCCACAAAAATAAGGATGAGGAAAAAAGGAAAATGAATTATGATTTTAGAGACTCTAACTCAGGGCTAAAGATCAACCATATTTGAAAGATCGATATGCGGATATTTGATGGAAAGGATCTGGTAACATGGATACTACAGATGGAAAAATTCTTTGATCTACATGATGTGCCATACACACAAAAGGTACGCATTACATCTTTATATTTAGAACCCAATAAGTTTGTGTGGTATTGATGGCTTTGTTCTCGTAAATCAATTGTCACTTGAAAAATATTTATAGAGGAATTGATAGCACATTATGAGGATACAAAAAGCAATACTTTCTTTAGCCAATAGATAAATCACAAACAAAGGGGTTGAATGGAAGAGCACATTTAGGACTTCTAAAGATTGAATATCAAGGTACCTGATATTCTAGAGGAGCATATGATTGATGTCTTCATAGGGAATTTAAAGGATAACATCCAACATGAGGTTCGCCTTTGGGAACCTAATTCATTGGAAAATGCATTCAGGGTGGCAAGAAAAGTCGAAAGAAAAATTATGGCAACAAGGAGGTTTATCAGTAACAACTATAAATATGGAAGTGTTGTTTCTCCTAGCCTACCACAACCTACAAGGTTGACATCAAAACAACTAGAGAAAAAAGGAGTAGAAGGATTTTGTTACAGTTGCGATAGCAAATACACTAAAGGTCATAAGTGCACAAAGAAGAAAATATTTTACATAGATTGTGAAGAGGAGGAAGAAAAGGAACAAGAAACATCAAAAGAAGAGGATATACACCATGAACCAACCCCAGAGAAAGAACAAATGAATCCAATAATATATTCTAATGCATTGGCGGGAATTACCACTCCTCAAACTCTCAAGATAGAAGGATATATCAAGAAGAAAAAGGTATTAGTGTTGATTGATTTAGGTAGTACCTAATGCAGGAGCATTAAATCTTCCCAAAGCCATCGAGATTTTTGAATCAAACCTCCAAAGGGGCTTCAAAATTGAAAACCAATTTTAATCCCTTATTTGTAAAAAATTATAGCTTATTTTATTATTATAGGAAGTGTGAGCCATAGGTTTAGAAAATATATGGATAGGCAAGATTTTTTCCATAAGGAAAAAGCTAATTTAACTTGAAAATCATGAGATATTTAGGGAATAAATCATGAGAGATTCAAGGAATAAATTAGGGAGTACTGTAGGGATCTAAAAAAAGTTAATTTTCTTCTAGATTAGTATTTAATCATAGTAAGCCTAAGGGAAAAGATAATGGTCAAATGAATGTAGAATTAGGCCAAAGGAGAATATATTTGGATTTGTATTATGTATGTATAGTTCTGGCGTCTATTAATGAGAAGAGGAATTCATTAATTGTTGTTTGTTGATTTTGTATGTTTATGCATGAATACATGGACATCTAGTGGATGTTTACATAATGTGAATTATTACTTATTATTGTACAAGAGTCCTGAAAAATATGTGTGAATGATTGTAAGAGAAATAGTGCTAATTTATTTAGAGCAGAGATGACTTGCAGGAAAAGTCGAATTTTCCTGCATCAGTACCCATAATTTTACTCATTGTAAGATAGTCAGGGAATTGAATTTATTTCTATATCTAGCACCGGAATGTCAAGTGATGGTTGCAAAAGGAGGAACTATAAATTTCTCATGGAAGTGCCATAATATCAATCTAACCATGGGGGAATATATATTGAATATCCAAATTATTTCCATTCCAATGGGTGGTGTTCATTTTGTATTAAGAGTCCAATGGTTACAATCTTTGGGAATGATAGATTTTAATTTTCAAGAATTTTTCTTGATCTTTTCCTGGGAAGGAAAGGAAATTGAATTAAGAGGTATCATAGAGAAACCAAGGAATACAATAAGCTATAATGGCATGACAAATCTTTTGAAGAAAGGACAATGAGGCATAATTTCACAATTATGCCCACTCGATGTTCAGACAATGAAATCATCCATTTCGCCAGATCTCCAAAGAGTCTTGGATAATCATTCCAAGGTATTTGAGACTCCCAAAGATCTCCCACATATTCATGATCATAATCATGCTATTCACTTGATTCCAGGAAGTGTTCCACCAAACATCAGACCTTACAAATATCCTTATGCCCAAAAGAGTGAAATTGAACGTATGGTTGTAGAAATTCTAGACGCAAGTATAATTAAACCTTGCAATGTTCTTTCTCTTTTCCAGTAGTATTGGTGCACAAGAAGGATGTATCATGGCATGATTATAAAGAGCTCAAATAAGCTCACTATTGAAGATAAATTTCCCATTCCTGTCATTGATGAGTTGTTGGATGAATTACATGGAGCAATTTACTCCACCAAGTTGGATCTTCATTCTGGATATCATTAAATTAGAATGAAAATAGAAGACATTCCAAAAACAAAATTCAGAACTCATCAAGGTGATTATCTATTTTCGGTCATGCCTTTAGGCCTTACTAATGCAATTTCCACCTTTCAAGGTTTGATGAATTCCACTTTCAAACTCTTTCTTAGAAAATTTATGTTAGTATTGTTTCATGATATATTAATTTACAAAAAGTCTTGGAAAGATCATGTTCAACATGTTGACAAGGTGATTAAACTGTTGGAGGAGAAACAATAGTATGCAAAACCCTCCAAATATTTCTTTGGGGTATAGGAGATGGAATATTTGGGTCATATTGTATCTCATGAGGGTGTTAAGGTAGACCCTAACAAAATTAAAGCTATCAAGGAATGGAAAATTCCCACAACCCTAATGCATCTTCGAGGATTTCTTGGGTTGACAGGGCATCATCGCAATTTTTTTAATAATTATGGGAAAATAGTAGCACCTCTAACAACATTACTCAAGAAAGATGCATTTTTTTGGACTCTAGAAGCAACTAAGGACTTTGAACATCTTAAAGAGACAATGTTCCAAGCTCCAGTCTTAGCTACACTAGACTTCACGAAAACCGTTATTATGGAATGTCGTGCCTCAGGAAATGGAATTGGTGTTGTTTTAATGTAATAAGGAAGACCCATTGCTTTTGAAAGTCTACCAATCAAGGGAAAGTATTTACACAAACCTATTTATGAGAAGGAAATGTTGGCAATACTACATGCCTGTTATAGCTCCAAATCTCACCCTTGATATTTGTGATGCTGCATTTATGGCCTAGGGCAACCCCTCCTTCCAGACTTGGTCCAAATACTTAAAAAAGTGTTTTATTCCCTATACGTGAGATTTCCCTGATCTAAACGCGTATGTATGCGGGTCAGTGTATACCCAACCCACGTATATGTCTTAAAACACTTAAAAAAAAATCTCTTTAACTTTGAGCGGAGATCACGAGTTTTACCTGTTGATTACCTATTAGTGCCCGTGGCCCCAACTGTTCCCAACGAATTCCCAACTAAAATACTACTTTGGGAGAAGTATAAAAAGGCTTCAATGGGAAGGCCTTAAAGAGGAGAGAAAGGAGAGAATTACTCTGCTGAGATTATCCCTGATCAAGTCTGAAGATCCATGTGCTTCCAGCACTTCCCCCACTATAGGAAACCCTTGTTTCCTTGAGTTTTGATGTCATTTCACTAGTTGAGATATCCTTGTGTGAGTCATGGAAGGAGCCTTTTGAAAGCTTGGGATTGGACGGACCCGGAGGACGGTTCCGCTTGGAGCCAACAAGAGGAAGATTCAGGTGATATCATTCCTTGCTTTGTTTTAGTTATCTGCAATAAAGAAACATTTGTCTTGTTCCTGAAATCAATCTTCTTTATGCATATGATGTTATTGTTATGGTTTACATATGAATAATTGTTTCAATGTATAATTAACCATCTTTCAATATGTTATGAAGTTGATTTCTATATGATACTTTGTCCATATATTGCTATGCTTCTTTGAATTGGTTGTTTTGTAGGTTCAAGGATTGAGAGGAACTCCAAGAGGGTTTGAACCCTGGCTGGATCTACTCGAACGAAGGACCCCCAGGTACACATCTCTTCACATAGTTTGCTTATTTAAGTATCATGTCTGCATGGAATGCTTGTCTTTTACTGTAGATAACCCCTCGCTCTGCTAGGGTGTTGACCCAAAACCCTAGGGGACTTAGTCCCTCAACAAAATTGGTGACTCCACTAGGGACAACAGTATTGTTCCTAGTTTGGGTTAATTTAAGCCAATTAGGGTTCAGCCATTAGTGTTCTTGTTGTAAATGATTTGTCTGTTCCTGTAGGAACTTAGAATTTAAGTCTGATTAGTTTCTTCAAACCTCTTTTTTGTTTTTTCTTTTGAACTGTCATATACGCAGTTTTGTCAGGTTACAAAAGCGTATGTATGCAAGTTTCTTTGGGCTGAATCGCGTATACACGCAACTATGTATTGAAACAGTCGCGTATACCCTAATTTTCCAAGATTTTTTCAAGTCTTTCTATCTTAAAAGATTTGTTTGCTAGTCTGAGTATTTCTTGAGCATTCAGTTTTTGTTCTCAGTCCTTGGTTTTGCATCAAATTTACGGTTTCGAACTCTCTCCTATTGTGGAAAGTTTTGGTCTTGTTTGGTTTTGTTGAAAGTGTCATCATTTGTGTTTGAGCACACGAGATTTCTTTCTAAGAATCTTGGCTGTTTTGGCCTTCCAGAGCAAAAATATTGGTTTCAATCTTTGTGACAAACTTTATCTTTGTGATCTTCTTGCTTTGTGTCAAAACTGCATCTTGTGGCCATTTGCTTTTCTCGCTTTTTGAAAGTTGTTGGTTGATGATTTTGAAAGTTGTCTTTCTTGGTCTTTTGATCATTGTTACCAAGCTCTTTTTCTGCCTTTAGGCTGTTCGGGGCATCTTGAAACACCTATTTTGTTGATTTTTCGCCCATATTGAGTTGATAACTTGCAAAGTGTTTTTGTTGCCTATTTTTTGGTCTTAAAGTCTTCAATAGTATTTGGAGCGCTTTTGAAAATTTGTGTTTTTGCTTTTGTGAAAAAGAAAACTTCTTAAAAACTTGGTTTTTGATTTCTTTTGCCTTGTTTTGATTTGGTTTCTTTTTGCGAGTGAGAGTGCATTTTGTTTGTCTTAAGATTTGCTTTTAGTGTTTGGATGAAAATTAGCATTAGGAACTATCTGAACATCTAAGGTGGCTAATTAGGAGCAATAAACAATTTGCTTTCATTCTTTGTTTTAGAGTAATCTTAAGTTTTTGTATCAACATATACTCATTGCATTAGGGTAGTTTGTGCAATTTTTAGGGCATTCGATAGTGTTGTTAGTTTTTGTGAGTGTGAAGCTTGTTGAAAGAAAAGAGAAATGTATTGCTTTATTAGAAGTTCCTTAGAACCTGGTAGAAATTTATTTTCATCGAAGAACGAAACAAGTGCATTTGCATATAGTTTGGTTTTTATTAATTTCTTTTGCGTCGAAAAATACCACAAGTTTCACTTCTGTTTATCCCTTGACTTAAGAACAACCAATTTAAAAACAAGCGATAAATAAAAGATACTAGAACTTTTTTATCGTCAATTTAGACACACCAACAAGTTTTAAGATATTTAGGGGCTTGGATTAGGCGAGTGGAGAGAAAACTCTCCAAGGCCACTTTAAACTGTCAAACATAGAAGTTTGAATAAAGAGTGCAAATCCCATAGCATTAGGGAGGCCAAGAAAGCTCCGGATCTAGGAGTTAAGCACGAGGGTTTTTGAAGATAAGGAAGAGAGATACCCCCTCTCCTACTTGTCAGATCTTACCTCAAGACTGTTCCACCTGGCTTTTGACATGAGTTGGTAACCTTAGTTGCTTATCCTAGGGATCTACACATGTGGTTGCGGAGGGGAATCCTGTGGCACCTGAGGTCAACGTTGTATCACTCTTAGCAGTACTTCTGGAGGGCACCCTTGTGAAGCTCGGGGGCTTGCACCGGCACAGGCTGTTGTTTGGAGGTCAACATAACTTCCTCTAATACCTTCACTGGTAGGCCTGGGCCGTCATTATCCCAGACTATCTTCGGAAGGCCCCTACTTCACTTTCTTGTATTTTGGTGTTCGGTCCTCATCACCCGGAGTGGAAATACTTAAAAGTTGTTTGACTGGTTGATTTCTTTTAGGGACATTTTTTAGTGTGTGCTCTGTGCTCCTAGTTGGCCTAGCTTTCATTTTTTCTTGAGTCTTTAATTAGATCTTAATAAAAAATTCAAAGTGGCTGACCGATCGCTTAGATGGTCCCGCAGACTTCGTGGGCTTTCACCTGCAAGTCCAGAGCCTTCTTCTAGAAGGCGTAGGAGCGATACTACCAGTGGGTTTCACCCAGTGGCAGCCGATGCATCGGGGATTGATCCTCCACTTGGGGGAATTAGTGTACAAGATAGGCCTAGTACTACCACAGAGCCAGAGAGGAACACCCCAGTTCTTTCTCGAGTCCTCTTCCAGTCAGAAGATAATATTGAGGTAGAAGAACTCTCAGAGCCATTAGCAGCTTCGAATTCTCCTCTGCCTTTTGATCATCTGGACGTAGTGTTATACGTTGGGACTCCGACACATAGACCTTCAAGTCCAGGTCCACACACGCACATCCCTTCGATGACCATTGCTGGGAGCATGGCATCCACTATGAGTGCTACAAGTATGCAGACTCCTATATCAGTACAAGGGGGAGGAACCATTTCCATCCCTTCTACATCTTTATTTGGGTCTACTGCTAGCACATCCTTGTTTGGGTCTACTTCCATTCCGTCGACGAGTGGAAGTTCCCAAGCGCATGCATCCAGTTTTGGATTCTTCCCTTTTGGCATGCCTTCTCTAGGTATTCCTTCAGTTCCATTAAGTGTACCATTAACTGCCTCCACATCCATGATGAGTGGATTGGCATATTTTCAGGGTTTTCCTTTTGGAAGTGGTCATATACCACATTCCAATCCGATGGTAGGATCTATGCCTTTTTCTTTCACGAATCAAGGCAGCAATCCCTTTTAGGGTTGGAATAATCCTGCAGTTAGTGGCACGGGAGCTGGGAATCCATTTTTTGGACAACAAGGGAATATGTCGTACTCCTCGGTCAGTTCATTTTGAATTTTTCCACCCTTAGCTAATGCTTGGAACCCTTACCAAGGTTTGTCCACTCCTTAAAATAATTCATTAGGGAGAAACTTCGTCGGTTACAGAGGTGTTTCGGCTGGAGTTGGTCAAACTCTGAGTTTTTCTGTACCACAAGGGTCACCTTTTGGTTCAGTGAGTTCTGCTAGTTACTTCGGGCAGCTTGGTGCATTTCAAAATCCAGGCCAATCTTTTCAGAACTTTGGGAACTCCATCTAATCTGGGTGGAATCCCCAAGGTCCTCCCAGACTTCCTTTTCTGGCAATGCTAAATTTTCCATATCTCACAAAATTGACAAATGATCCAATCAGATACAATCCGGCCTGGCCTTCGGTCCTAACCAAACTCCCATCGGATATTCCAAAGTTTGAGGGGAAGGGCGGTGAAGACTCAAACGACCATGTGACCACATTCCATTTATGGTGCTCATCAAACTCCCTCATCGATGACTCGTTTAGATTGAGAATTTTTCAACGCACCTTAACTGGCAATGCGACTAAGTGGTATATAGAGTTACCAAGGGGCAGCTTTACATTTTTCACTGATTTGGCTAATATTTTCATAAACCATTTCCAGTTGCCCGTCCATTATGATGCCGGAACTGAACTTCTGGCCAATTTCCGTCAGGATACAACAACACACATCTCTGATCATATTCAGGAATGGAGACGAAGAAAGAGACTCATTAAAGCTGAAATTCCTCCTAAATACCGTCTCAAATGGTTCTTGAAATTGTTACAACCTGAGATCTCCAAGGATGTCTCTTTGTCCGGAGTCTATTATGAAGAGAAAGCTATTTTTCGGGCCTAGCTGTTATAGACAATTTTGTGCCTTGCAGCATCAGGCATGAATTGTCAATAATCCAAGGGATCCAAAGTCCCTAAACATGATGTTCCTACCCCTAGAGGAACAAGGTCAGCAAACCAACAACTCTCAGATCAGTTCTCCACCTGAAAACACTCAAAAACAAGCAATCCTGAAATCAAAGCAGGTGCTCCACTAGGCTTCTGCGCTGAAACTCAACTCCTCCATGGTGTACCTGCGTTGCAAAGCAGGTAGAACAAAGGCCACATGCGCTAAGCGAGATGGGACAAGTGGCACACTGAGTCATTGCTCTGGAATCTTCCAAAAATGACACTTGGATCAGGGATTTCGCCTTGTGATGAGTCAGAGGCTCTGTTTCTCCAAGTGGAAGCAAAGTTCTCCAAGTGGACTCAAGAACTGAAGATCAACTGAAGAGAGAGAGGACACAAGGCAGCTACACATCAGTTGCAAGCTGACTCATCCTTTCTCAATTCATCTATATATTGAGCTCTCTCCTATGAGCTCAAGAGACTGGAATTTTGTGCAAAGTAATGATATGCTGTTGGTTTCACTATAGAACTATTGGGTGATTGCTTGAAGGAGGTGAAGAGGAGAAATTCTTTCTGCTGGGAGGTGTTGCTGGATTGGGGCCTTCAATGGTTGTAACCTTCTCAGAACTTTACTTCTTCCATTAATAAAAGCTATTGAGGTTCTTCTATATGCATTTGTTTCAATGATGTATTGTGATGATTGTATATTTGATTTATGCTAATCCTTGAATCAGTTATGAATGCATGCTTCTTGTAGTTTCCTTCTTTGTTATTTTGCAGGATCTCATTGTAGCTGGGCCAGCAAAAGAGCAAATAGCTAGGAGCAAGCAGCAAAGAGAAGAGATTGGAGCAAATATTAAGCGCAAGGCAACGGTTAGTGCATTTCTTCATTCTCTCTTGCTTTCATAAAGAAGTAAACCTTAAGTAGTTTTGTTTACAGTTGTTACTGAGGTACTATCACCCTTAGAGTGGGATAGGGTCATCCGAATCGGATACTTTTCCCTACAACAAACTGGCGACTCCACTGGGGATCGTATCTGTTTGATTGTTTGTAGTATTTTGCTATTCATTTCCTGAACAAAAGAGTACCAAATTGAAAAGCTTTTGACTATATCAAAAGCGAAGTAGAGGGCAGCTACTCTAGCTCATTTCTGAGCATGTTCATGATTTGAAGAGCTGATCTACAAGGATCCTTGTAAGCTCTTAGTGATAGCTTTTCATCTTCCTTGTCATCCCTTAGTGTGTACTTGACTGATAGCTTCTGATTTGAGCAAAAACTGTGAATTTTTGAGAAAATTGTGACCCGGAAACTGTGAAAACGCAACTTTCGTTTTCCAAAGCAGGTAGTACACAGGCTACCTGCTTTGCAACGCAGGTCCCGAAGGGGCTACCTACGCTGAGAGCCAGACTGGCTGTGCAGCACCTGCGTTGGCCCAATTTTGCCTTGTGCATGTGGGGTTTCCTCTCTTTTTCTTGCCTGTTTTCACTATAGATTTTGCAGCCAGTTACCAGTCTTGTACCTGTTCTGAAACCAACCTTACTTGCCATCATTCTGCCTCTGTTATATAACGAAATTGTATTTGTTCTTTTGTATTTCTTACATCATTTACAATTTCCCATAACGAAAGTGAACTAGTCTTGCTTTGGCCTCTTAGATCTGAACCTGTGTTAGGCATTTTGCTGGTCTAAAGAGTTAGCTTGTTTGCTGTCCATAACTGATTAGTCTTTTTACTTTCGTCATTATGGTTTGATTTCATGTATTTCCAGTGATTAAACAAGTAAATCTTAAGGTGTCTTTTGATTTTGGACAAGCTTGTTTGTTTTCGCTTTAAATCGAAATCAAAGTTATATAACAACTTTCTTTTTGTAATACATCAACATTAAGAAAGGGAAAAGAAAATACATGCATTGTGCATTTTGCATTTGAATGTTTGCATGCTGATTTAGGAAATTTTGCATTAGTGTGTGCTCTATGATCTGTGTGAAAAGATTTGCCTTTCTTCTCCTCAGTAGTTAAGGTTTTCAAAGTTGAAAGATTGAAAAGTTTGCTTCTCATCTTAGACTGCATTCAGGAATTTGTTACATACACCTCGTGGTGATCCCTAAAGGCAAACTGCTAAGCAAGATCAACATTAAAATAAATTCAATTTACATAACAACGCTTTGTAACATAACGCAAACACATAGAGGTCTAGGTAGAGACGTGTTCTGGCGTCGTTAAACGTAGTGACTGTCGATCTCTACGAAGGTGGGTGATTCCTCCTGAGAGTCGGTGGCACTAATACGGACTTGTGCTCCCACGTACCGTCGCGTATATATTGGGAGACCCCTATAGGAACAAAGCCTTTATCCATAGGAAGCCGTGTCGGCCGCCCTACTGATCGCGATGCAGTGAACACAGCATTCACGAAGATCGACCACCCGTACCGTAAAACGTATTCTGTGGTTTCGCGAAAATTTTGGCACACCCTCTGCCTAGAACTCCAAAGCAGTTTCTTTTGGCCTTTTTCAAACTCTATAACTGAAAAAGTCCATCCGAGCATTTGTCACTTCGGGCTCGTTAAAACATCGAAGGGGACTAGAGTCATCTTTAGCTTTTTCTCGACTCTTAAAACATGAAAAAGCAAAGTTGTGTCTAAAGCGTCGTTAATAAAATTTATTTTAAACGGAACATAATCACCTCTTATTCCCGCGTTGATCTTTCAGTTGAAAAGTATGGAGCCCACCAACCAAGGAAGTCACCTTGGTGGAAGTCCCAGTCCCTTCTCCTCTTGGGGAGATGTTGGTGCGCCCCATATGGCCACATTGTCACTTCCAGGATTGACAATTGGCCTACCTGTATGGCTCTTTTCAACTAATGTAGTTCAGACCACCACAAATCCTGAGCAGTCGAATCAACAGTCAGACCAGTCTAGAGCTGCCCACCAGCCTTCCACTTCTTACAATTCTTCCTCTGATCCTTCATCTTCACAAGGTAGAGCCGGCAAAAGTCAGCCTCCCATGGAGAAGAAGGAAAAGAAGAAGAGAGAAAAGAAGCAGAAGGGGCCTATGGCGAAGGCGACTGGGGGCAAGCAAAAGACATCTGACAAAAATCCACACACTGCACCGACCGGGCCTAAATCGCCATGTGTCATTTGCAAAGGGACCCACTTCCACCGTGATTGTCCTTGTATTCCCCGGATACTAAGGGACTGGTCCCCCAGGTTGCACAATCCGGTAGCATCAACCTCTGGTAGTCATGTTGATTGCAGTCCGTCAACTAGCGAGAGTGAAGGACGAAAAGGGAGACCAAGATCACCCTGCATGCTGTGTGAAGGCGATCACGCCATCCACCGTTGTCCATTCTTAGATGAGGCAAAGAGAGTTTTAGAAGATCGTCTGGTTTCACCGTCACGACTTCCTCCTGGATACCAAAAACTCGCGCCAAGTCCCTCGATAGTTGAAAATCCAGCTGGCCCGCTCAAGTGGTCAGCTGAAGTGTCGGTCATTGAAAATGAACCTGCTGAATCCAGACCAGACGAAAGTCTAAAGGTCGAAACGGCAGTTGACCCGGTTCTTCCTTCAGAGGTTTCATCCTCAAATGACTCCGTCATTGAAGACTCATCTTCAAATGACACCCTCACTGAAGAGAATAAGGATGACACCGTCCAGATTCTTTTCATCAACACAGACTCTGATGAGCATCAGGGCAATGCGCCCATTCCTTTATCGCAGGAAGGAACATCGTCAGGGTCGTATCCGACCGTGTATTCGGTCCCACCACCAAGCAACCTGGTTGTGTCCTTTGATTGGAACCAATTAGGCAGACCCCGGTTACCAGCCAATATACCATTCAAAATCATTGTCCAAATCTATAGAATGGTAATGGCTGGAACTATCATTGATGAAGGGGCATCTGTGAGTATCCTTTCCTCTATTGCTTGGAAAGCACTGGGTTCCCCGGCGCTTTTACCTGAGATGAGAAATCTATCAGGTTTTGATAAAGGAACCAGTCGCCCTTTAGGGATCCTCCCCAATGTTCCGATTACATTGAGGAAGAAGACAGTTCATATGAACGTCATGGTCGTCCAAGGACCCTTGGATTATAACCTACTCCTTGGACGGGACTATATATATTGCATGGGAGCTATAGTCTCCTCACTCTTTAGAGTAATGTGTTTTCCACACGAAGGAAAGATGGTCAAGCTCGTAGACCAACTTTCATTTCCGGGATCTCGCATCGCAAATAGTCAAATACCAACCCTAAATGGCTTATTCACTCAAGAAATGCCTCCACCCCCGGTTCTACTTCCCGATGAATGCGAGTGATTCGGAAAGATATAACTGGGACCCAGGGGGCATGCACCCTGGCCTGCCTTGGGCAGAGAAAACCTTGGGTATAAAGTTAATTTCCGCAGAAGAATATGACTAGTCCGTACCCCGTCCGGCATGGAAGAGAGGGTTGTTCTAGGATAAAGTTCTTTTGTCAAAGTTATGTGAGTGAGATAATCAGCTTCTCGCTCCCCTTGTCTAGGTAAGTAGGATGCCGAGGGAGGAGATCCATTTGTGGCGGCAAGTAGCCACCATCTTTGAAGGCAAGCCTCACCCATTAAAACATATGTTTTGAAGGATAAGTAGGGGCAGCCTCCAAAGAAAGAGATGAAATTGCTGCAACAAGTGGTCACCATCTTTAGTAACCTAGTAATAGACATCGCCGGAAAAAAGAGTTTAGTTTGCGGCAGCGAACAAAACCATTTTTCGGATAATAAGTAAGAGGCAAACCTCCCTCCGTAACGCCAATGTTTTATCTGTTGCGATCTTGCAAAAATCAAAAAGTGAACTGATGGGAAGACAAGTACCGTCGGCACCGAAAAATAACGAGAAGACAAGTATCGTTAAAAATATAGCAAGACAACAAGTAGAAAAACAGAGGTGGGACAGAGGAGGGGTAGCCTTGAAATTATACTTTATACCTGGGGGCATGCGAACCTTTTGGAGTATGAGCACGGGACGACTATTTATTTTTTAAATTTTTAGGTCCTCCCTTTAAACCTGTAGGTCTAACCCGTTAAACTCGTAGGATTAGCCGTTTCCAGCTTGCATAAAGAAAGGATGTGGGGCAAAAGTTAAAACTTGCCAAATTGGAGTAACTAGAGAGGTATAGCTCCTTAAATATGACTACCTCACCTGAGGCGTTCCTTGTATTAAGACTGGTATAATCGAGCAGTTTTAGCACACAGTTCATGCTCGTTAAAAAATAAACGCAAGATCCGAGCAGTTTTAGCACATAGTTCATGCTCGTTAAAAAATAAACATAAGTTGTGAGCAATCTTCCCCTAGAGTTCAAGCTCACCCAGAAAAAATGAACCGGTAAATAACCTTGGTAAATGTAACCTTTGACAGCCATATTAAAGCCCTTGGTCGTGTTCTTGCAGTCTCACCTCCATCCGTTCATTTGGCCAATCGTTCATCTCCATATGATTGTTTACCCATTTTGAGGAACAGCTGCGAAGAGTGATTTCACTAAGCCATCCTTGTGACACTGCCGTGATTGGAATATTCCAACCTGTACCTGGAATCTGCTGCTGCCCTGTTCATCACTCGTTCCTCGAAAGACGAGTCGTCTTTAAGCTCTTTTCACTGACTCGTAAAATATGAAAAGATTGCCGAGTTTTGGCCTTCCAGCTCGTTAAAGCGACCGGAAAGCTATCCCTCCTCTAGATTTTAATCTTTTTGGACCTGAGGGATTATTGCACAAAAAGATCGAGCACTTGTTTTGTTCGGCTCGTTAAAGCAATCGAAAATTCATCCCTTTTGTATTGTTTTACACTTTTTCGGACTTAAGGGATTAGATGACGAAAAAGGAATTTTGGAGTTGACTTTACGTACCTTTTCAGACTCTCTAAAAATGAAAAGGACCGAGTTATCCTTGTCGTTAGACTCGTTAAATTCATTAAATAGCGACAAACTTGTCTTTAGACGAGAACGAGTTTCCCTATCGCTAAGCTCGTTAAAACATAGCGATGGGCTTGCCCGAAGGGCAGGTTATAGAACAAGCATATGTTATCCTCCTCAAGCTTGACAAAAATAAAGAGGTACTGGTCAGCAATGACTGGGGAAAAATTGGGAGAACCTCACAGCTTTAATGGTAGCAAGTCGCTCTTGAACATGACACTTTGTCCTCCGTATCACATCGGGTTGGGTTGTTTCATTCACCAGTCTCATCACCATGGTCCTCGCCACACCATCCACATTTGGGGTAATGCTACCGATCCATCACATCAGTGTCGTTATATGTTCAAGAAATGTTGTTCTGCAAAGAGTCAACCGTATCCCATCCACTGCCATACATTGTCCTTCATCCATTTCATGACCGCCACCCTGAATCATACATCACAATTTGTTTTCACCTCATCACAATCATTAGCTCCGTTCCGTGTCACTGATGTGGGATTCATTAAGGCCCTCCTTTGACGGATCGCTCCTTGTCGACATCAGCTCATTATCCAAGGAGTTGATCTAGGAACAACCCCTTCAGTACTTTGAAGCTTGCATGCCTCAATGGCAAGTTTCTCACTTCCGGCGACAGGTATACATCAATGACCTTCGACCAGAAGATTTTGCATGGTGGTCGACACCAAGTCCTTTATTCCCACCATGTGAATTGTACTGCTGTACCTTGAGGGTCATCATCCTTATCGGTGATTCCTCTCGCGCTTGTTAACGATTTACATCATTGACCGGTAATCAAGCGATGTCTTTCCATGTTCGACTTCAAGAAATTCTCACATGGATCGACTTGTACATCGAGTGAAGATCGGAAGAGATTGAAGACCCCGGATCTAGTTTCATCCATCCGGGCTGCGATATATATTCAGGATATAAAGACATTTGATGTGTACATCATTGCAGCAGATGATCATCCTTCTCAAAGGATGATAATTTCAGCAGAGAATTATCAGTCTACCATCAGACGATCGTCTGTTCTATGTACCAAAATGAATTTATAAAGCTGAGCATGGGAATGCCCACCTCAGCTAGATCATGAAAAAGTATGAAAAATAATGTATTGTATTGTATCTTATTACAGGACACTTCTCAGCAGATTGAATGAACTTCGGATCCTCCTAATAAAGCATTTCACCCGATAAACGACCTCATACTTTAGGGGGCATCTGTTATAGACAATTTTGTGCCTTGCAGCATCAGGCATGAATTGTCAATAATCCAAGGGATCCAAAGTCCCTAAACATGATGTTCCTACCCCTAGAGGAACAAGGTCAGCAAACCAACAACTCTCAGATCAGTTCTCCACCTGAAAACACTCAAAAACAAGCAATCCTGAAATCAAAGCAGGTGCTCCACTAGGCTTCTGCGCTAAAACTCAACTCCTCCATGGTGTACCTGCATTGCAAAGCAGGTAGAACAAAGGCCACCTGCACTGAGCGAGATGGGACAAGTGGCACACTGAGTCATTGCTCTGGAATCTTCCAAAAATGACACTTGGATCAAGGATTTCGCCTTGTGATGAGTCAGAGGCTCTGTTTCTCCAAGTGGAAGCAAAGTTCTCCAAGTGGACTCAAGAACTGAAGATCAACTGAAGAGAGAGAGGACACAAGGCAGCTACACATCAGTTGCAAGCTGACTCATCCTTTCTCAATTCATCTATATATTGAGCTCTCTCCTATGAGCTCAAGAGACTGGAATTTTGTGCAAAGTAATGATATGCTGTTGGTTTCACTATAGAACTATTGGGTGATTGCTTGAAGGAGGTGAAGAGGAGAAATTCTTTCTGCTGGGAGGTGTTGCTGGATTGGGGCCTTCAATGGTTGTAACCTTCTCAGAACTTTACTTCTTCCATTAATAAAAGCTATTGAGGTTCTTCTATATGCATTTGTTTCAATGATGTATTGTGATGATTGTATATTTGATTTATGCTAATCCTTGAATCAGTTATGAATGCATGCTTCTTGTAGTTTCCTTCTTTGTTATTTTGCAGGATCTCATTGTAGCTGGGCCAGCAAAAGAGAAAATAGCTAGGAGCAAGCAGCAAAGAGAAGAGATTGGAGCAAATATTAAGCGCAAGGCAACGGTTAGTGCATTTCTTCATTCTCTCTTGCTTTCATAAAGAAGTAAACCTTAAGTAGTTTTGTTTACAGTTGTTGTTGAGGTACTATCACCCTTAGAGTGGGATAGGGTCATCCGAATCGGATACTTTTCCCTACAACACTAGCAGTTAGAATTGATTTATTCTCAGTTTGGGATCCTTCAGAAAATCTTGCCTAATGCTCCTGGGGCTAAGGTTGATATAGCCAAATCGAAGCCAGGTCCCCATGCAGACGATATTGTTGGATCGATTGATGCGAATGCGGTGAACCTTTTGAGCCAATTGCAGCAATTGTCTATACAAACTGCTTCTTCCAATCAGGCTGCACCGTCTACTGCTCCACCTTCTCAACCTTCTTCCATAAACACAGTTCAGGCTTCTAATCCCAAAGGAAATCAAAATTCTGATGGGAAGCAAAAGGGATGAGGTAAAAAGAAGAATCAAGATGGGAAGGGTAATGCGAATAATCCCGGCAATGGTGCTAGTGAGGGTGGAAATGAGTCTAGGAAGAAAGTTAAGTTTCCATGAAAGTTATGTAGTGGAGACCATTTGACTCATCTCTGTCCAAAAATTCAAGATGCTCAGTGCTTGTTAGTGTAGCAAGGGTCTTCTAGTTCCCAAGCTGTCTTAACTAACCCTTTCCCCTAAGGGCAGCAGTTGCTTGCTGGTGTGAATTCAAACCCTGGTACCTCTTTTGGAGGCAACCAAGAGGGGGACGATTCCTCAAATGTCTTCATGATGGGTTCTCATGTCAATGTGGCCACACGGTCACATGATTATGGTGAAGCTGAAACATCCAAGGATAAATCTGTTCCTAGAACTACGGATCCACTTCATATTGAGTGACCCTCTATCGATTCTATACCTCGGATACTGAAAGGTTCCGCCAAATGCGCTACTATTAACCCTAATGTTAGGGCAGCCCAGAACTACTCCATTGTAGAAGATCTAGCTCAGAGTCCATGCATGATGTCTGCTTTAGAGGTACTCCAGTCATGTCCAGCTCAAAGAAGTGCTTTGCTTTCGACAATGGGAGCAATAGATCCAAATAATTCTTTAGCTCTCACTATTGATATGCATAAAGTCAAAAAGAGACTTCCTCATTGTATGGCTTTCTAGATAAAGTCTACTTACTGGAAAACTAATATTTTTCAGACAGTTATAGATGAGGGAGCTTCCATGTGTGTCATGTCTATGTCATGTTGGAAGGCCATTGGATCGCCTTCGGCTGTTCCTTCACCCACACTCTTGACACCATTTGACGGTCATTCTCATAGGCCACACAGGATTATCCTGGCCTTTCCTATATGTGTTGGAGGAAAGGCCGTTAATATCGAAGTAGAAATCGTTGACGCCAACCTATATTACAATCTCCTCTTAGGACGGAATTGGATTTACGAAATGGAAGCCGTTGTTTCGACTCTGTTTCGAGTCCTTTGTTTTTCTCATGAGGGGAAAAGTGTTAAGTTTGATCAATTGGATTATTCTCCAAGTGATCCTCGGGCAGCTCCGAATTCTACCGTTCCCTTGGTAGATAATCCTCGTCAACCTATCGAGACTTTAGGAGTCAGGATGTACTCTTCCTTGATGGGTGTATTTGATCTTCCCCCTCCTACAGCTAGAATCGATACAATTTCATCCTCCAAGAAGCCTTTACGGAAAGAGTTTATTCGAACTCACTATTTTTCGGATCCTGGGACCTTACCTTCAGCTGTGACCACATCAGATGAAGGAAAGGTGGGTGAAATAGAATCTCCTATGTCTGCAGCAGAGCTTAGATATGAATCTATCGATAACTCTGCAGATGACGTCCCTACTCCTTCTTCAGAAAAGGAGTTAGATGGTGATGTGGCCCCTACTTGGACCCTTGTTTCCACTTCTGCTTTGGATTGCTTAGATACAGTTTTTCCATCTGACGAAGCAGTATTCGAAGCAATGACAGCTATAGATCGACCATTGGAAGATTTACATCATCATTCATATTTTTGTCCTCCTTTGCATGAAGTCGAATCTAGGTCCTCCAATCTGCCTACTAGTGATGTTTGTACAGTTCCTTTGGCTCCAACACAGTTATCTACCGAAGGTAATATATTGATTGGCTCAATGACTGTACCTATAAACATCTCTAGGAGCAAACTGGCAGAGCCTCCTGATGGGGTCTACCTCAAGAAGTACTTTGCCTAGGTTACGGCCGAGCAATGGTTTCTTTGTATATTTTGTATTTTTGTACATATCCTATTGGGAGTTTTCATGATATCAACACTTTTTGATCTACTTTGGCAGGTGTTGATGGATGATTTGGTCTATTTTGGATTCGCTGATGGTGCTAGTCGACACACTCGGAACCTCGCTTCCGCAGCTTGGGTGATATACTATCCAACTGGTCAATTGATGGTGTCAAGGGGAGTATGCATTGGTCCTACATCAAATAATATGGCTGAGTATACTGTCGTTATTAATCTACTATCCGAAGCTATTTCTTATGGAATTGATTCGTTAGTAGTGTATCTTGATTCACAGCTAATAGTGTCTCAATTAAATAACATTTATCGGGTTAGGGATCCATGTTTATATCGCCAATATTTGAGAGTGAGGGTGTTGCAAAGATCATTTGTTTATATTACTTATTTGCACATTCCACGATCTAATAATTCATTAGCAGATTCTATTGCTAATCAAGCTTTATATTGGCACATCATTCATTCATCAAGATAAAATCAAACATCAAAAAGTCGAAACTGTATATATATCATAAAGCATCCCGAATGTACATAAGTGTGTCCAAAATAATATACAAAAATTGGGACTAAAATTCCCATAATCATGTCTAGACTATCTATGACCCGGCTTAGGATGAGCGGCCAAGTATGTGACTACAGCGTTAGCCACATGCCTAAGAGTCTGAACCCAGTCCTGTGGCATTCCAACCATGCGACGCTGCATTTCCTCAGGGAGATCCTCTACTGCCACCACTGGTACTCGGTGATTCAATCTCACCAAGTTCCGTTGAACTGTATATGGGACCTGCTCTGTATCGGTAGCCACCTCTTCAGCACCTCGGCCACAACGTCCATGCCGTGGGAATCCATCTAGTCGTACTGGCCCAATATCTGGAATATGATCATTACATTAGTCATTTGAATCCCATCAAAAATATTTTTAAGTTCATTTTCATATTTGAAAAATCATAAAAATCATAAAATCAATAAAATATTTGTTACCTATATCACCCCATGCCGTGCCTGGTGGTAATGCTAGATCAAGATCTCCCTGGAAGTCCAAGCCGGTGTAGGGGTAATCATCCACTGCGATGATTTGCTACTCCCACCAGGAGAAGAAATCATCGTCAAAAGTTGTCCGCAGTACGTCCCCACCTCCTAGACGTTTCATCAGATCAGCCCACCTACCCATCCGTGGATCTCACGAGATGCTAATCGGAACTGGTACTCTAGGGCATAGCGCTGGGACCTTCTTGAAAAAGAAGGAGCACAGAATAGTCCCATACCCAAAGTTTTTGGTCTGGCCCTTTTTGATAGATGATAGCTAGCTCTTCAAGTTGGTGAGAAGAGGTGTACACCAATCAAATACTGTGGTGAGACAGTCTACAACCAAGCTCATGGAAAGCCATGAAGCCTGGTGTAAGGATGTTGATCCATTCACTCTAGCTATAGTGAACAAGATGATCCTCAATGACAAACTCTCTATGTGGTTGATTGGAATCTGGCTTCCAATTTTTTCTGGATGGCCCAAGCAGTATATATGCACATAGTCCTCTATAGACAGGCTACCTCGTGAATGGCCTGTAGAATGTACTACTCTCCCCTCCGAGAAAGCCCTGTGAAAAAGTATATATCCTCGATATTTATCCTTAGCGGCATCTGATCAATCATGAATGAATTGTCCTCAATACTCCAGTAGTGAATGAGCATTTCGAGCAAGCGGGTATTTGCCTTCATATTTGGCATTTTGAAAATTTTTAACAAACCGCATCCCCTCAGTGCATCTAAGGCTTGTTGATCATTCATAACCTCATCATCAACAGTGGCATGCTCCCTTTCCCTCCAAGTGATTGTCATCCTAAGAAAAAAACAAGTTTGGACTGTTGGTTTTTTGTTTTGAAATCATAACGGCATATACGCAGGTCTGTTTTATACTCAGTCGCGTCTAGGGCCTGTGTATATGCAATTTTCATATAGCCAACCCGCGAATACGCTGTGACAAAATTTTTTGACATAAATTCAATGGTGAAACTTTAATTAAAATTCTTAAAAACAATCACAAATTGATGCAAGCCAAGTTTGGGGGTTACCTGATGATTTTGAGAAGATTTGAACAGTCAGATTCGGCAAAAGGCAAGATTGCTTCTTTTTCTCCACTCCTTGTGCTCTCAACTCAAACGGTAACAATGGTGAGTCAAAAAGTCATTTTTATAGACTTTGAAAATGTCAAAAAAATTTCAAAATTTGATTTTTTCTGTCTCATGTATCTTTTAACTTGAAAGCTTGAATTGTCAAGAATAGGTTGTTTTTTTAGGACTTTTTGGATGCTTCTTCAAAGATTTCAAGTCAGTTCCATGACTGCTGACCCATCATGGTAGGTATCATCTACTTACTGGAATATAGGTTAGGGAAAACATTTTTTCCGTTGCATCTTGCATACTAGCCTCCATTTGTCAATACACTTGCCATAGGGTCGATCCCATCATGTTATGGTTTGTAAGCCATGTTCACTCACCCATTTTTAAATCATGACACGATGGTAGAGCCATCCTTTACATGGGCATCGTAGTTAGCACCTTACTGACATTTGTTGCCCATGCTGTTATATTGAGTAGGCTCGGGAGTCCTCTCTAGTCCCGCCATGACTTATGTGCTGAAGACTCATTCCTCTTTGCTTCTTCGCTTCGTTCTAGCCTTATACCCTAGAGGCTCCTTCATGTCGAGTTGTACTACTACATTGCATATTGACTATTTGCACCTTTTGGCCTTTAGCTAGCTTCACTTGGACTCATGTTTAAGCCAACTTTTGACCGAGTCATCTGCAAAATCAAACTTGCAATCCCTTAACTTAGGCGACTTGACACACTATGACCTGTGGAAGGAACATACCTTTGAGTGTCTTTGACCAGTTTTCGCCTCCCTACATTGAGCATAAGATTGTTCCAATCCTAGGAACTAGATCATCTGCTTCACCGACACTCGTTCTTTCCACTGTATTATAGCATTCTTTTATTCTTTTTCCAGCTTAAAGAAAAAGACAAAAAAATTATATATTCCAAAAAGAGAGGGAACGAAACAACATTTCCATCTATTGTTGGCAACTAGAGTCAGTTGTGTCGCCCTTGAACAAAGCACTCAAAAGAAAGTCTCTCCTCCATTTGGGCGGGATCTAGTTTGACTTAGGTACACCTTAACCTTGTTATTGAGCCAGTTCTCCTCCAGTTGGTTATCTCTTCCAATCATACGGAGAGTTTGTTCGTGCCTCCTACATGACGAACTTATACAGAGTCATCATATGCTGCCACATGGTCATCATTGAGTCGTGCTTTTGTTCAAGGGAAGTAAGCCTGAGTGTCCTCTCTACGGTGTCTCTTGACGTATTTTTCAGTCAGCCATCCCTGGTTGTCAGTGTCTTGTCTATCATCATATCAGTTATATTGGTCCTTTACTCGTGCCGGTTTGAGAAGGTCTCCATTGACTTCTTGCTGCCGGGTCTTGTCCTTATTGATGACGACATCTTGCTCTAAGGGCAGGCCTAGAGCCGCACCCTGGCCCTATTTTCATTATTGATAGGTCACCTTGTGCTCAGCATTGATCAGTATCATGGGTCTTTGACTGAGTGGTTTCCCTTGTGTTCGAAATTAGCTTTCATTATCACACATTGGGATTCGTGGAGTGCCTTGGTTTCCATTTGACCCTATTGGTGGATTCCTCGCCTCTGTGTCAGCTTTCATTATTGGTTGGTTCAGAGGGTTTCTATCGTGCGCTAGCTACATCTTGTGTACACTGGAAACGTGCTTCGGTTGGGTTACTACATCTTTTTCATCCGATTCCTTCCACATTATTGGCTTACGGGTTACACTCGTGCTAGATTGATGAAGGATGCCTTAATGCCTTCCTTCTAGCGGATCTTTCCCCATCGACTACGACTCATTACTATGGGGCAAAGGTATAGAGTCCATTTGGTAGTACCTTGGGGTTTGCAATCATTAGTGGCAGATCCTTCGCTATCGACAGTGGGAAACCATGATTGTCTCCTGATCGATCGATTCTTCCAGGTGTTCGACTTCAGATCATCTATTCGCACTTGTTAGATTGTACTGGGTACCTTGACTCTCATTATCATTATCGGTGAGTAGTCTCGTGTTTGTTAACGGTATACATCAATGACCGATAATCAAACGATTTCTCACATGGTCGACTTCAGATCATTTATTCCCATTGTGTAGAAATGTACCACGGCGGTTGGTGAAGACCTCGGGTTGCATCAACATTTTTTGGTTCACTTGTCAGTTGCTCTTGTTGCTGCTAGTTGACACCATTCCACATTATATGTTGCAGTCCTTCACAACGACATCTTATATGCTAGCATCCGAGTTGCGATGTAGTACCATCTTATTCCATCATGTTCATTTGGTACTATCAGGATCAGTTTTTGACATCAGTGATCAGCTCCATCCTTCAGCTTCATTGATCATCATCTTATATGTGATATTCAGACATGTACTTGTTTGATCGTGATCAGATGATCCATTATGTACTTTCAGTTCCTTATACTTGTATACACAGTGGATCCACTTGTACTTGATATGCGGACATGCTTTACTTTCTCTGAGCATGGGTATGCCCACCTCAAACAGTGTTTCTTTCTGATCTCCTTTTCTAGCTTGGCAGGCTGAAATCTGGTGAAGTCCTTCTCAGTTTTTGACAGGTTTCCTTTCCATGTACTTAATACATTTCGGCCATCATGTACCCCTTCTGACCTCATATATTAGGGGGCATCTGTTATAACTCCAAATCTCACCCTTGATATTTGTGATGTTGCATTTATGGCCTAGGGCAACCCCTCCTTCCAAACTTGGTCCAAATACTTAAAAAACAGTGTTTTATTCCCTATACGTGACATTTCCCTAAGCTAAACACGTGTGTATGCGGGTCAGTGTATACCCAACCCACGTATATGTCTTAAAACACTTAAAAAAATTATATCTCCTTAATTTCGGGTGGAGATAATAGGTTTTACCTGTTGATTACCTATTAGTGCCCGTGGCCCAACCTGTTCCCAACGAATTCCTAACTAAAAAATTACTTTGGGAGAAGTATAAAAAGGCTTCAATGGGAAGGCCTTAAAGAGGAGAGAAAAGAGAGAATTACTCTACTGAGATTATCCCTGATCAAGTTTGAAGATCCCTGTGCTTCCAACACTTCCCCCACTACAGGAAACCCTTGTTTCCTTGAGTTTTGATGTCATTTCACTAGTTGAGATATCCTTGTGTGAGTCATGGAAGGAGCCTTTTGAAAGCTTTGGATTGGACGGACCCAGAGGATGGTTCCGCTTCGAGCCAGCAAGAGGATGATTTAGGTGATATCATTCCTTGCTTTGTTTTAGTTATCTGCAATAAAGAAACATTTGTCTTGTTCCCGAAATCAATCTTCTTTATGCATATGATGTTATTGTTATGGTTTACATATGAATAATTGTTTCAATGTATAATTAACCATCTTTCAATATGTTATGAAGTTGATTTCTATATGATACTTTGTCCATATATTGCTATGCTTCTTTGAATTGGTTGTTTTGCAGGTTCAAGGATCGAGAGGAACTCCAAGAGGGTTTAAACCTTGGCTAGATCTACTCGAACAAAGGACCCCCAGGTACACATCTCTTCGCATAGTTTGCTTATTTAAGTATCATGTTTGCATGGAATGCTTGTCTTTTACTGTAGATAACCCCTCGCTCTGCTAGGGTGTTGACCCAAAACCCTAGGGGACTTAGTCCCTCAACAATGCCTGGAAGCAATGGTGCCCTTACATAATGGGAAGACACTTCTGTTGGCATTATGATGCATGTGTTGTACTTGATGGAAACCCACTTGTAGTAGAACAACTCACTTGTATATGGTAACTAGATGAATCTAAAGAAGAGATATCAGATGTGACAGAATGCATGGCAGTTGTGTTTACAGATGTGACAAAATGCAGGGCAGTTCAAAGGAATTAGTTCAGAAGTAATGTACAATGGCATTATGATACAGGTGTTGTTCTTGATGGAAACTCACTCAGATGACAGTTCACAGTGCAGCAGGTTAACAGTAAAGGATTACAGATCAGACTCTAGAGAATGAAGAAAAAGAGTAGTTTAAGAAGTATACGCTGGTTCACCTTGTCCAAGAAGTTTATACACGTGGGTTAATAAAACAAAAGGAGTGTATACGTATACACACACTTTCAAAGGAGGAAAAGCGCATACATGTTGGAAAACTAAGGTTTTGGTTTGAGGTATTTAGTCCAAGGTATTGATCCAAGGTATTTGGTCCGAGGTATTGACCCTAGGTATTTGGTCCAAGGTATTGGTCCTAAGTGGTTCTAGTCCAAGTTATTGAGAAAGGCCTAAAACTATACAAGGAGGAGAAGATCATTAGGCCAAGGTGCAAATATTGAATACCTGATGAAGTGTTAGA
Source organism: Pinus tabuliformis (assembly GCA_031772625.1). NCBI lineage: Eukaryota > Viridiplantae > Streptophyta > Pinopsida > Pinales > Pinaceae > Pinus > Pinus tabuliformis. Next base: position 80,898,320 of record CM062820.1, on the reverse strand, counting down.
TCAAATATGTAGGTTATGGGTCTTTGATGCTTTGCTTGATATGAATAAGGGTGCACCTATGTGGTTGATGATTGATGATATCTAATGATGGATCGAGATCATAATGACTTATCATTATGTGATCTGACAATGGATAGGCTAGATCTGATTGCTAACGCACTTTTTAACCCTTATATATGATGATATGGGTATGTTTGAAGTATGGAATTGCAGCGAAGTTATAAGTAAGTATTTGCAGATCTATACATTGGTTCGCTTTGGTGAAGGTGCGTATACATGCTGGTTCGACTCTTCCAAGTAGTGTATGCAAAAGAAAAGCTTGATGTTCAGGGATGACTGATCTATCAGATCAATACTGCTATTTTACTGCTATATTACTGCTGTTTTTCAATGATGTCTTCTTAGATCTAAAAGAAGAACTGAATGTATAATAAAATTGAGTCTGATTGATTTATTGATTGAGAAGGAAGGGTGATCCTTGTTGCTATCTATTTAGAACTCTGTAATATGACAGTAGATCTTCAGAATGTCACTGATTGGTACAGTTTGTGGTTCAGAGGTTTTATGATTCAGTATCTTTAGAAGTATACGCAGGTTGGACAAAAGGAAGTAGCATATACACGCAGGTTTGCTTCATTAAAGGAGCGTATACATTCTGACACATGCATTTTGAGGTTACAGTTTGTTCTGGTTGTTGATGCAGTGTTCTGGGTTCATATCTGTGTACTGGTTACAGTGATCTGTCTGTTCCAGTTGATTGGATGAATTTGATTAAGTTTGAATGAATGGTTGATTCAGTTGTGTCAGAGGTTCAGAGGTGTCAGTGATTGATTGTTTCAGTTATATCAGATATTGATGAAGTCTGGAAAAGCTGCAAAGTTATGAGTTAATATTTGCAGATTTGTACACTGGTTGGATTTGATAAAAGCGCGTATACATGCCGGTTCGGCACATCAAAGTAGCATATACATTATGAGATATGATGTTTGAAGTTGCAGTTGGTTCTAGTTGTTGATGCAGAGTTTTGGGTTCTGCTTTGTGTTCTGGTGACTATGTTCTAGTGACAGTGGTATGAATGTTCATATTGATTGATTGTGATTTGCTTCAGTGATGATGGGTTTTCAATGATTGATTCAATTGTGGTTGATTCAGATATTGATGATTGAGTTTCAGTGATTGGTTGTTGCAAATGTATTTGATGGTTATGGTGATTGATTCTGAGCTTCAATGTTGTTGATGGCTCCAGTATGAAAATTGGATGAAACATACATATAGTGTTGTTGTGTACCAGGAGTATCCAGAGTGAAAATTTATGAAATGTGGTCCCTGGAGGAAGAGAGAAGGTCATAGCCTTCTGTAGGTCGGCGCCTACGTACTATTAAACATATCGGCCAGTACAAGACCCAGGGGGTTGGAGCTCCGTTCTAGTAGTAGTTGGAAAACGAGTGAAGGTTAGAGCCTTCAGTAGGCTGGTGCCTACGTACTAGTAAACATATATGCTAGTACAAGAGCTAGGGGTTTGTAGCTCCCTTCTAGTAGAAGCTGGAGAGTGAGAGAAGGTTGTAACCTTTTGCAGGTAGAAGCCTATGTACTGGTATGAGTCTGCACCCGTACAATATTGTAAGCAAATTTTCTTATTATTAAAAGAAGACAGAGATGACAGCAGCACGTGGTTTTCACCCACATTGGGTTTCCACCTTAAATCTTAGTGTTCATGTGTGTTGCTTATGTGTGATGGTTTATTCTGTTATTACTACACATGGTTACTATTTAATGTTTAATAAAGCACTGATGCACTGATTAAAGATCAACATATGATGAATTAACTGAATCATAAGTTCACTAGATATACGCTGGTTTCGTCAATAATAGTTGCGTTCACATGCAAGTTCCCTTCACTGAGGTAGCGTATATAAATCTGATTATGGAAATGAAAACGTTATAGATTGTAAATACTGATTCACCCCCCCCCCCCCCCTCTCAGTATTATTTCCAACAATTGGTATCAGAGCAGGTCCTTTGGCAGAAGCTTGATCGCTTAAAGGAGATCCATAGAAACAATGGGAAAGAAGCTAAAGAAGAAAGCACCTCAAAAGAAAAAGGCATCTCAAAGGAACTATGACAGTGGGAGAAACGATTGGCGATTATGTGGAAGCAACTCTTCAGATTCAGAATTACCTCAGAATGAAGATGAACAAGCAAAAGAACTATCATGTATGAATTTGTTGTCCTCTGGTGATACATTTCTCTGTTCATTTGAAGATAATGAAAGTGATAGCGAAACAACTGAATTTTCTCTTATGGGTGAAAAAGAAAGAAATCAAATAGAGGAAGAATTTAAAAGGCCCACAGATATAATTAGAGATCAAGAAGATCTAATTGATAAAAGGGAATGTTCCTACAAAGAAGAAGTTATGAGATTAAAATATCAGTTGGAGGAGGGAAACAAGGTAAGGAAGTAGTACAAGGAAAAGGAAGATCAATTTCAAAAGTTGCAGGATGAAGTGACATCATTAAGAAACGAAGTAAGTGAAAAGAGTACAACAATCAAGAAACTTAAATATAGATCCAGTTACTATGAAAGTCTTGAAGCTAAGATCCTCTCTCTAAAAGAAGATCTTGAAAAATCAAATAAGCAGAATGAAGAACTACTCCAAGCATTTGAAGAACAAGGAAACGAAGTTCTCGAAATAAGGCAACAAGTGGAAGAAGGAATAAAAGCTAAAGAAATCATGAAGAAGCAGTATCTTGAAAAGGAAGAGCAATATCAGGTTGAGGTAAATTAGAAGAAAAGGGTAAAATTTTACGATTTCAAGATAGTACTAAGATTTTGGATTATATTCTTAGTAGCCAAAGGTCTCCTACCATCAAATATGGTCTTGGCTTTCATGAAATTGTTAAAGGATAATCTAGCTCACAAACTGAAGCAAAGAACTCTAGTGAAAAATCTGAAATGCTTAACAAGGAGATAAGAGGTCAACCCCATCAATAACCAAGGAAAGAGAGTCTTCAAAGAAAATAATTTACTCCTAACTATAGAAGTGATAATTGGTTCTTTCCTCTGATGAAGAATGTTGATTGTTTTATATGTCATAATTTTGGACATGTTGCAGCAATATGCAGAAGTAGAATGGTTCAAGCTAATAACCATCACACAGAAACATCATCAGCTTCCAGGTACTTCAAGGGATATTGCTTTTCTTGCAATATGTTTGGTCACAAAGCCATTGACTACTATAGAAGGAATATGAAACATGTAAGATGTTATGCATGTAACAAGTTTGGACATGTAGCAAAGGAATGCAAGAGAAAATTTCGGGCACCATACCAAAAGGAGAAAACATCATCACACTCAAAGATATGGAAGAAGAAGGAAGTACAGTCAAAAAAATATGGCATGGAACAGTGTATAGACATAACAAACTCAGGGGGAGCTGAAAGTGTGAAACTTCAGTGTTCTAAATCTCATACACAAGTTTCATGAAGACAAGTCGTGTATAAATGTGAGTTCGAAGTTGCACAGTCACGTATATGTTGGTTTAATGAAGAAGCAGTGGGATAGACTCAAAAAAATGATCTGATGTGATTCAAACAATTATCAATTATATTTTCTATCTTGATGATAGATGACTACAGTCTGTGAATTTTGTTTAGAAGTGATATTGATCCTCATAAGTTGCTGATAACTTGATGTATATCTGATTGATGATGATGACTTGATATTTCTTACTAATATATGCAATGATCAGATCTGACAATGAACAGGTGGCATAGGTTCAGGGGGGAGAATATGCTAGGCTTCTAATATTGCATTGTTGGCATTATGTTTAAAAATCTTTGGTACTAAATGATTCTTATCAATGGTGATACATCATGCTATGTTGCGGTTATAAGTTGCCTATGATGACGATACTTGTATTGCTTGGGGTTACATAGTTGTTATTTAGATAAGATTTATGGATGATTGTGGATGACTTTTGATGATGCTTGCTTACATGGCGATCTTCATAAGGACAAGGAGAAGTACAAAGCTTGAGTACACAACTTCATTATTTGATGATGAGCCACTCATTTCTTTTATGTTGTTGTCATCATGCCTTCAAGATGCATAAAGTTCATATGGTGCAGTTATGATGTAGGATTCCTATAGTTCTTGGCTCTCACATGGTTGAGGAATGTTGCTGTTGATGGTATCAAGAAAGCTTGACACATGACTATGTGCTCATGGTTTGCTAGATACATATTGCTATCTCTTTGATGGATATACAGTATGCTAGATAAATGGATGATTACTTGCATATTGATAAATATTGTTGGTTGGCCAAGAGAATGGTGTTATTGTAGGCATAGCCATTTGAAGACATGGATATTCGGAGACATGGCTTACTTATTCATGTAATGATGATGAATTCCTTCTTTATGATGATAAGTTTGATACTCACACATGTTGATTATCATGATTGATGCTTATCAAATGTGGGATGTTCCCTAGTGATGATACATGGTTGATATATTGAGGGTTCTTGTGGAAAGATCATGCAGTTCTTGATGATGATGTTATGATCATAGATGATGACTATGGTGTTTTCACATGCATATGATATGATGTGAATGATTTTTTGTTACTTCTTGGAGATATGACATATGCTTAGTTGATTCATGGAAGGTTATGATAAGGCTCTTTCTACTAAGGAAACGAAGCAAGTTGATCTTGATGAGATCAAGAGGATGAGTTGATATCTATATGTAGTATACTTTGTCACTGGTTGATGATAATTACATGGTCATATCTTGGGAACTAATGATGGACATATACAGGTTGTTGGTCTGGATGTTGCTGACAAATGCTTATGGTGCAGATCATACATGGTGTATGATAGTTGACGATGACTATCATGGTCTTGTTTAGATCTTTGGTCTCTGTTATAAATATCATTTGATGTAAAGGTCATATAAAGACCCATGATGTAATATGTCACTATCTGTAGTAGTCTTTTAGTGAGTCCCTTTTTGGTCATATGATGCAATTTGTACCCCCACTATGCATGGGAAGGATGACGTAATAATTTCTATATTTCAGTCATGTATAAACAATTGGTATATCCCCACTGGGTTGGGTCGATGAGTCAAATTTGGTATATCCCCACTTGGTTGGGAGATTGATGTATGTATGAGTAATTGGTTATCGGAAGGTCAGACTCACATAGTTGAGTTATAGAGTCATGTTATTCTTTTGGAAAATATTTTTGCAGACTCTGCATGTGCTCAAGGGGAGCGTGGATGGTATAGTGAATCTCATCATGTACAAAGGGGGAATTTAATCAGAAAATTCAGCATTTGCCTAGGGGGAGCATGATCAATGTTCATATTCAACTATTTAGATATGTACCCTTGATATCAAAGGGGGAGAATAACTTGGCCCGCCCTTTGCCCTTGATGTCAAAGGGGGAGAGTATTTTGGTGTTGCTTGTTATCTCTAACAGTTTCTACAACTTGCAGTAATCAACACCAACATGGTTGCCATAAAGTCCAAAGGGGGAGATTGTTGGCATTATGATGCATGTGTTGTACTTGATGGCAACCCACTTGTAGCAGAACAACTCACTTGTATATGGTAACTAGATGAATCTACAAAAGAGATATCAGATGTGACAGAATGCATGGTAGTTGTGTTTACAGATGTTACAAAATGCAGGGTAGTTCAAAGGAATCAGTTCAGAAGTAATGTACAATGGCATTATGATACAGGTGTTTCCCTTGATGGCAACTCACTCAGATGACAATTCACAGTGTAGCAGGTTAACAGAAAAGGATTACAAATCAGACTCTAGAGATTGAAGAAAGAGAGTAGTTTAAGAAGTATACGTTGGTTCACCTTGTCCAAGCAGCATATACACACGGGTTAACAGAACAAAAGGAGCATATACGTATACACGCACTTTCAAAGGAGGAAAAGCGTGTACATGTTGGAAAACTAAGGTTTTGGTCCAAGGTATTTAGTCCAAGGTATTTTGGTCCAAGGTATTGATCCAAGGTATTTGGTCCGAGGTATTGACCCTAGGTATTTGGTCCAAGGTATTGGTCCTAAGTGGTTCTGGTCCAAGGTATTGAGAAAGGAATAAGACTATATAAGGAGGAGAAGATCATTAGGCCAAGGTGCAAGTATTGAATATATGATGAAGTGTTAGATCAAATATGCAGGATATGGGTTTCTGATGCTTTGCTTGATCTAATCTAAGGATGCACCTATATGGTTGATGATGGATGAGATATAATGATGGATCAAGATCATAATGACTTATCATTATGTGATCTGACAATGGATAGGCTAGATATTATTGCTAACACACATTTTAACCTTTATATATGATGATCTGGGTATGTCTGAAGTCTGGAATTGCAGCGAAGTTATAAGTAAGTATTTACAGATCTATACGTTGGTTCGCTTTGGTGAAGGTCCGTATAAACATTGGTTCGGCTCTTCCAAGTAGCGTATGCAAAAGAAAAGCTTGATGTTCAGGGATGAATGATCTATCAGATCAATACTATTGTTTTACTGCTATATTACTGTTGTTTGTCAATGATGTCTTCTTAGATCTGAAAGAAGAACTGAATGTATAAGGAAATTCAGTTTGATTGATTGATTGATTGAGAAGGAAGGGTGATCCTTGTTGCTATCTGTTTAGAACTCTGTAATATGACAGTATATCTTCATAATGTCACTGAATGGTACAGTTTGTGGTTCAAAGTTTTTATGATTCAGTATCTTTAGAGGTATACGCAGGTTGGACAAAAGGAAGTAGCGTATACACGCAGGTTTGCTTCATTAAAGGAGCATATACATTATGACACATGCATTTTGAGGTTACAATTTGTTCTGGTTGTTGATGCAGTGTCTTGGGTTCATATCTGTGTACTGGTTACAGTGATCTGTCTATTCTAGTTGATTAGATGAATTTGATTAAGTTTGAATGAATGGTTGATTCAATTGTGTCAGAGGTTCAGAGGTGTCAGTGATTGATTGTTTCAGTTATATAAGAGATTGATGAAGTCTAGAAAAGTTGCAAAGTTATGAGTTAATATTTGCAGATCTGTACGTTGGTTGGATTTGATAAAAGCGCGTATACATGCCAGTTTGACACATCAAAGTAGCATATACATTATGAGATATGATGTTTGAAGTTGCAATTGGTTCTGGTTGTTGATGTAGAGTTCTGGGTTTTGCTTTTTGTTCTGGTGACTGTGTTCTAGTGACAGTGGTCTGCATGTTCAGATTGATTGATTGTGATTTTCTTCAGTGATGATGGGTTTTCAATTATTGATTCAATTGTGGTTGATTCAGATATTAATGATTGAGTTTCAGTGATTGGTTATTGCAGATGTATTTGATGGTTATGGTGATTGATTCTAAGTTTCAATGTTGTTAATGGCTCCAGTATGAAAATTGGATGAAACGTGGCCTACATATAGTGTTGTTGTGTACCAGGAGTATCTTGTGTGAAAATTTATGAAATTTGGTCCCTGGAGGAAGAGAGAAGGTCGTAGCCTTCTATAGGCCAGTGCCTACGTACTGGTAAACATATAGGCTAGTACAAGAGCTAGGGGGTTGGAGATCCCTTCCAGTAGTAGCTGGAAAATGAGTGAAGGTTGGAGCCTTCAGTAGGTCAGCGCCTACGTACTAGTAAACATATTGGCTAGTACAAGAGCTAGGGATTTGTAGCTCCCTTACAGTAGAAACTGGAGAATGAGAGAAGGTTGTAATCTTTTGTAGGTAGAAGCCTGCATATTGGTATGATTCTGCACCAGTACAAGATTGTAAACATATTTTCTTATTATTAAAAGAAGACAGAGACGACAACAGCAGGTGGTTTTCACCCACATTGGGTTTCCACATTAAATATTGGTGTTCATGTGTGTTTCTTATGTGTGATGGTTTATTCTGTTATTATTGCACATGGTTACTATTTAATGTTTAATAAAGTATTGATTCATTGATTAAAGATCAACATATGATGAATTAATTGAATCATAAGTTCACTGGATATAGGCTGGTTTCCTCAATAACCGTTGCGTGCACACGCGAGTTCCCTTCACTGAAGTAGCGTATATAAATCTGATTATGGAAATGAAAAAGTTATAGATTGTAAATACTGATTCACCCCCCCTCTCAGTATTATTTCCAACAACTTCAAGGTAAAAAATGATCATGATAGTCTTAAATAGTTTTTGGAACAAATATTATCTTCAGAAGAGAAACAAAAATGGGTCAAAAATATGTTGGCTTATCACTTTGAAATAATCTACAAAAAAGGGAATCAAAATGTTGTTGTAGATGTACTCTCAAGAAGGGATGAGGATGTGGACGCATTTCTCTGTGCCATTTTAGTCATCCAATCAAGTTGGAACTACTCAAGCATTGAGTAAAAAAATTTTCTAAAGGAGAGGGGTATGTTAGGTCCCTATAATACTAGTGTATCCCTCGTATTGTTATTGTTGTGCCCATGTAGCCCCCATATTATTATTGTTGTGACCCATAGAAGCCCACTATTGTTATTTTTGTACCTTGACATTATTATTGTTATGTGAGCCCTGATTATATTGTGATCCTTTAGACTCCTATATATACCAAGGAGGTCTTGTCATTAGTATCATCCAATAATTTTTCATCTATGTGATGTAAAGGAGGTTTCCCCCTTGAAGAGGCTTATTTTCAAGTCGTTTATCTATATTTTCTTTTGTTTTGTGATTTGATTACATAACAACTACAATATGAAACATTCAAATGTGTGGAGATGTATGAGTGCACTAGTAAGAAATTTGTAGGAGTCAAGTGTGCAAAGAAATGGTTGTGCAAAAGAAAGGGTGTGGAGTGTCCTTCGCACACAAATAGAAAATTGGCTAAGTGTGGAGATGAGTATGGAGACAATAAGTACAATAGCAACACTTAAACTGTGCAGGGTGTGGAGCTACAAATTTCCACATTAAGTTTCAAAATTTAACTAAGTATGGAATACTCGAGATAAAAGGGAGGTATGGATATTTTGAAGGATTACTGAAGAATGAAGATGGATGAGACCTTTCTAGGGTGATACGAGAAAATCGATCAAAAATTATCTAGATGTATTTCAATGTGTGGTAGAAATGGAGGTGTAAAGAAAACACTGACATACAAAAGTAGGAGCTCAAAAGAATGCACACATGAAAAATAAATAATAGGACCATGAAGGTTGGCATCGAAAAATGTATGTTATTGAGATGATCATCACATCAAACCATGAAATGGGGAAGCCAAATAATTATGGTGTTGAAGTTGAATTCATTAGTAGCCCAAGGGTTGTGAAGAAGATAAATGGATGAAGGTTGGGGTATATTGAGATGGTTGTAAAGTGGATGGTCTCAAGGAGGTTGGTTGCATAATAAAGAAAGTCATGAGGAGGCCTACCCTTAAGTTAGAGAAGGAAGAAAAGATCAATTCTTGAGTGATTATTTTGAGAAAAAGAGGATTATATGGAAGGAAGATTGTTTATTGAAGTATAAGATCTTTGAGTCAAGAAGAATAGTTTACAAAAACAAGTCATGATACAAAGGAGAAACTTGTGTTAGATGTTTGAAAAGTAGAAGGAAGTGGAGCATGAAAGAGACAACATAGAGGGGAGCTATTCAAGCTTGATATATTTCACATCATATATGTACTTAAGAATCTATATGCTAGTGAGAATTTGTATACCTTATGATAATCTTGTTATGTATTTGAGATTTGTTTTATGTTATATTGATTTTTTTGTTCTTTGCATCATTGTTTCAATAATTTATAGTGAATCCCATAACTTTATTGTTTAAGAGTATTTTACATCCATTTCCCTTCCCAATTATGACACTTGATAATAGTGAGGGATTATTCATTGAAAAAATGTCCATTGGAAAGTTGCCCAATCTTGTCCCCAAGGGGTGGGATGTCTTCAATAAGACCATCACATAATACTTGATTATAAATTAGATATCATGAGGCTTCAACTACCATAACAAACAACATCAGGAATTAGTGAAAACCCTTCAAAATGTGATCTAAATTGGATCCTTACCTAAAATATTTTGTGAAGTTGTAATAATATTGTAATTGTTTTTTTTTTTGTCAAATGGAAAATGGAAATGAACTAGTGTGATGGTTGGCCTTCCAAAGGTAGCCATTAAAAATGATGTAGTGAAGAAGGATCAATAGGGGATATGTAATAAAAACTTGAGAAGTTTGAAAAGCATAGATGAGAGCCCAAAGAGTGTATCATGCTTGAATATAGGAGGACAAAGGAGTCAAGGCACCTTTCCATGATGAGTGAAGGTGTCTCTGAGACATGCACATATACAATTGTTTTCTTTAGTAACGATGCATGAGATCTTTAAGCATGCATATATCATCCTTTGTAAGGAAATTTCCAAGAAAAATAAATCTCTTGTTTATATTATATGGTTGTTTATTTTACTTATTGTAGTCTAGTGTGAGTTTGATTGCATGAAATTTTCACAAACTCACTAGCTAAAATCCTCTTATTGATACCCTTGATATTTGTGGGAACTACTAATAATCACTTGAAAATATTTTGAGGTTATATAGAGCATACCCACAACACATTTTCACCACTCAATTCCTTTCTAATTGAATTATTGCCTTAATTCCTTAGAGTTAGCTCAATGTATTTTGATTTATACTTGGGAATTTTTCCCTCTACTCACATACACTACTAACCATTTTTTATTGAAGTGGGTGTGGGTTCTTTGCCTTTAAACCTTATAAATGTTTTTATTTCTATTGAGGTATTTTCCCCCATGAGACATACTCAACACTTTCTTCATTTTTTAACAACTCAATCCAATTTTTTGAGCATTTTTTTCATTGTTGGGCTACGTAAAATAGTCCTTGGTAAGTTGATGTGAGTTTAGATGGATAGTTTTGGTTTATGTTTTAATATCAAAACTAGATACGAAAGGGTTTGTATCACTAGAAAGCATTTTTATTTATAAAGGCTAAATCAACCACTGAAACCCTATATTATGAATATGGGAAGCGTTGGGTTTTAACTATAGTATTCATTTATATAATATTTTCTTTGTAGAGAGAAAATACGGCCACTTACAACCAAGCTAGAAAAACTAGTTGAAGCAAATCCACTAACCAACATGCTTACGCTCATATTCATGATTGTAAATGCATAGTTTGTTCTATAGTGGGAAGTAAAACTATAATGAAATTGAAATATGAGTATAGCATTGAACTAAAATTGGACCAAGAAGCATTTCATTATAGGCATTTGTGTTGACAAAATAGATGAGATATAGACCTATTATTTACAAAAAAAAATGTGCATAAATAGTCCTAGATATTTTGAATTAACCCTAATGATGGAAATATCATTTGAGACTTCAATGAAGAGAATTTCTATCACCTTGGAAAATAGCCACATCCAAAAGCCCATGGTTTATGACATAGTTTAGATAAAATTCCATTTAATCCCACCATAGGCATTCTCAATGCTAATTTTTATGAATGAAGCATCTAACCCAAGAGTGTCATAACTTCCATAAGATAGTATTTAACTTCTAATAAACCAAATATGACCATGTTCAACAATATTAGGTGGAATATACTTTGAGTGAAACATTAATGCTTTGGTTAAGACCTTATATGAGACATTTAACATAGTAATAGAGTTTGATTAGTTACAATCTCCAGGTCACAAAATTTTGAGGTGAATCTAATTAGAACTTGGTCGATATTAGTAGCCAGGGTTTGTTCTTTTATTGTTTCCTTATACTTTTGTAATACTATTGGGCCCAATAGATTCTCACGTTACTTTATATAAGTCACACATGAACCCATGTAATATAAGAGACTTAACAATGTTAACAACTTAACGAGAACTTTACCGAGTTCATTTTTTTTGGAGGTTATATCAAATTATGATTTTCACGTTGATTTTAAAAAGTGGTGATGCAACATCACCCTTTTTTCATTTCAGGGTTAAAATTCCAACATTTTTAACCATGGCGTTACAAATTAAATATGAGGATTATAAAAGACATGAAAAATCACACTAAATTGTAAAAGTGGTGATGCAACATCAACTTCTTCTTTTTGTCAAGCTTAAAATTCAAAAAAATTCCAGTCATGGCATTAAAGGCGAAATATCATGCTATGAAAGACATGAAAAAACACATTGAAATGCAAAAGTGGTGATGCAACATAACCCCTTTTTTTAGGGTTAAAATTCAAACATTTTTCAATCATGGCATTAAACATGAAATACCATGACTATGAAAGACATGAAAAAACATGTTGAAATGCAAAAGTGGTGATGTAGCATCACCCCCTTTTTAGGGTTAAAATTCAATAATTTTTCAATCATGGCATTAAATGCCAAATATCATGACTACGAAAAACCCTCAAAATCAACAATTAAAATTGTGTACCTTTCTATTTTTTTTAAATGTTTGCTTTTTAAGTGCTTTTCAAAGTTGTCTAACTTTTATTTTATTTTTGGGGTTAAAATTACCAATTAATTATCATTATATCCTTGACCATTTTTTGTGAGTCAATTTTGCATTACGTCAAAATTTCAAAATACATCATCCCAAACAACACAATTCATACTATTATCCATCTCAATCTGCCATGAGGGGAACCAAATCTGTTGGCATATAATTTAATAAGAAGTATCAAAATAAAGTGTATACTGTTGAAAACAAATGGAACTATCAGAGATTAAGTTACATAGAGTAGGAAAATAGCTAAAGCAAGACATATCATGTGATCAAGAATCTGAAGAGGTCACTGGAACAAGGTCTTGTGAACTAATATCGATAGGGTCAGAAGGCTTGGGCTCACTATTGGGCGTGGAGCCTGATTATCTTCTTTATTCAAAGGTATTGCCGCATTGGACCCCAGTTCGTAACGGGGCAAAGATTTCGACGGTCATTTAATCGTCATCGCCCCCCCTAGTGGGGGTTCAAGGGCAGTGCCCCGAAGCTAAAAATACATGTAAAATTTCCTTGTAAAATGTTGTAATTTCATAGTCAATCTGGGTCGTTCATTAGGCGGAGATCTGATGGTAGAAGTTATGTTTAATTTAGGGTTTTTTTCCCTAGAAGGAAACCCCTCGTTGTATATGAGGGAATTGTATGCGAGCTATGTAGATGTGTATTTTGAGCGAGAAAGAGAGAGGATATTATGTGAGAGCAAAGAGGAAATTATAGCAGATCTGTTGTAGATTGTAACTCTTGATTTTTCTAGATAATATAAAAGGAATGACTCAATGTTTCTTCGTGGATGTAGGCCAATTTGGGTGAACCACATATATCTGTGTGTCTCTCTCTTGTTTTATGCATTTTATGTGTTTGTGTTTCTGCAATATTTTATGTGTTCCATTGCTCTGTAATATATATTTTTCTAACAACTGGTATCAGAGCCGAAGGACTATTTGGCTGATAAACTCGCAGGAGAGAAGGGTTCCTGGTTCGAGTGGGAGCAATGGTGGAAGATGGTAGTTTTAGAGTCAAAAAATTTAACGGTCAAAACTAGCAGTTATGGAAGATGCAGATGGAAGATTGTCTGTATCAGAAATATCTATACCTACCATTGATCGGAAAGATAAAGAAGTCGATGAGTATGTTAGAGACAGAATGGGATATTCTTGACAGAAAGGCACTTGGAACAATACGGCTGTGCCTAGCAGCATCGGTAGCCTTTAATATTTCAAAGGAAATAACAATAGAGGGTTTAATGTTGGCATTGAACAAACTATATGAAAATCCCTCGGCCTCAAATAAAGTATTTATTATGAAGCGTTTATTTAATATGAAGATGTTATAAGGTGGATCTTTTGCTGATCATTTAAATGAATTGAATATAGTTACAAGTCAGTTATGTTCTGTACGGGTAAATTTTGATGATGAAGTTAGGGCTTTGTTATTTATATGCTCATTTCTAGAAAGTTGGAATGGTTTAGTTATGGCCATTAGTAACTCTATCTCTGGATCTAGTACTTTAAATTTTGATGATGTTGTCACACGGAATAAGTCAATCTTGCAGACAAGATAGACCTTCCTAGAATCTAAAGAAGACCTAATGACAAGCAAACCAACCAGACACTATCTTTCTCTAAATATGCTTTAATAAACAATGGCAAACAAGTGTTTTTAAGGCCTACCTTAGGTCCAATGCAAGTTTGTGGATGCCCTCGCTCCTTCGATCCAAATGAGCTCCTTTGTCGCGAATCTGCAAACACAAACAAGGCAAACAAATTAAATAGCACCTGAAAAGCCAATATCATAAAACATATTTAACATGAAAGTCAAGGAGTCCATGAAACAAATAACATGAGATACTTGTTGAGAAAAATGAGTTTGATTGTATTAATTCAAAAGAAGAAGAACTTTACAACCTTTGCCTTGACGTTGTACAAGCTCCTCCCAGGGTTCAGCAAGAAGTCTCCTCTACTTTGACAAGTTTCACTCACTCCCCAATGAAGCCAAAAAGGTATGTGATCTCTCCTCTTAAGCTCAACTAGGAAGTCTTGATTTCACCAGCATTTACCCTCAAAAACGTTCAGCTTCTAACCTCCCCAGCAACCAACCCAATGCCTGTATTTATAGTGCAATGGAGGGAGGTTACTAGGTCCTCCTTCAAAGGGATAAAGCCCTCCTTCAAAGGGATAGCTCCTCTTATCAAGGGATTAGCTCCTTCTCTTTTGGGATGCATGAAGCACCTCAGAGCGAACAATCCATGTCAAAATTCCTTCTAGAATCCTCTAGAATTAACCCAAGGTGAGTTTTTTAAGATAAAACTTGCGCCTTTTGACTTTCACAGGAGTCCGCACCCACACCGTTAGGGACAGAGCGGGCAGGTCCGCAGTTTTTGTACACAGAAGGTGCGGGACCGCAAGTGACAGTGAGAGAAAGTGTGGAACCAAAGTTACATTGATTTTAATGTCTTTCTCTCATTTCCAAAGCTTGATTTCAAGAGTTGAGGTCTGAGACTTGCTTAGGAGGACAGTACAAGTGATGATAGACCCATACTGACTGCAAATAATCATGGTGACGATATTTTTGTGTAACAGATTGCCCCCTAAAGTGCGAAGTCTGTAGTAGATGAGGATTTCATTTATCATTTAGGAAGAGTGAAGTACTTTATCATTTCGAGGATGATCTTGTGGAGAGCCCGGTTGGAACCTATAAAAAACATTCAATGCAAGATATATATATGAGATCATATCATCGCTGAGGTAGGCATTCCCATACTCAGATCAAAACTGACTAGAAAACTAACTACTGCTCTGATATAGGAATGATCTTGTAAAACATCACAAGTATAGACTCATGTGGACACAGTATGGATGAAGCCATCTGTTTATGAATAGTCCATTATATAATGAATACAAAATTCCTCACAGCCTAGATTGTGGAAACTAGATCCAGGGTCTTCATTTCTACTTCCTGAAACAGTACGATTCTATCCATGCGAATGAATGTGTTGATGTCGAACATGGTAGAAACCACTTGATTACCAGTCAATGATGTAAACTATTAACAAGTGTGAGAGAAACCAACAGTGATGTCAATGGCTCTCAAAGTATCCAGTACAATCCATGAGATGCAAATAAATGTGTTGATGTCGAACATGTCATGGAATCCTTTGATCGAAAGTCAATGATGCAAACTGTCGTCAAAGGCAAGAAACCTGCCATTGAGGCATGCAGATCTCAAGGTACTGACAATTTCTAGATCATCTTTCTAGATAATGAGTTGATGTCGATAGAAAGCGATCTGTCGTAGGCAAGCCCACAACACGAAATCATAGATCAAGTTGAAGAAATTTAGTTGCAAGGACTGACTCAGGGATGGTCAAGATGGATGACAGATATTTTGCAGATGAATGGCTTATTGGCAGTGACCTCTTGAACACATAACGACACAACAGATGGTTTGGTGACAATTGACCCAAAGTTAATACCCAGAAACCGGCTGAAGACTTTCAATGTGGTTTGATCAACTGTTAGGCAAAGCATTTCCCAACCCAGGTGAATGAAAGTGTCGTGTTCAAGAGTAGTTACAAAGTATGACAAACAGGCTCATTTTTCTCTCTTTTCCCCCACCATTTCTGGCAAGTACCTCTTTATTTTTGACAAGCTTGAAGAGGATAACATTTGCTTGATTATAAGCTCATCCTTCGGATGAGTCCAACTTAGTTTAAATTCGAACCCTAAGAAGGAGTGGTTCGTTGCTGTTTGTAATTGAACAGGTCCTTTACTGTGAAATTTTGACGAGTCCAGTATAGGAGAAACTCGGCGTTTTTCAAATTTAGAGAGTCTGAAAAAACTTAAGAAGACTCCAGGGTTGACCTTTTTCGTTAATTTGTGTCTCCCAAGCCCGAAAAAGTATAAAATAATACTTGAGAGAACCGCTTGATCTTTTACGACCAAGGAGTACTTTTTGTCATTAGTGCCCTTGATCCGAAAAAGTAAAAAAAGCGATCAACGACACGTCGTTTTATAACCAATATCGAATTTGAAACGACAAAAATCTGGCGATCTTTTCATGTTTTTACAGTCGGAAAAGAGCTGTAAGTGGACCGTCTTTTAATTCTGTTTTAACAAGTTTAAAAGAAACACTCGCGATCTTTTCATGTTTCAGGAGTCAGAAAAGAGCTTAAAGGTGACTCTAAATGTTTTTTCATCGAAAATGATAGATTTCGCCTGAATAATCCGTTATCCTGCACAAAAACACAAACATTACTCATACCTGTTTGAAATAGATAAAAATGTCGCAAAAATACCTTTTCAAAGTGAAACATAAACAAATTTGCAATTTATTTACTCAAAAAACTTATAAAAAGGGCCTTCGTCAATTCATTTTTACCGTTTGAGTTTGGGTGAGAAAATAGTGCTTTTGCTCAGAAAACTTCCCGTGAAGATTGCGGAAAATCCAACCATCGGAATCGAACGTCGTCTTCTCCAGGTAATCCACATCATCCTACTCTTCATTTTTAACCGTTTCAATTTTTGTTTTAGTCATTTATTTCATTTTTGGGAGGGTTTTTAGGCATAAAACCCGCGCGCGGGGGCCCGCAGGTTTACCACTGCTGGCCTGCGGACCCCGAATTTTTCTCCATTGGGAAAAAGCTCGGGGTCCGCACCTTCCATGTAGACAAAGTGCGGTCCCACGCACTGTGTCTAACCCGGAGGGTGCGATCCCCGTCGTAAGGGTTTTTAACCCAAAAATTCTCAAAAATGGACCAATCAAAATAATTTCTTGCAATTTAATTTATCCTTATACTTGATGCAGAGAGTACATCATGCTAGATTGGCGTGAACGAGAGCATGAGGACGTGGATGCTGTCGCATGGAATCATAAGCCTTCACTTGATGCTTTGAGGGCGTGCGGATTGTACAAATTCTGGGCCATTCCTGGCATGAGGGCTCAGGTGGATTTCTTACAGTGGTTGGTTGACAGATGGAACATACAGGACCAGTGCTTCTTCATTGGTGGCCACCAGCTTGAAATTGAGCCGGCGGACATATATTTCTTGACTGGTTTGCCTAAGAGAGGTGAAGACTTGACTCTGTTCGGGGCTAGGGCAGGTGGCCAGTCTGTCAATAGCCTCTGGCTAGAGTACTGCAACAGCCAAGCTAGAGACAAAGGGATAGACATAAAGACCATATCCCATCCTGAACTCATGGTGATTGCGTTTACTGTCACCAGACTTTGCGGAGCTGCTGCATTACATATTTCCACCAAATCCTAGATGCGTATGGCAGTTGATTGCTTTCGAGGCACCATCTTCAACTGGTGCGATGCTGTGTTGGCCAATGTGAAAGGCCAACTAACCAGGGCCAAGAACGGATGACTAAAGACCTTTGGTTATGGGGCTTTGGTTGTGAGTTTTGGCCTGGAGAGGGTTCCTATGCTGATCCCGCAGCACCTTACTATTGGAGCTGGGCTTCCTCGAGAGCCCAAACTGATGCGATGGGTCGCAGTTATGGCCCGTCACCCGGACGAGAGGACAGAGGTTGCTCGATTCAAACCTGAGTATTTCCAATGGCTGGAAAACCAGGTCTTTTCCATTCAGGACTTCCCTTACGCTGGGATAGATTTTCGTGGTGACCTAGACATGGCTCTTCCACCAGGAGAGCAGTGGGATGATTAAGGTAAAATCCTTTTCAACATTTTTCCTATTTTAATTTTTTGTTATTTTTCCATCGTCTCAAAACTGATAGCAAAAGTTTCAAATGCAGATGTGGGTCCACAGCGACCAGCTGCTCTCCGGCCTTACGAGAGGAAGCAACCAATTGCACCTGCGCCAGCCCCACAAGACGAATCAGCAGAGATTTTGGCTGAGTTGGAGGGTCATCTCGAGCGCTTGACAGGAGATATTCCGGAGACCACTATAGATGACATTCCTCGTCGACTTCAGCGCTATGTGATTGGGGTCCCGGGACCTTTTAGGAGGTTCCTTTGCAAGGTGGCCCATGCAGTGGTTTCTTATAGAGATCATCACCAGTGATAGGATGATCGCCTATTGTGGGCACATATGACATTTTTGTTTTTTGTACTTATCATTTTTGCCGATCATAAGGTGTTTTTCAACCTATGATCGAGGACGATGTATTTTTTGACACACTCCTATATATATATATCACTATTACCGGCTTATCTTGTAAATCATGTTATGGAATGGTTTTAAATTTACATGTATGATTATTGCAAATGTCTATTTAACATTCGAGAAGCAATTGCATCTGCTAATGTATTTAAAGATCTTGGAATATGCTGATATTCAATATAATCAAATTCACGTTCCAAGAGACGCACTCTCAAAAATAATATTAATAACACTGGATTTCTAATGGCATACACTCTATTAAGCTGTAATACAACGAGTTCAAAATCTAACCTCACTATCAAACTCCGAATCCCAAATGAAATAGATTCAGATAATAACTCAATCACTGCACTATACTCGGCAATGTTGTTCGTTGTTTGACCGAGGCTTACCCCATGCATAGATACTAACTCGTCAGAGGGCGAATAGATAACCCAAGCTGCGGAAGAGATGTTCCATGTATTACAACCAGCACCATCAACGAAACCAATGTATGTTTGGAGAGGCATCGACATCTGCAAGATCAAGAGTAAAACCAAGATAAGCAGGAATAATGACGAAAAAACACTCTCTAAGCTAAGAACACTGTTTAAACTTAAAACACACCAGCTAGAAAGAAAAACTATGCAAACTAAAAATCTCCATACCCATCTTTTAAGCATAATACCTCTTCAAGTAAAGACCATTTCTGGGTTTACCCAAAGAGTCCCCGTCAAAGTCTACCAATTCATAGGCCCCTTTGGCTAGCTTTCGCTTGACAACATAGGGACCATGCCACATAGGAACGAATTTTCCAGTGCCTAATTTATCATTAGCTTGATCATAAACTAAGACTAGATCTCCTTCCGAAAAATTTCGAGGGGTCACATTTCGATCATACTGAGCTTTCATGCGTTTTGCGTGAGTCTCAATCGCCAATGCGGCATCACGTCGATTCTCATCTAATTGAGCCAAGTATAACAAACGCTTTTCCTCTTCGGAAGTGGCTGGAAGTAACTCGATGGCCATTTGCAGTGACAGGATTTCGCATTCAATGGGTAACACAGCTTCCAAACCATAGACTAGTTGGAAAGGAGTGAACCCTGTTGATGTTTTTACTGACGTTCGGTACGCCCAAAGCGCTGAAAATAGCATGTTGTGCCAATTCGATCGATGAATCCCAATGATTCATCGGATCATGATAACTAAAACTTTGTTGATGGATTCAACCAGACCATTCGCTTGTGGATAATAAGGGGTTGAACTATCGTGACGTAAACCAAGCTGGCCTGTAAGTTCGGTCATCATAACGTTTCGAAAATGACGCCCATGATCAGTGATTATCGCTTGTGGGACACCAAAGCTAGCAATTATATGATTGAACACGAAAATTGTAGCTGTCTTGCCGTCTGCCTCAAATGTAGGCATCGCCTCGGCCCACTTAGTAAAATAATCTACCGCAAGAATGATATACGCATGCCCCCCAGCCGAGTGAGGGTTACATGTAATAAAATCGATACCCCATTTGGCAAAAGGACCAACGGAAATTATAGGGTAGAGAGGAGCAAGTGGAGCGCGCATCTTTCGATCAAAAATTTGGCAGTTGTGGCATTTTCGGACCGCCATAATACAATCTTTAAATAAATACGGCCAAAAGTAGCTAGCGCGCAATATCTTTTGGGCTGTGGAAAACCCAAACATATGACCGCCACACGCTCTAGAGTGACAGTCATTTAGAACCCTTTCTGCTTCCTCGTGAGTTAAGCAACATCAAAAAACAGAGTCCGCCCCACGGCGATAAAGAGTATTTTGAATCATTAACCGGAGAATCCACAGTTTTATCATTTTTGTACCAACGTTTCAAATCCCAAATGGGATCCATCTTCAGGATATGAGAATGATGATGACAGAAGAGCAGCGGAGAAATAATAAATAGTGATGAGGATAAAACTTTTGGATTAACAAACTGTCGGCTGAAATAATAATTTTTAATTATTTTAATTAATATTAATAATATAATTAAAATAATATAATAAAATATATATAATATAATATAATTAATATAATTAGTATTAATAATATTATAATTAATAATAATATAATTAATTTAATTAATATTAATTAATATATTAATAATAATAATAATATAATTAATATATTTAGGATTAATAATATAATAAATAATAATAATATAATTAATATAATCAATTAATAATAATAATTAATATAATTAATATATAATTAATATAATTATTATTAATTAATATATTAATAATAATATAATTAATATTAATAATATATTAATAATATTATTAATATAATTAATATTAATAATATATTAATAATATAATTAATATTAATAATTTAATTAAATTATTTAGGAATTAATTTCATATTAGAATTAATATTATATATTAAAACAAATTAATTTTTTAAAACATATTAATATTATATATTAAATCGAATTAATTTTTAAAACATAGTAATATTATATATATAATATTAATAAAACAAATTAATATAATTAAAAATCCTTAAAAAACAAATTAATATTAAATTATAAAAATAAAAATTAATTAATTAAAATAATTAAAAATTATTATTTCAGCCGACAGTTTGTTAATCCAAAAGTTTTATCCTCATCACTATTTATTATTTCTCCGCTGCTCTTCTGTCATCATCATTCTCATATCCTGAAGATGGATCCCATTTGGGATTTGAAACGTTGGTACAAAAATGATAAAACTGTGGATTCTCCGGTTAATGATTCAAAAGACTCAAGCCACAGATCTCTGAAATCGATAAAGAGTATCTCCAATAATCCTGAATTGTTGGGACTGGAATCGAATTTTTCGACGTTCTAACCTTGAAATTTCTGGCCGAAAGGATTGGGTCTGGAGATAAACAATGATATCCCCATACCACGGATCTAAAGTGCTGATTAGAAACAAGGATTCGTCCGCAATGGGCTCCTCCGCCACAGTTTCCGTGTCAGCATGCAGGAAGTCACACATTAACTCCGCAAAAACTAAAGATTTCTTAGACTTGGATTTTTCAAATTCCAAGTCGAACTCCTACAGGATAACAATCCATTTAGAGTACTTGCCCCCTAGCAATTTCTTGGTCAAAATGTAGATCATAGGGTTGCCATCCGAAATTACTGTAGTTTTACGTAGTAAAATGTAGTGACGAAAACGTTGAACAGCTTGAACAGTTGCCAATGCCAATTTCTCCACATGTGAGTATTTTAGCTCAGTTGGATTTAAAGTTCGACTAAGGTAATATATCACATGTTCAGTTCCGAATTCATCTTCCTGAACTAAGACCATTCCAATGGTGGAATGAGAGGCGGCGAGATACAAGAAGTAATCATGGTTGTAGTTGGGAGGATGCAATAACGGTGCATGGGTTAACGCGTGTTTAAGTGCATCAAAAGATTTCTGAGCTATCTCATCCCAATAGAATGGAGTATTCTTCTTCAACAACCAGGTAAAACCCTTTGTAACCTCGGCGTAGTTAGGAATGAATCGTCTTAAAAAGTTTGCTTTCCCTTGCAAACTTTGGAGTTGGCGAAGACTCGAAGGAGGAGGCAATTTGATGATAGCTTCGACCTTCGAGGGATCAACGCGAATGCCAACTTTCGAAACTACAAACCCCAGCAATCGACCCGTTTATATACAGAAGACACATTTGTGTGGGTTCAACTGAATCCGATAATGCCTACACCTCATAAAGATTACTCGTAAATGGACGAGGTGATCAGCTCGATGTAATGAATGAGCAGGCAAGTCATCGAGATAGGGTTGCACAATGTGCTTAATGTCATGAAACGCATAAGACATCGCCCTTTGAAAAGTTGCTCCGGCATTCTTAAGCCTAAAAGGTAACTTGCAATAAGAAAATGTCCCCCATGGACAAATGAAAGCCGTTTTTGTTTGATCGGCAGGTAGAATATTGATTTGATTGTATCCGGAAAAACCATCCATGAAGGAGAATATTTCGCTGCCGGCACAATCATCAATGATTTGATCGATATAGGGAGTTGGGTAATTGTCCTTTGGACAGGCTCGATTAATGTCCCTATAGTCGATGCATATTCTTATTGTTCCTTGTTTTTTGTTAATCGGAACAATATTCGATACCCAATCCGTTAACGGGATCGGATAAATGAAACCTGCTTTCAATAGTTTTTCAACTTCTGCTTTAATTGCAGCAGCTTTTCGTGGGTGAATCTGACGCAAACGTTGTCGGATGGTTTTAGCGTCCAGGGAAGTCTTGATCTCATGAACAACAATCGCGGGATCAATTCCTGGCATTTCCTCATAGGACCAGGCAAACACGTCGCGGAATTCTTGAAATAGGGCCTTATATATTTGAATTTCATCATCTGTACACGAGGCACCTATATGAATGTTCTCAACAATTCCGGGCTTAACCGAAATGTCAATAGGAATAGTTCGAGAGATGTTTCCCAAATTTAACTCTGAATCAGGATGTTTCATTGGATTCTGAGGTTCCTTGACATATTCATCTGTAAAAATTGATCAGAAATCATTTTCAAAACGATCATCCTCGGGTAAAAACGAAGATCTGTGATGGAGATCTTCCCATGGTAAATCATCTACACATAGGATTTCACGAATTTGCTCGTCAGAGTGAACAAGTTCAGAAAACGTGATTAAATCCGAGGTTGATGTGAAAAGTGATTCCTCACGGACAACATTCATTAAGTTATTTTCGGTTGAAGATGGGTCGGCAAAAGACTGCATGGCTTCATAGGCAATTTCATATGGACTCAAAGGCATGGCATCACCAAATGAGTCATTCTCAGATTCAGAAGGAATGATCCAAGGATCATCATAAACAATGGTGTCTGATGTAATCATATGAATGGTTGCAAATGAAGGCGATGTGTTGATCGAAGGAAAAGGAAAAGTTCTTAGTAAACCGGCATCTTTAACTAGTCCTACTCCAACATCCTTATATGGGATAGTTTTTTTACCGACATGTTGAATACTCTCAGAAGAGGCTGGGTCGGATGAAAAGTAAGCTAGCTGGTCTATTGTTACGATCTTTCAATTATGTGGAAACTTTATTACTCGAAATACCGATGAAACGACTGCTGTGATAGCGTAAGACCAACTTTGACCCAAGAGAAGGTTGTAATCTAGAGGGGCATCAACCACCTCCACATCTAGACTAACGGTTTTTCCTTCAACCCCTATAGGCAAATCCTGTAGAATGCCAAAAGGATGAAACCCACAACCATCGAAGGCCTTTAGAATCGTCGGGGATTGATTTAGCGACAGAGAACCAAGCAATCTCCAACACTGTATCGACATAATACACGTTGAGGCTCCCTCATCAATTACAGTCCGATGAATAGGCATGTTTTTGACTATCACTGGAATCTGGAAAGCCATTTGATGAGGCAAACGCGGTGTACTATTTTCTAGATTGAAAATTATTAGGTTCGAGTCCTGAACGTCAACAGCTCCTATAGCTAACAAAAGTAATTTACGTTGTGCTGGACATGATTACAACACTTCCAAAGCCGACATTGCTGAGGGTGAAACAGCTAAATCCTCAACAATGTTATAATTCTAAGCCGCTCTCGCATGTGGATTGAAAGCTGACTTTTGAAGTATACCCTTGGCGGGCGGTTTGATTAACAAGTCTGGATTAGGTTTCTCGATCTGTAGTGGATCGAAACCGGGAGCTGAGGTTGATGGATTAGAATGAGAAGATTATGCTTCTTTACCATCAACAGGACTTTTACTACCATAATCTCGCGATCGAGTCACAATCCGAACATGGGATATCATCAGTATGGGTTCTTCATTGGCACTCGAGGACGAACCTATCATCTCACTGTCTTGAGCTGGAAAAGGATCCTTCAAAACAGCATGAGTTTGGGAACCCTTGACAATCTTCGCAACCTCTGCACGATGAGGGCAGTCTCTTGTAAAATGATCATTGTCACAAATGAGACAAGGATAACGAGGTTTGCACTTTTCATCATTGGATTCCGATTTTTCAGGTTTCTCCTTTGAACTTTTGTCCGTTTTATTCTTCTTCTTTCCTTTCTTCTTCCCATCGGGTTTTGATTTGGCTGTAGATGACTCTACAACGTGAATATCAACGGAAACTTCTGCAGAAGAATCTCCTGTTGGGGAATCAGGCAAGGTTATAATGGGAGAAGAATTCTTGGAAGACTTCTTCTTACTTTTAGTGTTAACCGTGCCAATCATACCATCGGCGGCATGAGATCCTGAAGGAGCTGCAGCGATTTGATTTTGCTTGGGAAGATCGGGGATTTTCTCGTGTAATGTACCTAACTGAGTATAGACTAAGTCAAGGTACTGTGCTTGAGCAATTACTTGCTCCTCAGTAACAACTCCGGCTTTAGCAACATCTTCAGTGATCTTTGGCAACAAAGATTTTACAAACCACTCGGCCAAGATCTGATCCGGAATAAGTACCTTCACTAAACGCCGTCGACATCTCCAATCATGAATATGATCTGAAATATAAGTAGATGTCGATTGTTTTAACGAAGTTAACAATTCCGTGCCATTGTCATATCGGACTGGCAACTGAAAGTGAGTTAAAAACGAGGTAGCTAACTGACTAAAATTATAAAAAGTGCCTCACGGTAACTCAAGGTACCACTTAGTCGTGAGACCAATTAGAGTGCGCTGGAAAAGTCTAAGACGGATTGAATCATCTGAAATGGAGTTAGACGGACACCAAAGGTGGTAAGTCATCACATGGTTCGACAGGTCCTCTCCTGATTTACCTTCGAACTTGGGAATGTCACTGGGCAACTTATTCGGCATTGGCGGCCAAAACGGAAGGTAATTAATGGGATCGTTCGTTAGGCGCGACAAGTCAGGTAAGTCTAAAGTTGCGATAAACGGTAACTCCCGATTAGGATCCCTAAAACTCTGGGTCATGAGACCAGCCCCAGGAGGAGGATATCCAGGATAACTAGGAATAGGAATTGCATTTGGGATATTGTATCCTCCCGGAAAACCAGGATTAACCGGACCGTACTGGGGTTGTTGAGGCTGTTGATAAGTGTACCCAGGATACGGTTGATACTGATAGACTGGCTGCTGCACAGCAGGACCGAATTGGTACTGTCCCTGGTACGATTGATAAGTAAATTGTGGTTGACTTGTGACAGCCGTACTTGAACCAGGTTGTCCTACAGGCATCTGAACCAAAGTTTGAATCGTAGATCCAGACGGTGGTAAAGATGTCTGAGGAGTAGATACAGGAACAGTATAAACCGGAGCTGTCGATACTCCAGAAGTAGGTGGGGTAGATTGAACAGATGTTGCGGCAGTTGTAGCAGTCGTTTGAGGTGGAGTACGAGGTGTACTAGGCCCAGGCTGAGAAACTACCAAAGGTACAGAAGTTTGAATGTTAGACTGGACTGGTTGCTGGGGTGTACCAGAAACTAAGGGTTGTCCAGTTTGAGATGAAAATTGTACACTTTGCTGCAACACCTGTTGAGTTTGCGATGGATCCCACACTATATTCATTCCGGGGTACTGACCCATAACAAGTTGAGAAAACTGAGGACCATAACCAGGTTGAGGGTAGGATTGATAATTGAAAGGTACATTTCTCGTTCCTTGAACATGCGTTTGACCGGAGGGTGGTTGGAAACCTTGGTTCGAGTACTGACCTTGGGGTTGATACCCTTGAGGCACGTACTGGTACTGGGGTTGACCTTGAGGTATAAATTGATACTGGGGTTGACCTTGGGGTAGAAATTGAGTCTGGGGTTGACCTTGAGGAACGTACTATCCCGTAGGTATGTACTATCCTTGAGGTTGCCCCCCAGATGCAAATTGTGTACCTTGAGGTTGCCCCCCAGGCGAGAATTGAGATTGCCCCCCAGGCGGTAACTGGCCACCTTGAGGTTGAGGATTGGGAATAGAACCTGACATCATAAGAATGTCTTCTACGCTCAACGGCTTAGTACCATTGCTTCCAGTTAATAACCCTTGCTCAATGGGTTGGGGAGATTCTCCCGAAAAAGTACCAAAAAGGGACTGATACCCAGAGGGAACAGAAGGACCGCCGTACAAAAAGGATTCAGGCGATTGAGTAAACATGGATGACTGTCCTGACATATTTACATGAGTATAATAACCTCTAGGTGTTGGGTGATAAGGAGCACGAGGTGGTGAAAATCTTAACCCTGAGTTTTCTAAAAAATTAGTCAAAGAAAGATACCAAGAACTGCTCCTAGGCGGACTATAAAAAATTGATTCATGCTCCCTTAGCTCAATAACAGGTTGATTTTCAGGGATAGGGATGTCTACTTCTTCTTCCAGAGCAAGTTCTTCAATAGCAATAAGTCCAGAACGAAGATCTTGGGTGATTACTCTTTCTACCCTAGGTGAACCAGGACCACTAAAAGTTGGAGAAACAAACCCCGATGTCGGAGTAGCAGCAAATTCACTTTCAGGCTCGAATATTTCAGGTTTCTCACCTATATCACTAGTAGATGAAAAGCTACCAGTAACTTCGGAAACAGACACTGACTGTGGATTATAATCTGCCACTAACGGTGGAAAATCAGGATGTACAATCAAAGAAGATTCTCCTTCTTCATGTGACCCAACTCTACTGTCTCTAGGAGTTACGAGGACTTTCAAGCCTTCAAGCTGGCTTGGTACTTCCTCAGGAGGTTGTCCCCGATGTCTATGGGACTTCCTCAGTAACTTAGCCACGTTTACAAACTCAGGAGGTTGGCCCCGAAGTCTACGAGACTGCCTTGGTAATTCAGCCACAGTTAAAAACTTTTAACTACTTCACGTGCAAACAAAGTAAAATCTCAATGAAAACCACCTAAAGCCTCTAAAGAACCAAACAAATTTGAATCACACGCCTAAAGAATCTAGGAGATCAAACACACACAAATAGTAACTTTCCGTACTGAAAACATAGTTGGTGATGAAATCCAACGTCGCAGAGTTCAATACAGAAATGGCGGTTGGAACAGTTACCCCGGCAACCTGCTTAATGAATAGACTGGCACAAGTTCCTCCACTTAACCGTCTCGAGTGAAGAGAACCCCCCAGAAAATCCTAGTGAGTCTAGCCGACGTCTGCTCCAGGTACAGTGGGATCTTCCCACCACTGTCACCTCAGGAAGAGTCCTAAAGAATATGGCCACTAAGGTTACCAACTGAGACAAATATACATGGGGGAATAGTCTACGATCCGATACGCACGCAAGGGCAGAGTAGCAAGCTCAATCCCCTTGAAGGCTCCTTGACATAATCCAAGGTTTACCAACAAGTGACCCCAGGCTCCTCGACAATGGTTAATCCGAGGTTTACCGTTTTTAATACGTGAATATCTGGCGTCGTTTCCAATGAGGAAGGATTGATTCCCACACGGGTTCAGACACGATCTCGTGCTTCTCCTTTAAGAGGAGCTTTCCCAGAGCATAAATGCAACAATTGGATTTCTTCCCTACCACAAGATACAGCTACTTGTTTGTTTTTACTGTCTTGGAGAGTTAATTACTCTCCTACTCCAAGACACTAGCCTAAGCTAAGTTGGTGTATCAGAGCCCTAGAAATAAAAATGTTACTAGATGAATTTTACTTTAAGCGTTATTTTTATTGGTTTTTGTTTAAGTCAAAAGGTGCGGAGATGAAACTCGTGGTATGAAGACTCGACTCAAAATCACTAAAAATGCACCTAAGATGATTTAAACAACCCTTTTCCCTTCGATGAACTTCTAAACTAAGAAAGAGTTTGAGAATGCAAATACTTTTGTAAACACAAATCTTTCTCAATCAAACAAATTAAAAGAAGAGCTTTTGTCCTTTTCCAATGCACTCAAAACGAGACAACTAGTTATTTCACAAAAATTTCCCTTTTCGTTTCAAAGCACTCAATCACTACAACAACAAACTTTTTTCCAAAAGAGATTTTTGTATTTTTATAAAACACTCAAAACTATGAAAATGGCTAACTTTGAGATCTATAAATTATAAAAACCTATTTGAAGTCAAAGCCTACTAAATGTCTTTTTTAAGGATGTTTTATTTAGCTAGATGTAAGCTAAGGACCAATTTATGTAGAATCACAAATAAGTCAAGAACAACCAATTTTGTTTTCTTTTTGAAAATGAAAATCCAAACTTTTAAACATAAGCTTTTCGAAGTTTTGTAAAGAGAAAACTCAAAGCGGATTCCTCAACAAGGGGAGATTTCATAAATGGTCAGACTCATAAGAAGGCTGGTAGACACTAAGGTGATCTGAAGTCCCTACAGCTTCTAAACTCAGAGCTACTACATAACCAAAATGAAAAACAAACCCAACAAGCAAAACTCCTAGGAATTTCACCTAAAACCCTAACACTAATGAAATCAACCTAAGGAAAGCTTCTGACAAGTTATATGCAGGTCTGGGCAGTGGATAACAATTTCTAAACAAAAACTAAGCTGACTAACAGAGGAAATCTTAGGTTTTTCAAAATTTTGACAGGGTCCGCAGGCCCACAGTTGACACAGGTGCGGTCCCGCTCTGTGCTAAAAGCCAAGATGCGGATAGGTACGCACTGTGTCAAACGGCTAGGGTGCGGTCCTCTCCCAAAGCTATGAAAAACAAAAAATAACCCTGGATCTACAAACTCTACCCAATTTTACACACAACAAGCCAAAAACAGAAACAAAAACACAATTTCTCAGGTCAAAGTAAAAACAAGGAAAACAATCAAGTCCCCAGCGGAGTCACCATTTTGTCACACGGAATAAGTTGATCTTGCGGACAAGATAGACCTTCCTAGAATCTAAAGAAGACCTAATGACAAGCAAACCAACCAGACACTATCTTTCTCTAAATATGCTTTAATAAACAATGGCAAACAAGTGTTTTTAGGGCCTACCTTAGGTCCAATGCAAGTTTGTGGATGCCCTCGCTCCTTCGATCCAAATGAGCTCCTTTGTCGCGAATCTGCAAACACAAACAAGGCAAACAAATTAAATAGCACCTGAAAAGCCAATATCATAAAACATATTTAACATGAAAGTCAAGGAGTCCATGAAACAAATAACATGAGATACTTGTTGAGAAAAATGAGTTTGATTGTATTAATTCAAAAGAAGAAGAACTTTACAACCTTTGCCTTGACGCTGTACAAGCTCCTCCCAGGGTTCAGCAAGAATTCTCCTCTACTTTGACAAGTTTCACTCACTCCCCAATGAAGCCAAAAAGGTATGTGATCTCTCCTCTTAAGCTCAACTAGGAAGTCTTGATTTCACCAGCATTTACCCTCAAAAATGTTCAGCTTCTAACCTCCCCAGCAACCAGCCCAATGCCTGTATTTATAGTGCAATGGAGGGAGGTTACTAGGTCCTCCTTCAAAGGGATAAAGCCCTCCTTCAAAGGGATAGCTCCTCTTATCAAGGTATTAGCTCCTTCTCTTTTGGGATGCATGAACCACCTCAGAGCGAACAATCCACGTCAAAATTCCTTCTAGAATCCTCTAGAATTAACCCAAAGTGAGTTTTTTAAGATAAAACTTGCGCCTTTTGACTTTCACAGGGGTCCACACCCACACTGTTAGGGACAGAGCGGACAGGTCCGCAGTTTTTGTACACAGAAGGTGC
This sequence comes from Pinus tabuliformis, assembly GCA_031772625.1. Lineage (NCBI taxonomy): Eukaryota > Viridiplantae > Streptophyta > Pinopsida > Pinales > Pinaceae > Pinus > Pinus tabuliformis. The sequence continues at coordinate 80,868,048 of CM062820.1, read as the reverse complement.
GGGACCGCAGGTGACAGTGAGAGAAAGTGCGGAACCAGAGTTACATTGATTTTTAATGTCTTTCTCTCATTTCCAAAGCTTGATTTGAAGCACTGAGGTCTGAGACTTGCTTAGGAGGACAGTACAAGTGATGATAGACCCATACTGACTACAAATAATCATGGTGACGATATTTTTGTGTAACAGATGTTGTCGGTGATGTTAGAAAATTATATATTACAGAGCAATGGAACACATAAAATATTGCAGAAATATAAACACAGAAAATGCATAAAACAAGAGAGACACAGATATACGTGGTTCACCTAGTTTGGGCTACATCCACGGAGAAACAACAGTCCTTATTTTTATATTATCCAGCAAACTGAAGAGATACAACCTACAACAAATCCGTTGTTGGGTGTGGAGCCTGATTATCTTCTTCATTCAAAGGTATCGCCGCATTGGACCCATAAAATATTCGTTGTAGGGGGGGTCCAGGGGGGGCAGCTGCGACCTTTGGGAGCTCCCCCCTAACGAGGGGATCGGGGGCAGTGCCCCCGAAGCTAAGAATAGATGTAAAATTGCCTTGTAAAATGTTGTAATTTCGTAGTCAATATGGGTCATTCATTAGGTGGAGATCTGATGGTAGAAGTTATGTTTAATTTAGGGTTTTTTGCCCTAGAAGGCAACCCCTCGCTATATATGAGGGAATTGTATTGCGTCTATGCATATCTGTATTCTAAGTGAGGAAGAGAGAGGAGATTGAGAGTGAAGAGGGAATTATAGCAGATCTGTTGTAGGTTGTATCTCTTCAGTTTGCTAGATAATATAAAAAGAAGGACCGATTGTTTCTCCGTGGACGTAGCCCAAACTGGGTGAACTACGTATATCTGTGTCTCTCTTGTTTTATGTGTTTTTTGTGTTTATATTTCAGCAATATTTTATGTGCTTCATTGCTCTATAATATGTAATTTTCTAACAGCTGGTATCAGAGCCGAAGGTCTTTTTGCCTGATAAATTCACAGGAGAGAAGGGTTCCTGGTTTGAGTGGGAGCAATAGCGAAAGATGGTAGGTTTAGGGTCGAAAAATTTAACGGCCAAAACTACCAGCTGTGGAAGATGCAGATGGAAGATTATTTGTACCAAAGAGATCTGTACCAACCATTGAGCAGAAAGACAAAGAAGCCGACGAGTATGACAGACACAGAATGGGATATTCTCGACAGAAAGGCACTTGGAACAATACGGCTATGCCTAGCGGCATTGGTAGCATTTAATATTTCAAAGGAAACGACAACAGAGGGTTTAATGTCGACATTGGCCAAACTATATGAAAAACCCTTGGCCTCAAATAAGGTATTTCTTATGAAGCATTTATTTAATATGAAGATGTCAGAAGGTGGATCTGTTGTTGATCATTTAAATGAGTTTAATACAGTTACCAGTCAGTTAAGTTATGTAGGGGTAACTTTTGATGATGAAGTTAGGGCTCTGTTATTTCTGTGCTCATTGCCAGAAAGTTGGAATGGTTTAATTATGGCCATTAGTAACTCTGTCTCTGGATCTAGTACTTTAAAGTTTGATGATGTTGTTGATGCAATCCTTAGCGAGGAAATGCGACGGAAAATCTCTGGTGAGACATTAGGTAATGCTTTGACTGCAGAGATTAGGGGAAGAAAAATGGAAAGAGGAAAGAGCCCTGGATATCGCAGTAAGTCAAGAAAAGGCAGATCCAAGTCCAGATCGGGAATAGTGTGCTGGAAATGTGGGAAGAAAGGACACCTAAAGAAAGACTACAAGTCTCGAAAGGTAAAAGAAGGAGACGCACAACAAGAGAATAATCATGAAGCGAATGTAACAGGTGATGTGTTGCAAGATGCTTTGATTCTTTCATTAGAAAATATTATTGATGCCTGGGTGGTAGATTCAGGGGCCTCATTCCATGCCACACCTGATAGGAAACATTTTTATGATTATGTTCAAGGATATTTTGGACAGGTTCGATTAGGTGATGATAAACCCTGTAAAATCATTGGAATGGGTATAGTTTTCATAAAACAACAAAATGAAATCAGTGGCTATTGAAGGAGGTAAGTCATGTTCCAGATCTGAAGAAAAATTTGATTTCAACAGGGCAGTTGGGAGGTGAAGGTTGCGTAACTACTTTCACAGATAAAACCTAGAAGGTCACTAAAGGATCCCTGGTAATAGCGAAAGGAGGAAAGGTTGATACATTGTATTTATGCAATGGCATTTCTAATTCTGTTAATGCTTTAACCTCTACAGGAGAAGATACAAAATTGTGGAATCATAGGCTCGGGCACATGAGTGAGAAGTTATTCAATTTGGGCCATTCATTAGCTGGAGATCTGACTGTAGAAGTTATGTTTAATTTAGGGTTTTTTGCCCTAGAAGGAAAACCCTTGCTATATATGAGGGAATTGTATTGTGTCTATGAATATCTTTATTCTGAGTGAGGAAGAGAGGGGAGATTGAGAGCAAAGAGGGAATTACAGCGGATCTGTTGTAGGTTGTATCTCTTCAGTTTGCTAGATAATATAAAAAGAAGGACTGGCTGTTTCTCTGTGGACGTAGCCCAAACTGGGTGAACCATGTATATCTATGTCTCTCTTGTTTTATGCGTTTTCTGTGTTTATATTTCTGCAATATTTTATGTGTTCCATTGCTCTATAATATATAATTTTCTAACAACTGGTATCAAACCCAACAGGTGAAATCCTTAGTGAGGAAGTGCGACGGAAAAGCTCCGTTGAGACATCAGGTAATTCTTTGACTGCAGAGACTAGGGGAAGAAAAATGGAAAGAGGAAAGAGCCCAAGATATCATAGTAAGTCAAGGAAAGGAAGATCCAAGTCTAGATCGAGGATAGTGTGCTGGAAATGTGGGAAGAAAGGACACCTGAAGAAACATTGTAAGTCTCAGAAGGGAAAAGAAGGAGACGAGCGACAAGAAAACAATCGTGAAGCGAATGTGACAGGTGATGTATTGCAAGACACTTTGATTCTTTCATTAGAAAATATTATTGATGTGTGGATGGTAGATTCAGGGTCCTCATTCCATGCCACACCTGATTGGAAACATTTTCATGATTATGTTCAAGGATATTTTGGATAGGTTCGTTTGGGTGAAGATAAACCCTGTAAAATCATTGGAATGGGTAAAGTTTTCATAAAATAGAAGAATGGAAACCAATGGATATTGAAGGAGGTAAGGCATGTTCTAGATCTGAAGAAAAATCTAATTTCAACAAGGCAGTTGGGAGGTGAAGGTTGTGTAACTACTTTTACAAATAAAACCTGGAAGCTCACTAAAGGATCCCTGGTAATAGCAAAAGGAGAAAAGGTTGGTACATTGTATTTATGCAATGGTATTTCTAAGTTTGTTAATGCTTTATCCTCTATAGGAGTAGATACAACATTGTGGCATCATAAGCTTGGGCACATGAGTGAGAAGGGGATGCAGATTATTCATTCAAGAAATTTGTTGCTAGGTTTGAAGCATGTTGATTTGGAATTCTGTAAGAATTGTGTTTATGGAAAACATAAGAGAGTCAGATTTCTCATAGTTGGGAAAGAAAAGAAGAACAAAAAATTATAGCTTATGCATACAGATGTATGGGAACTTTCTCAGGTATAATCTCTTGGTGCCTCTCGCTATTTGTTGGAAATAATACTGAGAGGGGGGTGAATCAGTATTATCAGATCAATAATTTTATTTCCCAAACAGATTTATATACGTTACTGCAGTGAAGTGAACTAGCATGTACACGTGACTGTGCTTAAAGAAACTAACGTATATGCAGAGAACTTGTGATTTAGACAGTTTATCATGTGTTGAGCTTAAACTAGTATATTAGAGATTTATTAAACAATGCAGTAAAAGAAGAATAAAGCATCACACATAAGCAACACACATGAACACCGAGATTTAAGGTGGAAACCTAATGTGGGTAAAAACCACCTGCTGCTGTCATCTCTATCTTCTTTTAATAATAAGAAAATCTGTTTACAATCTTGTGTTGGTGCAGACTCATACCAGTACGCAAGCTTCTACCTGAAGAAGGCTACAACCTTCTCTCGTTTTCCAGCTTCTACTAGAAGGGAGCTACAACCCCCTAGTTCTTGTACTAGCCAATATGTTTACTAGTATGTAGGTGCGAGCCTACAGAAAAACTCCATTCTTCCACCAGGGACCACGTTTCATGACTTTTTAGATTGGATACTCCTAGATCACAACACCACAAACTAAAGGCCATGTTTCATCAAATTTTCACACTGGACCCATCAAATCCTTTTAAACTTAAACTGCATCAACCAATATTCAGTTAATCTGAACAATCAGATCACTGACACCAGAACTCTATGCTGAACCCAAAACCCTGCATCATCATCCAGAACTAGCTGTAACCTCAAAAATCATGCATTAGAGTGTATACGCTACTTGGTTGAACCCAACTTGCGTGTATACGCTACTTCCTTTAACCCAACCTGTGTATATCTCTAAAGATACTGAATCATACACTTCTGAACCACAGACTATACCAATCAATGACATTCTAAAGATCTATTGTCATATTACAGAGTTAAAAATAGATAGCAACAAGGATCACCCTTCCTTCTTAATCAATCAATCAATCAAACTCAATTTCCTTATACAACAGTTCTATGTTCAGATCTAAGAGGACTTCATTGACAGACAGCAGTAAAACAACAAAATTCAATTATATAGATCAGTCAGATCTGAACAAAAGCTTTTCTTTTTGTATACGCTACTTGGAAGAGTTGAACCTACATGTACATGCGCCTTGGCCGAGAAGAACCTGCGTACAGATCTACAAATTTTGACTCAGAACTTTGCTACAATTCCAGACTTCAGACAAACCCAGATCATGATAGATAAAAAAATAGAACAGGTGCAAAAACATTAGATTTGGTCACAACCAATATTAGATCATTCAAGAATAACTCATTTCAAGTCTCATGATTCCTGATCCAACGTTGAACTCAAGGTGCACATGAATATTTCAGATCTAGTCCCAAACATAACCCTGCAACATAATATATACTTCAAATAGAAGTATTCCTTAGAATCTCATTGCTTACGCACTTTGGCCTAATGACCTTTTCCTCCTTACCTCCTTATATATTCTTAGGCCTTTCTCAATACCTTGGACCAAAACCACTTAGGACCAATACCTTGGACCCAATACCTAGGGTCAATACCTTGGACCAAATGCCTCAGACCAATTACCTTGGACCAAAATACCTTAGATCAAATACCTTGGACCAAAAACTTGGTTTTCCAACATGTACGCGCTTTTCCTCCTATGAAAGTGTGTGTATACACTATACGCTACGTTTCTTCTGTTAAACTGTGTGTATACACGCCTTGGACAAAGTGAACCAACGTATACCTCTCTTTCTTCATTCTTTAGAGTCTGATATGTAATCCTTTATTGTTGACCTGCTACACTGTGAACTTTCATCTGAGTGAGTTGCCATCAAGGAAAATACCTGTATCATAATGCCAACAATCTCCCCCTTTGGACCTTTGGACTTGATGGCAACAAAAACACCAAGACACTCTCCCCCTTTGACATCAAGGGCAAAGGGCGGACCAAGATATTCTCTCCCCTATGTTGTTCATGCTCCCCCTGAGTACATGTTGAATTCTCTGATTGAGCTCCCTTTGTACATGCTGAGATGCACTGAAACCGTACATGCTCCCCCTAAGCACAAGAAGAGTCTGCAAAAATACATACATCCATCTCCCAACCAAGTGGGGATATACCAAATTTGACTCATCCACCCAACCAAGTGGGGATATACCAATTGTTTATACATGACAGAAATATAATTACATCATCCATCCCATGCAAAGTGGGGATACAAATTACATCATTTGTCTAATAGGACTCATTCAAATGTATGAGAAGACATATCACACCCTATAATTTTACATGACTTAAGCAACAAAAGGTATAAATATCTGAAGCCATAGCTGGACTCAACAACCATAATGCCAACAATGTAGAATGCGAGTGAAGGCTAATGCTCCCCCTGAACCTGTGCTACCTGTGCATTGTTAACAAGTCAATGATCAAGGCATCTTTTTCAGTTAGATAAAAATTAATGAACAGAGCATATCAATAGACTGTAATCATCAACATAAGATAGAGAACCCATATCAGAGCCTGCCCCACTGTTTTTCTTGTCTGAAAAAACATATACGCTCCTTGATCCACAGAAACCCACGTGTGTACACAACTATACTTCATGAAGCATGCGTATAACAACCTTTCTCTGAAAAAAATAGATTTAACAACAGGATGATGCAGCAACTACTCCCAACTTTTGTCTGAGATATTCAAATGTTTCTCTGGGCAGTGGTTTAGTGAATATGTCAACAACCTGTTCTTTGGAGGGAACATACTCCAATTTGACCTTTTGTTCAAGCACTTGTTCACGTAGAAAATGGTATTTGATGGGTATGTGCTTGGTCTTGGAGTGCATGACTGGATTCTTTGAAATACTAATGGCACTTGTATTATCACATAAAATGGATATGGGTGAAGTATATGTGATCTGAATGTATTGCAAGGTTTGCATCATCCAAAGTAGTTGTGTGCAGCAAGATGTAGCAACCACATATTTTGCTTCAGCTGTGGATAAAGCAATTGAACTTTGTTTCTTGCTGAACCAAGATACTAACCTGGAACCCATATAGAATGCACCACCACTAGTGCTTTTTCTGTCTTCAACACTCCCTGCCCAATCTGCATCTGTATATGCATGAAGAGTAAGATCTTCATCTCTAGGATAACATAAACCAAATTCCTGAGTTCCTTGAAGATATTTGAAAATTATTTTGGCTGCATGAAGGTGTGATTCCTTTGGATTTGCTTGGAATATTCCAACTATTCCTACTGCATGCATGATGTCAGGTCAGGTACCTGTTCGATAAAGCAGACTGCCAATCATGGATCTGTAAGTTGGTTTATGTACTACTGCTGATTCATCATTTGAGCTAAGACTGCATCCTGTTACCATTGGGGTACATACAGGTTTAGAATATTTCATTCCATACCTTTTCAAGATCTGTTTTAGATATTTGGTTTGTGAAAGAAAAATACCATCTTTATTTTGTTGAACTTGTAGATCGAGAAAATAGGTAAGTTCACCAAGCAAGGACATTTCAAATTCTTGCTGCATTACTGAAGCAAAATTTTGACTCATGGATTCTTCATTGCTACCAAAAATGATATCATCAACATAAACAATAATAATTAGCAATTTATCAGTTTCAATCTTTGTATATAGATTGTTATCTGCTGAACCTTTTGTAAAACCTTGTTGGTGTAGATATTTGTCAAGGCGGTAATACCAGGCCCTTGGAGCCTGTTTCAGACCATAGAGGGCCTTTTTTATTCTACATACAAGTTTTTCATCATTTCCAAGAATGAATCCTTCTGGCCGTTCAATATAAACTTCTTCTTCTAAATCTCCATTTAGGAAGGCTAATTTTACATCCATTTGGTATACTTTGAAATTCTGAAAGCTAAAGAGAGCAAGAAACATCCTTATGGCTTCAAGTCTGGCAACAGGTGCAAAAGTTTCTTCAAAATCTATACCTTCTTGTTGAGCATACCTTCATGTTGAGCATACCCTTTAATGAATTCTCCATTTTCATTCAGCTTGTTTTTGAATATCCATTTAGTTCCTATAATATTTTTATCATGAGGTCTAGGAACTAATTCCCAAGTATCATTTTTTTCAATTTGCTCAAGTTCTTCATCCATGGCCTTGACCCAAAATTCATCTTTGCATGCTTATTTTACATTTTGAGGTTCGGTGGAGGATAGTAATGCTAGATAGCTTGAGGTCCCTGTAATAGTTCTTCTTGTCTGTACACTTGCCTCTTTTTCCCCTAAAATTTGAGTTTCTGGATGATTTTTTTGAACATACCTGGACGGAATCTTTTCTTCCACCATTATTTCCTCTTCTGGTGCTTCATTGGTTTCTTCTTCAATATGATTTTGATTTGATGTGGGAAAATAATCCGCATCTTCTTCATTGTCATAATATTCTGTTGATTCTATTTGTTTTGGATTTTTGCATGCTTCATCAACTACAACATCAATGCTTTCAACAATTTTTCCAAGTCTTTTATTATAACATTTATATCCTTTACTTCTGGAAGAATAACCAAGAAGAATACCTTCATCTTCTCTGGGTTCAAACTTACCGAGTTTTTCATCAGTCCTTTTGATATACCATTTGCTTCCAAAAACTTTAAAGTATTTTACAGTAGGAGTCTTACCATACCAAAGTTCATGTGGAGTTTGAGTGTTGTTTAATCGAACATTTGCTTGGTTGAGAATAGTTACAGCAGCGAATGTAGCTTCACCCCAGAAGGTTACAGGAGTTCCAGATTCATCTAGCATAGCTCAAGCCATTCATTGAGCTGTTATGTTCATTCTTTCAACCACACCATTTCGTTGAGGAGTCCTTGTGGTGGAGAATTGCATTTTTATTCCATGTTGTTCACAAAAGTCAAAGAATTCATCCGAGGTAAATTCCCCTCCTCGATCAGATCTGAGGCATTTGATTTTTCGATCTGATTCATTTTCAACCAAAGCTTTGAAGGCTTGGAACTTTTCAAAAGCTTCATCTTTATGCTTTAGAAGACCTATCCAACACATTCTGGAAAAATCATCAATGAACAAAATAAAGTATTCTTCTCCACGAGGTGATTTTTTTCTTGATGGTCCACATAAATCAGTATGGACAAGTTCAAGAGGCTTACTAGCTGACCCTTCCTTTACCATGAAGTGAACTCTAGTTTGCTTGCCGATTTGACATGGTTTTCATATTGTATTTTTTGGGATGCTGATATCTAGAAGATCACGAACAACCTTGAATCTGCATGCTTTTCTTATTTGAGAAAAGCTTAGATGTCCCAATATTCTATGCCACAGCCAATTTTCATCATTTTTGCTTAGATATCACTTTTGTTGTCCTCCCTTGGGTATGTATAAGTTGTTTGGAGTTCGTGTACCTTTGATCACAATCTCTCCTGTATCAATCTCATGAACAACACATCTGTTTGATCGAAACACCACTTCATTTCCTTGATCACACATTTGACTGACACTCAACAGGTTATGCTTTAAACCATCTACATACATAACATTTCCAGCTTTAACCTTTTCTTTCAAGAAAACAAAGCCTTTACCTTTTATGATAGCAGGAGTGTCATTTCCAAATGATACATTCTTTTCCTTTTCTAAGGAATTATATGAGTGAATTTTTTCTTTGTCACTTGTCATGTGTTTTGAGCATCCATTGTCGATGTACCACTGATTTTCTTGTCCTTCTGCATACAAGGTTATACCACATCTTTCTGTTTGAGATTCTTTTCTTCTCCATATCTTAGGATTTAATGGAGATTTCTCCTTTGGAGATGTTTGCCGAAATTTTCTCTTGCATTCAGATTCTTCATGACCAAAGTTGTTACAGATTGAGCATTCTATTTCATTTTCAAGAAGAGAAAAGTTATTATAGGAACTTTTCTTGATCCCTGTTACATTCCTTTGATTTTGTGCTTCTCTAGTCATGATGGTTTTGTAAGCAACGCATTGAGCAACTTTGTGTCCAAAATTATGACATGAAAAACATTGCCCATTAAAGAAGTTCCTGCGACTATAAAATCTATTGACCTGGTGATTGTAGTTTCTATTGATATTCATCTTTGGAGAAAATTAGGTACGATTTACCTGAGGTTGGTTGTGGCTTCTATTCATCCTTGGAGTAAATTGAGTATGATTTACCTGGTGATCTGCTTTATGCCTTTGCTGACTATTGTCATACTGTTCACTAGTCTTTGCTGCATCAAGATAGCTTTTGGTGGAGGTTGACGGCTTTTGTGATTGAGATGCTTCTTCAGTATATCCAAGACCTGTCTTTATCAGAGGAGAACGCTGAACTCTGATAGTTTCATTTAAAGTTTTTGATCCTTTAGCAAAACTAAGATTGAGAGATTTTGTTTTCTCAAGATCCTTTCTTAGACCCACAATTTCACATTCTAGTTTTTCATTGTGTTTTTCTTTTTCAACAAGTTGGTATGTTAAGATATCTATAATCATATTCTTTTCTTCTAAAGAGATTTTGAGTTTAGATATTTCTTCATGAAGGTCTTCCTCTTCTAAAGTATCCCAAAAATTATCATTGTCATAAGCCATGAGAAGTCTATAATCTTGTCTAGTTTCATCTTCATCACTATTAGATAAACCATCACTGTCTTCATGAGTATAGTAACTCATTTTATTCACAACTTGTTTTCTATTCCCTTTTGCATATTCCTTTCCTTTTTCAAATTTTTCTTTATGAGGACATCTGGCAGCGTAATGACCAACTCTGCCACTGTTATAAGACAAATTGACCTCCTAATCAACTCAGAGGAGAAAGACAAGATGACTGAAAGAATGACCACAATTGCAGGCCCAGAATCCACACTAATGCTCTCTGTACATTGATAACCTGCTTTATAAAGCTTGTTTACAAGCATAAAGGAGCGTTAGTCAACCTGCTAACTCTTGTTGTTAGACCAAGGGGAGCGTTAGTGAACTTTAGTGATGCTCAAGTGGTTATGCCAACGAATATGCCATTAAATATCTAGATATTATTTCCATAAATTTGTGCAAAGAAAGCAGGGAAACTCCAAAAATCAAGATATTTGGAGAAATTCTATTCCGAAAATAGAGGAAAATGGGAAAAAGCTGGTAAACGAGGCAGGTTCATGGTTTTTACCCAAATGAACTACAGGTGGAGTTGGGCAGCCCTAAATCGATTGCTATATAAGCAACGAGAGGGCCATTGCACAATGGTCAGAGCATTTAGAAGGATAGTACATGGTGTTGTTGTGATATTGTCATATTCTTGAAGGAGCTAGCTGAAAGAAGGAGAGAGAGAGAGGAAGAAGGGATAAGGAAGGCTGATACAACAGGGTTGTTGTAATCACTCTTATGTTCTAAATATAGGACTGTGGTTGTGTTCCACTACTCGAAGTGTCGGTGATATTGTGCATTTATTTGTTCATTCTGATGCTTGTTGTGTTGAGTAGATAAGTTACACATTTATACATGTTTGTTACAGATTCTTTCATTAATTGTCAGAAGTATATGCTGTGATTGGTTTGCTTCGTTCTTTTGTGCAGGAATCGTCTTGGAGCCGGTCAGGAGGAGTTCTTCTTACCGCACAGAGATCCCCAAGCGAATCTAGAAAGAACCAAAGGTGATCCTTTCTCCATATCCTATCAATATATGTTAGATAGATGAACATGTGTGTAACAAGTACCTTTTGCAGATAACCTTATGGTCTGTCAGAAGTCCCGGGAAGACTTTTGAGGGTAGTTTTCATCCCGTGCATTTTACCCCATAGCAGAACTGGTGACTCCACTGGGGACTATACATTTAGTTCCCGATTATCCGGACTCCTCTCAGATCTCTTCTCTCTTCTATGAGCTTCCCGCTTCTTCATATCCTTCTCTGATCCACCATCTAACTTGTTGCATCCTGCAAAGTTGCTTTCTCTTCAAAAATTGATCCCAAAAGCCCACTTTTTGAGCTCTTTCCCTCACTAACGCAGGTTGCTGGTCTACACAGAGCTTTATAAAGCTCTTTGACTGTGCACAGGGAGCGTTAGTGGCCAAACTAAAGCTCTGTTTACACATAGACAGAGTGTTAGTGACCCATTTCCATGTTTTTCAAGAGATTTTGTGGACCAAAAGGGGGGGGAACTTGTCCCAAGGGCTAAATTAAGATCTGCAATAGTATCATGCTAACAAATTTGGTGTCTTAAAATTTATTTTTTAAGAAAATGCTTTAGTTTTTCTCTCATAAAAGAAATTTTTGTTGAAAGAAAAGCTGATAAATTGTACATCTCCTTCTGTCAAAATAGTTGTAGGCTGCTTTCTTTTGGTTCAATAGTTGTTAGGGAATATTGAGAAAAGGAACTTTCGGTTATGCAAAGTGTTGAAATGACTTTAGATGCATTGACGAATACATGAATATGTGAAATGATACATATGTAGAAAAAGACTTGTTTGCATAAGAAATTGAAAAAAAAAATTCAAAGCATTATTCTACACAGTTTATCGAATCGAGAATCTCATCATATTCATACGTCAACACCCCCTCTGAAGACAAATAAGAAAGTACACTAAAATCAATCAGATACTCTTTTTTAGAGCACACCAACATTAAATAGATTAGGACCTTGGGATAAGAGAGTGAGTCAACTACCCAAGGTTGAAAATCAAATTAGTGTCGTTAAAAAGTGAAAAATCCTTCTGCACTCATATTACCGGCACCACTCCACTCACAACAGAGCTAAATACGAGAAAACATCGGATTGTAATCGAAGGTAGCCCGCCTTCTTTTACAACTCCTTTGGGCATTCTGTGTAACGAGGGTCCCTTCGGGAATTTCAGAACTGAGTCAGGGACTCAGGTATCCTGCCCACACAGCATGTTGTCTACGACTATGTTTCCCCTGGTAATGTCTGTGATTTGAGGTATCTCTAGTGGCCAATACTTCTAGGTACTTACCTAAGGTGACTGGGACGGGCTGTCCTAGTACCTCAAACGGACGGATCTACTTTGTCTTCATTTTTTGGGAGGGTGCTCGTCTTCACGAGAGTACTTGGCCCCTCAATCTGAGGTTCAGGCGAAGCTCAAAAGTAACTGTAACCGTACCTTTGGCCATCCTTCTTTGTTACTCATTGGGAGACTGGGTTTCATCTCCAGTAATCAGTGTTTATCAGACAAGGTAATTTCACTTTGTTTGTTGATTTTCATTTTTAGTCTATTTTTTCTTTTTAGGTACCTGAGTGCTATTGTTTTAGAGACTTAAAAAATATCACCTTAAAATTTATCTGATAAAATTTACCAGTTATTGTGGCTACATCCGGCCCTCACCGTCAATCGAGATGGTTGTTACGACTTCCTCCACTCATTGTGGAGGATCTGCCGACATCTACTGACGCGGATTCCTCATCTTCGAGGAATCAATCTCCTAAATCACACACAGGATCGTTCTGGACGACCGACAATTCTGATTTGCTGGAGGATTTCTTCACAAAAGGATTTCTTCCTCATTTTAACACTCCACTTACAAATCTATCGGATCCTGTTATTGCTCCCGTCGTACCTGTACTTCACTCTTCACTGGGAGGAACTCTCCCATCTATTCAGTCGACACCTCAAGGGTTGTGGAATTATAGAGACACTGTGAGTCCTCTACCACTTCCCCAGTCAACAGTCATCACAACACCGGCAATGTGGAACCCCGCAATCCCATTTGTCCCAGGTACTGCAACTCACATAACACCCTCTATCAGCGGAACCCAGCAGATGCCAGGTTCCACTCCTATGGTGTGCCAAAGCATACCTTCGACTAGTGCCACATATAGTGCTCCATATAACACTCAATGTGGCACTATGGGCATGGTTCCAGTTTACCAACACCAAGTTCGGCCACCAATGTATGGTTCTAACCCCCAGATTCAGATATCTGGGGCAGTTCCCAATATGCACATGGTGGCGGGGAATGTCACAGCTCCCCCGTCGTTCTCAGGCATGCATGGACAGTCGCTGATTGACATGATTTTTCCCTCTGTCAATCAAACCCATATGGTCAGTTCAGTGTCGGTTGGGAATCCACAAGGGATTCCCACTCAATCCATGGGGGCACCCTACTCACAAGCTCAGATGAGTCAAGGGGGCACCACTTATATTGGGGGCAACTTCATACCCCAGTATCAAAATCCTCATGGTAATCCACTTTACAACACTATACTGCAAAGCAACTGCTACACCTCACAGCCCATGTACAACATGGGGAACCAAACAATGGGCGGAGTGAAGAGCTCCTTAGGTCATCCATCATCACAATGGTCTGAGTCGGGGGCACCCAACAATTTGCCTTTTTTGGCAACATTGGATATCCCCAACTTATACAAGTTGACTAACGACCCCATCTACCATAACCTACAATGGTCGTCGATCCCGCATAAAATATCGGCGGATATTCCTAAGTTCGATGGAAAACAAGGGGAGGATCTAGGCACTCACGTCACCACCTACCATCTATGGTGTGTTTCTAACTCCATGGTGGATGACAGTGTCCGGTTGCGTCTTTTTCCCCACACCCTCACTGGCAATGCTGCAAAGTGGTATATTGAGTTACCACGTGCGTCAATGAATACCTTTGATGCTTTAGCGATGGAGTTCCTAAAGCACTTTCAGTTACCTATCCGTTATGAGACAGGGACGGAGCTCCTTACTTCGTTTCGTCAGGATACCACCACCCACATCTCCGATCATATCCATGAATGGAGACGTAGGCGGAGGTTAGTCAAAGCTCCCATCCCTGATTTTCTCTTAATAAACTGGTTCTGTAAGTCATTGCTCCCACAAATCGCTAGAGATGTTGCTCTAGGTGGTGCGGTCACGGAGGACCAATCCATACGTCGTGCCCAGCACTTGGATTTAATTTATTCACAGTCTGGCACTCTCTACGACATTATCCCCTATGCTCCCAGTAACCCCAATCCTCCCACCACTCAGCGCCCTGGAGTGCATGCTGACGAGATCGTCGGTGCAACCTCCATGAGCACTGTAAAACAACTCAGTGGGTCCGTTGCCAAGTTGGCAGTGGACCTCTCTACCAAAACGACTATTCTTCCTGCCACTGTGACTAACTATGTGCAGTCTACAAAAAATCCCAGTGGTAAGAAAAAGAAGAATAAGAAAAAGACCGCTCCTCCTGAAGAGTAGTCAACAAAGCAACCCAACCCAAAACAGAAGGTCGCTGCACCTACTGATGCGGAAAAGGATAAAGGCACCAACTATTCGTGCAAACTCTGTCTTGAAGATCATGAAACCTAGCGTTGTCCGCGTCTTCAAGAATGCATGGATTACCTTGCCAAAAGAGATTCTGGTAAGGCACCTGCTGTCCTTAGAAATCCTTTTCCTACTCAACAGCAGCAAAATCTCGTTGCCAACCAACCGTAACCCATGTCAAGGGGCAATGACGATTCGCAACACCCTTCAGCTGGTGAAGGGAGTTCTGTCGTTTACACATTTGGAACAGTAGATCTCACCACAAGAGCCAAATATTATGGAGCTCCTGTCACTCCAGTAGCAAAACCATCCTCAGGTCAAAACCCATCGCCGCCCAACGATCTGCATATCGAAAGGCCAGTTGAGGACTTTGTAATTTGACCCCCCAAAGGGGCACTTTGACACACAACACACAATACATCTGCACGTGCCGCCCAACACTACAATATCATAGAGGATTTGGTGCAAGCACCATCGACTATGTCGACGCTCGAAGTATTACAAACATGCCCCAACCAAAGGAAAGCTTTGCTTTCGGCTATTGGGGGTATTGAACCTACAGATTCCATGATTGCTATTTTCGACATGGACAAGTGTAAACATCCCCTTTCCCACCATCTTGCATTTCAGGTGCATATCACTTCGAAAGGTAAAAGTATACACCGAACTGTCATCGACGAAGGTGCTTCAACCTGCGTCATGTCGGCTTCATGTTGGCTCGCCCTAGGTTCCCCAACCCTATCCCCGCCGTCGAACTCCCTTAAAGATTTCGACAGCCACACCTTTGTCCCAAAAGGATACTTAGCCAGTTTTCCCATCACTTTGGCTGGGAAAACTGTAACAGTGGATGTAGAAGTCATGGACAAGGGACTCGACTATAATCTGTTGTTGGGTCGCAGTTGGACATATGCCATGACAGTCGTCGTATCTACTGTCTTTCACATCATCCAATTTCCATTGGATGGAAAGGTTATTACAGTAGATCAATTGTCTTTCTGCACCCCTGATTATTCACCATTACCAAGTGGCTCCGTACCCCTAGTAGGAGGTGGAACTAACTCTTACGTCAGTATCGGTACTGGTCTATTGAAGGCTTCTTCCCTCATGGGTTGTTTCCCTCTTCAGTTGCCCAAGGTTCCACAGATGGTCAATATGCTTTCATCTATTCCTCATGAACAGACCGATCCATGGATCCTTCTGGCTCCTTCAGACACTTACACATACAGAGAGAAAATGCCGCTGTCACCAGCTAAATCGGCCTACCAAGCCATTCAATTTGCATCTAAATCTCTGGTCACTTTGGTTTCGGCCAACAGTACCACTGCCCCTCCCATAACCGCTCCTTCTTTCGATCCACTCAATCAAGTCCTACATGTGGACGAAGCTATTAGAGAGATCACGAGGTTAGAAGAGCAACCTTGGGAGGATTCACACCATCATGTTTCAATATCTGATTCGGACATGATGCCTCTTCAAATCCTGTCCCCTGACACATGTGAAATTGTTTCCTCACCGTATACAACTATCCAACTTTTGGACTCGGAAGGAAATAGGGGCAATATTTCACACACATTTCTCCCTGATATTTCTGTCATGACAGGCATGGTGGAAAACATACGGAGTGGAGCCAATCACAATGCTGAGGAAATTGTGAGCTTCACCTACCCATTTAGGGACTTCCACAATGTTCTTCCTTGGTGTTATGAGGAAATACATGGCATAGACCCTTCTACTATCAAGCATGATATCGAAGAAGATCGAGCGTTCTTTTTATGGTATTTTTCTTGCTCGTTAATCCGAAAAACCTCGAGTATTCTTCTTTGGGCTCGTTAAACTACAACGAAGATAATAGAGAACTGTTAGGGATATTTTATTGCTCTTTAAAAAATATAAACATCCCTGAGCTTTTGTCCTTGCACTCGTTAAATCTATGCAACGATAAATAGAGCACTTTTGGAGACATTTTATTTCTCTTTAAAAAATATAAACACCTTCGAGTTTTTGTGGTAGAGCTCGTTAAACATATATACCACAACCTGTAAAGCACTTTTTTGGGATATTTTATCGCTCTTTAAACAATACAAACATCCCCAAGTTTTTCATCCTTTGCACTCGTTAAACATATGCAAACGATGCTCTGAGCACCTCTTTTTTGATCTAGTTCCAGCTCATAAACTGAAAAAGACCAAATGGAGCATCCTTTTTAGGCACTTTTTTCTCACTCTTTAAACTAAAAAATCTCGAGCTATGTCTTTCTGCTCATTAAACATGCTAAAGATGACCCAAGAATTCTTTCACGTACTCTTTTTAAGCTCGTTAAAAAATGAAAAATCCTGAGTTTTTGTTACTGAGCTCATTAAAGTGTCACGACAAAACACGAGTTTAGTCTGCCACCTCGTACTCGTAACAAAATGAGGTCGACATCTATTGGAAAAAGGTTTCTCTTTATCCGAGTCCAGTAGATTAAATACGGAAAAGTAACCGATACGGGTATACTATTAACCTTTTGTCACACCCATTTAACAACTATGACAAAGGGACCACCATGGAGTCTCTCTTTACGATCTTTTCAGACTCTCTAAAGATGAAAAGATCACTGAGTTGTCTAGTCTGGACTCTTTAAATACACAGACAAGGTATAGAGTCGTTCTTTTTATGATACTTTTTAGACTCTTAAAAGATGAAAAAATCGACAAGTTTGCCTATCTAGACTCATTAAATTAATCAGATAAGGAAAAGAGTCATTCTTTTTGCAATCCTTTTCATACTCTCTAAACATGAAAAGATCGATGAATTTACCCGTTTGGACTCATTAAAAATCAGACGGGGAAAGTGGAATTACAACTGTATCCTGAAGTGTGGTTTGGAAGCAAAAGTTCCCTTGAACATGGCACTCCCTCAAATAAACTGTCATTTTGACAGCCTCTCAATATGAACCCTACCAACCTATGAGTTTTTAGCCTATATACCCTGATGCCATTGCATCTTCGTATCTTAAACACTCTGTAGTGTTCATGAGTCTAGTGTTGTCTGGTTAAAACTGTTGTCATACCTTCTATTGTTCAAGGGTCCCTATTTGTTCCTCGATCAACTGACCCTACATATCCTTTCATCATGCCCTCTGTTGTTTAGACCCAAAAGCTCAAAAGATTCTTCAGAAAACAAAATCATCCTTGTCCAGTTTCGTGTCAACTGATGTAGGACACGTCATTGCCTACCTTTCAACAGGTTCCTTCCTATTGACTTCAACACTCTACCTAGGAAGATAACCCAGAAACACATTCAGTGCCTTAGTGCTTGCAGACATTAGTGGCAGGTTACCTTGTGTTTGATCACAGGTTTTCATCATTGGCTCCTAATTAAGAGATTCTATGAGTGTTCGACGACAAAAAACCTTTCACACTCGCTAGTTTGCACTGTGCATCTTGGAGACCATCACCATTATCGGTGGCCTTCCTTGCATCTGTTAACAGTCCCCATTATTGGCTGGTAATCAGATGATTTCGTGCATGTTCGACGTCAACTCATTTTATCACATGTACCAATATATGATGTTCAATGAAGCAGGAATCAAGACCTTGGGTAGAGGCTTGCATCATTCAGCCTTGTTTCCTCTCCCAAGCTACGATATTGTTCTTTGAAGACAACCATTTTAGGATAATCTATTATGACACTGGATCCACCCTATGCCATATTGGCGGCCAGCATTGTTATATCTCTGAGGAGAAAGTTACTCTGACATAGCTACTAAGCATGGGAATGCCTGACTCAGGACATGATTTTAGCAGTTCATATATGTACTTTTGTTGTATCAGGTTTTCCTTATCGCCCGAAACTTCTCTCTCTCTCTACAAAGATTTTGACAGGAAACTACAATATTTTCATAAAGTATTTCGGCCATCATCTCTGCCTCTGATCTCATACTTTAGGGGGCATCTGTTATAGGACAAATTGACCTCCTAATCAACTCAGAGGAGAAAGACAAGATGACTGAAAGAATGACCACAGTTGCAGGCCCAAAATCCACACTAATGCTCTCTGTACATTGATAACCTACTTTATAAAGCTTGTTTACAAGCATAAAGGAGCGTTAGTCAACTTGCTAACTCTTGTTGTTAGACCAGGGGGAGCGTTAGTGAACTTTAGTGATGCTCAAGTGGTTATGCCAACGAATATGCCATTAAATATCTAGATATTATTTCCCTAAATTTGTGCAAGAAAAGCAGGGAAACTCCAAAAATCAAGATATTTGGAGAAATTCTATTCCGGAAACAGAGGCAAATGGGAAAAAGTTGGTAAACGAGGCAGGTTCATGGTTTTTACCCAAATGAACTATAGGTGGAGTTGGGCAGCCCTAAATCGATTGCTATATAAGCAATGAGAGGGCCATTGCACAATGGTCAGAGAATTTAGAAGGATAGTACATGGTGTTGTTTTGATATTGTCATATTCTTGAAGGAGCTAGCTGAAAGAAGGAGAGAGAGAGAGGAAGAAGGGATAAGGAAGGCTGATACAACAGGGTTGTTGTAATCACTCTTCTGTTCTGAATATAGGATTGCGGTTATGTTCCACTACTCGAAGTGTCAATGATATTGTGCATTTATTTGTTCATTCTGATGCTTGTTGTGTTGAGTAGATAAGTTACACATTTATACATGTTTGTTACGGATTCTTTCATTAATTGTCAGAAGTATATGTTGTGATTCGTTTGCTTCGTTCTTTTGTGCAGGAATCGTCTTGGAGCCGGTCAAGAGGAGTTCTTCTTACCGCACTAAGATCCCCAAGCGAATCTAGAAAGAACCAAAGGTGATCCTTTCTCCATATCCTGTCAATATATGTCAGAAAGATGAACATGTGTGTAACAGGTACCTTTTGCAGATAACCTTACGGTCTGTCGGAAGTCCCGGGAAGACTTTCGAGGGTAGTTATCATCCTATGCATTTTACCCCATAGCAACCACAGGAAAATCATTTGAAGGGTAACTTACCTTTAAACCTTCAAGAACCTTGTTGAAGATTTTTGACAAAGTTTACCTCATCTTCTTCTTCTGAGATATGTTCTGATTCATTGTGTTCTTCCTTTCCTTTTGTTGAAGCTTTGAATGTGGCTTCTCTCCTATCCAATGGTCCTCCTTTTCTCATCTCAAGGCAGTTAAGATTTCGTGAAGCTGTGTCATAGTGATATTCTGTAGATCCTGTTTTTCTTCTATGGCAGACACTTTCGATTCAAATTTAGCAGACAAGGATCTCAAAACTTTCTCAACTAAGGTAACTTCCTTAATTTCTTCACCCAAATTCTTCATACAATTGACAACCTCATCTATATGTAGGAAGCAACTAGCTATTCTTTCATCATTATGCATCTTAAGAGTTTCATACTGAATTCTGAGAGTTTGAAGCTTAGCACGTTTTACCTGAGAGTATCCTTCGTACCTCAGAACGATTTTGTCCCATATTTCTTTGGCTGATTTGAGTTGCATGACTTTGACAAATTCTGATTGTGACAGACTTCCCAATAAAGTATTGACAGCTTTGGCATTGGTTTCATATTGCTTTTTACCTACCGTATCTGTAGGAATTGCTGTTGGAAATGTATATCCTCCTTCCAAAATTTCCCAGACATCCATTCCAAGCGATTGTAGATAGGCTGTGGTTCTTATTTTCCAATAAACAAAGTTGCTCCCATCAAAGATTGGCGGTCTGATGGATCCCATGCTTTCTTGATTATTCATGTTGATGGATCTCCCTTCAAGCGATCAAGCTTCTTCTGAAGGACCTGCTCTGATACCAATTGTTGGAAATAATACTGAGAGGGGGGCGAATCAGTATTATCAAATCAACAATTTTATTTCCCAAATATATTTATATACGCTACTTCAGTGAAGTGAACTAGCGTGTACACGCGACTGTGCTTAAAGAAACTAGCGTATATGTCGAGAACTTGTGATTTAGATAGTTTATCATGTGTTGAGCTTAAATCAGTATATCAGAGATTTATTAAACAGTGCAGTAAAAGCAGAATAAAGCATCACACATAAGCAACACACATGAATACCAAGATTTAAAGTGGAAACCCAATGAGGGTAAAAAACCACCTGCTGTGGTCGTCTTTGTCTTATTTTAATAATAAGAAAATATATTTACAATCTTGTACATGTGCAGACTCATACCAGTACACAGGCTTCTACCTGCAAAAGGTTACAACCTTCTCTCATTTTCTAGCTTCTACTGGAAGGGAACTACAACCCCCTAGCTCTTGTACTAGCCAATATGTTTACTAGTACGTAGGTGCCAGCCTACAGAAAAACTCCACTCTTCCACCAGGGACCACATTTCATGAATTTTTAGACTGGATACTCCTAGATCACAACACCACAAACTAAAGGCCACATTTCATCAAATTTTCACACTAGACCCATCAAAGCCTTTTAAACTTAAACTGCATCAACCAATATTTAGTTAATCTAAACAATCAGATCACTGACACCAGAACTCTGTGCTGAATCCAAAACCCTGCATCATCATCCAGAACCAATTGTAACCTCAAAAATCATGCATTAGAGTGTATATGCTATTTGGTTGAACCTAACCTGCGTGTATACGCTACTTCCTTTAACCCAACCTACGTATATCTCTAAAGATACTGAATCATACACTTATGAACCATAGGCTGTACCAAGTAGTGACATTCTGAAGATCTACTGTCATATTTGTTATGTTCCTATACCAATAGGAGTCATAATTTTTGAATAGCTGAGGTCAAATATGTAATATGTACATACCTTTGCTTTCTGCAAATGTTTTCCATATTCAAAAATCAAAAAAAAAAAAAAAAAATGTAAAGAGGGTATGTCCTAAAAGAAAAATCAAAGGACAAAAAGAATGAAAAAGGTCAAAAAAGATGAAAAAGTGAACCCCAATAAAGAAAAAGACCATGAAAGTGTGCAAATCAAAATGCCACTACCATTTACTTTTGATGTAGAATAAAAAGATTGTGTGCAGCTTGTTACTTTTGCCACAGTCCATGTATAGTCAAAATGTTTAAACTTGGATATTTCATGCCTTCAATTTCATGCTTATAGATAGGGAATAAAATCTGACCAAACCGTTTAATCTTGGCAAATAAGTAGATAGGTAGAGTGAATAAAAGGAGCTCAACTGTTTAATCTAAGCCCTTGGATGTAATAAGGATAGACTTAGATAGATTACTTTTGTAAAAGAAAAGAAAATGTTTTGATAAGGGTTTGCCAGCTTAAGTGCACCCTAATAAAGAGTAGAAAAAATGGTAGGATGAGTAGATGGGTAAGTAGTTGAATGGTTGCAGAATTGTGATGATTGATTAGATAAGATCATATCATTTACTTTCATCATCAAATTTCTAAAGTATGGATGATAATTGAGCATTTACCAAAGTACACAAAGTCAATTGATTAACCTCCATCATTCATTACATTGTTCACTTAACTAATTACCAAGAAAAGTCTCAAAGTGCCTAAAAATCTTAAGTTAAAGGGGCTCAAAGCATTTCTCTGACTTCTAGAGGGACTGGACCCTCAACCCAATAACTTATAGGTTATAAGTACTAAAATTCCCCTCACAAGCACTCACCGCCTCCATAATTCACTCATTTTCCCTAAAAAACCCCTTTTCCCCAAGGATAAAACCTTAGAAAAGTGATCACCCCCAAGTAAACTCCTTTTCCTAAGAAAACCCACAAAAATAACCCTAAGCCTAAATTATAATGTGTTCATACAAAGCCAATAAATTATAAATATACATTATTCTTAGCGCTAAAGTTATTTTCCGCCTTCATTTCATATTAACTTTTAATTTTATGTATATATTTCCCAACAATACCCTTTCCCATATGTATTTATTAAATCCCTTTAATTTTAATAGCCTGTCCCTGAAGTTTGAAGCATAAACTTTAATAATGAATGATTAATGGGTTAATTAAGTCGATCAGCGACTAATTAATAACCAAAAACCTCCACCGAATAAAAGAGATTAATTAATCAATCAGTGGTTAATTAATAATCTACCTCCGCCAATGAAATCACTCCCGATGTCATTAAACCTCCATAATCCACTATTGATTAATCCCACCATGCTTAAACCTTCGTCGGGTCCCTCCATTAAACTTCATATCAAATCCCCGCCCTGATCACTGTACGATCTGGTCCCTTTTGATCCAACGGTCAACAATCATAATGGGCAGCCTCCGAAGGTCGACCTTTACCCGTATGATATGGGTTGTTTCACTATTCACCCCACTTCTACGTGGTGCCTGATGAATGGCATCGGGCTGCCTCCTCTCAAAACCACCCCAGCCCAAAGAGCGGTGCGATCAAACCCGCTTACTGCCCCCAGCTAATGACAAAATGTCCCAGCCCCTTTTAAAATCCAAATGTACCTTTCCCCACACCCGCCAAAAAACAGTTGACTTTACCAATAAAACTAAAAACTCATGATTTTTTGTTTTATTATGAAAAAGACAATCAGACTCCCATGCAAGCGACAGAGTACGTTCAACGGCAAACCCATGTTCAATTGTCAACCTGCCGAAGCTGCTGAACATACATTCCATCCTCCAGTCACGGACGCCTCCTAAAAACCATGCACAGTCGCCCATCAACCCGTTCACAGCAAAAACTAGTTATTTACCCAAATTCACTGTAAAACCCTGTCTCATTCCTAAAACCTATTACTCGATTGCTTTAAGTTACTAAGTAATTCAGTAAGACATTTTCCCAGTGACTCCAAAATACTCTAAATTGAGCTAATCTGCCCCCAATTCAATAGAAAACCCTTTGCCCCTATCCTTGAATCCACAAGAACCAAGGATGACTACGCCAGTTGCATTGAATGTCTGGAAATTTCCACTACCCACCAGGATTTAGACCATCTCCAGTTAGCAAACAAATACTTTCAAATTAAATACATCTATGTTGAAGAATCCCCATTGAAATTGTGCTTCAAGTATAGAGACCAGTACTTGAACCATGCAGTCAAAATAGGTCTTTGGGAATCAAACCTGCCCAAGTACCAATTCCCCAACATCCATATCTTCCCCAAAATTGTTTAGTATTGTCATGCGAGCTACAATCCCACCTTAAGAGTGGTGATGTCCCTCGACCAGACAGTACTTTTCACCATCACCGTTGAATCCATAAATGAAATGTTTTAGTTGGAACCTGGTCAAAATCTTACTCCCCTTTCTATTAGAGACCTACTTAACAGATTCCCTACACTCATCTCCATCAAAATTGCTCAGTTACTCCAGAATTTCATTGTAGAAGAAAAACACATACCAAAGGATCCCCCTCCTTACATGTCATCCTTTTTCTCTCAGCTTGGCAAAGACATCATATCAATGATATCCAGTATTCTAGGCTATACTACTAGTGAATATGTAGATGAGATTATTCTTGCCTACATGTCCATTTTCACTCCTGGGCAGCCCCCTGCCATCATGTTTGACTATGCAAAATTCATCTCATACAAAATGCATGATCAGTTCATGAGACTGGAAAATGAGAGAGTATTCAAATACTCATCAGTGTTGTATCATCTCTTTCTTTATTATCAATCTGACAAATTTTCCTTCACTGTTCAGAAGCTTGACACCAGAGGCAATCCTAGGTCAGTAGTATTATGGACACCTTTAATCCACAAATATGAATCTCCATACTCCTATACATATTTTATAGATCTATTTGTGCATCCAGTAGCTACCATGCTGATAGGAAGTCCTCCTCCAAGAATCAGTGCAGATATCAAGAGGGTCCTACAGCTGTCCAAACAGTACAAAGTGGGAGATTGGTACTTGTACCAAAATCACACTAAAATCAGAATCTATGGCTACGAATTGGCACCTTACAAATTTCCAAGATACCTCCCAATGAGATTATTTGCTCTGGAGTACTACAGGCAAATAATCAACTCTGATGAGGTGCAATTTTTGAAGGCCAAGAAAAAGGCACATATCCAAATAAAAGACCAGCTAGTCCCCTTAGTGTGTAACAATAGAGAAGCTGGGAGAGTTGCAGAGGAAATTCTTCAAGGACTCAAACTGAAACAAAATTTCATCTGGAGACATGACCCCTTTGATATCATTTGTAATAGAAGACAAAAAAACAAATTGTCTCCCAACATCCACCACCGAATTCCTGAAATAGAACAGAATGCAAATCAACCAAAATGGGTGGAGAATACTCTAATAGATAGGGATAGCACAGAAACTGTTGTCAATAATGTATTGATTGATTTAGAAAGAAGATCTGATGAAGATTCATTTGTACAGGTGCCAGGAGAACCCCAATCTCAAAGGGAATCACAGGGACACAATGGGAAAAAAGTAGAAGAAGGACCTCAAGAGAAAGAGGAATCAGGGCAGCCAGAGATATCAGAAGAACTTGCTCAGCTAGAACATATAATGAGTCATCCACCTATTTTACAGAATCCTCTAAATGAGGAGAGGAATCATAAAAGAGATAAAAAGGAGGCCACTCCTTCTAGCAAACTTGTTGCCCAAACTTATGTCAAGAGGCAAAGGTTTTCAAAACAAGAGTTCACTGAAGAAACAGTTGGATCTACAGGTACAGAAAGAATAGAAAGCAGGCAGACCACTCCCTCAGGAGGTACACAAGAACCTTCCACTTCACAGGCTCAAATGCTAAAGAGACAACGCAGCGTGGAAGTATCCTCCTTCAGGGCTCCTACTGGCCAGAGCCAAGACATCAGAGAGAAATATAAAGAAATAAAGGCCAGGAATGAAAGATTGAAGACCCAAAGCTATGCACATTACCTAAAAATGGCTCCTACTAATCAGACAAGGCTAATGTCAGCCTTTGATGTGAAAGAAGTAAAAATGCAAATGAATTTTATGAAGCCTACTATACAACAGCTCCAGTCAATTGCAGATTACTTGAAAACAGACTCTGAAGTATTAGCAAAGGATATCCATCCTATTGACCAAATAGAATTACACAAGCAGACTGGGGAAATGGTTTACTCCACCTTGACTAGCAAGGCAATTGCAGCTCACCAACTCCAAAATTTGATGAATAATATATCAGCGGAATTCCAGTTAGAGAAGGCCTCTTCACAGGCCAAGGATACCAGAATAAAGTCCTTAGAGGACTTAGTCATAGAACTGGGGCATGATCCCAGGGATGTGAAAGCTACAGAAAAGCTTATTAAAAATAAAAATGATGACATAGTTGCATGAAGCTGAATGAACAACTGAAAGAAATAGAGAAAGAGTTGGATAACATGATACAATCTAGACATAGTGAGTTGGCCACCACTCCTCAGACTGTAATTCCTACAGTCTCTACAGTAGTACCCTCCACATTGGCTGCTTTCTTAGCACCAACGGTTCCACCAGCTACAACTCTGTCAGTTACAGGTACATCTACAAGCACAGGGACATCCACAGAAAAGACAGCTAAATTAGTAAAATCCATGGAGGAAATGACCATCCAGGCTACTGAGCTCAAAAAACTTAGAGAACAAGTGTCAAGTTTAGAAACTAATTGCAAACTTGCACAAATACAACAAAAAGAAGAAGCTCAAAAGAATCAAAGAATGGGAGAAAGAATAAAATTCCTTGAAAAGGAATTGACATTGCAACAACCACTGGGAGACATGAAGGAAATTCTTTGGGCCAACATCATTGACTCCATCAATGATGTTTGGCCTTCTATTCAAGTAATTTTTTAACAAACTGAACTGGTAAAAGTGGCTACAGAAGCAATTCACAAGACAATGGAAGAATTGGGAGATAAACCTGAAGAATCCAACCAATTGATAGAATCTTTGAATAGCAGAAACCAGTATCAGCTTGATGAAATGGGCATAGAATATAGAACAAGAACAATCATACAAATCAAGAAGATTCTCACCAAGAGGAACCTCATGCTCAGTCTTGAGAAAAAATGCCAGAGCATCCAAGCTGACATTGATAGATTTATGACCAAGTTTGGTATTTTAAGAGAAAAAGGACTTCCCAGTCCTATGGTAATACATGACAAGCTAATGACCCAAGATGATTATGTTGAAAGATTAAACAAGCTGTCCAGCAGCCAAGTTAGTACTTCAGGGGTAAAATCTTTGCCCACTGGTAAGGTATTATATGATAGTCTGGAAAATCTGTTTTTTATAGAGCATGAGGTAAAGCACTTGTTCGTCAATAGGCCAAATTTTTCCAAGTATACTGAAGCTAACGAGATATATAGAAAGATGATAAGGATGAAATTACCTGACAGTGAATGGCGGATGAAACTAACAGTTACTGCAGTAAATCTATATGGCAGCCAGGTTAAACAGGTAAACAGAGTCAAAGTATAACAGGTAAAGAGTATCAGTAGGTAGAAGACATAAAGTGAATCCAGCACATAAGTATCAAGCAAATGAAAGAGCCAAATCCAAATTACAACAGCCAGACTAGTCACAATAAAAAGGACAGCAAGAAGACAGTTCTCCA
Organism: Pinus tabuliformis; assembly: GCA_031772625.1. NCBI lineage: Eukaryota > Viridiplantae > Streptophyta > Pinopsida > Pinales > Pinaceae > Pinus > Pinus tabuliformis. The sequence continues at coordinate 80,840,658 of CM062820.1, read as the reverse complement.
TCTGTCTCTATCTTCATGCTTGAAGATATTTTCGGTTTCCTAGAATAATTCTCATATTTTTATGAGATATTTTGTAACCTTTTTACTATAAATACTTCACAAAATGAAGTAATTAGTGTGGATTAAAATACATTTTTGTAAACATTTTATATTGAGCCAAGGAGCTATTGTACTCAAGACTAGACTAGTTTTGCTAGGTTATGAAATAAAGCTAAGGACATTTCACTGGATTCTTGTGCACAATTGGTACCAAATAAGTATTATCTCTTCATGTTTAATTATTGTTTTCTCGTCATGTTATAAATATTTACATGTGTCTCTTATAAAATCTGAGAAGTAAACAAGGAATGATATCTCAGAATTAGCTTAAATGCTCTTTGTTTTAATTGTTTACTTTCTATATGTTTTCTACTAAATTATCTTGGTCTGGGAATTGTTAATTGCTCCCTTACTTCCGTAGTCCCCCCCCTTTTTGGTCCATAGTAAAGGATTCTTAGTTTCCCTTTGCTACTGGTCATCCTTCTCTTCTTCATCTTAATCCCGGTTAAGGATTCTTCATTCCCTTTGCCCTAGTTAGGACTACCTCATCCATTTGAACCTGCAGATTTTCTTTTTGTTGTGCTAGCTACCCTATGATATCTTACTTTAGTGATTGATCTGATCCAGTTAAACCACTCTTTGATTGACTCCATAGCCCAATGGCCTGAATACTTGTTCTGCCCATCTGTTTTCTTAATTCCACCACCCAATCAAAACAAAACAATCATGAGCACTAAGAACTAGCCTAAAATCCTACCCAAAACAAAGTTAAATTATAAAGAGAGAGCCCTCTCTGGACTTAGGTTGGCTAGAACCCGAGTCTAAAAGATTAGGTTTGTGGTTACCTCAGATTATTCCTTCTTTATAACTTCTAAGGAAGACTTCTGAGTGATAACATAGTGGCGACCATACTGGGGATTCAAAACCCTCAGTGTTAATAAACCTTTGAGAAATTAAAATTTTTATTTTTAAGCCTCTTAAAGGGTTATTAGAAGTTATTTCAAAAATTCATAAAAAAGAAAAATAATTAGAAAAGGCTTGAAATCTGGCTTCGAGGAGAACTCACTATACAAGGGCCAACCCTGATCCAAATCCTCCCCCTGTATTTGACAATCCCAACCTTACTCCGAGAATAATCAGAAGACAAGAAAGTTCAGTTAGCCAAAGACCTGTATTTAGATCCAATTCCTACCCTAGTGAGTGGTTGTTCATTGAAGACCTCCCTTTTGACGAGTATTTTGACCTTTCCCTATTTAGAACCAAGTCTGAGAGTGCACTTGAGGACACAATTCTAGATCCAGAATTTACAGCAGAACTTGAAGTCCAAAGGGAAAAATTGTCAATTGATCAGTGCCTTCTAAATTCCCCTCATTCATCCCTTACAACTAATAAAATCCCTGAACTTTCTGAGACAGCTTCAACATGTTTCAGTTCATCATCATTTCCTCACATTTTCGAAGTTCATTTCTCATCTCCATTTATACCTTCGCTTCCCCATCAACCTATCACTACCCATCAAATACCCATTACCCCTGTTACCCCAAGTTCCCCTGTTGTCCCAAATCCTCCTGTTACCACAACTCCTGTTCTCAATCCTATCCAACTTAGAGCTATGGCACTCAGATATGCCCCCTTGTGATGCCCACTCCTCAAGGCATCTTGCCACTAGACTATCAGAGTAAAATTACCTTATTCGATGGCACTGGATCTTACACAGTACAACAACACACAAAAAAGATGACAGATTATTTTGAACAGCATGAAATATACATAGGAGATGTCCAAATGAGAATCTTTGTCCAAACTCTAGCTAGAGAAGTGAGAACATGGTTTAGATCTTTGCCTCCTAATAGTATAGATAGTTTAGAAGTTCTTTACCAGCAATTTTTAAATAGGTGGGAGAAGAAAAATAACCCTCTTCAAATTCTTTCTGAATATTAAAACCTCAAGAGGGGACCAAACGAAACCGTTCAGGATTATTGTACTAGGTTTAACAATGTATATAATGCAATACCACTTCACCTTAGACCTCCACCTGGCTTAGCCCTGATAAAGTTTCCAGACGGGTTTGACACTGACATGGCTTTTCAACTTAGAGAAAGGAATCCCCCAACCCTAGAAGATATGAAAAGTGTAGCAGTTAGTGTAGAAGCTAATTTGCTATCCAAAAGAGCTAGGGTTAGAAACAAAAGGAGAGCACCACTGAAAGATGAAACTACACCCTTTGATCAAAAAATGGATGCTTTAGCTAAAGGAATGGAAAGATTGATTGATAGGATAGAAGTCATTGAAAGGAAACCTCACTGGGATAACAAACAGGCATCTCCAGTAAGGAATCCAAACTTTAGGAAGAACCGGAACCAAAATACTGGTAAAAATGGGCCTGATCAGAACATTAGACCCCTTTCCAAGAAAATTACGCTGAAACTTCCCATCAAGAAGACCCTGAGCCAAACACCCAAATTAACTTAATGGGGTTAGATGATGAGGAAACGGTCTTTCTGACTCAGGATGACCAAGAATTATACATGCTTCAGTAGTTACAAACCCAAACTGGAGAATCTTTCAACTACAAGAAAGGGTGTGACTCTGTTATCTTCGAAGTGCATAAACAGTACAATTTGAGAATAAAAAAGAACATTGATGTTCCGGACAAAAATAAGAAAGCGGTACCTAGTCAACCAAAGAAAGTGAAAGCTGCTCCAGTTACAAAAACTCTATAGATCCTTTCTAGATCAAATCATAACCCTTCCAGTCCCACCATTGAAGATGTAACCAATGACCAGACTTCTAATGAGCAACCTTCCACTTCAGTCCCCCTCAAGGGAACAGTGGAACAGCCTCCAGAAATTATATTAGAAAATCCAATTAAAAAGACTCCAAACACTGAAAAAGAAGAACAAACTACTCCTAACCTTGTTGTTAAGGTTTCAAATTTTCAAACAGACAAGACCCCATTTCCTCTCAATTTGGGAGCAGAGGTGGCCAAACTTAAAATCTCGGTTTCTTTAACAGACTTGGTTAAACATGAAACTTACAGATCTCAAATAAGCAAATCTTTAAACTTCGTTGAGAATGAAGACTCTATTAACTTATTTGATGATCAACTTGAGCTAATTTTTGGTCCTAATGTTAATGGAAAACCAGTGGAAGGATGGATACCACCCTTCTACATTAGCCTTAACATCCACGATAAAATCCTACATAATGCCATGTTAGACTCTGGTGCTTCACACAATCTTATGCCTAAATCTGTTATGGAGAAGCTAAACTTGGATATCACTAGACCTTACAAGGACCTGTTTTCATTTGATTCAAGCCAAGTTAAGTGCCTAGGACTTATAAAAGACCTGTGTGTTTCCCTAGTGCAGTACCCTGCTAAGACCATTCTTATGGACATAGTTGTTGCTGATATACCACCTAAGTATGGTATGTTGTTGTCTAGATCTTGGGGTGCCAAACTCTAGGGATCTCTGCAACTTGACATGTCATATGCTACCATATCAGTCTTTGGACATCCTAAGAAACTATATAGAGAGACTCTGATGAAGTATGTAGTGAGTACCCAAGAGAGACCTCAAAACTTTCCTATATATTCAATGCATTCTGATATTGATTCTTTCATTCTTTACAATGCTGAATCTAACCAAGAAGATACTTCAAACAGTATAAATTCAGAACCAAAAGAAATTGCAGTATTAAAAGAAGATCAAAGTGTCCAAATTCAAGAAATTTCAGATAACAAAGATGACCAAGATATAGTAGTCAAAGAAGATTTTGTTCCCCCAGACAGTAAGAATTATGAACATCAAATTCTATGGCATCTTGAATTCGATGGCTCAGTAAACAAACTAGGTGCAAGATCAGGTGTATGTATTTACAACTTAGAAAATGATCATTCAGAGGGTCATGCCTACAGATTGAACTTTAAATGTACAAACAACATGGCCGAGTGCGAATCACTTATGTTAGGTCTGAAACTGGTCAAAAGGTTAGGAGCCATAAGAGTCTCTATTATGGGAGATTCTGAGTTGGTAATAAAACAAATCAACGTTGTTTATATGACTAGGGATCCTAGGTTAGGATTTTATAGAGGAACAATTGTAGAAATACTAAATACTTTTTTAGAAACCAAGCTTTTTGTTATTCCAAGAAAACACAATATGCAAGCTCATAGTTTAGTGATGTTTGCTAGTACTTGCAAGTTGCCATTTCAGCCCAACCATCAGTACACTGTTGAGGTTAGGCATAGACCTGCTATTCCTAACAACTTAAAGAACTGGAAAGTGTTCAATAATGATCAAAAATTAACATTTTTTTAACTTTAGATGATGAATTTGTGAATAGCAACATGGACACAGACATAACATTAGATTTTGATTACACTGATAAAGTAGAAATTAACAAAGTAGAAGATGACAAGATAGATAGATTCCATCCCACAAAGTTTACAAAATCAGATATTCGAAACCTAAAACAAATTGAAATTGATGAAGCAATCGATGAAGAATCTGAATTCATAAATCTTAAAGACAATTTCTTGCCCAAAGGATTAACTCCTTTGGAGGACTTGTTTGATTCAAACGATGTCCCTAAAAAGCAGAAAATGGAACCCTTAAAATCAAACATTGAGGAATGTAACATAGGCTCTGAAGAAGATCCCAAAATGATAAAACTTTCAAAGTCTTTACCTCCCAATGAAAAAGTGAAATACATAGAACTGTTAAAGGAATTTCAAGACATTTTTACCTAGAATTATGAGGACCTTAAGTCCTATGATACCAACATAATACAACACATCATTCCCTTAAAAGAAAACCAGAAGCCTTATAGACAAAATCTTAGAAGGATTAACCCTGTTCTATTGCCTTCCATAGAAAAAGAGATCAAAATAATCTATGAAGCTAAGATTATTGCACCAATTAGATTCTCAAGTTGTGTTTCTAATTTGGTACCTACCAGAAAGGAAACTGGCGAAATTAGACTGTGTGTTGACCTTAGGAATTTAAATAAATTTTCACTCAAGGATAACTATCCTCTTCCTAAAATGGATCACATATTATAGAGGGTAGTGGGTTCAACCAGAATCTCACTGCTAGATGGATTTTCTAGTTACAACCAGATTTTAGTCCACCCAGATGATCAGGCAAAAACTGCATTCACTACACCATGGGGCACTTTCATGTATGTGAAAATGCCTTTTGGATTAAAAAATGTAGGGTCCACCTTTCAAAGAGCCATGGAAATAGCCTTTTCTAAGGAAATCCATGACTTGCTGGTAATATACCTAGATGATATCACAATATTCTCTAAATCAGATCAACAACACCTGGATCATCTCAAGAAGGTCTTCACCAAGTGTAGGAAGTATGGAGTTGCTATGAATCCTAAAAAATCTTTATTTGGGTTGGAAGAGGGAAAGTTACTAGGCCACATAATCTCTAAAGATGGTATTCGGATTGACCCAACAATAATTGAAGCCATTTTGCAGATACCACATCCTAGGAACATCAGAGAACTTCAAGCATTTTTAGGTAAAATAAACTTTCTGAGAAGATTTATCTCTAACTTAACTCAACTAACTAGGTTACTAAACAACATGTTAAAGAAAGATTCGACCATTAGATGGACCCTAGAGGCTAAAAGGTATTTTGAAGATATAGAATTAGCCTTAACACAAACTCCAGTTCTCATCAGTCCAATGTTTGATAGGGATTTCATCATATTTTCTTTCACCTCAGAACATACAATTGTTGCAGTCCTACTGTAGAAAATGATCAGGGTTTTGAACAACCAATAGCCTTCTTTAGTAAAGCCCTAAGAGATACACCTTTAAAGTATAATATAATGGAAAAGCAAGCTTTTGCTCTAGTTAAAGCTATTAAAGATTTCAAGGTGTATATATTATATTCTCATGTAGTAGCTTATGTTCCCAATGTTGTAGTCAAGGACATTCTAACACAGGATGGACCAGATGGAAAGAGGGGGAAGTGGATAGCTACTATATTAGAATATGATTTAGAAATTAAACCTACAAGATTGATCAAAGGCCAAGGTTTAGCCAAGCTCATGGCTGAATCAAACTGTCAGGCCCTAGACATAAATTTCATTGCAAAATTGGATAACGAAGAGGAGATGGTGACTCCACAGATCAGCCAGGCCTTTACTGACTCACCATGGTATGCTGACATTATATACGTTCTACAAAATCTTCAAGCTCCTCCTGAGTTATCTAGGACTAAAAGTAGGTTCTTAAAAATGAAATCTTTGAAGTTTTGCATAATTGACAATGCTTTATTTTGGAAAAATCATGAAGGCATCCTTCTTAATTGTTTGTTAAAGGAAGAATCTGACAAAATATTACAGGAATTTCATGCAGGTGATTGTGGGGGACATCTTTACTAGAAGACCACAGCTGATAAGATCTTAAGAGCTGGTTTTTATTGGCCCACTCTATTTTCTAATGTAAAGAAATTTGTAACCTCATGCCACAAATGTCAAATTTTTGAAGGAAAAAGAAAACTATTACCATTACCTTTGAAACCAATATCTACTGAAACACCATTTCAATAGTGGGGTCTTGACTTCATTGGTGAAATTCATCCCCCTTCCTCTGCCCAACATAGATGGATCTTGACTGCCACAGATTATTTTACAAAGTGGATAGAAGCCATACCCTCAAGACAAGCCACTAATATTGTCATAATAGGTTTCCTTGAGGCCAACATTCTGTCCAGATTCGGTTGCCCAACCAAAATCATCACAGACAATGCAGCAGCTTTTAAATCAAAGAGGATGATTGATTTCTGTAACAAATATCATATAACCCTAGGTCACTCCACAGCCTACTATCCCCAAGGAAATGGACTAGTAGAATCTTCCAATAAGAGCTTAATGAATATATCAAAAAATTGTTGGAAGATAACAAGAAAACCTGGAACAAGAAGCTAGTAAGTTCCTTGTGGGCAAACAGGTTGACCACAAAGAAATCCATTGGTACCAATCCTTATCAGCTAGTCTATGGAATGGAGGTTGCTTTCCCATCTTCCTTGGGAACACCAGTGATGAAATTGCTTCAAGAAGCGCAAGTTGAGCCCAATGACATTCAAAGGAGGATCAACCAGACAATTCACTTGCCGCAGACCAGGGAAGAAGTGTATATTAGATCCCAAGTTGTGCAGGAGAGAATCAATAAAGCTTTTGATAAAAGAACCAAAGCAGAAGATTTCTATCTAGGAGATAAAGTTTTGAAATGGGACTCAAGAAGGGAGGATAAATGTAAACATGGGAAGTTTGACTTCCTATGGAAAGGCCCTTACATCATTTATGCTTTCAGAGGTAATAATGCTTATTTCCTCAAGGAACTGGATGGTGCAGAAGTAGAATGAGGACCAATTAATGGTCAAATGCTTAAGCACTATATAGATCCCAGTCACTGATTTCACTAATTACTTGTAGATATTTCATTCTTCACAAAGTTTAGTGTTGATTGGATGGTAATTTTGGAGTTGAAGCCCAAGAGAAGGCCCTAAGTTTCAAAAGTTTCACTGTCATAAATATCAATAAAGCAGCAAAGTAAAAGGAAAAAGTGGCAGAGGAAAATCACAGTAATTCAGAAGGCCATTGATCTACTAGTTCTTGACATTTCACTAGGAAATGCCATCCCCAAATGGAGCCATTGTTATGTTCCTATACCAATAGGAGTCATAATTTTTGAATAGCTGAGGTCAAATTTGTAATATGTACATACCTTTGCTTTCTACAAATGTTTTCCATATTCAAAAATAAAAATAAAAAATAAAAAGTGTAAAGAGGGTATGTCCTAAAAGAAAAATCAAAGGACAAAAAGAATGAAAAAGGTCAAAAAAGATGAAAAAATGAACCCCAATAAAGAAAAAAGACCATGAAAGTGTGCAAGTCAAAATGCCACTACCATTTACTTTTGATGTAGAATAAAAATATTGTGTGCAGCTTGTTACTTTTGCCACAATCCATGGATAGTCAAAATGTTTAAACTTGGTTATTTCATGCTTTCAATTTCATGCTTATAGATAGAGAATAAAATCTGACCAAACTGTTTAATCTTGGCAGATAAGTAGATAGGTAGAGTAAATAAAAGGAGCTCAACTATTTAATCTGAGCCCTTGGATGTAATAAGGATAGACTTAGATAGATTACTTTTGTAAAAGAAAAGAAAATGTTTTGATAAGGGTTTGCCAGCTTAAGTGCACCCTAATAAAGAGTAGAAAAAATGGTAGGATGAGTAGATGGGTAAGTAGTTGAATGGTTGCAGAATTGTGATGATTGATTAGATAAGATCATATCATTTACTTTCATCATCAAATTTCTAAAGTATGGATGATAATTGAGCATTTACCAAAGTACACAAAGTCAATTGATTAACCTCCATCATTCATTACATTTTTCACTTAACTAATTACCAAGAAAAGTCTCAAAGTACCTAAAAATCTTAAGCTAAAGGGGCTCAGAGCATTTCTCTGACTTCTGGAGGGACTGGACCCTCAACCCAATAACTTATAGGTTCTAAGTACTAAAAGTCCCCTCACAAGCACTCATCCCCTCCATAATTCACTCATTTTCCCTTAAAAACCCCTTTTCCCTAAGGATAAAACCTTAGAAAAGTGATCACCCCCAAGTAAACTCCTTTTCCTAAGAAAACCCACAAAAATAACCCTAATCATAAGTTATAATGTGTTCATACAAAGCCAATAAATTATAAATATACATTATGCTTAGCGCTAAAGTTATTTTCCGCCTTCATTTCATATTAACTTTTAATTTTATGTATATATTTCCCAAAAATACCCTTTCCCGTATGCATTTATTAAATCCCTTTAATTTTAATAGCCTGTCCCTGAAGTTTGAAACATAAACTTTAATAATGAATGATTAATGGGTTAATTAAGTCGGTCGACAACCAATTAATAACCAAAAACCTCCGCCAAATAAAAGAGATTAATTAATCAATCAGTGGTTAATTAATAATTTACCTCCGCCAATGAAATCACTCCCGATGTCATTAAACCTCCATAATCCACTATTGATTAATCCCGCCACGCTTAAACGTCCGTCAGGCCCCTCCATTAAACTTCATATCAAATCCTCGCCCCGATCACCGTATGATCTGGTCCCTTTTGATCCAACGGTTGACAATCATATCGGGCGGCCTCCGAAGGCTGACCTTTACCCACCCGATATGGGTGGTTTCACTATTCACCCCATTGCCACGTGGCGCCCAATGAATGGCATCGGGTTGCCTCCACTCAAAACCACCCTAGCCCAAAGAGCGATGCGATCAAACCCGCTTACCGCCTCCCGCTAACGACAAAATGTCCCATCCCCTTTTAAAATCAAAATGTACATTTCCCCACACCCACCAAAAAACAATTGACTTTACCAATAAAAATGAAAACTCACAGTTTTTCGTTTTATTATGAAAAAGACACTCAGACTCCCATGCAAGCGACAGAGTACATTCAATGACCAATCCACATTCAACCGTCAACCTACCGAAGTTGCTAAACATATAGTCCATCCTCCAGTCACACATGCGTCCTGCAAACTGTGCACAGCCCGCCCATCAACCCGTTCACAGCTAAAACCAGGTATTTACCCAAATTCAATGTAAAATCCAGCCTCATTCCTAAAACCTATTACTCAATTTCTTTAAGTTACTAAGTAATTCAGTAAGACATTTTCCCAGTGACTCCAAAATACTTTGAATTGAGCCAATCCGCCCCCAATTCAACATAAAACCCTTTGCCCCCGTCCTTGAAGCCACAAGAACCAAGGATGGCTGCGCCAGTTGCATTGAATGTCCGGCCAATTTCCACTCCCCACCAGGATTTAGACCATCTCCCGTTAGCAAACAAATACTTTCAAATTAAATACATCTCTGTTGAAGAATCCCCATTGAAATTGTGCTTCAAGTACGAAGACCAGTACTTGAACCATGCAGACAAAATAGGTCTCTGGGAATCAAGCCTGCCCAAGTACTAATTCCCCAGCGTCCATATCTTCCTCGAAATTGTTCACTATTGTCATGCGAGCTACAATCCCACCTTAAGAGCGATGATGTCCCCCGACTAGATAGTACTTTTCACCATCACCGTTGAATCCATAAATGAAATGCTACAGTTGCAACCTAGTCAAAATATTACTCCCCTTTCTATTGGAGACCTGCTTAAAAAATTCCCTACACTCACCTCCATCAAACTTGCTCAGTTACTCCAGAATTTCATTATAGAAGAAAAACACATACCAAAGGATCCCCCTCCTTACATGTCATCCTTTTTCTCTCAGCTTGGAAAATACATCATATCAATGATATCCAGTATTCTAGGCTATACTACTAGTGAATATGTAGATGAGATTATTCTTGCCTACATGTCCATTTTCACTCCTGGGCAGCCCCCTGCCATCATGTTTGACTATGAAAAATTCATCTCAGACAAAATGCATGATCAGTTCATGAGACTGGAAAATGAGAGAGTATTCAAATCCTTATCAGTGGTGTATCATCTCTTTCTTTATTATCAATCTGAAAAATTTTCCTTCACTGTTCAGAAGCTTGACACCAGAGGCAATCCTAGGTCAGTAGTATTATGGACACCTTTAATCCACAAATATGAATCTCCATACTCCTATACATATTTTATAGATCTATTTGTGCATCCAGTAGCTACCATGCTGATAGGAAGTCCTCCTCCAAGAATCAGTGCAGATATCAAGAGGGTCATATAGCTGTCCAAACAGTACAAAGCGGGAGATTGGTACTTGTACCGAAATCACACTAAAATCAGAATCTATGGCTACGAATTGGCACCTTACAAATTTCCAAGATACCTCCCAATGAGATTATTTTCTTTGGAGTACTACAAGCAAATAATAAACTCTGATGAGGTGCATTTTGTGAAGGCCAAGAAAAAGGCACAGCTCTGAATAAAAGACTAGCTAGGCCCCTTTGTGTGTAACAATAGAGAAGCTGGGAGAGTTGCAGAGGAAATTCTTCAAGGACTCAAACTCAAACAAAGTTTCATCTGGAGATATGACCCCTTTGATGTCATTTGTAATAGAAGATAGAAAAACAAATTGTCTCCCTACAACCACCACCGAATTCCTGAAATAGAACAGTATGCAAATCAACCAGAATGGGTGGAGAATACTCTAGTAGACAGGGATAGCACAGAAACTGTTGTCAATAATGTATTGATTGATTTAGAAAGAAGACTTGATGAAGATTCATTTGTACAAGTTCCAGGAGAACCCCAATCTCAAAGGGAATCACAGGAACACAGTGAGCAAACAACAAAAGAAGGACCTCAAGAGCAAGAGGAATCAGAGTAGCTAGAGATATCAAAAGAACTTACTCAACCAGAACATATCATGAGTAATCCACCTAGTTTACAGGCTCTTCTAAATGAGGAGAGCAATCCTAAAAGAGATAGAGAGGAGGTCACTCCTTCTAGCAAACCTGTTGCCCAAACTTATGTCAAGAGGCAAAGGTTGAATCCATTTTCAGAACAAGAGTTCATTGAAGAAACAGCTGGAACTGCAGGTACAGAAAGAATATAAAGCAGACAGACCACTCCCTCAGGAGGTACACAAGAACCTTCCACTTCACAGGCTCAAATGCTAGAGAGACAACAGAGCATGGAAGTATCCTCCTTCAGGGCTCCTATTGGCCAGAGCCAAGACATCAGAGAGAAATATAAAAAAATAAAGGCCAGGAATGAAAGATTGAAGTCCAAAAGCTATGCACATTACCTAAAAATGGCTCCTACTAATCAAACAAGGCTAATGTCAGCCTTTGATGTGAAAGAAGGAAAAATGTAGATGACTTTTATGAAGCCTACTACACAGCAACCCAAGTCAATTGCAGATTACTTGGAAACATACTTTGAAGTATTGGCAAAGGATATCCATCCTATTCACCAAATAGAATTACACAAGCAGACTCGGGAAATGGTTTACTCCACCTTGACCAGCAAGGAAATTACAACTCACCAACTCCAGAATTCAATGAATAATATATCAACGCAATTCCAGTTAGAGAAGGCCTCTTTACAGGCCAAGGATACCAAAATAAAGTCCTTAGAGGACTTAGTCATAGAACTGGGGCATGATCCCAAGGATGTGAAAGCTGCAGAAAATCTTATTAAAAATAAAAATGATGACATAGCTGCACTAAAAAAGCAGCTCAAAATTCCTCCTCTGCATCATCCTCAGACAGCTGAAGTATTGGAAACTCGGAAGGAGGAAGAGCTTATGGACTTAGTCCTTAAGCTGATGAACAACTGAAAGAAACAGAGAAAGAGTTGGATAACATGATACAATCTAGACAAAGTGAGTTGGCCACCACTCCTCAGATTGTAATTCCTACAGTCTCTACAACAATACCCTCCACATTGGCTGCTTCTTTAGCACCAACAGTTCAACCAGCTATAGCTCTGCCAGTTACAGGTACATATACAAGCACAGGGACATCCACAGAAAAGACATCTGAATTAGTAAAATCCATGGAGGAAATGACCATCTAGGCTACTAAGCTCAAAAAACTTAGAGAACAAGTGTCAAGTTTAGAAACTAATTGCAAACTTGCACAAATACAACAAAAACAAGAAGCTCAAAAGAATCAAATAATGGGAGAAAGAATAAAAGCCCTTGAAAAGGACTTGACATTTCAACAACCACTGGGAGACATGAAGGAAATTCTTTGGGCCAACATCATTGACTCCATCAATGATGTTTGGCCTTCTATTCAAGTAATTTTTGAACAAACTAAACTGGTAAAAGTGGCTACAGAAGAAATTCACAAGACAATGGAAGAATTGGGAGATAAACCTGAAGAAGCCAACCAATTGATAGAATTTTTGAACAACAGAAACAGGTATCAACTTGATGAAATGGGCATAGAAGATAGAACAGGAACAATCATAGAAATCAAGAAGATTCTCACCAAGAGGAACCTCATGCTCAGTATTGAGAAAAAATGCCAGATCATCCAAGCTGACATTGATAGATTTATGACCAAGTTTGGTATTTTAAGAGAAAAAGGACTTCCCAGTCCTATGGTAATACATGACAAGCTAATGACCCAAGATGATTATGTTGAAAGACTAAACAAGCTGGACAGTAGCCAATCTAGTACTTCAGGGGTAGAATCTTTGCCCATTGGTAAAGTATTATATGATAGTCTAGAAAATCTGTTTTTTATAGAGCATGAGGTAATGCACTTGTTCGTCAATAGGCCAAATTTTTCCAAGTGTACTGAAGCTGACGAGATATATAGAAAGATGATAAGGATGAAATTACCTGACAATGAATGGTGGATGAAACTAACAGATTTAGTATAAAGTTACTGCATTAAATCTATATGGCAGCCAGGTTAAACAGGTAAACAGAGTCAAAGTATAACAGGTAAAGAGTATCAGTAGGTAGAAGACATAAAGTGAATCCAGAACATAAGTATCAAGCAACTGAAAGAGCCAAATCTAAATTACGACAGCCAGCATAGTCACAAGAAAATGGACAACAAGAAGACAGTTCTCCATCTATCTCTATCTTCATGCTTGAAGATATTTTCAGTTTCCTAGAATAATTCTCATATTGTTAAGAGATATTTTGTAACATTTTTTGTATAAATACTTCACAAAATGAAGTAATTAGTGTGGATTAAAATACATTTCTGTAGACATTTTATATTGAGCCAAGGAGCTATTGTACTCAAGACTAGACTAGTTTTGCTGGGTTATGAAATAAAGCTAAGGACATTTCACTGGATTCTTATGCACAGTTGGAACCAAATAAGTATTATCTCTTCATGTTTAATTATTGTTTTCTCATCATGTTATAAATATTCACATGTGTCTCTTATGAAATCTAAAAAGTAAACAAGGAATGATATCTTAGAATTAGCTTAAATGCTCTCTGTTTTAACTGTTTACTTTCTATATGTTTTCTACTAAACTATCTTGGTCTGGGAATTCTTAATTGCTCCCTACTTCCGTAGTTTTCCCCCCCCCACCCTCCCCACCCCACTTTTGGTCCATAAGGATTCTTAGTTTCCCTTTGATATTGATCATCCTTCTCTACTTCATCTTAATCTCGGTTAAGGATTCTTCATTTCCCTTTGCCTTGGTTAGGACTACCTCATCCATTTGAACCTGCAGATTTGCTTTTTTCTGTGCTAGCCTGCCCTGTGAAATCTTACTTTAGTGATTGATCTAATCCAGTTAAGCCACTCTTTGATTGACTCCATAGCCCAATGGCCTGAATACTTGTTCTTCCCATATGTTTTCTTAATTCCACCACCCAATCAAAACAAAACAATCATGAGCACTAAGAACTAGCCTGAAATCCTACCCAAAACAAAGTTAAATTATAAAGAGAGAGCCCTCTCTGGACTTAGGTTGGCTAGAACCCAAGTCTAAAAGATTAGGTTTGTGGTTACCTCGGATTATTCCTTCTTTATAACTTCTAAGGAAGACTTCTGAGTGATAACAATATTACAGAGTTCAAAACAGATAGCAGCAAGGATCACCCTTCCTTCTTAATCAATCAATCAATCAGACTCAATTTCCTTATACAACAGTTCTATGTTCAGATTTAAGAGGACTTCATTGACAAACAGCAGTAAAACAAAAGAATTCAATCAAATAGATCAGTCAGATCTAAACAAAATCTTGTCTTTTTGTATACGCTACTTGGAAGAGTCGAACCTGCGTGTACACGCGCTTTGGCCGAGACGAACCTATGTACAGATCTGCAAATTTTAACTCAGAACTTTGCTGCAATTTCAGACTTCAGACAAACCCAGATCATGATAGATAACAAATAGAATAGGCACAAAAACATCAGATCTAGTCTCAACCAATATTAGATCATTCAAGAATAAGTCATTTCAAGTCTCATGATTCCTAATCCAATGTTGAACTCAAGGTGCACATGAATATTTCAGATCCAGTCCCAAACATAACCCTACAACATAATATATACTTCAGATAGAAGTATTCCTTAGAATCTCATTTCTTACACACTTTGGCCTAATGATCTTCTCCTCCTTATATACTCTTAGGCCTTTCTCAATACCTTGGACCAAAACCACTTAGGACCAATACCTTGGACCCAATACCTAGGGTCAATACCTTGGACCAAATGCCTCGGACCAATTGCCTTCGACAAAAATACCTTAGATCAAATACCTTGGACCAAAAACTTGGTTTTCCAACATGTATGTGCTTTTCCCACTGTGAAAGTGCGTGTATACGTTATACACTACTTTTGTTCTATTAAACTGTGTGTATATGCGCCTTGGACAAAGTGAACCAACATATACCTGTCTTTCTTCATTCTTTGGAGTCTGATCTGTAATCCTTTGCTGTTGACCTGCTGCAATGTGAACTTTCATCTGAGTGAGTTGCCATCAAGGACAATACCTGTATCATAATGCCAACACTATTATGTTACTTTATCAATGATGCAACAAGGAAAATCTAGATTTATTGTATTCGAAATAAATCTGATGTATTTGATACTTTCAAGAAATGGAAAGCTTTGGTTGAGAATGAGACAGGAAAAAGGTTGAAGTGTCTCAGATCAGAAAATGGAGGTGAATATTGCAGCAAAGAGTTTGATAAGTATTGTTCAGAGCATGAAATTCGCAGAGAGAAGACAGTTCCAAGAACACCACAAGAAAATGGTGTGTCAGAAAGGATGAATAGGACAATCATGGAGCGTGCAAGGTGCATGATATTTCATGTAGGATTGCCTTTACACTTTTGGGCAGATGTTGTAGATATTGATGTTTATCTAATAAACAAAGGGCCCTCAATTTCCTTGGATGGTGGTATTTCAGAGCATGCATGGACGGGTAAAAAGGTAAACTACTCATTTTTAAAGACTTTCGGCTGTGAAGCCTTTGTTCACATTAATAAATAAAATAGAACAAATCTTGAGGAAAAATCAAAGAAATGTACCTTTATTGGATATGGTGTTAATGATTTTGGTTATCTCTTTTATGATTATGAAAATCACAAAATCATTAGGAGAGAGATGTCATATTCAATGAAAAGGTTTTGTATAATGATAATATGTAGGAAAGGAAGCAGGAAAAAGAAAACAGAGAATACACAGTGCTTGATGAGATCACACAAAAAGTAAAGGTGCATAAAAACCATAATGATCAACAACACAACAACAACATAAACAGGCACCTCAAACACCTGAAAGTGGTGTTAGAAGGTCTACCAAGATAAGTAGACCCCCTGAACGATACTCTCCTTCATTATATTATGGATTGTTGACTGATTCTGGTGAACCAGAATGTTATGAAGAAGCAATGCAGGTAGAAACTAGGAAGATGTGGGAGACAGCCATGAAAGAAGAGATGGAATCCTTGGTACATAACCAGACTTGGGACTTAGTCAAGTTGCCTGTGAATAAAACAACATTGCAGAACAAATGGGTTTACAGGTTGAAGGAAGAATATGGAGGTAGAAAAAGGTATAAAGCTAGACTTTTGGTGAAGGGGTTTACACAGAGAAAAGGTATAGACTTTGATGAAATGTTTTCTCTTGTTGTTAAAATGACTTCAATCAGAACTACTTTAAGTCTAGTAGCAGTGGAAGATTTGTATCTTGAGAAGTTAGATATAAAGACAGACTTTCTCCATGGGGATTTGGAGAAAGAGATCTATATACAGTAGCCACTAGGATATGAGGTCAAAGGGAAGGAGAAACTAGTGTGCGGGTTGAAGAAGAGCTTGAATGGATTAAAACGGACTCCCAAGCAGTGGTATCTAAAATTTGACAGGTTTGTGTGTGAACAAAGTTACACTAGATGTCACTTTGATCATTGTGTTTATCTCAAAAGGCAAATGATGGTAGCTATATTATATTGTTATTGTATGTAGATGAAATGCTTGTTGCATGTTCTAACATACAGGAAATAAATGTGCTCAAAGGAAAATTGGAAAATTCATTTGCAATGAAGGATTTGGGTGTTGCAAAACAAATCCTTAGTATGAGAATAACTAAAGATAGGAAAAATTGAAAATTAACATTGTCCCAGAGTGAGTACATACAAAAGGTGTTGGAAAGATTTAATATGCAGAATGAAAAACCAATTACTACACATTTGGCTAGCCATTTCAAACTAAGTAAGGAGATGTGTGCCAAGACTCAGAAAGATATGGATTATATGTCTAAAGTTCCATATGAATCAGCAGTTGGAAGCTTAATGTATGCAATGGTTTGCACAAGGCCTGATATTTCACATGCAGTGGGTGTTGTAAGTAGGTACATGAACAATCTAGGAAAAGAACATTGGATGACAGTGAAGTGGATTCTCGGGTATTTGAGAGGTACCACAAATCAAGCATTATGATTTGGTGTTTCAAACATTACTCTACAAGGATATGTTGATGCAAATATGGAAGGTGATAGAGATAACATGAGGAGCACCACAGGGTATGTGTTTAATATAGGTGGAGCAACTGTCAGTTGGGTTTCAAAATTGGAGAGTGTTGTTTCAGTCTCAACGATAGAAGCAAAGTATGTTGTTGCTACAGAGGCTAGTAAAGATATGATTTGGTTACAAAGGTTTCTGGATGAATTGGGTAAGAAGCAGGAGTTGGGTGGGTTATACATTGACAGACAGAGTTCCATTCATCTTGAAAAGAACTCATCATTTCATTACAAGACTAAACATATACAACTCAAGTACCATTTCATATGGTCAGTATTGGAGGATGGGCAATTGAACCTGGAAAAGATACACACTAGTGAGAATACTGCAGATATGTTAACAAAAGTTGTAACCAAGGAAAAACTGAGTTTCTACTTGGTTTCAATTGGTATTCAAGTATGATGATGAAGATGAGAAACACTCAGGTCCAAAGTGGAGTCATTTTCCAGCAAATGAAGCAATAGTGGAGTTGTTATCATTAGTCTCTAAGTGGGAGATTGTTGGGTGTGGAGCTAGATTGTCTTCTTTATTTAGAGGTATCTCCATGTTGGACCCCAATTCGTAATGGGGTGGAAATGTCTCCTATCATTTAATCATCCTCGCCCCCCCATGGGGTTTTTGGGGTAGCGCCCCTGAAGCTAAAAATAGATGTAAAATTGCATTGTAAAATATTGTAATTTCGTAGTCAATCTAGGTCGTTCATTATGCGGAGATCTGACAGTAGAAGTTATGTTTAATTTAGGGTTTTTTTCCCTAGAAGGAAACCCCTTGCTATATATGAGGGAGTTGTATTGTGGTTATGTATATGTGTATTCTAAGTGAGAAAGAGAGAGGAGATTGTGTGAGAAAGCGAAGAGGAAATTACAGTGGATCTGTTGTAGGTCGTATCTCTTCATTTCGCTGGATAATATAAAAGGAAGGACTAGTTGTTTCTCCATGGACATAGTCCAAATTGGGTGAACCATGTATATTTTTGTGTCTCTCTCTTGTTTTATGCATTTTCTGTGTTTGTGTTTATGCAATATTTTACTTGTTCCATTGCTCTGTAATATATAATTTTTTAACACTCACATTAAAAATGACTTTCGAAGTGAGCCATCCAAGCATCCAAGATAGCAAGCATGAGCATTGATATCATTGCACCTACTTGATCTCATTCAAGGAAGAGATGATATCATTACGATATTCATGCTTCTCTTCAATACTACCCAAAATAATTTTCATCTATCAATGGAGGGTGATGAAGTTTAGGCACTGGCTTCGTCTTCCCCTAGTATGACCAGGGCCAGGAACCCAATTGGATACTTCCACAAGGATCTCGGAGTCAGAGCATGTCTGGAAGTCATTACTAGTGAGGGTTTTAAGCTGGTGAATTCCTTTGTGGATGTTAGGAGGATTAGTAGAGTGAAAGATGGTTGTGATTTCCTAGGCCTAGGCCTAGGCATGCAACTAGCCTTGTGGACCTCTGCCCCAAGCACCTCTGCAACTATGCATACATTGCTGGGGCATTTTACACCAATAGGGAAAAAAATTAAGAAAGACAATTGTCCCACAACAAACCAAGACTAAGGAGATTGAAACTAAACGGGATGAAACATAAGAAAAACTAGGAGATATAAAGAATTTGAGATGACCCAAGCCAACAAAAATAGAAATGAAAGTACACCAAAGACACATACAAAAACCTCCAGTTAGGGACCCCCTCATGCCAAGAAACACCAAAGAGTAGGTCACATTGAACCCCAAAAAAATTTAAAAATAAACCACCAAACTTATACCATAAGAAATCAGAGCCATAACAATAGAAAATAGGTATAAAGAGATAATCTTGTAACCTTCTAATGTCCTCTCGCTTTTTCGGAGACAACAAATTATTAGACACTAAGTGCAGGGTGGCAGTGTCTCATGGAATTAAATATTTGCATGCCTAGGTTCTGGCTCTAGTCCTAAATCCATCATCCCATGCAAGCAGTTGTTCTTTCTGGGCTCAAAGATTGAATGATCCTGCATTCAAGCCTAGGTCATTGTCACTTTAATTCCAGAGGCAATTAACCCAGTCTTAGGAAAAGGTTGACAGTCACACCATGGTTCTGCAAACTTTCCTCCAAGAATAGGCCCAACACTATTAGACAACTAAGACAATAGCCAACTAGCGGCGGGGAAGGAGGCCAAGCCTGATATAAATTTTGGGTAGCAAAGTCTTAGTTCACATGACAAGCTAATAGACTGAAACTGGCCATCACAAAGAAAGAGGAATAAAGTTTACATGTGTTATGCATAGGGAAATCTAGCCATGCCACCCCCCCCCCCCCCTTTAAATTTTGTGGGAGGCGACAAGGTGGTAGGTGGTCCCCCAACCTCCATTGGCATACCGCTCATCACCAAGAAAGGAGAAAAAGCATTAAAGAGAGAGAGAACATTAAAATACAAATTTAAAAGAAAAAAATACCTTTGAAAATTCAAGAAAATTAAAAAAAATAAATAATAATAATAATAATTTTAAAAAAAAATCAAAATTAAAAATAATAACACAAAAAATTAAAAATTAAAATTAAAATAGAAATTAATTAACAATTTTAAAAAATAGGGGTGTTAAGAGCGGGAGGGGTCTTGTATAGCCCAAAGGAAATCTATTCAAGACGTATGCACGGGGATTGGGATCAATGAAAAAAAATCAGGTAGAAATGCATGGCTTATTACAAGGTTTAATCTTGTCTAGAGCTTTACATGTGTTCAACATCAGAATCTTGGGAGATTTCCTTATCACCATACAACACTTATTCAAAGGAACATCGCACTGAGATAAGCACTCAGGGAACCCATTAAATAGAATAAGAAGGTTCCTAGAAGGCATTCCAGAAAAAAGATACTTTCATAACTTTCGAACTCAAAATGAAGCAGCAGATAAATATGCTAAATAGGCATGTCAACTACAAGCAAGGGATACAAAAGTAATGGAAAATTAGGAAAGTGGCCTCTGCCATAATCCAAATGGCACAACATAGGTATAAAAAAACATTTTTGATGTATATGGATCAAATTAGTGAACGGGGGAGACATCAATATAAAAATGCGGCAAGGGGCTCGATATTTATCATGTCACCCCAAGTAATCATGACGCATGCAATAGGGAAATGCCCACACCATTATCATCAATGAGACATAAGCCAAAGGAGGTTGAACAACTGTGCTATCACACCCCCGCCTCTGATGATGAACACTCCAAGAGGTGAGGAAACTATGAGCATGCATGTAACCATTACTCTCCACTCATGTGGGATATGGAAGAGGTATTGTACATTGTAGTGGAAGTATATCAATATAATGTCATGGGTTGTCGATTTGCATGGAGCTCTGGTGATAGGAAACTGGGGGAAAGGTCACAAAACCTAACAGGTCTTGTGGAGTCACAATCAATCTGGTGAGTTATCCTTCTTGGTTACGACTTCTAATCTCCAGTTTTGTTTTTTTTCTTATTTGTTACTTGGTATATCTTGTATTCATGTCTGGGGGAAGCCTTTTACCATTAGAAGGAACATAATTTGGACAAGAC
Source organism: Pinus tabuliformis (assembly GCA_031772625.1). Classification (NCBI taxonomy): domain Eukaryota; kingdom Viridiplantae; phylum Streptophyta; class Pinopsida; order Pinales; family Pinaceae; genus Pinus; species Pinus tabuliformis. Next base: position 80,819,579 of record CM062820.1, on the reverse strand, counting down.
CAGTCAAAGGAACACTTTGGGAATTCGGGTTGCCTAATTCTACTCCCATCACATGGAATAGGGGTGAGAAAGGTGGTATTGGGTTGAAATTCATTGGAGAATTGATTGTATGGTCCCTCCACAGAGCCTGGAATTGGTCCTAGTGATTGGGGGAATTGAGGAATTGCAAGGCTCAGGACATAGTCTACCATATTTTCTTTAATACTTAGGCTGCCTTTTGGGCCCTCCCTACGGCCCAACTTGATAAACAGAGTGATATATTGTGGGGCTTTGACCATGGTAAAAAAATTAGCTTTAAATGCCTGAACATGCTTCCAATCAGCTTTTCCTAGGATAACTAGCGACTCTGGGAGTGGTGGAAACCTAATAGTTGCGGATTGGAAAACAACGAGCATTGCAACTCGAGTCTTTTGGCATGTAATAACATTAGAGGAGAATTGAAATAGTATGTGTGGTGTTATAAAATTATATATTTTAGAGCAATGGAACACATAAAATATTGCAGAAACACAAAGACAAAAAACACATAAAACAAGAGAGACATGGATATACGTGGTTCACCCAATTTGGGCTATGTCCACGGAGAAACAACCATTCCTTCCTTTATATTATCTAGCAAAATGAAGAGATACAACCTACAGTAGATCCGTTTTAATTTCCTCTTCTCTCTCACGTAGTCTCCTCTCTCTTTCTCACTCAGAATACACACATATACACCGCAGCAATACAATTCCCTCATATATAGGGAGGGTTTCCTTCTATGGAAACAAACCCTAAATTAAACATAACTTCTATTGTCAAATCATCCACCTAATGAATGGCTCAAATTAACTACGAAATTACAATATTTTACAAGGCAATTTTACATCTATTTCTAGATTCGGGAGCACTACCCCCAAACCCCCGCTGGGGGGGAGCTCATAAAATTGTCATCACCACCCCCTGGACCCCCATGACTACAATCAAATGGGCGGCGCTGCCACCTCATTACAAACTGGGGTCCAACACGGTGATACCTTTGACTAAAGAAGATAATCATGCTCCACACCCAACATGTGGTACGCTAATGACAATGGGTTGGGAGCGATTGTGTGGTGCTTTGAAGAAGGTGGTGGGTTTCTCTCGGTAGAATAGGGAAAGATGAGGTGAGGCAAAGAGAAATGTTGGGGTGAAAATGGCCAAGAAAATCCAAATAGTTACAAATGCAAGGAACGAGTCACTCATTTGACATAGTAAATGGAATCCCTCCAAATTGACATGATGATGATGAATATGAGATAACATAAGAAGATGGAAAAAAGTGTGAATGTGATAGAATATATCCAAAGTATAAAATATAAGACAACCCAGAAAATAGATGAGATAGAGGCACTTCTCCAACAAATTGCAGACTTACAAATTCAAATTATGAATACCATCTAAATGAATCAAGCGCTGGAAGTTGGAAAGAGATGAACTGATGTCCTGACCTCAACTAGACACTAGAGGAGGAGGGTGAGGATTCAAAATAACCTATTACTGTTGCAAATTTTGATTATTATTGATAACTTACTGTTGGATATATCCATGTAGGAATGTAACCAATTTTGTGAAAATTTGTAGTCCATTAGAAGTCATAGTAGTCTGCAATAAGAATAAGGATAAGAGCTAATTGAATGACAAACAATGTATCCCTTGAGTATTCATTGGGACCATACACATATTGAATGCAATACAAATACTCATTTCTGCTTAAAAATAGTAAAAAAAAAAAAAAAAAATTATGAATATATATTTTAAATTATGAACTAAAAAATTAATATAATAAAATAAAAAGGAAATTTTAAAAATTAAAAAAATTAGTCCACGGGCATAAAGCAGATGGTGACAAGATGTTCTATTAAGGCACTATATGGTCAAAAGATCACTTGTTTGAAACTCTGTGGGAAAAATTCCATTCGTGGTAAGGGCTAGTGTGGCCTAGGCCGGGTGCGATCCCCGAGTGATTTTGATGGCTTAGATGAAAACAAACTATTTTTTATTCATTTTGGATTTTTATGAAAGAAGGTGTTACAGGAATAAGTACCCTAGGGCTTTGGGTTAGAACTCCAACATACCAAGAGTAATCTACAGCAAGAAACACGCATACAACTCAAGCAACATGCTTAAATAAACAAACTATGCAAGGATGAACATACCCGGATGTCCTTCGTTTGGGTAGTTCCAGCAAGGTTCAGGCCCTCTGCAACTCCTAATGATCTTCGAATCTACAAATCAACCAATTCAAACATACATAGCAGCATATAGATAAAGCATTTTAATGAAATCAACTTTATATCATATAAGTAAGATGATTAGTTATACATCAAAATGACATTCATACATGAATTACAACAACATCTGATGCATAAACAAGGTCAATCTCAGGAACAAGACAGCATTTCTTTTTATTGTAGAAAACTATAATAAACATGGAGAGAATTCACCTGAGTCTTCTTCTTCCAGCTCCAAGCGGAACCGTCCTCCAGGTCCGTCCAGTCCCAGTCTTCAACAACCTCCTTCCATAACCAATACCATGATATCTCAAGCAAGTGGGAGAATATCAACACTCAAGGAAATAAGGGTTTCCTGAAACTTGGGGAAGTGCTTGAAGCATAGGGATACTTCAGACTCAGTCAGGGGATAATCTCAGTATAATAACTCTATCTCTTCTCCTCCTTAAGGCCTTCCCATAGAAGTCTATTTATACTTCTCCCAATTAGTTTTTTAGTTGGGAAACAGTTGGGCCACAGGCACTAGGAGGTAATCAATAAGTAAAACCCATGAACTCCGCCCATAGTTAAGGAAATTTAAATTTTTTTAAGTGTTTTAACACATATACGCGGGTTGGGTATTGACTAACCCGCGTGTACACGCTTTTATCACAGGGCAAAGTAGCGTACAGGGAGTAAAACACTGTTTTTAAAATATTTGGACCAAGTCTGGAAGGAGGGGTTGCCCTAGGCCATAAACCAAGCATCACAAATACCAAGGGTGATATTTGGAGCTATAACAGATGCCCCCAATATATGAGGTCAGAAGGGGTACATGATGGCCGAAATGTATTAAGTATATGGAAAGGAAACCTGTCGAAAATGAGAAGGACTTCACCAGATTTCAACCTGCCAAGCCATCAAAAGAAGATCAGAAAGAAACAGTTGTCTGAGGTGGGCATACCCATGCTCAAAGAAAGTAAAGCATGTCTGCATATCAAGTACAAGCGGATCCACTATGTATACAAGTATAAAGAACTAAAAGTACACAATGGATCATCTGATCGTGATCGAACAAGTACATGTCTGAATATCACATATAAGAAGATGATCAATGAAGCTGAAAGATGAAGCTGATCATTGATGTCAAAAACTGATCCCAATAGTACCAAATGAACATGATGGAATAAGATGATACTACATCACAACTCAGATGCCAGCATATAAGATGTCGTTGTGAAGGACTGCAACATATAATGTGGAAGGTGTTGACTAGCAGTAACAGGAGCAACTGACAAGTGAACCAAAGAATGATGATGCAACCCGAGGTCTTCACTGACCGCCATGGTACATTTCTACACAATGGGAATAAATGATTTGAAGTCGACCATGTGAGAAATCATTAGATTACCGGTCATTGATGTATACCATTAACAAACGCGAGAATACTCACTAATAATGATAATGAGAGTCAAGGTACCCAGTACAATCTAATAAGTGCGAATGAATGAGTTGAAGTCAAACACCTAGAAGAATCTATCAATCAGGGGACAGTGATGGTTTCCCACTGTCGATAGCGAAGGAATCTGCCACTGATGACTCCAAACCCAAATTTACTGGCAAATGGACTCTAGATCTTTGTCCCAGAGGAATGAGCTATAGTCGATAGGAAAATATCCACTAGAAGGAAGGCATTAAGGCATCCTTCATCAATCTAGCGCGAGTGTAACCCATAGGCCAATAATGTGGAAGGAATCAGAAGAAAAAAATTGTAGTAACCCAACCAAAGCACGTTTCCGGCGTTCACAAGATGTAGCTAGTGCACGATAGAAACCCTCTGAACCAACAATTAATGAAAGCTGACACAGAGACGAGGAATCCACCAATAGGGTCAAATGGAAACCAAGGCACTACACGAATCCCAATGTGTGATAATGAAAGCTGATGTCGAACATAAGGGAAACCACTCAGTCAAAGACCCATGATACTGATCGATGTTGAGCACAAGGTGACCTATCAATAATGAAAATAGGGCCAGGGTGCAGCTCTAAGCTTGCCCTCAGAGAAATATGTCGTCGTCGATAAGGACAAGACCCACCAGTAAGAAGTCAATGGAGACCTTCTCAAACTGGCACGAGCAAAGGACCAATATAACTGATGTGATGACAAACATGATACTGACAACCAGGGATGACCGACTGAAAAATAGGTCAAGAGACACCGCAGAGAGGTTGACTCAGGTTTACTTCCCTTGAACAAAATCATGACTCAATGATGACTATGTGGCAGCATATGATAACTCTGTATAAGTTCGTCATGCAGGAGGCACGAATGAACTCTCCATATGATTGGAAGAGATAACCAATCGGAGGAGAATTGACTCAATAACAAGGTTAAGGCATACCTAAGTCAAACTAAATCCCGCCCAAAATGGAGGAGAGATTTTCTTTTGAGTGCTTTGTTCAAGGGCGACACGACTGACTCTAGCTGCCAACAATATATGGAAATGTTGTCCCGTTCCCACTCTTTTTGGAATATATAATTTTTTTTTTGTCTTTTTCTTTAAGCTGGAAAAAGAATAAAAGAATGCTATAGTACAGTGGAAAGAACGAGTGTAAGTGAAACAGGTATTCTAGTTCCTGGGATGGGAACAATCCTATGCTCAATGCAGGGAGGTGAAACTGGTCAAGGACACTCAAAGGGTTGTTCCTTCCATGGATCAAAGGGTGTGTCAAGTTTCAGAAGCTAAGTGATTGCAGGTTTGAGTTTGCAGAATACATGGTCAAATAAGTGGCTTAAACATGAGTCCAAATGAAACCGTCTCAAGGCAAAAATGTGCAAATAGTCAAAATGCAATGCAGCAATACAACTCAACACAAAGGAGCCTTGAAGGTATAAGGCCAAAACTAAGCAAAGAAGAAAAGAGAATGAGTCTTCAATGCACAAGTCATGGCGGGACTAAAGAGGACTCCCGAGCCTACTCAATATAATAGCATGGGCAACAAATGTTAGTGAGGTGCTAACTACGATGCCCATGTAAAGGATGGCTCTACCATCACATCATGATTTAAAAATCGGCGAGTGAACATGGTTTTCTAACCAAGACACAATGGGGTCAACCCTATGGAAAGTGTATCGACAAATGGAGGCTAGTATGCAAGATGCAACAGAAAAAATGGTTTCCCTAACCTATATGCCAGTGAGTGAACGATACCTGCCATGACGGGTCAGCAGTCATGGAACCGATATGAAATCTCGAAGAAGTGTCCAAAATATCCTGAAACAATAACTCATTCTCAACAATTCAAGCCCACAAGTCAAAAATTTCATGAGACGAAAAAATCAAGTTTTGAAAAATTTTTGACAATTTCAAAACTATAAAATGACTTTTTTCTCACCATTTTTGTCATTTGCATTGAGAGAAAAAGTTGTGGAGAAAAAAGAGCAAACTTGTCCCCCGGAAAATTGGACCGTTCAAATTGTACCAAAATCATCAGGTAACCCTCAATTCAAGCTTGCATTGTTTTGTGATTGTTTTTAGAAATTTTTATTAAGGTTTGACCGTAGGAGTTTATGTTAAAAATTCCAACTTGGCGTACACACGGGTTGGATGTTATCAACCCGCGTATACGACGGCCCTACACGCGACTACGTGTAAAAGGAACCCGCGTATACGCGGTTTGAAATTTAAATACAAAAATCTAACGGTTGAAACTCAATTTTTTTTCAGGATGACAATCACATGGAGAGAGAGGGAGCATACCACAATTGATAATGAAGTTATGAATGACCAATAGGCATTAGATGCATTGAGGGGATGTGGCTTGTTGAAATTTTTCAAAATGCCCAACATGAAAGCCAACACTCGTCTGCTTGAAATGCTAATCCATTATTGGAGTGTCAAGGATGATGCATTTATGATTGATCAAATGCCTTTGCAAATAGAGGTGGAGGATATTTACTTTATCACTGGTCTTTCTCAGTGAGGAGAGGTTGTGCATTCGACTGGCCAGACACGAGGTAGTCTTTCAGTAGAAGACTACGTACACATATACTGTCCTGGGCATCCGAAAAAATTGGAAGTCAGATTCCAATAAAACATGTAGAAAGTTTATCTTTGAGGATCATACTGTTCACCATAGCCAGGATAAATGGATCAACCTCATTGCACCAAGCTTCACGAGTATCCATGAGCTTGGCCATGGATTGCCTTACTACAGTTTTCGACTGGTGCACACCTCTTCTTGCCAACATGAAGAGCTAGCTGTCCTCTATTCAGAAAGGGCAAACCAAGAATTTCGGATACGGTTCTATTCTATGCTCCTTCTTCTTCGACAAGGTACCTGGGTTGCATCCCAAAGTATCTATCTCTATCAGTAGCCCCCGAGATCCTCGGATGGGTAGGTGGGCTGACTTGATGAAACGCCTTGGAGGCAGAGACGTGCCGAGGACTACTTTTGATGATGATTTCTTCGCCTGGTGGGAACAAAAAATCATCACAGTTGATGACTACCCCTACGCTGGTATGGATTTCTGAGGAGATCCAAACTTGGTGTTGCCACCAAATGCAGCATGGGGAGACATAGGTAACAATTTTTTAAGTTTTTATCAATTTGTAAGATTTTTTTTATGTTTTTTAAATATGAAAATGAACTTAGAAATATTTTTTATGGGATTAAAATAGTGACATAATGATCATGTTCCAGATGAGGGTCTGGTAAGACCAGATGGATTCCCACGGCACAGGCGTCGCGGAAGAGGTGTCGAAGAGGCGACTGCTGAGATAGAGAGGGTCTTATATGTAGTCCAAAGAAACTTGGTGAGATTGACTCACCAGGTACCGATGGTAGCCATAGAGGACCTACCTGAGGAGATGTAGCGCTGCGTGGTAGGAGTACCACGGGACTAGGTCCGCATACTTCGGCGTGTGGCCAATGCAGTAGTTACCTTCTTAGCCACTCATCCTGAGCCAGGTTGATAGATAGACTGGACATGATTATGGGAATTTAGTCCCGATTTTGTATATTATTTTTTGAACACTTATGTATACACGGGCAGTTTAATGATATATATATATATATATATATATATATATATATATATATATATATATATATATATATATATATCTATATATATATATATATATATATATATATATATATATATATATATATATATATATATACATTTCCAAATTTTTGATGTTTGTTTTTAACTTGGTGAATGATTGATATCAAAAAATGCCCCACAAAATATGTACAAAAATATAATATATACAAAGAAGTAATTGCTCGGCCGAAACCTAAGCAAAATGCTTCTTAAGGTAGAGCCCATCAGGGGGCTCTGCCATCTTATTCCTAGAGATGTTTTTAGGCACAATCCTTGATCTAATCGACATATGACCTTCAGCAAATAAATGTATTGGAGACAAAGGGTTTGACACTATACAAACATCACTAGTAAGCAGATTTGAGAACCCGGATTCGACTTCCTGCAAAGGAGGAAGAAAATATGAACAATGATGTAAATCTTCCGAAGGTCGATCTACAGTCGTCACTGCTTCTAATATTGCTTCCTCCGATGGTAAAATTGTATCTAAGCAATCTAGAGCAGAATTGGAGTCAAGGTTCCAAGCTGGAGCAACATCACCATCTAACTCCTCCACAGAAAAAGGAGTTGGATGGTTGTCTGTAGAGTCAACGATAGATTGATATCTAAGTTCTTCTGCAGACATAGGAAATACCATTCCATCAACCTGCCCTCCGTCTAATGTGGTCGTAGATGAAGGTAAGGTCCAAGGGTCCAAAGGGCCCTTGAAGGATGAAATTGTATCGATTCTAGCTGTAGGAGGGGGAAGATCAAACACACCCATCAAGGAAGAGTACATCCCTACTCCTAAATTCTTTATAGGTTGATGAGGATTATCCACCAATGGAACGGTAGAATCCAAAGTTGCACGAGAATCACCCGGAGAATAATCTAATTGATCAATTTTAACAATTCTCCCCTCGTGAGGAAAACAAAGGATGCGAAACAGAGATGAAACTATGGCATCCATTTCATAAATCCAATTTCTTCCCAAGAGGAGGTTGTAATCCAGGTTAGCATCAATGATTTCTACCTCAATATTAACGACCTTCCCTCCAACACAAATAAGAAAAGCCAGGATAATTCTGTGTGGCCTATGAGAATGACCATCAAATGTTGTTAAGAGAGTCGGTGAAGGAATAGTTGAAGGTGATCCAATTGCCTTCCAACATGACATAGACATTACACATGTGGAAGCTCCCTCATCTATAACTGTCCAAAAAATATTAGTTTTCCAGTAAGTAGACTTTATCTGGAAAGCCATATGATGAGGAAGTCTCTTTTTGACATTGAGCATATCAAAAGTGAGCGCTAAAGAATTTTTTGGATCTACTACCCACATTGTCGAAAGCAAAGCACTTCTTTGAGCAGGACATGACTGGAGTACCTCCAACGCAAACATAGCACATGGACTTTGAGACAGATCTTTTACAATCGAGTAGTTTTGGGCTGCCCTAGCATTAGAGTTAATTGTCAAGTGCTTAGCGGAACCTTTGTGTATCTGAGGCATAGACTCAACAGAGGATCGCTCAATATGAAGCGGGTTTGAGGTTTCGAGCACAGATCTTGCCTTAGATGTTTCTGTTTCACCGCAATCACATGCGCGTGTGGCAACATTGACATGCGAGTTCATCATATACACATTTGAGGAATTCTCCCCTTCTTGGTTGCCCCCTGCGGAGGTACCAGCGTTCGAGTTCACGCCAGCAAGTAATTGCTGCCCTTAGGGAAAAGGGTTAGTTAGGACAGCTTGGGAGCTAGATGACCCTTGCTGCACTAACAAGTGTTGAGAATCCTGAATCTTGGGGCAGAGGTGAGTCAAATGATCTCCATTGCATAACTTGCATGGAAATTTAACTTTCTTCTTAGACTCATTTCTACCCTCATCGGCACCATTGTCAGGCTTGTTTACATTACCCTTCTCTTCCTAATTCTTCTTTTTACCTCATCCCTTCTTCTTCCCATCGGATTGTTGATTTCCTTTGGGGTTAGAAGCTTGGACGGTGTTAATGGAGGTAGGTTGGGAGGGTGAAGGTGTAGACAGTGTTGCCTGGTTAGAAGAAGCAGTTTGTAGAGACAACTGCTGCAATTGATTCAAAAGGTTCACCATATTTGCATCAACCGATCCAACTATACCATCAGCATGAGGGCTTGGCTTCAGTTTGGCTACATCAACCGTGGATCTAGGAGCATCAGGTAAGATTTTCTGAAGAGTCCCAGATTGAGAATATATCAGTTCTAACTGCTGGGCGCAAAAGATAGCCTGCTCTTCTGAATAAACACCAGAAAGAGAAACATCCTTGGAGATCTCGGGTTGTAATGATTTTAGAAACCACTCGAGATGGAATTCTGGTGGAATTTCAGCTTTGATAAGCCTTTTTCTCCGTCTCCATTCCTAGATATGATCCAAAATGTGAGTAGCCGTGTCCTGATGAAAGTTGGCCAGAAGCTCAGTTCTGGCTTCATAACGGATATGCAACTGAAAATGGTTTGAGAAAATGTTGGCCAAATCAGCGAAATAATTAAAGGTGCCCCCTAGAAACTCTATATACCACTTAGCCACATTCTCGGTTAAAGCGCGTTGAAATAACCTCAACCTGATCGAATCATAGATCAAGGAGTTGGATGAGCACCATAAATGGAACATGGTTATATGGTCGCCTGGGTCTTCACCATTCTTCCCTTCGAATTTTGGAATATCCGATGGAAGTTTGGTTGGGACCGGAGGCCAAGCCGAATTGTATCTAATTGGATCGTTTGTCAACTTAGTTAAGTCTGGCAGATTAAGCGTGGCCAGAAAAGGAAGTTGTGGAGGACCTTGGGGATTCCACCCAGATTGGGTGGGGTTCCCAAAAGTCTGAAAAGAATGACCTGGATTTTGAAAGGCACTAGGTTGCCCAAAGTAACTATTAGAACCTACTAGACCACAATGTGACCCTTGTGGTCCAGTAAAATTTGGAGTTTAACCAACTCCAGCCAAAAATCCTCCGTAACCGGTAAAGTTTCTCCCCTAACAAAGTATTGTAAGGGGCTGACAGCCCCTGGTAAGGGTTCTAAGTGTTAGATAAGGGTGGAAAACTTTGAAATGAATTAACCAAGGAATACGACACATTTCCTTGTTGGCCGAAAAACTGATTCCCAGCCCCTATCCCACTAACCACAGGGTTTGTCCAACTCTGAAAGGGGTTACTGCCTTGACTTGTGAAAGGAAAAGGCATAGACCCTACTGTCGGATTGGAATGTGGTATATGACCACTTCCAAATGGGAAACCCTGAAAAGAAGTCAATCCACTCATCATGGATGTGGAGGCGGTTGATGGTATATTCAACGAAACTGAAGGAATACCTTGAGAGGGCATCCCAAAAGGGAAAAATCCAAAACTAGATGCATTAGCTTGAAAACTTCCACTCGTCGACGGAATGGAAGTAGACCCAAATAAGGATGTGCTGGGAGTGTTAGAAGGGATGGAAATAGTTCCTCCCCCTTGCACAGATATGGGAGTCTGCATGCTCGCAACACTCGTGGTGGATGCCATGCTTCCAACAGTGGTCATCGAAGGGATAGATGTGTGTGGACCTGGGCTCGAAGGCCTGTGATTCGAAGTTCCAATGTATAGCAATACGTCTGGATGATCAGGAGGGAGAGGAGAATTCGGAGCTGCAACCGACTTTGAAAGCTCTTCTACTTCAATACTATCTTCCGACTGGAAGAGTACTCGAGAAAGAACTGGTGTGTTCCTCTCTAACTCTGTGGTAGTACTAGGCCTATCTTGTGAACTAATGCCCCCAAGTGGAGGATCAATCTCCGATACGCCTGCTGCCATTGGTTGAAAACCATTGGTAGAATCGCTCCTACGCCTTCTAGGAGAAGGCTCTGGGCTCGTAGATGAAAGCCCACGAAGTCTCTAAGACCGTCAAGATGGTCGGTCAGCCACTTTGAATTATTTTTATAATATCTACTTAAAAACTCAAGAAAATTAAAAGCTAGGCTGACTAGGAGCACAGAACACACACTAAACATGTCCCTCAATATATTAGCAATCAAACAACTTCTAAGTATTTCCACTCTGGTTGATTAGGACCAGACACCAAAATACAAGAAAGTTAATAATAAGGGCCTTCCAAAAATTAACTAGGGTAATTATGCCCCAAGTCTACTATCGAAGGTATCAGAGGTAGTTACGCTGACCTCCATACGATAGCCTTTGCCAGTGCAAGCCCCCAAGCTTCGCAAGGGTGCCCTCCAGAAGTACTGTTGAACGTGATGCAACGTCAACCTCAGGTGCCATGGGATTCCCCTCCATAGCCACCTATGTAGATCCCTAGGATAGGCAACTAAAGACACCAACTCCTTTCAGAAGCTAGGCGGAACAGTGGTGAGGTAGGATCCGACAAGTAAGAGAGGGGGTATCTCTCGTCCTTATCTTCACGAACCCTCGTGCTTAACTCCCAGTCACAGAGCTTTCCCAGTCTCCCTAACGCTATTGGATTTCACTCTTTAATTAGACTTCTATGTTTTACAATTTAGAGTGGCCTTGGAGAGTTTACTCTCCTCTCGCCTAATCCAAGGCCCTAAATAAACCTAAAACTTGTTGGTGTATTCTGATGACAATACAAAAAGTTCTAGTTTATTTTATTAAGAACTTGATTTTAAGTGGTTGTTCTTTTAAGTCAAAGGGACAATATGGAAATGAAACCGATGGTGTTTGTATGACGCAAAAGAAATTAATGAAAAACTAACTTATATGAAATGAAATTGTTTGTTCTTCGATGAAAAGAAATTTCTACTTGGGTTCTAAGAAACTTCTATAAAGCAAAAACTTTTTCCTTTTCTTTTCTTATAGCAGACTTCACACTCACAAAAACTAAAAAGACTATTGATGCTTTAATAATGCAAAACTACCCTAATGCAAGGTGTACATGATAATGCAAGATTCTAGATTACTCTAAAAAGAAATGAAAGCAATTGTTTATAACTTTTAATAAGCCAACTTAAGTGTTTGAAAAGAATGCAAGTTTCAAATACAAACTTTCCTCCAAATAAGAAAGGCAAATCTCGAAAAATCACAATTCACTTTCACAAAACCAAAGAAACCAAAATCAAACTTGGCAAAAGAAAGAAAAAACAATGTTTTTTAAGAACTTTTCTTTTTCAAGAAGCAATGAAAACAACTTTTCAAAAGCACTCAAAATGCCACCAAAGACTCAAAGACTGAAAGCAAAGCACAAGGAAACTTTGTAAGTTACCAATTCAACACGAATGAAAACTTGAACAAAAAGGGCTTCACTTGCACTAAATGATCCAAAAGCAGCAAAAGAGCTTTGAGAAACTGACCAAGAAGTCAGGAAAGAAACACTTTCAAATTCATCAAAAAGAAACTTTCAAAAAGCAAGAAAAGGTGTAAGGCCATGAAATGACGGAAAGCAAAGCAAGTAGACCAATAATCAAGCTTGACACAAAGATTGAAAATAATTTGTTGTTCCAAAAGACCAAAACAATCAAGAACTTCGATAAGAAGTCTTGTGTGTTCAAACACAAATCATAAAACTCACTCAAAAACAAACCTAGGCCAAAACTTTTCAAAGCAGAAGAGAATTCAAAACAGTAAGCTCACTGAATAATTAAATTCTAAAGACAGAAACTGACCACTCAAAAACCAAACAAACCAAGAAACAAATCTTTCTGGGCAGAAAGATTTGAAAAAAGCATGCAAAAAATGGTATATGCGACTGTGTTCAAGCACAGATGTGTGTACACATGCTTCTGACAAAAGAAACTCGTGTATATGCAGTTTCACTTCACAGAAACAAGCGTGTGTACGCTACTGTAAACAAACAAAGGTGCGTATACTGAGTTTTGCAAGAAAAATAAAAAACAAGGCCTGATAAAAAAGATCAGACTTGAGGTCTGAGTTCCTACAGGAGCAGGCAATATTGTCACAGCAAGCAAACCAAGAACTGAGCCCTAATTGACACTGAACAACCCAAACTAGGAATAACAAGATTGTTATCCCTAGTGGAGTCGCCAATTCTGTTACGAGAATAAGTACCCTAGGGCTTTGGGTTAGAACCCCAACAGAGCAAGAGTAATCTACAGCAAGAAACACGCATACAACTCAGGCAACATGCTTAAATAAACAAACTATGCAAGGATGAACATACCCGGATGTCCTTCGTTTGGGTAGTTCCAGCAGGGTTCAAACCCTCTGCAACTCCTGATGATCTTCGAATCTGCAAATCAACCAATTCGAACATACATAGCAGCATATAGATAAAGCATTTTAATGAAATAAACTTTATATCATATAAGCAAGATGATTAGTTATACATCAAAATCACATTTATACATGAATTACAACAACATTTGTTACATAAATAAGGTCAATCTCAGGAACAAGACAACGTTTCTTTTTATTGTAGAAAACTATAATAAACATGGAGAGAATTCACCTAAGTCTTCTTCTTCCGGCTCCAAGCGGAACCGTCCTCCAAGTCCGTCCAGTCCTAGTCTTCAACAGCCTCCTTCCATAACCAATACCATGATATCTCAAGCAAGTGGGAGAATATCAACACTCAAGGAAACAAGGGTTTCCTGAAACTTGGGGAAGTGCTTGAAGCACAGGGATACTTCAAACTCAGTCAAGGGATAATCTCAGTATAATAACTCTATCTCTTCTCCTCCTTAAGGCCTTCCCATAGAAGTCTATTTATACTTCTCCCAATTATTTTTTTAGTTGGGAAACAGTTGGGCCATGGGCACTAGGAGGTAATCAACAGGTAAAACTTGTGAACTCCGCCCATAGTTAAGGAAATTTAAATTTTTTAAAGTGTTTTAACACATATACGCGGGTTGGGTATTGACTAAGCCGCGTGTACACACTTTTATCACAGGGCAAAGTAGCGTACGGGGAGTAAAACATTGTTTTTAAAATATTTGGACCAAGTCTGGAAGGAGGGGTTGCCCTAGGCCATAAACCAAGCATCACAAATACCAAGGGTGATATTTGGAGCTATAACAGAAAGAACATAGAAAATTTTAAAACATTTGCAGGCATTTGGAGACTCCATGCCACTAATTGATCGGGAAAATAATACATGTAGAATTGAAAATATAATGTTGTATGTAATCAAGAATCAAGTCTTGGGGGTAAAAATAAAACTTGATAATATTTCCTTTTCTCATATGCTTAGCGAGTTATTCTCCAAAGTTAATCAACCATTAAAGGATGTAATGTTGACACATGAAGGAACTTGATCTGAGTAAGAGTTCACGAAGAGGCCCAAATTTCAGTTTAGAAAGATATCTATACTGATTTAGAACCAAAATGTGGATCAAGGTTGATCTTTGATAAGTTTTTTTTTTTTTTTTTTTTTTGAAAAAAGTCCAATTGTTTCCAAATGTGTGAAGGATACCTCTTGGTAGGATATGAAGACAATAATTAAGTAGTCATAGCATAGGTTCATGCACTACTTTTTGTCTAGGTATATGTTATATGCCAATAGTCCCTAAAAAGGTGAACCAAATCATATTGAAATTTCTCACTGTAAATATAAAATATAGAGACCTTTTCTTGGGGTACAACACACACATACCATGACTTCATCATCATTGATGGGTGGTAACTAAGGAAAACCATTAGTGTAGACTACAGTACGCTTAACCTAACAAGGACCTAGAGTATTAACATATCACATATCATTGGCCTTGGGATTTGACCCTAAGACCTCGTATTTCAATTCATAGCACTCCATTTTATCAAACGCACTAGGCTCTCTCTCTAGGTAATTTCCCTACTTTTCCCCCATCCCAAATGTTCCCCTTTACAAAAAATAGTGCAACATAGCTTAAAATGAATCATTTGTAATGCTTGACCTATTTAAATTCATTAAGATGATTATAGAGCTTAAAATATAACAATTCTTGAAAAGAATTTTTATTGTCACAACCTTTCTCAAGTTTATATA
This sequence comes from Pinus tabuliformis, assembly GCA_031772625.1. Classification (NCBI taxonomy): domain Eukaryota; kingdom Viridiplantae; phylum Streptophyta; class Pinopsida; order Pinales; family Pinaceae; genus Pinus; species Pinus tabuliformis. Next base: position 80,804,292 of record CM062820.1, on the reverse strand, counting down.
ATGGCCCAAGTGTAATCTCACTATTTTAAGTGATATATATGCATACATGTGTAGCCTCAAGTACGATTCTTCAATTAATGATCAATCTGAATTTTAAGAGATGGATTGACATTTTGGTTTCCTTCCTATACACATTCATTCAAAGTTAAAAAGTTGATAAACACTACCGTTTTCTATAATAATAAAAAAAACTCTTCAAATTTTGGTAGAAAAATTCTTAGAAGTTATAGTTCCACATGATTGATAGAATTTTCCAATTACAATGCATGGACACATTCCATTAGATCTAAATAAAGCCTTCACATTGAATTACCAAGTTGTCCAATTGTTACTTTTTCCATGGAGATAGATTTCACTCCTCCATATCAAGTTTGTATTATCGCTCAAGCCTTAAAACTATGAAGTAAAACTTCTTATTAGCATTAGTCATGATCCAAGTGCATATTGGTGGCCACCCACCTATTCCACTTGGACCCCAACATCATTTCTTCTAGTTTTCTTAATTATAGCACAACTTACTAATTTTGGCATTTTTTCAGATCCTGAACTTCTAGAGCCATTTTGAGGCCCTAAACGATGTTTTTTTGGAAAACGGGAAAACCCATAGCCTACATACCATTTTTTAGTCAAAAGTTGTATTCCTCAGATAGATATTTCTAACGAGGTGTCATACGCATCAAATGGATATTTTATTCCAAAGTTACAACCCCGAGAAGTTGATGTACCAATTAAACCCAATGGGGCCCATATACTTTTGGTGCTTCAACTCCTAGGGTTAGGTTTTTGGATGTTTAGGATTTTCCATTGTTTCTCAAGAATAAATAGGCCTCTGAGCCTCATTGTAACACAGCTCAGAAGGCATGTAGTCGTCACATCTCTTCTCAGAGATAAGCTACCATCGCCTGAGCTAGTTTGTTCCATTTTGCATGTAAACAATTTTCAGTACTTGTTATTAATTAATTGAAGTTATGCTCTTTCGTTGTATATTTGTTTTATGTTTAAATATGTATTTCATTTCGTTCCTTCATAAATCTAGATAAGGTCAAGTTCTTTGTCTATGCAAATAACAATGAGGAAATCTTCTTTCTTGGTATGCATGGAGGCTTTTGTACTTTGAAATGGAGGGATTTATGGATCCTTAATTCACATTAAATTAACATATACCCACTTATTTAACACAATGGGAGAACACTTTGAACCAAGTTAATTTTCTCATGCAAGTAAAATGACTTTACCAATTGTGTAGCTAATATCAAGGAAATATGATTCTTAGCTTTACATGAATTAAGTGGACAATGTTTGCACTCGTCCTTTTTAATTTATGCTTTCCAGTACTCCTAAAAAATAGCATTTACATTCCACTTGTAGAAACTACCTATAATTACATTATAGTCATTGAGAAGTACTACATTGTACTCTAGTTCACCCATAAGCATAAAGGAGACGTTGTATCTTAATCTACATGTCAGAGGCTAAATTATGCATTCTATAGCAAAAATTCATGGTTGTAACAACTTTAACTCCGCATACATTTGCTTTTATGCTATCCATGTGTTAAAATTGGCAACCAAGGCAAAACTTCATGTGGGTCATCTTATTCATGGCTAATAATATTTTTATTAGATTCCTCTCGTCGAGAGGTGTAGGATTGATATAAAGATCATCCGATTCCGATAAGTATTCATGTAGATATGAATTTATTTTGATTATGGAATTATTATCAAGCCGACCTACAACTCATGTAGGCTCAGAAGCCCAACAGTCGCATTTATTCACCCACCAACGTTGTGTATAAATATAAGAGGACTTTACCTCATTTGGACTCACTCATCTCATCACATCTCTCTCTCTCTCTACTACGCAGAAATGAGTCTCTTCTCTACTGCGCTGAAATGGGTCTCTCTCTCACACATGTGAAGCCGGAAACTGCTAAAACTGAAGCTGCAACTGCAGAAGTAAAGATTGACTTGCGTGGCCTAGAAGATCCTTTGGAACTACATTGTAGGTTCATCTGAACCTCCTCTGGAAGCCGCAACTTTTGGTGGTGGAATGAAGTCAATCCAACGAACGGTTTGCAAGATATCGTCTGCCCTAGTTTGATAATGAAGTCGCTAATGCTGATGCTATTGATCTAGGGTTTGCTACTGCTGATATGAATCAGATTTATTGTACTATTTCTCTCTGCTGAATTATTAAAGATAAAAGAAGATTTGATCAAAGGGTTTCCCCACACATTGTGGGGTTTGTCCCTGGCTAGCCGCCACATCTTGTGTCTCTTGTCTTGGCTTGTTTTCTGTCGATCGTTTAATGTTCTATCTGCACTTTACTTTATGTACATGTGATTGCTAATCTTTGGAATATAATAAGGAAAAGAAGTAAACTGTTATAAGCATAGAACATACCATAACTTAACATGGTATCAGAGCTGAGGTGAAGACAAAGCCCGAGCAAGAGCAAGAGCAATCATCGAAGAGAATATTGGCAAGGCTATCCTAAAAGAACTATGGGGTCCTCAACACTCTTTCCTGCTGAGGACAAGCTCCCTGAGAAAGCTGACTATCACGGATGGAAGATGTCTATCGATCTAACCCTTGAGAATCAAGGAGTGTTGGATCATGTGAGAGGCAATATTGTTGAGCCTCCATTAAATGCATCCGCTGCTGCGTAGAACAAATGAAAAAATGGAGAAGTCAAAACAATAGAAGATCATCTGGGACTCTATCGACAAGCACTTGGTGGCCTACATCTCTGAACTGGACACCTCCAAGGAAATCTACGATAGACTGGTGAGTTTATTTAAAGTTAATGATGCAAATCGAGTTTTGTTTCTTAGAAATAAGCTGAGGGAAATCAAGAAGGGTAAAGATGAAAGTATGCAAGCATACTTCCTAAGAATCACCGAGATCAAGAACGATCTCCTATCTATTGGGGAAACTATTACTGACAGAGAAATGGCACTCACAACTCTTGGAGGATTGCCATTTGAATGGTATGTGTTCAGGACTACTCTTTTGAACTATAATGTAATTCTTGGTTTCGAGGAATTAATGGCTAGATGCATTCAAGAAGAAACAAGGGAATAAGTGCAAGAAATGCCCATGCCTAAAGGTCCTCCTGCTGCCTTTTCTTCTCATGCAAAGAAAAGAAATAATTCTGGGACTAAATCAAAAGGAAAGGCTGGACCTAAGGCTAGAAGAAAATGACGATGTTACATTTGCGATAAAGCAAGTCACTATGTATGAGATCATGAGCATCATGATGAATGAGATCATGGACATAAAGGGCAACATGAGATCATGGACATATAGGATAGCATGATGATGATGCACACTAGTTTGAGCAGCATTATGATGGATAAAATCATGGACATGGGCAGCATGATGATAATCATGATTAGAAAAGCATGGTACAGTATGCAGTGGTGCAACTCGAAATCCCTCTGATGGCAATCAAAGGAATGACAAATTCAACATCAAAGGTAAGAGGAGAGCTGGGTATCAAGGAAGAGGACAAGCATTCAAGAAGACTAGAATTTCTAGGATGTATTAAATGCACCTGACCTCAAAAGGAACCTAGTGTCCATCTTGGAAATGGAAGACAGAGGCTACAAGGTAACCTTCAGCAATGGCAAGGTATGTATATGGAAAAATAATGTTAAAGATGCCTTTACTCTTGGGTTTAGTGTTGATTCATTATATCAGGTCGATGGAAGTCCGCTAGGTGTCATGTCTTGTGACACAACTCTTTAGTCCGAACTTTGGCATCGGAGGTTTGCCCACCTTCATTATAAAGCTCTACCCGATGTAAGACAGATGGTAACAGGGATGCCCGAATTCCAAGTAGAGAAAGAAGGTGTATGTCCGGGATGTGCCAAAGGAAAGCTCAAAAGGGGACCATTCCCCTCAAGCCAAAGCAAGACCTCCGATATATTACAATTGGTTTACTCAGGCATACCTGAGGTTGGCATTAAGAGGGAGACTACTACACCACATACTCCTGAGCAGAATTGTGCGGCGGGAAGGAAGAACCACATGATGATGGAAGCTGTCCGGGCCATGCTACATGATCAAAGACTTCCAAAGTTTCTATGGGCTGAAACTACAATCACCGCCGTATATGTACAAAATCGATGCCCTCATCAAGCATTGGGTTCCTAAACTCCTGAAGAAATGTTCACCACCGGTCAAAGGGAAGTCGTGATTAGTGATGATGTCACCTTTGACAAAGATATGGCTCTCAGAAAGGTGGACAATTTGCTGACTTTGAGTAGCTCTCAAGAAGCCGACACCAGGGAACCAAAAGAAAAGGATGATGAATCAATGCCTGATCTAGAAGAACTCATGGATCCGATTGATCCTCATCCACATGAGCCTTCCTCTTCTAGGAAGAGGCCTTCATGGCTTAGGGGGATACTTGATGATGCTGAAGGACATGCTACACCCTGAGGAACCTTCCATCAAAGTAAGAAACTTAACAGGTATCAGGGATACCTGACCATCATGAGCACGATCATACAAAATGAACCTTCATCATTCTCAGATGTCATCAAGCATTAACTATGGAAGGATGATATGACCATAGAATATGAGTCTATTATGGAGAATGATGTTTGGGAAGTAGTTCCCAGACCCTGGACAAGACAATTGTTACTTCAAAATGGCTTTACAAGATAAATCATGCAGCAAATGGAAGTATGGAAAAGTATAAGGTTCATTTTGTTGCTCGTGGTTTATCCCAGAAGGGAGGTATAGACTATGATATTTTCACCTGTTTCCAGATATACGACCATCCGCTTGATCATAGCCCTTGTGGCTTCACAAGGATGGAACCTACATTAGATGGATGTTAAGACCACGTTCTTGCATGGTTCTATCAAAGAAGAGGTCTATGTGGAGCAACCTGAAGGATTTGAGATTTATGATTGAAAATCTCATGTATGCAGGTTGAAGAAGGCTCTTTATGGGCTGAAGCAAGCACCCCGAGCATGGTATGAGAGGATCGATAGCTACTTGATGAAGCTGGGATTCACTAGGAGTGAAGCTGATCCTAACCTTTACTTTAAGGTTGAAGATGACAAGACTCTCATACTGGTGTTGTATGTGGATGACCTCTTTCTAACAGGTGCAAACCCTCTCATTCACAAATGTAAGAGGGAGATGGCTTCTGAATTTGAAATGAAGGACCAAGGACTTGAAGTGTGGCAGAAGCCAAGGGAAATTTTCCTATCTCAAGGAAAATATGTGGTAAATATATTGGAAAGATTCGGTATGATGGACTGCAAGCCTGTGACTACCTCGAGGATCTTAACTTTTAGAAGTTATATGGTAGTGATGTCGGACCAAACTTGGGAAATGCCTCTGAGTTTCAAAAACTCATTCGCATTGATGTTCTTGGTGAACCTCCGTCCGAACATATGTTTTGAAGTTAGCATTGTGAGCTCATATTTGGTTGAGCCTCACTGGATTGATGCCAGGAATCTTCTGATATGTCTTTAGGACACAATCTCTCATGGATTAAGATACACTGCCGGAGATGTGAGACTACTTGGATATACTGATGTTGATTGGGCAGGCAGTGTGGTGGACCATAAGAGCACTTCCGGGTACTGTTTCACCTTGGGATCTGCTTCGATATCCTGGATGAGCAGGAAGCAGAAGTCGATGGCTTTGAGCACCGCCGAAGCAGGATATATTGTTGCTAGCATAACCTCATGTGAGGCAGTCTGGTTGCAAAAGCTCTTCAGTGAGCTGTTTGGATTTACATTGGATACCACTGTGATTCTCTGTAACAACCAGAGGTGGGATTCGATTATTGAGGAATCCCGTATTCGTCAATTGCTCCAGCAGATAGACATCATCTGGGATATGGTAAGTCGATGAGCAAGGAAGCTCCATCACATTAAGATGATGTACAGGTTGATACACCTTGCCAAAGCCCTGAGGAAAGATCTAATCTGTGATTTTCCCAAACGACTTGGAGTCGGCAAGAAACTTTTGTACAAGGGTCCTGCATGTTGCATACATTGAGCTTTGGGAGCTCTGAGGGCTTGCGATTCCTACTGGAGCAACATATGACCACAGGGTGACTCACCCTCCCCTAGTGGTGCACACTGGAACAAGATGATTCGCTCTCTTGTGGGACAAGATGATTTGCTCTCTTGTGGAACAGGATGAATTGCTCTCCTGTGTAGCAGGATGATTAGTTCTCCTGTGAGGCTTGGATTGATGTGTTCTCCATGGCAGCCTAGATTGATGTGTTATCCATGGCGATTGTAGCAGGATTGATGTGTTCTCCTGTGAGGACAGGATTGATTAGTTCTCCTATCGAGGCATCCTACCCATGCAGTCTGGGACTCATGGGAAGTACCTCTCATTTGATCAATGAGCAGGGAAATGAAGTTAGGGACCATAGTAGTACTGATGGACGCATCATTGTATCTACTGTACTCCCTACGCTAGGATGACCTCCATTGATCTAGGATCAATGATACCGGTCTGGGACTAGTGGTAGGAGTTGTACCATACTATGACGCTGACTTTGAGTCGGTTGAGACTGGTCTGGGACCAGTGGTACATACTCCGAGACTGACTTCGTGTCAGTGCAGTACTGGTCTGGGACCAGTGAGAGTGGTACATACTATGACGCTAACTTCGGGTCGGTTGAGATTGCTCTGGGATCAGTGGTACACTCTCTGAGACTGTGATACTGGTCTGGGACCAGTGGTAGGAGTTGTACCATACTATGACGCTGACTTCGGGTCGGTTGAGACTAGTCTGGGACCAGTGGTACATACTCCGAGACTGACTTCGTGTCAGTGCAGTACTGGTTTGGGACCAATGAGAGTGGTACACACTATGACGCTGACTTCGGGTCAGTTGAGACTGGTCTAGGACCACTGGTACACTCTCTGAGACTGTGATATTGGTCTGTGACTAGTGGTAGGAGTTGTACCATACTATGACACTGACTTCGGGTCGGTTGAGACTGGTCTGGGACCAGTGGTACATACTTCGAGACTGACTTCGTGTCAGTGCAGTACTGGTCTGGGACCAGTGAGAGTGCTACACACTATGACGCTGACTTTGAGTCGGTTGAGACTGGTCTGGGACCAGTGGTACACTCTCTGAGACTGCGATACTGGTCTGGGACCAGTGGTAGGAGTGGTACTTACTATGAAGCTGACTTCGGGTCGGCTGAGACTGGTCTGGGACCAGTGGTACGCACTCTGAGACTGACTTTGAGTCAGTGGAGGATGATACTGGTCTAGGACCAGTGGAGTTGTACTCACTATGACGTTGACTTCGGGTTGGTTGAGACTGGTCTTGGACCAGTGGTACATACTCTGAGACTGATTTTGAGTCAGTATGATACATCCTCGATCATTTCTTCTTCTTCATAATTCGGACAAAAGCAGAGCAGAATAGAACAATGCAAGAGCAGAGCCAAACAGTACATATCAGTGCAGGGCAGAACAAGACAAAGAAGAACAGGTAGAATAGAGCAGAGCAGGGCAAGGGTCAGGCTGTACAGGGTAGTGCATTTGATGGATGAATAGTAACGACCGATAGACAGATTGCAGATGAAGTTCTCCATGGTTGAGAGGGAGTGTTAAAATTGGCAACCAAGGCAAAACTTCATGTGGGTCATCTTATTCATGGCTGATAATATTTTTATTAGATTCCTCTCGTCGAGAGGTGTAGGATTGATATAAAGATCATCCGATTCCGATAAGTATTCATGGAGATATGAATTTATTTTGATTATGGAATTATTATCAAGCCGACCTACAACTCATGTAGGCTCAGAAGCCCAACAGTCGCATCTATTCACCCACCAACGTTGTGTATAAATATAAGAGGACTTTTCCTCATTTGGACTCACTCATCTCATCACATCTCTCTCTCTCTCTACTACGCAAAAATGATTCTCTTCTCTACTGCGCTGAAATGGGTCTCTCTCTCACACATGTGAAGCCGGAAACTGCTAAAACTGAAGCTGCAACTGCAAAAGTAAATATTGACTTGCGTGGCCTAGAAGATCTCTTCTTTGGAACTGCACTGTAGGTTCATCTGAACCTCCTCTGAAAGCCACAACTTTTGGTGGTGGAATGAAGTCAATCCGACGAACGGTTTGCAAGATATCGTCTGCCCTAGTTTGATAATGAAGCCGCTAATGCTTATGCTATTGATCTAGGGTTTGCTACTGCTGATATGAATCAGATTTATTGTACTATTTCTCTCTGCTGAATTATTGAAGATAAAAGAAGATTTGATCAAAGGGTTTCCCCACACATTGTGGGGTTTGTCCCTGGCTAACCGCCACATCTTGTGTCTCTTGTCTTGGCTTGTTTTCTGTCGATTGTTTAATGTTCTATCTGCACTTTACTTTATGTACGTGTGATTGCTAATCTTTGGAATATAATAAGGAAAAGAAGTAAACTGTTATAAGCATAGAACATACCATAACTTAACACCATGGCACTTGAATAGTATAGACGACTAGCATTTGCCAATTTATACACATAATATTCACACTCAACAAAAACAATAAGAATTAACTCCCATCATATAAATAATAATGACATAGTTAATTATTTGATAATCAATCACTTGGGGAAAATATCTCCATAAGAGCATTTTTTCATCCTAACCATAGGAAAAAGGTCATGTGGGTGCCACCCCTAGGTCAGGTAATGAAACAATAATGGTGAATTTGATAAGTTGAGCACTCAAACACACCCTCAATCCAATATATACGTAAATATTATTTCCTAGTTAAAGATATGCACTCTAGGAATATCAACCAACTCTCAAACATTGTAGACACGTCTTCATTCCATCCCAACACTACACAGATACCTACTTTCCCTACTAAAAAAATATTTGAGGAGTCTGATCTGCACACTACCTCTATGTAGGTAGAGTTATGATGAAATTTATCTCGCTAGGAGTCTTGAGAATGGTTTGACAATAAGGCCAACAATATCTCCAACTCCATGGTTCTCAACATTGCCATGTTTCTCTTAATCAATATTGAATTCCCCATGCATTTCCTTTGATAAGCATTGCAACTAAAGGAAATGATGTAATCGCAACTCCTTATTTTTCCCAAGAATGGTCCAAAAGGAGTGAATGGTGGATAAGGGTTATCCAAATGTACAATGGTTCGGAATTAATATATCTTCATATTGGAGGAGAATTGTCTACTATGGGCTAGAATAACCTTCTGGATGGTGAATAATTATCCTAAGGCTCAATTTGAACCTATAGCTGGATGTTCTCATGTGCCCACATGAGGTTGATAATGTAAACCCAATCTAGCCACTATTAAGTGAGAAGCATTATTGCTTTTACCTAGGCCTATTTTTGGAAATCAATGTAAAACTTAACCATGAGTGTTTTATACACTCTTGGAAAGTAAGGTATTTCATAGAATGTTACAAGTTGTGATACATGCATTAGTAGCTACAGGTTTTCATATGGATACAGTTGTCGACGTCATCATCCTAGTTTCGAAGTACAATGGTGAAGAAAGGAAATTGTGGCCTGCTAAAGGCATTTGTTATGCAGATTAAGAAATGGGGGAGTACATCATATTGCAATTCCTCTTTACACTTTTGGAGGACCAAAATATTCTCAGTGGTGAGGAATGATCTAGGGGGATCTCCACACGAGAAATTATTATCTTGCATGCCATGGGATAGATCATTGAAGTAAATGATTAATGCTTCAAATGGGATGAAAAAGATCATGTATTATTCATTAAAAATTGTAAGAGTGAATAATATTTTAAGTGAGTATGACAAACTCATGCATTAGTCATTAAATTGGGAAATTGATTAATGCTAAAAGTGAGCTTGAGAATCTCATGTATTATTCATTTTAATTTGTAAAAAGGAAAATTAATTTTGTGTGAGAAAACATCTCACAACTATTTTTCCTATTCTCAATGAGAGGTTGAGAGTCTCATGGGTGGTCTGAGATTCTATCTTATTTTGGGAATTGAGTTGTTATGAGATCCTATTATTGTGGATCTTTTTTTTCCTTAAAAATCATGAGATCCTATTATTGTGGATCTAGAGAGTTATGCTCTCTTTGATTGGAGAAACTATTTAAAAATTCCTTATGTGAGCCTTTTGGGAGAGATTTTGGAGGAGCTTGGAAAGAGCTTGAAGCTTGGAGCTTGCATTGAGAGGAATGTAGCCCTTCTGGTGCTGAAGAAATGTCACTTATGTGAGAGCCTTAAGTCCTTTGTATATGAGAAGGTAGCCCCTTATGGAGCATGATCCACATATGGTGAGAAGATTTCAACCCATTTTGTAAGAAGGAGAATGCCTCAGAATTAATAAAAGTGATTTGTATACCAAAACGAATAGGAGACGTATCCCATTCCCAAGGGTGAACTCTGTTGTCAAGTCCCTTGTTATGATTACTTATTTATTAGTTGCTTCTTTTGAATATGTTAATGTATTGGTGAAGCATTATCTAAGGAATAGTTTTTCTCATGTTCACATGTAATTAAGTGTTAGTTAAAGGTCTTGAATTGTATATTTTTGTTTAAGTAACTACTCACAAAACTTTACGGATCAATTACACCACTTTCATATTCTCTCTCACATATGAAAATACATTCTCTACCTAAGATACGAACTCGTCAGATACTAAATCCATTGATAATTTACGTTCAAACTCCCACCAAATCTTTAGTAGAAAACACTCTTGGTAGTGCTTTTGGCCCAGAAACCCTCAAATTTCTCACTTACTCATGACTAGTAGAAGAAAAACCCAAGCCATAGCACAATATCGAGTAATAGTACCCATTTTATACACCTTGAGGGCTAGACAAACTAGAAAGAATTGATGATAGAATCTAAAGACCTTAAGAGCACAATCTCAAATTGCCATTTGGAAAATTCCAAGATAAAAAACAAAAACTATGTCGACAAATAATTAGAAAATCAAATGGAAAGTGGTTCAGGGACACCACCATCTCCACCTTATTCTCCCCCTAAATCCCCATGAGGTGCTCATTCATCATCTTCAAAAATCTCTCCATCTCAAACTCCAATAAACGATCAACAAGATCCTCTAAATCTAAACATGGCCAACAAACCCTAGCTAGTCCAAGATGTTATTACAATGCCTGGAAATTTCCATACTTTTCCTAAGCATTCAAAGTAATTTCTCCTGAAATTTAACCCAAACAAGAAATATTTTCCCAATGATCACATAAAGCAATCCATATTGGTTGTGTGACTAATGAGTGTGCAACACTAGGATATGGTTTACCAATTATTTCCATATGCATTCATTGGAAAAGATTCCTTGTGGTACTTTTCCTTGGCTCTCGGGTCAATTACAAATTGGGGCACACTGGAAACCATGTTTCTTGAAAAGTTTGGAGAAGAGAAGACTCCTATGAGCCTCCTTCAAAGAATGTCCAGGATGAAAATGGATTTTAAGAAAAAGTTAAAGATTTTAATCAAACATTTTTTCTTCATGGAAACAAAATTCCTTGGGCTTCTCGCCCCATTGATGAAGTGGAAACCGAATTCTACACTTTTGTCCTACCATCATCCATGGCCACATTCATAAAAAAAATTAGATAAAACAATCCTAGAGGAAAAATTTCAAGAGGTCATTAAAGTTGAAAAATACTTGTTGAGTGCTCATGGGAAAATGAATGTAGATGAGGATAAACCATCAACATATGGAAGAAAGTAGGGAAATCAAACAAACAATGCTACTAGTCCAAAAGAACAACCTGATGGGTCCCATCAATAGTTATATTTTTAGGCCCATATTATTATCCTCCAGCCCATAAATTATTTCTTTTCTCCACATTAATTTACATTTTTTGGTATAATGTGCTTATAGGAAGACTAAAGGGTGCTTGTTATGCTTTGTAGCCTAATGTGGTATACGTGCATGCAAGAGAGAACTTTTTGGGTACATTTATGATGCAGAAGCACATTGGAGGCAGCTAGAGGGAATGTAGGAGGGATGTCCCGTGCATTTACTCTCCTTTAACTCTAAGTGATCCCTAGAATCACTCATCTCCAGCTCGAGATCCATTGACAACCGAGGAACTCAAGTGCATGAGAGGATCTAAGGGAACTAGATCCACTAATTTCGATATTTTGGAGGGGAGTTGTCCTCCTCTCAAGGGAGCTTCCCCTCATTCATTTTTTGTATAAATAAACAGGCCTAAGGGCTCATTAGGATTCAAACTTTTGGAGCTAGGAAGATCCATTGAAGGCCAAGTACTTGAGACTGTTATTTCCATTTTTGAGATGATGTATTTGAACTCTATTTTTTGTTAATGAAAGGTTCATTGTTGGTCTACATCTGAGTTATCTTAGGAGGGTTAAAACCCTTGGGTTTGGGCCCAACCCAGAGGCTTTAGTCCCTCTCATGTATTTTCTTTTTGTTCCTATTTAATTTGTTGTATTTCTTTCCTTGTTTAGGTAGAAATTAGATTGGAAAAATTGTGGTTGCAGGCCTGATCACCACCTCTTGTGGGAAGTTTGGTTGAAGAGTCTACAACAACAAGCCAAAAATATGAGTTTGTTTTTCTTTGGAATTAGATAGGCTTTGAATTCCAATTGTCTTGCACGCTTCGTTTCTTCATATTAGAAGTTAACATCATGTCTTGGCAAATGAATTAGATGCATGTTGTAGGATAGAATAGTTCTTGATGAAATAAAATTCAACTCATCCTTTCCACTTTGATTTATTTTACTGCAATTTGATCATTAGATGTATGTTCTTCCCAAGAGGAAAAGAGGTTGATTGATTAGTCTGCAAGGACTTACAGTGACTTGCAAGGGTTGACATATTCATCTTACATTCACTTTTTCATTACCATCCTCCTCCTGAAAATTTCATACTTCTCTCAATTTCTTCCACCAAGATCATCTTTTCAGGGTCAATGAAGCACATCGTGGGCATGTATTTTTGTGCAAGATGGGCCCCTGAGGGGTGTTAAGCTTGGAAATAAGGTATAACACATCCTTCATAACCCTCATACACCTTCAAAACACATTTCTTACCCTCATAAATCTCTTGGGCCCAATCATGTAGAAAAATAGGGCAATCTTGTAGCAAAACAGGGTATCTTGTAGCAGTGATGTAACACTTCCTAAACTCGACCAATTTTTTTCTAAGATATTTATTTTTACATTTTTGGATTGAATAATGATCTCCGGGATTTGAATCCATGATTAGGGAGACCCAAGGACCACTCTAGACCCATCCTTCCTTCACTACAAGTACAAGACAATAATTAGAATTAGGAGGCATATTTTCACATTTGAATCACAATGAGTATTCCTTCATGCAATGAGTAAGGATCCTACTGCTAAAGCTAAAACTATATTACATTCAGTAATATGAAGGGAAACTCTTCAATGCAAATAGAATAGACCTAGTTTTTAAAAGTTACACTCTTGGATTTCCTAGTTATGTGTTGTAGATTAAATTTCCTCTTTCAAAGCAATTTGCAAATAGATTAATGATTTACATTCTGCAAGTAGAATGTTGACTTGATTGGTTTGCAAGTAGAGTAGCATGGTTCATTTCTGCAACTAGTGTAGTCTTTTTTCCTTCTTGCAGTTACAGTTAGTCTTTACATTTAATGAATTGCAATTTCATTTCTACAATTAGGATAATGTTCACTTCCTTGCAATTAGAGTAGGCTTTTGTCTTTTCAAACAAATTATCTTTGTAGTTAGCTGAAGGAGTGGTATTTTCATACCTTGATTGGATTCAATGACTGGGGGTGACATGAGTAGAGATTGAGCTATTGTGCATATAGCACTATCACCTCTAAGTTGTATGAACTCGGGGTTGATAATTGAGTTGATAATATTGGGAGTTGCAATATCCTTATTGCAATACTAGGCTCATCACAACCATTTCCTAATCTCTCTAACATGACAAGGCTGATAAATAATTTGAAAAATAAAGTCTTGATCTAGAAATGGTAGCAAGAGAAGGTCAACCTAGATCAAATAATAAACTTTCTCTTAGAACATACAATCCACCGACAAGTAAAATTGATGCTCCTCATGATGTAGCCTAATTATAGCATATATATGACACTCTCAAATCCCTGGAGATCAACCTAAACTCCCTGCAAGAAAATCAAGATGAAAATGAGTCAAGGATAGAAGGACGAGAGGAGTACCAACAAGGAGAACCACAAAAATACTCAGAAAATGGGTTATGGGATATTAGACCTAATCCAAATCAAATAATTAAGCTTGAGCATCTTGAACCCAAAGGTTTTGTTTCAACAGACAAAGCTTTGTCATCAAGTACCATAACCAAAACTATTAGGTATTCTCCTTTGCAAGTGAAAATGAATATACCCCCAGCCCGCAGAGGTTTGGTCTCGTGGCCAGCGGACGATCTGCTAAGTCATTCGTGCCACTGTGCAGGTCACGAGTTCGAGTCTCATCTTAACCAAGGGTTGTTCTTGTGGGTTGGGCGGTTCCTCCTAGAGGTTATAGTGGCAGCCGATGGGATTCGACCCTGTGTAACGCGAGTACAATACCACTGCTGTTGCCGATTCCACTAGTCAACAAACAAACAAACAAAAAATGAATATACCCCCAGACATTCCCCCATCTAGATATAGTTTCATTAATTATCTCAAGAAATCAAAAGAAAACTTTTTATTATATGATTTTCTCACTCTAAATTAACCTCATCTCCTTAAAGTAATAAAGAAAATTGTTCAGAAAATTGAACCAAATTATTTATCTAACAAGGTTGCTCGAGATGTAAATCCTCTTGTCAATGAATCAATCATCGATGATGTTGGCTTAATAATACAATTGTCTACTTTTGAAACACCTCCTTCCCTCTTGACCTTTGAAATTTGCAACAAAAATGTTCACAATTCCATGGTTGCCTTAAGGGCCTTGGCCAATGTTATTCCCTTGGTTGTTTCTAAAAAATCAATGCTCGACCTAAAAAATGTGATACTCAAAATTTTTAGTTGATTAGGTTTAGTGTTATAATTCTAGGAATTCTCTCAAATGTTATCATCAGGCTAGCCTCCAATCCTAAGGATTTCCAAAAAATTGACATATTTGTAGTATATATCCTTGATCATTATGGTTTTTCTCTCAGTCGTGATTGGTCATCCAAATTAAACAAATATTTTACAACCGATTGGTCCCATTTATGCTTACCTTATAAGGGACAAGAGAATGAAATAAAGGTAGACCAAAAGAGGTGATAATGTGTTTGTATGTTTCCAATCTAATGGAGTTTCAGGGTACACCATTGATTTATTTTTTCAACCCAAGGTATGTAAATTTGTGAGGTACTTCATGCAATATACACAAGAAGTAGGTTCCTCACTTATCTTGGATGACCTATGTTACCAAAGCGGAAAATAAAATATATGGGGCACAGTCCTGGAAGAGGTATCATCTTGATAATTGCCTACAACTCGGCTAAATGGAAACTCACACACCCGAGGGCCCTTTCCTTGGGTTCCTAACTCAGTGTCACTAGGTAGACTTAATTCTGGTGATTTCGTAACATACCAATTTTGTGGCAACTATGTACCATAGTCTTGGTAATACCCTGATGCTGCAGTGGTAAACTAAAAGTCGTCCCCCCAACAGAAAATCGTAATGAAATCAACTTTAAACTACTACTACCACTATTAATGGGAACACACACACCTCCTATTATAGCTTTCTGTGTTAGCATTATGTTATAACAAATGGATTTCAGAATTGAAATACAGGCTTACAATCATTAAAGCAAAACTAAACTATGTAAATATGAACTAGCAATTTCATAGAACATAAACTATTGTACCGAAAGAAAATGACTGATAGCACAGAGCCTTACCTTGAGGGGGACCTTGCTCAAAGTCGACCTATGCTTATAATTCTAAAAGACTATCAACAAAGGTTTTGAACACAGTTCAAATCCATAATAGAGGATGACTCCTAGCAAGATATGATGGCACACAAATATTATATTATTAAGTGCAAAAATCAGTAAGTATTGCCTCTTAGAAGTGTGCGTGTGTATATATATATATAAGAAAGAGGGGAGTTATTTTTCAAACATAACGAGATTATTTTGTCTCTATGAACCGAACAATTTTGCAAAATATGGCACTACTAGTGTTTCAATTTCAATAAAGACAATAAATGATCGGATAGTTCAAGGTGCCACGGGGGTCAATGCCCCTCATGAACAACATTATATTACATAAGGCTCTTGTTCAAGTTGCAAAACTACCATTGAGTCTTTGTGCCTTTACACCTGTAGCTCAATAATTACATGCCTTTCATAATCATCCTCCTATGGCTAAATCCTTTTCTTGGCAACCATGATTAATCCTTTTTATTGCACACACATCATAATTAGTTATTTATGTGTGTGTCTGTGTGTGTGTGTAATACACACATAACTTCTCAAAACACTTCTTAATCCTATTCTAAATAAGAAGTAAAGGAAACATAATAAGTATATACCTAGAGCTTGAAAAATGAAAAAGGGCATACTTTAACAGTTCAAAATTTGAGAAAGAGAGATGAACTTGAGGCAAGGAGTGGTTTGATAGCAAAAAAGATGTTGATTTTGTGGTTAAATATCTTCTTCAAACTAATTTTCCCATGCAACTCATTTTTCCTATAGGAATCTTGCATGCAGATCACTCATATTGTAGGTAGGATGCCCAAAGTCCCCATTTCACTAGTATCCCGATGTCTTTTCCATTTGCATCCAATTTTATCTTTCCTCTTCCTCATACCATTGAGTAGGGTTCCTATAAAATCTCGTAGGAAAACAAAGCAAAGGATAGTGAAAGTGGAGCCCTACCCAATGTGGGCCATGTTTTAGCAAAGAATAAATATAGAACATTTCTTTATTGAGAGTGAGATTCAAATAAGGGTATCACATAGGGTGTTGATGTTATAAACAGGTTGGTAGTCCCTCCCATATATCATGAACAACCAAAAGGGCTTCCAATGAATGTGTTTTGGCCATCTCATGGTACTCTATTGTGGCATATCATCGGTCATGCGTGATGGTAACTAAATCGCTTGGATCCTCCCTTAACCTTTGCAATATTAACAACCAATCCTGTAAGTGGGTACTTGTCTCTAATTATGAGCTTAGCTACGGTTCATGTGGATGCATAGAAATCTAATCCTTTTTCTATTTCACTAAATTAGTCATGTAAGACATGAAGGCGCTCAGTTGCACATCCCTAACAAAGAAGTTGAGGTTCCATCTAGAATTGTCATGTATAATGAAATTGAACAAATAAAGTTTACAAAGCAAGTTTTTCTATGTGGTATTTGCATTATAATAAACATCAATAAAACTCGATGGTTGTTGAATATTACGTGATTTATCATCTCTCATCTACCTAAGTCTAAAGGCATTCCACAAGTCATGCAAGTAGATGGGGTTCACCCTAGGAGGCAAGCGGCAGGTTGAGACCTCTAAGCCTAGTTTAGAAGCAGATTGTTGAGATTTTGTTCTTTTAAGTAGAGGTCCTTCCATCTTTTAATCTCAATCTTCCCTTTGTCTTCTTGGGCTAAGTACATGGAGAACCATCTTTCCCTGATTTTTTCAATAACTTTTCGGTGACTTTATTTATTAATAATACCTAAATCAAAAAGATCATCTTTTGTATGCCATTGGGGTATGTCAAGTTTCAACTGAAGAAATGCATAGTTCTGGATTTTAAACATAAGTGGTTCATTTGTTTTGAGTTAAGTTTCGGAGTACCCATAGTGATAACCATATTTTGTCAATGTTTCAAATCTCAACGCGGATCCATCATCATGACATTTTTTGAATGAAGATAGTAGAAGAGCTAAATGACTATTTATACTCTCATAACTATTTATCCTCTCATTTAGCTCTTCTACTATCATCATTCAAAAATTGTCTTGATGATGGATCCCTGTTGGGATTTGAAACGTTGATAGAATATGGTTATTACTATGGGTACTCTGAAACTTAACTCAAAACAAATGCATAGTTATTAGTAATAATGTCATCTAGGATGGCATTAATGACTTGTTAGGCTTCCTCAGAACACCCTTTTGAAAATTGTCTACCTCTAAATTCTAGGTCTTCCTCCTGATGTCTGGCATTTAGCAAAGTGTTCGGATTCATGAGCTTTGGCTTGGCTCGACGCAACTTGGACTTGAGCTTTTGATTTTACATTATTAATTTCTTATTTTTTTTGTAAAAGGTTTGATATATAGGGCTACAAAAACAAAATAATTTCGGAGCCAAGACATACCTTTACCCTTCTTTGGCCTACTTGACCTAGCTTCTCCAATTTCAATAGTAAAAGTTGGATGTGGATTCTTTGTAAAGTCCTCAACTTGTGGGAGATGGGGACTCAATAGACTCACCACCTGTAAGGTCTTCAAAACCCCCAATCATAGGCTCAGTACCCTCTTCTGGTGTGTTGTAATGTTGTTCATCTGGCAATATGGTGTCCAATCTCTCCACAAATTATGAAGTCCCTATGCTCAATGTTAGTTCCTTGCCTTTCTTGGTGCCTAATTTTTGTGAGGCCTAGGTTGGGTATCGTGGCTCAAATGCAAGAATAACTTCTTGTTTAGACTATTTCTCGTAGGGAAAAACCCTCACTCGAGGTCCAGTCTAAATCCCTTTGACAAAATCATCCCACAAGATGTCCAACCTACGTAATTCAACAATAATCAACATTTTAATTAATCCCAAGTGGCATAGCCCAGTCTTTGGGTTCTTATTATGTCACACAAGAGCTACCATCTTTATCAAGCTCTTCAACAACTAATAACGCATATTTAATGGTTTCTACCTTGCTAAACGCATGAATCTTGATATGGTAATGGTACACCAAGTTGTACTAGCCCTCACAAGTTACAAAGTTTTTGTTGGGTATGTGTTATATTGTTTGCACCACTAGCCCCATGCATGATGTGTTGCATCGGGCATAATGGGGAAGTCACAAGGGGATGGTAGCCCCCATGCACAAGGTTCAAGGCAGTGCCCCAAAAAAAATGGGCAGACCCACCCATGGTTTTGCGCATGGTTTTACGCATGATAGTTTTCCCATGGTTTTGTAGATCTAGTCAGAGAAACTACATTTATGTTCTAATTTAGGGTTAATGGATAGGAGTTTATGAATGCTTTGGAATGTTTTTAATGTATTGTAACATTGGAATATATTGAAAAAATAATTTGGTTTTCCCTATTTTAAGTTTGAGGAGAAAAATGTCTACATATATTTTTTGTTTTTACAATTATATATTTTTTATTTTTTTTAAATTCGTTTGGAGAGACTATTTGTACAAAGTTAAAACCTGCAAAGGACAAACAACACTTCAGGCCGCAAAGAGATTCCTGGTCTTAAATCAAGTAGTAGCGAGGGTTTTTCCAAGAAGGGACACCAACTTTCGTTGGGTATTTTGAAGTTTTTCGACCACTATAATCATATCCTTGTTTACCATCAAAGTGAGTTGCCTCACCGAGGTCCAAGCTCCATTGAAATTTTGTGCGAATTCCAGGGTAGGTAGTGTCGTGCCCTTGGAATCTTGTGAGGAATTTGGCCCATCCAACCTTGACAAAAACTTCCCAAACATCCGGTCTGATTTGCACAACCCATGACGGCAAGCTGACACCTCAATTCTGATTCCATGCCAATTCTGAGCAAACCAGAATTACGTCGCCAGCTCACATGTTGTAATGGTTGCTATATCCTCGGACTACCAAACAAACATGACTGCTCAATTGCGTGTCGTTTCATACGTTGGCTTCATACGTTCCAGTGTGGGGTCGACTACTCTGTGATGACGGGGTCAACCTATGATGGAGTTGAGTTATAAGTTTGAATAACGAGGACAGCTTATGTCATGAATCCAACTCATAACTTTGGAATGTGGGGTCAATTCTTATTCATGGGTTACATATCCTCACGATTTATATGTCATGAGCCTTGCACTTAAGCACATACTTCCATACCATGGCTCAAGTTTCATATAATGGGTTGTTTAAACGGTTTGTAAAGTCGAGCCTTGTGATACTGTGGTTGGAAAAGGTCGACCCCTCCCCCTTGCTTACCTTATGAATTTGATAAGGTTATAAATTATGCCATAAAAACAAAAGGTGGGGGAAATTTTATATTATAATGTAAGCATTGAACATTTTAACAAAGGGTTTATGTTGTAAAAATATAACCCTTTTCCCCTTAAAAAAAATGATAGAAGCCTCTTGGGGTTTAAACATGGTATTTTTACAAGCAATCTTATAATATAAAATGGTCCTTTTCTTAGGGGAAGTAGTGATAAGTGATTAAGTCCAGAAAGGGGTTTATAGTTAGATAATAAGGATAAGGATAGGAAGGGAGTGGATTAAGGTAACCCATATTTTTATGATCATTTTCGTGGGATAATAGTTTACATGTCGTTATTGGGTGTTCTTAAAATAATAATAATAATAATAAATAAATCTTATTATTGTATATGTTTTATTTTCTTTCTTTTTTTTGTTTTTTTCTTTTTTTTATTTCTCACAAACAAAGAAGGATCGTGGAAGGTAGGTGGGGAAACCACCTTATTCAAAACTTGCACATCAACTTGATCAATGAGACTTTGAATAAACTCATACTTTGATTTAGGCTTCTAATATAGTCTCAATTGGTGTCCATTTTCCATTAAGGGATTTTTATTGTCGTCACTAGTATGTAATATGATGAATCTATTGTCATGCACATGTCGATTTCATATGGCCCAAGCCATCTAGTATATAATTTACCTTTAATATCATTATATCTAGAATCAAACAAGAGGGCCCAATCCCCTTCCATAAAACCCTTCTTTTTTATGAATCGCTCCATTTTTCCCATTGTTGTTGGACAACAACAGTTTGTTGAATGGCATCTTGGTGAATCTCATCCAATTCCTTGAATTGGTCTAATCGATTTTGTTGTGCCTCCAAAAGGTCCATCCCCACTTGTTGTAGTCGAATTTGAACACTAAGATTTTTCCTTTTAAAAATTCAATTAATATTCAAATTTAATCAAAATCAAACATGTAAGCAAGCTCCTTTATGGAATTTACCCATATTCAATCCAAAATCAATGCAGTTGGGAGAATTCACTAGTCAAATTCTTTAAAAAATCAATCTTAATTTATAAAAAATAAATAACTTAGAATAGCCAACCCATTGAGATCAGATGACGAGAAATAATTTAATCTAGCAGTTTATACTTCTATCAAAAAAAAAAGTAACATCCACAATGTAGTCGATATGATATAATGTTTGATATCGATATGATCCAACGATTTGTCAATTGTATTGGGCCATAATATGTGAGGCATTTAATGGAAACCTCACCACACAATATGATCCAACGATCATAAACCCTTGAATCCAACAACTATCATTGGCATTGAGTGTCAACATACAAGAAAGTTAATGGGCGAGTTTCGACCCGATATGATATGATAGTCCAGTGTCAATCAAATCAACAATTTTAACATCATATCGCAAATTGAATGACATGAGAGATAAGTTGGAAAATCAATCTGACGTATCAAATGGTGGAGGTAGTTTCTATCCAATGACTTAGATTCAAATAAATGTCTTTCGAATTGATTACCCACCTAACCTAATAACTCTTAATTGATACAACACACAGTGGAAGTAATGTGTGGTACATCAAGGTTTATTAATCTAATTCTCATGATTTTTCCCTCATTGTGGACCTTTCAGTTGATTGTTACAATAGTAATATTGTCACTCGCACTTATGCAATTTCAAAATAAGTGGAAGAATTCACCAAATTGACTTCTAAAGAAATAGGTAAGTACCCAAGCCTTATTGTTGCACGTTAATGGTAGTATTTAGGAGTATTTTGAAGTTTTAAAGTCAAAAATGGTTTTCGAACACCAAAACAAAGTATCTATCAATACAGTGGCCCAAATTCACAATACCCGGGTAGGAAATGTTGATATATACAATCTTAGAGTCAAGTTAGAGTCAAATTCTGAACCTAGCAGCTATGATAACTATAGATTGAAAATGGGTTTACTCGGAGTGGTTTTACCAACTGTACATTTTGAACTTGATACAATTAGGCTTTTAGTTGAACATTATGACTCATCCACTAAAAGTATCACCCATCCTACGGATGGAAATATTTTCTTAGAGATATCTGAGAGAAATATAGATAAGATGTTAAAGTTATCTGTGTCAAGGAAAGTGTTAGTGATAAAGAATTAAATGATGAGTTCTTAGTTTGGGCTGAAGATGAAAAATTAAATTTTCTATAAGGGTTGGTTAGAAACCCTAACCAGTTATCAAAGTTTGAATTACCACTACCAACTAAGTTATTCAAACCACTACACAGTCATGGTCTCACTGTTAATTGTCATTTTTGGGTGTTCTAATGATTCTACGATGGATGAGGTTACCTTCATGTGTTTGAAGGAAATAATGACAAATCCCAAGGAAAACATAATTAATTTCCCGGGCTATTTGGTTATGAGTATACATTTTCATATGAGTACTATTTGGACCTTTGATTTCTTTATATGTTCTACATATCTTGTACATTTGATCATGTTCAAATATCCTAAACACTTCATCGTTACTAGACTATTTGCAGGGATAAAGGATATACATGGAAACGAAAAGGTAATCGATGAGTAGTCTGAAATACTGTACCTAGGGAAAACATTAAAAGGTTATGTCAAATATGTAGATTTTTTTTCATTCCACCTCCAGGCTAAACTACTAAATAAAACCCTTGAAAGAATGTTAGATGACTCTAGAAAGATTTTACAACTAACTAAAGAAACTAGTATAGGGGACTGGTATCTATTTGAGGATTACCCTGTTATAAGAATATATGGTTTCAAGCATCAACCTTACCGTCTTTCTAAATTTATTACACCTCAACTCTTTTCTTTAGAAGTAGTGAGACAAAGATTGCATGTCAATGAAGTTCATTTCCTTTCCAAATGTAAAAAAACAACAATTTCAATGCCTTTGAAATATTATCTTTGATGATTAAAAATAGGCCGACATTGGAAATCATTTAAAATATTTGATGTTATATGGTTTGGAAAAAGCTTCTTCTTGGAAATATGATTTGTTGCATATAATATCTGAATTAAGGAAAAAAATAGGCTTATCAACTTATGCACATGTGTCTAATCCAAAAATTGGAAATTTGGCTAACTCTGATGCATAGCCTAAAAACAATGAAAAACAAGTTTTTAGGTGTCAAAATAAGTTACATCTGAAGCATCGAAAATGGATATGAACTTAGTTGAAAAGAATACATCTCATGTAGTAGAAGAAGCATGCCTAGTTACTAGACAATTGTCAGATACTATAGGAAAAATTTCCTCTACAGGTAGGAACCCTCAACAATGTTTATTAAAAAGAAAAGAAATTGAAATAGATCCTGATCAACCAAGTCAAGTGGTTAAAGGAAACATTGACATGATGAAGATATTTGTTTCCAAAAGGCTAGTGAGGAAATATCTGAATAGGTACATGATGTATTGAAGGAAATGCAACCAAAAAATCCCACATTTCCATCTGCAATCATTGCTACTACTATAGATGCCAAAAACCTTACAAAATCTAAAGGTAAGAAGATGATGATGATTCCAAAGGGAGAAAAATTTACAGAATAAATTATAGGAAAAGGAATAACTTATAGTATAGGTTCAAAGTTCCTATTTACCACTTATTTTGATCAAAATACTTTCAATTTAATTGTTGTTTAGCCTGAAATCAATGTCTGAACAAATCTTATCGATTCTAGAACCACTTCCATTTACATTGATTTGAGACAGCTGCCTGATACATATATAGTGGAATGGCACAAGAAAATAGGGGAAATGGTGGTTGAAAGACTAATTGAGTCTACTGCTAGTAATAAAAATTTACATACTATTTTGACCAAGGACGAAGCATAGTTAAATAATTCCAAGGTGGTTCTTAAAAGTAAAGCAAACAAGATAAAAGATCTGGAAAATAGAATATTAGTTTGTCAGGTTTTCCAAAAAGATGGAACTACTGCTAAGAAATTATTGGAATCAAAGGATAAGGAAATAAAATACCTAAAGGAAGTTTTAAAAACTATTAACTATGAAGTGACAGATTTGGTTGAAACATACCAACATAAAGAAGAAGAAACACAGAGACTGCAAGAATTACAAAGAACAGTAAATATAAAGGAAGCTCAGTTAAAATACCTAAAGGAACAAATTTCTAAGCAAATTAAGGAGTTTGAAGAAAAAGAGAAGAAATATCTTAGTAAAATATATGAATATAATACCACTGTTGATAGTGCCCTTCAGCATGATGCAACAAGAAATGTCGATCCAGACAAAATGAATTTCTTTGAAATTAAAATTACTAAACTTGAAGGAAAAATCGAAAATCATCAACAAGAAAGGAAACAACTTGAGGAAAATTTGACTAATGAAATTAAACAAAAAAATGAAGTCTTTGATGGAGTGTTATAAGTGTTGAAAGAAAACGAGAAATAACTACAGCCTTTGCAGAAATATATAGAAAGCATTACATTGGGAAGAGCCATCCTTATTGAAGCCAAAATTAAAGTTTGGGAAATGATAAGTAAAAAGATCCTTATGATAAGGCCTTATGTAGATATCCTCTTGCAATGTGATACAATCATCATCCCCAATGCCAATATTGATACAAAGAACATATCTCCTATAGTAGATGAAAGGGTGAAGGAAGTAGACCAAATAATTACTTGCTTAAATTCATTGGATGAAGATACTATTAAAGTTTTTGGTCCACCCACTATAGATGAATGGTTATGGAGGAGATGAATAATGAGATCTTCAATGCTAAAAAGATAATCGTTGAATTCAAAGAAAAATGTTGATATATTCAAAGGTTTGGGATCCATCTTCTTATACTAATTCCACTTAGCTTTAGTTGAGGAATAATTTAAGTTTCTCTTAAGAAGGCTCAAGAAGATCATGGATACACTACTACTACTAGTGAATAATTTTTTTATGGATAACTTGTAATAAATTATCTCTTTAGGGATTTTAATGTGTTGGCTCTTCTAGGAAAAATGATTCAACAGTTACGTTCCACCCCTTATCATCTTTATTCTTAACTTGATGTGAATTATTAAAATTCAAGAAAAAAACATAGCTACCCGCAATCAAATGGGATAAGTTTATGGAGCTAAAAAGGTGCTTTACGCAATAAACAATCTTTGCCCAGGACACACCGGGTTCTGAAACAGTTCAACCTTTGTAGTTTTTAATAAAAGAAATTGCAATAATAGAAGAAGAAGAAAATGTCATAGTTTTTCAAAGGATGAAAAAGAAAAGTGTCCATAATACACAAGCCTCAACAATTGATACCACACCAAAGGGAAAAATTAAAATTTCCAAACAATATTCAAAAGAAAAAAAGAAAAATAATAATAATAAAAAAATTGCAAATAACTTGTAATTATGTAGGAATTTATTGAAAAACTGGTTTATAAGGACGTCAATTTCATTTTGAGTGGTCGGCTTTTAAGAGTTAAAACTAATGTTTATGTTGGCCTAGTGCACATGTCGTGTTAGCTTGATCATATGACTATGTGATTTTATTATATGCATTTTTTATTTGGAGTGTCCATGTGGTGTTACTTTCATATTGTTATATCTTGGCACATGTGAGTGATTTAATATATTGACACGATCAATTGATAGCTCGTCTTAAATATTTTGATTTACTTCTCTTTAGATATACATTATCTGAAGCTTTTAAGTCGGGATATTTTACTAATTTTTTGTATGTTGAAACATATCAATGCACAGTGTTGGATGATTTTGTTACACTTATCATTTGAACTATTATTATATATCGAAGATATATGTCTTATTTCTTATTTTATGTTTTTCTTCTTATTCCTTCATTCACTCTTTTTTAATTATGTTGGTTCAATTATAATACTGTTAACCTTGATTGCATATTTGAGTTTGTGTCTGAGCCATTGATCATAAGTTTTATATAAGTTTCACTTTTGGTAAAGCTTAACTATTTATTATTTTCAAGGTATCTTTATTTATAATTTGGTTACTTCTATGAGTTTATATATATATAGGGAATACCCCTAAAGTTGAAGAAGGCCAATCTTACAACCTAAAGCAGGATTGTAACACCCTCCTCGCATATTTACCCAATCTAACCGGCCAACCGGGGTAAACATGTGATGAAGAGTTACTATGATATAATTCAACTTCCCGAGTACAGTTAAGGAAGTGGAAAGGACAAGACAAGACCAATCTAACCTTCCTCAGGAGCTACCGAACATTCAGGAGACAACCAACCCTTCCAGGTGCCCAACCCCTAAGACAACTTGATGTTTTGCTGACGTAGACCCCCAATCGCTCCCGTGATAAGCCATGCATGCGACTAAGACCCTCTAGTCGCTCCCATAGAAAGGCATGCATGCGACTATGGCCTTTTTCAAGTAGTTTGGTGCCAGGGACCCCAGATTTTGTGCCAAATTTTTAGGGCCAGGACTCGTGCCACTGCCCAAAACTTCATGAAACTTCTAGAAAAGATAGTTAACACCGAGATAAGATTACTAAACAAACACTTGACCAAGGACTTGATCTGACCTCTATTAGCCATGACAGGAATTTTTTCAAACATATCATAAACATGAAATCTACAGGTCATAACAACAAATCTGAACATAGGGATCTCATACTTATCTGAGAATCATCAAGGAGGATTGATATCTCCTCCTAATAGTTGCATTGTTATCTATTAGGTCATTCATTCATTATTATTTCATATACTAACCAAAACATGATGAGATCCATACATCAAGATTATCATAAAACATGCTCATAACCAGCAAATAACCAGAGATATATCAATGATGAAACAATTATTAAATCCACATACTGACAAGCACATTTACTCATGAAATACCAAAGGAAAAGAGCTCTTATTAACATATGAAAATCCAACCAAGTTAGGGACTTCCATGTACCACTCGACCATAGATTGGGCTAAACCAAATCTCTCTTTCAGCCAATCACCCCCGCACCATATTCCAAGCATGAATGTGGGATCTCATTAAACAAATCAAACAAAACCAAACCAGGGCTTCCATATGCCAAACCACCTCAACCCTCAACCATTGATTCCACCTCACAGTCGGACATCACCAACCATCACCAAGTCGGTCTCTAACCAAGGTGTTCATGGCTACAAAGTGTTTGTTCCAACCAAAGCTTACAGGACTAGTAAATCAAACCACAGTTGTTGTCGGGATCCAGATCATTTGTCCAACCAGGGCTTCCAAGACTAGTAACTCAACCCAGCAAAGGCTCAAGAGAGTTTGTCCAACCAAGGCTTCCAGGACTAGTAACTCAACCCAAGTTGTTACAGGGCTTCTAGAGTGTTGGTCCAAGCAAAGCTTCCAGGACTAATAACTCAATGCAAGTTGTTACAAGGCTTCCAAAGCATTTGTCCAACCAAGGCTCAAGGAACTAGTAAATCAACCCACATCCATAAGGAATATGAGAACCAACTAGAAAACCCACGACACCATGGCTATCCAGGAAATGGCAAGGCTAGACAAAACCACTGTCAATCTAGGCAATCCTCTATTCCAACGACAGATCATAACCAAGACACTAGATGAATGTGCCATGCATGCAAAAACTAGCAAGGAAACCATACATGCAACTTGGTACCTAAAAGCAAAACCGGGTGTAGTTGTTGATCCTGATGTACTCTTGCACTTTCCTGCGTTTCATTTTCCTTCTTGCTCCAAATCCAAAGTATGTCACACTCCTCCAAGAGTGCTCCAAGAAACTCTAAGTGTCCAAGAGTCTGAGAGAGAGAGAATAGAGAGAGAGCTCCAAGCTAAAACCGACAAAAAGGTATGAACTGATCCTCAGAAGAATTTTTATCAATGAGGCCTCTATTTTCTTCATTTTCCATTATTTTCCTTCAATTTCCTCCTCACATGCAACTTGTGACATTTCACCTTCCTTTTCTCCTATTTTCCATTATTTTCATAAATAAAATGCCAATTAATGCCTTATTCCTTTCCAAAGCCTTTACCAATTTCCATAGCCATTAATTAATCACAAGTGATCATCTTCACTATGTTTTTGCCCAACATTCAGCTTGGAATATGTGTCACATGACCTTGGTTCTTATTCTTCCTTTATTAACTTTATTACATGGATTTTTTACCAAGGTTGTTACAGAACCCTCTCCCTTGGGGGAACACCATCCTTGGTATTCATGACACCTACAACCAGTAAGACTACTGAAAAGAAAAACATATTTCCTGTGGAGATTTATAACTTAGCTCGCTGCTATTTACAATGAACAACCTGTTAGAAAGAAAACCAACATGACAAACATAACAACATGATAACCACATCACTTCTTGGAGCTTTATAACACAGCTCATGGTGGTATTTACATTCATATACATATACATAAACACCACACCAAAACCTGTACCAAAAGACATCTGCTCAACCAACAAATAGAGAAGGATACATAGCCCGCATATGATCAGTCATCTCCCATGTAGCTTCATCGGGCCCAAAGTGCTTCCATTGCACTTTAACCTGCTCAATTTCTTGGTTCCGGAGAATGAGCATCTTTCTCTACAAAATGCACTAAGGTTCTGACTAGAATTCTCCTACTGGTTCTACCTACAATACAGACCAATCAATCACATGATCAACATATCTAACATGCTTCTTAAGAAATGGCACATGGAATACATCATGGACTTTCACTGTCGTAGGCAGTACAAGTCGATAGGCTACTGGTCCAATCCTCTCAATAATCTTCAATGGTCCACAATATCAAGGTGCCAACTTGGCACATGATCCAATCCTCAAGGAGCTCTTCTTGGGCTTGATGCGCAAGTACACTTGTTTCCCAACCTGAAACTCCTTAAACATCTTGTTTTGATCTGCATAAATCTTTTGTCTATCCCATGTTGCCTTCATATTCTTCTTGATTACCTACATTTCTTATTCCTTCTCTACCAACATGTCTTGTCTTATCAACACCCTGTTCATTGGATCACTCCAACTAATGGGAGTATTACAACTCCACCCATAGAGTGCGTCAAAAGGACTCATCCTCAGTGACTCCTGATACCCATTGTTGTAAGTGAACTCAACCAATGGAATATACTCATCCCACTTTCATTATTGATGCATGACATACATTCTCAACATGTCCTCCAAATTCCTATTGACCTTCTCTGTTTGTCCATCTATCTCTGGATGATAAGTTGTACCGAAGGCCAACTTTTTACCCAAACCTACAAATAACTCTTTCTAGAACTTAGAAGTGAACTTGGCATCTTTGTCTGCCACAATCTTCTTTGGAACACCATGCAACCTCACTACATCTTTGATGAAGACTTGTGCTACATCATTAGTTGAATAAGTAGACTTCACTAGAATGAAGTGTGCTACCTTTGTCAACCTATCCACTACAACCATGATAGAATCATGTTTTCTATATGTCCTCGGCAAACCTGTAATGAAATCCATGGAAATTACCTCCCATTTCCACTTTGGAATTGGAATCGACTATAGTAATCCACCTGGGTGCTTATGTTATGCTTTTACCTGTCGAAAATATAATCATATAGCTAAAAAAAATTCCACTTCCTTCTTCATATTCAGCCAATAATAAAAAAAGTTCACCGTTGTCAATGTCTTCTAATATCCTGGGTGCCTTGAATACGATTTTACATGAAATTCTCGCAATATAGTCTTGTTGATCTCACTGGTGTCTGGTACATATATCATGTCCCCAAATCTAACCAAACCATCTATTGTGAGATGATAGTCCACATTTTGATCACATGTACCCTGCTGTAACTTGTGCATAAGTTCCATATACCTGTCATCCTGTTGTCATTACTGCAAGATTTGATCTTGTAAGCATGTCCCATAAGAACTCATAGCTTCTATATGATTTACTTGTACTCTCCTTCTACAAGCATCTGCAACCTTGTTTTCTCTACCTTTAATTTACCTAATCTCGAAATCAAACTCACTAATTGTGGCCAACCATCTAGCTTGTCTGACTATTGGCACGAAAGAGTCATCAGCAGAGAAGAACCTGGGTTAAAGCACGGAGAGCCCACAATGGACCGTTGTAGTCTAGGACAACGCTGACATTTTCACCTTACCCAATGGGTAAGGAGTCTCACCCGAGGCGTGTCGTGACCAAAACTAAGAAGGGTTCATCATGGAATCAAGGATGCACCAACCGATAATAGATAAACAACATCACATACATAAACAAGATAACAACATACCATCCATTACTAAGAAACTACTATATGCATGAATCTTACAGGACATTTAAAATTTTAAGTGGGTCACCACATCGTAAACAACCATACACATCATGCTAAGCAACCAGTCTGGACTTTACTTCATATTAATTCAACAATAAACCATTACATAACACATCAACATTCATCGCAGATGATTACAAGGAATATCATTTACAAACTCACAGACTCGTTCTCTAACTCCATGGTCCTACTCGGCTCTGTCTCTGCATTCCAGCTCTTTCCTGTAGCAACTGATTGTCCCATCCACGACGTTAACATCCACAGCGTCATCAACCAACTTCTCTTCCTTACGGGCCTTCTCCTTTTATATTTCCCCTACCGCCTGGATTGCCAGTTCCCGCTCGGCTGTTCTTTCCCTCAACTACCACTCCTCCTTATTGTCCACTCGATTACCCTTGTCTTTCGCTGACACCTTGTCGCAACCCTTCTGCAATTGCACATTCCTGCTTTATTGTCCAACTGTCCTCCCCACAACCTAACCGTTGTTGCTGCCACTCGTTTCCTCATTCTTCGGCAAGCCAAAATAATCAAAACCTTTGCAAAATCAAAACGAAGGCCCCAACACTGACATTCAGGTTTGGTTGATCAAATAGGTAACTCAATCCACTATGATCTCTCATCAATACAAACCTCCTACCAAGAAGATAGTGCCTCCACATCTTCAAAGTGTGGACGATCATTACCAACTCAAGATCATGCGTCACATAATTATGCTCGAGCTCATTCATTTTCCTTGAATCATATAACACTACATGTACTTCTTGCATTAGGAATCCACCAAGTCCTCTCTTGGAAGTATTTATACATACCACAAACTCTTTATCTGGATCTGTAATCTTTAAAATTGGAGCATTTTTCAACAACTGCTTCAACTACACAAAACTAGGTTCACATTCCTCTATCCATTTAAATTTGTTACCTTTCCTCTGCAATGATGTAATGGGATACGAAATCTGGGAGAATTTCCTGATGAGCCTCCTATAATAACCTACTAACCCCATGAATGATCTTACCTCATCGAAATTTCTAGGATTTTCCCATTCCATGATAGCTCTTATGTTTTCCGAATCCACTGTTATGCCTTCCTTGTAATCAACATGTCCCAAGTAATGTACCTTTATCTAAAATAAACTACATTTACTGAGATTAGCATACAACTGATTCTCCCTCAACATTCTCAACATTGTTGCTAAGTGTTCAACATGCTCTTCTTCATTCTTAGAATATATCAATATATCATCAATGAACACAATGACAAACTTGTCTAGATAAGGACACAACACACTATTAATCAAGCACATAAAAGTAACTGGAGAATTAGTCAAACCAAATGGAACTATGACAAACTCATAATTCACATACCTAGTCCAGAAAGTAGTTTTGTAAATGTCCTCTTCTTTAATGCGTACCTAATGATATCCTAATCCCATATCAATATTTGAGAACATTGTTGCTCCTTTCAATTAGCCAAACAAATCATCAATCATCGGCAATGGATACCTATTATTAATGGTCACTTTGTTCAACTGCCTGTAATCAATGCATGATTTAAGACTACCATCCTTCTTCACAGACAACACTAGTGCACCCCAAGGTGACACACTTGGCCTAATGTATCCCTTTTCAATCATTTCCTTTAACTACAGCTTCAACTCTGCTAACTCTGGTGTGCTCATCATGTATGGTGCCTTTGATGATGGTGTTGCCACTAGTACCAACTTAATAGAAAAGTCCACTTCCCTGTGATTTGGCAAATCTGAAATTTCTGTCGAGAACACATCCTGAAACTATTGTAAAACTAGGTACCTCCATCTGTATCCTCAATTTCCCTACCTTTATCACTGGAA
Source organism: Pinus tabuliformis (assembly GCA_031772625.1). Taxonomy (NCBI): domain Eukaryota; kingdom Viridiplantae; phylum Streptophyta; class Pinopsida; order Pinales; family Pinaceae; genus Pinus; species Pinus tabuliformis. The sequence goes on along the minus strand of CM062820.1, from coordinate 80,772,037 downwards.
ATGTGTGCTACAAACAATACACAACATGTTCTACGATTGCTCTTTACTTGCATAGTTGTCACCATTCTAATTGATGTTTCCTTGTTATTACCCTACAAAAGTATTTGTTCCCATTGTCATCCAAGCACTTAATAGACTTGTCACAAGAATCCACCTTAGTCCTATGAAGATATAGCCAATCCATAACCCAAATCATACTATATGATACCAACGGAAGTACATTCAGATGTGTTGATGTGGGCATACCATTCAACTCAAATGCACAAGCTCTTACCCAATGATGAGCTCTCTTCTTTGTACCTATAGCCAACTACACTAACCAAGATTCTGCATGCACTTATTTATTCAAACCACACTTATCCACTAGGTCAAGATTAACATAACTACAATTAGATCTAGGGTCAATCAAAATAGAAACAACTTGATCACAAAGCTTACTGTCCATCTCGATAATAGACGTTTGGTGATCTTCCTGCCTATTATCCAACGTTGCATAGATCCATGGAATACTCTTTCCAACATCCCCCATTGTCTGCACTTCCTCTATATTGTAGATATGAGGCCTACCACCCTGATGTTATGGACAATCTCTCTTGCAATGTTCTCCTCCACAATTCCAACACTATAAAGGTTTCCTATCATCACCCTTGTTCTGCTCCTCAGATCAAAATCCATGTCCTCTTTCAGATGCATTGCACTTCTTAGGCGGTGTTGCATTCTCTTTGTTACCTATGTCCTGAGGTCTTGCTCACTTCTTAACCCATTTTCCTTTATTCTTCTCATTACCTTTCCAAACTAGCTTAGTCTCAGATTTTCCCTTTGATTGCTCATAACAATGCTTTAGCTTCTTGATGGCTTCCTCCAATGATCTAGGCTCATCAAACTCAATCCTATCTTTGAATACTACAAGAAACCCACTGATGAACCTTTGAATCTTCGCTATCTCCTCCTTAAGATAGGGCACATGGCTCAATAACTCTAAGAATCTACTGGTGTACTCCTCATCAGTCATAGATCCTATCTTCAGCTCATAGAACTCCTTTTCCCTTTCATCATAGTATCCCTCTGATAGATACTTCTTCCTGAAAAGTCTCTCGAATTCACTCCAAGTCAACTCCTCTTCATGAATACCTCTGACATTCTTTACATATTCCCACCAGATATTTGCTTTACCTTTAAGATTGAATGAAGTTATTTTGGCCTTGATGTTCTCTGAGTATTTGTGCAATTTGAAGAACTTATTCATCCCAAGAAACCACACTTCTGCATCCTGTGACTTATTCATTTCCCCATCAAATGTAGGTGGCTTTGCTTTCTTGAACTCATATGGAAGATATCTGATGTCACTCCTCCTATAAGGATGATGACCATCATATCTATTAGAACCAAAACTAGAGCAAAGCCCATATCAATTGCCTCATCTATCAGGTGTATCCAAGAATCTACCATCTATATCTGACCTATGCCCACCATGAGACCTATTGCCATATGCCATGTTAGTCCTATCCTCCTATCCATCACTGATTCTAAGTGGTCCTTGTCTCTACAAGTTTGACAAGATCTGAAGAATCACCGCATTGACCTTTGCTTGTTTCTCCTATGCCCTAGCAAGTCTCTCTTGTGATTGAATGATTCAGTCATTATCTTCTTTACAACTCCTTGTTTCTACCTTCAAACTTCTCAAAGTGTCTGCTATGTCAAGAGAATATCCCTCACCATGTTTCTCATCTACTCTATAGGGATAATACATTGAGCTATAGTCTAATATCTTGCTAGTCATCTTTAATCTTCTCTTCCTGCAAGGTCTATCATGTCAACTAAACAAAATTATAAACAAAACAATATACCTCAGTGTAGTTCAGGGGAGGATCTCTCGTCTGCAAGATCAACAAGATTAGCAGAATACATGTATAATCATAATCATCACACTATATAGACATCATATTAATCGTCATCCAATTACCATGCATAATACCACAATTACAACATCGAATATGTACTATGAATAACAAATATATGTCTGACACACATGCATAAACAATACATATAAAATCAACATACATTCATGACAACACATCTTAACAACAACATCATCATCTTTTGCATGACATCACAATAACAACAATCACATAGACCATAAGCATAAGGACACATATGAAACCAATATGTACACATGACAACACATTCATCCAAGGAGAGCACAAACTAGACATCACCTAAGGAGAACGAAACTATGCTCTGATACCACTTTGTAACACCCTACTCCCACATTTACCCGAGCTAACCATCCAATCGGGGTAAACATGTGACGAATAGTTACTATGATATGGTTCAACTCCCTAAGTACAGTTAAGGAAGTGCAACCGACAAGACAAGACCAATCTAACCTTCCTCAGGAGTTATTGAACCTTCAAAAGACAACCAACCCTTCCAGGTGCCCAACCCCTAGGAGAACTTGATTCATTTTCTAACTCAGACCCTCATTCACTCCCATGAAAAGCCATGCATGTGACTGAGACCCTCCATTTGCTTCCACAACAAGGCATGCATGCAATTGTGGCCTTTTTCAGGTAGTTCTATGCCAGCGACCCCGGATTATATGCCACTTTTTCAGGGCTAGGACTCAGGGCACTACCTAGAACTTCATGAAACTTACAGGAAAGATAATTAACACTAAGATAAGGTTACTAATGCAAATACTTAACCAAGGACTTGATCTAACCTCCAGTAGCCATGACAGGCATTTTGTCAAACATATCATAAACATGAAATCTACATGCCATAATAACATATCTAAACATAGGGTTCTCATACTTATCTTAGAATCGTCAACGAGAATTGATATCTCCTCCCAATAGTTGCATTTTTATCTATTAGGTCATTCATTCATTATTATTTCATCTACTAGCCAAAACATGATGAAAGCCATACATCAAGATTATTATAAAACATTCTCATAACCAGCAAATAACTAGAGATATGCCAATGATGAAACAAATATTAAAGCCACATATTTACAAGCACATTTACTCATGAAATACCAAAGGAAAATAACTCTTATGAATATATGCAAGTCCAACCAAGTCAGGGACTTCCACGTACCACCCAACCATAGATTGGGTTGAACCAATTATTTCTTTCAGTCAATCACCTACACACCATATTCTAAGCATGAATGTGGGATCTCATGAAATAACTCAAACAAAACCAAACCAAGGCTTCCAGAGGCCAAACCACCTCAACCCTCGACTAGTGATTCCACCTCATGGTCGCACATCACTAACCATCACTAGATCGGTCTCTACCCAAGCTTTCGAGGGCTCCATAACATTTCTTCCAACCAAGGCTTGTAGGACTAGTAACGCAACCCATAGTTGTTGTTGGGATCCATAGCGTTTGTCCAACCAGGGATTCTAGGACTAGTAACTCAACCCACCAGGGGCTCCAGAGCATTTTTCCAACCAACGTTTCTAGGACTAGTAACTCAACCCAAGTTTTTATAGGGATTCCATAGCATTTTTCCAACAAAGGCTCCAGGAACTAGTAACTAAACCTACATCCATAAGGAAAATGAGAACCAACCAAAAAACAAAGGAAAGAAACCCACAACACCATGGCTATCTAGGAAATGGAAAGGCTAGGCAAAACCACTTTCAATCCAAGAAATCCTCCATGCCAGTGACATTTTGTAACCAAGAAACCAGATGCATGTGCCATGCATGCCAAAACTAGCAAGGAAATCATACATGCAACTCGGTACTTGTAAGCAAAACCTGGTGTTGATGTTGATCCCGATGTCCTCTTGTGCTTTCCTACTTTTCCTTTGCCTTTTTCCTCCAAATCCCAAGTATGCCACACTCCTCCAAGAGTGCTCCAAGAAACCCTAAGCGTCCAAGAGTATGAAAGAGAGAGAATAGAGAGAGAGCTCCATGCTAAAACTGACAAAAAGCTATGAACTAGTCCTCAGAATCCTTTTCATCAATGAGGCCTCTATTTTCTTCATTTTCCATTATTTTCCTTCAATTTCCTCCTCACATGCAACCTCTGACATTTCACCTTCCTTTTCTCTTATTTTCCATTATTTTCATAAATAGAATGTCAATTATTGCCTCATGCCTTTCCAAAGCCTTTGCCATTGCCTTTGTCAATTTCCATAGCCATTAATTAATCACAAGTGATACCTGTCACTGTGTTTTTTCCCAACATTCAACTTGGAATATGCTTCCCATGACCTTGGTTATTATTTTTCCTTTATTAAATTTATTACATGGATTTTTGACTAGGGTTGTTACAAGGAGGATCATAGTTCCTCATTGAATGCCCTTTTATATTGTCTACGTCATCAGAATAATCTAAGAGAGAAAATTTTATTAGGTGTTTTTGTTAGGGAATTTGAAGTTTTAAGTTGTGTTTAATTCATGACTAACAGTAATCCTATTCAACCTAGTAATTTTTTTGGTTTAGATGATCAACGAAGTGTTCTTATGGATTATACAAATTGACTTTACATATATCCTAGACAACCAAAGAGATATAGAGGAATTGGGAAGCATCATCCCACAAGAATGAATTAGCACAACATAACCCCTAGGGCCCCTCAACGGCAAGAAAGACCACGAAGGTGAATGTTGTCTATCGGTTTAACTTCTTGGAAATTTTTCTATCAAATTTGGAACGACGTCAGCCTCCGAGAATCAAGTACGCTTTAAATTTTCTTTCCTCAAAATTTGTTAGAACAATTTCTTGAAATCTAACCTTAAAGATATATCTGTTAAAATTTTTTTGGCAAATCTAAACTGGATCCTCCTAGGAGAATAACTAAGTCTAATTTAGATTCATCATATTTAGCACTGTTGTATCCAGAAATCCTTATAATTGTAGAAAATAAGAAAAGGAAAATTGAAGCATCTAAAGAAAAGGTTGTACAACCTAATTTTTGAAATTGTAAAGTATAATAAAATTTTCAACCTCTTACACCTACTAGGGAGCCTATAAATCCATTACATCAAGGAGAAATTCTACCCCTAATTAATTTTTCATCTATCTCTATTCCCCCATATAAACAGTAACTCCAAATGTTCAACATCGTTATCTTGTTCCTCCTCCCTGACCTAATATGAATGCTTGGGTAAATGACCTTTATAGGAATTTGGCCTTACCCAATGTTTTACATGATCTTCAGGATAAATACGATAAAAGCCTCCCAAAATTTGATGACGAAGGAGAGCGTACAACAGAAGATCATGTAATCAAGTTCCAAGATTACTTTGACAACTTAGGAATAGAATATGATGATGTTTGTATGAGGTTGCTCGTTCAAAGTTTACAAGGAGATGCTTAAAAATGGTTTATATATTTACCCTAGGATTTTATTAATTCCATTGATAGGTTGGTAGAATTGTTTTTTAATAAATTTGGGGTAAAGAAACATAATCAACATAATTTTCTACCCTAAAGAAAAATTCAAATGAAACCATGCCAGAATTTAATAAAATATTTATAGTGTTATAACAAATTACCTGACGTTATTAAACCATTAGATATGGGGCTCTAGTGCTTATGTTGTTGTGTTTGATTCTGATTTCCGTGTGTTATTAAGAGAAACAAAACCTCAAACATTAGCAAAATCTCAAAGTAAATCATGTGCTCTGGAAGGGAACCTCGTAGCTTTAGGCAAACTCAAAGAGAGAGAAGATAAAAATGAAGGCAAGAAGAAATTTTTTGACCAAACTCTAGAAACTTCAAATCCAACAAATTCTCAAGACCAAAAAATCGAAGAAATGACAAAAAAAATTATAAATCCCTATCAAATAATATTCAGAGACTTGAAATGGCAAAGAGGGCTTATGGTCAGGTGCCTCCTTCTCAAAATAATAATAGCTAGCCAATCTTTTGGAGTGTCTTAAAAAAATAACTAGACACAAGTGATAACAGAAGAAGAGGATTATCCCAAGATTAATTATCTTAATCAAGGTCAGGATCAATATGATGAATATTATAATTAAGATCGTATTCATTCTGTTGATCAAGAACTTTTGGCTCCTCAACTCTGTCTTTTCACCGAAATTATAGACTCAAATGAAAAACAAATATTATTTTCTGCAAAGAAAAGAGAATAATAAAACAAAAACATCTCGACCCAAAGAAGATCAAATGAAAAAAGTAACTAAAGAAAATCAAATTGATAATTCTTGCAGGTGTCTACTCTTGTGATAATTTTTATTTTCCTTTGTCATTTTATGATTTATGTGAAATATCATATGAATGGAATCTCTATGACATTGAGGCTTTTAACCACTCGGATTTTCATTGTTTTAACATCTAATTAGAAGTATTCTTGAATACATGTTATTTAGAAGAAAATATTGGATACTTATTCATTTATTGTGTTTATATTGAATCATATTTGCATACACATTATCATATGGTTCATTGAATGCATTAAATGAGTATATTTTTAATATCAGACTATTGTATTTTCTTTATTTTTGTTTTATTTTTCATTATGTTAATATCCAGTTATAAGTATTCTTGAATACACACAATTTAAAAGAAAATATTGAATACTTATTCATTTATTGTTTTTATATTGGATCATGTTTGCATACACGTTATTTTATGATTCATTCAATACATTAAATGAGTATGCTTTAAATGTCAAACTAATTTTGTCTTTCTTGTATTGTATTTCCTTTATTTTTGTTTCGATTTCTTTAAATGTGTAACTAACTTATTGTTTGTTTTCTCATTACGAGGGTTTCAAATACGGGGCTCTTGAGAACCACATATAGTTATTGATGAGTTTGAATTCAAACGATCTTGTTATATATGCCTCACTATGTTTTCTTTATTTTAAAAAGTCAAGAACTAACCTGACCTATCATTAATTAAAGGCTACTATTATTGTAATATTTCGTATTCCTCCATAAATAATATCAAATACAGGGAATACCTCTTGTGGTTGGAGAAGGCTAGTCTTCAACCTAAAGTGGGAGGATCATTTGATCCTCATTGGATGGTCTTAACATTATTTCCTATCGTCATGAATAATTTGGGGGATAGCACCACTTGGAGTGTTGTCCTTAATGTATTGATCTCAAATTTAATTGGAAGAATGACTTGTTTCCCATACGCGAGCTCATAAGGAGTGAAGCCTATAGTATTTCTCCAGGTGATCTTATAGGCCCAAAGTGCTTCTAGGAAATTTCTGGCCCAATCCTTATGATGTTGTTGGTTATTTTGGACAATATAGGTTCTAACACCTGGTTGGTGACATCCACATATCCATTTTCCTATAGAAGGTATGGGGTGGACATTTAGTGCTTAATGTTAAACTACTTAGTGATGGATTGAATGAGTTGGTATGTGAACTATGTTTCGTGATCTGATACAATTTCTCATGAAATTCCATATTAAATAAAGATATCTTCATATAAAAAGTCATTCATTGCTTTCTCTATTTCTTTTGGTAGGGATTTTGCTTCAACCCACTTGGTTACATAATCAGTGCACACCAAAATGTATGTATTTTATTTTAATGGTTGATTGATTGGCCCTACAAAATCAAGGGGCCATTTTTCAAAGGGTTCAATCAGAACTTGCGGTTGTAATGGCATCTCATTTGATTATGTAGGTCTTCTCATATGTTCACATTTGCCATAGTTTCTAACATACTTTTTGGCATCCCTAAAGATAATTGGTGACAATACCCCACTCCTAATACCTTATTTCCAATTTTTTTTAGCTAAGTGTCCTTCACATGGCTCATCATGGCATGCTTTAAGAATGTCATAGATTTGATCCTCTCACACACAACAATGGATCACATGATATGGTCTGGTGAAAAATAGTTATCCATGAACCTAGGAATGCATGGCATTGTGTCTGATGACCTTTTGGCGTTATTTTGGTGATAAATTTTGTGGAAGCTTTCCTGAAGCCAAATAGTTAGCAATATCTACAAACCAAGGGGTATTAGTTAGCAATATCTATTCCACCTAGACCCCCACCATTGTTTCTTTTCAGTTTCCTTAATTGTAGCATAATTTACTATTTTTAGCAATTTTTTGGGTCCTAAACTTATTGAGTCGTTTTGAGGGACCAAAAGACATTTTTAGGGAAAACAGAGAGGTATGCCAAAGTTATGCCCTGGGGAAGTTGATGTACCAATTTACCCAAACAAGGCCCATAGTTTTGGTGCTTCATATCCTAGGGTTAGGCTTTTGGATGTTTAGGGTTTTCCATTATTTCTCAATAATAAATAGGCCTTTGAGCCTCATGGTAACACAGTTCAGAGGCATGTAGCCACCACCTCTATTCTTAGAGATAAGCTACCATTTTCTGAGCTAGTTTTATTTCCATTATTTTTGTAAGCATATTTCAGTATTTGATATTAATGAAATGAAGTGTTATTTATGTTACATCTCTGTATTTATGGTTATATCGGTAATTTGTTGTGTTCCTGTTTAAGTTCGAATCAGTGGTATCAGAGTGGTCTTCTATTTCTCTGTTTTTCTTTGCATGTCCCCAACGAGGTCGGGATATAAGGAGCTAGGGCTCAAACTGGTCGAACCTTTGCAAGACTAGCCACGCAAATCCCGATGGCCTCCCATGGCAGAAGAGAAGAAATACAAGGGGGCAAGAGATCCTTTCAAAATCTTGCTCGAAGAAGCCCTTGAGCAACAGAGGAACACGATGATGGACAAATTTGTCGAGATCCTTTAGCAGCTACCCAAAGGCGACACATCTTCTTCCAGCAGCTACTCTGGAAGCGCCACACCCTTTAAGGTACAAGTTAACATTGACATCCCCATATTTGAAGGTTAGATAGATGCGGGCATCGTAGATAAATGTCTAAATCTGTTAGAAGGATATTTAATGTTCAATATTTTTCCAACTGGGAGAATATCAATTTTTCACTTCTCAAAGTTGCCCCCCATGTTAAGGACTAGTGGGAAACCTACTGTGAGAAGAAGGATGAAATTGCACCCTGTTGGCATTATGATACTATGTTGTACTTGATGGCAACCCACTCATCTCAGATAATAAATTATAGTGTAGAGAAAAGTTCACGCACTTATATGCAGAGAAAAGTTTATTTCATGTAGAGAAAAGTTCACGCACTTTTATGCAGAGAAAAGTTTATTTCATGTAGAGACAAAGTTCACGCACTTTCATGCAAGGAAAAACGCGTATATGTTGGAGAACTTACCTTTGGTCCATGGTAGTTAGTCCTTGGTATTTGAACCTATGAGGAAAAGCACGTATATGTTGGAGAACTTACCTTTGGTCCATGGTAGTTAGTCCTTGGTATTTGAACCTATGGTTTTGGACCATGGTACGCACTTTCATGCAAGGAAAAGTGCGTATATGTTGGAGAACTTACCTTTGGTACATGGTAGTTAGTCCTTGGTATTTGAACCTATGGTTTTGGACCATGGTACCTCGTCAAAAGTGTTGATCTCACGCAATTTCATGGTAACTTGGTTCATGGTATTAGTCCGACAGTTTTTGATCCTATGGTTTTGGCCCGTGGTATTGCATCCAAAAGTGTTGATATCACGTACTTTCATGGTTGGTTCATGGTATTAGTCCAACAGTTTTTTGATCCTATGGTTTTGGCCCGTGGTATTGTGAAAGGCCTAAGACTATAAAAGAGGAAGGAGATCATTTGGCAAAGCATCTTCTGAATTATCGAATATCTGATAAAGTGCTAGATCTGGAATATTGTGATTGGGTTTTGGTGCAGATCTGGATCTGAATGAAGAAGGAACCTGAGTGTAAGGAGAAGGATAAGTTCTATTGATGGGTCAAAATCTTAAGGCTGGAATAGTGGTATCTCTATATGATTTTGATCTGTGATATGTGGCATACGCTTGATCTATAAATCTAATAATCTGGGTCTGAATTATTGATGCATGTTTTATTTTACACATGTTATGATCTGGGTATGTCTAATGTAACAACTGCAAAGTTATAAGGAAATATTTGCAGATCTGTATGCGGGTTGGCTTTGGTGAAATCAGAGATTGATGATGCAAGTGTAGTTGATGGGTTTTTGATGTTCTTGGATCCAGTTTGAAAATCTATGAAAAGTGGTCCTTGAAAGAAAAGAAGTAGGGGGTTGTAGCTCCCTTCCAGGAGAGACTGGAAAACGAGAGAGAGTTGTAGCTCTCTGCAGGTTGCAGCCTGCGTAGTGGTAAAGGACTGCACCAGTACAAAACCATTGTAAAAGGAGTTTCTAATTTGAAAGAAGATAGAGACATATTGCAGTAGGTGGCTTTCACCCACATTGGGTTTCCACCTTACATCTTGTGTTCTTTGGTGTAACTATCTGTTTTCTTTGTTCATGCTCATTATTTTATGGTACTGACATGCAAAAAATAATTCAAAGAATAAATAAGGAAGATTTATTAAAAGAACTTGATAATACTGATTCACCCCCCCTCTCAGTATTATTTACAACAATTGGTATCAGAGCAGGTCCTTCAGAGAAGCTTGATCGCTTGAAGGAAGATCATTCATCATGAGCAACTACGAGCGGGAAGCATCAATCAGGCCACCAATTTTTGATGGGACAAACTTCAATTATTGGAAGGTAAGAGTTACTGCCTATCTTCAATCTCTTGGTACAGAAGTTTGGGATATCATAGATACAAGCTACACTTTTCCTTCAGCTACTCCTATAGATACGGCCGAAAAGAAGAAATATGAAACAAATGCTAAAGCAGTCAATACTCTGCTGGGATGCTTATCTCAAACAGAATTCGTGAAGGTTATGCAATATAAATCCGCAAAAGAAATATGGGACAAGATTGTCTTGAGCTACGAAGGAGATGAACAGGTAAAGCGTGCTAAACTTCAAACCCTCAGGATTCAGTATGAGAATCTCAGAATGTATAATGATGAAAGTGTGGCTAACTATTTCCTTCGGGTAGATGAGATTGTTAATTGCATGAAAAAATTGGGTGAAGAAATAAAAGAGGCTATTGTGGTTGAAAAAGTTCTAAGATCATTGTCCCCCAAGTTTGAATCTAAAGTGTCTGTAATAGAAGAAAAGGAAAATCTACGAATTCTTACTATGTCTCAGCTACACGGAATTCTAACTGCTTATGAAATGAGAAAGGGAGGTCCATCAGACAGAAGAGAAGCTGCTTTCAAGGCTTCAGGCAAAGGAGACTATTATGAAGCAAGTCACGAGCCAGAAGAAGAAGAAGAAGAATCAAATTTTGTCAGAAATCTTCAAAGGGGCACAGGAAGGTTCAAAGGTAAGTTACCTTTTAAATGCTTTGCTTGTGGAAGAGTAGGTCATTATGCTGCAAAATGTCCTCATAAGGATAAAGGAAAGGAACCTGCTAGATGGAACAAGAAACAGATTGCAAATAAGAAAAGCTACTAAACTCATGAAGATAGTGATGGTCTATCAAATAGTGACGAAGATGAACGAGGTAATGACTATAAACTCTTAATGGCATTTGAAGATGATGATTACATGGATGCTATAGATGTGGATAGCTTTTGTGAATAAATTTCTAGACTCAAGACATGTATAGAAGAAAAGAATAGGATCATTGATACTCTACAACTTCAAATTGATGAAAAAGAAAAATATCTTGAAAAGTTAGAAGGCGAAATTGTTAGTCTTAGAAAAGAGATTGAGAAAACAAAGGCTATTAATCTTAAGTTTGTCAAAGGATCTGAAACTCTAGATGAGATCATCAATGTACATCGCTCTCCTCTAAACAAGACAGGTCTGGGCTATAATGGAGAAACTTCTCAAGCATCCACCTCAAAGAGTTATCTTGATGCAGCAAGAAGGAATGAGCAAAAGCACAATGGAGATCACCAAGTAAAGCAGGGACCAATTACAAACAAAGACTATCAGGCAAATCAGGGGAAATCTGTCTTAAGGATTAACAAAAGCTACAACCAGCCACAGGTAAAATCCTCTCAATTTGCTTCAAGAATGAATGACAATAGAAATTACAATCGTTTGGCTGGAAGATTTGATAACCGCAGAAATTTCTTCAATGGACAATGCTTTTCTTGCCATAACTTTGGTCACAAAGTAGCTCAATGTGTTGCATATAAAACGATCATGACTAGAGAAGCTCAAAAACAAAGAAGTATGACCGGGATTACAAAAAGGACCTATAACAACTTTTCGGTTCTTGAAAATGAAGTTGAATGTTCTATTTGCAATAACTTTGGTCATGAAGATTCTGAATGCAGGAGCAGGTTTCAGCAGACAAAGGAACAAGCCTCAAGCACCAAAACATGGAGAATAAAGGAACCACAAACAGAAAGATGTGGGATAGAATTTTATGCAGAGGGACAGGAAAATCTATGGTACATTGACAGTGGATGTTCGAAGCATATGACAGGTGATAAAGAAAAACTTGAATAATATTCTGCTCTAGAAAAAGGAAAGAAAGTTTCTTTTGGAAATGATACTCCTACAACTATAAAAGGAAAAGGCACTGCTCAGTTAAAAGAAAAGGTCAAAGCTGGAAATGTTTTGTATGTTGATGGATTGAAACATAATCTTCTAAGTGTCAGCCAGATGTGTGATCAAAGAACCGAGGTGATATTCAGATCAAATGGATGTCTTGTTCGTGATCTTGATACAGGTAAAACAGTGATCAAAGGTAAAAGAACTCCAAATAATCTATACATATTTGAAGAAGGACAACAACAATGCTATCTGAGCAAGGATGATGAGCACTGGTTATGGCACCTGAGGCTGGGGCATCTAAGCTTTTCACAAATAAGGAAAGCATGCAAATATCAGGCAGTTCGTGGCCTTCCAGATATCAAAGTTCCAGACAACACCATATGCAAATCATGTCAGTTTGGAAAGCAAACCAGAACTACCTTTCCGGAAAAGGAAGGATCAGCTAGCATGCCTCTTGAGCTAGTACATACAGATACATGTGGTCCATTCAGGAAAAGGACACCTCGAGGAGAAGAATACTTGATATTATTCATTGACGATTTCTCCAGGTTTGTCTGGTTAGGACTTATGAAGCACAAAGATGAAGCATTCGAAAAATTCAAATCCTTTAAAGCCTTGGTTGAAAATGAATCAGGATACAAAATTAAGTGTCTTAGATCCGACAGAGGTGGGGAGTTTACCTCAAATGAATTTTTCGATTTCTGTGAAGAACATGGGATAAGAAGAGAATTCTCTACAGCTAGAACTCCTCAGCAAAATGGAGTGGTGGAAAGAATGAACAGAACTGTCCAACAAATGGCTCGTGCTATGCTTGATGAATCTGGAACTCCCGCAACTTTCTGGGGTGAAGCAGCACATGCTGCGGTTATTATTCTCAACAAAACAAATGTCCGAGTGAACAGCACTCAAACCCCTCATGAGCTCTGGTATGGTGAGACTCCTTCGGTAAAGCACTTCAAAATCTTTGGGAGCAAATGCTATATTAAAAATACTGATGAGCAACTTGGCAAACTTGAACCTAGAGCAGATGAAGGCATTCTTCTTGGTTATTCTCCACATAGCAAAGCATACAAGTGCTATAATAAAAGACTTGGAAGAATTGTAAACAGCATTGATGTAGTGGTTGATGAGAAGGGATACATTCCTAGGCAAGTAAATCATGAAGATATCGAAGAAGATGAAGGCCATCCTCAAAGACAGAATGATGAAGAAGAAGAACCTCAAGAAGAACCAGAGGAGAAGATAAGGATAGAAGAGAAGACTCCATCCAGATATGTTCAGAAGAATCATCCAGAATCTCAGATTTTGGGACAGAAAGAAGCAGGTGTACAAACAAGAAGAACAATTGCAGAAGCTTCAAGCTATTTGGCATTACTCTCTTCCACTAAACCACAAAATGTGAAAGAGGCATGCAAAGATGAATGTTGGGTCAAAGCAATGGATGAAGAACTTGAGCAGATCGAAAAGAACAACACTTGGGAGCTGGTTCCTAGACCAAAGGATAAGAATGTTATAGGAACAAAATGGGTCTTCAAAAATAAATTGAATGAAAATGGAGAAGTAATTAGAAACAAGGCCAGACTTGTTTGTAAAGGGTATGCGCAGCAAGAAGGAATAGATTTTGAAGAAACTTTTGCTCCTGTTGCAAGACTTGAGGCCATCCAAATGTTCCTTGCTCTCTCAAGCTTTCAAAACTTCAAAGTATTTCAAATGGACGTGAAATCAGCCTTTCTGAATGGAGACTTGGAAGAAGAAGTATACATTGAGCAGCCAGATGGTTTCATTCTTGGAAATGATCCAAATCTTGTATGCAGATTGAAAAAGGCTCTCTATGGCCTCAAACAAGCTCCAAGGGCTTGGTACTATCGTTTGGACAAATATCTTCATCAACAAGGTTTTTCAAAAGGATCAGCAGACAGCAATCTTTATATAAAAGTTGAAAATGACAAATCGCTGATACTTGTTGTGTATGTAGATGACATTATCTTTGGCAGCAATGAAGAAGCTATGAGTCAAAGCTTTGCCTTGGTGATGCAGAAAGAATTCGAAATGTCCTCGCTGGGAGAACTGACATATTTTCTTGGTTTGCAAATCCAACAAAATGAAGGAGGGCTCTTCTTGTCTCAAACCAAGTATCTCAAGCAGATTTTGAAGAAATATGGTATGGAAGAAGCAAAACCAGTATGTACACCCATGGTCACAGGATGTAACCTCAGTGCAAATGATGAATCAGCAACAGTGCATCAACCAACTTACAGATCTATGATTGGAAGTCTACTTTACTTGACAGGTACCCGACCAGACATCATGCATGCAGTGGGAATAGTTGGAAGATTTCAGGCAAATCCAAAGGAAACTCATCTTCAAGCAGTAAAGAGAATATTCAAATATCTTCAAGGGACTCAAAACTATGGCTTATGGTATCCTAGAGATACAGATCTCACACTTCATGCTTATACAGATGCAGATTGGGCCAGAAGCGTGGATGACAGGAAAAGCACAAGTGGTGGTGCATTCTTTATGGGTTCCAGATTAGTATCTTGGTTCAGCAAGAAACAAAGTTCGATTGCCTTGTCTACAGCTGAAGCAGAATATGTTGCTGCTGCATCTTGCTGCACTCAACTCCTTTGGATGATGCAGACCTTGCAGGATTTTCAAATCACTTGTACACCACCCATCTCCATCTTATGTGATAATACAAGTGCAATCAGCATTTCAAAGAACCCAGTCATGCATTCAAAAACCAAGCACATACCAATCAAGTATCACTTTCTCCGGGAACAAGTGCTTGAACAAAAGGTCAAGTTGGAGTATGTTCCTTCTAAGGAACAGGTTGCTGATATACTCACCAAACCATTGCCTAGGGAGACCTTTGAATACCTCAGGCAAAAGCTGGGGGTTGTTGATGCATCATCTTGTTGTTGAATCTCTTCTGATTGTTGGTTGTATGCAAGGTTCATCTGAAGTATATGCGTACATGTGCTGGGTTGCGAATTGGTCAAAGATAGAATGGCACAGGTTCAGGGGGAGCATATCATGCATTGTTGGCATTATGGAGGAAGTACAGAAGGAGATCATGGATGCTGGTCTGAATATTGTTGCAATACATCTCTATCTCTTTCATGGTCATGGATTATGGTTCTTCTTTGCAGATCTGGTTTATAGTCAGGGGGAGCATGTTCTTAGGGGGAGCATAACCCTTTGCCCTTGATGTCAAAGGGGGAGAGTGATTGGTTGTTGTTGCCATCAAGTCCAAAGGGGGAGATTGTTGGCATTATGATACATATGTTGTACTTGATGGCAACCCACTCATCTCAGATAATAAATTATAGTGTAGAGAAAAGTTCACGCACTTATATGCAGAGAAAAGTTTATTTCATGTAGAGAAAAGTTCACGCACTTTTATGCAGAGAAAAGTTTATTTCATGTAGAGAAAAAGTTCACGCACTTTCATGCAAGGAAAAGCGCGTATATGTTGGAGAACTTACCTTTGGTCCATGGTAGTTAGTCCTTGGTATTTGAACCTATGAGGAAAAGCGCGTATATGTTGGAGAACTTACCTTTGGTCCATGGTAGTTAGTCCTTGGTATTTGAACCTATGAGGAAAAGCGCGTATATGTTGGAGAACTTACCTTTGGTCCATGGTAGTTAGTCCTTGGTATTTGAACCTATGGTTTTGGACCATGGTACGCACTTTCATGCAAGGAAAAGCGCATATATGTTGGAGAACTTACCTTTGGTACATGGTAGTTAGTCCTTGGTATTTGAACCTATGGTTTTGGACCATGGTACCTCGTCAAAAGTGTTGATCTCACGCAATTTCATGGTTGGTTCATGGTATTAGTCCGACAGTTTTTGATCCTATGGTTTTGGCCCGTGGTATTGCATCCAAAAGTGTTGATCTCACGTACTTTCATGGTTGGTTCATGGTATTAGTCCAACAGTTTTTTGATCCTATGGTTTTGGCCCGTGGTATTGTGAAAGGCCTAAGACTATAAAAGAGGAAGGAGATCATTTGGCAAAGCATCTTCTGAATTATCGAATATCTGATAAAGTG
This sequence comes from Pinus tabuliformis, assembly GCA_031772625.1. Lineage (NCBI taxonomy): Eukaryota > Viridiplantae > Streptophyta > Pinopsida > Pinales > Pinaceae > Pinus > Pinus tabuliformis. The sequence continues at coordinate 80,755,526 of CM062820.1, read as the reverse complement.
CTAGATCTGGAATATTGTGATTGGGTTTTGGTGCAGATCTGGATCTGAATGAAGAAGGAACCTGAGCGTAAGGAGAAGGATAAGTTCTATTGATGGGTCAAAATCTTAAGGCTGGAATAGTGGTATCTCTATATGATTTTGATCTGTGATATGTGGCATACGCTTGATCTATAAATCTAATAATCTGGGTCTGAATTATTGATGCATGTTTTATTTTACACATGTTATGATCTGGGTATGTCTGATGTAACAACTGCAAAGTTATAAGGAAATATTTGCAGATCTGTATGCGGGTTGGCTTTGGTGAAATCAGAGATTGATGATGCAAGTGTAGTTGATGGGTTTTTGATGTTCTTGGATCCAGTTTGAAAATCTATGAAAAGTAGTCCTTGAAAGAAAAGAAGTAGGGGGTTGTAGCTCCCTTCCAGGAGAGACTGGAAAACGAGAGAGAGTTGTAGCTCTCTGCAGGTTGCAGCCTGCGTAGTGGTAAAGGACTGCACCAGTACAAAACCATTGTAAAAGGAGTTTCTAATTTGAAAGAAGATAGAGACATATTGCAGTAGGTGGTTTTCACCCACATTGGGTTTCCACCTTACATCTTGTGTTCTTTGGTGTGACTATCTGTTTTCTTTGTTCATGCTCATTATTTTATGGTACTTACATGAAAAAATAATTCAAAGAATAAATAAGGAAGATTTATTAAAAGAACTTTATAATACTGATTCACCCCCCCTCTCAGTATTATTTCCAACACACCCTCACTATTTTCAGCCACACCCACTTGGAATTTCTTCTGAGACGCCATCGAGGAGTAATATCTTGTAAAGAGCTATGAGGATAAATACATAAAGTGGACCACGTTGCAGTAGGGAAGGGACCAAGATGTGTCAAAGTTTACAAATGTTTTTCAAACCCTTCACACGAAGTTGGGTATCAAGTATTTTGAGCAACATTTGGTACTCAAGTACCGCGACTGCCTACACAAGTACATCTAGGATGAGATGGAGTTCCTGGACATCTCCTCGCTCAACACGGCATATCGATACATTGGAAAGATTGAGCAGAAGTTTAAAGAGAAGAAGCAAGACTTTGTATCTGCAAATCCGAAGCAAGGGAAAGGTGCCCCCAAAATGTAGAGAAAAGGACAAATCCAAGGCGAGGCAACCCACAGCAACCCGCTAAAGCCGCAAGAAAATAAAAACACCACAAATAAAAAGGACACAGGAAAATGGTGTGAGTTCCATAAGAGATCCACTCACAACACGAGTGAGTGTCGGGCCAAGCAGTCACTAGTGGTCGAGCTGAAGGATTATGAATCAGACGTATGTTCTGACTCTTAGTCAAAACTCGACAAGGGGCATGGAAAATGGAAGTATATCATGGATGTGGAGCCCAATGCCACTGTGGCCACCAAAAAGGTCTAGAAGAATGAGCCTGAAGATCCAGAGCAGGTGGAACGCCTCTTCCACTCACAGATGTGGGTGAAGGGTTCCCCGTTGCAGTTCATTGTCGACATCGAGAGCCAAAAGAACCTCATTTCAATAGAGATCATGAAGCAGCTAGCCCTACTGACTACATCACATCTACAGTCGTACACCATCAAGTGACTTCACCAAGGATGAGATCTCTGCGTCAGCCACTAATGTTGCCTTCCCTATAGCATCAAGCCCTTCACGGATGAGGTACTATGTGATGTTTCCCCTCTTGAAGTTTTTGATGTATTATTAGGACAACCATACTTGTGGAAGCAACATGTTGTATATGAGTCTAGGCCTCATTCTGTGATTATTACTTTTGGAAATAAGTTTTACAGGATACCGGAGGTAGCCCCACCTACCACCATCTCTTTGATCAATGCAAAGAAATGTAATAAGATCATCTCACATACTAGGAAATTTGTTTTCCTTATGATTCGTCCTCAAGTAAAGAAGAAGATTGTGGCCACGGCTTCCAAACAGGGCTCCTCCACACAACAACAACAAATGGACAAGGTCATGGAGCAGTACAAGGACATTTTCTCCTCACCTATGGGGGTGCCTCTGCACTGTCAATTCAAGCACTCCATCAATCTGACCTTGGGAGCACATCTAGCTAATGGATCGTTCTATTGATGCTTTGTTCTGGAGAATGATGAGATCAAGAGTTAGATTTAGGAGTTGTTGCAGAAAGGGCACATCAAGCCAAGCTCATCACCATGTGGGAGCCCGATTGTATTGGTACAGAAGAAGTATGGGACATGGAGACTTTGTATAGACTATCGGGCATTGAACAAGATCATTGTATGGAATAGGTACCCAATCCCATGGATTGATGACCTTATGGACTAGCTCAAAGGCACCAAATATTTCAACAAGATTGATTTGAAGCCTAGTTATCACCAGGTTCCTATTGAACCCTCCAATATGTGGAAACCTACCTTCAAATCCAAGGAGGGCCTTTTCGAATGGTTGGCCATGCCTTTTGGGTTAACAAATGCCCTCGAAACCTTCATGAGATTGATGGACAACATCTTGTGACCCTTCACCAGTGCATTTGTGGTGGTGTATTTAGATGACATCTTGATCTTCAATCAGAATTGGGAAGATCACCTCGACCATATTCGACAAGTCCTCCAAACCTTGCGACAACACAAGTTGTGTGCCAATTTGGAGAAATGCATTTTTGGCATGAACCAGGTTCAATATATGGGGTACATCATTGATGAGCAAGGTGTGCATGTGGACCTAGCCAAGATACAAGTCATTCGGGATTGGCTAGCCCCAACCACTCTAATAGAGCTCTGCATCTTTTTGGGTCTTTCCAATTTCTACCGCAGGTTCATGTTGGGGTTCTCTCATATCACTTTTCCTTTAAGTCAAGTCACCAAGGGCAGAGCGAAAGAAAATTTATTTTGGTCTGAAACCCAACAGAAGGCATTTGTTGAGTTGAAGCATCGCCTCTGCTCTGCACCAGTGCTCACATTACCAGATGTTACACAAAATATTGTCACCATGACTTTCTGCAGTCAGTGTGAGTCTATCACCACTCATACTGTCCTCCTTTGCAATTCTCAAACCTCAGCTCTTCATGTCAAGCCTTAAAATGAGAGAAAGTCTTTAAAAATCTCTAAAACTTTGGTTCCGCACTTTCTCTTACCATTACTTGCGGTCCTGCACCCCTTGGTCATGTTACCTGCGGACTTGCCCGCTCTGTCTCTAAAGGAGTGGGTGCGGACCCCTGTGAAAGTCAAAAAGGCGCAAGTTTATTCTTAAAAACTCACTTTGGGTTAATTTTGGACGCTTCTAGAAGGAATCTTGATGTGGTTGGTTCACTCCTAGGTGGTTCATGCATCCCATAACTAAAGGAGCTAACCCCTTGATGAGAGGAGCTTATCCCTTTGAAGGAGGACTTATCCCTTTGAAGGTGGACCTGGTAACTTCCCTCCTCTGCACTATAAATTGAGGCATTGGGCTGGTTGCTAGGGAGGTTGAAAGCTGAACATTTTTTAGGGTAAATGTTGTTGGAATTGAGACTTCCTAGTTAAGCTTGAGAGGAGATATTACATACCTTTTGGCTTCTTTGGGAAGAGAGTGAAACTTGTCAAAGTAGAGGAGATTCTTGCTGGACCCTGGGAGGAGCTTGTACAGCATCAAGGCACCAAGGTTGTAAAGTTCTTCTTTGTTTAAAGTTAATACAATCAGATTCATTTTTCTCAATAAATTGTCTTCTATGGTTTATTTCATGAATTCCTTGATCATCATGATAAATATGGTTTATTATATTGGATTTTCAGGTGTTATTTGATATGTGTGCCTGTTTGTGTTTGCAGATTCTTTAAAAGGGAGCTCATTTGGACAAACGGAGCGTGGCTTCCACAAACTAGCACTGGACCCGAGGTAGGCCTAAAACATCTATTAGCCTTTATTTATAAACTACATATTTAGAGAAAGATAGAATTTGTTTGGTTTGCTTGTCGCTAGATATCATTAGATACTAGGGAGATCAGTCTTGTCCGCAAGAACGATTTATCCGCCCGACAAAATGGCGACTCCACTGGGGACTTGAATTTTTGGTTTTTGCCTTTGCTTTTACTTTGACTTGAGAAACTGTTTCTTTGTTTCTAGTTTTTGCTTGCTGTGTGGGATTGGGTAGGTTCTTAGATTTTGAATTGTTTTTGTTTTTTCACGTTTTTTAGAGTGGACCGCACCTGTTGTTTGTAACACAGTGTGGAACTACCCGCACTGTTTGTTTACTACATAGCGCGATACCGCACCTGGTTATACCGGGGGACTGCAGACCCTGTAAAATTTTTAAAAAAACTAAAATCTTTTCATCTAGTTAAGCTTAGGTTTTGTTTACATTTTTTAGCCTCTACCCAGATCTGCATGTGTTCTGTCAAAAAGCCTTGTTTATGAGTTTCTTTCAGCGAATTCCTCATCTCATCAATCTCCATTAAGTTAATTGGGTGTTTTGAGTCTCTTTTTTGAGAAATTCTTAATTTGATTTTCTTTGGTCATTACTTGGAGGTTTGTCTCAGTATTTTCACAATTTTGCATCTTTTTGCTTTTGTGTATGAATGTTAATCGGCTTTGAGTGTTTTTATTTTTTGATATTTGGAACTCTCACTCAATTTTCTTGACTTGCACTTGATTGGTTCTTAGATTACATTAGAATCATCTTGTGTTTGAGAATTCTCTTGCATAGATCACATTTGCATAATTAGAATTCTCATTTTCAGAATATGAATGAAAAATGTGCATAGATTACATTTGCATACTTTTCAAGTAAATTGTGCATAAATTACAATTGCATAGTTTACATTCTAAAAAATCAATCGTAGATTTAGATCAGCTTTCTTTGAATTGAATTTACATATTTTTATGCTTGTTTTTAACACACAAAAATAAAAATAAAAACTGTTTTGGAATTGATTTGCATTAGTTTTTCTTGATGAAATTAGTGCATTAGAGAATTTGTTATATTTTCTCTTAGTGATCAATTTTTTTTGCATTGTTGGAAGTGAATGGAAACTCTCTCCTTACTTTAGTTAGGATTCATCGAATTGAAAAGATTACATTATCATATTCAATTGCATTCAATTTTGGGTCAGGTCATAACACCATTGGTTTCATATCCATTTACCCTTTTGAGTAATGACAGCCTAAATAACACAGCGCTTAATTAAAATTCATCTAGTAATTTTTACATTTTTAGGGCTCTTTCCACCAATCTAGCTTAGGCTAGTGTCTTGGAATAGGTTTTAGTTAACTCTCCAAGACAGCAAAACAAACAAGTAGTCAATCTTGCGGTAGGAAAGAAATTCCAATTGTTACATCTATGCTCTAGGAAGCTCCTCTTAAAGGAGTCAAGCACGAGATCATATCCGAACCAGTGGGGTAATCAATCCTTCCTCATTGGGAACGATAGCAGATATACACGTATTAAAAACGGTAAACCTCAGATTAACCATTGTCAAGGAGCCTGGGGTCACTTGTTGGTAAACCTTGGATTATGTCAAGGAGCCTTCAAGGGGATTGAGCTTTGCTACTCTGCCCTTGCGTGTGTATCGGATCACAGACTGTTCCCCCAGGTATATTTGTTTCCATTGGTAACCATAGTGACCATAATCTATAGGATTCTTTCCTAAGGTGGCGGTGGAGGGAAGATCCCATTGTACCTGGAGCAGACGTCGACTAGACTCACTTGGACTCTCTGGGGGGTTCTCTTCACTCGAGACGGTTTAGTGGAGAAACTTGTGCCAGTCTGTTTCATTAAGCAGGTTGTCGGGGTAATTGTTCCAACCGCCATTTCTGTATTGAATTCTGCGACGTTGGATTTCATCACCAACTAGTGTTTTCGGTATAGAAAGTTATTGTTTGTGTGTGGTTTGACTCCTAGATTTGATAAAGCATGTTAATTTGTTTGTTTTTACTTTTAGAGACCATAGGTGTGAATTGTGAATTTTAATTGTTAGGTGTGAATTGTGAATTGTTAATTTTAGTTTTAAATTGTTAATAAAATTCACTGAAGTTGAATATAATGGCAACTGTTCCAGAATTTACCAACTAAGGAACCCCTCTTAATGAGAATCCTAGTACTTTTCCTTACTTTGGAAATGTTGGTCCTCCTTATATGGCTACTTTGTCATTACCTGGATTTACAATAGGTTTACCGATATGGTTATTTTCAAATTTGTTGGCCCCAAATACTCCAATTGTTCCACCTCAACCGAATGCTTCGCATCAACAGAGTTCACCATCTCAACATCACCAACCTTCTGTTGACCCTTTACCTTCTTCGCCTAATTTTTCTTCCTCCATTTCTTCCTCTTCGCTTGGTAAAATCCTTGACGCTAGTAACCAGGTGGCTAAGAAGAAGAAGAAAGGGAAGAAGAAGAAGAAGCAAGATAAGAAAGAAGTCAACCAACCAACCATGGCTGTAAGTGTTAGTTGTGTTGAGGAAACCTCCAACATGCATCGTAAACCCAAATACCCTTGCAGGCTTTGTAAGGGTGACCACTTCCTTATCAATTGTCTTGGTATTTCAAAGGTCTTGGAAGTATGGTCAGAAAAATCTCATCAACTTTCCATTGATCCATCAACCAGTGATAGTCAGGTTCCTAGGAAAAAGGGTAAAGTTAGGTTTCCTTGTAAGTTATGCAAAGGGAGTCACCAAACTCACATTTTCCCTCACATGGATGAAGCCTCAAAATTGTTGGAAAACCTTACTGTTCCACAGCAAGAATTTCCAACTGGTTATCGTAAAATTTCTCCCAACATACTGTCAACTAACAGGGTGATTGATCTAATTTCAAGTACAGTCGATCCCACTCTTCCATTGGAGAGTGAAACTCATATCACTCAGGTTGATGATCCATTAGTTGATCAAGTGGTCGATTCAATTTCACATTCAGTCGATCCCACTCTCCCTTTAGAGAGTGAACTTCATACCGCTCAGGTTCTTCTTGTTACATCAGATTCTTCTACGTCGGGGGGCATTTCACTTGTTTCTATAGAACCCCCTGCAAGTACTGAGGTCTTTTCCTTTGATTGGAATAGACTGACAGAACCTCGTCTTCCTTCCTCCATCCCTTTCCAAATCATTTTCAAGGCTAGTGGTAGGGACATACATCGCACACAGGTAGATGAAGGTGCTTCTATTAGTATTTTATCCTCAATTGCTTGGAAAGCTTTGGGTTCCCCTCATCTTGCACCTATTACGCAGAATCTGAAAGCTTTTAACAGAACCATTAGTGAACCTTTAGGGATCCTTCCTAAGTTTTCTATTACCTTGGAAGGTAAAACTGTCTGTATTGCTCTTATCGTAGTTCGAGGTCCCTTGGATTTCAATTTACTCCTTGGGCGAGACTATGTTTATGCAATGAAAGCTTTCATATCGACACTCTTTCGCGTGATGTCTTTCCCTCACAATGGAAATATTGTGACTGTAGACTAGCTTTCATTCCCTAGTCTTGTTTCAACTACCAATAATATGACACCCCTAAATGTTCCTGATTCTAAAGTGGTATCTACCCTGCCACATGTTAATTATGTGGCAATTGGTCCCATGTTTTCAATTACCGATGTGATTGAGCCTCTCACTGTTTGCTCATCTTCCTTTGATTTAGATCCGGTAATTGACATGGAAAACTCTATGGGATTACTTGAACACGATGTTCTTATCCCTTTTGAGTCCCTTGACATGTGTTCCTTCCAGAGAACTATTCTTCCTTCTGATGAAGACCTCTTGGAAGCCATGATCAAGGTGTGTCCATTGACATGTCTTTCTTCCAATTGGAAGCCATAATCAGTGAGTCAGAGGATAGTTCCTGTTACTGAGTCAACCTCGTTAAAAAATGAATCAGGTATGAGGACAGTTCTTTTCCTGTGTCAACCTCGTTAAAAAATGAATCAGTTGGTCAGAGGATAGTTCCTGTTACTGAGTCAACCTCGTTAAAAAATGAATCAGGTATGAGGATAGTTCTTTTCCTCTGTCAATGTCATTAAAAAATGAATCAGTTGGTCAGAGGATAGTTCCTGTTACTGAGTCAACCTCGTTAAAAAATGAATTAGATATGAGGACAGTTCTTTTCATGCGTCAACCTCATTAAAAAATGAATCAGTTGGTTCGAGGAAAGTTTCTTTTCCTGAGTCAACCTCACTAAAAACTGAATCAGGTATGAGGATAATTCCTGTTACTGAGTCAACCTCGTTAAAAAATGAATCAGGTATGAGGACAGTTCTTTTCCTGTGTCAACCTCATTAAAAAAAAATGAATCAATAGGTTATATAGGTAGACTGTAGAGAGTAGACTTGAGCATAGTTCCTTGTCTTGTGTCAAGCTCGTTAAAAAATGAATCAAGAATTTTAGAGCATAGTTCCTTGTCTTGTGTCAAGCTCGTTAAAAAATGAATCAAGGATTTTAGAGCATAGTTCCTTGTCTTGTGTCAAGCTCGTTAAAAAATGAATCAAGGATTTTAGAGCATAGTTCCTTGTCTTGTGTCAAGCTCGTTAAAAAATGAATCAAGGATTTTACAGCATAGTTCCTTGTCTTGTGTCAAGCTCGTTAAAAAATGAATCAAGGATTTTAGAGCATAGTTCCTTGTCTTGTGTCAAGCTCGTTAAAAAATGAATCAAGGATTTTAGAGCATAGTTCCTTGTCTTGTGTCAAGCTCGTTAAAAAATGAATCAAGGATTTTAGAGCACAGTTCCTTGTCTTGTGTCAAGCTCATTAAAAAATGAATCAAGGATTTTAGAGCATAGTTCCTTGTTAGGTAGATTGTAGAGAGTATTTATGAGCATAGTTCTTTGTCTTGTGTCAAGCTCGTTTAAAAAATGAAACAAGGGTTTTGAGGACAGTTCTTTTCCTGTGCATTAAAAAATGAAACAACTCCCTTTTCGAGTCGAGTCTTTCCAAGATCTCGAAAGTAAACCTTCATTCCATCCACTTCGTTGAATGCAATGAAGCTTGGGGGGCATGTACCTCGTTTTGCGTCATTATGCTGGGGGCATGCAAACTTATAACAAGCATAGTTTTTCATTTCAAGCTTGTGTAAACATGAAACTGAATCCAAGCAAAGTTCTCTATGGTTCAAGCTTGTGTAAAAATGAACCTATACCTGATTTACATCTCGTGATTGTCATTTTTATCCGCTAAATTATGTTAGATGAGCCTTGGTTGTTTTCATTCCATCGCCACCATCTCTTTGGCTGATCATATGCTTTCACTTGGTTGTTTTTCCTTTCCTGAGGGACCGCATTTATGAGTGGTTTTGTTAGCCAGCCTCTTAACCATTACATGTTTTGAGCAGTTCCACCATCGCCGGAACCAGTTGCTACCCTTTATACCACTCTTTCCTCTAGGAAGAGTCACCTTTAAGCTCTTTTCTGACTCCTAAAACATGAAAAGATTGCCGAGTTTTTCTTTTTAAGCTCGTTAAAACGGAATTAAAAAGACGGTCCACTTACAACTCTTTTCTGACCGTAAAAACATGAAAAGATTGCCGGATTTTTGTCGTTTCAAATTCAATATTGGTTATAAAACGACGTGTCCTTGATCGCTTTTTTACTTTTTCAGATCAGAGGCACTAATTATGAAAAGTACTCCTTGATCGTAATGGTCAAGTGGTTCTCTCAAGTATTATTTTATATTTTTTCGAGCTTGGTAGACACAAATTTACGAAAAAGGACAACCATGGAGTTTTCTTAAGTTTTTTCAGACTCCCTAAAATTGAAAAACGCCGAGTTTCTCCTATACTGGATTCGTTAAAATTTAAACAGTAAAGGACCTGTTCAATTACAAACAGGAACGGACCACTCCTTCTTAGGGTTCGAATTTAAACTAAGTTGGACTCATACGAAGGATGAGCTTATAATCAAGCAAATGTTATCCTCCTTAAGCTTGTCAAAAATAAATAGGTACTTGCCAGAAATGGTGGGGGAAAAGAGAGAAAAATGAACCTGCTTGTTATACTTTGTGTCTCAGAAAAACATTTATCCACTCTTGAACACAACATTTTTTGTTCACCTGGGTTGGGAAATACTTTGCCTAACAGTTAATCAAACCATATTGAAAGTCTTCAGCCGGTTTCTGGGTATTAGCTTTGGGTCAATTGTCACCAAACCATCTGCAGTGTCGTTATGTGTTCAAGAGGTCAGTGCAAATAAACCATTCATCTGCAAATATCTGTCATCCATCTTGACCATCCCTGGGTCAGTCCTTGCAACTATTCAAACTTGATCTATGATTTCATGTTGTGGGCTTGCCTACAACGAATCGCTTTCTATCGACTTTAGCTCATTATCTAGAAATATGATGTAGAAATCATCAGTACCTTGGGATCTGCATGCCTCAATGGCAAGTTTCTTGTCTTTGACAATAGGTTGCATCATTGACCTTCGATCAAAGGATTCCTTGACATGTTCGACATCAACTCATCTATTCACATTTCATGGATTGTACTGAGTACTTTGAGAGCCATTGACATTAATGGTGGTTTCTCTCACACTTGTTAACATTTTACATCATTGATTGGTAATCAAGTGGTTTCCACCATGTTCGACTTCAACACATTCATTCACATGGATAGAATCGTACTATTTTGGGAAGTAGAAATCAAGACCCTGGATCTAGTTTCCACCATCCAAGCTGCGAGGAATTTTGTATTCATTATACAGTGGACTATTCATAAACAGATGGCTGCGCCCATACTGTGTCTACATGTGTCTATACTTGTGATGTATTACAAGATCAATCCTATATCATAGCAGTTTAGTTATTTTTCTAGTCAGTTTTGATCTGAGTATGGGAATGCCTACCTCAACGATGATATGATCTCATATATATATTTTGCATTGAATGTTTTTACAGGTTCCAATCAGGCTCTCCACAAGATGATCCTTGAAATGATAAAGTACTTCACTCTTCTTAGATGATAAATGAAATCCTCATCTACTACAGACTTTGTACTTTAGGGGGAAATCTGTTACACAAAATATTGTCACCATGACTTTCTGCAGTCAGTGTGAGTCTATCACCACTCATATTGTCCTCCTTTGCAAGTCTCAAACCTCAGCTCTTCATGTCAAGCCTTAAAAATGAGAGAAAGTCTTTGAAAATCTCTAAAACTCTGGTTCCACACTTTCTCTTACCATTACCTGCGGTCCTGCACCCCTTGGTCATGTTACCTGCGGACCTGCCCGCTCTGTCTCTAAAGGAGTGGGTGCGGACCCCTGTGAAAGTCAAAAAGGTGCAATTTTATTCTTAAAAACTCACTTTGGGTTAATTCTAGACGCTTCTAAAAGGAATCTTGACGTGGTTGGTTCGCTCGTAGGTGGTTCATGCATCCCATAACTAAAGGAGCTAACCCCTTGATGAGAGGAGCTTATCCCTTTGAAGGAGGACTTATCCCTTTGAAGGTGGACCTGGTAACTTCCCTCCTCTGCACTATAAATTGAGGCATTGGGCTAGTTGCTAGGGAGGTTGAAAGATGAACATTTTTGAGGGTAAATGCTGTTGGAATTAAGACTTCCTAGTTAAGATTGAGAGGAGAGATTACATACCTTTTGGCTTCTTTGGGAAGAGAGTAAAACTTGTCAAAGTAGAGGAGATTCTTGCTGGACCCTAGGAGGAGCTTGTACAACATCAAGGCACCAAGGTTGTAAATTTCTTCTTTGTTTAAAGTTAATACAATCAGATTCATTTTTCTCAATAAATTGTCTTCTATGGTTTATTTCATGAATTCCTTGATCATCATGATAAATATGGTTTATTATATTGGCTTTTCAGGTGTTATTTGATATGTGTGCCTGTTTGTGTTTGCAGATTCTTTAAAAGGGAGCTCATTTGGACAAATGGAGCGTGGCTTCCAAAAACTAGCACTGGACCCGAGGTAGGCCTAAAACATCTATTAGCCTTTATTTATAAACTACATATTTAGAGAAAGGTAGAATTTGTTTGGTTTGCTTGTCGCTAGATATCATTAGATACTAGGGAGATCGGTCTTGTCCACAAGAACGATTTATTCGCTCGACACCATATTTGCATCAACCATTTGAAACTGAGACAGGTGCCTTTGATTATGCTATTGGTGTCGTTCTTGCTCAGCAAGGGCATCCAGTGGCTTACCACGGCGAGACACTTTCATGCACAATCCGGAGTTATCCCACCTATTACAAGGAAATGTATTCCATTGTGCAAGCCTTCCATCAATGGAATCATTACATTCTAGGGAAGGAAACGGTCGTCCACACAGACACCAACCCCTACAGTTCATATAGACATAAAGGAAGTTGCAGAATGATCGTCATCAGAAATGGTCCACATACCTGCAACAGTTCCATTTGAACGTTAAGTACAAGAATGGAAACACCAATAATGTTGTAGACTGCCTCAGCCGACCACCAGTCATGGCGTTGATCACTTTGCTCGACTCTTGTGGGCACGAGACTTCGGGTGGCCGAATCTTTACAAGAGCGATCCAAAATTTGGCAGCACATACTAAACACTCCTAGAAGGTAAACAAGTTCCAAATTTTCACCTCCATGATGCATTATTATGCCACCTGGGACACATCTATGTTTCTTCAAGTGAGAGTGCCAATATGATTTGGGAGGTGCACTACAATCAGGTCGCTGGACATTTCAGAGAAGAGAAAATCGTCGTAGTACTGCAAAAGTATTTTTATTGGCCAAACCTTCATCGAGATGTAGGGAAGTACATTCGATCCTGCACTACTTGCACCATTTACCAACCAACCATCAAGAAGTAAGGCCTATATAATCATTTTCCTACTACTAGTCGACCTTAGGAATCCATCTCCATGGGTTACATGTCGGGCCTTCCTTCTACTAAGCACGGAAACGACTGCATTTTCATGGTCGTCGACAGATTCTCTAAGATGGCCATTATGGCTACCTGCAAGAAGAGTATCACAGTAGAGGCCACCGCTAAGCTCTTCTTTGAGCGAGTGTGGGTACACTCTGGTATCCCATAGTCCATTGTCTCAGATCAGGACAGTATATTCCTAAGTGCATTTTTTTCAAGTCTCTGGTCGATGCTGGATACCAAACTTACTAATTCCATGACTTTCCACCCCCAAACTAATGGCCAAACATAGGTCGTCAACAGGATGATCATACACATTCTTCACATGTAAAACTTGAGGCATCCACGCACATGGGATGAAATCCTCCCCTATATCTAGCACAATTACAATAGATCTCTCCATAGCTCAACAAGCCATAACCCCTTTCAGGGAGGGCTAGGATTTCAACCATTATGTCCCATTGATGTGGCCATACCATTTGCATCCACTCAACCATATTCATCTCACGTCCAGTCTGAAGCTAACAGGGCTAAAAACTTCATTGAGCGCATTCAACACATCCACTAGTAGGTCCATGATATATTAGATAGAGCCAATGCTAAGTACAATCAACGCCGTGATCAACATCGGGTGCCACTCAAGTTCCAAGTGGGCGACAAAGTTTGGCTACATTTGTAGAAGGAGCGCCTCACTCGATCCCACCGCAAGCTTTGCCCACTTCAATATGGTCCATACACCATCACCAAGGTTGTAGGGGACAATGCCTTCGAGCTCAAAATTCCACCTTTCCTTGGTCTGCACCTAGTGTTCAATGTAGATTGCCTTCGGCTATACTTTCCACCATTGTTGGACACATCTGACATTGCAGAACAACTCACACCAACAAAAATAAACCCAGACTGCATGGAACAAGCCACAACTAATCAGATCATGGACACGTAGATCAAGAACACTCACCAACACAAGATCCAAATGTATCGGGTTGTCAAAGCTGGCCAACTCCTCCACAAGGGAAAGTGGCTCACCAGGGACCAAGTTCAACAGAAGTTTCCCCATCTCATGGAGGCACTCAACACAATGGGAACCATTGCTTCCTAAGGAGGGAGGACTGGTCCAGGTGGATATTGGTGGCCACCCACCTATTCCACTTGAACCCCCACCGTTTTTTATTTTCGTTTTCCTTAATTGTAGCACAACTTACTATTTTTGGCAGTTTTTTGGGTCCTAAACTTCCGGAGTCATTTTGAGGGACCAAAAGACATTTTTAGGGAAAACGAAGAGACCAAAAAGGTCCCAAAATTTTTTATTGATTTGTTTTCGGCCTCCTCTTCAAGATATTCTAAATGAGGTATTATGATACCCAAGCGGAGATTGTATGCCAAAGTTACGACACTGGGAAATTGATGTACCAATTTACCCAAACGGAGCCCACAGTTTTGGTGCTTCATCTCCTAGGGTTAGGTTTTTGGATGTTTAGGGTTTCCATTATTTCTTAATAATAAATAGGCCTTTGAACCTCATGGTAACATAGTTCATAGGCATGTAGCTACCATCGCACGAGCTAGTTTTATTTCCATTTTGTTTGTAAGCATATTTCAGTATTTGATATTAATGAAATGAATTGTTATTTCTGTTGCATCTTTGTATTTATGGTTATATTGGTAATTTGTTATGTTCATGTTTAAGTTCAGATCAGAGGATCCATCTACTCACTCTACCATGAGTGATTGGCTTATTCATAAGATAGTGTATTGCAGAGTGATAAATATGTGCAAATACCTGATATTTGATAATAGAATGACAAAATTTATTAATGGCATTTACAACAACAAGAAATTCTTTCTCAGTCATATAGTATAATTTTGTTTGGCAGGGAAAAAGTTTTTTCTACTATAATAAATAACACAGGGTCCTTATTCTTCTTTTTGTCTCAATACTGCTCCAAAGGTTGTATCTAAGGCATCAATGAAAATGTGGAAAGGAAGGGACCAATTTAGTCCTCACAAGATAGGGGTTGTGGATAATTTATCCTCGTGGATTTAAAATGCCATTTGGCATTTATTAGTCCAACAGAATTCTACATTCTTAGTTAACAAATCAAATAACGATGATTATATCCTAGTAAAATTTTGTATAAACCTTCAATAGTACCCTACATATCCTAGAAAACTGCAGACATCATTTTGGGAAGCTGGAGGTTACAAATAACCTCTATTTTAGTGGGATCTACTTTTACTCTTCATGAGTGTTATGAAACCAGCTCACAAAAAGATAGAAAAGATAGATCAACAACTTAGAATTCATACTCTTTGACGGGGCAACCTCCTTTACATTACACAAATGAACAATTCTTGGATGATACAAATGACAAGACCTCCTTTCTATATATAGGAGTCTAAGGGGTCATAATATAATCAGAGTTAACATAACAATAATAATGTAAGGGCACAACAATAACAATAGTGGGCTTCTATGGGGCACAATAATAATAATATGGGGACTACATGGGCACAACAATATAACAAGGGGGTTGTACTAATAACAATAAGGGGTTACACTAGTAGTATAGGGACCTAACATGCCCCTCTCCTTCAAAAAGCGTTTTCCTCAATGCTTGAGTAATTCTGGATGATTCTATATAAAATTTCTCTTCCTCCCATGTGGAATCTTCAGCGGGTAAGTTCTTCCACTTGATGAGATACTCTGAATTTGATCGATTTCGTAGCTATCAGTTTCTTGTTACAGTGACTACTTCAGGTTTCTTATATGATTTTTCCTTCCTCGTCAAGTTCTAGCAATATTATTTTTACTAGGAACTTCTGCAAATTTTGAATGATTTCCCACACTTCTTCGTCATTCTTCCATTCATCCCTTGCTTCGTTTATCCAATCTGGTTGGATAATAGAAATGGCACACAGCAATGCTTCCACATCCTCATCCTTTCTTGAGAGTGCATCTGCCACAACATTTTGCTTCCCTTTTTTGTAGATGATTTCAAAGTCCTAACCCAACATCTTTGTGACCCATTTTTTTTTTCTCTTCAGAGGATAATCTTTGTTCTAAAAAGTATTTAAGACTATCATGATCCATTTTTACCTTGAAGTGTCTTCCCATTAGGTAGGGTCACCATTTCTTAAGTGCATGTAGTATTGCCAACATTTCCTTCTCATAAATAGCTTTGTGTAAATACTTTCCTTTGATTGGACGACTTTCAAAAGCAATGGGTCTTTCGTCTTGCATTAAAACAACACCAATTCCATTTCCTGAAGCATCACATTCCACAATAAAGGTTTTTGTGAAATCCGGCATAGCTAAGACCGGTGCTTGGCACATTGCCTCTTTAAGATGTTCGAAGGCCTTTGTTGCTTATGGAGTCCATGAAAATGCATCTTTCTTTAATAATGTTGTTAGAGGTGTTGCTATTCTCCCATAATTCTTAACAAAATTGCAATAATACCCTGTCAAACTGAGAAATCCTCGCAGATGCGTTATGGATTTGGGGATTTTCCATTCCTTAATGGTCTTAATTTTGCTAGGTTCTACCTTAACACCTTCATGAGATACAATATGACCCAGATATTCCACCTCTTGTACTCCAAAGAAACATTTGGAGCCTTTTGCATATAATTGTTTCTCCTTCAATAGTTTGAGCACCCTGTCAACATGTTGAACATGATCCTTCCAAGACTTACTACAGGAAGGGTTTGAAAATGGAATTCATCAAACCTTGAAATGTAGAAGGTGGACTGGTAAGGCCAAAAGGCATGAGCAAAAATTCGTAATGACCCTCATGGGTGTTAAATGTTGTTTTCGGAATGTCTTCAGTCTTCATTCTGATTTTATGATATCTTGAACAAAGATCCAACTTGGTGAAGTAAATTTATCCATGCAATTCATCCAATAATTCATCAATGACAGGAATGGAAAAATTATCTTTAATAGTGAGCTTGTTGAGCTCCCTATAATCTAGACACATGGGCCATGATCCATCCTTCTTGTGCACCAATACTACTAGAGCAGAGAAATAACTTTGACTAGGTTGAATTATACCAGCCTCTAGCATTTCTGCAACCATACGTTCAATTACACTCTTTTTGGCATAGGGATATATGTACAACCTGATGTTTGGAGGAACACTTCCTGGAATCAAATGAATAGCATGATCATGATCACGAATAGGTGGGAGGCCTTTGGGAGTCTCAAATACCTTGGAATGATTGTCTAAGACTTTTTGGAGATATGGAGAAATAGATGATTTCGATGTGGAAACCTCTGGCGAACATAATTGTGAAATTACGCCTCATTGTTCCTTATTTAGAAGCTTTGTCATACCGTTAGAGCTATTTATCTTTCCCAGTTTCCCTACAATACCCCTTAATTCAACTTCCTTTCCTTCCGCACAAAATTTCATGAAAAGTTCTTGAAAATTAAAAGCTATTGTACCCAATTGTAGCCATTGGACTCCTAGTACAACATCAGCACTACCCATTGGAATGGAAAGCATTGGGATATTCAATACATATTCTCCCATGGATAGCTTGATATTATGGCACTTTCTAGAGCAATTTATGGTTCCTCCAGTTGAAACCATCACTTGATACTTTGGTGCTGGATATAGGAAGCAATTCAATTCCTTGGCTATCTTACAATGAATAAAATTATGGGTACTTCCCGAATCAATCAACACTATTCCCTTTTTCTTCTTGATATGTCATTCTATCTTGATAGTTTGAGGAGTGGTAATTCCAGCCAATGCATTACAAGATATGGTCGGATTCATTTCTTCTTTATCTAGGGTTTCTTCCTGGATTATATCCTCTTCTTTTGACATTTATTGTTCCTTTTCTTCCTCCTCTTCACAATCTATGTAGATTAATTTCTTCTCAACACACTTATGACCTTTAGTGTATTTTCTATCACAATTGTAACAAAGCCCTTTAGCTCTTTTTTCTTCCAATTGTTGTGGTGTCAAATTTGTAGGTTGTGGAAGGCTAGGGGAAATAACACTTCCATCTTTATAGTTGTGAGTGGTAGGCTTCCTGGTTGCCATAATTTTTCTTTCCATTTTTCTTGCTAACCTGAATGCCTTCTCCAATGAATCAGGTTCCCAAAGGTGAACCTCATGTTGGATATTATCCTTTAAAGTCCCTATGAACACATCAATCCTATGCTCATCTAAAATATCTTTTACCCTTATGTTCAATTTTTGGAAGTCCTCAATGTGCTCCATCATTGAACCCTTTTGTTTGATATTTATCAATTGGCTAAAAAAGGTATTGCTTTTTGTATCCTCATAATGTGCTATCATTTCTTCCGTAAAAATTTCCCAAGTGACAATTTGTTTACGAGAGAAAAGCCATCGATACCATACAAACTAATTTGGTTCCAAATATAAAGTTTCAATACATACCTTTTGTGTGTTTTGCACATTATGGAGATCGAAAAATTGCTCCATCTGTAGTATCCATGTTCTAGGATCCTTGCCATCAAACATCCTCATATTGATTTTTGGAACATGGTGGGTCTTCAATCCAACATTAGAGTCTATGAAATCATGATTAACATTTCTTTTGTTCTCATCATGAGTTTCCTTTACTACCCTTTCACCATTAGTAACCATTTCTTGTAGCAACTTATTCAAATTTATCTTCAATTCTTCCATTTTAGCATCCATGCCATTCATCTTAGTTTCCATGCCATTCATCCTAGCTTCCATGCCATCCATCTTAGCTTCCACGCCATCCATCTTAACTTGCACGCCATTCATATTATCTTCCACGCCATTCATCTTGGCTTCAATTACGTTTTGTGAGAGTGAAATTTGTTGTACTTGGTCTTGTAATTTTGATATATCATGTTGCATTTCTTCTTCTTCTTCATGAGTCATGCTAGAGATTTCAGGTTGCTTACTAGGTGTTTCCATTTTCTTTCTTTGGGGCATCAATTAATGCTAATAATTCTTCACTATTCCCTTTGAATTCCTTCAAACTAATTTTTCAAACCAATCTTATGCAAAATAAAAAATAAATAAATAAATAAACAAAACAAAACAAAAAAATACACACCTTTTTTTTCACTTTGTAAGAGCTCGATATTGAATCTGTTGTATCTCTGGAACTACGGATCTCAAATATCTGAAATTGCTTCCTGCAGTAGCCGTTTGAGTCCTCTTTCTAACCTCTCAAGTCTGATCAAGATTGGATTCTCCAAGGACGAGTTATGCCAAATCTCCCACGATGACCCGATTATAGACTAGTTCAGTAGAGACAACTTGTACGACGTGCCACATGTCATTGTTTCGACCTTAGTACCTAAAACTAATATACAAAAAACTACAGGCCTTTCTCTTTCTGAAACTTCTTACGAAATTTCAATCTGATGCTCAGAACAAAAGTTATGACGATTTTTTCAGGTCACCTGTTTGGAGTGTAATTCGGGAGTCTGCAAAAACCCTAACTTCCTCAGATCATATCTCCAAAAATATAGCGAGACAAAAAAAACAAAAAACAAAAAACAAAAAACAAAAAACAAAAAAACAAAACAAAACAAAAAAACAAAACAAAACAAAACAAAACAAAACAAAAAAAACAAACAAACAAAACAAAACAAAACAAAACAAAAAACAAAAAACAAAAAACCTAGAATCCAACTCTGATACCAAATGTTATGAAACCAGCTCACAAAAAGATAGAAAAGATAGATCAACACCTTAGAATTTAGCCTCTTCGAGGGGGAAACCTCCTTTACATTACACAAATGAACAATTCTTGGATGATTCAAATGACAAGACCTCCTTTCTATATATAGGAATCTAAGGGGTCATAATATAATTAGAGCCGACATAACAATAATAATGTAAGGGCACAACAATAACAATAGTGGGCTTCTATAGCCTGGCTCACCCTTCCCAAATTAATCTACTGGAAAATATGGCTGGAAAGAAGTCAAAGGATATTCAGAGACAAGAAGAGCGATCCCAAGACAGTCTGGGTAAAAATTAAAAGCCAGCTAAAAGACTGTTTGGGGGATCAGCTTGACGGGGCAGATCTTAGTGAACAAGACGTTGAATGGGGCGCTACTCTTGATCTCCACTTCATTGATATAGTCAGGCATCCCTCTCCTCTAAAACACTGGCAAATTTGCCTTAAGGTTGCAGACTTCTTTGAGTTTTGCACCAAGAAGGCAAGAAATGCTCTCTTTTTTGACGGGGCAGCAAAAGGCAATCCTGGTATTTCCGGAGCAGGTGGAGTAGTCAAAAGTGCAGAGGGCAGAACTGAATTTAGATACGCCTGGGGAGTGGGCTTCAATACCAGCATTCAAGCTGAAGCTCTGGCTCTTCTCCAGGGGCTCAAGCAGCTCATTTTTCTGGGTATCAAAGATGCAATAGTATTTGGTGATTCCCAGTCTATTATAAAGGCCATTGTGGACAATTCTTCACCTTCAGATTTAAGGTTATCAAGATTGATGAGCAGAATTAGATCCCTGTTAAAATCCTTTCAGAGTTTGGAATTCCTTCATGTAAAGAGAGATAACAACAAAGAAGCTGATGCTGAAGCCAATAAAGCGGTTCTCCTCCCCCTCGGAGTCCTTCTAAGAGACGGAGACGAAGGCTGGGATCCCATCCCATAACTGTCTGATTAAAATGTTTTACTGTCTTTTATTGGAGCAGTTTGTTTGTATCTGCAAATTAGGGAAGATAGAGAAGATTGCTCGTATTATAGTTTGCAAAATTCGCAGGCTCATTAGTGGGGAAGCCATTTGGTTCCTGGCCGAGGAGAAATCTGAGCACTGCCTATCTCTTTGTAACCTGAATTGAGGCATTTCTGCCAAGAGTCAATATATCATACTAACCGTTTCTGTCAAAAAAAACAATAGTGGGCTTCTATGGGGCATAATAATAACAATATGGGGACTACATGGGCACAACAATATAATAAGGGGGTTGTACTAATAACAATAATGGGTTCACTAGTAGTATAGGGACCTAACAATGAGACACATGGTGTCTCAATACTATACCTTCAGCAATAAGCATATGACATTTTTCACTACTGAGAGTGAGGGTAGTTTGTTTGCACCTAAGTAAGAATTTTTCAACATTTCCTATGGCCTCTTAAAAAGTATTTCGTATAGAGTGAAATCATTCATATAGATATATACACGGTCATTGGTTAGGTCAATAAATATGTCGAGAAGAACTCTTTGGAAGGTATCCAAAACATTACAAAATGCAAATGGAAGGACTCAGTAAGTGAAAGTACCCCAAGGACAAGTAAAAGTTATATTTTCTTAATCTTCAGGGGCAACCTGAATCTTATTATAGCCATTGAATCCATCAAGAATAGATAAAAAAAATTTCCCCTACCATGGTATCAAGAACCTACTCAATGAACGCTAGAGGAAAATAATCATTTAAGGTGGTGTTATTCAATTCCCTATAATTGATGCATACTTGTCATTTACCATTATTCATGGGCACAATAACTAAGGGTGAAACCCACTTATTGTCAAAAATCAGATAGATAAAGCCTATGTTGAGAAGTTTATGGAATTCTTCCCTAACTACATCTTTAAGAGTAGGATTCATCCTCCATTGGGATTGTTGAATAGGTCGAGAGTCCTCCTTAATTTAGAGATGATGATTGCATAACTTTTGATGGATCCCCTTCATATTAATGTAATCCCATGCAAAAACATTGTTATTTTTTTGTAACATCTGAATAAGTTGCTTTTGTTGGAAATATTCTAACTCAACATTGCTCTTTAGGGTTTTACCATGATAAATTTCAACAGAAAAGTTATGTCCCTTATAAAATGTGTTTAGATCAGTTATATTGTCCCCCTGCCAAATTATTTCAACAAGTGAGAAGTTTTCCTGAAAGTGCCCCTCAAGGATCTATGAAAAAGGTAAGTGGTTAGACATGTGAGGATGGGCTATAAAGGTGAAAATCAAATCATCCTTGATGTGTTCCTTAAAACTTGGGGCTTGGTCAAGAGTATGAAGAGGTTGTAGCTATTATTCATCATTGTCTTCAAGCCAAAGTGGATTTTCTTGAATGGAAATAGTTTTAGCAAGGGGATAGAGAGTAAGTTTCTTAGTGGAATTTCCATGGGAAATAATCATATCCCTAGACCTGCAACTAATGTATGTGTCAATAGTAGCGAGTCGCGACCTTCCTAAAATTAGGGGGTATTCCTCAACATTAGCCTTAGGTTTTAAGACCATAAAATTAGCCGGATATTCCCATAAATCTATAGAAAAATGTATATCCTCTAGGACTCCTTCTGGTTTTACATTAGAACTATCAACCAACTAAAATGTAGTTGGGGTTAGACGTAATGTGTATAATTGGATTTTTTCCATAGTCTCTCTTTTCATAACATTAATAACTTTCCCCAAATCTATCAAAGTATTAAATATGGGGGTGTTATTAATATTAACAATTACAATCGGATTACCAGGGTTTGTATATTTAGTTATGAAAATTTTTCCAAACATTAAGTCTCCCAATTCTCCTATCACTTGAAAAGTATTGGGATCCTTCCTTTTCCTTACTAGCTTCTTAAGACAAATTTCACTTACAGCCTCAACATAAATTGGGACACCTTTTATGGCTTAGAACAATGGAATCTTGACACACACATTTCTAAACTCTCCTAGAAGATCAAATTCTAGTTGCAAAGTAGGTTTCTCTAAACATAACCTTTCTAGATATGGGAGAGTTGACTCATTTTCTTACTCGTCATCATGTTCTTGAATAATAAGGGAAATTGCATCATGGGTCACCTTCCCTAATCATAAATGAATATCTCAACATTCCATTAGGGCAATAACATAAGTGGGAAATTGTGGTATTTCAACATTATAGATGGGTTGTACTACTTTATTGTTTGATTTGGGCAGCTAATTGTGGCATTTTAAGTGGATAATTAGATGGTAATTAAATTTTTTGCAGAGATGGTTGAGAAGAAGGGTATTGTAGGGCCTTTGATGGCATGTTCCCAATAGGTGAAGGTACCCTCCAACCCTGTGGCTAGGTTTGGTTTTGTGTTGGAACATGCCAGTGTGACCATGGTGCTAGGAAGTACCACCCTAGGAATGAGTTTTGTTGTGGAGAAAAATATTGGGCAATATTTCATGTTGAAATAAATGGCCTAGATGGCCAAGGTTTCTTTTGAGTTACAAAGAAAATTTGCTCAGTCTCCTCATTAGCACCTTTGAATATTACCTTAAGCCTTGGTAGAGATGGGAAATTGTCAATGGCATAGTTTTTTCTCTTAAATAGTGCAAGTTTCAATGCCACCTAGGGGACATTCCCGAAGAATGTGTTTCTTCATACATTTGGAACAAAATATTGCTAGGGCTAGCTAAAATTCCTCCCTTTTCATTTTAACTTTCAAAATGTTGATATGGGAACTTAATGTGTTAATTATATCAGTATTAAAGTTGTCTAACAAGTTTTTGAGTTCAAATTTGGTCACCCCTATCCTTGATGTTAGTTCTAACAACAATATTTTAGGAGTATCTCCCATGCTTGGAGCTCCCTCAAGAATATCGTCTACATAACTCATAGATCTTCTCATGGGTTATTGTAGAGACACCTCCTATTCCCTTGAGGTTTAATGAATCAGTGCAATCTTCGTGTGTCCCTTTTATAAAAATAATGAAAAAAGTTTCATTGCCTAGAATATTTTGTTTTATACTTTGCAAATTGTATTAAAACTTTTCCACATAATCTTCTAAGCTTTCATTATCCTTTTGTGACATTTTAAATATTTCTTCTTTAATATACCAGACTTTATAGTAGTCCTAATATTACTTTAAAAATTTACTTTTCATTTCATCCCAAGTTCAGATTCCCCAAAGCAACATAAACCAATGAATAGTTACGTCCTTTAGAGTAAATGGAAATAGTTTTAACTTTTATGCATCAGTAGAGTAATCATAGCTATGATAGAGGACATAAAACCCAAACAAAAAGGTGTTTGTGTCTTCACTTGGGAGGCCACAAAAGTTAGGAAGAACAAAGGGAGGAATATTTTTCATAAGGACCATTCCATCATGTTCTTGGATAGGGAATTCAAATGTAACAAGGTTCCTAGGCCTGGCTAATTCATCATCCCCCATCCCTATAAATTATTTGGGTTCACTTGGTTATTCATGCTATTTACCCTTATTGGAACCTTCGGAACTCTTGGGTCCCCCTGTTTCTTCTACTTCCCCTTCCACTATGGGTGGTTCTTCCTTACGATGTTGTCCAATGGTACTATAAGGATCTTTTAGCTAGGGTCCCAGTGGGGTGCCTCTCCAATATCTACCTTTCAAGATGTTAATATGGGTGGCTCTTGTTGCACCACGAAGTGTTTTTTTAAGTTTATTGTTTATTGTTTCAATGCATTTGTCATGCCCTAATATGTAGGATAATATGGACATATGTTACTGAAAGGGTTATTTGATAGCTCCCTTTGGTCACTTCTAGTCTTGGTATCTTTTCTAAAACTAAGTAGTCTCTTGAGTGCCTCCTTGACAACAATGCCAAAAATGGTGGTGTATTTATATGTAAAATTGTGAGGTACTCCATGCAATACACATAAGAAGTAGGTTCCTCGACTATCTTGGATGACCTAAGCTACTAAAGCGGAAAAGAAAACTTATGGGGTACAATCTTGGAACAGGGATCGTCCTAAGAATTTCCCAAGACTCAGCTAAATGGAACGTCACATACTCGAGGGCCCTTCCCTTGGGTGCCTAACTCAATGTCACTTGGTAGTCATAATTCTGGCAATTCCGCAGCATAACAATTCAATGGTAGTTGCATACCATAGTCTCAATAACAACTCAATCATGTAGTGGTAGTCTAGAAGATTAATCCCCCCCAACAAAAAAACGTAATGAAATTGGTTCTAAACTACTGCTACCATTGTTAATGGGAACGCACACACATCCTATGGTAACTTTCTATGCTAGCGTTATGTTATAACAAATGGATTATGTAATTGAAATACATACATACAATCATTACAATGGAATTAAACTATGTAAATATGAACCATCAATTTCACAAAACATAAGCTATTATAATGAAAGAAAACAACTAATAACACAGAGCCTTACCTTGAGTAGGCCCTTGCTCAAGGTCGGCCTATGATTATAATTCTAAAAGTATGGGCTCTGAGCATGATCCAAATTCATACATATATGATGAATCCCAACAAGATATGATGATACACAAATGTTAAATTATTAAGTGAAAAAACTAGTAAGTATCGCCTTTCAGAAGCGTACACACACACACACACACACACACATATATATAAGAAGGGGGAAATTATTGTTCAAAAATAACGAGATTATTTTTCCTATGCGGAGTGAACAATTTTGCAAAATAAGGGACTATCAATATTTCAGTGATAGTAAAGACGAGAAATGATTGGAAAATTCAAGCTACCACGGAGGTTGATGCCCCTTGTGGACAACATTGTAATTACATGTCATATGTGCAAGCCTATGGGATAGCCATTAGTGTTTTGCACTTGAATACAATAAATTCTTTCGATTCTATTCTACTTTAACCACAATGCATCTTCCTCAAGCTGTGTTTGAGACACGCACGCTTGTGGTGAGAATATGATACCATATGCATATTCGTATAAGAGCTAAATTATTTATCACCTCAACCGCAATGTTTTGATAAACATATGCCTGCAAGTTGTCCCTATCGACCCTTGAGACACAACAATCGATAACGTGAATGAGATGTCATTGTATCATAGGGATCCTATTCAAAGTTGTAAAACTACCAATGGGTCTTTGTGCCTTTACATTTATAGCTCAAAAATTTCATGCCTTTGATAATTGTCCTCATGTGTCTAAATCTTTTTTTTTCAACCACAATTATTCCATTTTATTACATGCGCGCACGCACACACACAAACACACATATAACACCTAGACTACATAACTTCTTGAAACACTCATTGATCCTAGTCTAAATAATAAATAAAAGAAACATAATAGTATATACATGGAGCTTGAGAAATGACAAAACACACACCTTAATGGCTCAAAATATGAAAAAGAGGGATGATCTTGAGGCAAAAAGGAGTGGTTTGATAGAAAAAAAAATATGTCAATTTTATGGTTCATTGAGAGGTATATGAAACATGTGGTAACTTATCTAGAAGCCC
Source organism: Pinus tabuliformis (assembly GCA_031772625.1). Lineage (NCBI taxonomy): Eukaryota > Viridiplantae > Streptophyta > Pinopsida > Pinales > Pinaceae > Pinus > Pinus tabuliformis. The sequence continues at coordinate 80,729,533 of CM062820.1, read as the reverse complement.
CTGATGAGCTTGTGTTGTTTAGTGACACTACATTTGGGAATTTGTTTGTAAACACATTTTTTAGGGAATTTCAGGCTAATTTCTCAGTGTATGTGGATTCACCAAGATAGTCGAAAATAATTAAGTGTACTTAGATTTTAAGCACAAATTGTTCTTCACTAGATTAAAATGTTGTTGATGTAGAATCAAGTGTTGATGTCTAGTCCTTATATTTCGATGACTCCAAATCCAAGGAGGGTGCAGGTGTTAGCTGCATCCTCAAAGATATGAAAGGAAATAAATAATTATCACTCAAATATTGGAGTTAAAATGCATGAACAACACTATTGAATATGAGGCTTTATACAAGGACTCAAGAAGCAATTGATTTTGATGTAAAATTCATGAAGGTATTTGGCGACTCTAAAATTGTGTTCAAATAAGTATGTGATTCAATAAATTACATTCTCATCCATTTAAATAGTTACTAGAATGAGGTATGGAATCTAAAAAACCATTTTTGTGCATTTTATATTTGTTCCATTCCTCATTCTCAAAATTATTACACTAACCTATTGGCCAATGTTGCCTCTAGATTGATTCCCTCTGCAAATTTCTTTATTGATTTGTTCTTTGTGGACTTTATCTACATGCCAATGGTCCCTAACAACACCATGAGTTGGGAAGTCTTTGATGATGATGCTCATATCATAGATTTCCTCCACATGGAAGGAACTTTCAAATATTCGATTATTGATGAAGAGATACATGATCAATCTATGAAAAAACACACATCAGATTCAAAGAGAGTATATGAGAAATCAATATCGAGGACACTAGACATATATGAGAAGTTTTATCATCTCTAGGAAAAGTTTAAGAAAGTAACTAATTGTAAAACGAACAATTCTACAATGCAATATGGGATCATAAATTTAGGGACCGAAGAGTATCCTGAGAATATAAATTTGGGAATGGGTTGTAGTCATGTGGAAAGTTCAACGTTCATCTAGTTATTCAAGGAGTACAATGATATATTTGCATGGACTTATTGTGATATGAATACTTTTGATACAAAAATCATTCAGCATGTAATACCTTTGAAGGAGGGTGTTAAACCAATTCTACAAAAGCTATGGAAAATGCACCCATCCCTAGAACAAATAGTAAAGAAAGAGTTAAACAAAATTTTAGCCATGAAGATCATTTTTCCTATTAAGCATCCCAAGTGGGTTACTAATCTCGTTCTAGTTAGGAAAAAAACAATGATATCACGTTGTGTGTGGATTTCTGAAATCAAATGGAGCTTCCATCAAAGATAATTACCTGGTTTCACCCATGGAATAAATCCTTCAGTTTATGGATGGGTTTGAAATGCTTTCCCTGTTAGATGGTTTTTCATTATATAATCAAATCTTAGTATCCCATCCCGATCAAATCAAGACTACTTTTAAGATGAAGTGGGGAACATATGCATTCAAAAAGATTCCTTTTGGCCTCATTAATGAATGGGATACATTTTAGAGGGAAATGGATGCTACTTCGAGAGGACTGATCAACTGAATAATGGCCATGTACCTTGACGATGTAGCATTTGATTCGAATAGAAGGAGTGGCCATTTGTCCAACCTCGGGAAATTTTTTTATAAATATTGAAAGTATGGGATTTCTTTAAATCCCAAAAATTCCATTTTCATTGTTACCGAAGGCAAGCTCTTGGGATTCATTATATCCAAATTAGGAATGATGAAAAATCTTGAGAGGACAAAAATAATAGCGAAGCTCAAACCCTCTTGTAGAAAGAAAGCAATGTTGTCCGTTTTTAGAAAAATAAACTTTGTCGAGCAATTTATACCCAATTTTGTAGAAATAACAAAGCATTTGAAAGAAATGATTAAGAAAGATGCAAAATTTAAATGGAAACCTAAGCAAAAGGAGGTATTTAAAAAAATATAAGATGATATCGCTAAAGAACTAACCCTTTTGAGTCCATATTTTAACCAAGATTTCATTTTGTACTTGTTTGCCTCTTAAGGATCGTATGTTGAAGTTTTAAGGTAATGAATTCTCAGTTTCTTTCATGAGTTCGAGACTCTAGGGGGTAGAACTCAAATATCCAAAGGTGGACAAACAAACTTTTCTAGTATTCAAAGTGGTGAAGCATTTTAGGCTATATCTCCTCAAATCGAGAACAAATTGATTGTTCCCTACCTTATAATCAGGAAATTACTTATTTGAAGGACTTAGGGGAGAAAAGAGCACATTGGATGACATCGCTACATGAATATGACCTAGAGATAAATCTTGCCAAAATTGTTAAGGACAAGGCACGTGCAAGTTGGTGGAAAAAAACAAGGATAGTCAAAATACCAATGAGGGATGGGAAAATGAAGCATCCATGACTGAAGAAGACAATTGTTATGTTCCTTCCCCAACCAATTCATGGTATTACAAACTCAAGCAGTATCTCACTTATGGTTCTTCTTCTTCATATATTACTCCTAAGCAACGAAGGGTCCTCAAACTTAAAGCTACTTCATACCATGTTATCAATGGGATCATTTTCGCCACAATTATGATGATGTACTCCTTAGGTGTTTAGAAAAGTTTGATTTGGAAAAGGTTCTAAAGGATCTGTACGGCGACCCTTCTAGGGGGCATTTCAAAGGAGATATTACAGCTCATAAGGTTCTTCACGTTGGTTATTACTGGCCAACCCTATTCATGGATGCACATGCTTATGTTTGCAAGTGTGAGGTCTATCAAAAAGTTGTAGGGCATGAAAGGAAACTTGCATTCCCTCTTCATTCAGTTGAAGGAGAAAGACCCTTTTAACAATGGGGACTCGATATAATCGGGGAGATTACATCAAATTTTTCACAACATAATTACATTTTGACCTTAATATACTACTTCACAAGATGGACTGAAGTCGTGCCCCTCAAACAAGTAAATGACAATTAGGTGATGTGCTTCCTCATTTAGAATATAATCACCAGGTTTGGGGTTTCAAACTCCTTAGTATTTGATAATGCTACCTACTTTTTTCTCTGAATCTCAATGAATTCTCACTAGAAAATGGAATAAAGATTGAGTACTCAGCAAATTACTACCCACAAGGTAATGGTTCAACTAAGTCACTGAATAAGAATTTCATTAATATCCTCAAGAAGACTGTATAAAAACATCAAAAGGAAATGGCATAATATGATTCCTTATGCCCTCTAGGCAGATAGAATCACCCACAAAGATTCTATCAACAACTCTCCATTCTTCCATATCTATGGTCAAGAATCCATCTTGCCTTCAAACATCCTCCTTCTATCGTTACAACTATCTCAAATTGATTAATAAATAAAATGACCCACCTTGCAACATCACATATATACATTACTCAAGTTAGAAGAGGAACTTCAGAAAACTAAACATAAGTTCCACAAACATCAAGCCAGTGTAAAGCATTGGTTTGAAAATATAGTTGCTGGCAACAAAGAGTTTCAAGTGGGAAACTTGATCTTGAAATGGGATAGTTCCAGAGAGCCAAAATGAAAACACACAAAATTTTAAAGGATTTAGATTGAACTGTTTCAGATTGAGAAACAACTCGGTCCCAATATTGTCATACTTAAATCCTTGGATGGGAGGTCAGAAGAACCCCTTATCAATGGCCAAATCTTAATCCTTACTTCACCTAACCACTCTAGTGGTCTTGTAGTTTTGTATATTGTTGTTTCCTTTTAAATTTAAAATGTAATTTGTTCTTTGGAATTGTTATCAATAAGTCATCTTGATGCTCTGCTTCTCTGGGATAAAACTTTGTTTTTAGCCCAACCTAGTTGTACTCTTTTATCTAATCTTGACGTGTAAAATTCAATCATCTCGGATATTTAGCACTAAAGAGGATTCTCATTGATAGAACAACTCATACAATCCTGATTGAATTTTGAAACAATGTTGAAGTGGGAAATATTTAACACCTGAAATGAGTTGTCGTAATTTTCTCTTTTTGGGTGAAACTATCGCCAAGTATATGAGCTCAAACGTGAACATAGTCGATGGAATGTTGGAGACCTTCTAATCTTATTTGAGAACTCCACTCACATCAAACTAATAGAAGTTATATCCAACCATACCTTATAGTGGTTTACCCATGATCACAGTGCACAAACCTAGAAGCTTGCAAATTAAAAGACTCCAAAATGCTTGTCATCCCACACCTTTAAGGAGCTTTGGATATACACCCCCCCAACTCATTAGGCAATTATTTTTAATGGATCATAAATTTTTGAATATATATATATAAAGCTCTGTTGTTTGTAAGATGTCAAACTTATTGTGATTAGGACACGAGTCCAAGTAGAATGGGTTTAAGAAGAAACCATATCTAGGGCTATACATACCTGTAGGTATGAGGGCTCTACTTGTGGAAATTTGGAGGTGAGGAACAGACATCAATGTCCTTGTTTGAAAGCATTGTGATTTATCTATGGTGTCAAGCCCAAGATTGATATGTGTTGTCTTAAATAAGAATAAACGAATCTCAAAATTTGGTTCTCGAATAATACCTAAAGGATCCTCCTATAGGAAATCGATTCATAGTTCAAATTCTTTTAGAAAATAAGCACTTAGTGATGTGGGAGACAAAGAGAAGGAAAGAATAACTGGTGGAAGCTCATCTTTATCTTGAAGAAAATATTTAATTATGGTCAGATTATAATCAAACAAAAATAATTGGTGTTCCCTAGTGAACCGCCAATTGTTGTGCACAACAACCTTTCCCCTAAAAATTAGCAAAGGATAAACCATTATGAGGTGCCCCTCCACTTTTTTTCCAATAAATTAAAAGTGTGATACCTAAGAGTGCCTTGTAAAATAATGCTCATAAGTTCTACGGCCCAAAAACACTTACCAAAAAATTATTCCATACCTTTACAATGGCATGTGATTAGGACACGAGTCCAAGTAGAATGGGTTTAAGAAGCAACCATATCTAAGGCTATATATACCTGTAGCTATGAGGGCTCTGCTTGTGGAAATTTGGAGCTGAGGAACACACATCAATGTCCTTGTTTGAAAGCATTGTGATTTCTCTATGGTGTCAAGCCCAAGATTGATATGTGTCGTCTTAAATAAGAATAAACGAATCTCAAACTTTGGTTCCCAAATAATACCTAAAGGATCCTCCTATAGGAAATCAATTCATAGTTCAAATTCTTTCAGAAAATAAGCACTTAGTGATGTGGGAGACAAAGAGAAGGAAATAATAACTGGTGGAAGCTTATCTTTATCTTGAAGAAAATATTTAATTATGGTCAAATTATAATCAAACAAAAATAATTGTTGTTCCCTAGTGAACCGCCAATTTTTGTGCACAACAACCTTTCCCCTAAAAATTAGTAAAGGATAAACCATTATGAGGCGCCCCTCCACTTTTTTTTCCAATAAATTAAAAGTGTGATACCTAAGAGTGCCATGTAAAATCCCACTCATAAGTGCTAAGGCCAAAAAACACTTACCAAAGAATTATTCCATACCTTTACGATGGCATGTATCTTACATCGAAGATCGAAAGAAAATAGTTACAATAGCTTTTGAGCCCTCATTTTTCTTGACCTCCTGATGCCAATTCTTTGTCAAAACTCTCTTATAGGGTGATTCTTGATGATCATATATGTGAACTCCTCGACTGATTGTTCCTAATATCGATGGTCAAGCCTTATCAAATATTGTTCCTATTTTCTGATCAAATCTTAGTTTCCTCTTTATCATATATTTCCACATCAGAAAGTTCTGTACAGGTGTATCCTATTGCCTCTTGACTCTATGACCCTAATGGTTTCGTGTGCTCTTATCGCTTTCAGAAATACCCCATCGGACTGTTCTCCTTTCACTTTTTTTAATCCTCTCTTATGAGTTTCTTTTAACATATCACCATCAGACAAATCCTATTGGCATGAATGCATTTCTCTACTACTCGAACTCTCCAATCGTGTTCTTCCTATTCTCGCACGAACCAGGATTTATGATGGAAATTAATGCTTCATCTTAGTTGTAATGCACTAAATAATTTCCTACAATTGCCATTAAATGTTGTAAGTGATGGTTTTAAACCCTATTTTTACTCATCCCTCACACTTTATCCGCATAATTCTCTTTTGACCATGCCTCTCCATAGTAGTAGAGTTGTCCTCTTAGTTGATAATTTGCTTTTGATTAATCAAAATTCTATAAGAGTAAGAAAATTTATATTTGTATTGTGATTCCAATATGGGATGCCATACATGTTATATGGAGATTATATTTGTTTTATTTTCTATGGATGTTGGAGGCATAAGAAATTAAAAGATGTTAAAAACACACAAAGGTAAAGGTAAAAAGTTGGATCTTGTGGAACCCATTGTGAAAGATCCATTGGAAAATTAAAGCCACTTCATGGATACTGACATTTCCGATGGAGCCGGCATATACCCAAACTTGGGGGGAATTTAGAGAACTATTCCAACATGAAATTCATTTAAGGAGATGGAGAATTCAGTGTGAAGTGTAATATAAAGAGTTTTGAGATTTATCACGTGGCGACAAGGCTAGCCATTATTCCATACAACAACATTACAAGGTGGGTATTTTCTCATGTGGATTTGAAAAAGAGGCCATAGTCAATAACATAGGAGAAACCATATCCTTGTTGAAGGCCAAGGTATTCATCCAAATTTGTCACTTGAGGCCTTCATAAATCAAGCGAAACAAATAATTCCTAGAGAAATTTTTTTTATGGATAATGCAAAATTCATTAAAATTTTGGAGGGATGGTGGTGGGACAACGACTAGTTCAAAGAGCACACCATAAGCAATATCATACCCAACACCTTCAACCACCATTCTACCATTTGACAACAATGATCAACATATTATATAGTGAGTTCAATGCATACCATTTCAAATTTGAATGGTACCTTTGGCTACAGAAATAGTCTCTATTGGTCATATTTTCAATTTTTCAAACATATGAAGGATATCAAAAAGATAAAGGAAGCCCCTAAAAACTAGGGCCCTTATTTCTATATGTCAACCTATCTTATGGATTCCTTCTGTGCAACTAATGAATTCCTTGGCAAGAATTGGAAGTGGACACCCAAAATGCCACCAATTCATATCTACTATTAAGAGTTATGGGCCAACCATTTTCCCAAGTTATTTTATGAAATCGACAACCATATCTTAGTGGAGACATACCAAATTATCTTTTGCCATCAAACTCCTAGAGTGTCTAAAGAATCTAGTAAATCCATGAATGGGTTGGGGAATTGGTACTGTGAATAACATTACACCTATATTCATATATTTGACTATTAGGAAACTCCAAATTTGTTGCCACAAATAGTCCATGATCAATTAATTATTAGAGAAATTTCTTATCAAACCGTCAGAATAAGAATATCCTTGGTTTTGTCTAATAATTCCAAAAGATCATGGCTATGATTCCCCATCAAAATTGGCCATTATGAACTAAGTTAAGTTCCCACAAGGAAAAATGAAGTAAATAGTCTCAAGGACCTAAAGTTTCTAACTTATTTTTTTAGGAGATGTAACCCTCATGGCGTGATAAAAGAGCATTGCAAGTTAGTGAAACTTTCACAGGTATATGAGCATGAATTCCTTTCTGACGAATCAATATTTGAATATTTTTTACATACAAGGAGGTGAGGAAGAGAATGAAGGAAAGGGAGGAAGCAAACATGTCATCTATCCAATATCCGATAGAAAAGATAAGATAAAAGGAAAGGGAAAAACACTTTTCAGAGATTAATGCAATCTCGAAAGTCTAAGAAGAAGAGGAAAGAATAAAATTTGAAGCCTTAGAAAAGAAACTACTTTATGCTAAAGCTCGAAGGGAACAAGAGAAAAAATCCCTTACCAAAGTTGAAGATAATGAACAAGCTGATAAAACCAAAAAAGAGTGACAAGAAGAATTGTAGAAATTGGAAGAGGAAGGAAAGAAAGGAAAAGAGCTAGAACTTTACCCTGAATCCTCCCAATAAGAGAATATGTTTCAGGAAAATAATCTAGAAAATGACCCAATATAAAGCCCAATTATTAATCCAAATCCCCTCTCTTAATTTCCTTTAATTCCCAAACTACAAGGTAATGTTCCTAAGTTAAAAACCCCATGGATCCAAGTGATAAAGTTGTTAAATTGGTAGATTACTATTACAATAAATGCAAGAGAAGTATTATTCAAAGTGTGCCTAAGCAAAGAAGAATAGAAACATTAGGCAAAGAGGAAGTTATCTTAGAGGATCTTGAACAAATAAAAATATGGAGTATTCATGGCTAGAGTAATTTAAAGGATGTTATACATACCACCTCAGTGGGAGATTTTGCTACTGCTAACAAAGCAATGACACAAAATTTGTTGATGGATGTAGAACAATTAACCCAAGTGGTCACATCACTGCAGGATTAATCGAAGGAACAAAAGTAATGGATTGAGGCCGAGTACCAAGGCAAGTTGGAAGAGTAATGCATCATGCTCTTGAAGTCACTAAAGGCTCAACATGAGAAACAAGTAGTGTAGTTAAAAGAAGCCAATGTTGTTGAACTAAAATCATTGAAGGAAAGTCACAAGAAGGTGGTGAACAATAGGGTTGAGTAGGCCTGAAAAGCACAAGTCGATCTTCAAGTTCTTAAGGGATGGGCTCTAAACATCAATATTGGTCTTAATAAAACTCAACGCTCATTTATGTTGAAATTAGGAGAAGTTAAAGACCAAATTAAATCTCAATGCATGAGGCATTTGAACACATCATTAATTGGCAAAAGAAGTATTGGGATGCTCCAAATTCACTACCCCAACTTGATAATAGGAAATAGGCAAGGGACTAGTCCCTAGTTGATGTTTGGAAGTTGGAATGTAGGACAATTGCAGAAACTATAGAAGAAGCTAAGAACATGGACATACACATGTTCTATTGCTGTTGAGCTAATAAAATAAATAGGGAAAGAAGAGGAGGAAGAAAGGTTGAATGTTTCTTTTTAAAACATATTCTTGTAATATTTTGTCAAGAAGGCTTTGTTTTCTGATTAATGCAATTAACTTTTCTGAAAATAGATATGTCTCATTTTGTGTGGTAATTGTCAGCATTAATTATTTGTGAATCTTCTCTTTTTTACCCAAGTTTATGAATGTTTCATGGTTTTGCTACAATCAATTGATCATCCACAATGTTGAATACAATAATGATGATTATAGAATAGATCAATATGTTGGTTAATTCACAATCATTTGATGCTTTGTTGGTACTCAGTAAAAGAATTCTTGATACAACAATTTGAACACGTCCATTATTTTAATCAACCTCCACAATTTAAAATTAGCATTTTATTAAGATATAATAAGATAAGTAGATACATAGGTAGTGATAAAAATATGAATTGAAAAGTAATTGCACTAACATCTAGCCATAAATTACAACTAACAAGAAAAATTTACTATCTAGCAATGGCAACCATGCCGGGATTCTGGTCAAAGATTACCATACCAAATGAGAGTGGGTCTAATTGGGATCTGCGATTAGGTTTTCTTCATCATAGATGATTGGTTACACAGGAACTGTCAATAGTTACCAGAATTTCACTTCTTCCATAAGTGAATTATGGGGGGACAATATAAGATCAAACTCTTTAGAATCTTATTTCATTCATTATTTTGAAGCCCTTCATCCAGTCAATGTAAATCTCATCACATTGGCTCCTACCTAGCAAAATATTTGATACCTTGAGGATGCATTCACAAAAATCCTTGATATATTTTCACCTCTAAATCCATAACATCCATTAATATGCTTCTTAAATCATGGGTGGATTCAGGTGGGAAATTGAACCACTGCCCAATTCTCCTCAGAATTGAGACCAATGAGGATAAGCCCCCTGTGCCATTTAAATTCAATTGTTCTTGGTTAAAGAAGATGATTTTATTAAGTTAGTTGAAGACAACTAGGCTCACCTTAAAGATGACGAGTATATCCCATATATGCAACAATTCTCCCAAAATATTAATTTTTTAAAGAGGAAAATGAAAAATTGGAGCAAATATTTTAAAGAGAAACAAGAGGCTTCTCTAAAAGAAGTTGAATCTAAAATAACCTCCATTTTTTCATTCAAATGTTTCAAGTATATTTTTAGAGGAAGAGCTTGAATCCTTAAGATCACTAGAAGTTTCCAAAAGAGAATTGTTGGCTCGAGAAGAGGAGTTATGGTGACTAAAAAGTAGATCCATATGGATTGAAGAGGGGGACAATAACACCAAATTCTTCCATCAATTTGCAAAATTTAGGAAAAATATCAATTCTATATGGGAAATTGAATATAGAGAAGGGAATATGGTGAATTCCTTCAAAGGGAAAGTAGAAGGTGTCCATTACTTCATAAATCTATTTGCGGAATCTTTGGTTGTGTTGAGAAATCAAGGATAGCTGTATTATGTGATTTCTCTTACTTTGATAATTGCTTGTAATGTATTTTTTTCTTATCTTGATTAGCTTATTTTTATTCTTAATTATTATTGTGTTCTTCTCATCAAACAACTACAAAACCATAAAGAAAAATGAGACAAAAGGACACAAGATATAGGTGATCAGACAGGGCCAAAACCTTTCCACTTGAGAGGAAAACCCACAAGAATTCTTTTCTTATAGAATCATAAATTTATGAATTCCAAGACCTATGACCCTTGACCAAGTCCCTTGATGAGCTTTCCTTCTAGTAGGTCCTTAGCAACTACTGCAATTTTGACCTCTAGCAAATTCTTCTACCCAACAAATTCTTTTGCAAATTCGACTAGCAGATTCTATTGTAACTTCGACCTCTCTAGCAGATTCATAGTTTCGACCTTTCACAACTTCGACCTAGCTGCATATTCACAAATTTGATGCAGCTTCATAACTTTGATGCAACTTCACAACTTCGATGCATCTTCACAACTTCCATGCAACTTCACAGCTTCAATGTAGCTTCACAACTTCGATGCAACTTCACAACAACTTCAGAATTTTATCTTACCCAGTAATTGTAGAAACCCTAACAAGAGCGAGAGAGAGAGAGAGAGAGAGAGAGGCCCAAAACTTCAATCTTGTCCTTCTTCTTCTTCTTCTTCATCCTTTTTCAGCTTCTATCTTGAGGAGATCAACCTTACTTGAGAGTGTGTCCAAATGAGGTCGAGTTCCTTCTTATCCATAGGCTTTTGAGGGGTACAAATTGCTATATTTAGGCTTACTTGTCCCTTCATGTAGGCCGACTTGATATTTGCACCATGACGAGGTCTTGGAGGGTCTTTTGTCTTTCTTTTGAGTCAAATAAATTTTCTTTACAATATGTAACATGCCCAAAAGGGTGTTTCATACATGACAATGATTAAATTGACTTATAGACTCAATGACAAGCCCTAGAAGCACCCAATGGGTGCTTGACCTAAAAAGAAAATTCCTTAGGCATGAAACCCATTCCTCAAGAACAACAATAACAAATTTATTTTTCTCTTCTCATTAAATACATAAAATTATGATTACAAATGTCATTATGAAGACCCGAACCTAGTTACACATTTCAATAGGTTTCCCTATTCTCATAATTTTAGATGTGTTGAATCTATTCCCTTAGGCTATTTCAGATGAAATGAGTGAAGTTCTGGATAAGGAAGCAACTAAATCAAAGGTCTTAGGGGCTTATCCTCCATGCAAATTTGTAAGAGTCTTGTGCTCGATGGATATATTGTTGAAGTCTACTTGGAATTTTACGACCTATTAAAGGAAGACATGCTCAAGGAGGCAAGAGAGACTTAGTGCATGAGTTGCATGCATGGTTTCTTAAATTTGACATTTATATGCCTCATTCCAAAAAAGAAGGATGCACACTCTTTCAAATATTACCACCCTATATCATGCTGCAATGTTATCTACAAGTTCGTCACAAAAATCTTTTCAATGAGATTAAAGCCCAATTTTAGTTATATCATCTTAGAAGAATTATTTGGTTTCCTTCAAAATCGCATATTCATGATGCATTTTCCCTAGCCTAGCAATATTTATATTCAATAAAATCCCTACCATAACATTGAAGATAGACTTATCCAAGGCCCATGATTAGGTAAGTTGGACTGTTATTAGACTGTCTCATTCAATTGGGCATGACTCTAAAAACTATTAACTAGATTATGAGATGTACACCTTTGGTCAATTTCATGGTTCTCATAAACATGTTCACTTTTGTTTTTTTCAAGGCAACAAGAAGCCTCAGAAAAGGTTGTTTGTTGTCACCTCTTCTTTTCCTTCTAATTGTAGAAGCCCTGAGTAAGTTAGTACAACATGTTGTATCTTCAAATGATTTGAGGGGTGTCACTATCTTCAATTTGGTGACCATTTCACATCTCTTATTCATTGATGATATACTTATTTTTCTTGCATCTTCATTATCTAATTTTTCACACATAAAAAGAATAATCTCTCAATTTTTACTAGTTATAGGCATGCAAATTAATGAAAGTAAATCTACTATTACATTGTTAAGACTTCTTTATCAATCACTCTTTTTTCAGTATAAGTATTTGCAAGAAGGCCTCAAATACCTAGGCTTCTCCTTAAAACTAATGCATACAAGGTGACAAGTTGGCTTTGGCTTCTTAAGAGATTGAGGCCAAAACCTAAATCTAGGTTAATAGACTTGTATCTAGGGTACGTTGATTAGTCCTAGTTAAATCAATGTTATAAAGCATCTTGGTTTACTGGACCTCAATTGCTACTATCCAAGAAAATATCCTTCAAAAAAATTGTAAACTTAGCTTTAGATTCTTGTGAACTAGCAATAACTCCTCATAAGGTATTCCACTGGCCAAATTGACATCCATTGCAAATCCCAATCTTTTAGGAGGTTGGGTATTGAAAAATATATATTTATTTAGCCATTCTCTAGTAGCAAAAAGTATGTGTCGCCTAGCCTTATGGGGTAGGGTCACGAGGGGCAAATATTTTGCTGGAAAATCAATAATAGATTGGATCCGAGATCCAGAGAATTCTATTTCAAATTCCTCCATTGTTTGGAAGGAATTGGCTAACATGTTTCCCATTATTGGTATTTGGATAACATGGAAGATTGGGAATGGGAGAAATATTAGAGAAGGATTGGATCCATGGGTAGGTGGGCCAAAGAGAATTATAAACTCTCAGAAGGCACTATAGCTTCTCTTCATGAAGCTAGTGTTTTTTTTCCTTAGCTGATGTTCATGCTCAACAAGCCCAAGAATGGGGTAGATGTGGTTGGAAGTCGATGATGGACTTAGACTCTCGGAGGAGGAAGCCCAAGAATGGCATCCATATGTCGGTTTACTTGTCTCATCCATGATTTGTCTATACGTTGAAGATGAAGATCACTTAATTTGGTCAAAAAATCCAACTTCTTGAGAGTTTATTTGTTGGTGATGGAAATATCTTTGGAAACACAATGGTCCAATTAAATGTAAGCTAGCCTTATGGCTAGATCTCAACAATAAATTGCTTACATGGGACAATGCAATGAAGAGGGGATGGATTGGACATGGTAAGTGTTCTCTCTACAGATCCGAGGAAGAGACCATATATCACTTATTTATTACATGCCATTTCTCTATTCAGGTATTGCCTTTGGAAAAAGCCACTTTTACTCCTTCTACCGCTTCTTAGGATCCTAGATTAGGTCTCAGACCGATTTGTTAGTGAGTTCCCAATTTTCCCTATTCATTTTGTTGATTCTATCTTGTGGGCCCAGAACTTAGCTATTTTCCAAGACAAAGTGATACTAACCGAGGTTTTTATGAGGATTATTGATTCCACTTGCAAAGCATTTAGAACTAAAACAAAAAAAGGAAAAAAAACTAGAATACTAGTCATGCCAACCATTGATCAAGAAATCCTATGGGGATTCTTTGATGGTGCCAACCAAGGACAACCCCCCCGTTTGAACAGTGGGAACAATTTTATACATAAATAAACATCATTATATGCATATCAGGTACTCCCCCTAGTAGGGATCAAACAACAAAGCAAAGTTTACAACACTTTGGACACTAATATATGTTGCAAATTTCAAGAATATAAAAAAGCTTCAAATCTTTGGAGACTCAAAACTGGTGGTGGATTGGATCTGTGATCATATCATCATCATTGCACACTCTCTTCAGCAAATTTTACATGACATAAAAAGATGAAATGAGTTCATTGGAATGATTCACATGCAGATACATATACAGGGAACTCAATATGAAGGATGGCTAACTATCCAAGAAAACTCTGCAGTGTCACCTAGGTAATTTTGATATCTATAAATTTGTAGATGGCCACAAGACAATAGCTATGGAGTTTCAAATCTAAAGATTTAGACTTTTTAGTTTATTTTACTATTTGTTATCATATACCAATAATTTTTAATTCAATTTCAAGAACCATTTTTTTAAATAGACTTTATGAACAAACCTTAACAAATCCTTATGTGAATTTTTTTTATATAACACTTTTATATACAATAAAAACTAATAAAATGAATTAGACATGATAAATTTCCCTTACCAAAGTTTACTTAATTTGCTACTCCATTCACAAAATCTTAACGCATATTGTTACTAAATAAAGTATGCATGTGAAACTCTTATATTGTTAATTAAAATTTGTATATTTATAATTTAATTATTATTATTAAAAATGATTTATTATAATAAAAATATTAAGGAATTAAATAATTTTATATATTTTTTTAGGTTGTGGTTCACGAACACCCTAGTCAATGGGTGGTGCTACGTCCACAGAAAAATCTGGGTTGATCGACCCCGAAGGGAATCTAGCCCCACGGCCCACTAGCAAGGCCTAACCCCAAGGGCTTCGAGGAGATTGGACCCTGTGACCTCCCGATGGTGAGGCACTGATTTTGACCAACTGAGCTAACCCTTGGGGCTATAATTTAATTATTCTTATTATTAAATTTTATATTTTTTAAAAATTATTTAGTATAATAAGAATATTAAAGAATATTTCTTAAAATTAAATTTGATTTATTATATTTTTTAATAGTAAAGAATTATTTAGTTTATTTTATTTTATTTTATTTTATTTTTCTTTTTTTATGTTTTAAATGTTTTAAAATAATGTTTTTTTAAACTATCATAATTTTGATGAGTTAAAAGGTTTAGAAGTTCGATATGATAACAAATATTTTGAAATTGTGATCTAATATCAGTGTATATAGGACATTTTTTAAAAGAAAGTATTTTTCATTTTCAATTCTTTTAATGTTACAAAGATAATAAATTCTTTGACCCATGATATTTTAAGAATTGTTCAAATCCTTGTTTCACCATGAAGCTAGTAAGAATTTTGTCTTATTTCCTTAATGTTGATTTTCTTCTTTATAATAATCAAGACAAAAAGATACTTTTAATCTTCTAGATTAGAGTTGATCACTTCCTCATACTATCTTAATTTTCATTTATTTTTTAATTATTTATTGTGTCACAATTTTTCTTTAAATTTAGATGAACAATGTTTTTAATATTATTGTTGTTTTTCATAGCAATATATTCCTTTATTCTCCAATGATAGTCAAGGCTTGGCATCTTCATGCCAACGTGGCTTTGACTAGTTTGAAGCAAATTTAAAAAGTCTCTTGTCTTCCATGTCATTTATATTGTTCTTGGACATTAGGTACTTAGTCGTAGTTGCACTCCCAACGAGGAAGATTTGTTTTTATGAGGAGGGATAGGATGGGGTGTATTGCCTTTATTGTGAAATTATAAGTTGTAAAACACTTTTGGATTTGCTCTATCTTTCTCCACAATTCTATAGGGATTATGCAACCCCAAACTTCACAACCATATTAGATAACAAGAGTGAAAAAAGTCTCAAAAAGAAGTTTCTTCTTATCCCATAACCAAAGGTCCACTTATTATTCCCTGCTGCATCAGGGTATATAACGCATTCTGTAATGCGTTGAATTCCAAATACACCTCAGTTAACCAAAAAATTAATCATTGATTTGTAATGTTAACCTTATAAAGAAAGAAAAAAAAAAAAAAATATATATATATATATATATATAAGATGGCAAGACAAGAAGTCACTAGTGAGTCTTCTAAACATAAGATAAATGGATCATTTAACTTCTCACATAAAGTTGCAAGAACTATAGGGTTTGATATTGGATCTCAGTCCCAAACCAGTCCATTTTCTAAATGGGCTCGTCACATGTCATCAGCAGAAGCCCAAGAACAAACTACCAATTAGGTTTCTGTGTGTTTCTTGTGAGTTTCTTCTCTATGATTCATTCGTGATCCAGTTAAAAATTGGTATCAGAGCCAAGTTCACTTGTTGTAGGCGAAAGCTAAAAGTCGTATGTTGTGATAAGTCCCTTTTGAAGGCCAGTAGAGGTCGTGTTTGGGTGTGAAGGTGTTAGACCACGAGTTGCAAGTATTCTTTCGATTTTTTTCAGGTGTATCTTACTTTCTCTATTTGGATATGGATTCTAGGCAAAATTATCTGTTTTTTGAATCACGCAAAGAAGCACATGAGAAAAAATGGTCTTGGTTGTCTCGGTTATTAAATAAGGAAAATAAGGATGTATTGTATAATACACAAGTTATCACTCAAGAATTTGATCCTCAGCCAAACTGGACTCTTCCAAAAATTGATGTGGATAAGATATATAATATGCCTGTGTTTAAATTTAGAGTTGCTAGTCTCTTAAGGTTTTCCTCTGTGAATATTCCTATTTCCTTGTCTCAGCAAGTCTACCAAGTTCCTTTAATACATAAAGAAGATGTAGAATGGGGTCTTGAAAATGGATTTAAATACATTCATATTGGGCTTATACAATTTGGAATCAATCCTCTAGTGCGGCCTGAACTAAATACTTCATGCTTAACTTGTGTCCTTGATTCCAGAGCCAATGATTTTAATGATGCATTAATAGGGGGTTTCAAAAGCCCTTTAAATAATGGCCATGCATGGTCATCAGTAATTCCTCGCTATTAAGTCTCATTGACAGGCCCTTACATAAATGAATTTCTGCAAGCCTTCATCCAATTCCATGGGTTTAACTTTGCCCCTAATACGCAGATAGCTTAGCTTCATACTATGATTTGTATCTTGGTATTTTGATGGAAATTGGAATGACCATCCTATCTCCAATGCCACTAATTTCTTTTACTAGTTCCTATTCTGTACCTAGTCCATTTGTTGTGTGTGTCTTGTCAAATATAGATGATACAAATTTAGAATTGAGTTTGTCTAATTGTTGGACCATTAGTTGAATCTGTTCTACTATGTTGACCAATTGTTGTCTATCATTTTGTAAACTTTCTTCAAGTTTCCTAATGTCTTTAAGGAGAACATTGTGGTCAGGATCTCTGTTGGGTTTTGGTGCAGATTTTGTCCTAAACCATTCTATAGGATCAAGGTCTTCATCAAGCTTGGACTCCATAGTCAGTGCATCAATTTTCTCTTGGATTCGTCCCCTTGCGATAACTAGACTCAGATTGAGTGAATCCATTTATCTCTAGAGACTGGCTATCTGTTGTTGAGTATTATTGAAGGAAAACTTAAGGCAATCAGAGACATATGCACAATCTCCTTCACTTGTAGCATCATCTATCACTAAAATTTTTTGAAATGCATTTTCAATGTCACTATCAGAGTCAATATTCACAGAAAAGTATTCAAATTCATAATTTGATTCAGAGACTAATCCCAATCAGCTGGATTGTGTGAGGAGTTGAACAGTTCCATAACCTTGTTCTAGATCCCTCTTTTGTTCTTTTCTAAACATTTATTTACCCAGTGATCTTTTCTCCCACGGATGAAACATTTTGATTCCCTAGCTGGTTTTGTTCTTCTTCTGAATACATATTTATTCTTGGGGAATTGGTTTTCTTGATGCTCCTTTCTTTTAAAATGGTTAGGGAATCTATGTCGTGGTTTGAAGCACTTGCACTTTTGGCTTTGGGATATGTGAGAACTCTTTCTGGAGGAGTTCTTAAAGCATCCAAAGTGGTAAGTTTCTGAGAAGGAACTGCAAAGATTAGGACTGAAACTTAGCTGCTTCTTGACATTCTTATGGGTCTTATAAGCTTCACACTTGTTTCTAAGAATTTGAAGAATATGTTGTTGTAAAGAAGCTAAGGATAGAGTATCTATTGAGACATTTTGAGAAGATAGTGCTTGGTGAACAAGCTCTGGAATTTTGTCAGGCATTGATGCTATATAATGACACAAATATGTAATATTTTGGTGGTCTGGGATTTTATAGTATAACTTTTGCATGGTGCAATAGTATTCATCTAACAAATCTAGGCTGCACAACCTTTGACTCATGAACATTTGTTCATAATGGTCAGAATATGTTGATAGAGTACCAAGAAACTCATGGGATATTTCCATTAGCATTGCTTCAAGTGGATCTTCATTTTCTAAGATTTCCAGTTGTTCAGATCTTTTTAATGTTTCCCACCAAAGTCTAGCATTACCTGTTAGTGCCCATGTCACCTGTATGACTACATCCTTCCATGTAGCTTTGAGGTCAACTTTTCTTTGACTAGCCCATGCATTAATCCTTTGTAGTAGGATCAGTGTTTGATCTATGTTCAAACAATCAAAATTAATGAAAAAGGTTGATCCTTGGCTGTTAAAAGAGGAGTAGTTTCTTCTCGGGCTTCTGTTGATGACATGTGATGAGCCCATTTAGAAAATGGACTGGTTTGTGACTGAGATCCAATATCAGACCCTGTAGTTCTTGCAGCTTTATGTGAGAAGTTAAGATTCATTTCTCTTATGTTTATAAGACTCACCAGTGTCTTCTTGTCCTGCCATCTTGATTTCATAAGTTTTGAACTTTTCTAACTTGGTTTTAATCAGATCTAGCTTTTCTCTATCTAATCTAGCTCCATCTGTTATTCTTGAAGTATATAAAATTCATCAAAGCTTTCAAAGATAAGGTAGAAGATGACTTAGAATTTTTGAAATAAGAAAACTTCGAACCCTCAACTTCAACCTATTCATAATTGGGAGAAAATTTGGGTCTAGGCAAAGAGTCTTGAAATCTAGACACTTCTTTATTGATAACTCCTAATTGAGCTATGATTTCTTTTAATTGTTCCTCTTGCACATTCTGATGAGCATACATAGTATCATATGTCTAGTGTATCCTTCTGACATGATATTTGACTTCCAAACATACAGACTGAAAATTATTGTAATTGAGAAATTTGACTGGCTCAGTAGGTTCAACTTTTGAAGATGATTGATAATGCAGAAACTGAAGATCACTTTGAACAAAACCATTTTTGAATTTTGGAGTAGTATTTCTTGGCTCCAAACTTCTTTCAAGAAGTATGATTCTATTTCCAAGTTTTTCTCTGGAAAGACTGTACATTTTTATGTCAGATGTGGGAATCATGACACAATCAAGATAATCAAAATGTTGACCATGGTGTGGATGGGAACTGGATGGAGTATCAATAGTCTGGTATTTCCTTTTGGGGTTTTTTTTTATTATTTTGTCAATACACACATGACTGAGAAGAGATGGATCTATGCATCTGTACATGACTACGAAAACTAGTAATAGGTAAAGTAGAAATTGACAAGCTTGGAGGAATAGGGGTTTTTTCAAGTCTTGCTGATAGACTCTGATTTAATGGGTTTGGAGTCTACAATTTGAGACTAGTTAGACCATCTCCTATGGCTACAATTCTCAATTGGTGAGATGTGTTAGCTAATTGGGGATACTTTTGGGAGAGAGGCTGGCATGAACTTGACCATTCTTCAGGAAGAGTTAGCTCACTAAATCCAATCTGGAGTGGATTTGCATTACCAAGGCCGACTATAAATCCTTCCTTAAGTTCTCTTTTTTGCAGTTTTGAATTTATAGGAGGCATGCTTGATTTGACAAAACAGATACAAATTGTAGTATGAAGCTGAACTATCTGTGTATTAGGGGCAAAGTTTAACCCATGGAATTGGATGAAGTCTTGTAGAAATTAATTTATGTAAAGGTTTGTCAATGAGACCTGATAGCGTGAAATTATTGATGACCATGAAGGACCATTATTTAAAGGGCTTTGGAAACCTCCTATTAATGCATCATTAAAATCATTGGCTCTAAAATCAAGGACACAAGTTAAGCATGAAGTATTTAATCTGGGTCACACCAAAGGATTGATTCTGAATTGTATAAGCCCAATATGAATGTATTTAAATCCATTTTCAAGACGCCATTCTACATCTTCTTAATGGATTAAAGGAACTTAGTAAACTTGTTAAGACAAGGAAATAGGAATATTCACAAAGGAAAACTGGAAGAGACTAGCGGCTCTAAATTTAAACACTGACACATTATATATCTTATCCACATCAATTTCTGGGAGAGTCCAGTTGATCCAGGTGGATATTGGTGGCCACCTGCTAAGTCCACCTGGACCCCCACCATTATTTCTCTCATCATTTTCAGTTTCCTTAATTGTAGCACAACTTACTATTTTTAGCAGTTTTTCGGGTCCTGAACTTCTAGAGCCGTTTTGAGGCCCTAAACGACGTTTTTTGGAAATCTGGGGGCAACATGGGTCCATGGACCGATGTTTCCCTTCTCGAAGTGGTAGTACTCGGATAGATCTTTCTAACGAGCTATTGTACGCATCAAACGAAGATCGTATGCCAAAGTTACGACCCCAGGAAGTTGATGTACCAATTTACCCAAACGGGGCCCACAGTTTGGCGTTTCATCTCCTAGGGTTAGGTTTTGGAATGTTAAGGGCTTTCCACTGTTTCTCAACAATAAATAGGCCTTCGAGCCTCATTGTAACACAGTTCAGAGGCATGTAGCCACCACATCTCTTCTCAGAGATAAGCTACCATCGCCCTAGCTGGTGTATTTCCATTTCTGGTTGTAAGCATATTTCAGTATTTTCCATTAATGAAATGAAGTATTATTTCCGCTGCATCTTTTTGTATATGGTTATCTCTGTAATTTATTGTGTTCCTGTTTAAATCTGGATCAGTGGTATCAAAGCGGTCTGCTTTTTCTCTGTTTTTCTTTGCATGTCCCCAACAAGGTCGGGATATAAGGAGTTAGGGCTTGAACTGGTTGAACCTTTGCAAGACCAGCCTCGCAAATCCTGACAGCCTCCCATGGCGAATGAAAAGAAAGACGAGGGGGCAGGAGATCCCATCAAAATCTTGCTCGAAGAAGCCCTCGAGCGACAACGGAACGCGATGATGGACAGCTTTGCCCAGATCCTTCAGCGGCTACCCAGAAGCGACGCATCGGCTTCCAGCAGCTACTTTGGAAACGCCACGCCCTTTAAGGTACAAGTTAATTTTGAAATCCCCATATTCGAGGGTCAGATAGATGCAGATGCCGTAGATAAATGGTTAAATATGCTAGAGGGTTATTTTTCTGTTCATGAATTTTCGAGTCGGGAAAAGATTGTTTTCGCTCTTCTCAAAGCAGCCCCCCACGTCAAGGACTGGTGGGAAACCTACTGCGAGCAGAAGGATGAAAGTACTGGCTCACTATTTTCAGCCGCACCCACTTGGAATTCATTCCGGGATGTCATCAAGGAGCAGTACTACCCTGTCGGAAGCTATGAGGATGAATACATAAAGTGGACCACGCTGCGGCAGGGAAGGGACCAAGACGTGCCAGAGTTCACCAATCTTTTCCATACCCTTCGCACAAAGTTGGGTATCAAGGATTCGGAGCAACATTTGATACTCAAATACCGTGGCTGCCTGCACAAGTACATCCAGGAAGAAATACAATTCCTAAACATCTCCTCGCTCGGCGCAGCATACCGATATGCCGTCAAGGTCGAGCAGAAGTTTAAACAAAAGAATCGAGACTTTGGATCTGTGAATCCAAAGCAGGGGAAAGGTGCCCCTAAACCACAGAACAAAGGACAAAGCCAAGGCGGGACAGCCCAAGACAACCCGCCGAAGCTGCAAGCAAAGAACAGCGTCGCGAAGCCGAAAAAGGACACTGGAAAATGGTGTGAGTTCCATAAGAGCTCCACTCACAACACAAGTGAGTGTCGGGCCAAGCAGTCACTGGTGGCTGAGCTGAAGGTTTCAGAATCAGATGCATGTTCTGACTCTGAGTCAGAAACCGATAAGGGGAATGAAAAAGAGAAGCAGATCATTGATGCGGATCCCAACGCCATTGTTGCTACCACCAAGATCCAGAAAAATGAACCCAAAGATCTAGAGGAGGAGGAGCGTCTCTTCCACTCCCAGATGTGGGTAAAGGGCTCCCCGATGCAGTTCATTGTTGATAGCGGGAGTCAAAAGAACCTCATTTCGGTAGAGGTCGTGAAGCGATTGGGCTTACCGACCACAGCACATCCACAACCATACACCATTGGGTGGCTTCACCAAGGACGAGATCTTCGCGTGAGCCAGTAGTGTCGCCTTCCATACAACATCAAGCCCTTCACAGATGAGGTATTGTGTGACATTGCTCCCCTTGAAGTTTGTGATGTATTTTTAGGAAAGCCATACTTGTGGAAGCGACATGCTGTGTATGAATCAAGGCCCCGTGCTGTTATTATTACATTGGGAAATAAGTTGTACAGGATACCAGAGGTAGCACCACCTACCGCCATCTCTTTGATTACTGCAAAACAATGCAGTAAGATCATTTCCAAAACCAGGAAATTTGTTTTCCTGATGATACGCCCTCAAGGAAAGAAGAAGATGGTGGCCGCGGCCTCCAGACGGGGTCCCTATGCATGACAACTACAGATGGACAAGGTTGTGGAGGAGTACGAGGACATATTCACCTCCCCTGCAGGGGTTCCTCTGCACTGTCAGGTCAAGCACTCCATCGATCTGACCCCAGGTGTGCCGCTACCCAATGGACCAATTTATCGGCGCTCCGTTCTGGAGAACAATGAAATCAAGAGGCAGATTCAGGAGCTCCTGCAGAAAGGTCACATCCGTCCGAGTTCATCGCCTTGTGGGAGCCCGATCGTGTTGGTACAGAAGAAGGATGGGACGTGGAGACTCTGTATTGACTATCGCGCACTGAACAAGATCAATGTCCGTAATAGGTACCCGATCCCGTGGATTGATGACCTCCTGGACCAACTAAAGGGGGCGAAATATTTCAGCAAGATCGATCTGAAGTCAGGATATCACCAGGTACCAACCGAACCCGCTGATGTGTGGAAGACTACCTTCAAATCCAAGGAGGGCCTTTTCGAATGGTTGGTTATGCCTTTCGGATTGACAAATGCTCCTGCAACCTTCATGAGGCTAATGGATGACATCTTGCGGCCATTCACCAACTCCTTTGTAGTAGTATACTTGGATGACATTCTGATCTTTAGCCAGAGTTGGGAAGAGCACCTCCACCACATCCGATAGGTTCTCCAAACACTGCAGCAACACAAGCTATGTGCCAATTTGGAGAAATGCACTTTTGGCATGACCCACGTCCAGTATCTGGGATACATCAGTGATGAACAGGGGGTGCATGTCGATCCAGCCGAGATCCAAGTCATTCGAGATTGGCCATCTCCAACCACTCTAACAGAGCTCCGCATCTTTCTAGGTCTTGCCAACTTCTACCGCAGGTTCGTGTTGGGGTTTTCTCATATTACTTGGCCCTTGAGTCAAGTCACCAAGGGAGGGGTGAAAGCAAAATTCTTTTGGTCTGAATCTCAATAGAAGTCATTCATGGAGTTGAAGGATCGCCTCTGCACGGCACCAGTGCTCGCGTTACCAGATTTACAACAACCATTTGAGGTCGAGACAGATGCCTCTGACTATGCTATTGGGGCAGTCCTTACTCAACATGGACATCCAGTGGCATATCACAGTGAAACACTTTCAGACACAGTCCAGAAGTACCCCACTTATGATAAAGAGATGTATTCCATTGTACAGGCCTGCCGACAATGGAAGCATTACATTTTGGGGAAGGAAACGGTCATCCACACAGACCATCGACCCCTGCAGTTCATACAGACCCAAGGGAAATTGCAGAATGATCGCCATCAGAAGTGGTCTACATACCTGCAACAGTTCCACTTGAATATCAAGTATAAGAAGGGCAGCACCAATAATGTTGCAGATTGCCTCAGTCGACAACCGATCATGGCGTTAACCATCGTGCTCAACTCTTGTGGGCATGAGACTTCTGATTGGCCACTTCTCTACAAAAGCGACCTAGAATTCGGCCACACATACCAAACACTCTTAGAGGGTCGACATGTTCCAGATTTTCACCTCCAGGATGCCCTGTTATGCCACCTGGGTCACCTTTGTGTTCCTTCAAGCGAGCGTGCCAAGATGATTTGGGAAGCACACTACAGTCGGGCTGCTAGGCATTTCGGGGTCGAGAAAACAGTGGCAGTACTACAAAATTATTTCTATTGGCCGAATCTTCGACAGGATGTTGGGAAGTACATCAGATCATGTACTGCCTGTGCCATTGCCAAACCGACCATTAAGAAGCACGGCCTCTATACCCCGTTGCCTACCCCTAGTCGACCTTGGGAATCCATCTCCATGGATTACATGTCAGGCCTTCCTTCCACTAAGCATGGAAATGACTGTGTCTTTGTGGTCGTCGACAGGTTCTCGAAGATGGCCATTATGGCGGCCTGCAAGAAGAATATCACAGCAGAAGCCACTGCTAAACTCTTCTTTGAACGAGTGTGGGTGCACTTTGGGATCCCACAGTCTATCATCTCAGATCGGGACAGTCGGTTTCTCAGCACATTTTGGTCCAGTCTCTGGTCAATGCTGGACACCAAACTCACGAAGTCCACAGCCTTCCATCCTCAAACTGATGGCCAGACAGAGGTTGTCAATAGGATGATTGTGCAAATTCTGCGCATGTATAACTCAAAGCATCCATGCACATGGGACGAGAGCCTCCCCTATGTTCAGCACAGCTACAACCGAGCTCTTCATAGCTCCACTGGCCATAGCCCTTTTCAGGTGGGTTTGGGATTCCAACCACTATGCCCCATTGATGTGGCCATGCCACTTGCAGCTACTCACATAAATCAGCTCATGTCCAGTCCGAAACAGATAAGGCCACCAGCTTCATTGAGCGCATCCAACATATTCGCCAGCAGGTCCATGACATTCGTGAGAAATCAAATGCCAAGTACAAGCAGCGACATGCTCAACATCGGGTGCCACACAAGTTTCAGGTGGGCGACAAAGTCTGGTTGCATTTGCAAAAGGAACACCTTACTAGAGCCTATCAGAAATTGAGACCACTCCGATATGGTCCTTACACCATTACTAAGGCTATGGGAGACAATGCATTTGAGCTCAGCATTCCCCCATTCCTTGGCCTGCACCCAGTGTTCAATGTGGACCGCCTTCGGCCATACTTTCCACCATTGCTAGACACATCCGACATTGCAGAACAGCTCAAACCCACAGAATTAAATCCAGATTGCATGGAACAAGCTGCAACTGATCAGATCATGGACACACAGATCAAGAACACTCGCCAACAGAATATCCAACTGTATCGAGTTGTCAAAGCATGCCAACTCCTTCAGCAGGGCAAGTGGCTCACCAGGGAACAAGTTCAGCAAAAGTTTCCTCATCTCATGGAGGAACTCAACGCAATGGGGACCATTGCTTCCTAAGGGGGGAGGAATGATCCAGGTGGATATTGGTGGCCACCTGGACCCCCACCATTGTTTCTCTCAGCATTTTCAGTTTCCTTAATTGTAGCACAACTTACTATTTTTAGCAGTTTTTTGGGTCCTGAACTTCTGGAGCCGTTTTGAGGCCCTAAACGACGTTTTTGGGAAATCTGGGGGCAAGATAGGTCCATAGACTGATGTTGCCCTTCCCAAAGTGGTAGTACTCGGATAGATCTTTCTAACGAGCTATTGTACGCGTCAAATGGAGATCGTATGCCAAAGTTACGACCCCGGGAATTTGATGTACCAATTTACCCAAACGAGGCCCACAGTTTGGCGTTTCATCTCCTAGGGTTAGGTTTTGGAATGTTAAGGGTTTTCCATTGTTTCTCAACAATAAATAGGCCTTCGAGCCTCATTGTAACATAGTTCAGAGGCATGTAGCCACCACATCTCTTCTCAGAGATAAGCTACCATCGCCCTAGCTGGTGTATTTCCATTTCTGGTTGTAAGCATATTTCAGTATTTTCCATTAATGAAATGAAGTATTATTTCCGCTGCATCTTTTTTTATATGGTTATCTCTGTAATTTATTGCATTCCTGTTTAAATCCGGATCACCAGTTTGGTTGAGGATCAAATTCTTGAGTGATAACTCGTGTATTATACAATACATCCTTATTTTCCTTATTTAATAACCGAGACAACGAAGACCATTTTTTCTCATGTGCTTCTTTGCGTGATTCAGAAAACAGATAATTTTGTCTAGAATCCATATTATCCAAATAGAGAAAGTAAGAGACGACTGAAAAAATCGCAAGAATACTTGTAACTCATGGTCTAGTACCTTCACACCCAAACACGGCCTCTACTGGTCTTTAAAAGGGACTTATCACAATGTACGACCTTCAACTTTCACCTATATCTATATATATATATATATATATATTAGTTTTATTTTTTTAGCTTCTTATTGGTTAATAGGCTTCGACTCTTATTCTCCAATGATGGTTTCTGTCGCCGATGGGGTTGATTTGCATGTCGTCGATGGGGTTGATTTGTACCAACCTCTTCTCTTGAATCATAATCTGATTTCACTTCCTATTAATTACGTTAGCTCTACAATTACACCTTCACGGAAATATCCTTACTATGCTATCTATTAAACTACTTTAACATGCGACCCAAATGAAAAAATTAATTATTTTACTTGCGTCGATGCCAATGGAACAGATACCAAGTCTCTTGGATATCACCCACCATGGGCAAGGGTATTGTTATGACCACAATATAGAGAATTGGTATTTTGGCAGGTCTTTCCCTCACTTGAATACCTACTCCTCTTGGGTGAAAAGAACACGCGGACCAGAAAGTTGACATAATTCTTCATACAACAGGTTTCAAGCGACCCTACTTGCTATGGAAATATATCCTTTTCTGCACTAATATTGATTAAAGAGTACATGTTTGCATTTGTTTCTAAATGAAGTATTGTTCGAATCCTGACATGCCTCCAACTACAACGAACATAACCTAGTCATCATCATCAATTGCACATAATGTAGAGTGATGTCAGTGTCCTCTCATTAATGCATGGTGCACTTGTTTAAAATAAAACTATTCATGGTGCACTTGTTTAAAATAAAACTATGGTGTTTATAGTTCCTTATTATTAAAAAAATAATCAATCACATTTATGTGCTTAACCTGCATTTGTGGCCATGTGTACATCTGGATGAGGATAGATTATTGAATTGTACTAGTATTATCTAGTGACTAGATCATAAAGACATTGACTACCTGATCCAGGTGGATATTGGTGGCCACCCGCCTATTCCACTTGGAGCCCCAACATTGTCTCTTTCAGTTTTTCGGTTTCCTTAATTGTAGCACAGTTTACTATTTTTGGCAGTTTTTTGGGTCCTAAACTTTCGAAGCCATTTTGAGGCCCTAAATGACGTTTTTAGGGAAAACTCAGAGAGACCAAAATTGCCCCAAATTAACTTATAAGGTTTTTTTTAGTCTTCTCTTCGAGATCTTCAAAACGAGGTATTATGATAGCCAAACGGAGATTGTATGCCAAAGTTACAACCCCCTGGAAGTTGATGTACCAATTTACCCAAACGGGGCCCATAGTTTTGGCGCTTCATCTCCTAGGGTTAGGTTTTTGGATGTTTAGGGTTTTCTATTGTTTCTCTATAATAAATATGTCTTTGAGTCTCATTGTAACACAGTTCAAAGGCATGTAGCCGTTGTTAGGGTCCTATAATAATAGGATTCATAATTTTGATTTGAGTATGTTAAGCCTTGTAATATTGTTCATACCTTTTTTTTTCTGCAAATGTTTTCCATATTAAAAATTTTAAAAAAAAAATGTAAAGAGGGTATGTCCTAAAAGAAATATCAAAGGACAAAAAGAATAACAAAAGTGAAAAAAATATGAACCCCAAACAAAAAAAAAATCATGAAAGTGTGCAAGTCCAAGTGCCACTACTTTTTACTTTTATGTGCGAAATAATGGTTGTGTGCAACTTGTCATAAATGCCACAACCCATGATAGTCAAACTATTTAATCTTGACTACTTCATGCTTTAAATTTCATGTTTATAGTTAGAGAATAAAGATCTAGCCAAACTGTTTAATCTTGGCAGATCAGTAGTTAGGTAGAGAAATAAAATGTGCTCATAAGCTTAATCTGAGCCATTAGAAGATATAAGGTTAGAATTAGATAGTTTATTTGATAAAAGAAAAAGGAAAGAAAGGGTCTGCTGGTTTAAATGCACCCAAATAAAGTGAAGAAAAAATGTTAGGGTAAGTAAAAGGGTAAGTAGAAGAAAGGTTGCAGAAGTATAAAGTTGATTGAAGCATAAGCACTTCATCATACTTAACTATATGTTTCAATGTGCAGGAGAAATTATGAAAGTGTAATAATGGTTCACAAGCTCATTTGATTAACTTCCCCTTCATCTCATTTCACCCCCCACTACATACTTACTAATTTCCCCTTTACCCCTTCATTTTTTATGAAAGCACCTTTTCCCTTCATTTTGACCCTTACCCCTTGGTTTCACACATTCCCTAGAAAATTACCCCCCAAAATTCATTTCCCAACTCAAACCCCTTTTCCCTAGTGTGAAACCCATTCCCCTTTGAAAAAATCAATTTCCCCTTGTTAATTTCCCCAAAAACCCATAAAAACACTTTATCCTAACTATTATCCCCCCACCCTCCGCTTCATAAAGTTAATCCCAATAAAACCCCTCTTACCCAAAGTTTGGTTTGCCCCTGCATTTCTTAACTAACCTCCGCCATATTCACTTTTTACTCGATATTAACCCACCCCCTCGGTGCGATTAAGTAAACCCCCCGCAGTTTAACCCCAGTGCTATTCCATAAACCCATGCATTTTATTTAACACGCATTATATTAAATCCCACAATTACTCATAAATTAGTTACAAATCAACTAATTAACCCTTGGGCCCCGCTAATCTCCGCCCCATCCCCTCTGTGCAACTCTGTCGCGTGATAGTCATTGGATTTGGCACCCTCAAATCCTGCGGCCCACAACCATATCGCGCACTCCCGATCTCTGAAGTTTACCCGCCCAAGAGCACGCGATATGAGCGGTTTTGCTTGGGCCCCTTGTGGTTACGTGGCGACTCCGCGTTAACTCGTGTGATCTCCAAATAAAACCGCCCATCGCTCAAAAGTGGTGCGATGGTCCCCAATACCACCTCCCCACGTAAGCCTAAATCGCTCATTGTTCACAATATCAAATCCCGCGTCAAATTTAAAAAGTTACTCGTTGAAACCCTGAAAACCCTCATTTTCATTCTTTTTTCCCATTTACACAGAGAAAACTATCGAACCTTTCCAGCGCCACCCTGAACCTCTGCAACCCTATTTGACCTCTGATTACCTTCACAACACTGCCAAGACTCCGTCCACAGACTTCTCAGCTCAAAATAAAGCCATGATCACCTCTCTGTCGCCCTGTGTTTTTCTTGATGATTGTTGTATTTTGCAAGTAATTAGCAAAAGACCAGAGTTTGGATAAACAATTTTGATACTAATCACAAAACCTGTTTACTCTAAGACTCAAAAGGAAATCTATTAAAAGCATATATTCAAAAGAAGAAGGCAATTATACACAAAACAGAGAAGAAATCATTTACAGATAAAGCATACAGTCAAAAGACAAACAAATCAAACAAACAGAAAGATGATCAATATCCATTACCAGATGTTGATACATATGAAAAACTAAATAATTTACTGTTGAAATACACAGTAAAAAGTTAAAATGTACAGTAAAAGTAAAAACATAGCGAAGGATATTGACAGGTCAACAAAGTCAAAGAGTATTAGGTGAAATGTCATAAGTAAATATGACATCCAACATGAAGACCAAACAGCCAAGCAGCTTAAAGGGCAAAAGATCAAACAGCAGAACCTAAATAACAGGGACAGCAAGCAACAGTTGAAAAGTTGTCTTTATCTTCTTACATGAAGATATTTTCCTTTTCCTAGATTAGTTCCCAATACAGTTTGAGATATTTTGTAAACTCTTTTGTATAAATACTTCACAATTCGAAGTATTTAGGGTGGATTACTATACATTTGTAGAGTGATTTTGATCTTGAACCTAAGGGTGATTGTACTAATTTCAAGTCAACAGACTGGAGCAAGTAATAAAAGCATTGAACTGCAGGATTCATGAGATGAGCTATTTGCAGTGAAGTATCTTCTTTATGTAATTTTTTACCTTCTTATGTTTTCATAAACTTAATTGTAATTCCAAATTTGAATGTATTAACTAGAAATATCACTCAGAATTTGTTTAAGTACACTCTGTTTTGCACAGTTAGTCATTTATATGTTTTCCTCTGATACCTGGATCTGAGAACCCTTAATTGCTCTCCCATCCCGGTTGACCTCTTTCATTCCTTCCATAATCCAGCCTAGGGAACCCTTAATTTCTCCCTGGATCCGATTAGAAGCCACTTCACCATTCAGCCTTTGAGATCTGCAAAAACTCACCTATCTTGCCCTGTAGACATTGTCTTTTAAAGCTTGATCCAATCTAGTTTGTCTGATATTGACTCCATAGCCCAATGGTAAAAGCAAACCTTTGTTCATCTAAGTAAGTGATCCCACCACCCAATTTCAAAACAAAACCCAAGTGCAACCATAACTAGCCTAAAATTTATTAACTAAAACAAAGTTAAAACATACAGAGAGAGCCCTCTCTGAGATTAGGAAGGCTAGGTCCTGATCTCCAAAAGTGGTTTGTGGTTACCTCTATTATTTCCTTCTTTTAATAATTTTTCAAAGGAAATTTTGGAGTGATAACAGCCGCCACCTCTTCTCAGAGATAAGCTACCATCGCCCGAGCTATCTTATTTACATTCTGTTTGTAAGCATAGTTCAATATTTTTCTATTAATGAAATGAAGTGTTTCTCTGCTGCATCTATGTATTTATGATTATATTCGTAAGTTGTGTTTCTCTTTAAGTTCGGATCACTACCAATACTCTTCTTCAAGTGCAATAATAAGGAATCTTTTTATAAATTTCAAATGTATAGACGGGTAAATTGAATGTCAAGTCATCTTGGTTTTGTACATTTAAGTCAAATGATATTTATGATTGCTTTAAATAGATTGAAAACGGAATTAAATGGAATGTCAAAAGCATTGTTTATTTTGTATATTTTTAGTTTAAAGTATTAGATTGTAATTGCTTTATAATATCGGGTTTTATGTATGACTTTTAATTTAATTTATTTTTATTCTATTTTATAAATTAATAATTGAATATCTTTCAACTTAAAAAATAGTCATGATTCAACTCTCAAAAATATGTTATGATTTTTGTTAATAAATTATGTTATTATTTTAAATTATATATTTTTTAAATAACAATAATAAATGTATTGTTTTAATAGCGATAATAAATTAATTTGTATTTTCAAATTGCAGTTAATATTGATTTTTATGACAAAATAATTGACCATTTCATTATGATAAATTTTATTATTTTAGATGAGAAAGAGTCCATTTCCAAAGGTGAAAAAGGTGAATTTTTTTTTTCAAAATTAAATAATATATAAATTAATGATATTGCTATTTTTCATACCTTTTAAAGTTCAATAATTAACTAAGCGGCAACGAATACTAGCTATTCTGCCTTGTTTACCGTTATTTTCAAGTAATGATCTTTCCAACTTTCATTTATCCATTTCTCAATGTTATAGTTTCAAGTAAGCTTCTAATGAAGATTAATTTCAAGATAGTTGTATGAAGTCACTTCCTCCAAATTATTGTTGTTATCCACAAAGGTAATATAAATGATATTTTCATATTTAATAATTATAATAAAAGGTAAAATGTATAAAAAGTATTTGATAGTCAAATAATTAGTGAGAATAATTATAGAGTAGTAAAAAATTGAGTATATTTACTTCTCCACATGCCAAAATGATTTCCATTATTTATTTCATTCCGAAAAATTAGACAATTTTTAAAATAAAGTTCCTTCTCACCAAGGTGCAAATTGAAAATGAAATGGTTAAATTTGAAGCTTTTGATAATTATATTATTGATTTAAGATAACAAAATTGAGTAGATTTCGTAGATTTAAAATGTGATATAAGAAAAAGGTAATTTTAAATTATTAAGGGTATGATTAAATGTTTTGTAGTTTAAATTAATTTGTATATTTTGTTTTTATCTAATATTGTATAAAACCATAGTAAAATTGTTATATTTGAAACAACTAATTAAAATTAAATCTATTTTGATTATAAAATGATTACAATATATTGTCAGGTATATAAATATTATTAATATATTAATAATAATAATTATATATATATACTCATTTTACAATTTTATCGCTAATGTTTTATCTAAATGGGGAATGACAATGTTCGTCATTGAAGTGTAGATAAAAGGGCCTTGTTGTAAGTGCGAGACTTGATGGCATGCCAGTGTTGATTTACAAAATGAAAATTGATTGATTGTATGTTGCTTTTAATTTTCCAAAGAAAGATGCGAGTGAGCAAGGATATTAACTACTGGTGGGGACAGTTCGTGCGATGGAAGAGGCGATGATAATAAAAGAAAAATAGTTTAATTGCTTCATTAATAAACTGTACAAAAGTACTTAATTGTCCTTAATGGTAAGGACATTTGGTATATGTAGGATTTTTTTTTATATTTTTTTAATAATTTTTAGCACTGATAATTTTATTTAAAAATCTATAAAATTAGTCATATCTTTTACATGGACGAATTAGAATATAGGAATTTAGATTTTAAGAAACTAAAAAATATATATATCTTTTTTAAATTTTAATAAATTTTATGAATTGTTTGAAAAATTCACAAATTAATTGAAAGTCAAATGAGTTTGACTAATAACCAATTGCAATATAACCAGTGTGGCAGGTATAAAAAAGTTGATTATATTATTTAAATTGGACTCTATTTAACCATTTTTCTTTTTTTATTTGACAGGACTACATCTTCATCATGTCCAGTGTATCACATCTAGTTTTGAACCTCTGAACTCTTAGGAGGAAACACACACTCTTAACCATTAGGCTCACTCATTGTAAATATGTCGAAGAGTTTTGGAGGGAACGTAGTAAAGGAAACAAAAGGTAGGATAGCGAAGGTGAGGAAAGAATGAAACAATTGGGAACAAAGGCTCACTGGCTATCCCAACAACCTCAAGAAGTAGCAGCAGAACTTTTATTGCTGCAGAGCTAAATTAAAATTTAAGGCTAATATCTTTCGTCGTCATATTTTATTTAGTGCATTTTTTTTAGATCATATTAGTGTCTCGCAATCACACGCCCATCCAACCCAGCCCAACCAGTGTTTGCATGTTTGTTTGATTTTCAAAAATCTCATTTCATTTCACTTGCTATCAGTTGTCAAAAATCAAACAAATTAACCCATCTCATTTCATCTAATATCGGTTGTCAATCTATATATATATATATATATATATATATATATATATATATATATATATATATATATATATAGATGAGGTCAAGGTTAATTCGAATGAAGTCTTTACTGTCCTTAATTTTGAGCCTCTCTTTGTTTCAGTAGAAAAAAATAGAACACTCATATATTAAATAGGAATGGTTTAAATATTAGTTCGATCTTTAACCAGGGTAACAACATTTCTTACATATGACCTTCAGAACAAGCATCAAAGATCTTCAGTGCCAGCAAAATAATACACTACCTCTGTAGATTTTCCTGTAGATTCATAGCTCATGTAATATAAACACAAGACAAGAATATATTCTACTCTTTAAACAGAAAAAACCAATGATTGATGAAAACAATAATTGACAAGAGGAAGATAATCAATGACACATAACACAATTGTTACTCTGGGGAAAGTCATTGATCAAAACCCCGACTATCTATCGCATTAATCAGAAATCTGAGTGATAATACAAATCTTGTTCTCACAAGAACAATTCCTGCACAAGTATGATCAACTCTCTAGCTCACAAGCCTGCACTGACCAACACTTAGCCAATTTCTATTGTCTGCCAAGCCCCTATTTCCTTGCACAATTCCTATGAGGATCAACCCATATTTAATTGGGAAATCCTTCCTCCATAACTACGCAATCCAAATCTAGGTCCTATTTTGATTGCATGCATGATCTGTACTACTCAGATCATTCTACAACTGATAATACACAATCCCTACACTCTAGTCTCAACTGGGTCTTTCTTTGAACTGACATGCATGAGTTTCTCATGACGGAATCTTCAGTTAGCTGGAGTAGTATTGAGGATGCACCAGTGCACCAACTCACTGCTAGACCTCTACTAGTTCCACAAATAGTTAGAACTAGTTTAACTGTCTATAACTCAGTCAAACGGAGTTATATAATTACAACTGAAATAAACTCATCCTGAACCCCTAAAATTTAGGGAGAACATATACATAACTGCAAAAATACTTCCAACTCGAAATTCCTAAGCTAATTAAGTCAATTAAAATTAATTAACTATTTACAAGTTGCTATGAGAATATATTTTGATTTGAATTCACAGTTTAATTCAAGGACACATTAAACTAGAATTTCTTGTTGTCATTTCTCAACACTCCCTCTCAACAAGAAAGGGATTATCAGTTACCCCGATCCTATCTCTGTGAAACTCAAATTTACATCTTGATAATGCCTTTGTCAAAATGTTAGCATCCTGCTCCTTTGTGGGAATGTAATCCAACAACATAATCCGCTTCAATACACAATCTCAAAGATGATGATATCAGATATCTATATGCTTGGACCGATCATGAAAAAATGGATTTTCTAAGAGTTTGATACAACTCTGATTATCGTAGTAAATCACAGCTGGATCCATATGTTGACCAAACAAACCAACCAGAATCTTCCTCATCTAGATGGCCTCACATGTTGCCTGACTTACAACCATGTACTTTGCCTCTGCTGAACTGAGTGCAACCGATCTCTATTTCCTGTTGTACCAAGAAACTGTTGCTGACCCAATACTGAAGATCCCTCCTGATGTGCTCTTCTTTTCGGATGGACTCCCTGCCCAATCTGCATTAGTGAAGCCTTGAAGCTTCACTCCCTCTATCTGTTTGTACCACAATCCATACTGAGTAGTGCCTCCGAGGTATCTCAACACACGCTTTGAAGGCTTCTAATACAGCTTTGTAGGCCTAACCATCGCTTGACTAATTTGGTTATCTGCATAGCACATATCTGGTTGTGTGTTCACCAAATACATGAGTGAACCCACAAGCTACCTATAAACAGTACCTTCCACTACTTCCCCTGAAGTAGCATCCTCCTTCCTCCAGTTACCTACTAGAGGAGTCTCCATGGGTTTGTTGCTCTCCATTCGAAACCTCCTAAGTATCTCTTTGGCATACTTGCCCTAATACACAAACAATTCCCCATCACCCTGTCATACTTCCATGCCCGGAAAGTAATGCATGAGTCCCATGTCCTTCATCTCAAACTCTCTTGCAAGATCCTCCTTGCAAGACTTGATCAGCGAATTATCACCTATAAAAATCAAATCGTCGATATATAACAAAATGATCAACAATTTACCTTCCACCACTATGTGGTACAGGTTCACATCCGCTTCACTTTTGGTGAAGCCCAACCCAGTGAAGTAGCTATCGATATTGGTGTACCAAGCACGAGGTGTTTGCTTCAGCCCATGCAACGCTCTCTTGAGCCAGCACACATGTGACTCACGTCGAAGGTCTCAAAACCTTCAGGATGATCTATGTACACCTCTTCCTAAATCATGCCATTAAGGAAGGTTGTCTTTACATCCATCTGATGTATCTTCCAACCCATATGTGTTGATAGTGCCAATATAGATCTGATCGATGAGTACCTTGCAATAGGATCAAAGGTCTCATCATAGTCAATCCCCTCTACCTGTGAAAATCCATGGGCCACAAACTTAGCCTTATGTTTCTCCACACTACCATGTGTAGCTTGCTTTACCTTATAAAGCCATCGGGAGCTCACCACTAACTTGTCCTCTGGTCTCGAGACCACATCCCAAACACTGTTACGAACTACGGATTCATACTCCTCCACCATGGCATCAACCCAAAATTGTTGCTACACTACCTCCTCATAGGAAGATGGATTTGTCTCAACACATCTACTCATAAGAGCCATGTATCCAGTGTACCTCTCAAGTGACCTCCTCTACCTGCGTTGAGATGTCGGTGCTCCCACTTTCTCCCATGCATCTTGCAATAAACTATCAGCCTCTCTGGTGCACTTTCTCCCATCTCTGGAAGACTCTACTTGAGTGGATGTATCTACTCCCAGATCCTCTGCATGTGGCTACTCCACATCAATCTGAGGCTCCTCAACCTTAGGATCTAATAGCTCCTCAACTGCATGTAGTTGAATCTCCCTCTCAAGGGAAACTCACATGGCCTTCTCCTCATCAAATATGACATCCCTGCAAACCACTATCATCCTATTGGTCGGAAAGTACACTCGATAATTGTGAGGTGTGTCAGTGTACCCCACAAATATTCCTAACTATGTTATCAGCTCAAGTTTCTTCAGTACATCTTTGATCACATGGCAATATACCGATGACCCAAAAATCCTGAAGTGACCAACATGGTGTTCTCTTACCGGAGAAAGCCTCCTCTGGTGTTTTCATCCCAAGTATATGATGTGCGCTTATGTTCATAAATAGTTGTGTTGTATACCTCGGCCCACAAGTGTAGTGGTAGGCCTTGATTATGCAACATCGCCCGTGTTGCCCCTATAATGCTTTTGTTCTTCCTTTCGGCCACCCCATTCTGATGTGAGTTATGGGGTGTCTTCAACTCTCATTTAATCCCTTCTTCCGCACAGAAGTTCTTAAACTCATTTGAGACATACTCACCACCATTATCACTCCTCAGATCTTTAACCTTATTTACAGACACTTTCTTGACCAATGCTTTAAATTCACAAAACTCTGTGAAATTTTGATCCTTCCTCTGCGTGAAAAAGATCCAGCATTTACGAGAAAAATTGTCAACAAATATAACATAGTACCTGTGTTTTTTCGTGCATGTTGTTGAGAATGATCCACACACATCTAAATGGACTCGCTCTAGAATCGCCTCTGCTCAACTATCTCTATCGTGAAAGTAAGCCTTAGTGTATTTTCCCAAAGTACACCCCTTACATGTATCAACTTGCTCTAATGTACCTTTGGGAAGACCAATAGAGATATGTTGCATGATTTTCAAAGCCCCATGATGCAAGTGACCCAATCGCATGTGCCACAACTCGCCAATGTCTCAACTCTGCACCTTTTCTTCTTTCGTGCTCAAAGCAACATAAACCTCTACCTCCAACTTATATACATTCTTAACTCAAATCCATATCTTCTTTATTTGACCCTTGGCTATGTGTCGAAGGAATGCCTTTCCTTTGCTAAAGACCACATCATAGCCTCTATCCTCCAACGTGGCAACTGATACTAAGTTCTTCTTCAACCCGGGAACATACATAACATCTCTCAAGGTGAGAGGAGCACCTTGCTCCGTCTAAAAAGTAACTGTGCCCAATCCAGTAGCATTATACCTCTCATCATCACCCATCTCGATATGCATCTCAATATCCTTCTCCTCTAGGTCACTAAACGACTCCTTGTCACTCGTCATGTGGAATGAAGATCCATTGTCAAGGTACCATACACTACCCATCATTGATGATACCATGCATGCAATGAGAGTAAATTCCAATTCGAATTGAGATGCCAAAGCCTCACCCGCCTCTCCTCTTGAGGAATTCTTCTTGGACTTCTTGAGCGAACAGTTTGTAGCAAAATGTCCCATCTCATGACAATGAAAGCACTTAAATTTCGACATGTCTTTCTTCTTGCCTCCATGACAAGAATCCAATTTGGAATGGGACGCCTTCCCTTTCCCCTTCCTTGCCTTACCTGCTAAGGCACATTTTTCCTCATCATCAGTCTTTGATGAGGAACCATCTCTGGTGTTCCTTTTGATCTCCTCCTGCATCAAATTTGACCACAGTCGTTCCCAATCTGGCAACTTCTCCCTCCCATTGACAGATTCCTAATAGCTATTCCAACTCTTGGGAAGGCCTAGGAGAGCTAGGCTCACCATATCATCCTCGATAACAGTTATTCCAACACTTCCAAGCTCATCACGACAGTGAGTGAACTTGGTCAAGTATTTTGGAATGGTCTCACCTTTCTCCATCTTGATTTTTCGAAGTTTATCTTTCAGTGCCAACTTCCTATGGTCATTGTTGTTCTGGAATATGTTTTTCAATGCTTTCCACATAGCATATGGATTTTCCTTCCCATGGAGACTCGAGACAATGTGGTCTCGAACTCCCTCAAGGATTATCTGCCTCACCTTCACCACACACTTCTTCCATTCGACCAGATTCTATGCATCTAATGTTGTTGGCTTAAGAATGTCTTGATCAATGAATTCCTTGAGGCCATTATCCTCCATCACAACCTCTATCCTATCCTTCCAAGCTATATAATTCTAGTTGCCTTCCAAGGAATACTCGATCCTCAAACCGTAGAAATCCATTTGCCAATCCTAAAGTATGTATTTCAAATTCAAATTTCACCTGTAACCCAAAACATAAAACTTTGAAAACTCCTCTAGTATATTGTCTTTAGCTCTGATACCATGTAGATTTCCTGTAGATTCACAACTCATGTAATATAATAAAACACAAGACAAAAATCTACTCTACTCTTTAAACAACGGAAACCAATGATCGATGAAAACAATAATTGACAAGAGGAAGATAATCAAAGACACATAACACAATTGTTTCTCTGGGGAAAGCCACTACTCAAAACTTTGACTATCTATTGCATTAATCATAAATCTGAGTGATAATACAAAGCTTGTTCTCATAAGAATAATTCCTGCACAAGTGTGATCAACTCTCTGCCTCACAAGCCGATATTGACCAACACTTAGCCAATTTTTGTTGCCTGCCAAGCCCCTATTTCCTTCTACAATTCCTATGAGGATCAACCCATATTTAATTGGGAAATCCTTCCTCCATAACTCTGCAATCCAAATCTATGTCCTCTTCTAATTGCATGCATGATTTGTACAACTCGAATCATTCTACAATTGATAGTACATTGTCCCTGCACTCTATTCTCAACTCGGTCTTTCTCTGAACTGAGATGCATGAGTTTCTCATGAGAGAATCTTCAATTAGCTAGAGTAGCACTGAGGATGCACCAGTGCACCAATTCACTACTAGACCTCTACTAGTTCCACAAACAGTTAGAACTAGTTTAACTGTCTATAACTGAGTTATCTAACTACAACTCAAATAAACTCATCTTGGACCCCTAAAATTTAGGGAGAACATATACATAACTACAAAAAAACTTCCAACTCGAAATTCCTAAGCTAATTAAGTCAATTAAACTTAGTTAACTATTTACAAGTTAGCCCACGGGGCTTTGGATTGATGGTGAATGGGTGCACTGTTAAGGCACTCATTGCGATAGGTCACTGGTTCAAATCCCCCGTGGGTGCTTACCTACCAAAAAAAAACTATTTACAAGTTGCTATGAGAGTAGAATTCGATTTTAATTCAAAGTTGAATTCAAGGAAAAATTAAATTGGAGATTCTTGTTGCCATTTCTCAACAGCCTCTGAGAGAAGCAAACATTGCAAAAAGAAACAAAGACCTTAGAACAATGACAGAGAAACAGAGAAATGACTTCAGCCCATACAAAATCCAAAAGGCACAAAAAAAGACAACAAGGGACAAAGCTTATAGTTCAAACATCCCATGTCCGCAGATAGCTCCACTATGGAAAACCTCAAAGAACATATATCCAGAAATCATGAGCACCCCGCGCTTTGAAAGTAGATT
The DNA here is from genome assembly GCA_031772625.1 of Pinus tabuliformis. NCBI lineage: Eukaryota > Viridiplantae > Streptophyta > Pinopsida > Pinales > Pinaceae > Pinus > Pinus tabuliformis. The sequence continues at coordinate 80,689,431 of CM062820.1, read as the reverse complement.
TGCTTTAGAGATTTTCTCATGGTAGATATGTTGGAAAGAGACCTCCAAAAAGGCATCTCTATCCATGATTCCTAGCCTCTTTATCCATGCATACATCTAATGTAAGAAGTGAATGGTGCAACTGAAGGCAATGCCATTCTCTGCATCATCGAGTCTTGTTATCGGGAAAACTAGTGTCCATTCAGAGCTGCTAGTCCCACTAAGACGGATAGTTATTTTAGAAAAAAACAAACTAAAGTCACTTTTGTTTTCCTTTATGAGATATAGATGAGAAAGAAGTAGAGAGTACCAACCTTAGTCTTTCTCTTGGCTCCTTGCTTGTTTCCTTTCCCCTTTGACAAAACTTTTCCACTCCTTCCTTACTTGTCCTACTTCAAAGAGAACCTGTAGATTCAAAGCAGCATAATACCATCAAAGCATAGAGATCTATAACCATAAACAATATAGGATCAGATGTATATTAACCATACAAATGCATATATCAATACAAGATTCAGAGATATACAAGAATATGGAGGAAAACTCAAATAGCTTTATTGATAGAAGTAGTAGAAGAGAGGATTACAACCCATTGGTCTGACCCAGCGCCATCCTCCTAGCATGAAAGCCCTCTTCACCTCATGAAAAGCTTAGATCACCCAACAATACAATGTTGCACAGAGAAACCAACAACACTTCCTTACAAAATACAAGATTCCAGCCTCCGGATCTCTAGGATGAGGGATCCATATATAGATGTTTGCAGGGGCGTGAGTCAACTTCTAGGATTTTGATTAGTGTCATCTCTCTGATAGTTCTTGGTTCCACTTGGAGATTTCATGATCTCTTACTCATCCCTGGGTGAATTCAGAGAGGCAAGTGTCAAATGAGCAGCTTCTAGAAGATTCTCAGGGTCTCCACCTAGCAAACTGCTTCTACCATTTGTCTGCTCTCGCTCATCGCACCCTACAGAAGGGATTTGCATTATGCATCACACTTTTTGCATGTGGAAGGTGAGATGCATCACACCCTTAGCACTGAGCAATCTGTGTGGTCCAGTTTTGACCAGTTCTGAGTAGTTTTTCATGGAGAACTTCTGGGAGATGATGTAATCCGCTGACCTTGCTCCTTTAGGGTATGAAACAACACTTTTAGGGACTTGGAAGCCCTTGGTTTTATGGACATATGTGTTTGGGGTTGCAGTGCCAAAATATGTCTATAACAGTTTCCCCCTAAAGCATGAGGTCGTAAATCTTTTTGATGTCGGGTGAAATGCTCTATCATGAGGATCCGAAGTTTTTCGAATTGGAAAGTGACCTGTAATAAGATATAATACAATACATTATCTTCATAATATTTTCATGATCTAGCTGAGGTGGGCATTCCCATGCTGAGCTTTATAAATTCATTTTCATGTACATAGGACAGACAACCGTCTGTGCGGCAGACTGATGATTCTGGTAGAGCCATCATCCTTTGGCTTGGATGATTATCTGTGTAGCAATGATGTACATTTGATGTCTTTATTTTCCTGAATATATCACAACCTGAATGGATGAAACTAGATCCAGGGTCTTCAAAACTCGTTCAAACTTCGCCCGAAGTACAAGTCGGTCCATGTGAAAAGATGTTCTGATGTTGAACATGGAAAGACATCGCCTGATTACTAGCCAATGATGTAAGTTGTTAATAGGCACGAGAGGAATCACCGATGATGATGATGACCCTCAAGGTACTGCAGTACAATTCACGTGGTGTGAATACATGAGTCGATGTCGAACACCACGCAAAATCTTTCAGTCGAAGGCCATTGATGTAAACCTGTCGCCGGAAGTGAGAAACTTGCCATTGAGGCATGCAAGATTCAAAGTACTGAAAGGGTTGTTCCTAAGTCGACTTCTTGGATAATTAGTTGATGTTGACAAGAAGTGACCCGTCGTAGGAGGGCCTTAATGAATCCCACATCTACGACACGAAATGAAGCAAATGATTTTGTGGAGGTGAAAACGATCTGATGATACAAGGTTCAGGGTGGCGGTCATGAAAGAATGAAGCGTGAAGGTATTGCAGCGGATGAGACACAAGCTGGGTTGGTGAATTCTCTAAGCGACTTCTCTTGAACATATTAGCGACATTGAAATGGATTGGTAGCATTAACCCCAAAAGTGGATGGTACGGTGGACCAATGGTGATATGACCAGTGAACAAAATAACCCAACCCGACTCAATCATGGTGATGGAGTGAAAGTGTCATGTTCAAGAGCGACCTACTACCAATAAAGTTTCTTCAAGTTTTCTTCCCAATTTTCCCCAGTCATTTCTGACTAGTACCTCTTTATTTTTGTCAAGCTTGAGGAGGATAACATATGCTTGTTCTATAATTTTCCCTTCGGGCAAACCCGTCGCTATGTTTTAACGAGCCTAGCGACAGTGAGACTCGCTCTTGTCTACATGGACAAGTTTGTCGCTATTGTTTTAACAAGTTTAACGACAAGGATAACTCGGTTCTTTTCAATTTTAGAGAGTCTGAAAAGAGACGGAAAGGAAACTCCAATATTCATTTTTCGTAATATAATCCCTTAAGTCCGAAAAAGTATAAAACAATGCGAAAGGGATGACTTTTCGATAGTTTTAACGAGCCAAACAAGACAAACACTCAATCTTTTTGTGTAATAATCCCTCAACTCCAAAAAGATTGAAATCTAGAGGAGGGATGGCACTTCCAATCACTTTAATGAGCTGGAGAGGCCAATTGCTCAGCAATCTTTTCATATTTTACGAGTCAGATGAAAAGAGCTTAAAGGAGACTCATTTTTTGAGGAACGAGTGATGTTTTTGGATAGCAGCTAGTTCCAGATAAGGTTTGGACTTTTTCAATCACGGCAGTGTAAAGAAAGTGGCTAATAGGATCACTCGTCGCAGCTGTTCCTCAAAAGGGGTAAACAATCAAATGGAGGCGTATGATCGGCTAAAAAAGAGTGGAGGTGATGGTAAGAACACGACCAAGGTTTAAAAGCTGATAATTATGCGATCGCAATGGTTATTTACCGAAGGTGGGTTCATTTTTTAATGAGCTTAAACTCTGGTGGAACATATGCTCATTGCTAGGTTTATTTTTTAACGAGCTTGAACTTCGCATAAAACTGCTCGTGATAATGGTCATTGATATTCGATTCACCGTTAACACTATGTTCTTTTGACGGTTGTACTACCTGTTCAATTGCTCCATCAAACTGATTAGAAATGAGAATACATGCTTGAAAAATGAGTTAAAAAACTAATACCCTACTTAAATTACGTGAAAAGTAACTTAAAAGTAGTTTTTTACCCCTCATTTTACCATTTCATTTGAATTTGGGATTGTTGGAGCTCTGGAGGTGTTTTCCCCCTTGATTTTCATCAGCTGATTCTGAGAGATTCTATGGATGATTTTCGGCGCCGTCTGGACCAGGTAGGAGCTAAACCTGAGCTCTTCAATTGCATTCTTTCCTTTTTGAATTTTGAGCATGTTTTCCTGCTTTTCTGAGCCTCTAGGGTTTGAACAATTCGTTCTGCCCCCATCGCACCTAGTATACATCGAAAGGTGCGATGCATACTAGGCTGGCCACTAGCCAGTCAGTATGCATCCCAACCAGTACACAGCTAGGGTGCAATGGGCGCAAGGAGGAAAAATTTTGCACTAATTTTTCATGGAAATTTTGCCTGTTTTTTGCCTAATTCTTCTCTTGTTTGTTTTTCAGAGATTTATCAGAGAAAAATGGTTGTTACATGGCGTGAACATGAGCATGAAGAAGAGGACATGGTTGCCTTACATGATCCAGGTATGATAACTGCATTGTGGAACTGTGGCTTGCTCAAGTTCTTCCGCATATCTAGAATGAGGCAACAAATCAACTTGTTGCAATATTTCCTCGATGCATGGGATGCTACCAACCAAGTGTTCCAGATTAGAGGAAAATCCATCCCCTTGACTGTTGAGGACATCTACTTCTTGACTGGTTTATCGAGGTGTGGTGCCCCTCTCTCACTATCAGGTTCTGCCCGTGGGGGCGAATCTGTGAGGGATTATATTCGCCAATACTATAGAGAAGGATCTCAACCGAGTAGGGATGGCAAGATCAATATCTGAGATGTCACTAACCAGTCCTTGAGGACTATCTTATTCACCTTATGGCCAGACATGCTGGTCAATCATAGGTTTCATTCTCTGATGCTTTCTTCGAGTGGTTCAACCGTCAGCAGATAGTTTATTCCAAGTGTCCGTATGCTGGGATGGATTTCCGGGGTGACTTAGATTTGGTACTGCCATCTAGCGAGCAGTGGGGTGTCCTAGGTAAAAATTTCTGACCATATCTCTGTTTATTGCTTTTATAATGTTCTTGTGCCTTTTAAATTTTTATCAAGACTAATCAAAACTCATGTGCTCATGCAGATATCAGGACAGTGCAACCAGCAATGCACTTGAGAGCAACAGTTGTCGTTCCAGTAGGAAAGGCTATAGGGAGGGTTGTCCTTCACAATCTGGATGTAGCCGAGACTCTTGTAGTGTTGCAGGATCAGATCGAGGGTCTCACCCTTGGTATTCCGGATGTGAGGACCGACGAGCTGCCTCTGAGATTACAGCGCCATACCACTGGCGTGCCAAGCCGATGGACTAGGCTCTTACGTATGATTGCACAAGCGGTGACTTGTTATCACCAGCACCATTAGACTAGGGTGCCCCCTTGCATTTTGAGTTTTTGGGTCATATGACCAATTTTGTCCTGGACACAGAACACTATGTACAAACTATAAACAGTTATATATATTTTTGATTTTCAGAGCTTTATTTTGGTTAAGTTATATGATCCTGATGCAAATATTGATGAAATGCTTTTCTTTTACAAATGTTGCAAATGTCTATCTAACACATAATTTGCTAATGAATCAGTTAATGTGTTTAAGTTTCTGGAAATATGTTGATATTGAATAGAATCAAATTGCCTTTCCAAAATCTTGACCCTTAGGAACATACGATAGATAGCTGGATTCTGGACGGAATAGATGCCGGTAAGCTGTAGAATGACGAGTTGTGAGTCTAGCCTGACAACAAGTCGGCGTATGCCATGCGTGATGGCATCAGAGAGGAGCTCTATCAACGCGCTGTATTCAACGATGTTGTTCGTCGATCGACCAATACATACCCCTCTGAAACTCACTAACTCGTCGCTTGGATCAAAGATGGCCCAAGCTGTAGAGGATAGGTTCCGCATACTACGACTTGCTCCGTCAGTGTATCCAACAAATGATTCCAATAGGTTCGACATCTGCAACAAATGAAAAAGTGGATTACCTAACCAAAACGATCACTCTTAACGAAAACAAAAATGTAACAAAAGCATATGAAGAGGTTACTACGCTTAGTCAAGCATAGTAATGCTTAAGGTACAACCTATTTCAGGGTTGCGACAATGGAATCCCATCATAATCTACTAGCTCATAGGCTCCTTTTGCTAATACACGCTTAACAATATAGGGACCCATCCATAAAGACTAGAACTTACCTGCTCCCAATTTATCGGATTCCTGATCGTAAAGCAAGACCAGGTCACCTTCTGAGAAAATGTGGGGTTTGACATTCTTGTCAAATTGTGCTTTGAATCGTTTCTTATGTGCTTCGTTAGCCAAGGCGGCATCACAACGGGTTTCATCCAGTTGGATTAATTCTAAGAAACGAGCCTCTTCCTCTAAAGTTCCAGGGAGGAGGTCAACTGCGAGCTTGAGAGACGAAATTTCGCACTGAACTGGTAAGATCGCTTCCAGGCCATACACCAATTGAAAGGGTGTAAACCCGGTTGCATTTCTCACCGATGTCCGGTATGCCCACAAGGCTAAGTACAGGATTAGGTGCCAACTCCGTTTATGGACTCCAATCATCCTTTGCAGCATGTGCTTCAGGACTTTGTTGATCGCCTCAACTTGCCCGTTAGCTTGTGGATAATACAGAGTAGAGCTATCGTGGGATAGTCCTAATTTGGCAGCCAATTCAACCATCATGTGATTGCGGAAATGTGATCCATGATCTGTGACTATGGCTTGTGGAACACCGAATCTGGAGACTACATGATTGAAAAAGAAAAGAGCAGTCGTTTCGCCGTTGTTGTTTAATGTAGGCATCGCCTCAGCCCATTTTGTAAAATAGTCAACTGCGACTATGATATACCCATGCCCCCCGGCCGAGGTGGGGTTACATGTCATGAAATCTATGCCCCATTTGGCGAATGGCCCAACAGCAACCACTGGATGCAGAGGTGCGGGTGGTATTCTGGTTTTACGGTCGAAGATTTGACAAGCATGGCAACTTCTAACTACGGTTATGCAATCTTTGAACATTGTTGGCCAGAAGTAGCCTGCCCATAAGATCTTTTGTGCCGTAGCGTAACCAGATTGATGCCCCCCACACGTGCCTGAATGACAATCATTCAGGAATTTTTTGGCCTCCTCATGGGTAAGGCACCTTCGTAGAACTGTATCGATACCGCGACGATAAAGTGTATCACCGACGATCATGTAGTCTTTCGCTTGGTATCGAGTACGTCGTTGTTCTGAGTGAGAGGTATTAGGCCTGTATGTTTGGGTTTGGAGATAGATGATTATATCTCCATACCATGGATCGCTTGAAGATATCAGAAACAAAGATTCATCCACGATTATTGCTTTGGATGTTGAATCGTTGGACGACGATGGGAAGTCGCATAGTAACTCTGCAAAAACTAGAGATTTCTTTGATTTGGATTTTACGAATTCCAGATCAAACTCTTGCAAAATTGCTATCCATTTCAAATATTTTCCCCCAAGCAACTGTCGCGACAAGATGTAAGTCATAGGGTTGCAATCTGACAAAATGGTAGTTTTACAAAAGAGGATATAGTGTCAGAATCTCTGTACTACTTGAACAGCTGCGAGAGCGAGCTTTTCAACATAGGAGTACTTTCTCTCTATATCATTTAAGTTTCGACTTAAATAATAGACAGGATGTTCCATTCCATTGTCTTCTTGAACTAAAACCATTGCGATGGTCGTATCTGTTGCAGCCAGATACAGGTTATAATCTTTTTGATAGTCAGGAGCGTACATTAATGATGCTTTTATTAGGGATTCCTTTAGGGCATCAAAGGAAGCTTGTGCAACCTGATCCCAGTTGAAGGGTACTTCTTTTTTCAATAGATGAGTATAACCTTTAGCAATTTTGGCGTAATTTGGAATGAACCTCCTCAGAAAGTTTGCTTTCCCTTGGAGTTTCTGAATCTGAAGCAAATTTGAAGGTGGAGGCATATCGATGATTGCCTAAACCTTACATGGGTCGAGACGAATCCCGTCCTTTGAAACCACAAAGCCAAGTAAACGACTAGAACTGACACAAAACACACATTTGTGCGAATTGAGTCATATCTTGTAGTTTCGGCAACGTAGAAATGTAGCTCTCAAGTGCTGCGGATGATCAGTATGCTTTCATGAATGAGCTAGAAGATCGTCGAGATATGGTTGAACGATGTTCTTGATGTCATGGAAGGCATAATTCATAGCCCTCTGAAAAGTTGCCCCTGCGTTCTTCAAACCAAATGGTAGCTTGCGGTACGCGAATGTGCCCCACGGACAAATAAATGTAGTCTTTGGCTGGTCCTGTAGGCAGATGTTTATTTGATTATACCCTGAAAATCCATCCATAAACGAAAAGATTTTGCATCCGGCACATTCATCAACTATCTGGTCGATGAAGGGTGTAGGGTAGTTGTCCTTTGGACAAGCTTGATTTACATCCCTGTAATCGACGCACACTCTAATCGTTCCTTGCTTTTTCATCACAGGAACAATGTTCGATACCCAATCATTTATGGGAACCGGGTAAATGAAACCAGCATGGAGAAGTTTTTCAACTTCCGTCTTGATGGCAGCGGATTTCTTCGGGTGCACTTGCCGAAGCCGTTGTCATACCGGTTTGACATCTGGATACATCTTAATTTCATGTTCAACTATGCTCGAGTCAATGCCTGGCATTTCTTCATATGACCATGCAAATAAATCTCTGAACTCGCGAAAGAGAGCGTAATATACTTCCAATTCTGAAGAAGAACAAGATTTGCCGACATGAATATTCTCTACAATATCTGGTCTAGTCGAGATATTTATGGCGATAGTTTCTTCAATATAGGATAGATTTCGCTTGGAATCCACCGTATTTACAGTATTTGATAGAAAATCAAAAACTGAAGGATGATTTAGGTTGTCGGAACAATCTTCATTGTAATTCCGAAGATGGGAACGATGGTGGTAATCTTCCCATGGTGCCTCTCCTATCATCATTGACTGAACAATTCCTTCGTCTGTAGCATGTACATGCGACCAAGGATCTGAAGAGGTACCATATTCCTTAGACCTATCTATCCAAACGCTTGATGAGCGTTGATTTGGGTTTGCCTCCCATGCCGAGAACATTGATTGCTACAATATTTCTATTGGGCTTGGAGGCAATACCTGGTGATGATCCATGCTAACATCGTGTTCGGACATCTTCTAAACAGAAGATACCATATTGCAGGTTCCCACCGTGGTCACTTCCACCAGATTGTTTGGAGGCAGTAGGGCAAAAGTACCCATCAATGTAGGGTCTTTTAGTAGGCCTACTCCGATATTCTGAAGCAATTGAGAGCTTGCATGGATCATCGGGATGCTTCCCGTAACTTGTGAACTATTGGGGAGAAAATTTTGTTGGTCGACGATAGTAATTCCTCCTTGGAAAGGAAATGCAATCTTTTTTAAATATGTTGACACAACAGCAGCCATAGCATAAATCCAAGGCCTTCCCAGTAGGGTGTTGTAATCGAGGTTTCCATCGATAACTTCAACATCAATTTCTATTGTTTTTCCCCCCAGTTCAACTTGTAAGTTACTCAAAATCCCGTATGGAGTGTATGTTCATCCATCGAATGCTTTTAACGTCATTGACGATCGCGACAAGGGTGGTGAGCCTAAAGTTTTCCAGCAACTCATTGACATAATACATGTAGATTCCCCCTCATCAGTAATTGTTCGATGAACAGTTTTGCTAAGGGCTTTCACTTGAATGAGGAAAGCAAGTTGAGCTGGTAGCTGAGGTTCATATCCTTTATGATTAAAGGCCACAAGATTGGAATCTGCTGGGTCAATCCCACCTGTTATCACCCCAAGAAACTCTCCTAGGTTGTATATCAGAGATGCTCGGGAACATTACAAACTCAACAAAAATGTTGGAAAATGGTGGATGAATGAAAGAAATGTTGCATATTCAAGCCAGATAACCACTTCTATTGTGCTTGACCCCAAACATGGGTGAACACCCCCAGACTACAAGGCTTTAGACCACCAATTACTCATAGTTTGAGGATAAGGTGATAATGGAGAAGACTGACCACACCAGCAGATGCACAGGATCCTGTGATGGCCGGTTGCAACCAGTTAAAAGGTCTGTAAATCTGTTTTCTAATACACAGACAAGATGACAGCTCTCTGGCACTAAAAGAATAGAAACCTGCATACAAATTCAATGATACATGCTAAATCCTAACACAGAGGTGGGATGACAACCCCTCTAATGCTAACATTAATAGCACATGAATAAATGCAAGACAGGCACAGCCTGGAACAAGAAGAAGAAGTGGACAGGGAGCAATTAACAGCAAAAGAAGCTTGCATTAGCTCAAAATGAAGACCAGACGATGTAGGTATCACAGCAGTTACAATCTCTAGGAGTTGAACCTTACAACAAAATAACACTCATCCAACACTCATCAACCTGATTACATTGTGTCTCTGGATATATATAGAATCTGTTTACAAAGTTGCTCTGCTAGGCTATGCGTGGAGGTGTCAATAAATGACCACCAACCACATTTACAATATGAAATGGGCCTCTGCTGCAATTCTCAGAGCTTTAATGGACAAATCGGCCTGTTTAGATTGTCTGATGTCCTTCTCTGGCAGCTGGAATGAATTATGGATTAAACTCCATGCCTGATAAATGCTCTTCACTGCTCGAGGTCGTCCTGTTTGTCCTTCGGCCATTCTGTTGTTTAATGTGGTTGTTGGAGCCATTAACTGTGCAGGCACCAGATGATGGCTTCCTCCCTCCTTCGCGAGCTCGAGACAGTCAAAAGGAAATGAGATTTCATGGCAGGAGTAAGAGCAGGCCGGGGATAAATCTCAGCCGTTGGATCGCAGAGATCAACGGCGGAGATCGCTGGCGGGAGGAATCGGGAAGAACAGACGGAGTAAATAACAACCGTCGGATCGCAGAGATCAACGACTGCGATCAATTGACAGAGGCTATCAGAAATTAGCGGACGGGTGAATGTGGGCCGTCGGATCGCGAAAGTGAACGGTGGAGATCGCATCGGGAAGAGCTATCGGGAGGCGGATGATCGAAGTTAACGAGGGCCGTCGGATCTGGACGTAGCAGATCTGACGGTCATCGCAGATGGAAGATGCACGAAGTTTAAACAGCGGGAGAGCGGTTTAGGGAGGCGGGCGGTATTCCCCGCACCGCCCAGCACCGGTATATGGAGAAGCGATGCAATAAGAAAGAGCCATGTGGCAAGCAGGTCCGACGGGAAACCGCCTTCCCCGCTGCCTAACGGACGCGCAAGTTACGGGAAGAGGGCTTGCGACTACCGTCGATCTGGCGATGGATGGTCAGATGAAAGGGAAAATGCACAATGTTTAATGTGCGGGAAAAGGGCTGTGAAGGGTTACGGAGGGGTGGGTCACATGAGCGTGGGCTCAAAAGTTTAGAGCTCGGGCCCTAAAGAAAAGGAGCTATACAAAATTTGAAAAGAAAAACAAAGGCCGTGGGGGGGAAGGAAGAAAATTTGGAAACAAAGCGGAGAAATTGGGGCTCAGAGACCACACAAGATTAAACAGAGTTTAAAAAGATAAAAAGGGGCAAAGGAAGCCAACAGCTGCGAGCACCATAGCAACCAAAATAGCATTGTCCAATCTGATATTGACCTTTAAACAATGAAACTATAGCAGAGCTAACACTGGCTCCTTCTGGGGATGAGATCCTCCCTGCGAGGTCTCAAGAACTGTAGACCAATGCCTTCATGCAAAACTCAGCTTTAAAAACATTTGCCTAGTATCCATTGGGCATGGAGTCAACTAAGCATACAATAGAAACCTGTAAAAGAACATGATTACAATCATTAAGTCCGAAAAACTTAACACTTCAAAAATTGCCCATTTGCTGGGCCATCAAAATTGTTGCCTGTCCAGTTCATCATAGATCAGCAAGACAGGATTTATTTGATCCTCCACCTCAAACAGCTTAGGACATTTGAGCTTGACAGGCAGATATGGATCAAATTTCATTTCCCTTCTGTGTATTTTCCTCCTTGGATGTTCTTTAGAGGAGCCTTTGTACACTTGTTGAATAATCAGTGTTGTTGTGTACTTATTTGTGTCATCTGTGGTCTGCACAACTAATATGAAAGATGCACCATTGTATTCCTGTGCAGGGGACACAGAGACTTTTTCTGCTCCTTCATCTTGCTTTGAACAATCCTCATCCAAGGAGGGATTCCAATACTGCACATCTGCTTCTTCTGTCATCTAAAAAGCTGCCCTTTCAATCTGTGTAGAGGCCACCTGAGCAGGTTTCAAAATATCATGACTGAGATGATCAGCTTCAACCTTGAACACTGAATTTTGTTTTGCCTCAATGTTTAAGTGGCAACTTTGAGGGATTGTTTTTTGAGCAGATAGAGAAGCAAAAGATGATGGAGAACTTTCCTCTCCCTTTTTAAATACTTGACTAGGGACAAAAGTAGGCTGTTCAACTTGCCGATCTGCATAGCCATTAGAAGATGTGCTGGCTTCGGGCACAAATTCTTGGAGGATGAAGGTGCCTTCTTCTTGGAGGAAGGGATCTGCTGCTGGTCAACTTGTTGTTCTGCAGCTACAACAAATTGTTGAGTAGTGCCTATGGATATTGCTTTCTCATATGCAGCCCTTGTTAGGAAAGGAGCACCTTCCAAAACAAGGACCTCCTCCTCATGTTGCACCCCTTTGTCTTCATTTGTAATCTTATTTCTTTGTAGAATCTGCATTTGCTCCTGTGTTCCTCTATATAAATTTGAAGTTGAAAAAGAAATGGAACAATGAGTTCCTGCTGCCTCTGAATACTACTCAGCCTCTAATCTGGAAACTGCAGAGGCTAAAAATTCAATCATCCTAGCCAATTCATCAATTTCAAAATCATAGGATGATGAGGATTCACCTCCCTAACTTCTGCACTCGGCATCACCTTCAAGTCTCTCTGCAACAATGATGTTTTCTTCTACTTCAAAGGCTGCAGCTTGCATATCAGCCAAAGAAGTACATCTTCTTTCTCTTAACAGCAGGCAGAACTGAGAATCAAAGGCATTAGAATAAGTAATCATGGCAGAAGTAGGGGTGGGTTTTATTTCAGCTGGCATTCTGCTATACATATGATTAAATATTTTGTTGAAATCGGACAGCAGCTCACCATCTTCTCTCTGCAGGTTCCCAAATTCATCATGATAAAAGAGCAGATCTTTGTTATTTCCCCAGTGCTTTAAAAATACATCATCTAGGGCCTCAATATCTGCAATGGACCTAGGGGGTAAATTTCTAAACCATTTTCTAGCTTCCCCATCTAGGCTTTGAACAAAAACCCTCATCCAGACATCCTCTTCATTGATATCTAGGTTATCAACATAACTATAAAATGCCTCTAAATGCTCCTCAGCTGATATTTCTTCTGAACCAGTAAACTTAGGCATAAATTCTTGATAATCCCCTACAGGCATGGCATTCAAAGGGGTAGGCAAGACCAAGGGTCCATACCTAGCAGCAACTATTCTTTCTATCTTTGTAAGGGCTTGCTGGCCTGCCATGATTGAGGTATTCGAAAGGGATACTCATGGACTGAGTGGAATGAATCAATGAAAAGAATGACAGAAACAGAGGAATATGATGGACAGCATGGATGCTTCTTTCAACTGAGGCCCGAAAGGGAAATGAATGACTAAGGAGCTGAATGAATCTGTGAAGGTGACAATCACTAACAGAGATACATGGAATTTTTAGGGCTTACCTAATCCTAGTGCTCCTTACTGCAATATTTTCATCTACTTACGGTCTTCTCAGAATCAGGCACTGGTTCAGCTGATGATTTCTAAGATATCTCCAAACATGCCTCACCAACTGCACCAGAACTGCAATGTGGAGTCGCCAAAGGTTGGTCTTCCACCAATGGAGTCGCCAGACAGATGATTACAACCAGAAACTGTGTTCAAACCTTGTCTATCATCAAAGCTTGAAGCTGTGTCGTTCTCCCAGGGAAGCTGAGCTTCAATTCTCCTCTCCCTGGCAATGGCACCAATTAATGTTATCACCCCAAGAAACTCTCCTAGGTTGTATATCAGAGATGCTCGAGAACATTACAAACTCAACAAAAATGTTGGAAAATGGTGGATGAATGAAAGAAATGCTACATATTCAAGCCAGATAACCACTTCTACTATCCTTGAACCCAGACATGAGTGAACACTCCTAGACTACAAGGATTTAGACCACCAATTACTCATAGTTTAAGGATAAGGTGATAATGGAGAAGACTGACCACACCAGCAGATGCACAGGATCCTGTGATGGCCGGCTACAACCAGTTAAAAGGTCTGTAAATCTGTTTTCTAATACACAGACAAGATGACAGCTCTCTGGCACTAAAAGAACAAAAACCTACATACAAATTCAATGATACATGTTAAATCCTAACATAGAGGTGGGATGACAGCCCCTCTAATGCTAACATTAATAGCACATGAATAAATGCAAGACAGGCACAGCCTGGAATAAGAAGAAGAAGTGGACAGTGAGCAATTAACAACAAAAGAAGCTTGCATTAGCTGAAAATGAAGACCAGACGTTGTAGGTATCACAGCAGTTACAATCTCCAGAAGTTGAACCTTACAGCAAAATAACACTCATCCAACACTCATCAACCTGATTACATTGTGTCTCTGGATATATATAGAATCTGTTTACAAAGTTGCTCTACTAGGCTATGCATGGAGGTGTCAATAAATGACCACCAACCACATTTACAATATGAAATGGGCCTCTGCTGCAATTCTCAGAGCTTTAATGGACAAATCAACCTGTTTAGATTGTCTGATGTCCTTCTCTGGCAGCTGGAATGAATTATGGATTAAACTCCATGCCTGATAAATGCTCTTCACTGCTCGAGGTTGTCCTGTTTGTCCTTCGGCCATTTTGTTGTTTAATGTGGTTGTTGGAGCCATTAACTGTGCAGGCACCAGATGATGGCTTCCTCCCTCCTTCACGAGCTCGAGACAGTCAAAAGGAAATGAGATTTCATGGCGGGAGTAAGAGCAGGCCGGGGATAAATCTCAGCCGTTGGATCGCAGAGATCAACGACGGAGATCGCTGGCGGGAGGAATCGAGAAGAACAGACGGAGTAAATAACAACCGTCGGATCGCAGAGATCAACGGCTGCGATCAATTGACAGAGGCTATTGGAAATTAGCGGATGGGCGAATGTAGGCCGTCAGATCGCAAAAGTGAACGGTCTTTCGTCCAATGATCCTCATCGCATATAAAGCATGGATGACCGGGTTTCTTTTTCCCAGATGGGTTTTCAGAAGATTTTTCAGGAGACGAATCATCCTGCTTCTTCTTTTTCCCTTTCTTTTTCTTCTTTCCCCCTGGTTGCTTCGGTTCTTTGCCTTTGTCAGTCGACACAGCATTAACCTCTGAGGCGAGAAGTTCTTCATTTGCATTTTGACCAGAAACCTTACGGGCTTTCTTAGATGTAGCCTTTGTGGATTTCGTGCTAGTCATACCTATCACACCATCGCCAGCATGAGAGTCCTTGTTTGATTTAGGAGGAGGAACAGAAAACTCAAGTCTAGGAGCATCGGGTATTTTGTCATAGAGCATGCCAGACTGAGTATAGATCAAGTCTAGATATTGCGCATGAGCAATAACTTGCTCTTCAGTGACAACTCCCCCTTTAGCCACATCTTCTGTAATAGAAGGTAACAATGACTTAATAAACCATTCAGCTAGCAGCTGATCAGGAACATATGTTTTTACCATTCTACGACGACGTCACCACTCATGAATATGATCAAATATGTGAGTGGCTGTCGTTTGCTTAAAATTGGTAAGAAGCTCTGTTCCTATTTCGTACCTTATGGGTAACTGAAAATGGGTTAAAAAGGTGGTGGCAAGGGCGCCGAAGTTATCGAATGAAGCTCTAGGCAATTCGATGTACCATTTTGCTGCCGGACCAGTTAACGTTTGCTGAAAAAGGCGAAGCCTAATCGAATCATCATTTAGAGTGTTGGAGGAACACCATAGATGAAAGGTCATCACATGATTCGACGAATCTTCACCCGGATTTCCATTGAATTTAGGAATATCTAACGGAAGTTTATGAGGAATCACCGGCCACCAAGGGGCATAAGCAATTGGATCGTTTGTTAGCCGATTTAGATCTGGTAACTCTAAAGTCGCCACGAAGGGCAACTGTTGATTCAGGTTTGGCGAAGCATACCCAGGATAAGATGGGATCGCCTGAGTAGTGGGTCTTTGCATACCAGCATAATGTATTTGATGCTGATAACTTTGATAAGGTTGATGGGTACAACCATTATGATATGATTGATGTTGACCGTTTTGAATATACGGCTGCCCATTACCCGCAAAGCTTTGTTGCTCAGGTCCTCGGTAAGCTTGTTGGAATTGTAGTTGTTGATATTGTACCAGCCATGGTTGTGAAACCATTTGTTGTTGTCCAATACTGGTTGTCTGACCAAGATGAGGGGTAATAGTACCCATTTGAACCTGAGTCGCTCCAATTAAGGAGCCACTAATCGGCGATTGTGGTTGTGTCGTGGAGACAAGAGGTTGTTGTATTACGACCTGAGAAACTTGAGGTTGGCATACAACAGGCAACGCTTGTACTTGCGACACCGTCACAATAGCTGGTGTAGTGGGGATATTCGACACAGGTAGACTTGGTTGCATTGAGTATACAACCCTTGGTTGTTGAGGCAGTATTGGCACCCAACCACTGGATGTGATTCCAGTTTGACCTGAATTCTGTTGTGAACTCTCATATGGTTGTTCTCCCGGAGGGAACAATGAAAGCGCACACTGCCCCCCATATGGTGGCAATCCAATGTTCAAAGGGAAAATTGGCCTTTGGGGACTGGACTGCCAAAATTGAAACTGTTGCGAAGGATCAATCTGCTGAGACTCAACATAAGAGATTCCAAATAAGGTACTGGACGAACAAATGGGAACAGACCATACTATCGAAACAGTCCCTGGGTGGACTCCATCTAGTGGTTGAGAGCTAGTTGGCACAGATGGTATACCAACGAACATTGTCAGAGTGGCGGCAGGAGGTTCCACTACTGTTGTGTCAAATGACATAGTCCTAGATATCGATGGTTGTTCAGACATATCGAGTCTATCCAAAATATTTCCTAGTGATTCTACAGGGACTTGCGATGAAGGATGACTAACTTCTAAAGTAGAAGGATATAGGTGGATCCCAGTTCCAAAATGCAATGGAGTATTGGATGGAAGATCCTCTGTAATTTCTTCTATAACAATCAATCCAGGTGGAAGAGGTAGACCGTCAGGTCCGTAAAATATTTTTGGTGCCGAAGAAGGTAAAGATTCTGCAGCAATAGATGTTGGAGGGGTGACACCTTCCGAATCAGCCCTAGATGGAGCTAGTTCAGGAATAGAAGTGTTTACCATTACACTAGGATCAGTTCTAATGTCCTCTTGTGACTGCCGAACTTCTTCTTTAGATTCATGGATACCATAAATGGTTGGAGTAACTAGAGTCTCTAAGGATGTCAAAACACAAGTTTCAAACAAACCAGGTTTCTTTGACCCAGTTAAACGAGTCCACTTGGCCCGGAATGGTTTCATTTCCGGAGTCAAAGACGGCTAACTCGTTAGTCTCCATGAACAATGGGGTTTTGATTGACTTTCTTCCATGATTGTGGATTACTTGATCAACTCAAAATAAAAAGGGAAAATGTTGTTCCGAATTAAATGAATTTTATACGCTTTGACACAACTTGCTTTTTCAATTTTTAAGAGTTGAGAAAAAGCTAAAGATGACTCTAGTCGCCTTCGATTTTTAACGAGCCTGAAGTGACAAGTGCTTAGATGGAACTTTTCCTTTAAGGAGTCTAAAAAGGAATGAAAGAGACTACTCTAGAAATCTAGACAGAGGGATTACCAAACCAATCACAAAATTGCAGAATACTTTTTACGGTACGACAGTCAATCTTCCCGAATGTTGTGTTTAGTGCATTGCGATCGATAGGGCGGCAGACACAACTTCCTAAGGATAAAGGATATAGCCTATTGTGGTCTCCCAATATATGCTCGATGGTACGTGGGAGCACAAGTCCGTACTGGCACTTGTCATCTCAAAGAGGAGGAATCACCCAACCTACGATGAAAACAATAGTTACCAGGGTTTACGACGCCATAATATGTCTCTAGCCTATACTTCTAAATGTTGTGCATTAGGTTCCAAAGCGTTTTTATGTTCACTAAATTTATTTTATAGTTGATCTTTCTGAAGAAGTTTGCCTTTAAGGTTCACCGGGTGATCTAGATATACAATTCCTAAATATGCAATCTAAGATGATAAACAGTCGTTTACTCTTCTTTTCACAATGAAAATCCTAGCTACTAAGGAAAGAGAAGCTAAATTCCTTCAACATAGAGCAGAGAGCACACACTAGATGCACTGTCCTAAATCAAAATGAACAAGCAGTCTAAATGCAAATGCACATGCATGTATTTGTTTTCCGCTTTCTTAATGTGTGAGTGACAAAAAGAATGTTAAGTACAAATCTGAACTATCTTTTCTCTCAAAGCGACAGTACTAACAATTTTCTCTTCAAAACGACACTTTGCGATTTCAATATTCAAAAAACAAAAGGAAGACTAAGACGACACTTTGCAATTTCGAATTCAAAAAAAATGAAAGGAAGACTACTTTTCAATTTCGAATTCAAAAAATGAAAGGAAGGCTAAGACGACTCTTTGCGATTTCGAATTTAAAAAACGAAAGGAAGGCTAAGAGCGACACTTTCAACTTCAATTTGAAAACTGCTTTCGACACTTGAAATACTATTAATTCAAATCAAATACAAGAGTAACAGTGTAATCGACCATCAAAAAGAGTAGGATTCTTTTCTTTGACTAAAAACGACACTTGCGACACTTTCAAATCAAAAGACGACAGTTCGATTAAGCTACTATTTGCTAAAGAGAACTGTAAATGGCGAAAAATACATAAAAACATTCACAATTATTTGTACAATGGAGGCTGAATAATGCAAAGGAAGGGAGTTTCAACAGTGGTATACTGATCACAGACAGCAAAACTCCTGAATAAAGCTAAAGACAATGAAGAAAAAACCAAAATCTGGAGGCAGAAACAGTCTTATCTGATCATCGCACCTGTAACACAGGGAAACAGGGATGCATCCCACCTACTGCACACGGGAGGTGCGATGCATCCAGAATGTCAAAAGGAGACAGTGCGATGGTCCAGGGATGAGACTGGGCTTGGGTTTTTTGCTCACAGTTTGCAGCTTAGTTCATGGATTTAAGCTGAGCTAATGATAGTCAGTAAATACAAAGTATAGGGGCTGATCTAATGAGGTTACTTGAGCTACCACCAGGGCACTTAGGATGTTTGCAAGTTAGTTGTTTAGTTTATAAAAAAAACTCGGAGATGGACTGAAGCAGCATTGATCTACTTTGCACTTGCATAGAAAATGCAGTTCGAAGGCTAGCTGGCTTAACTTCAGGCTCCGTCTGTAGTTTATAAAGAAAACAAATATAAACAAGCAATCAAACTATTCGCTCCCTAGTGGAGTCACGTTTTTGTTATCAGGAAAACTAGTGTCCATCTAGAGCTACTAGTCCCACTAAGACGGGTAGCTATTTTAGAAACAAACAAACTAAAGTCACTTGTGTTTTCCTTTATGAGAGATAGATCAGAGAGAAGCAGAGAGTACCAACCTCAGTCTTTCGCTTGGCTCCTTTCTTGTTTCCTTTCCCCTTTGACAGAACTTCGCCACTCCTTCCTTACTTGTCCCACTTCAAAGAGCACCTGTAGAGTCAAAGAAGCATAATACCATCAAAACATAGAGATCTATAACCATAAACAATATAGGATCAGATGTATATTAACCATACAAATGCATATATCAATACAAGATTCAGAGATATAAAACAATATGGAGGAAAACTCAAATAGCTTTATTGATAGAAGTAGTAGAAGAGAGGATTACAACCCATTAGTCTGACCCAGTGCCATCCTCCCAGCATGAAAGCCCTCTTCACCTCATGAAAAGCTTAGATCACCCAACAGTACAATGTTGCAAAGAGAAACCAACAGCACTTCCTTACAAAATACAAGATATCAACCTCTGGATCTCTAAGATGAGGGATCCATATATAGATGTTTGCAGGGGGGTGAGTTAGCTTCTAGGATTTTGATTAGTGTCATCTCTCTGATAGTTCTTGGTTCCACTTGGAGATTTCATGATCTCTTACTCATCCCTGGGCGAATTCAGAGAGGCAAGTGTCAAATGAGAAGCTTCTAGAAGATTCTCAGGGTCTCCACCTAGCAAACTGCTTCTGCCATTTGTCTGCTCTCACTCGTCGCACCCTACAGAAGGGCTTTCCAGTATGCATCGCACTTTTTGCATGTGGTAGATCAGATGCATCACACCCTTAGCACTGAGCAGTCTGTATGGTCCATTTTTTACCAGTTCTAAGTAGTTTTTCATGGAGAACTTCTGGGAGATGATGTAATCAGTTGACCTTACTCCTTTAGGGTATGAAACAACACTATTAGGGACTTGGAAGCCCTTGGTTTTATGGACATATGTGTTTGGGGTTGTAGTGCCCAAATATGTCTATAAAAAGTCTCTATCCATATCCATTGTATGTGGATTCAATTAATTAGTCAACGAAAATAATAGCTACTGAAGTGTTCATGGGTAGGTATTTTTTCATAGGTAACCATAATAATAATAATAGGGGTGGTTCTCATGTGATTCTCCACAGAGAATTGTAAGGTTTCTCTTTATGTCTTCTACTCACATTATTTTTTGGGAAAGAGGATGATGGAATGGATCTTAGTTGGTTACTAATATTGAAAATTTAAACGTAGTTGACTGGTTGTGGTTTAGTGGTGCATTCATTGGATTTTATCTAACTAGTCCAAGTTCACATAGTAAGTTTTGTTTGAAATCTTTAAAAAATTGTACGAAAAAACAAACATTAAGAATGTTGTTGAGAAGTGTAGAATTAAAGGCTAAATTTGACTTAGCCTTGGTCAAATTGAGAAAATTCAAAATTTCCACATTAGCAGACAACTTGGAGGCAGTTAACTGAGGTGACATGGCTCTTGTCACTCATTTAGCTCAGTAAATTCGAGTTAGCAGGCTTGGAGTTCAGTTTGCATGTGTTCATTGCAAATTTGTAGCAATCCAGTTCAATTATTTCTAGTTGTACTCAATTAAACTAGTTCTAACAGTTAAATAAAACTAGTTGGAGGATAGTTGTGCAATGGGACAACAACCTAACTCAAAGATCATCTAGTTAACTAAGAAATCAACCAAAAATAGCTCATGCATTCAAGGAATTTGAATTGCTCAACTATGGTGGAGATTCCAAGGTAGTGTAACATCAGTTGTACACTAGTTTTGAGTGTACAGGTGTTGCATGCAATCAATGATCAATCCTTTGGAATTATGCAATAAATTGGAGGAAAATTCCTAAAAAATAGGGGCTAATTCCTCAAGATTTTCGCAAGGAAATAGGGGCTCAAGCTGAGGTAGAAATTGACTAAGTTTGGATCAGAGCTTCTCACAGAGAGATAGGTTATTCACTTGCAGGTTGTTCTCAAAGCAGGAAAGAAATTGTAATACATTCTATATTCATCTAATTAATGCAAAGAGGTTTGAGGGGTTTTTCCCAGTTGCTTTCCCGTGGAAAAATATTGTGCATGTTTGTTATTTCTTATTGCATGTGTGTGATTGTTGTTCTAAATTGTGAATTAAATTTCACAGATCAATAGAATAGGATCATGTCTCTTGATTTTACATCAAACTTCTTGGGTAGTTGCAATTCTATCACCATATTTCTACATGGTATTAGAGTTGGATTCACATTAGAACATAAATTTTGAAGTTGTTCCTCAAGAGAAATTTGCAGCTTCAATGTAGTGGGTTCTCTTCAGCGTTGGGAATATGACCTTCAATGGGTTGAGATTAGAGTATGCCTTGGAAGACAACTCAAATTTCATTGCATGGAAGGATCACATGGAAGTGGTACTTGATGACAATGGATTGTTGGAATATGTCAAGACATACATTGCAAAACTAGGATCAACTGATGCATAGAACCTAACCCAATGGAAGAAAGATGTAGCCAAGGCGAGGAGAATTATCTTGGAGGGAGTGCGAAACCACATTGTCTCAAATATCAATGGGAAGGCACTGACAGAGATATTCAAGAAACTCCTTTGGCAATGTGGAAGGCACTAACAGAGCTATTCGAGAATAGCATTGACCATAGAAAACTGGCCCTTAAAGACAAACTTTGAAATATCAAGATGCATAAGAATAACACTATTCTGCAATATCTCACGAGATTTACACAAGTTCGGGATGAACTTGGAGGGTTTGGTGTGAATGTTGTAGAATATGACCTGGTGAGCCTAACTCTTCTAGGCCTTCCAAAATCCTAGCATAGCTACCAGGACTCTGTGAATGAAAGGGAGAAATTATTGAATAGGGAACGATTGTGGTCTGATTTGGTACAAGAAGAAATTGGGAGAAATACTAGAGATGGAGTAACATCCACAGAAGAGGAAGAGGAATTTGCTATAGTTGGGAAAGGATTGAAGGCCAATGGCAAGAAGTCCCAACGTGAGGCTGAATCCAGCCAAGGGGGAAGAACAAAGACTTATCCAAAATAAAATTCTTCAATTGCCATGAATTTGGGCACTATGCTACAACGTTTCCACACAAAAATTCTAGCAAGAAGAACTTAGGAGGAGCAGCAGGTGAAGCATTGGCTTCAATGTTCGAGTTAGACTTCACCTGGATTGTATGCATGACCAGCACTATGATGGGGAGTGTGTGGTACTTGGATTCAGGTGCCTTGTTCCACATGACAGGGTGTAAAGAGTTTTTCAATGACCTGGAGGAGAAAAATCTCTAGATGCACATTGAGTTTGGGGATGATGGAGGGTCCAATGCTACCGAGATTGGTACAGTAACCTTTAAGAGGGAGTCAAGATCCCCAGTTCGCCGCAAAGATGTTATGTTTGTACCAGTCCTAAAGAAGAACCTCATATCCATAGTATTCTTGGAAGACCGTGGCTATGATGTAATCTTTAGTAAAGAGAAAGCATTTCTGAGACACATAGCTACCAGGCAGATGAAGTAGATAGGTGTTTGATTTAAGAACCTATATAAACTTGAGGTGGGAGAATGTGCAACCTTGAGGAGCAAGGAAGAGATTAGAGATGTGGTGTTTAAGAGGGAGTAGGATAGACGTCTCAAATTAGAGCCTCAGCCAATTGGCAGTTGGGATGACTAGCAGGATGATGATGATGAGGACCAGCCAAATACCTCCAGTAGAGGGAGAGTTCGAGCCAAGTGGGTAGAGGGAGCAATTGAAACTATACTTCTAGGAGTGTTACACAAAAATATCATCACCATGATTATTTGCAGTCAGTATGAGTCTATCATCACTTGTACTGACCTCCTAAGCAAGTCTCAGACCTCAGCTCTTCAAATCAAGCTTTGGAAATGAGAGAAAGACATTAAAAATCAATGTAACTTTGGTTCCGCACTTTCTCTCATGGTCACCTACAGTCCCGTACCTTCTGTGTACAAAAACTGCGGACCTGCCCGCTCTGTCCCTAACGGTGTAGGTGCGGACCCCTGTGAAAGTCAAAAGGCGCAAGTTTTATCTTAAAAAACTCACTTTGGGTTAATTCTAGAGGTTTCTAGAAGGAATTTTGACGTGGATTGTTCACTCTGAGGTGGTTCATGCATCTCAAAAGAGAAGGAGCTAATCCCTTGATGAGAGGAGTTATCCCTTTGAAGGAGGGCTTTATCCCTTTGAAGGAGGACCTAGTAACCTTCCTCCATTGCACTATAAATACAGGCATTGGGCTGGTTGCTGGAGAGGTTAGAAGCTGAACATTTTTTAGGGTAAATGCTGGTGAAATCAAGACTTCCTAGTTGAGCTTAAGAGGAGAGATCACACATATTTTTGGCTTCATTGGGGAGTGAGTGAAACTTGTCAAAGTAGAGGAGACTTCTTGCTAGACCCTGGGAGGAGCTTGTACAGCGTCAAGGCAAAGGTTGTAAAGTTCTTCTTCTTTTGAATTAATACAATCAAACTCATTTTTCTCAACAAGTATCTTATGTTATTTGTTTCATGGACTCCTTGACTTTCATGTTAAATATGTTTTATGCAATTGGCTTTTCAGGTGCTATTTAATTTGTTTGCCTTGTTTGTGTTTGTAGATTCACGAAAAGGAGCTCATTTGGATCAAAGCAGTGAGGGCATCCACAAGCTAGAGTTGGACCTAAGGTAGGCCCTAAAAACACTTGTTTGCTATTGTTTATTAAAGCATATTTAGAGAAAGATAGTGTCTGGTTGGTTTGCTTGTCATTAGGTCTTCTTTAGATTCTAGGAAGGTCTATCTTGTCCGCAATATCGACTTATTCCGTGTGAAAAAATGGCGACTCCACTGGGGACTTGATTGTTTTCCTTGTTTTTACTTTGACCTGAGAAACTCTATTTTTGTTTATGTTTTTGGCTTGTTGTGTGTAAAATTGGGTAGAGTTTTTAGATCCAGAGTTATTTTTCGTTTTTCATAGCTTTGGGAGAGGACCGCACCCTAGCCGTTTGACATAGTGTGTACTTA
Organism: Pinus tabuliformis; assembly: GCA_031772625.1. Taxonomy (NCBI): domain Eukaryota; kingdom Viridiplantae; phylum Streptophyta; class Pinopsida; order Pinales; family Pinaceae; genus Pinus; species Pinus tabuliformis. The sequence continues at coordinate 80,665,382 of CM062820.1, read as the reverse complement.
CCCGCAGCTTGTCTTTTAGCACAGAGCGGGACCGCACCTGTGCCAACTGTGGGCCTGCAGACCCTGTCAAAATTTTGAAAACCCTAAGATTTCCTCTGTTAGTTAGCTTAGTTTCTCTTTAGAAATTGTTATCCACTGCCCAGACCTGCATATAACTTGTCAGAAGCTTTCCTTGGATTGATTTCGTTAGTGTTAGGGTTTTAGGTGAAATTCCTAGGAGTTTTGCTTGTTGGGTTTGTTTTTCATTTTGGTTGTGTAGTGGCTCTGAGCTTAGAGGCTGTAGGGACTTCAGATCACCTTAGTGTCTACCAGCTTTCTTATGAGTCTGACCATTTATGAAATCTCCCCTTGTTTGAGGAATCCGCTTTGAGTTTTCTCTTTACAAAACTTTGAAAAGCTTGTGTTTGAAAGTTTGGATTTTCATTTTCAAAAAGAAAACAAAATTGGTTGTTCTTGACTGATTTGTGATTCTGCATAAATTAGTCCTTAGCTTGCATCTAGCTGAGTAAAACATCCTTAAAAAGGACTTTTAGTAGGCATTGACTTCAAATAGGTTTTCATAATTTGTAGATCTCAAAGTTAGTCATTTTCATTAGTTTTGAGTGTTTTATTACAAAATATAAAAAAAATCTCTTTTGAAAAAGTTTGTTTTTTGTAGTGTTTGAGTGCTTTGAAACGAAAAGGGAAATTTTTGTGAAATAATTAGTTGTCTCGTTTTGAGTGCTTTGGAAAGGAAAAGCTCTTCTTTTAATTTGTTTAATTGAGAAAGATTTGTGTTTACAAAGTATTTTGCATTCTCAAACTCTTTCTTAGTTTAGAAGTTCATCGAAGAGAAAAAGATTGTTTAGATTATCTTAGGTGCATTTTTAGTGATTTTGAGTCGAGTCTTCATACCACGAGTTTCATCTCCGCACCTTTGGACTTAAACAAAAACCACTAAAATTAACGCTTAAAGTAAAATTCACCTAGTAACATTTTTATTTCTAGGGCTCTGATACACCAACTTAGCTTAGGCTAGTGTCTTGGAGTAGGAGAGTAATTAACTCTCCAAGACAGTAAAAACAAACAAGTAGTTGTATCTTGTGGTAGGGAAGAAATCCAATTGTTGCATTTATGCTCTGGGAAAGCTCCTCTTAAAGGAGAAGCACGAGATCGTGTTCGAACCAGTGTGGGAATCAATCCTTCCTCATTGGGAACGACGCCAGATATTCACGTATTAAAAATGGTAAACCTCGGATTAACCATTGTCGAGGAGCTTGGGGTCACTTGTTGGTAAACCTTGGATTATGTCAAGGAGCCTTCAAGGGGATTGAGCTTGCTACTCTGCCCTTGCGTGCATATCAGATCGTAGACTGTTCCCCCAAGTGTATTTGTCTCAGTTGGTAACCTTAGTGGCCATATTCTTTAGGACTCTTCCTGAGGTGACAGTGGTGGGAAGATCCCACTGTACCTGGAGCAGACGTCGGCTAGACTCACTTGGATTTTCTGGGGGGTTCACTTCACTCGAGACGGTTAAGTGGAGGAACTTGTGCCAGTCTATTCATTAAGCAGGTTGCCGGGGTAACTGTTCCAACCGCCATTTCTGTATTGAACTCTGCGATGTTGGATTTCATCACCAACTAGTGTTTTCAGTCCGGAAAGTTACTGTTTGTGTGTGTTTGATCTCCTAGATTCTTTAGGCATGTGATTCAAATTTGTTTGGTTCTTTAGAGACCTTAGGTGCTTTTCATTGAGATTTTACTTTGTTTGCGTGTGAAGTAGTTAAAAGTATTTAACTGTGGCTGAATTACCAAGACAGTCCCGTAGACTTCGGGGCCAGTCTCCTGAGATTGTAAACGTGGCTGAGTTACTGAGGAAGTCCCGTAGACTTCGGGGCCAACCTCCTGAGGAAGTACCAAGCCAGCTTGAAGGCTTAAAAGTCCTCGTAACTCCTAGAGACAGTAGATTTGGGTCACCAGAAGAAGGAGAATCTTCTTTGATAGTACATCCTGATTTTCAACCGTTAGTAGCAGATTATAATCCACAGTCAGTGTCTGTCTCCGAAATCGCTGGTAGCTTTCATCTACTAGTGATATAGGTGAGGAACCCGAAATATCCGAGCCTGAAAGTGAATTTGCTGCTACTCCAACATCAGGGTTTGTTTCTCCAACTTTTAGTGGTCCTGGTTCACCTAGGGTAGAAAGAGTAATCACTCAAGATCTTCCTTCTGGACTTATTGCTATTGAAGAACTTGCTCTGGAAGAAGAAGAAGTAGGCATCCCTATCCCTAAAAATCAACCGGTTATTGAACTAAGGGAGCGTGAATCAATTTTTTACAGTCCACCTAGGAGCAGTTCTTGGTATCTTTCTTTGACTAATTATTTAGAAAACTCAGGGTTAAGTTTTTCACCACCTCGTGCTCCTTATCACTCAACACCTAGAGGTTTTTATACTCCCGTCAATATGGCAGGACAGTCATCCATGTTTACTCAATCGCCCGAATCTTTTTTGTACGGCGGTCCTTCTGTTCCCTCTAGGTATCAGTCTCTTTCTGGTACTTTTTTGGGAGCATCTCCTCAACCCATTGAGCAAGGGTTATTAACTGGAAGCAATGGTACAAAGCCATTGAGCGTAGAAGACATTCTTATGATGTCAGGTTCTATTCCCAATCCTCAACCTCAAGGTGGCTAGTTACCGCCTGGGGGGCAACCTCAAGGTACACAATTTGCATCTGGGGGGCAACCTCAAGGATAGTACATACCTACGAGACAGTACATTCCTCAAGGTCAACCCCAGACTCAATATGTACCCAAAGGTCGACCCCAGTATCAATTTATACCTCAAGGTCAACCCCAGTATCAGTATGTGCCTCAAGGGTATCAACCCCAAGGTCAATACTCGAACCAAGGTTTCCAACCACCCCAAGGTCAAACGTATGTTCAAGGAACGGGAAATGTACCTTTCAATTATCAATCCTAACCTCAACCCAGTTATGGTCCTCAATATTCTCAACCAGTTATGGGTCAGTACCCCAGAATGAATATAGTGTGGGATTCATCGCAAACCCAACAGGTGTTGCAGCCAAGTGTACAGTTGTCATCTCAAACTGGACAACCCTTAGTTTCTGGTACACCCCAACAACCAGTCCAGTCTAACATTCAAACTTCTGTACCTTCGGTAGTTTCTCAGCCTGGGCCCAGTACACCTCGTACTCCGCCTCAAACGACTGCTACAACTGCCACAACATCTGTTCAATCTACCCCACCTACTTCTGGAGTATTGACAGCTCCAGTTTCTACTATTCCTGTATCTACTCCTCAGACATCTTTACCACCGTCTGGATCTACGATTCAAACTTCGGTTCAGATGCCCGTAGGACAACCTGGTTTAAGTATGGTTGTCACAAGTCAACCACAATTCACCTATCAACCGTACCAGGGACAGTACCAATTCGGTCCTGCTGTCGAGCAGCCAGTTTATCAGTATCAACCGTATCCTGGGTACACTTATCAACAACCCCAGTACGGTCCGGTTAATCCTAGTTTTCCGGGAGGATACAATATCCCGAACGCCATTCCCATTCCTAGTTATCCTGGATATCCTCCTCCTGGGGCTGGTCTCAAGCACAGTACCTTGACTTGGTCTATACTCAGTCAGGTACGTTACATGAAAAAATCCCCGATCTTCCCAAGCAAAATCAAATCGCTGCAGCTCCTTTGGGATCTCATGCCGCTGATGGTATGATTAGCACGGTTAACACTAAAAGTAAGAAGAAGTCTTCCAAGAATTCTTCTCCCATTATAACCTTGCCTGACTCCCCAACAGGAGATTCTTCAGCAGAGATTTCCGCCGATATTCACGTTGTAGAGTCATCTACAGCCAAATCAAAATCCGGTGGGAAGAAGAAAGGAAAGAAGAAGAATAAAATGGACAAAAGTTCAAAGGAGAAACCTGAAAAGGCGGAATCCAATGATGAAAAGCGTAAACCTCGTTATCCTTGTCTCATTTGTGACGATGAACATTTTACAAGAGACTGCCCTCATCGTGCAGAGGTTGTGAATATTGTCAAGGGTTCCCAAAATCCTACTGTTTTGAAGGATCCTTTTCCGGCTCAAGACAGTAAGATGATAGGTTCATCCTCAAGTGCCAATGAAGAACCCATACTGATGATGTCCCATCTTAGGATTGCGACTCGATCGCAAGATTATGGTAGTAAGAGTCCTGTTGATGGTAAAGAAGCAGAATCTTCTCATTCTAATCCATCAACCTCAGCTCCCGGTTCCGATCCACTACAGATCGAGAAACCTAATCCAGACTTGGTAATCAAACCGTCCGCCAAGGGTATACTTCGAAAGTCAGCTTTCAATCCACATGCGAAAGCGGCTCAAAAGTATAACATTGTTGAGGATTTAGTTGTTTCACCCTCAGCAATGTCGACTTTGGAAGTGCTGCAATCATGCCCAGCACAACGTAAATTACTTTTGTCGGCTATAGGAGCTGTTGATGTTCAGGACCCGAACCTAATAATTTTCGATCTAGAAAATAGTACACCGCATTTGCCTCATCAAATGGCTTTCCAGATTCCAGTGATAGTCAAAAACAGGCCTATTCATCGGACTGTAATTGATGAGGGAGCCTCAACGTGTATTATGTCGATACAGTGTTGGAGATCGCTTGGTTCTCCTTCGCTAAATCAATCCCCGACGATTCTAAAGGCCTTTGATGGCCGTGGGTTTCATCCTTTTGGCATTCTACAGGATTTGCCTATAGGGGTTGAAGGAAAAACCGTTAGTCTAGATGTGGAGGTGGTTGATGCCCCTCTAGACTACAACCTTCTCTTGGGTCGAAGTTGGTCTTACGCTATGACAGCGGTCGTTTCATCGATCTTTCGAGTAATAAAGTTTCCACACAATGGAAAGATCGTAACAATAGACCAGCTGGCTTACTTTTCATCCGACCCAGCCTCTTCGGAGAGTATTCAGCATGTTGGAAAAACGACTATCCCATATAAGGATGTTGGAGTAGGATTAGTTAAAGATGTCGGTTTACTGGGAACTTTTCCTTTTCCTCCAATCAACGCATCATCTTCATTTGCAACCATTCATATGATTACATCAGACACCATTATTTATGATGATCCTTGGATCATTCCTTCTGAATCTGAGATAGACTCGTTTGGTAATGCCATGCCTTTGAGTCCATATGAAATTGCCTATGAAGCCGTGCAGTCTTTTGCCGACCTATGTTCAACCAAAAATGACTTAATGAATGTGGTCCGTGAGGAATCACTTTTCACATCAACCTCGGATTTAACTACGTTTTCTGAACTTGTTCACTCTGATGAGCAAATTCGTGAAATCCTATGTGTAGATGATTTACCATGGGAAGATCTCCATCACAGATTTTCGTTTTTACCTGAGGATGATCGTTTTGAAAATGATTTCTCATCAATTTTTACAACTGAATATGTCAAGGAACCTCAGAATCCAATGAAACATCCCGATTCAGAGTCAAATTTGGGAAACATCTCTCGAACTATTCCTATTGACATTTCGGTTAAGCCCGGAATTGTTGAGAACATTCATATAGGTGCCTCGTGTACAGATGATGAAATTCAATTATATAAGGCCCTATTCCAAGAATTCCGCGACGTGTTTGCCTAGTCCTATGAGGAAATGCCAGGAATTGATCCCGCGATTGTTGTTCATGAGATCAAGACTTACCCGGACGCTAAACCCATCCGGAAACGTTTGCGTCAGATTCACCCACGAAAAGGTGCTGCAATTAAAGCAAAAGTTGAAAAATTGTTGAAAGCAGGTTTCATTTATCCGATCCCGTTAACGGATTGGGTATCAAATATTGTTTCGGTTAACAAAAAGCAGGGAACAATAAGAATATGCATCGACTATAGGGACATTAATCGAGCCTGTCCAAAGGACAATTACCCAACCCCCTATATCGATCAAATCATTGATGATTGTGCCGGCAGCGAAATATTCTCCTTTATGGACGATTTTTCCAGATACAATCAAATCAACATTCTACCTACTGATCAACCAAAAATGGCTTTCATTTGTCCATGGGGGACATTTTCTTATTGAAAATTACCTTTTGGGCTTAAGAATGCCGGAGCAACTTTTGAAAGGGCGATGTCTTATGCGTTTCATGACATCAAGCACATTGTGCAACCGTATCTCGATGATTTGCCTGCTCATTCATTACATCGAGTTGATCACCTCGTCCATTTACGAGCAATCTTTATGAGGTGTAGGCATTATCGTATTCGGTTGAACCCACACAAATGTGTCTTCTGTATAGAAACGAGTCGATTGCTGGGATTTGTAGTTTCGAAAGCCGGCATTCGCGTTGATCCCTCAAAGGTCGAAGCTATCATCAAATTGCCTCCTCCTTCGAGTCTTCGCCAACTCCAAAGTTTGCAGGGGAAAGCAAACTTTTTACGACGATTCATTCCTAACTACGCCGAGGTTACAAAGGGTTTTACCCGGTTGTTGAAGCAAAACACTCAATTCTATTGGGATGAGATAGCTCAGAAATCTTTTGATGCACTCAAGCACGCGTTGACCCATGCACCGTTGTTGCATCCTCCCAATTACAACTAGGATTACTTCTTGTATCTCGCCGCCTCTCATTCCACCATTGGAATGGTCTTAGTTCAGGAAGATGAATCAGGAACTGAACATGTGATATATTACCTCAGTCGAACCTTAAATCCCACTGAGCTAAAATACTCACATGTGGAGAAATTGGCATTGGCAGCTGTTCAAGCTGTCCAACGTTTTCGTCACTACATTTTACCACGTAAAACTACGGTAATTTCGGATTGCAACCCTATGATCTACATTTTGACCAAGAAATTGCTAGGGGGAAAGTACTCTAAATGGATCGTTATCCTGCAAGAGTTCGACTTGGAATTTGAGAAATCTAAGTCTAAGAAATCTTTAGTTTTTGCGGAGTTAATGTGTGACTTCCCGCGTGCTGACACAGAAACTGTGGCGGAGGAGCCCATTGCGGACGAATCCTTGTTTCTAATCAGCACTTTAGATCCGTGGTATGGGGATATCATCGTTTATCTCCAAACCCAATCCTTTCGGCCAGAAATTTCAAGGTCAGAACGTCGGAAAATTCGATTCCAGTCCCAACAATTCAGGATAATTGGAGATACTCTTTATCGTCGTGGGGCGGACTCTATTTTTCGACGTTGCTTAACTCACGAGGAAGCTAAAAGGGTTCTAAATGACTGTCACTCTGGAGCGTGTGGCGGTCATATGTTTGGGTATGCCACAGCCCAAAAGATATTGCGCGCTGGCTACTTCTGGCCGTCTTTATTTAAAGATTGTATTACGGCGGTCCGAAAATGCCACAACTGCCAGATTTTTTATCGTAAGATGCGCGCTCCACCTGCTCCTCTCCACCCTATAATTGTCGTTGGTCCTTTTTCCAAATGGGGTATCGATTTTATTACATGTAACCCTCACTCGGTCGGGGGGCATGCGTATATCATCCTTGCGGTAGATTATTTTACTAAGTGGGCCGAGGCGATGCCTACATTCGAGGTAGACGGCAAGACAGCTGCAATTTTCGTGTTCAATCATATAATTGCTAGGTTTGGTCTCCTGCAAGCGATAATCACTGATCATGGGCATCATTTTCGAAACGTTATGATGACCGAACTTACAAGCCAGCTTGGTTTACGTCACGATAGTTCAACCCCTTATTATCCACAAGCGAATGGTTTGGTTGAGTCCATCAACAAAGTTTTAGTTATCATGATCCGACGAATCATTGGGATTCATCGGTCGAATTGGCACAACATGCTATTTTCAGCACTTTGGGCGTACCGAACTTCAGTAAAAACATCAACAGGGTTCACTCCTTTCCAACTAGTCTATGGTTTGGAAGCCGTGTTACCCATTGAATGCGAAATCCCGTCACTGCAAATGGCCATCGAGTTACTTCCAGCCACTTCCGAAGAGGAAAAGCATTTGTTATACTTGGCTCAATTAGATGAGAATCGACGTGATGTTGCATTGGCGATCGAGACTCACGCAAAACGAATGAAAGCTCAGTATGATCGAAATGTGACCCCTCGAAATTTTTCAGAAGGAGATCTAGTCTTAGTTTATGATCAAGCTAATGATAAATTAGGCGCTGGAAAATTCGTTCCTATGTGGCATGGTCCCTATGTTGTCAAGCGAAAGCTAGCCAAAGGGGCTTATGAATTGGTAGACTTTGATGGGGACTCTTTGGGTAAACCCAGAAATGGCCTTTACTTGAAGAGGTATTATGCTTAAAAGAATGGGTATGGAGATTTAGTTAGGATAGTTTTTCTTTCTAGCTGGTGTGTTTTAGTTTAAACAGTGTGCTTAGCTTAGAGAGTGTTTTTTCGTCATTATTCCTGCTTATCTTGGTTTTACTCTTGATATTGCAGATGTCGATGCCTCTCCAAACATACATTGGTTTCGTTGATGGTGCTTGTCGTAATACACGGAACATCTCTTCCGCAGCTTGGGTTATCTATTCACCCTCTGACGAGTTAGTATCTATGCATGGGGTAAGCCTCGGTCAAACAACGAACAACATTGCCGAGTACAGTGCAGTGATTGAGTTATTATCTGAATCTATTTCATTTGGGATTCAGAGTTTGATAGTGAGGTTAGATTCTGAACTCGTTGTATTACAGCTTAATAGAGTGTATGCCATTAGAAATCCAGTGTTATTAAGATTATTTTTGAGAGTGCGTCTCTTGGAACGTGAATTTGATTACATTGAATATCAGCATATTCCGAGATCTTTAAATACATTAGCAGATGCAATTGCTTCTCGAATGTTAAATAGACATTTGCAATAATCACACATGTGAATTTAAAACCATTCCATAACATGATTTACAATATAAGCCTGTAATTGTGATATATATATATATATATAGGAGTGTGTCAAAAATACATCGTCCTCGATCATAGGTTGAAAAACACCTTATGATCGGCAAAAATGATAAGTACAAAAAACAAAAATGTCACATGTGCCCACAATAGGCGATCATCCTATCACTGGTGATGATCTCTATAAGAAACCACTGCACGAGCCACCTTGCAAAGGAACCTCCTAAAAGGTCCCGGGACTCCAATCACATAGCGCTGAAGTCGACGAGGAATGTCATCTATAGTGGTCTCAGGAATATCTCCTGTCAAGCACTCGAGATGACCCTCCAACTCGGCCAAAACCTCTACTGATTCGTCCTGTGGGGCCGGCGCGGGTGCAACTGGTTGCCTCCTCTCGAAAGGCCAGAGAGCGGCTGGTCACTGTGGACCCACATCTGCATTTTAAAATTTTTACTATCAGTTTTGAGACGATGAAAAAAAAAAAAAATTATAGGAAAAATGTTGAAAAGGATTTTACCTGACTCGTCCCACTCCTCTCCTGGTGGAAGAACCATGTCTGGGTCACCACGAAAATCTATCCCAGCGTAAGGGAAGTTCTGAATAGAAAAGACCTGGTTTTCCAGCCATTAGAAATACTCAGGTTTGAACCGAGCAACCTCTGTCCTCTCGTCCGGGTGATGGGCCATGACTGCGACCCATCGCATCAGTTTGGGCTCTCGAGGAAGCCCAGCTCCAACAGTAAGGTGTTGTGGGATCAGCATAGGAACCCTCTCCAGGCCAAAACTCACGACTAAAGCCCCATAACCAAAGGTCTTTAGTCGTCCGTTCTTGGCCCTGGTCAGTTGGCCTTTCACATTGGCCAACACGGCATCGCACCAGTTGAAGATGGTGCCTTGAAAGCAATCAACTGCCATAAGCATCTGGGATCCGGTGGAAATATGTAATGCGGCAGCTCCACAAAGTCTGGTGACAGTGAATGCAATCACCATGAGCTCAGGACGGGATATCGTCTTTATGTCTATCCCTTTGTCTCTAGCCTGGCTGTTGCAGTACTCTAGCCGGAGGCTATCGACAGACTGGCCACCTGGCCTAGTCCCGTGCAGAGTCAAGTCTTCGCCTCTCTTAGGCAAACCAGTCAAGAAATCGAGCTGGTGGCCGCCAATGAAGAAACACTGGTCCTGTATGCTCCATCTGTCAACCAGCCACTGTAAGAAATCCACCTGAGCCCTCATGCCAGGAATGGCCCAGAATTTGTACAGTCCGCACGCCCTCAAAGCATCAAGTGAAGGTTGATGATTCCATGCGGCAGCATCCACGTCCTCATGCTCTCGTTCACGCCAATCTAGCATGATGTACTCTCTGCATCAAGTATAAAGACAAATTAAAATGCTAGAAAATATTTTGTGTGGTCCATTTTTTAGAATTTTTGGGTTCAAAACCCTTGCGGCGGGGTACGCACCCTCCGGGTTAGACACAGTGCGTGGGACCACACTTTGTCTACACGGAAGGTGCGGACCCCGAGCTTTTTCCCAATGGAGAAAAAGTCGGGGTCCGCAGGCCCGCAATGGTAAACCTGCAGGCCCCCGCGCGCGGGTTTTGAGCCTAAAAACCCTCCCAAAAATGAAATAAAGGACTAAAACAAAAAATTAAATGGTTAAAAATGAATAGTGGGATGATGTGGATTACCTGGAGAAGACAACGTTCGATTCCGACGGTTGGATTTTCCGCAATCTTCACGGGAAGTTTTCTGAGCAAAAGCACTATTTTCTCACCCAAACTCAAACGGTAAAAATGAATTGACAAAGGCCCTTTTTATAAGTTTTTTGAGTAAATAAATTGCAAATTTGTTTATGTTTCACTTTGAAAATGTATTTTGCGACATTTTTATCCATTTCAAACAGGTATGAGTAATGTTTGTGTTTTTGTGCAGAATAAAGGATTATTCAGGCGAAATCTATCATTTTCAACGAAAAAACATGTAGAGTCATCTTTAAGCTCTTTTCTGACTCCTCAAACATGAAAAGATCGCCGAGTGTTCCTTTTAAACTCGTTAAAATGGAATTAAAATATGGTCCACTTACAGCTCTTTTCCGACCGTAAAAAGCATGAAAAGATTGCCGGATTTTTGTCGTTTCAAATTCGATATTGGTTATAAAACGACGTGTCATTGATCGGTTTTTTACTTTTTCGGGTCAAGGGCACTAATGACGAAAAGTACTCCTTGGTCGTAAAATATCAAGCGGTTCTCTCAAGTATTATTTTATACTTTTTCGGGCTTGGGAGACACAAATTTATGAAAAAGGTCAACCATGGAGTTTTCTTAAGTTTTTTCAGACTCTCTAAAATTGAAAAACGCCAAGTTTCTCCTATACTGGACTCGTTAAAATTTCACAGTAAAGGACCTGTTCAATTACAAACAGGAACGAACCACTCCTTCTTAGGGTTCGAATTTAAACTAAGTTGGACTCATCCAAAGGATGAGCTTATAATCAAGAAAATGTTATCCTCCTCAAGCTTGTCAAAAATAAAGAGGTACTTGCCAGAAATGGTGGGGGAAAAGACGGAAAAATGAGCCTGTTTGTCATACTTTGTAACCACTCTTGAACACAACACTTTCATTCACCTGGGTTGGGAAATCCTTTGCCTAACAGTTGATCAAACCACATTGAAAGTCTTCAGCCGGTTTCTGGGTATTAACTTTGGGTCAATTGTCACCAAGCCATCTGTCGTGTCATTATGTGTTCAAGAGGTCACCGCCATTAAGCCATTCATCTGCAAAATATTTGTCATCCATCTTGACCATCCCTGAGTCAGTCCTTGCAACTAAATTTCTTCAACTTGATCTATGATTTCGTGTTGTGGGCTTGCCTACGACGGATCGCTTTCTATCGACATCAGCTCATTATCTAGAAAGATGATCTAGGAATCGTCAGTACCTTGAGATTTCCATGCATCAATGGCAGGTTTCTCACCTTTGACGACAGTTTACATCATTGACTTTCGATCAAAGGATTCTGTGACATGCTCGACATCAACACATTTATTCGCATCTCATGGACTGTACTGGGTACTTTGAAAGCCATTGACATCACTGGTGGTTTCTCTCACACTTGTTAACAGTTTACATCATTGACTGGTAATCAAGTGGTTTCTACCATGTTCGACATCAACACATTCATTCGCATGGATAGAATCGTACTATTTCGGGAAGTAGAAATGAAGACCCTGGATCTTGTTTCCACAATCCAGGCTGCAAGGAATTTTGTATTCATTATATAATGGACTATTCATAAACAGATGGTTGCGTCCATACTGTGTCCACATGAGTCTATACTTGTGATGTTTTACAAGATCATTCCTGTATCAGAGCAGTAGTTAGTTTTTCTAGTCAGTTTTGATCTGAGCATGGGAATGCCTACCTCAGCGATGATATGATCTCATATATATATTTTGCATTGAATGTTTTTATAGGTTCCAACTGGGTTCTCCACAAGATGATCCTCGAAATGATAAAGTACTTCACTCTTCCTAAATGATAAGAAATCCTCATCTACTACAGACTTCGCACTTTAGGGGGCAATCTGTTACACAAAAATATCGTCACCATGATTATTTGCAGTCAGTATGAGTCTATCATCACTTGTACTGACCTCCTAAGCAAGTCTCAGACCTCAGCTCTTCAAATCAAGCTTTGGAAATGAGAGAAAGACATTAAAAATAAATGTAACTTTGGTTCCGCACTTTCTCTCATGGTCACCTGCGGTCCCGCACCTTCTGTGTACAAAAACTGCAGACCTGCCCGCTCTGTCCCTAACGGTGTAGGTGCAGACCCCTGTGAAAGTCAAAAGGCGCAAGTTTTATCTTAAAAAACTCACTTTGGGTTAATTCTAGAGGTTTCTAGAAGGAATTTTGACGTGGATTGTTCGCTCTGAGGTGGTTCATGCATCCCAAAAGAGAATGAGCTAATCCCTTGATGAGAGGAGCTATCCCTTTGAAGGAGGGATTTATCCCTTTGAAGGAGGACCTAGTAACCTCCCTCCATTGCACTATAAATACAGGCATTGGGCTGGTTGCTGGAGAGGTTAGAAGCTGAACATTTTTGAGGGTAAATGCTGGTGAAATCAAGACTTCCTAGTTGAGCTTAAGAGGAGAGATCACACATCTTTTTGGCTTCATTGGGGAGTGAGTGAAACTTGTCAAAGTAGAGGAGACTTCTTGCTGGACCTTGGGAGGAGCTTGTACAGCGTCAAGGCAAAGGTTGTAAAGTTCTTCTTCTTTTGAATTAATACAATCAAACTCATTTTTCTCAACAAGTATCTTATGTTATTTGTTTCATGGACTCCTTGACTTGCATGTTAAATATGTTTTATGCAATTGGCTTTGCAGGTGCTATTTAATTTGTTTGCCTTGATTGTGTTTGCAGATTCGTGAAAAGGAGCTCATTTGGATCAAAGGAGCGAGGGCATCCACAAGCTAGCGTTGGACCTAAGTAGGCCCTAAAAACACTTGTTTGCTATTGTTTATTAAAGCATATTTAGAGAAAGATAGTGTCTGGTTGGTTTGCTTGTCATTAGGTCTTCTTTAGATTCTAGGAAGGTCTATCTTGTCCGCAAGATCGACTTATTCCGTGTGACAAGGAGTGAGGTGGAGTGTAGATCCTTAGTCCTAGAGTTTTGGAAATTTGGATAGGGTCCATTGAGGCATTCTTCTCATGGATCATTACCTTGATACAAGGGCCCAGAGTATTCAGTAGTAGGAGGATCAGTGTTAGTCAGATATTGAGGAGTGCAAAGGCAACAACAACACAATTTTCCCAGTACACAATTACAGACACAGTTGATTCAATTTTTTTTGGATGCTTCCCACTTGTAGTTGTTGCAGTGCAACAACAATAGTGAGAAGTAGTGTTGCAATACATTCCACAGGTGTAGGATAGGAGTGGTTGATAATCCCTTTCTTGCTAAGAGGGAGTGTTGAGAAGTGTAGCAAGAAAGACTCAATTTGACTTAGCCTTGGTCAAATTGAGAAAACTTAAAATTTCCACATCAACAGGCAACTTGGAGGTAGTTAACTAAGGTGACATCGATCTTGTCACTCAGTTAGCTTAGTAAATTTGAGTTATCAGGCTTGGAGTTTAGTTTGCATGTGTTGATTCCTAATTTGTAGCAATCCAGTTTAGTTATTTCTAGTTGTACTCAGTTAAACTAGTTCTAAAAGTTAATAGAACTAGTTGGAGGTTAGTTGTGCAGTGGGACGACAGTCTAACTCAAATATCATCCAATTAACTGACCAATCAACCAAAAATAGCTCATACATGCAAATAATTCGAATTTCTCAGCTATGGTGGAGATTCCAAGGCATTGTAACATTAGTTGTAGACTATTTTTGAGTGTACAAGTGCTGTATGAAATCAATGATCAACCCTTGGGAATTGCGCAATAAATTGGAGGAAAATTCCTAATAAATAGGGGATAATTCCTCAAGGTTTGCACAAGGAAATAGGGGCTCAAGTTGAGGCAGAAATTGACTAATTCTGGGTCAGAACTTCTCATTGAGCAGAGAGATAGGTTATTCACTTGCAGGTTGTGCTCAAAGCGGGCAAGCAATTGTAATACATTCTCTATTCATCTGATTAATGCAAAGAGACTTGAGGGTTTTTTCCCAGTTCCTTTCCCCTGGAAAAATATTGTGCATGTGTGCGATTGTTGTTATAAATTGTGAATTTAATTTTGCAGTTCAATAGAGTAGGATTGTGTCTCTTGGATTTAGATCAAACTTCTTAAGCAGTTGCAATTCTATCACCATATTTCTACAAATGTTTTGAAAATTTTTGTTTTTAAAATATTTCTAAGCAGGGATAGGGATATTTAGTGAAGCATGCAACAGAGTTGGCCAACCAATTTTTTTCCCAAATGCTTATACATAAAGCCCATGACACTCAACCATTCTAACTAATCCATATCTAATATACCATATATTAAATGACCTACCAATGAAAATTTACCCAAATGCGTCTACATAAAATCCCATTACACTAAACCATTCTAACTAATCCATATCTAATATACCATATATTAAATGACCTACCAATGGTTGGCATCACTGCATTTGAGGTTGATTTCATTTTTTTCCCATATTGGATCTATTGCTCCATTTGGGACTAATTTCATTTTTTCCCATATTGGATCTATTTTCCATTGGTTATAGCAGGCATTATCGATGCCATTTGGCACATAAGTTAGGTTTTCTAAGGTCATCTTGGCAGCAATTTCATCCTATATGCTCTTTAACCAGTCATTTTTAGAGGTAATTATGATATTTTAGTCATTGTTCATAACTGGATCCTTGTCATTTCTCTCAATTTCTATTTATTTTTCTTCTTGGCATCTTCTATCTATTTCAGGACCTACTGGGTCCTCTCTGTTTGGCAATTTCCATCTTTTATTTTTTATTTTATTTTTATTTTGGGTCCTTTCCATTTTATGAAATTCTCCTTTGGGCACATTAGGATCAAGTGTTTTGGCTCATGAATCTGCTTTGGGTCGATCCCCGGACTGCAGTTGTTATTTTTTGTAGTATCGAACGTGTTCTAGCCATGCAATTTTGTGTAGAGTCTAGAATACAAGATATTTCCAAAACCGAGAAATCGTTTTTGGAAATTCCGCCTAGAAATGACTTAATTAAATTCTTAATCAGTTTTTAAATTATTCTTAAGTCTAAACTTAGGGAATATGGCTAATTAATCAGAATTAATTAATTCAAGGTGTGAATGATCTAGAAACTCACATGGATTGACTTCAAGTTAATCCTAGCCATCGATTAAGATTTAATATTGGCAGTTGGAGTCCCAACAGAGGATTATAATAAGAATTCGATGGGCACTTTAAGAAGACACTTAAGCAATTTGATTTCTTGGCAGATTGATTTATAAGTAGCAGCAGTCAGTTGCTGGAGAGAGAGCCAGTGAGATCAAAGTAGTGAGTGAGGGGTAGGGGCAGTGATTCAAAGGAAATATTTTCCCAATCTAGAGAGGCAGTAGCAAGAGGACCAAGTTATCCTAGAGAGGCAGCGCTGAGGGACAACGCAGGTGCTTCAACCAGGCAGTTCAATTTTGAGGAAGGAAAAATCGTTCTCAGTTCTAAAGTTTAGGAAGAATTCCTAGAGGGCCGGAGAGATGATTTCTTGAACATCAAAAGGCATAAAAACTTCATTAGAGCCTAGTTCTAGGCAAGTTGTCTAGCCAGCTACGTAGAGTAGCACAAAGGTTGACGCAGAGCTCCAGGAGGCTAAGTTTTGATAAGTAAAGTATGCCAGAATTGCTTCTGGGAGAAAGGTAATTCCCTTCAGTATTTTGCCCATATTTTATTTCTATTTAGATTTTCATTTGGGCATCCATAGATGTACTCATATTTCACTTTTTCATAATAAATAAAACCCTCATTGTTGCACCAATTTTCCCAAGTTGGGTTTTTCCGGGGACATTTGTCCAAAAATAATTGCGTTATTTTTATGTGTGTGTGCTAGAATTTCTTCCAGCATTTATTCTTCCACGGATTTATTTGTGTAGGTTGCAGTGTGAGTTATTTAGTATTTGTTGTAGTAAATAGTAAATAAATTGTTAATTAAATTAACAATTAGGAGAATAATTTCCAGTTGATGCAATAAGATTCCAGTTGTGGAATTTTCACATGGTATCGCAATGCAGTTGATCATCCGGAGAGCTCAGTAGAGAAGACAAAACAAGTTTCATTGTTCAGTGTGGGAAGTAGATCGAAACCCCAAAGGTAGCACAATCACTTTTCCAAGAGGTCGAGTTTCTTGAGGAGACTCAATTTCTAAGTGAGGGATAGAAATTTTTTATCCCTCCAGATCGAGGGATTTTAGAGGTAGAGGGAACAAGCCAATATTTTCGCAGAGTAGATCTCTAGCTAGACGCAATAGTTTCTCAACAATTTTCTAGAGCAGAAGTAACGTCATGTGGAAGAAGAGCACATGTTGAGGGAAAATTTTCCTCAGGGAACTTCTAGTCTCAAGAAGTTCGATTTTTCCTTGCAGATCAGCAATTGTTGTGAGAAGATTTTCTCACTCTAGAAGGTAGTGCGAGTAGCATATTCAGTAGCCAAACAGAGGGAAAAAGGGAGATTTTCGAGGATTATTTTCTCTAGTTTTTGTAGCTCTACAGGGATAATTGTACAAGATTTCCAGAGGACATTGTGCAAGTTAGCCAGAATGCAAATCTGGGCAGCAAATCGACTTCCAGTTGCCAGAGACAGGTGTCAGAGGAAGTGCGAGTTGCAAAGAAAGGAAGGGTCCCAACCAGGGATGTGGCTCAAAAGGAGATAGTGGGGTACCAAATCCAGGAGGAGGAGTGCGAAACTCCATTGTGCCATATGGATAGGGTCCAACACAGTTGCAACAAGGAGATTAGTCATATTAGTTATAGATTGTTGCAGCAGGACCATCACCTTTGCTCACGAGGACTTCACTGGAGGAGAAATATCATAGCACGTGGGTTCATATTGGGGATATATTATGAGGTAATAATGACATATTATATTGGGGATATATAGGGAGTAAAGGGTTTTTATGTTGGCAAGTATAAAAAATGGAGCTCAAAGTTAATGAAAAAAAATAAAGGGGCATAAAAAATATTAATGAAAAATTGGATACCTACAATATTTAGTGAAAGTAGAGGTTTTCTTAATTGGGAAGGTGTATTGATTACATATTGGCAGGGAGTTAAATTATGTGATTTTTAGAGGCATTTTCCAAATATAGTCAAATTAAGGGTATGATTTAATATGCTATGAAAGCACATGATATGTCAGAGGTTTATTGAGTGAGGCCCCCATGCCTTTGCTACAGGAACCCACAGTATCATAATAGAAATTTTAGTGTGAGCAGACGTAACCAGTCATTCAAATGATAGTTGCAGTTAGTACTCGGGAGACAGTTGTAGAACTAGTTGCAGTGACACAGACAACGTGAATTGCCTAGTTGTAGTATGCAGGTGTAGTTCCAGCCAGGAGATTCCAACGTAGAACTACGCAGTCCAGTTTCCAATATAGGAGGATAGTGTGAGTTTCCATGAAGGAGCATAGATATTTCCCAAAGGGAGATCGAGACTCAGATGGAGTCTAGTTTCAGAGGGAGCATCCCTATGGAAGCTAGTACTTCAGGATCTAGGGAGACCAGACTCATTATTGCGGTAGTTGTAGCAGAAGTGAAAAATAATTAACAGAGCAGTAGCAAAATTAGTATGAGTAGATCATATTTCGCAATGTTCGCAGATATACCTCCAGGAGTGAGCTGGGGAGATTTGGTACTGTAGTCCCAGAGAACTATAGATATTGGACAAGATCGTTGAGGAGTCCACCTCATGGATCAATACCTTGCTACGGGGGCCCACAATATTCAGTAGCATGATGGATCAATGGAATTTGGTGAAGTCAGATGCTAGAGTGACAGTTGCAGAGTCTAGTAGCAGTAAGATGTTGGGGAGCACATTACAGCGCTGGAAGTAGTGGAGTTGGCACAGTGCAGAGTGAGAAACGCCACAGATTCTTCAGTGACAGTACAGATACTAGTAGCAGTAAGAGACTCGAGTGACAGATGCATCATATTGATCACAGTTGCACAGTGGTTGGTGGGCAGCAACAACCAGACATCACCAACATGACAAGCGATGATGCGAGGACAAGGGGTTGCTACAGGATGGGCAGTAGAGCACCAGAACACATTCCTTGCTAAGAGGGAGTGTTAGTTTTTGTAACATCGGATGTGTTTAAAGCCACGAAATTCTGTGGAGAGGATAGAATACAAGAGATCTCCAAAACCCATAAATCGTTTCCCAAAATTCTGCCTAGGAATGAATTAATTAGATTATTAGTTAGTTTTTAAATATTTCCTAAGTCTAAACTTAGGGAATATAGATAATTAATTAGAATTAATTAAGTCAATGCGTGAATGATCTAAAAACTCACAGGGATCAACTTCAAGTTAATCCTAGCCATCAATTAAGATATAATCTTGATCATTGGAGTCCCAACAGAGGATTATACGAAAAAGTCGATGGGCACTTGGAGAAGACACTTGAGCAGTTCCATTTCTTGGAAGATCGATTTCCAAAGTAGCAGCAGCCAGTTGCTGGATTGAGAGCCATTGAGATCGAAGCAGTGAGTGAGGGGCAAGGATAGTGATATGGAGGAAATATTTTCCAAATCCAGAAAGTTAGCAACAAGAAGGTTGAGTTATCTAGAGAGGCAACGCTGAGGTACAACGTAGTTGCTTCAGCCAACCAGTTTGATTTGGAGGAAGGAAAAATCATTCTCAGATCCAGAGGCCGGGAAGAAGTCCCTGAGAGTTGGAGAGACAATTTCCTCAACATCAAAAGGCATAACGACTTCATCAGAGCCTATTCCAAGGAAATTCATCCAGCCAGCTATGCAGAGCAGTGCAGAGGCTAATGCAGAGCTCTAGGAGACTGAGTTTTATAAGAAAAGTTGTGCCAGATATTGCTTGTGGGAGAAGGGTAATTCCCTTTATTATTTTCCCATATTTTCTTGCTATTTGGATTTCCAGCAGGGAATTCATAGATGTACTCAGATTTCATTGTTGCATAATAAATAAAACCCTCACTGTTGCACTGGTTTTCCCAAATTGGATTTTTCCAGGGACATTTGTCCAAAAATAATTGTTTTATTTTTATGTGTGTGTGTGTTAGCATTTCTTCCAACATTTATTCTTTCGCAATTTTATTTGTGTAGGTCGTAGTGTGATTTATTCAGTATTTGTTGTAGGAAACAACAAATAAATTGTTAATTAAATTAACAATTAGGAGAATAATTTATAGTTGTTGCAATAGGATTTCAGTTGTGGAATTTTCACAATAGTGAGCAACATGTTAAGCATGTTTTGGAGGGGAGGTTTCTAGTCTTCTGTTTGAAGGTCGTTAGACAATTCTATGCACAATCCTAGCCCTTGTAACCTATTTCCACAAGGAATATGTTTGGAAATTAGTCAGGGATCTCTACGAGACTCGAACCCATAGATTTGGGAAAGTACTTAAATTTTGTGGTGTTGGGATGGGTTTGTTAGAAGTTAAGAAGATTCTCTATTATAGATAGATGCGACAAATTTGTTGGAAGAAATGGAAGGCAATATGGAATTAATGGATGAAGATAAAAAAGGTGAGATTGTGAGGGAGCCTCTTGGGCATACGACATGTAATTCATATTAATATTAAAAAACTTCATCCTAAGTACAATATGAACCTCAACTTTGTTGATTTAGAATTAGGTTTTGGGCGCAAGTTCTAATATATAAGTATTCTCCCTCTCTTTGGTGCTAACATTTTTGGGTATGGTTTTATGGGTATTAAGTAAAACCCTTTGAATTTTTGGTTAATGTAACAATAGAATCATCAAAGATAATTTTATGATCTAATAATAGAGCACATGAATTATTGGACATAGGCTCTAGTTCCATTCTCATTAGCATTAGTTTATAATATTAATCCCTTGGGTTTAATATTATTCCCTTGGGATTTTAGTATTAATCCCTTAGGATTATTATTCTCTTGGGTTTATTAATCTAAGGGTTCATATTAATAGGGTATAATATTATTCATAGGGTTTATATTATTAATCATTGGGTTGAATTTAAATCCCTTGGGTTTTTAATCATGGTCCAACATCACATTGTGACACATATTTTCTCAATATAAAAATCAACCATGGTCCAACATTGCATTGTGACAAAGATTGTCTCGATATGAAAGTCAATCATGGTCGACCATGGCCAATCATGGTTCATGGTTACATTGTGACAAAGATTGTCTCAATATGAAAATCAACCATTGCCTACCATGTTTATTTTAGGGTTTGTATACGTTGGGTTTATAATATTAATCCCTTAGATTTAATATTATTTCCTTGGGTTTATA
This sequence comes from Pinus tabuliformis, assembly GCA_031772625.1. Classification (NCBI taxonomy): domain Eukaryota; kingdom Viridiplantae; phylum Streptophyta; class Pinopsida; order Pinales; family Pinaceae; genus Pinus; species Pinus tabuliformis. The sequence goes on along the minus strand of CM062820.1, from coordinate 80,644,556 downwards.
ATACCTTTGGGTTTTAAAATGAATTCCTTGGGTTTATAATATAAATCCATTAGGTTTATTAATCTAGGGTTTTATATTCGTAGGGTATAATATTATTCATAATGTTTATAATATTAATCCTAGGGTTCAATATAAATCCCTTGGGTTTATAATCATGGTCAAACATGGTCTAACATCACATTGTGACAAAGATTGTCTCAATATGAAAATCAACCATGGTCAACTATTGTCAACCATGGTCAATCATGGTCAACCATGGTACAATGTCACATTGTGACAAAGATTGTCTCAATATGAAAATCAACCATGGTTAATCATGCTCAACCATGGTCCAACGTCGCATTGTGACAAATATTGTCCTAATATGAAAATAAATCACAGTCAACCATGGTTCAACATCGCATGTGACAAAGATTGTATCAATATGAAAATCAACCATGGTCAACCATGTTTATTTTATTGTTTATAATATTTATCATAGGGTTTATATACCTTGGTTTATACTATTTATCTTAGGGTTTACCTTACGATTTTCTCAATATGAAAATCAATCATGGTCAACTATGGTCAAACATGGTCGACGATGGTCAATTATGGTCATCCATGGTTAACCATGGTCAACAATCCAACATCACATTGTGACAAATATTGTCTCAATATGAAAATTAGCTATGGTCACCCATCGTCAACCATAGTCCAAGGTCACACTATGACAAAGATTGTCTCAATGTGAAAATCAACCATGGTCATCCATGGTAAATCATAGTGAACCATGGTTACATTGTGACAAAGATTGCCTCCTAGTCCATCACATTGTGATAACCATGGTCAACCATGGTCCAATGTCACATTTTGACAAAAATGTCTCAATATGAAATTCAACCATGGTCAACCATGATCCAATGTCGCATTGTGACAAAGAATGTCTCAATATGAAAATCAATCATGGTTAACCATGGTCCAACGTCACATTGTGACAAAGATTGTGTTAATATGAAAATCAACCATGGTCAACCATGTTTATTTTAGGGTTTATAATATTTATCTTAGGGATTATATACCTTGGGTTTATAATATTAATTCCTTGGGTTTAATAGTATTCCCTTGGGTTTATTAATATAAGGGTTCCTATTCCTAGGGTATAATATTATTCAAAGGGTCTATAATATTAATCCTAGGGTTTAATATAAATCCCTTGGGTTTATTGTTATAATTATTATCGTATTTATAATATAATGATAATAATATTTATAATATAATTATTATTATTATTGTTTTATTATTATAATTATATATTTATTAATATCAATAGTAATATTAATAGTAATATTAAATCCATATCCATTGGAGCCTATTGGTGTATATCAACCATATTTAATAATGTGGTTGTGCATGTGATTTATCAACGTATATCAACAACATTTATTAATGTGGTTGTGCTAGTTATAAGTATTCTCTCTCTCTTTGGTGCTAATATTGTTGTGTGTGGTTTTATTGGTATTAAGTAAAACCCTTTAACTTTGTGGTTAATGTAACAATAGAATCATTGAAGATAAGTTTGTGATCTGACAACAGAGGAGATGAATTGCTAGAAATAGGCTCTAGTTCCATTCTCATTAGCAATAGTGACCTTTTTTTCATGCTATAGTTGATATCCAAGAGAACTTGATTATTTGGATCATATTTCCATATCTGAATAGTTATTATCCAGTCTCGCCATTAACATTACTAATTTTTTTTCCTTACTATAGTTGATATTCAAGCCAACCTAATCATTTGGATCATAGTCGTGGGGCCGGATAATTATTATCAAGGCTTACTACCATTGAGATTTTTGTGCTTGGCCACTACTCTCATATGTGTATCGCACTTACGGTACAGGACCATCCTGCTATCTCCCCTCAACCACAGTGGTGGTTTTCTACAAGAAAAATGTGTGTGAGAATATAAGATAATTGTATTAATGTCTAAGAGATGACTACAAAAGTAGGCCAATGGGACTACTGAATATAATAGTTCTAATACAAAGTGGGCGTGCAAAAATGACTCCTATATAAAGCAAGATCTTGAAATTAAGGCAAAGTACATATCTAATCTAAGATATGAAGGCTACCATGATAATGGAAATCAACTTTAGGAGAAAAATGTACAAGGAAAATGGTACCAAGATCTAGAATAAAAATATTGCAAACATATTAGGGTTTGCTAGAGTTAGTGCCCCTAGCTTCTGAGGATGAGGGGAGGAAACTTAAGATAGAAGAAGCAAGTCTGGAAGAGGATTTGGTCTGCTTAATGTTGGCAACACTTTGTCAATAGTATAAGGAAGCAGATTACAAAGATGTGAAGAATTTTTTTCGAAGTTCAAAGTCATCAACCGACACCATTGTATCATTGTAAACCCAATTTATGCAAGTTATATTGTAAGAGATGCTAGTATGACCGTCTATTTATGTAACAACACCTAGGAAAGCCTCTGATTTTTGCAACGAATTTCATCCTAGGAATTTGTTTAACCTCACTGAATTATGTGTGTTTCTAAACACGGATAATCAACAGATTTTTTCTTCCAGCTTAAACCGCAAAGCTAGGGTGGAATCTCTTGACAAGTTCTTAGGTGAGTCCTAGTGTTATATCGAGTCTTTTGTAAAAGTGTGTGTTGAGAATAATTTAAGAACATTTCTCTAAATTATTTTATTACAAACCACTTTGTCTATACTAGATCATATTGTGTCGCAAAATTGGGTAATGTCATGAGAGTATGAGTCTAAATGTGTATTCCCACTTTGAGGGTTGAATTGATTGTAATATCTTGATGCATGGTCCCTCATACTTAAACACAATGGATAAATTATTTGAGGGTGGAAAAAATATTAATCCCCTATAGTGTCAATTAATTTATTTTTCTAGCTAAATTAAATAAAAATCCTAAGCTAGAAAATTAATCAATTTTGAGTCAAAAATAATAATAGAGAAATGAATTTCTCTCCAAGTGGAAAAAAATAAAAAATTTGTGGGTCAAAGGAAAGTCAAATTTTGGATGTCCCACATGTTATAGCACCATTTATCACTCTTGGTAGATCTGATGCTCTGATTATGGCCTAGGGCAACCCTTCCTTCCAGACTTGGTCCAAAATCTAAAAAACAGTGTTTTATTCCCTATACGCTACTTTTCCCTATGATAAAAGTGTGTACACGCGGGTCAGCATATACCCAACCCGCGTACATATGTTAAAACACTTAAAAATAATAAATTTCCTTAATTTCGGGCGGAGTTCACGGGTTTTACCTATTACTCACCTCCTATAGCTCGTGGCCCAACTGTTTCCCAACTGAAAAAACTAATTTGGAGAAGTATAAATAAACCTCCATGGGAAGGCCTTAAGGGAGAATATATGAGATATTGATACTATAGTGAGATTATCCCTCGCTGAGTCTGACGAAATCCCTGTGCCTCCTGCACTCCCAAAAGCTTCAAGAAACCCTTGTTTCCTTGATGGAGATATCCTTCATCTTTCTTGAGATATCCTTGTATTGATGATGGAGGAATATTGTTGAGGTCGGGAAAGGACATATCCAGAGGACGGTTATTCTTGGAGCCGGAGAAAGACTCAAGTCATACTTCTCCACTTTACTTGTAGCTTACTTCAATAAAGAAATGTTTTTATGTTCCCGATATTAAACATGTTTATGCGTTGATTTATATTGTAATTTGTTTATCAAACTTATTTTGATGCGTAATTGTTCATTCATTTATATGATCTAAAGTTAATATCATGAACATGCTTTTATGCTTTAATATCATTTATATGATCTAAAGTTAATATCAAGTTTCAAAGACATCAAGAGAAGCTGAGGGTTTGCACCCTACGGGATCTACCCAAACGTAGGACCTCCGGGTAAGGAAACTCCTGCACAGTTCAGTAGAATAAGCATTTAGGTTGTTTGTCTGAGCATTTCTTGTTGTTGTTTGCCATCCGTTTTGTTGGGGTTTTCAACCCAAGACCCTAGGGTGATCTCACCCGCAACAACCCACTGAGGGAAAAATGGACATTTTAAGAAAAATTGAGACCTTGAACCTTGGTTGTCAAGTCAAAGTCAAAATTTTGAGGAAATTAAACCAAAATATTAATTTTTGGATAAATTAAAGTGAGTTTTAAGAAAAATTCGAATTTTTCCTCAAAATTAAAAATTTGACGGTGGAGATTAAAAGATGATCATACTATTCTCAATGATCGAGATTATTTTTATGAGGATCAAGCCAACTAGTTGTTATTTTCCACTTGGTGGTGTTTCTCTATATAAAGAAGCTATTGAGATTTTATTTGATATCTTCGGATGATGTAAATTCTTGAACACTGGTATTGAGTTGTTGCTCTGCTGGGAACATTTTGTATCATAATAGAAAAAATTTGGGGTTCAGTTCATGGTGTTTTTCTTCCACTGGCCTGTGGTATGTGTTAGCTATGTGTGATCCTATTTTGAGTTGAATATTGTTTAATAATTGTTATTTCATTTGTGGGTGATAAGAACATTCTATTGATATATTTTATCTTAGGTGATCTGATTCACTATATGATCTAACAATTTTATTGAGAATATAATAGAAATTTACAAGTACGCTAGCCTTTGCGCTCCAAGTTCACATACTGTGGGGAAGAATTGACTATGTTTGGGCTCTGATATTTCTCTATGGTATTTGATTTTGCAAGAGGGTTTGACCAATATCTATTTTTCAAAAATATACTCATCCATTTTTATTTGTCAAAAAAAGTTATTTCTAAAAAAGATTTAAATATTGTATATTTGTAAATTATTTGTAACCCATTTGTTTTGCAACAATTAGGGTTTTAATATTTTTTGGGGATTTGATATATATATATAATTGGGGTTTTGACATTTTTTTATTCATTTGTACTGGTGAACTTCACGCTGATCAAGAGATTCTTGTTGGGTTTTTGAGGCATATCTCGGCTTAGGAAGGTAATATCTAGCCTCCATTCATCCTACAGGCCCAACATTCAGCAATTTAGCAGTGATTTTCTGGCATTTTGGTAGTTTTCCAGGTTTCTAGATTTTTTTTGAAGCCATTGGCCTAGTCGGCAAACCTTTATGACCTAGCTGTGAGGCATAGGAGCCTCTTAGGGCCCTCGACCCCCTTCTCTGGCCTAGCCACAACCCATTCTTGGCTTGTCGTCACCCTCAAGGCCTTCGAACCTCTTCCTTGGCCTAGTCATAGGCCTCCAAGGGCCTCAGGCTCCCTTTAGGGGAATCATATAGCCTTTTAGAGGCCTCGGCTCCCCTCTTCTAGCTTGGTTGTAGCCTTGGGCTTCCCTTAAGATCTCTCGACCCCCCTAAAACCCTAGTGGCAGGCCCTCTAGGACCTTTTCTCACCCAGCATCAACCCTTCTAGGCTTGATGTCAGCCCTAAGGGGTTTCTCCTCCCTTGATGTGTCCTTCTTTGGCTCATTTACCTCATTCTTGCCCTTGGTTCCCCTTTCCAGCCTTCCATTTACCATTTTAAAGCCCTACTCTGGGGGTTTCCTAGCCTTAGCCTAGTTTTCTAGCCCTCATTCAACTAGTATTCAGTCATTGATTTAATTTTTTTATCTAACATTATGATTTTGCAGCGATATTAGAGCTAAATTGGTGATTTCAAGTAGCCAAGTCCATCGAGAACTCCATTAGCCATTTATAAGGACTCAAGGCCTCTTGGTTCGTTCTCTAACCCTCTTGTTTCATCACTGCCCTAAAATTGAATTTTGAAGTATTTTATGACAACAACATATTCAGGGCCTAAACATTCTAAATAATCCTAAATTTACTAATTGATCACCTAAGGAATTTATAATTAATTTAAAGTTAAGCTTGAGTGCACATAAGTGGGCTTTTTGTGGACTAATGGGTAATCTTTAGATCGGATATTTTTGTTACAACCACATAAAAATACCTACAATAATGATTAAACTTCATAACAGTGGCATAACAACTCATTGATGATCATATTTTTTCATCATATTATCACTTGCACTCATTAGGCTTATATCTAAATGCATATTCGATCATTTTTTAAGGCTATCATAATAATCTAAACACAGATATTTACTGCATAGAGATATGGTATTAATTTTGCAGTGGTGATAAAAGTGGTTGAAAGTCATATACTCTTAGTTAGCTTTTGTTTCTGATAACTCATGAAACTTGGATAATTGGATGATTTTCTTATCGTTGCAGTCATATGATTATTGGCTTAACCATATTGAATTTTTGCATAATCATCATTTATTTTCACTCATGCATTAACACCTATAAGTGCTCTATTCAAATTGATAAGTGTTTAATGTGGCTAATTTATCTAAGTGACATTGTGGATAAATTCTCTTAATTTCTAATTGCTATATTGTCATTAGATGAATGGATTTATTGCTCATTGTTAAAATTGGATATCTTTTGTAAATCTTCTCTTTTGTATATCTAGTTTACATATTGGTAATTCATTTATCACTTGAGGTATTGTCTATTGGCATCATCTTCTAGCACCATTAAGTTTTGAGCACTTCTTCTTGTGGTTGAGATTGTTATTCATTTATTTTTTTAGGTACCTCATTGTTCATAATTGAAGATCATCATAACTAAGTACTTAATAAACTTTTATAATCTCACTTTAAGAACACTCATATGCAACTTTGATAATCTCACTTTAAGAACACCCATATCTTGCATTTGCATCATAGGATTAGTTTCTTGCATTGATTAATCAACTTCCAAACATAAGCTTAGTCGATAGAAATATAGGCCCACCTTTCTCATCTAGGTTGAGGAGTTTAGCACCTCTTTAGTGGTTAACATAGTGACCTTGCAGTCATCAGAGCCACAATATGTACAATGCCAGAGGCATCGAGTGGTTATAACCCTAAGGGAGGTATCGTTAGCCAAGCCTCAACTTCCTTCCCCTTGGTTTCTCTCTTACAACCTACTCTAGATACCAACGTCAAAATAGTTAAGAGGAAGAATACTAGCATATGGTAATAAATATAACTAAAAATTTAATTAACTAATTAATTTTTCATTTCCCTATCCCTTGGTCTTGTTTCCCAGTCAATCATAGTCATTGCTTAGTAGTCGTTGGTCCAGTCTAATTGCCCAATCAAATTTAGTCGTTTCCCAATCAAATATAGTCGTTGGATGACCTACTCTCCCTATTTAACATGCAACCTTGATCTAGTTCTTCAACTCATCCTGACAATGAACCACACTCGTTGGTTCGAAACATGTCAGCAATATGAATTATGATGTGATTTTCGCTGAAGAGTCTTCTCATAAGGAAGGATACATTTAGAATATGCATATAACTTAAAATAAACCAAGATTTTGCATCTCACCTAGATTGTAGCATTTGCATCTCATTTAGGATAGTGAAGCATCATCAAGAGACAATTGTTCATCCGATGACTTGGTAAAAATCTATATTAAGAAACTAATCGAATCCATTTAAGGCACTAATCTTCATAATAAATCTAATCAAATAATTTAACTTGCTAACTCAACCAAGTTGTTAGGCCATTCAGTTGTGTCTCCTAGATTTGCTAGCTTCCAACAAATTTTCCATCTTCACATTTCATAGGGACTACCCCCCATAGCTTGTAGTAGGGAGACAACTATAACAAAGAGGGCAGGGATTAGAGTGACAACCCCCATCCTGAGCATTGTCGCATCATGCCTATATAGTTTAGGAAACAACATTTTATGGCGTCGTTGTCAAGGACAAATTTCTTGGCCCTTGGCATTACAACACTTTGTCATCAACCTTTCTTTTCATCATTCCTTATCTCATCAATGCCACATTTTCTGGTGTTGTTGTCGAGGATAAGTTTATCTTGTTTCGATACTTTAATGTCATTGTTCATAATCTTCTAATAATTTTCATCTTCTTAATCCATCAAAAATGACATTTTTAATCGCTTTGACATCTCATTAATCTTCTTATCAGCATAGTTTTAAAAATTGGAACCGGTGACTGGACCAATCCACTTATCAAACCGGGTTGGTCGAATCGGGACTGGTTAGATCTCAATGAACTAGTCTTTAAAAATTACATGAAAAAAACAATTTTTAAGATTTAAAACCATGATTCCAAACTAATAGAGATAAAATATGCAAAGTTTGTTCATCTATATACCAGGTAAAGGTGAATATATCAAATTGGCACCAAGTGCAATACATATCAAAAACATAATAAATAACCAATGAGGATCTCAATGGCCTCTAGGGTCCAAAAACAATGTTACAATCTATGGGGTCACTAGCCTAGTACAAGTCTATATATCAGTGATCAACATGATCACGCCTCATCATGATCAAACTCATCACCACTACTAGACCAAGGATCATCAACATGAGCTACATAAATAATCTGGTTGGGTGTTAAGGGACTCCTACAAGTCCTCTGCAACTTAGGAGTAGTGGTAGTAGTAGCAGCAAAAATAAACATCAAAACTACAAATCACTTATCAACATGATCACTCATGAAACTGATAATTGATTCAACGCTACTAAAAATGAGATCATCAACAAGAGATGCATAAACATCATCTCGCTCAAAGTCTTTAGACTTAGAATTCTCAACCTTAAAATATGTTAGAAATTGAAGTTTAACATGCCTAACTAGCGATTTTGATTTGAATGAAGGGTTCATCTCCTTAGCCTTATAATGTGGTAGAAAAATCTTAGCATCCCTAACCAATTATTTTCCTTTGAGTGAAGGGTACATTCTTGTCAAGGCCATGGTAGACGAGTTCAACAATCAATAAAATCAAAATAAACAAAGTTCAAAAATCAATGCCACCAACATCAAGGGTTTTAAAGGGCTTCATGCTCTTGATCAAACACTAATCTGATACGCTCATGCATGATAGAATCAAATGGAAACATTGCAAACCCCCAAACCATGAAATCTTGAAAACCATTAAGTCTGCTAAATTTTGAGTGAACTCTAAAATTCTAGTTTCTCCATATGAAATCCAATGAGGTCGAAACTGCTCACATCCTGAGTCATTACATCGTAATGTTAAAAATTTAAGTAAAAGGATGAAAATGGAAAATAAAGGAAATGTCACTTTTATTTTAAGAATTTAACATTACCATTGATTGTTAGTGTTTCTAGGGTTGATATGTGTGAGGCAAATGAGACGGGAGAAATGCTTTTCTTAGACAAGTTGTTGTTGGAGGGAAACAACCCCAAACTTCTCTCAAAATGGCATCAAAACTCACAAAACTGCATTATGTGGGGTCTGTAGCTGGCCTGGCAATAAACCGATCAATTTATGAAGGAACTGACCGATTTATGAAGGAATCGATCGGTTTATGGGAAAACCGACCGGTTTGATCTGGTTTTTGTGATTTTTTGGTGAAGTCGGCCCTTAAACTGGGTTTTTTCCTGGTTCAACTTGATTGCCTAATGAACAAGCCGGTTTGACCAGTGTCTGGTTCATGTCAGTCAGTTTTTAAAATGATCCTTATCACCTTGTTCACCTTTTTACACCTTTAGCACCTGGACGTTTAGGTGGCAACTCCACTTATTCATCCATTTACAAGAGCTTATACTAGAAGAAATCTTGGTAGCTTGGTTAACCCTGCTCTCAGGGCTTGGTTAAACAAATTACATTCTAGTAGGCATTCATTTTTCTCACACAAGAAGCCCTCCCTAGTATCCACTTTCTTTTCCTGACCCAAGGATATATTTTTTTTCTTTTCTTGGTACTTTATGTTGTAACATTATCTGGTTTTGATAAGTTAGTATATTAGTCAAAATAATTTTAAAAAGATAAGTTAGGATATGGATGCAAAATAAAGAAAAGTTAAAATTTTAGGCCAATTTAATGTTTTATAGGCATCCATATCAATAAAATGTTAGGTGTTAGCTTCCCTAAACAAAGAAGGCAAAAGGAAAATAAAATGCTAGGGAAGCAAAAAGAAAAGAAAGGCTTCATTTCATGTTTTATAAATGCACAGGCTACCATTCAAAATGCGCCACAAATCAATTATAAAAAATTGTTTCATGTGCAGAAGAAAAGGGAGAGGAGTAAAGATTTGCTCTAAGGTTTATATATCAATTATTTGGTATTAATCCTATTCCTAAGTTTTAAATCCCAACATTACCCCTCCGCTCACATTACCCTCCACCCACTTATCCCTAAGTTTTGACACTCCACATACATTGCGCATATTCCATATCATTCATTAAATTAATACCCGACCCCACCAAATTACCGTCACGTCATCAGTTAACCCTTCGCTACCTCTCGCTTCCTCTTCGCTCATCTCCTAAGATCCAACGACCTGCATATGATTTCGCCCCCCCCCCCCCACCATCTGAGCTTTACTTTCAGGGGGGTCTAAAATGGGTGGTATACGAAACCACGCCCACCCCTACGTGTCAGCTTCATAGCGTTTCAAACCCCCCTCGAGTGAAACCATTAACCGCTCTCCCCCCCTCCGAAAGGTTGTTTCCCTCGCTCCTGATACCACTCTCCTACCCGTTGTGCTCTCACCATTCACCTTCTGTCGCCTTATCTACTGATTAACTCCATCAAATCACATTCATTCCCTCCACATTAAGTCGTTAAGCATTCAATTTGTTTAGCCGTTAATTCAATAGATCCACACTCCTTCAACAGAAAAACCAAATCTGTTATATAAACCTCCTTTCCACTTATGAACAGGTTACTGAATCAATGCTTTATCATTGATAATTGATTTTCTATAGGTTTGCTGGATTCAATCCCGACATTTTCAAAAACCAGTGACACTCTCTTCTTGATCATTTCTATCTTTTTACCTCTTCTTTTGCCCCCAAAACCTGATTCCTCTCTGTATATTCAAGACTCCCAAGCCAGTTTCACTCCAGTTCTTAGCCTTAGATAAGATGCCTCCAAAGGACAAAGGACCAGAGGAACCTATCAATCCTCTCATCTATCCTCCCATAGATCTTCATCACATTCCTTTTGCTAACAAATATTATAAAATCCATGAGACACTCTGTGAATTCGACCTTTTGAGATGTATTGCTGGCTCGAGGACAAGTATATAGACAAGTCAGATGATATCCAACTGTGGGAGTCTAATTTACCCCACTACATTTTTCCTCGCACCCACAGCTCCCCAGATTTTATTAGAAAGTGTCATGCATTATATCTTCCAAGCCAAAGGGCCATTGTTACCCCCACTGGAGAAATTTTGTTTACCATTACTCCTCAGGCCATAGACCAGATGATGCAGGCCCCCACAGTAGAGAATGCTACCCCATTTTCCTATGAAGCACTGATTGAACTATACCAGAAATTGGACTTTACCAAGAGGGCCAAAACCTTGGAATTTTTCTTAACAAAAGATGCTTCATTGCCAAAGAAAAATCCTCCCTATCTCTCCTCTATTTTCCCTGATAGAGTCAAGTAGATTATCACAGTTGTTTCCTACCTCCTTGGCTACTACTCTGACCAATGGATAGATGAGGCCATCATAGGATTTTTGTCCATTTTCTCTATTGATTCCAAACCCTCTATTGTGTTTAACTTCAGCCAATTTCTTGCAAAGTCAATTCATCAACAAACTATCAAATTTCCAACTGATGAGGTATCCAAGTATGCCTCTGTGCTAGTTTACATGTTCTTATACTTTCAGGGGGAAAACATCAACCTTTCCTTGCAAAAGTTGGATGAAAAAGGAAACCAGTAGTTAGTCATCTTTTGGACTACTCTGGTCATGAAGGAACAGAAGGAGTACACTTATAAACAGTTTACAGAGATGTTTTTTCATCCAGCAATAGGTCTCCTAAGCAGTAGAATAGAACCAAGGATCAGTGAGGAAATAAGAAAGGTGTTGCAGCTGTCAGATCAAGTTCAGACAAGGGACTGGTACCTCTACGAGAACTATATAGAATTAAGAATATTTGGATGTGAACTCGCACCTTACAAGCTACCCAAATTCCTCCCAATGAGGATTTTTGCTTTGGAGTACATAAGACAGATGATCAATATGGATGAAATCCACTTTGTTGCTGCCAAGAAGAAGTCCCAATTTAAAATCAAAACACAGATTGGCCCCTTCATTTGCAATAGTAGGGTAGCAGGGGAAGAAGCAGATAAGCTCTTGAAGGAAATGTAGTTCAACCTTAGCTTTACCTGGTCATATGATCCATTAGGGATCATTTCTAAATTAAGAGTAGAAACCAAGTCTACTCCTTACTTTCACACATCCAGACCAGAGATAGAGAAGTAAAAGAATCAGTTAGAATGGGTTGAGAATACCCTACAAGAGGCAGAAGAACAACAGGTATCATCATCTACAGTGCAGACTCCTACCATGCAGGAGAAAACAGCCAAGAGAAGCAGAGAGGAAGAGTCCCCTTTAGGGACTGACATTTTTAGTGAAGGATTTAAGATCATGTACAGAAAGAAGGCCAAGCTTAGTTCTAGACTAAGCCTCAGCAAATATTCAAAGCAGCAGACCATTATCACCACTAATGAGCCACTTGTTTCCTCATTAGTGGGTGATTAGACAACACAGTCTCCCACCACCTCCATAACTTCACAAGAGCAGCAAAAAATTATGCAGATAGGCACATCTACTTCAGGGAAACATAGAAGATTATAATGGACATCTTCAAGGAGATAAAAGTCAGGAATGAAGCCTTGAAGATTAACACCTACAACCAGTTCTGGAAGCAGACTTCTGGTGCTCAAAGCAGGCTGTTGTCAGCCTTTGATTCAAAAAAAGGAAAAATGAAAATGGCATTCCTCCAAGCACAATTTCCCTAGCCCAAGGCAGCATCAGACTACAAGAAGACAACCTTTGAGTTTGATGTAAAGGATATACATCCCATTGACCAAATGGAGATGCATAAGCAGACTGGGGAAATTATATTTTCAACTGTCACTAACACTGTTATGACTTTATCAAAACTGCAAGTTACCTTAGTAAATGTCCAATCACAGCTAAATATGGAGAAGGTCTCTGCACTTGCCAAAGACACTAGGATTAAAACCCTGGAGGATTTGGTAATCAAATTAGGTTATGACCATTCAAACATCAATTATGGAGAGGAACTTGTGAAGAAAAAGAATTTAGACATAGTAGCATTGAGGAAGCAATTAAAACTGCCAGCTACAAAAGATTCTCTAGCTAAGGGTATTGAAGGGACAGAGACACAAAAGGAAGATATGATGAACCTCATCATAGAGCAGAGTGCACAATTGAAGTATATGGAGACAGAGATGGATAATCTGATTAAAGAAAAGGAGAAAGCTGCTAAAAACATTGTTTTCCATTTGGAATCACTTCCTGTCACAGCCATTCCTACAATGATATCTGCTACAACAAGTACAGGATATGCTGCAAATTAGTTGGCCAATGCAGTACAAAACATGTCTCTCCAGACTGAAGAGATCAAAAAGCTGCAGGACCAAGTGAAACTTCTAGAGGATCATCGCCAGAAATCTGAGATTTTTCATGCAGCAGAGCTTCAGAGAGCTCAAAATCAGATAGAGGCATGGAAGAAGTCAGCAGTTGAGTCTTCTATTGGCTCTACACTGGGTCATGTTAAAGAAATCATCTGGAATAATATTATTGAAGAGATAGATGAAATCTGGCCATGTATCCAGATTATTTTTTAGCAGAAGGAACTCATGGAGAAAGCAAAGCAGACCATTGCCAATATCAATGCTCAACTGGGAGAAATGCCTGCTACAGCCAACAACATCATAAAGTTCCTCAATTCTAAAAATAGATATGAGCTAGATGATCTAGGAGTGGATGACAGAACAGAAACCATCCTGGAGGTGAAGAAATTTCTGACAAAGAAGAACTTAGTTGTACAACTGACATAGAAGTGTCACATTCTAGATGTTGCGGTCAATAGGTTTTTCACAAGGATTGATGCATTGAACAAGAAGGGTCTGCCTTCACTGTTTGTAATCAATGATAAATTAATGACCAGGGAAGACTACATGAAGAAGCTTTAGGACATTGCCAAGGATACAACTAAGTCCTCCAATATCAAAGGTTCTATGACAGGCAGAGCATTTTACGAAGCCATCAACAACATAAGTTTTATTCAACATGAGATAAAACATATTTTCACAATTAAACCCACTTTTTCTCGGTATACTGAGGTAGATGAAATCTACTGCAAGGTAACCAAGATAGTTGTTCTAGATGAAGAAAGGTGGGAAAAGTTGTGTGAATTTCAGGATTAAAGGACAGGTCAACTTCACTAGCGCAACACCCAAATAGTGGCCACTTAGCAATTGCTCTCCTTCATAACAGGGCTAGATGTTTACATTCATTCCTTTTGATCGAATTACTTCTTTTTCTATTAGTTTTAAGTAATAATAGAATGTCGTGTCACTCAGGCATTTATTGTAATATTTTGTAATTTTGTTTAAATACTTCATTCTATCAAAGTATTCAGGTTAAACCCTTGAACTAGTTATCACACAAATTTGTACTAAGCTGGAACATTTTTGAGATAATAAAAGATAATGGATTTGCCTCATATGGTCTGTCTCTCAATGAGTTGTTTTCATCTAGTTTTTCATTATGTCTTCTTCATATAATTAAATCTTTTATATTTATCTAATTTAAAACTTATTGAATATCAGTTTCATTTTGAATCCGTTGTGAAGTTGCATTTAAATAAGAGATTAATTTGCAGAGCTATCTGTTATTGTAAATTCTTATTTGAACTTAAATTGCACTAGATTTCTATAATAGTTTAATTATATTTTTTTGATCAAGGAAACATTGTTTTCTTGATTTCTACTTGTAAATGATTAAATACTCAGTTTTAATATTAAATCAATTATACATCTACACATTCTTCTTATCCATCCACTTAAAATCAAAATAACCATGTGTATGTAAAAAACAACCATTTGTTTTATTAAGAATCTTTCTAAGTTTAAAGCACTTGTTTATAAACAGTTCACTGTGGTGAGCACCAGTATTGCAGCAATAACGCTGCAACTCTTGGGGCTTCCTACTTTACTTTTATCAACCCAGTAGTTCGTAACAAACTTAGAAGCGACGGTGCTGTATGCACAAGTACTAGTTCTTACTACAGGCTGTCACTTGGCCAGCTGGCGCAAGATCACTAGGAGCTCGAGCCAACTTCTATGAATTCTAGAAGAAGCTTTAAATGTGATGGAAGAAGGGAAACCTTACTCTACAGAAGCTATTCTACTTGCAGAAAGAGAAGGAAGACTGAAATGTGAAGTAACCCTAGCAAACCCTAATTAACCAATTAACCCTACTTTTGCAGAAAGAGAGATGAAAAACCATAAAATGAATGCCACTACCTACTTAGGAAGTAAACAACATCTATTCAAGCTATTTCTAGAAGGAAATGGGAAAAAACATCTTTTTGGGTTTTTATGTATTTTATATGAAATTGTTATGCATGTAATTTATCTGTTTGTGGATGTGGCAGCGATTAGGTGGCGATGGAAGGCGACTTTGGGTTTTGAAGAGGTGTAGGAAGGTGTGGAGGGGTCCTAGGAGGCCTCTGGTAATCTTCTGGAGGCTTTCTCTGCAATTGGACTTCAAAAAGTCACTTACAGGAAATTCTACAGGAGGCTGCAGGGGATCTACAGGAGGATCTACAGGAGGATGCTGAGGGTTGTTTTTAGAGGTTTTAAAGGTGGAAAAATGGTGGGAAAGGGTAGCTGAAGATTAGAGGGAGGTGTTGAGGTGTCTGAATTTCATCAAGGAGGATTAGGAAAGAAAATGATGGTTGGATTTGTTCAAGAGACGAGAGGAAAGCTTATGAGAAAAGTGCAGAAATTAGGGCAGATTTGTGAAGGGCTGTGAATGACCTGTGAAACATGTAGCAAAAGAGATGGTGATGGCTGCTTTGTTGGCTTATTATGAGCAGATACGTACTGTAAGAGAGTTGCAAATAAAATACTGAAACTGAGCAAGAAAATAACTAGCTGCCCCAAAAAAAACAGAACTATATCTCATGTTAACCTAAATTCTGATTTTGGAAAATAAAATGCTGAACAATGCTATATGGAAAGGAAAGCATGGAAAGAGATTTATTGTAGAAACATAAATGAGTATGGAAAAATGGATCTGAAGCAAAACATTAACCTCTGAATCAAACTATAACACTAGAAATTGCATGGAGGAAACAAAATTGTGTTTTTGTGGCAACAAGAGTGTCTTGACCTCAATCATGGTCCCAAAGGAAGGAAAGGAGGTCAAGGCTCTATAGATGGCCTTTTTGTATCTTTGCCTATCACTATTTAACCTACTTCAGCAAACTGAAATGGAAACAGCTATGTAAATCACCAAAAAGCAACCTATTTTACTAAGGAAGAAATATATCTAACAACAACTAATTCATGAACTGCAACAAAATATATAAATACAAAACAAAAGGTGTTGGGCAGCTTGGGTTGGGCCCTAACCCAAGAGCTTCAGCCCTCTGGAAGAACTCAGGGCTGGCTCAGAAAAGATTTCATCTTCATTATCAAAATAATAGTCACATTACATAAAACTGTTCACAAAAGTAAGCTCGAAATGAGTTGAGCAAGAGCTGCAACAAAAGTGCAAAAATTTGACTAACATCCAACTAAACTACTAAGGCCCTAAGCCCCCCTATTTATACAGCTGGAGCCCCCAACATCTCTCCTAAAATCAAGGAGGCTTGGCTCCCAAGACTATAGATAGACAGCAGTTCTTCTTCACTTGCTCGGTTGCCACTTTGATGCATTGATGTGGCTGCTTGTGCTCTGAGCTTCCTGAAGGAGGATTCAAAGTAGGGGGTCATAAATGACGGGGACACCCTCCTGTAAATCCTCTCCCTTTTCTTCCTCGCATATTGGCTGCCAATTGCTCATTAAACCTTTGACTTTGTCTCAAAATTGACCAAAAATTTGCATAAAGCACACATTAGACTTCCTGGCATAATGACTAACCCAATTCACTCTATTAGCATAAATATAATCAAAAACATGCAATAAATTAATGAGAATGGTGGATTAAGCTAAGTTAGGAGGCAAAATGAGCCCATATAATTACCCATTTCTGGGGCTCATCATCAGCCTCCTACTGAATGTGTTGCTCATCCTCTGAGCAACTAGTCCATCTCTTCATCTTTGATGGCCCTGATGGCCTCCCTGACATCCCATGCCTCTGATGTGAGATCCTCTTCCCTATCATGGAATCCAGCCTTTCTGTCCACCTCTTCCCACTGCTGTCTTGCTGTCTTTCTTCTTCATCCTTTGTGCCCTCTAGCAGTCCTAGCAGCAGTGGGGGACTCAACTTGAGGCCAATCCAATTGGCCCTCAAACTCTGCATAGAGTGCTTGTACAGTGGCACTCTCCTCAATGCTTCTTTCATCCTGGCTGGGGAGTGATACTCCCTGATCTGCAAGCTGTGTGGCAGTGTATTCCACCTCCTCATGCAGGCATGAATGCAGTCATCTCCAAGCAATCTTTCCATGTCCTCAAAATGTGCAATAGCCTGGGCCTGATCATTGATGTACTTAGGGGCCCTTTGAGGATCATTTGCAAGTAGCTGGTGTGTGCTAATGAGAGCCATAGGGTCTGATGGCTCTGCTCTAATCATTAGGGGCTCATTTTGTTCTTTTGCCATCAACTTCTTGACTTTTGTGGCCCTTTTCTCCTCATGACTCATCCATGATGCCATGGCCATCAGTTGCAAGTCCCCTAACCTAGCATTGGGGTCCCATAGGTTCATATCAGTGAGGGCCATGTTATGCAAATAAAACTCTGCCAACTTTGCCTTGTCTTCTACTGAACTGTGATCACATAGGTCCATGAACTGTCTATAATCCTAAAAAGGCATGGTGCCTCTTTGTGCCAAGGTCTTGATCTGAAACTGTAGCCATTGGTCTTTGAGGTATACTCCATATGATTTTGTTGGTGTCCTGCACTGTAGTGCCTCCATAGACCAACTGGCCATGCATGCCAATTGTGTGTCCTTTTCTTGCAGCTGTTTTCTTAACATTTCATTTTCTGCTTCCAAGTGAGATCTTCTGATTGCTTCTATATGTCTTACAGTGCTCAACTCCTGACCCATTTCTCTAAGCTTTCTCTCCATGTGGCCAATGTCTTCCACCCCTTTGGACTTGGAAATTTGCATCCATCTATGGCTCCTTACTCTTTCTTTCTCTAGCTCAAAGAAAAGTGGGACTGCAAACTTCTATGGGATGAATTTTCCTCCCTCGAGGAGATTGTAATAAGAGCCCAAACTAGGCTGGGGGTCAAGTTCTTGAATCTCTATTGTTTCATCCTTCCCCTTGTCCTGCTCTTCTGCCCTTTTCTCAAGTTTCTCAGTATCCTGTAGCTTTGTTAGGGTTTCCTATAGAGCAGTTTGTGCCCCCTATAGGACTGTTTTTGAGTTCTGTAGTTTTATTCTTTCCTTCCAAGTGGAAGATCTAGGACTTCCTCTTTCATAAGTAATGGGGGTTTTGGATGGAGATTCTTCCCTTTTGATAGTAGGGGAATCTTCAATTATGATAGGCTCTTTTGAGGATGGTTGTGGTTTCCCTATTTTAATTCTTGTGATTTTTCGAGCCCTGAAATACATTGATGGTTGCCTTTTCCTCTTTTGTTTGGGTTTAACTGGGGTGCTGAGGGCAGCAAGAACAGTTGTTGCTTCCCTTTCTAGTGTCTCAAGAGACACTTATGTCTTCTTTGTCCCTTTTTCCTCTTCTTTTGTCTTTTCTACCTCTGCTAGCTTTGTTTCCTCTAACTTTGTTTTGGTTTCCTTCTCATCTTGTTTAGTTTCTTCCTTCTCTACTTTAGTATTTTTCTTCTCTGTTTTAGTCTTTTTCTTCTCTGTGTTAGGTTCTTCCTTTCCTGTTTTGGTCTTTTCCTTCTCTGTTATAGTCTTTCCCTTCTCTGTTTCAGTTTTTTCCTTCTCTGTTTCAGTTTCTTCCTTCCCTGTTTTGGTGTCTTCTCCCTCTGTTTGCTCCTCAGTTTCCTCCCCTTCTTCTTCTTGTTGTTCCTCCCCCTCACTTTCAGAAGGACTGTGGTCATATGTGAGGGCCTTTATATCATCTTCTCTTGTCATATTTCTGAAGACTTCCCAGGCTATTGGGATTGTGAAGGTGTGGAGGGCTTCTTCCACCAGCAATTTAATTAGTCCATGGTGAGCCAATTGGTCTAGACCTCCTGCCTTCAATTTAATGCTGGAATCTATAAGGGACTGTAGGAGAAAATAGGGAATACTGAGTTTTTGGGGTGTGGGAATATCCATGCCATATCTCAGCTCATGCAAAAGTCTGAAATGGTAACCATAAACTATGCTATACCTCCCTTCACAGGAAATGTACTTGATAATTTGGTAACTGACCTCATCCCAAGGGTAAGGTATGCTTGTCCTCCTGATGCCATTTTTGTCCTCTACAAGATGCTCATTTGGTTGGAAGAAGGTTTTCTTGGCAACTTGACCCAGTGGCTTCTCTTCTTTACTCCAAGGTAATCCAAGTGGAAGACTGGTAACCCTACTGATAAAATCTGGGGTGATTTCCATGGTGAGACCCCTGAAAGTAACAGTGGCATGGGTCTTTGAGTGTGGTACCAAGGACAGGGCAAACTCCTGAGTCACTTCTTCATCATACCCACGAAGTTTTTCGAAATATGGCATCCAATTGGCTCTGGTAAAAATGGCTACTACCTCGGGATGTTCATGGAGCCTGAATGAGTTTAGAGGTTCCTTCCTCACGAATCCCCCTGTCATTATGTTTATAATCTTTTGGAATACCTCAGGTGGAGAAGGAGACAACAATTTTTCAAAAATTGGAAATAGAGAAAAAACTGTGTTTTTCTTTAAGAAACAGGCAGGCTTTTTAATGCAATTCTTCTTCTTTTTCAGGCTTAATTCTTCCCTAAAATTGCATCACTCCTTGTATATATGAATATCCAAGGTGGATTTGTACAGAGCCTACCTCTTCAAGCCCGAATTTGAATGAAAATCTTGTGTTTCCTCCTGTAAAACTGCTTAGTGGCCCTCCTGTAGAAATAGCTAGAGGTTCTCCTGTAGAATTTGTTACTGCTCCTGTAGAACCCAATAATGCTTCCTGTAGAACCTAATAAGAGGAGGATTTCTGAAAACGACAGAGAGCGATGGTTTTGAGGTGATGGAGGTGGTAGGGAGCTCGCTACAGTTGTGGGGACAATGATAAAATGGAAACAAAGGTCGAGAGAGCGTACTTATGCTTACTGGAGATATTTCCAGCGATGAGGTGAGGTGGAAAAAAGGGTACGTTACCATTATTCGGACCATTGGTCCCCACTGCCATGTCATCATGAGTCTTCATGCCTTCTGCCCGCTCACTTCCCATCATTTGCATTGGAGTTCAACATCCACCACTACCTGCCTTTTTGGATTTTTCATGAGTTGACTAAACACACGTGTGGTGGGATGTCCAGATGAGCACAGTCGAACTGGATGAGGGTGGCCAGTTAACTGGCCACCTTTCTGGTTTAATCCCAACCATTTCATTCGTTCATGCAGTTTTTGAATTATACATATGCAATAGAGGAGAGGGTTAGACACTTACCTGCAGGTCGAATGCTCATGCTGCTAGGTTTTGTTGTTGTTGCATGCTTGGATTCCAGTGCTGCATACATGTATCCCTTCTTCTATATGCTTGTTTCTTCTTGAAATATGCTCATTTGTCTTGTACAGGTGCCTTTTCACTGAATCCTACTTCGGTCATCCTCTGCATTCCTGTGGCTGCACCTCTTTCATTGTTGGAGCTTGATTTTAAGGGGATCAGCTGCTACAGGAATTCTACAGGAGCTCCTGTAGCTGCTTCTCCCTCTAAAATTTTTAGCTGATGTTTGTGCAGGGAGCTGTGAGGATGCTACTGAAGAATCTGATGGTAATGGAGAGGGATTTGGTAGGCTGCAGGTGAGTTGTAGAGGTGTTGTTCTTTTTATTTCCTCATTTATTTTTATTTTATTTTTAAACTGGTGTTTTTTCTGCAGGAAGGAAAGAAATAAATGGAAATGAGGTGGTGCAGGTGTGGTATGGAAGGCTAGGATGGTGGATAGCTATAGGATGGCCTACAGGCTCTTTATGAAAATTCCCAGCTCTTCAACTACTTTTAAACTTCATTTCGAGCTCTCTGTGATTTCTACAGGAGCCTCCTGTAGAACACACAGGGCCTCCTGTAGGATGCACAGTCTTCAGAAAAAACATAGAGAAGTGAAAAAAAGTCAAAAATGATGGAGAGGAATATAGAGGATGTGTGATAGAGTTTGTGGCATGTCCCCTTGCTTCTTGTGGTCCATCTGTAACCTGCGATGCATTTTAAAAGTCAATTTCCTCTTCCTTTTTTCTCTTTTTTTTCTTCTTTTTTTCTTTTTTTTTTTTTGAAAAGACAACTAGGGCACCTCCAGGAGGTTTTCACCCCGGGATCTTTTTCTCTTTCCCTTTTTTTTGTTTTTTTCATCACTGGGTTGCCTCAAAAGAGTTTTTCAACCCCATGATGGGACTCAAGCGCCTCATAGAGGTTTTCACTTGAGTCCTTATTATTTTTTCTTTTTTTTCAGTGAGTGGGTGGAGTGGAGACTGAGACTTGCTCCACTACCAACACGGTTTTAGTCATAACTTCAATGAATTCTCGCTTGGAGAGGGGCTTCTTGTAGATTTTCAACCTATGCCCATTGACAAGCATGGGGATGGCTTCCTCATTAATGGTTTTGATCAAAACCGAACCATTGTCATTGCATTTTTCTACAGTGTAGGCTCCCAGACATCTTGTCCTCGGCTTGCCCTTGAAATCTTTATACCTTGAGTCATAGAGCAGCGCCCAATCTCCTGCTTGGAATTTCTTCTCCTTGATATTTTTGTCATGCCATATCTTCCTCTAAATCCAGACTACCTCTGTGTGGAGAAAGGCCTACAATCTCTGTTCATCCAATCCATTGAGCTGGAGTAGCCTTTCACTTTGTGCATGGCTGAGGTCTAGGTCTAGCTGCGCTGTCATCCTTAGTGTATTGTATTCAAATTCTATTGACAGCAAATCCTTCTTCCCATAAACCAATTCATAGGGTGTGAACCCAGTCGTGGTCTTCCATGTGGTGTTGTAGGCCCAGGTGGCCTCAACCAATCGGTCTGCCCAATCTTTTCTGCTACTGCTCACTACCTTGGTCAAAATTCCTTCCAAAGCTCTGTTAGTGACTTCCACCTGTCCATTGGCTTGTGGATGGTAAGGGGTGGAAGTCCTGTGCTTGATTTTATGATGTGTGAGCAGGTCTTCAATTAGATTGGAAGTGAACTGACTGCCTTGATCTGTAACTAGTTCTCTTGGATACCCGAACTTATAGAAGATGTTCTCTCTTAAAAACTCAGCTACTTTTTCTTCTGTTGCTGCCTTGATTGCCTTTGTCTCTACCCATTTTGTCAGATAATCGGTGCACACAATGATGTATTGTTTTTGTTTTGAAGGAGGGTTGATAGGACCCACAAAGTCCATGCCCCACTTCTCAAATGGCTCAAAAGTCACTTGAGGTTGCATGGGCATCTCATCCTTTGGAGTAGGTTTCCCCATCCTTTGGCACCGATCACATTGGCTGATATATCTCTTCACATCTTGATGAAGAGTGGGCCAATAGTAACCTGCTTGCAAAATTTTGAAGGCGATTCCTTTTGCTGCAAAATGGCCTCCACAAAGCCCGTCATGACAGGTCAGGAGAATGTCAAAAACTTCCTCCTCCCTGACACATCTTCTTAAGATCTGATCTGGGCCAAGTTTGAAGAGATTGCCCCTAATCCAGGTGAAAGGGGTGCTTTTCCTTACAATCTTTCTCTTCTCTTTTGAGGACAGGTGTGGTGGGAACTATGCTGAAACCAAGTAATTTGCTATATCATCAAACCATGGAGAGAGTACTAAGATAGCAAATAGGTGTTCATCTGGCATTTTATCATACAGCATTCCTTCCTCACCTACAAGCAAATTTACTCTAGACAAAACGTCAGCAACAACATTTTCTTTACCAGGGTTATCAACAATGGTTAAATCAAACTGCTGCAATAAAAGCAACCACCTAATAATGCAAGCATTTACATCTGGTTTGTTCATTAAATACCTAATTGCAGCATGATAGGTTGTATACAAAGGTTTATTTAAGGAATGTACTACAACTAGGAGTTCCTTCTTGGTCACTGTGTAGTTTAACTCTACCTTTGGCAAATTTTTACTTATGAAGTATATGGCATAAGGTAACTTTTCATTAACTTGCCCTAAGGCTACTCCTATTGCTTTGTTCAAAGCATCTGTGTGAATGTGGAAAGGTAGGGCCCAGTTTGGGCCTCTGAAAATTGGGGCAGTCACAAGTTTGCTTTTCAAGGTATCTAAGGCTTCTTGACAGTTTTCAATCCATATGAACTCGAATCTTTTCCCAAAAGACCAAACAACGGAGAGGCTAACTTACTGAAATCTTTAATGAATCTTCTGTAATATCCTGCTAAGCCTAGGAAACTTCGGACATCTCTCAACTTTTGAGGAGGCAGAACCCTTTGGATGATGGCAATTTTGTTGGGGTCCACCTGCAATCCTTGTTGAGATATTGCATGACCTAGCACGGTCCCTTCAGTCATCAAGAATTCACATTTTTCCGGACTGAGGGACAGGTTCATCTCAATACACTTGTCCAAAACTTTTCCTAGGTTAGATAAAGCTTCCTGAAAGTTAGAACCATAAGGAGTACAATCATCCATATATATTTCCATTACATCATGAACCAGTTCAGAAAATATACTCAATACTACTCTCTGGAAAGTGGTGGGAGCATTGCACAAAAAAAAAGGAAGGACCCAATATGCAAAGGTACCCCAAGGACAAGTGAAAGTGGTCTTATCTTCGTCTTCTAAGCTGATTTGGATCTAATTGTACCCGTTGAACCCATCTAGGAAGGAGAAAAAAAATTTCCGGCCAGACCATCTAACACTTGATCCATGAAAGGCAAAGGAAAATGGTCCTTTTTAGTGGCCTTGTTCAGTTCCTAATAGTCGACACAGATTATCCAATTACCATTTTTCTTTGGCACTAGCACCAAAGTAGAGACCCATTCATTGTCAGATATGGGGTAGATGAATCCTCTATCCAGTAACTTTTGCAATTCTTACTTGACAATGTCTTTAAGGGCTGGATTCATCCTCCTTTGAGGCTGCCTGACTGGTTTGCAATCTTCCTTAATGTAAATGTGATGAGTACAAACTGAAGGGTGCACTCCCTTCATCTCCTTATAGCTCCAGGCGAAGGCATCTAAATGGTTTCTCAATAAGCTACACAGTTCCTTCTCCTGGGAGGTGGATAGGGATGAGTTGATTTTCAAGGTTCTTTCTGGGCCGAACTCTATGTTCTTAACACAGAGAGAGGTCGGGTCGGCCACACAGAAATCAGCTAAGGGATTGTCTTGGGTTTCTTTCACCAGATATTCTAATGACAAACTACTGGGGGTGAATTCTGAATTAAATTTTCAATGATATCATCCTCATCCTGCGATTTCCCCCCCATGGTAGTTTCTACTACACACAGTGGTGCAGCATAGACTTCATCCTCATCCTCCTCCTCCAACCAGAGAGGTAGATCATGTTCTAGCAAAGGTTGGGTAGGAGGGTATAGGATTAGCTGCTTGGACATATGCCTGTTCTTGATTGTCATGTTCCCAGCTCGACAGCTGATGTAGGCATCTGTAATAGCCAACCAGGGTCTTCCCAGGATGAGAGGATACCCAGTGAGCTTTGCCTTCGGCTAGAGAACTAGGAAATTAGCAGGGTACTCCCAAGAATCAATGGAGACCATCACATCCTCCAAAATCCCCTCAGGGGTCATGGTGGAGCGGTCTGCTAGCTGTAGTACTGTCGTGGTCTTTCTCAAGGAGCCCTAGAGTTTGAGCTTGAGCATGGTGTCCTTGGTCATCACATTAATGGCAGCTCCCAAATCAATCAAGGTATGTGGTATCATGGTACCATTGATGTGGACATCAACTATTTGGCTTCCAGGGTCTAAATATTTCGGACAGATTACCTACCCCAACATTAGGTCGGACAGTTGTCCTATGACATTAATGGTTGGGGCATCTCTCTTGCACCTACCTGGATGCCTAAAGCACTTCTCTTTGATCATATTATTGTATATCGGCACATCCTTTATGGCTTGGAGAAGTGGTATCTTTACACATAATTGTTTCAATTCTCCCAGAAGTTCAGTCTCTTCTGGGGTAGGCTGGGTTGTCTCGGATAATCTCTTAGGAAATGGTGGAATTGCTTTCGGTTCACTTTCCTCTTTATCTTCCTCATCCTCCTTAGGGGGAGGCTGGCTATCTAGGATAACCTTCCCAGATCGCAGTTTAATCTCCTGAATCTCCACAACATAGGTTGGGCACGATGGTTCCCCACTATATACTTGCTGAGCTTGTCTGTTGTTCGGGTTCGAGTTCGGTTGAGTAGGAATTTAGGGTTGCCTTAGTGGAGCAGGAGGCAATGGTTGAGGTTGAGCAAGTGGTGGAGGCAAAAGAGCGAGAGGAGAGTTGTACTGGGGCCTCCACCCCTGATGAGATGCATTCCACTAAGGTTGTGGCTGAGCATAGGAGTGAAATGAATGAGTGGCTGGCTGGGCATGATATTGAGATGGATATGACCAAGGAGGAGGTGTGGACCAGGAAGGATGAGCAGGGGGACCCCAAGAAGGTATGGAAGTGGCTTGATTGGGGTTGTAGTATACCTGAGATGTCCCTTGCATTCCCTATTGGTATGGTCTAGGTCCATGTGGCCTCCTTTGGTTCATGAAATAGAGTGGTTTAGTGGCTCCTTCGGCCCCTTGATATACTACGTTAAGTCTGGGCAAGGAAGGACACTTATCTGTAGAATGATCTTCTTCACAGACTGAACAAACCTCTATAGAGTTCAATGGACATTCGTTCCTAGGATGCCTTCTGGTGCACCTAGGACAAAAAATCGCTAAAGCTCTCTCTGCTTCCTCTTATTTCCTTTTGATATGCAAGGTATCCATTTGCATGGCAAGAGTTTGCAGCATCTCACTCTTGAAGTCTTCCAGCGTGTTTCCAAGTTCACCTTTGAGAGATGAACTGGATGAGGAGGTACTGGCTGTGGGTTGACTCCCCCTACCTCTCTTTTTGGCTGCCCTAGAATGGTTTCTAAAAACAGTCTTTATGTCTTCATAAGGTAGTTGGTAGATGTCTCCCCCAGCCAGCAAATGGAGGGGGTGTAGAAGGTCTTCCGAAATTCCCCTGAGCAGGACCAACTTCAGAGATTTGGGGTCAAGTGTGCACCTGGCCCTTTTATAACTGAGCTAGAACCTCTCTTCACAATCTTCCAAAGATTCATCACTTCCCATGGTCATTCAGAAGATTTATTCCTTGGTATCTTTTGACCTACAGTAGTCTTTATATTTGTCATTAAAGGTTTGCTGCATTTGAGCCCAAGTTGTGCTGCTATTGCCAGGTAACCCCATGAACCAACGCAATGTTGCATCCTTGAGGTTAGAAGGAAACAGTTTCAACTTCTGCTCATCCTCTACATAGTCATAGGTTCGACAGATAACAGCAAACTCAAACAGGAAGGTGTCAGGATCTTTTGTAGTCAATCCATGGAAGTGAGGTAGGGCTGAAGGGCTTATGTTCTTCATTTTAGTGTCCCTGTTGGTCTCTCGGATGGGAAAGGTACCCTATATTGTTTCTCCATTCCCCCTAGCATTTATGTTTTCAGCCATTGTCTCAGGAGGGATGTTTTCTTCCTCTTCTTCTCCTATAGGTTCTTCAAATATCTCTAGTTGTTCCCCTAAAGGTTCTTCTAGATCACTGCCACCGAAGAAGAGAGAAGGGTGGCTTTGTGATGTGGTGGGGGTGTTGGGTAGGAATTTCCCTGAATTATCTCTGTTCCTACGAGGCATGAAAGGAAATCTCTTTTTGGGTGATTTTTGTTTTTCTGCTTGTACCTGCAAAACTGAAATTGATTGAACAAACAAATTGCAACTACTGAAATGAACTTGTTGAAAGGAAATTGCAGAATTGAAATGAAAGCAAGGAAATGACTAATCTGGAATGAAAATTGCATAATTGAAAGGGCTAATCTACTTTTGCTGAAATGGAAATTGCAGAATTGAAATGAAAGCAAGGAAATGTAGAAATTGAAAGAAACAACTACTCTACTTTTTCTTAAATGAACTACTTAGCAGAATGTTGCAGTAGAAAATAGAAGAAAAGCAGTAATCACAAAATACTTTGACGCTTCCCCGGCAACAACGCCAAAAAGTGGTGAGCACCAGTATTGCAGCAATAATGCTGCAACTCCTGGGGCTTCCTACTTTACTTTTATCAACCCAGTAGTTCGTAACAAACTTGGAAGCGACGGTGTTGTATGCACAAGTACTAGTTCTTATTGCAGGCTGTCACTTGGTCAGCTAGCGCAAGATCACTAGGAGATCGAGCCAACTTCTATGAATTCTAGAAGAAGCTTTAAATGTGATGGAAGAAGGGAAAGCTTACTCTACAGAGGCTATTCTACTTGCAGAAAGAGAAGGAAGACTGAAATGTGAAGTAACCCTAGCAAACCCTAATTAACCAACTAACCCTACTTTTGCAGAAAGAGAGATGAAAAACCATAAAATGAATTCCATTACCTACTTAGGAAGTAAACAACGTCTATTCAAGCTATTTCTAGAAGGAAATGAGAAAAAAAAAAAAAAACATCTTTTTGGGTTTTTATGTATTTTATGTGAAATTGCTATGCATGTAATTTATCTGTTTGTGGATGTGGCAGTGATTAGGTGGCGATGGAAGGCGACTTTGGGTTTTGAAGAGGTGTAGGAAGGTGTGGAGGGTTCCTAGGAGGCCCTTGATAACCTTCCAGAGGCTTTCTCTGCAATCGGACTTCAAAAAGTCACTTACAGGAAATTCTATAGGAAGCTGCAGGGGATCTACAGGAGGATGCCGAGGGCTGTTTTTAGAGGTTTTAAAGGTGGAAAAATGGTGGGAAAGGGTAGTTGAAGATTAGAGGGAGGTGTTGAGGTGTCTGAAGTTCATCAAGGAGGATTAGGAAAGAAAATGATGGTTGGATTTGTTCAAGAGACGAGAGGAAAGCTTATGAGAAAAGTGCAGAAATTAGGGCAGATTTGTGAAGGGCTGTGAATGACCTGTGAAACATGTAGCAAAAGAGATGGTGATGGCTAATTTATTGGCTTATTATGAGCAGAGATGTATTGTAAGAGAGCTGCAAATCAAACACTGAAACTGAGCAAGAAAAGAACTAGTTGCACTAAAAAAAACAGAACTATATCTCATGTTAACCTAAATTCTGATCTAGGAAAATAAAATGTTGAACAATGTTATATGGAAAGGAAAGCATGGAAAGAGATTTATTGTAGAAATAGAAATGAGTATGGAAAAATGGATCTGAAGCAAAACATTAACCTCTGAATCAAACTGTAACACTAGAAATTGCATGGAGGAAGCAAAACTGTGTTTTTGTGGCAGCAAGAGTGTCTTGACCTCAGCTCATGGTCCCAAAGGGAGGAAAGGAGGTCAAGGCTCTGTTGATGGCCTTTTTGTATCTTTGCCTATCACTATTTAACCTACTTCAGCAAACTGAAATGGAAACAGCTATGTAAATCACCAAAAAGAAACCTATTTTACTAAGGAAGAAATCTATCTAACAGCAACTAATTCATGAACTGCAACAAAATATATAAATACAAAACAAGAGGTGTTTGGCAGCTTGGGTTCAGCCCTAACCCAAGAGCTTCAGCCCTCTGAAAGAACTCAGGGCTAGCTCAGAAAAGATTTCATCTTCATTATCAAAATAATAGTCACATTACATAAAACTGTTCACAAAAGTAAGCTCGAAATGAGCTGAGCAAGAGCTGCAACAAAAGTGTGAAAATTTGACTAACATCCAACTAAACTACTGAGGCCCTAAGCCCCCCTATTTATACAACTGGAGCCCCCAACAGCTCTCCTAAAATCAAGGAGGCTTGGCTCCCAAGACTAGAGATAGACAGCAGTTCTTCTTCACTTGCTCAGCTGCCTCTTTGATGCATTGATGTGGCTGCTTGTGCTCCGAGCTTTCTGAAGGAGGATTCAAAGTAGGGGTCATAAATGAGGGAGACACCCTCCTACAAATCCTCTCCCTTGTCTTCCTCGCATATTGGCTGCCAAATGCTCATTAAACCTTTGACTTTGTCTCAAAATTGACCAAAAATCTGCATAAAGCACACATTAGACTTCATGGCATAATGACTAACCCAATTCACTCTATTAGCATAAATATAATAAAAAACATGTAATAAACTAATGAGAATGGTGGATTAAGCTAAGTTAGGAGGCAAAATGAGCCCATATAATTACCCATTTCTGGGGCTCATCGCACTGGTCATCCAAATCATTAAAATCAACAAAACATTATAGATGTTTTGGCATAACCAATTGACCTTTTGTTATCTCAAGGGACAACATTAGATTGGCATCATTTCCAGGGAGAGAAGAATTGAAAGCTAAATTTTCCCTGGGGAAACGATTCTCCCTTTCCTTTAAGGTGAATAAAGGATAAGGATATAGGTCAAATCTTTCACCTGGTGATTCCACTGGTCAAAGCTGGCTCCTTTTAAGCACACTAGATCATGTTCTACTTCTGAGATTGTTAGCCCTCTACCAAACCCAGAAAGACTTATTAAGGGAGCCTCTTCAAGGAGAAGACATAGAACACCTTCTTCTTCAGCTTTACACCCTAAAGACATCTCATCTGTAGATCCTTTTTCAGTTGTACCATCCCATCCTGATTGGACTGAACTACCTCCTAGGGTTTCTGAACTCCATTCTAGAGGAGTAGATCTTCAATCAACCTTTTTAATACAGTCACTTGAGTCATATCAAGTCCCAACCATTCCTATCAAATCACCTTCATCTGAGGAAGAATTGGGTTTACATTTACCTGAATTCAAGCCTCAAGATTTTATTACTCCAACTCCTTATTCTATTCCATCAACCTCTACTAATCTTGAAGAGACATTTTTTATCTATTCAAATCCTTTGTTTGATAATAAGGAAGACTTTCCACCAGGAGTTCAGAAGTTGGTTATTAAAACCCCTTTCAGATCCTCAAAAAGGTCTCCTCCCTCTCCTCCACATACTAATACCCCTACGGATTCATCTTCATCTCCTAAATCTTCATCTTCATCATCCTCCTCTTCTTCATCATCATCCACTCAGTCACCCCATACTCCTCCTGCTGTAATGGCTTTTCGACCCATTGTGCAAGCAAGGTATGCTACTCTAGTTCTCCCTACAAACTTGGGAAATTTTCCTGATGGATATCTAAAACATCTGCCCAGATTTAATGGAGAAACAGGTCCCTCAGCAGAGGATCATGTATCATCTTTCCTATATTTTGCTGACAATATGAACATAGAAGAGGAAAATGTTGATATGAGATGGTTTGTACAATCTCTAGAAGGAAATGTTAGGATCTGGTTTAGGAAACTTAGAGCTGACTCTATCAAAACTTGGAATGAACTCATAACCATATTTAAAAACCAATGGTGGGTAAAGAAAGACCTTGTTTACTTTCTCATTGAATTTGAAGAATTGAAGAGAAACCCAGGTGAACCAGTTGTTGAATTCATCAAAATATTTAACAAACTCTATCATAAAATGCTTGCTGATTGTAAACCGCCAGTAGCAGCTGCAAAGGTCATATTTTCCAAGGCATTTGATGACGACTTTGCAGCATGCTAAGGGAAAGGGTTTCCAATACATTAGAAGACATGCAGACAAATGCTATAGAGGTAGAATCCAATAGGTCAGCTTCTGGCAAACTCAAAGCTAAAGCAGAGAAAGAAGAAAGAAAACTAAAAGCTAAGATTGATGATTCATCCTCTTCCAAATCTAAACTTGAAGATCAGAAAATTGATGAAATTACATCTTTACTCAGAAACATTTCTAATAGGATTTCTAAAATTGAAACACAACCTAGGACTGTTCAACAAACTGCTGTCAGACCTCAAGCTCAAACTCAATTTTGAAGAACTCCTCAAATGTAGATTCTTTAGAGACTAGGTTCTGATCAAAACATTCAACCACCTTTGTTGATTGATGATCAACAGCCACAGGATACAGGCCCTTTAATCACTGAAGATATCAATAATATTGATTCTTCATCAGTACAAATGGCAATAGTTCCTTCACCTCAGTCTTTTGAACAAGAACCAGGAGATGCTCAACTTTCAAAATACTTAGCATTCTTTGAATTTTTTATTGCAGAATTGAATAAAAGGTATGATCTAAGGCCTAGATCAGGTCCTAGTAGACCTCCAAAATCTACCACCATAATTGAACCTACAATGAAAACCATTCAAACACAAACTCCAACACCTCAGACTACAGAGTCATCCACTGAAACCTCTTCATCTGACAAGACTATTTTGACAACTTTTAATATTGAAAAGGAATTGGAAAGAGTCAAGATTCCTATACCTTTAGCTGAACTTTCCAAAAATCCTGGTTACAAAAATCAAGTGTCTAAATGGATACAGTCTTCTAGTGTAGATGTTGAGGGAGATGTTATTAGTTTGCAGGATGAAAAGCCCTCAGTTGTATTTGGCCCTAGTTCTGATATGATCGATGAAATTGTTCCACCATTTTATGTAACTTTAAAATCTCATGACTTTCTTTTGTATAACTGCATGTTGGATTCTGGAGCTTCTCATAACCTTATGCCAAAGGTAATTATGGATCAACTTCAGTTACAAGTTACCCATTCTTATCATGACCTTTACACCTTTGATTCAAAGAAAGTACCATGCCTAGGATTGATCAAAGACCTAGTTGTGACCTTAGCTCAAATACCTATCAAGAGTATAGTTTTAGACATAGTTGTCACTGATATTCCTGCCAAGTTTGGCATGCTTCTATCTAGATCATGCTATGCTAAACTTGGAGGATCACTTTAGATGGACATGTCTTTTGCTACTATTCCAGTCTATGGAGGTGAACATTTAAGGTTATATAGGGAATTCAGATTCCTTCATACTGTTTGTAGGTCCGATCAAGCAAAAAACCACCCTATCTATGCAATAGATCAGGATTTTGGTTGCTTTCAGTTATCTTCACAAAATGCATCAAACACTCAACTTGCCATTGAAAATATAGTTTCCAAGCCTAAAGTTGTAGAATCAGATATCTAGAAACTTTATTTTGATGGCTCTTGCTCAAAAGAAGGAGCAGGAGCAGGAATTGTTTTAATCTCACCAAATAAAGAAAACATAACTCAGTCATGTAAACTTGAATTTGAGGTCACCAATAATGTAGCTGAGTATGAGGCTTTTCTTCTTGGTCATGAGCTAGCCATAAGTTTAAAGGTTCAGAACTTGAGTGTCTTTTCTGATTCTGAGCTTATAGTAAACCAGGTTAGAAATCTTTGCCAAACGAAACACCCAAGGCTTAGGTCCTATAGAAATGAAGCTTGTGAGACACAATTGAAAATTTCTTTCAAGGATTTAACATAATTGCTATTCCCAGAGATGAAAATATGCATGCTAACTCACTAGTTGTATTAGAAAGCTCTTTCAAAATCCCTCAACTAGTGTTATTAGAATACCAAATTCAAGTCAAGTATAGACCATCGATTCTTGATAACCTTAAACACTGGAAGATTTTTGAAGATGATGAACAATTAAAATATTTTCTTCAAGTCATTGATGAATTCTCAAATATGCAAATTGAAGAAGATCAAAACAATATTCAAAAATTAAATCAACAAAATCCAGAAACTTCATTCAGTCCTAAAATTCTTGATCATGATATCATCCAATTATCTAATAATTTCATTCCTAAAGGATTAGTTCCATTGGAAAAACCATTTGATAATAATGATGTCTCTAAAAATCCCTTGTTTAACCCACTTGAAGAAGAAATTGAAGAATGCAATATTGGGACTTTGGATGATGTGAGAAATATTAAATTGTCATCAACTTTACCTTCGGATGTAAACACCAAATACTTGAATCTTCTTAAAAACGACAAAGATGTTTTTGCCTGGTCTTATAATGAGTTAAAAACTTATGATACATCTTTGATTGAGTATAAAATTCCTTTGAAACCAGAAGCAAAACCCTTTCAACAAAAACTAAGAAGAATCAATCCCATACTACTTCCAACCATTGAGAAAGAACTCAAAAACCTGCTTGATGCTCATATCATTGTGCCCTTAAAGTATTCTAATTGGGTAGCCAACCTAGTTCCTGTCAGAAAGAAAAATGGTGAGATTAGGCTATGTGTAGACTTACGAAATCTGAACTAATCATATTTAAAGGATAATTATCCATCGCCCAAAATGGAACATCTACTTCAGAAAGTTTCAAGTGCAAACGAGATTTCTACACTAGATGGATTTTCTGGTTACAACGAGATCATGGTAAGTCAAGCTGACCAAGACAAAACTGCTTTCACCACACCTTGGGGTACATTTATGTATGCTAGAATGCCATTTGGGTTAACCAATGTTGGAGCCACTGCTGGAGCCACTTTCCAGAGAGTCATGGATCTAGCATTTGTAGGTAAAACATCTGAGTTTATTGTCATTTATTTAGAAGATTTAATTGTTTTCTCTTATTCTTATGAAAATCATTTAAAACACTTGAGCAAGGTTTTTGATAGGTGCAGGAAATTTGGCATATCCATCAATCTGCAGAAATCCTTATTTGTTGTAAAGGAGGGGAAATTTCTAAGGCATATAATCTCCAAGGAGGGAGTTATAATTGACCCAAAGAAAGTTTCAACTATTCAGACCCTATCTCTACCAAGGAATAAGAAAGAAATACAAACTTTCCTTGGAAAGATTAATTTTCTTAGAAGGTTCATCCCAAATTATGCTAAGATGGTTAAAGATATAACAGATATGTTGAAGAAAAACAATGAAGTGAAATGGACAGTTCCTTCTAGATATGATTTTGATCGGATCAAAAAGGCTATATCTGAAGCCACTACATTAGCTAGCTCTGATTATTCTTCACCTTTTAGCATATTTTCTTTTGCATCCGAGATAACCTTAGCTACTATACTTTTACAGAAGAACACAAATGGTGATGACCAGCCTATAGCCTTCTTTTCTGAAGTTATGAGGGATGCTGAACTTAGGTATGATATCATTGAAAAACAAGCTTATGCCTTAATTCAAGCCCTCAAAGCCTTTAGAACCTATGTCCTGCATTCACACATTACAGGTTATGTCCCTAGTCATGGTGTTAAAACTATTTTGACTCAGCCTAATACTGATGGAAGAAGAGGGAGATGGATTGCTAAAATCCTTGAATTTGACCTTGAAATTAAAACCACAAAGTTAGTAAAATGCTAAGGCCTAGCCAAATTGTTAGCTGAATCTAACTGCAAAGTATTGGGCATAAATCTGGTTTCTAAAATGTCATCAGGCGAGAATCCACAAGAACCTTCCTTAACATTAGGGGAGAATCCACAAGAACCTTCCTTGATATCTGAGGAGAATCCACAAGGACATCCTCCTATTAGAGAAGGAGAGAATCCACAAGAACCTCTTCCTTCATATCAAGCCATTCTTGTTCACATAGATCATAAATATCTAATCTATGATTGGTACTCTGATATTGTGTCGTTTCTTAGGGATTTTCAATGTCCAGCTGATCTTAACTTGAAGCAGTGCAAATCCCTGAAACTTAAAGCAGTAAAATACTAAATTATCAATGCTAATTTATACTGGAAAGACCCTCTTAATATCCTTCTTTGTTGTTTAACTAAAAATGAAAGAGAAGGAATTATAGATCAGTTCCATGCAAGGTTTTGAGGTGGACACTATGCCTGGAGAGCAATAGCCTACAAAATTTTAAAAGTCGGTTTCTATTGGCCCACACTCTTCAAAGAAATTGGAGCAAGAGTAAGAAGTTGCAAACCATGCCAATTATTTGCAAGAAAATAGAAACTGTCAGCACTTCCTTTGGTTCCAGTATCTGTCCATGCTCCTTTTCTACAATGGGGGTTGGACTTTATAGGGGAAATTCATCCACAATCAAGTAATCAACATAGATGGATTTTAACTGCTACAAACTATTTCACCAAGTGGGTAGAAGCCATACCTGTTAAAAATGCAACTGATATTGTTGTGATTAAATTTCTTGAAGAAAACATCCTATCAAGATTTGGATGTCCTCAACAGATTGTTACAGATAATGTAGCAGCTTTCAACAGTGTTAAAATGATTGAGTTCTATCAAAAGTATTCAATCCTTTTACACCATTCTACACCATACTATCCACAGGGTAATGGGCTAGCAGAGTCTTCCAATAAGAGCTTAGTTAAGGTCATTAAGAAGACCCTTTAAGACCATAAAAAGAGTTGAGACAGACATCTAATCCATGCAATTTGGGTAAACAGAGTTTCTCTTAAGAAATCAATAGGAAAGTCTCATTTCTAGTTAGTTTATGGCAAGGAAGCAGTTTTTCCTACTCATTTAGTTTTACGTGTTATGAGATTACTTCAAGAAACCT
The DNA here is from genome assembly GCA_031772625.1 of Pinus tabuliformis. Taxonomy (NCBI): domain Eukaryota; kingdom Viridiplantae; phylum Streptophyta; class Pinopsida; order Pinales; family Pinaceae; genus Pinus; species Pinus tabuliformis. Next base: position 80,608,990 of record CM062820.1, on the reverse strand, counting down.
ATGAAGAAAAAGATTATTTCTCAAGACGGATTAATCAAATTATTGATTTGAATGAAGACGAGGATGGAATTCAGTATAAGCTAAGGAAATACCAAAACAAGATGAAAGAATTATTTGACAGAAAGGCTAGAGAAAGAAATTTCAAGAAAGGTGACCTAGTGCTTAGATGGGATACAAGGAGAGAAGATAAAGGCAAGCATGCAAAATTTGACAACCTTTGGTTGGTCCATTCAACATTGCAGAATTCAAAGGGAACAATACATTCATCCTACATAATCTAGAAGGAGAGTATTCCTCATTGCCAGTCAATGGGAAATACTTGAAACATTACATTTAGTATTGATTTTCCATTCATTCATCATCTGTAAATATCTGGAGAGTTTATTTAATTTTTGAAAAATTTGCAAGTGAGTATATGTTTCAGCAAAGACTCCATAGCCTGAGGAGAAGGCACTTGGATCTGCTTGTTCTCTGCATCCCACAGGGGGGAGCAGTCCCCAGTTGGAGTCAATGTTGTAACATTATCTAGTTTTGATAAGTTAGTATATTAGTCAAAATAATTTTAAAATGATAAGTTAGGATATGGATGCAAAAGAAAGAAAAGTTAAAATGTTAGGCCAATTTAATGTTTTATAGGCATCCATATCAATAAAATGTTAGGTGTTAGCTGCCCTAAACAAAGAAGGCAAAAGGAAAATAAAATACTAGGGAAGCAAAAAGAAAAGAAAGGCTTCATTTCATGTTTTTATAAATGCACGGGCTAATAGTCAAAATGCGCCGAAAATCAATTATCAAATATTGTTTCATGTGTAGAAGAAACAACAGAGGAGTAAAGGTTTGCTCTAAGGTTTATATATCAATTATTTGGTATTAATCTTATTCCTAAGTTTTAAATCCCAACATTACCCCTGCTCTCACATTACCCTCCACCCAATTATCCCTAAGCTTTTACACCCCACATACATTGCACATATTCCATATCATTCATTAAATTAATACCCTACCCCACCAAATTACCCATCACGTCATCAGTTAACCCTCCGCTACCTCTCGCTTCATCTCCACTCATCTCCCAAGATCCAACGACCCGCATACGATTTCGGCCCGCCCTCACCATCTGAGCTTTACTATCGGGGGTGGTCTGAAATGTGCGGTATACGAAACCGCACCTACCCCTACGTGTTAGCTTCATAGTGTTTTGGACCCCCCTCGAGTGAAACCACTAACCGCTTCCCCCCCCCCCCCCCCCCCCCGAAAATTTGTTTCCCTCGCTCATCATACCGCTCTCCTACCCATTGTGCTCTCGCCATTCACCTTCTGCCACCTCATCTGCCCGTTAACTCCATCAAATCACATTCATTCCCTCCACATTAAGTCGTTAAGCATTCAATTTGTTTAGCTGTTAATTCAATGGACCTGCGCTCCTTCAACAAAAAAACCAAATCTGTTATATAAACCTCCTTTCCACTTATGAACAGGTTACTGAATTCATGCTTTATCATCGATAATTGATTTTCTACAGGTTTTTTGGATTTAATCCTGACATTTTCAACTGCCAGCGACACTCTCTTCTTGATCATTTACAACCTGTTACCTCTGCTGTTTACCCCAAAACGTGATTCCTCTCTGTATATTCAAGCCTCCCAAGCCAGTTTTCACTCTGGTTCTTAGCCTTAACCAAGATGCCTCCAAAGGACAAAGGAACAGAGGAACCTATCAATCCTTTGATCTATCCTCCCATAGATCTTCATCACGTTCCTTTTGCTGATAGAGATTATAAAATCCATGAGACACTTTGTGAATTCGACCTTTTTGAGATGTATTGCTGGCTCGAGGACAAGTATATAAACAAGTCAGATGATATCCAGCTGTGGGAGTCTAATTTACCCCACTACATTTTTCCTCGCACCCACAGCTCCCCATATTTTATTAGAAAGTGTCATGCATCATATTTGCCAAGCCAAAGGGCCATCGTTACCCCCACTAGAGAAATTATGTTTACCATTACTCCTTAGGCCATAGACTAGATGATCCAAGCCCCCACAGTAGAGAATGCTACCCCATTTTCCTATGAAGCACTGATTGAACTATACCAGAAATTGGACTTTACCAAGAGGGCCAAAACCTTGGAATTTTTCTTGACAGAAGATGCTTCATTGCCAAAGAAAAATCCTCCCTATCCCTCCTCTATTTTCCCTGATAGAACCAAGCAGATTATCACAATTGTTTCCTACCTCCTTGGCTACTACTCTTATCAATGGGTAGATGAGGCCATCATAGGATTTCTGTCCATTTTCTCTCCTGATTCCAAACACTCTATTGTCTTTAACTTCAGCCAATTTCTTTTAGAGTCAATTCATCAACATCTTATCAAATTTCCAACAGAGGAGGTATTCAAGTATGCCTTTGTGCTAGTTTACATGTTCTTGTACTTTCAGGGGGACAACATCATCCTTTCCTTGCAAAAACTAAATGAAAAAGGAAACCAACAGTCAGACATCTTTTGGACTATTCTGGTCATGAAGGAACAGAAGGAGTACACTTATAAATAGTTTACAGAGATGTTTGTTCATCCAGCAATAGGTCTCCTAAGAAGCAGAATTGAACCGAGGATCAGTGAGGAAATAAGAAAGGTGTTGCAGCTGTCAGATCAAGTTCAGACAAGGGACTGGTACCTCTATGTTGACATGGCAAATTTTCGCTATACCAACAAGGGGAACTAACCCGATCACAAACCCTAATTAGGCCTGCTTTCGTTTGGAATGGCTAGTTCCAACGGGTTTTAAGGGAACCCGTAAACTGTTAAATGCGTTGAAATATTGCTTCTAGGAAGAAGACTTCAATTAAATCAAAAAAATAAAACAGCTAACCTATATGTATCAAATCCTGTCTAAACTACTTAAGCTACTCTAATCTAGTCTTAACTATCCTAATATATCCTGCATGAGCAAAACAAAAGGAGGTTAAACATCATATATAAATCCCAAGTCCAAATGAATCAATTACTGGTCCACATAAGAACAAGGTTGTATTAAATCCTAATCACAATGCAATTACTTATACAGGAATATACATTCCTTTCCATACAAATAACACTTGCAACTGATGTTTAACAAAGTCTAGAATCAACAACCTTTCATGAATTATCAATGTTATTGAATTACATTCAAATAACCAAGAACAACCATGAACTAGTGGTTAACAGTATGCACAAAGAAAATCACATTTATCTTTGTGCCAACAACAACACACTGATCCTAAACATATGAGAGAAAATGGAAACAAATTTGAAACAATAGGTTCCTTCTTGAACCAAACAATCCTCTTTATTCACAATAAATCAAAGTTGTTTTTCTCCAAACAAAAAGCCCTCCTCTCCTATCCAGAGGGAATCTTTATGCAGCTAGAGATGACTCTCGGTCTTCCCTTAACCCTTTTGTCTTCCCCCTGTTTCCTTCGATATACAAATCAGAATACACAGATGTTGATCTGAATTTGAAACTACTTGTAAATGGTTTGCAAGGTATTCAATTCAGATATATACATGTTTAAAAGATGTCCATGTCTTGCAGAAAGAAAACAAATGAAATTTTCAGCTGTTCATGACCCACTTAAGTATAGCAGATTTATTTCCTTTTACTGTTTAACACACTAAAACAAATTTGTTCTGCAAAATAAATCAACCACAGATGTAAAAGAAGTTGATAAAGTAGTTCACCCCTCCTGGGCTACGTCTGCTGGGTCCAAGGCTCCCAAATGGGCCTGTCCTTGTTTTAATTAAATGCTCAAATTGAATATACAGCTGAATAGAAGCATCTATAGGTGGAAGAGATGGTAAAAACGGATTCAGAACACTTGAATCCTTCAGGATTGACTACTGGTTCACCTCAAATGGGTACCTGCAACCCTATACAGTCTTCCCAATACTGGGCCCTAGTGGCTCTTAGAACTTCCACGGCTCCAAAACCTCTGCAAATGACCTCAGATGGTTGTAAGACCTGTGCCAATGGCTTCAGAAGGTCGAAGATACCCAAAATCAAAAAAAAAAATCGTCCAAAACCGCCTTTCCTAGCCAAAGTTATGGCCATTTACTCCCAACTACCAGCTGCCCCTACAAAAACTCCAGCTAACTGTGGTTAGAGTCCAGATATCCCTGACATTTTGGTAATTCCACCATTTTTGGAGCGCTCCTCTAGTTCCGCCGCTAAACTGGCGGTTACGGTTGGCTTTAACTGCAGTTATATTTATGGCGCATGTGAACGGGGGTTGATTGGACCGGCGGTTCTCCATCGGATTCCGCCCCAACTTTTAAACTGACGATTGATTCGCCTTTAACTTCGCATTTGACCACGTCTCACACATAAAACATTGACCGTTATGTTTAGCACCAGCGGTTTAGGGATAAAGCCCACGGTTCAAGGGCGAAGGTCACATGGAATGGGGGCTGGCCGTTAGGCGCTGGCCCCCTTAGGGCCCCGCCCAAACCAAATTTAAACTTCTTATAAATTTTTCTCCGCCCATATATCATGAAGTGCTTCAATGGCCTAACGGTAAGGCGTGGGAGTGTTAGAACATAGGTTGTGTGTTCAAACCACAATCCAACCAAAATTTTAAAAAAACGCACATACCCTTGCTGACGTCACCTTGGGCCACGTGGCTACCTCTGAGCCTGCCACGTGGCAGCTTGCTATTGGCTGCCTAAATGGAATATTCTTTTTTTAATTTTTTTTTAAAAATTCAAAATTTCAATGTTATTGAGAAATTCTTTTTTTTGGCATAACTTTCTCATATGGCGACCGTTTTTCGAACCGTTTGCGGTGCCAGAATCAGGAAGACGAGCTCTATCCAGTCATTCAAGTTTGAACCAGTTCTAATCATTTTAAATTTTGAGCATTTTACGACACTTAGGACATGAGCACCTGATCATGCTTCCCCATTGGGAAGCTTTTGGACCCCAAAAGCCTTCAACTACCTGTTAAAGAGGTGAGGGTACAGCTCCCTCACTCTGTCCACCTCCATCCACTTTTCCTTGTTCGGTTTGCTGCCTTTGAAACCAACCCGCACGTAATCTACATTGCCCCTCCTTGAAGTGTGTGTCCTTCTGTCAAGGATTGTATCTTCTTTCAGCTCATCTAAGAATTCTGGCGAGAAATCTTCTATAGATGGCAGCTGAACAGCACTTTCATGATCAGCAATCAAAGGAGGTTCATACAAACGTAAGTTCTCCACATTGACAACAGAATACATTTGCATGTAGGAAGGCAAATCTAATTGAAAAGCATTATTTCCAACCTTCTTGAGGATTTTGAATGGACCATAACGAATAGGCTTCAGCTTTTTACCTTCTCCTTGCATCCTTTCCTTACTAATGTACAGCCATACCTCATCCCCTTCTTGAAACTTGTGATCGACTCTATGCTTGTCGTGTCTTTCCTTGTACTTGCCTTGACTCTTCTCAAGCTGTTCTTGAATTTGCTGATGTATTTGCTGAATTCTTTCAATGAATGAACGAGCTTTGTCAATATCACTATGTCCCTCAATGGCGACATCTTTCTCAAGAATGAAATCAAGAGGTGATTTTGGCAAGTAACCAAAACAAGCTTCAAACGGTGAGGTATTTGTGGAAGAGTGCTTGGCACGATTGTAAGCATGTTGTATGTAGTGCAAATGTTCATCCCAAAGCTTGGGATGCTTGCTGCAATAACCTCTCAAGAGGTGCACAATGGTTCTGTTCACAACTTCTGTTTGTCCATCTATTTGCAGATGGAAAGCAGTACTTTTCTTCAACTTTGTGTCCATCATCTCCCATAGGTTGGACCAAAAATTCCCCAAAAATCTGGAATCCCTGTCACTAATAATGGAAGTAGGCAAACCAAAGTGAATCCATACATGATGAAAAAATAATTCAGCAGTTTGTTCAACAGTTATAGTTTTCTTACAAGGCATAAGTATACACATTTTTTTGAAACAATCAACTACTACATATAAATAATCATGCTGCTTTCTAGATTTTGGCAAACCTCCTACAAAATCCATAGAGATGCTCTCCCATGGTCTAGAAGGTACCGGCAAAGGAGTATACAAGCCAAGCTTCCTATTACTAGGCTTGCTTGTAGCACATAATGAACAACCTCTTATGAACCTTGAAACAGAATCTACCATGCGAGGCCAATAACAATACCTCTGTAGATGTGAAACTATTTTGCTTACACCAAAATGGCCAGCAATAAGAGAAGAATGAGCTTCTCTTATGACATTTATTCTCTCCCCCTGTGGTATACACAACTTTCCCAAATGAAACAGCAAATTGTTATGCATGTGATAGTCATTTTCCTATACATGATTCCCTTTACTCAAGTTAGCATACACATCTTTAAAGTCATCATCAGATGCATATTGTTCTATGTAACTATCATGTACAATGGAATCATTCTTAAGTAAAGTAACAGCACCAATAATAGGCCTTGAAAGCATATCGGCAACTTTATTCAAAGAACCTTTCTTGTACCTTATTACCAAATGGAACTGTTGCAAGAAGCCCATCCATCTGAAGTGTCGTGACTGTTGTAACTTGCTTTGTGATTGCAAGTACTGTAAGGGCTAATGGTCGGTATGTATAACAGTTTCTTTGCCCATCAAATAGTGTTTCCACTTTTTGATGCTTTGTACCAATGCATGCAACTCCTTATCATATGTAGGATAATTTACAACAGCACCATTAAAAGTTTCAGAATGAAAAGCAATAGGCTTACCATGCTGTAGAAGAACTGCACCCATGGCATAATCACTAGCTTCGGTTTGTATCTCAAATGGCTGTCTCAAATCCGGTAGTGCAAGGACTGGAGCTGAACTAATCTTCTCTTTCAAAGATTCGAAAGCTTTTTGCTACTTGCCTCCCCATTGGAAAGCATGCTTCACACTTGTCACTACATGCATAGGAGCTGCTATAGAAGAGAAGTTAGAGATGAACTTCCTCCAATATTGAGCTGCACCCAAAAAACTTCTTACCTCTGTTATGGATTTGGGAGTAGGCCAATTCACAATAGCCTCTATTCTAGCAGGATCAATCCTCAAAGCACCTCCTCCTACTATGTGTCCCAAATAAACCAAAGAAGTCTTTCCAAATTCACACTTTTACATTTTAAGAAATAACTGATTCTTCTTCAAAACATCAAGTACTTTCCTAACATGCATGACATGATCTTCTCTAGACTTGCTGAAAATTAAGATGTCATCTAAGTAGACAATAACGAAATCATCAAGAAAAGGACGCAAGACATCATCCATTACCCGCATGAAAGTTGCAGGTGCATTGCACAAACCAAACGGCATCACAAGCCATTCAAAGAGTCCTTGTTTGGTTTTAAATGTTGTCTTCCAAATGTCACTTTCTTCAATTCTTACTTGATGATATCCACTGCGCAAGTCTAACTTAGTGAAATATCGAGCATCTTTTAGCTAGTCTAGCAAATCATCTATCCTTGGGAGTGGGTAACGATTCTTTACCGTTATCTTGTTCAAGGCCCTGAAATCAACACACATACGCCAAGTGCCATCTTTCTTTGGAATCAATACAATCGATGACCCACATGGCGAAGTACTTGGCCTTATGAAACCCTTGTCCAACAAGTCCTTGATTTGCTTCTTTATTTCAGCATTCTCCATAATAGACATGCGATACATGCCTATGTTTGGAAGAGGACAATCTGGATGCAAATGGATTTCATGCTGAATCTCCCTCTTAGGAGGCAAACATGTTGGCTCTTGAAACATCTCATGATATGCATCAACTACATCATACAGTTCTGACTTAAGTTTTGGATCACAATTGTCAAATGACTCATGATTCACATCAACCTTGGGCTTAATCATAAGAAGAACAAAATTCTTACTTGAATTGACCAGCCTTTTTACCTGTCCTGCATTCACCATCGCTATATTTGTCTTCTTGCGATGAGCTCTAACAATGAACTCCTTGCCATCTTTGAAAAGATGATATTTGTTTTCATGGCGATGAAAGAACAAGTAAGGACTTCCCAAAACAATTCCTGCTATATCAAAAGGTACCACATCAAGTTCAATTGTGTCAATAAAATGTGCAGTAATTGCAAAGCGCAATGTGCACTTTCTTGAAACTTGTAAATTTGCATCCTTGCAAATCCATCCAAGTGGATATGGCTTTGGATGTGGAACGATCTCAAGTTTAAGCTGCTTGACCAAGTCCTCTAATATAAGGTTTTCTTGTGACCCACTATCAAAAAGTGTGTCAATTTTAGTATGTTTTGAAATCACCCTCACATGAAACAGTTCAATTCTTTCTTCCTCATTAGGAGCTTGTACATGATAGTTTGAGGTACTAGTGTTGGCTTGAGTTTCAATTTCTTTTCCCTTCAAGTTTTTCAAACCCATGGCTGCAATTTTGGTTTCATCACCTGAATCATCCCCTAGGTGTAGATGTAGTAGCAGCAGTTTTCTGTTTCCCTTTGGATTTGTTAAATTGAGGTTTTTTTCAGCATGTAATTTCCAACAGTTTTTCTCCTCATGGCTTGGTTTAGAACAGTGTTTACATATCACTTTCTCACTCTCCTGTTTGACAGATGCATTATTTTTTCCCTTTCCCTTGGAGGCTTTTTCTTTGTTTTTCCCCTTGGGGGCTTGTTTCTACCCTCTTCAAATGTGTTTTTTCCCCTTGCCTCTAAATGGGTAGCTTGGACACAAACCTCGTCCAGGCTAGTAGGGTTAAACATCAAGATGGTGTGTCTAAGGTAGCTATGCAAGCCACCAATCTATTTCAACAAGGTTTCCTGGGTCTGTAAATCTACCCCTAACAAGAGAGCTCTTCTCCTGAATTCTTGGGTGTAGTCTTGGACACTCTGACCCTTAAGTTGTCTGAAATTTTGCCAGTTCATAATGGCTTTCTGCATGTGAGCAAGAGGATAAAACTGTTTTTTAATGGCTAACAGAAATTCAGGCCATGTTAAGGTAACCTTACCAAATTTCTTGATCTCCTCTTTAGTCTTGGCCTCCCACCAGACCAATGCTGCTCCATCCATTCTCAAATAAGCCAACTGAATCTTGGTGGCATCATCATGCATATTCTAGATCCTCAAGTAAACTTCCAACTGCCTAATCCAGTTGTCAAGCTTTTCTGCATTCACTTCACCATTAAACATAGGTAATTCGAATTTTACATCAAGCTTCAAAAAAGGACTTTTTCTAGAGGATCTATGCTTATGCACAGAAGAAGAAGACGAGGATGAAGAGGAAGAAGGTGACGATGGGGGTGGTGGATCACCATTTCCTCCATGTCCTTTCTTGGAATGATCATCATCCTTCTTACCTCCTAAAGAGCCCTCTCCTTCATGTGGATGTTTGGACCCTTCTCCAGCCAATTTCTCATTTCTTTCTTGGTACAATATCCTCACCATTTCAGTGAGGTCCAAGAAAGCCTTTCTGAAGACTCTTTCTTCTTCTTTTGGATCCATGTCTGCAGGAATTTCTCCTTCATGTTCAGACATTATTGAAGCTTCAGCTGAAACTCTTGAGGGTGAAATTGAAGGTGGAGGTGATGGCTCTCTAGCCTTCCTTGACTGAGGATTCTCTCGTTCTCTAGTCAACTGTCCTTCCCCTCTTTTAAGTTTCAACCTGGTAAGCATCAATACTTGCAAAACAGTTAGAAGATCTTTGCACAAAAACAATCAAAAGACAACTACACCAGAGATTGACTGAAAGAGCATTTATCTACTTTGCAATTATATAATAAGAGCATTTCGAAGGCTTCCTGGCTCGTTTCAGGCTCTGTCTATAGCTTATTTGACTGCTTTTGATACAAAGAAGCAACAACATGGCTTTGATACCAACTTGATCTGAATTTGAAACTACTTGTAAATGGTTTGCAAGGTATTCAATTTAGATATATACATGTTTAAAAGATGTCCATGTCTTGCAGAAAGAAAACAAATGAAATTTTCAGCTGTTCATGACCCATTTAAGTATAGCAGATTTATTTCCTTTTACTGTTTAACACACTAAAACGAATTTGTTCTGCAAAATAAATCAACCACAGATGCAAAAGAAGTTGATAAAGCAGTTCACCCCTCCTGGGCTACGTCTGCTGGGTCCAAGGCTCCCAAATGGGCCTGTCCTTGTTTTAATTAAATGCTCAAATTGAATATACAGCTGAATAGAAGCATCTACAGGTGGAATAGATGGTAAAAACAGATTCAAAACACTTGAATCCTTCAGGATTGACTACTGGTTCACCTCAAATGGGTACCTGCAACCCTATACAGTCTTCCCAATACTGGGCCCTAGTGGCTCCTAGAACTTCCACGGCTCCAAAACCTCTGCAAATGACCTCAGATGGTTGTAAGACCTATTCCAATGGCTTTAGAAGGTCGAAGATACCCAAAATCAAAAAAAAATTCGTCCAAAACCGCCTTTCCTAGCCAAAGTTATGGCCATTTACTCCCAACTGCCAGCTACCCCTACAAAAACTCCAGCTAACTGTGGTTAGAGTCCAGATATCCCCGACATTTTGGCAATTCCGCCATTTTTGGAGCGCTCCTCTAGTTTCGCCGCTAAACTGGCGGTTACGGTTGGCTTTAACTGCAGTTATATTTATGGCGCATGTGAACGAGGGGTGATTGGACCGGCGATTCTCCATCGGATTCCGCGCCAACTTTTAAACTGACAGTTGATCCGCCTTTAACTCCACATTTGACCACGTCTCACACATGAAACACTGACCGTTATGTTTAGCACCGGCGGTTTAGGGATAAAGCCCACGATTCAAGGGCGAAGGTCACATGGAATGGGGGCTGGCCGTTAGGGGCTGGCCCCCTTAGGGCCCCGCCCAAACCAAATTTAAACTTCTTATAAATTTTTCTCCACCCATATATCATGAAGTGCTTCAATGGCCTAACGGTAAGGCGTGGAAGTGTTAGAACATAGGTTGTGTGTTCAAACCACAATCTGACCAAAATTTTAAAAAAACGCACATATCCTTGCTGACGTCACCTTGGGCCACGTGGTTGCCTCTGAGCCTGCCACGTGGCAGCTTGCTATTGGCTGCCCAAATGGAATATTCCAAGGAATATTTTGTGGAATATTCTTTTTTTAATTTTTTTTGAAAAATTCAAAATTTCAATGTTATTGAGAAATTCTTCTTTTTGGCATAACTTTCTCATACGGTGACCGTTTTTCGAACCGTTTGCGGCACCGGAATCAGGAAGACGAGCTCTATCCGGTTGTTTAGGTTTGAACCAGTTATGAGCATTTTAAATTTTGAGCATTTTACGACACTTAGGACATGAGCACCTGATCAGATGTAGAACAATAAGTGTCACTGCTGACACATAGAGGGCATTTTTTGTCACTGGAGCACTTCGTTTCCTGGGGAAATGGGTAGATGTTGATTAGAAGAGGATGACTATGTGTCATCTCTTCATGATGAGATCTAGGGCATTTTCGCTTTTGGAATACATAGGCAACACCTGGAAACCGACTGAGAATGCCAAAGGCCGGCTCTTTCAACAGAACACATCTGCATATATGAGTTCTCTAGATCCGCTTATGCGTCCTTTACTCCTTGCCTACAGAGATAATAGACACCAGTCATGCTTATGAAAATACGACAGAAATGCTTTAAAAACATAAGTCTTGCCTTCATTGAACGTTTATTACATCAAATGTGAAAGAATCGGCCCCTGATTTTAAATTTATGCATTGATTAAGTCCCGCGAGTGCGAATCCAATTTATATTGAAAATCATGGCATAACACATAACCGGATGGTATTTTGGAAAGGTCTGAGTGGTAACCGGTATTGCGAGGAAGGCCCCCGATTCCACTCTTCAAGTGACACGTAGCAGCTAGGAGGAAAGAGGATACCGCTTTTCAGGCGGGTATTCCTCAAGCTGCTTGTTCACTCGAAATCGGCGTGGACCGTTTGATCCACGAGGGTAGATCAACGGTGGAGGGACTTGACACAGGAAAACACAGAAACCCCATGGCAGGAAAATATTGTAGATGGGAACCTATACCCTATCGGGTCCACCATATGGGTTTTTCCATTAAAAATCGCAACCAAAGCATTTTATCAAATACACAGGAATATACGTGAAAACCCGTAGCCAGGCCGTACAGCCAGACTTCAAAAATTATATACCGGAGCTTATAATCATCAGCGGGTCCGCGGTATAACACTATCCTTTGAAAATCGGGTCCGGAGCGTTTTAACGAAAATACAAAGGAATACATGGGAAAACCTGCGGCCGGGCCGTACAGCCGGACTTCAAAATTTATGCATCCGAATTGATAATTATCGGCGGGTCCGGAATATCGTAGCGCACCTTATATAAAGCTCTTGGGTTCCGCCGATTGCGATATGCGATGGGGCTTCCGACCTCGATAATGTATATATTGTCGTTAATAAAGCCATCGGGTCCGGTAAACAGTGGTGCGCTATGTATATAAGCGTTGGACCTGGCCAATAGCGATATGTGACATAGCTCCGGACCCAAATATATAAATTTGGGTTGATAATGCCGTCGGGTCCGGAAGAGAGCAATGCATAGTGTTGATTGCGATAGGCCAAAAAGAGGTGATTTATGCATATTTTTTTAGTATTTCTATTATAAAGAGTTATAATGGAGATGAAGGTGCGATGGAAGGTTTTTGAGGGTTGAAAAGGTGCTGATGGAGGATATGAATGAAGGACTAGAAAGGGTTATAAATGGATCATGCGGCAAATGTTTAAAGAGGGGGGCTTAATCATTAGGAATTGGAGATTTGGCTTGGCAACGAGTTAAAGTCTCTGGAATAAAACAAATCATTCGGAGAGGTGGAAGATCAACTTTAGGGGACCCATTCAAAATTTCTACCAAGGCAGGTTTTGATAGGGTGGTAGTTGTGGCCACAACAAATGGCGAACCGCTAGGCAAACCAGTTATCTCTGTTTCCAAATAAACCTCAGATCAATAAAACATCAGGGTGTTAAGATAAACTTGAAATGCAAACTGTACAGATGAACAGGCATGGGTTCCACTTCAACATTAATTGTTTCAGGCGGGATAAAGACAAATAGCTTCTTCTTACTGATAAGGTTTTGACAAGCATTCTCCAATGGTCATATTATGGGGTTTATTGACCTTCCTTTACCTGTTTTCTACTTTCAAAAATCCTTTCAGGGCCATCACTGGTCTATCAATACCTGTTCAGGTGTGTACCTCAGCTCTTTATTGCTCATCAAACTTGATGTAGATATGTTTATCTGCACTTTGTATGAGAATTTCAGTGTTATATTTTCATATGATTGAATGGGGAACAGTCATGGATCATGCCATATTTTTAAATCACTTAAGCAAGGTTGGGCTTGCTGTGTCAACTGGTACTCTGAGCCCAGCAACAGTCCTTACTCTAACCGGCTTCCCAAACAACTTGTCCTTCCAGATTGGCACAAGGACTTGACATTTCACTTTCTTTTAAATAAGTCCTTCCAATTTCAAGCACAAGGACTAGAGCACAATTGGATTTTCCACATGGTATATGACAGTGAGTTTAGCCCATGAAAAGGAGATTTGCTTGTAGATTACAAGTATTGGACAATTTAGTGTGGTGGATGGGACCAATAGAGAATGACTGCAAACCTTACAGGCAAGTATAGGCTAGGTTTGAGTGGGATTTATTCAAAATGCAGCGTTCCTCCATGCCAATCCAGCTGTAGTTACACATTTTTTGTTTTATAAAGATGCCCCTACATGCTCCAGATATCCAAGTTATTAGCAGATCTTACCTGGTTCCCAGCAGATGCCAATGAGTGGTTTTGGTTTAAATTCCACAGCTAATTTTCAAGTTCTCATGGGCTGATTGAAAATTGGTTTGATTTGCAAGGTAATGATGGATTTAGGATCAGCAGACTCATCAGCAAGTTAAGGAGGAAGGGAAAGGCTGAAGGTGGTGAATGAGGGAAAATTTGAGAAAGGTAAAAACAAGATGGGAGGACCGAAATCGGTTGGTTGAAAAAGGACGATAATTCAAAACAGAAGGAAAATAAACTTTGCAAAAAACAAGAAAGGAAAAGACTGAAATGTAACTAAACTAACAGCGAAATAAAATGAATTCTAACCTATTAAGGAGGTAACCCCCATGTGGTGGCTACTAGAAATATCTCTTCAGATGTTGGCCATTAACAGGGAGTTTTTCAGTTTCTCCCTGTAAGTTCCTTGACCAATTTTTTCCACAACTTGGAATGGACCCAGCCATAAGTTTTGGAATTTCGTGTGTTTACCTTTTGGCTCTTTTAACTTGTCCCATTTCAGGACTAGCTCTCCTACTTGGTAATCTTTATCTCCTGCTAGATGGCGATCAAACCACCTCTTCATAATCATTTGGTGATTTTTGAATTTAATTCTGGTTTTTCCCTCAATTCCTCCAACCTCATTAGTTGGTTGATCCTTTCTTGAAGCAAGGTTGAAGGGGTTCCTCTTGAAGCTTGGGAGAGCTATAAAGAAGGAAGGGTAACGTTTGGAGGCAAGATGGCTTCCTGTCCATAGATGAGGAAGTATGGGGAGTTTCCTAAGGCCACTTTAGGGGTGACTCTATCAGCCCAAAGGGCATTAGTCAGAGCGTTGTGCTAGTTCCTCTGGTTTTCAGCGACAGATTTACATATTATGCATATGAGGTTCTTATTTGAGGACTCTGCAACTCCATTTCCCTGGGGGTAATAGTTTGAGGCATACCTGATGTGAATTGATTTATCAATAGCAAATTCAGTCAATTTTAGTGATGAAAAGTAAGAAGCATTATCAAATATGAGAGCGTCAGGGATGCCATACCTGTTGATAATGAATTTCTCAATAAATGATATTACCTCATCTTTGTTCACCTTCCGAAGCGGGATGGCTTTGGTCCATCTGGTGAAGTAGTCGGTCACTATGAGTATATACTTATGCTGCTGTGAAGAGTTTGGAGTGATCTCGCCTATGATGTCTAGGCCCCATTGTTGGAACAGTCGATAAATCATAACAGGCCTGAGGGGAACAGCTGGCTTTCTTTCTCGTCCTACGGCGGTTTGACACACCTTGCATTTGCAAGCGTAGGCATGCGAGTCTCTGAACATTGTGGGCCAATAATATCCAGCTCTTAATATTTTGTGAGCAGTGGTCTCTCCGCCATAGTGACCACTTGCTGGGCCATCATGCATTTCTTTCAGTACATGGCTGACATCATCCTTTTCCAAACACCTCAGCCAGATTCCATCATAATTTTTTTTGTATAATGTGTCGTTGGCCAAGTGATACTGATTAGATTTCAATCTGAGTGCTCTCCTCTGTGATGCATCCATGTGTTCAGGACATGATCCCCGTGTGAGATAGAAGTGTATGTCGTAATACCATGACTCAAGATCCAAAAGGGCTTCTGACACTTCGCGTTCATATATCAATGCTTCATTAATCCATATGGGCTCCTCCCTGCGTTCTACTTGTTCGTTTTGCATGCTCTGTGCTTCTGGTTCTTCGGATGCCCCTTCTCTATCCGCCAAGGCTTCTACTGCTAGCCTGCACAACCCCTACCCTTGGACTATCTTTGCTAGCTTAATCTGAAGGTCGAATTCTTGAAGTGCGATGATCCAATTCCCTCTTCGTTCACCCATTTCTTTATGCACGAAGAGGGCTCTCACAGCAGGATGGGGAACGATTACTTTAGTCTTGGCCTTTAATAAATAAGGGTGGAAATGTTTTATGGCCTTAAAAACCGCAAAGCCTTGTTTCTCCACGTCTGGGTAGTTTAGTTCTGCTCCTTGGAGATTAGAACTCATGTAAGAAATAGGGACTTCATTGCCATCATCATTTTTTTGAGTGATAATTGCGGCATATGAAAGATCATAAGCAAAAGTGTACAAGAAGAATTCCTTGCCGAAATTGGGGCTGACCAATGCAAGAGCTTCTACGATGGCTTCCTTGATTCGCTGAAATGATTTCTTAGCTTCATCACTCCATTTATACACAACGTCTTTCTTCATCATCAACTGCATGGGGCGCACTATTTCCGCAAAACCTGAGACAAATTTTCTAACGAAATTGATCTTCCCGAAGAAAGATTGCATGGCCTTCTTATTTGCAGGGGGTTGTATTCTCATGATGGTCTCTATTCTTTTAGGATCAATAACAATCCCTTCTTTAGAGAGGATATGACCCAGTAGTTTCCCTTCTGTGACTGTGAAGACGCTCTTCTTGGGATTCAACGATATTCCATACCTTCGACATCTTTCGAAAATCTATCTCAGGTGATAAATATGATCCCTTCTATGATATGAATACACAGTGATGTCATCCATGTAAACCACTACTGATTTGTTAATCAACCCTCGGAAAGCTATGTCCATAGCTCTCTAGAATGTGGCGCCCGCATTAATAAGTCCAAAAGGAATTTTACGATATGCGTAGGTGCCCCATTTAGTGTTGAAGGTTGTCTTCAGCTGATCCCCACTAGATACCAACACTTGATTATATCCTGAAAACCCATCTAATAGGGACAACATTTCAAACCCAGAAACGCACTAAAGGATGTGTTCCATAGAAGGGACATGATAATTATCCTTTTGCGATGCTTTGTTCAGGTTTCTAAAATCGATACACAGCCTGATGTCTCCATTTTTCTTTCTCACTGGCATGAGATTGGCTACCCAGCGGGTGTGTCTGACCGGGAAAATGATTTTAGCATCCAGCATTTTGTTCAATTCTTTCTTCACCAATGGTTCTAGGCTTGGATGCATCTTGCGAAGTTTTTGTTGGTAGGGCTTAGCCTCCTTTTCTAAAGGAATTACATGCTGCATAACGCTGGTATCAAAGGTTTTTAGGTCTCCATATGTCCATGCAAAGACGTCCTTGTATTCTTTAAATAGCTTGACAAATGCAGCCTTTTCTTGTGGAGAGAACCCCAAGCCCAAATTAACATTTTTTGGGTCTTCTTTGGTTCCAAGGTTGACTGATTCGTACTTCATGGAGGAGCTATGCGTTTTGCAATTCATTGGCTTTTTGAATTTATCATACAGGTCATACAAGTCCTCCATCTTGACAACTGACTTGGGAATTGTATTGAACTGATCCTTTTCCTCACCTTCCCTCTCATTCATAAGCCTGTCATGTTCTTCTTCATCGATGACTGCATTCTTGAACGTCTTCTCGCAGTGCAAGAACTCCAAGATTTGCTCGTCATCTTCGAACACCTGCCAGTTTGAGATGTTATCAGGCACGGATGGTCTGAAAATCAATTCAACATAATATTTATTCTTCTTTAATTCAAAATCAGGGAAAAGTTTTGCAGCCATACCAGCCATCAGATCAGCATCTTGGTTTCATCCTCGAGGTATGTATGTGATATTAAAAGAATCAAAACTGTTAATTAAGCTCCATACCTCATGTTGGTACCTTACCAAGTGTGGTGAATTGCATTGTATCCTTTTCCTTACCTAATCCATGATTATCTGTGAGTCACCAAAAACTTTAAGATTTTTCACCTTCATATCAATGGCTTTCTTCAGGCCCTGTAGCAAGCCTTCATACTCTGTCGTGTTGTTGGTGCACGTGAATTCCAACTGGCTGGCCATCAGATGTTGGTTCCCTTGTGGATCAACGAGAACGCTCCCAGCACTTGCACCTTCAAGGCAGTTAGAGCCATCAAAATAGAGTGTCCAAAATATAGAGTCTAGTGTTACATCAATTGAATTGCTTCCTACAAAACTAGTTCTATCATCTACTATATTACAAGGTGGTTCATCAGTTGGATTACAGGGGAGAGCTTCCAACTGTGTGTTTATTGCAGTTTCTTCAATTATTTCTGCATGGAATTCTCCAAAACAGGTTTCTGTGGCACAAACATTGAAACTATAATTCCCAAGGATAGAGTTGGTAAACATTACAGGTTCGTTGGGACCATTTAGCTCTGTTACTACATACTTCATGTATCTTTCACGATCAAATCTCAGCATATCACCCTTCCCCTTCTGAGGCAGCAAGAGATGGGATCAATCAGTTGAGAAATATCCATTTAGTTTTGTTGACCAATCCCTACTAAGCAGCATTGCATAAGCCTCGGGTATATCGACTACCACTATATCAATGACTTGTGTGTCTTGTGGTTTAGCAGTCACCCGGATCAATACATCTTTCAATTCCCTAATTACTTTCACATTTGTCCTATCTAATTGCATGATTCGCGTTCCAGTTTTCTCAGGTACCGCATGAAGTCTTTTAGCAACAGCGTAAGGCATCACAGTGGACGAGGCACCTAATTCTACCAAGCATTTGTGTACGTTCATGTTGAAGATTTCAAATGTGATAAGGAAAGGGGGAGTCATGGATTTTGATTTCCTTCCTATCATGGAGACTGATTTCTGGGTTTGGCTGCTCGGGATGGTGGGAGTTTTGCAATTCCGCTCATTCATAGCTTTCAAGAGAAAATCTCTTTGCTGCGTTAATTTCAGCAAATCAAAGTATGTGATATTAGCCCTAGATTTCTTA
The DNA here is from genome assembly GCA_031772625.1 of Pinus tabuliformis. NCBI lineage: Eukaryota > Viridiplantae > Streptophyta > Pinopsida > Pinales > Pinaceae > Pinus > Pinus tabuliformis. The sequence goes on along the minus strand of CM062820.1, from coordinate 80,590,467 downwards.
AGATCATCCACAATATTGTAATAAATGTTATAAACAGGATAGGGCAGAGTAAACATACCGGTTTTTCCATTCTTAGGTGGGAGTTTACCATTTTGAGTCGCCTTCGTTGCAGTGGGAGATGCATTTTCTTTCTCTAGATGGTTTGCAACTGGGGTATTCTTGGATTGACCACTAGGTCTACTCTTCTCAACAGGGACTTTGGGAGCGGGTGCCTTCACAAGGCAGACATCTTTCTTGATCTGATCTATAGGATTCATCACACTCGCAAGTGGCCCCTTGCTTCGTGTGTGGATTTCATTAGTGTGGATCTCTGCCATACTGTCTCCTTGGTCATCATCGTTCTCGTTTGTATAGAAATCCCATAGTACGTTGATTTGAGATTCTTCTTCCAAGGGCTCTTCTACTTGGTATTCTTCCTCATCTTCTTGTTCTGGCTCTAGCTCCACTATAGGTTCTTCTTGGTTAAGGAGCGATCCGATAAGAGCCAACTCTTCTGTATTTAAATTCCCTTCATTGGGTGGAGCAGGCAGTGCAAGTGGACCATGACCACCTTCTGTCTTCTTACAATAGAAAGGTTTGAAAGGTTTTATGTTGTTATACTCTCCTCCACTCCCGCTTGTACTCTCTCTAGGATTCATTTTCATGTCAATCATTGTATTTGTCAACTTCTTAATGATCCAATGCAAACCTTCTACATCTATGGTATCCTTTTCTTTGGTTTCAGCCCCTTTGTTATCACTCCCATTATTCTTCTTGGATGCTTGAGAGGCTTTCTTTTCTCCGGTTGTATGATGGCATGCTGTGAGACTGAGCATTTCATTCTCGACTTTTACTACTTCATCGATAGCACCCTGTAAGGTTTGTGCGTTACTCCTTTTGACCCACATTGCAGTAGGGACAGGGAGAGCTGTGATCTGAAAATGGAATGTACTTGTTTAAGGGTGCAAGGTATCCATTTCCAATAATTTCAACTGTGAGCTAGACACTCAAAATGACCTCTAAAAATGTATAAACTTCTTATTTCTTATACAGAGATAGACTGTAGGGGCATTCACCGGACATGTCACCTCTAAAAAGAGGATGAGTTCTAGAGGCTACCTGGCCCTCTACAGGCTCTGCCTAAAGAAATAACAAAGTAAACACTTAGAAGTCTTTGGCATACACATACTTGAAGGTTAAGGTCTTGCAGAATAAGACAAGTAACTTTCTGTAGCTGAATAAGTGATTATGTGTGTATGCAAGTTATATTTATTTGTTGTTTAATACTTTATATCAGTTTTGTTTAGCATATCATCTTCAGCAAATAAAGACATCAAAATGATAAAGCAGTTCACCCCCCCTCTGGGCTACATCTGCTGGACCAAACCTCTCCAACTAGGCTTGTCCTCTTGTATTAAAATTGCTACAAAGGCTAATACAAGAATATGGGTGTCTCAAAGGACAGATCTGACTGTAAATACAGAATCAGAAGATAGGAATTAGCCAAACATGCTCTTTCCCAAACACTAAACAGTGAATTTTGTACCTTATACAGTACTTTCCCCAATTGGCCCTAGTGGCCCTTTAAACTTGCATGGAGAATTTCAAGGTGAAGATGACCTCAATTGGTTCTAAAACCTTTTCCCTTAGACTCAGAAGGTCGAAAATAGCAGACATAGGCTTTTGAATCACCGAAATCGGATGAACAGAGCCCCCAAATAACTCAATCCCTGAAATGGCCCTGGTGGCCCTGAAAGCTTCCCTGAAGCTAAACAGTGAGAAGAATGTCTCAGAAGGAAAAAAAAGCTGTATAAATGGATTCAGAAGGCTGGAAAACTTCAGGAATGACCTTCGTTCCACTTCCAATGGCTGCACAATTCCCAATGCAGCTCCCAAACTGATTTGGCCCTAGTGGCTCCTGGAACTTCCACGAAGCTAAAACACCTTCAAATGACCTCAGATGGTTGTGAAACCTATGCCAATAGCTTCAGAAGGTTGAAGAGACCCAAAATCAAAAAAAAAATCGTCCAAAACCGACTTTCCTAGCCAAATTTATGGCCATTTAAAGTTTCTCCAGTTTGTCCCTAGAAAAACTCTAGCTAACTTTAGTTAACCCCAGTTAGCTCCGCCAATTATGGCGGGTCCGCCAAATTTGGCGCTCCTGCCAAAATTCCGCCAACTTAACTGCAGTTACATTTAATGTTTGGTGGTTGCCTCGGATTTCGTGCCAGGCGGAATATTCCTTTTTTAATTTTTTTTTGAAAAATTAAAATTTCTAATGTTATGGACAAATTCTTCTTTTTGCCATAACTTCCTCATACGGCGACCGTTTTTTCGAACCGTTTGCGGCGCCGGAATCGGGAAGACGATCACTTTCCAGTAATTCAACTTTGAACTAGTTCTAATCACTTTAAATTTTGAGCATTTTACGACACTTAGGACATGAGCACCTGATCACACCTCCCAAATGAGAAGGCTTTTGGTCCCCAAAAGCTCACTGAATCTCTGAACTGAACTGTACAGCACTTGAGGAATAGAAATATCCTCTTCCATTCAGCCAAAAGAGCATACTGATGCCAAAATGTCCTGCCTTATCAACTGTCGTCATGGCGAATGTTGCTGCATAAACCAAGTACTCGTCGAATCCCGACCAAGCTTGTTCGCCAGACAAACTGAAAGTTTGCAGAAACCAGCAATGAAACTTGCTGATATATGAGCTGAAATATTCCCCTGAATATCTGGGCTTGCCAGCTGTCACGATGCCCATCTATGGCACCTCCGCTCCAAAAGAAGAGCTGCCTCCCAAATGAGAAGGCCTTTACAAAGATGAAACACCTCATCATTTCTCCTCTTTACAATCTTGGAGATCAAATTAACTTTTTCCAAGTCAATATTACATTACATGCATGGTTAAAAATAAAGTAATCAACCCTTCAATTTAATCACACATACATGTTTAAAATACAAGGAAATCATCATGATCCCTATGCTCATGCATATCATTCTCATGCATGCAGTTTATCCTTCAATTTTTCCTTAAGTGCAAGATCCTCGATCACATGTACATGTACTTTCAAAGCTGAAATGAATATAACTTTCGCTGCAATAGAGTGAATCTCATACTCAGCTTTTCCATCCTGTAACTTGCATTCCCTTAACAAAGAAATGCATTCAATCAAAAGACATGCAACTTCAATTGGATAAGAATTTTAACCATTTCTTACCAATCCATTTCAAAGGCACTTCCTTTAAATGCACATCAACATCAACATGTGTATCATCCTGACACATCAATGATGGAAACTTCCTTCCCATTCTTGCCATACTCTTTCTCCAATTTCTTCAACTTTCGTGGAAGCATTGTTGGATTCAGAGTCCAACACCTTTCAGCAGTATGTCCATGCTTATGGCAATAAGTGCAACACATGTTCATCTTCTTGACAGCATGATTTGCATTGTTCAATGGAACTTTGGCTTCTTGCCTCCTTTCCTTCAAAAGTTTCCTGCATGTTGCCATTCTTTTCCAACATCTAGAAACACTATGGTTAAACAAACCACAAAAAGAACATGCAATTCTTTTCCAATGCTTGTGTGGAAATTTTCCATGCTTTACATGATCAAAGGAAATATGATTGAAATCAGATTTATACCTTTCTCTTTCACCTTCATTACCTTCATGAGGAGGTGAATCAAATGAAGAAGAAGCTCCTTTTGGAACACCATCAATCCCTTCAATGGTTTTAGAGCGTTCACCACTTCCTTGTTCAAGTGCATGCTTATGCACACCTTCTTCCTGCAACACATGTTTCAAACTATTGCATTCCTCAAGGATACAACCTTTACAACCTTGAGATAGAGAACCTAAAATGAAACTCCTTCTAGGAACTGTTTCAATTGCCTTCATGGCTGCTTTAGAACATTCTCCATAAGATTGTCCATAGCCAAGACCCAAATTCTTAGGCCTTACCTCAACCATTATTGGCTCAACTATACCCTGTGCATGTTTGCCCAATCCTTTTCCTTCATATCCCATTTTGGACATCAACTTGGACCCTATGCCTCTGGTATGTTTCTCAAAAGAACCAACATAAACATTCTTATCAGAATTTGAAGACAAACTAGAATTGTTTACCTCTTCTTCAAGCTGATACTTGGCTAAGGCTTCTTTGGCAACAAGGAGTTGTGTCTCCAACTCATGCATCCTTTCCAGCTTCATGTTTGCAATATGAAGTTGGCCTTCCATTTCCTGCAATTGGTTAGAAAGCAACTGATTCTCTTCCCTCATGGAATTCAACTGCTCTTGAAGTCTAGAGCTCTTTCTTTCATCCTCATACATTTCTCTCACCATATTCATCATGATGAAAAATTCTTACTTCAAGCCTTCATCAAAGAATCTTGTGAAGGAGGATGATTTTGAGAACTCACTTATGGAAATTGTCATTATACAAATGAACAAAAGAGCTTCAGCAAACTCAAACAACAAGTAGTAAAGCAGTCAATCTTCAACACTGCTTAAGACACCTTTCAAGCTACACAATCAAGCTAGTGATGTCAGTCAAGAAAACCTAGTGCTCTGATACCATCTGATCTGAAAATGGAATGTACTTGTTTAAGGGTGCAAGGTATCCATTTCCAATAATTTCAACTGTGAGCTAGACACTCCAAATGACCTCTAAAAATGTATAAACTTCTTATTTCTTATACAGAGATAGACTGTAGGGGCATTCACCGGACATGTCACCTCTAAAAAGAGGATGAGTTCCAGAGGCTACCTGGCCCTCTACAGGCTCTGCCTAAAGAAATAACAAAGTAAACACTTAGAAGTCTTTGACATACACATACTTGATGGTTAAGGTCTTGCGGAATAAGACAAGTAACTTTATGTAGCTAAATAAGTGATTATGTGTGTATGCAAGTTATATTTATTTGTTGTTTAATACTTTATATCAGTTTTGTTTAGCATATCATCTTCAGCAAATAAAGACATCAAAATGATAAAGCAGTTCACCCCCCCTCTGGGCTACATCTGCTGGACCAAACCTCTCCAACTAGGCTTGTCCTCTTGTATTAAAATTGCTACAAAGGCTAATACAAGAATATGGGTGTTTCAAAGGACATATCTGACTGTAAATACAAAATCAGAAGATAGGAATTAGCCAAACATGCTCTTTCCCAAACACTAAACAGTGAATTTTGTACCTTATACAGTACTTTCCCCAATTGGCCCTAGTGGCCCTTTAAACTTGCATGGAGAATTTCAAGGTGAAGATGACCTCAATTGGTTCTAAAACCTTTTCCCTTAGACTTAGAAGGTCGAAAATAGCAGACATAGGCTTTTGAATCACCGAAATCGGATGAACAGAGCCCCCAAACAGCTCAATCCCTGAAATGGCCCTGGTGGCCCTGAAAGCTTCCCTGAAGCTAAACAGTGAGAAGAATGTCTCAGAAGGAAAAAAAAGCTGTATAAATGGATTTATAAGGCTGGAAAACTTCAGGAATGACCTTCGTTCCACTTCCAATGGCTACACAATTCCCAATGCAGCTCCCAAACTGATTTGGCCCTAATGGCTCCTGGAACTTCCACGAAGCTAAAACACTTGGAAATGACCTCAAATGGCTGTGAAACCTGTGCCAATAGCTTTAGAAGGTCGAAGAAACCCAAAATCAAAAAAAAAATCCGTCCAAAACCGACTTTCCTAGCCAAAGTTATGGCCATTTAAAGTTTCTCCAGTTTGTCCCTAGAAAAACTCCAGCTAACTTTAGTTAACCCCAGTTAGCTCCGCCAATTATGGCGGGTCCGCAAAATTTGGCGCTCCTGCCAAAATTCCACCAACTTAACTGCAGTTACATTTAATGTTTGGTGGTTGCCTCGGATTTCGTGCCAGGCGGAATATTCCTTTTTAAATTTTTTTTTGAAAAATTAAAATTTCTAATGTTATGGACAAATTCTTCTTTTTGCCATAACTTCATCATACGGCGACCGTTTTTCGAACCGTTTGCGGCGCCGGAATCGGGAAGACGAGAAATTTCCAGTCATTCAACTTTGAACCAGTTCTAAGCACTTTAAATTTTGAGCATTTTACGACACTTAGAACATGAGCACCTGATCAAGCAGTGATGTAGAATTCCATGAGCACCTCCTCAGTAGGTCTAGTGGTGGCTGGGATTCTGTTGAACAAGGTGTTGAACTAAATGTTAAAATCCTTAACCTTTTCTTTGGTTTCCATTTTCAAACGGGATAGTTCTAAAACTAAGGCCGCAGGGGTTTTGTCATCGCCATACTTGTCTAAAAAGGCCTGTTGAAAGGCAGCCCACGAGGTGATTGATCCGGTTCTCAAGCTAAAGTACCATGTGGAAGCTACACCAATCAAGGTAAAGGGGAATAGGTGACATACTATATCTTCATCAGCTACCCCCAACATGCGCATGGCCAAGAAGAAAGAGTGAATATGGTTATCAGCAGTGTCTCCCTTCCTAGGGTCGAATTTAGGTAGTACTCTTTCTGCATTCTTGGGTAAGGGATGCTGCTACCTAGGTACCGCTATGGCGTCCTGAGTGAGCTAGGGAGGAAGTGCTCCCGGAGGAGGTGGGAGTTGGTTTCCACCCGGTTGAAGCTGGTTCCCACCTGGAAGAGGAACGTTAGCCATATTGTGGATAAGGATGTTCTGGTTGAAGGTTTCTTCAAGGCTTTCTTTATTAAGACTTCCCAAATCGGGCCAGGGATTACCTTCAGAGAGTGGATCTTCAGGAATTTCTTCCCAGGGAGTGTCAATACTTTGCAAGGATTCAAGCACAATATCTTCAAGAGACAGGGCTACAGATGTCTCTTCATTTATGGAACAGATCCTTGGCTTTCTTTTAGTTGTCGAAGGTAAAGAGTGAAAGATGGGGAGCTGAGAGAGGGAACAAGCGTAAGCCCGAGTAATTATTCTGACTAGTTGTTCCTAAGTGATAGGATACTCCCACAGTGTATCTTCTTCGAAATGAGGCTTTTCCGAATGAGAGGAAGGGTCTTTTCGACTTTCACAATCCATGCATTAATATTTTCAAGTCCATGCGGACATTTATAAATGAAATCATAAAAAGTTGTGGCCGGCGATTCGGCCCCCCTTCTAGCGCCAATTTGTTTACATGGTGAATTTTCGCTATACGAACAAGGCTAACCTGATCACAAACCCCACTTAGGCCTGCTTTCGTTTGGAATGGCTAGTTCCAACGGGTTTTAAGGGACCTCGTAAACTGTTAAATGCGTTGAAAGATTGCTTCTGGGAAGAAAACTTCAATTAAATCAACAAAATAAAACAGCTAACCTATATGTATCAAATCTTGTCTAAACTACTTAAGCTACTCTAATCTAGTCTTAACTATCCTAATCTATCCTGCAAGAGCAAAACAAAAGGAGGTTAAACATCATATATAAATCCCAAGTTCAAATGAATCAATTACTGGTCCACATAAGAACAAGGTTGTATTAAATCCTATTCACAATGCAATTACTTGTACAGGAATATACATTCCTTTCCATACAAATAACACTTGCAACTGATGTTTAACAAAGTCTAGAATCAGCAACCTTTCATGAATTATCAATGCTATTGAATTACATTCAAATAACCAAGAACAACCATGAACTGGTGGTTAACAGTATGCACAAATCAAATCACATTTATCTTCGTGCCAACAACAACACACTGATCCTAAACATATGAGAGAAAAGGGAAACAAATTTGAAACAACAAGCTTCTTCTTGAACCAAACAGTCCTCTTTATTCACAATAAATCAAAGCTATTTTTATCCAAACAAAAAGCCCTCCTCTCCTATCCAGAGGAAATATTTATGCAACTGGAGATGGCTCTCGGTCTTCCCTTAACCCTTTCACCTTCCCCCTGTTTCCTTCGATATACAGATCAGAATACACAGATGTAGAACAATCGGTGTCATTGCTAACACGTAGAGGGCATTTTCTATCACTGGAGCGCTTCGTTTCCTAGGGAAATTAGTAGATGTTGATTAGAAGAGGATGACTGTGTGTCATCTCTTCATGATGAGATCTGGGGTAGTTTCCCTTTCGGAATACACAGGCGACACCTGGATTCTGACTAGGAATGTGTTGTGGCCAGCAACAATCCCCCCCCCCCTTAGTTCATTTAAGTGTTGACCAAAATACTTAAATGAATGGGGACCCTTAGTTAATTTTTAGAAAAAACAAGAGTTTCCTTCCCTCAAGATAAGGTTACTATCATAGGCTTAGGTAAGTCTTTTGAACATTTTAAAACCTAAGTCTATGATAAAGAGAAAATCTTTAAAGTTGCATTGCAAAGGATAGGAAATACCTCTATTTCTCTTTAAATATCGATATGCGCAAAATCCTCGTGTTAAGAATGACATCATATCGCAGCAAAGCAATCCTCATAAAGAAAAACTTAAAGATTCGCTGATCTGCGATCACGCCGATCGCAAGATCGCATATCGCAGAAATGAACCTACATGATTTGGCAAACATCAAAGTTCTGTGATCTGCGATGTTGCGATCGATGCGATATTACAACCGTGCAATTTGTGACGGTGCGATTTGCGATGGTGCGATTTGCGATCGCGCGCTATGCGAGCTTACGTAAGCAAATCATAAATCACTTCATTACGAATCCTTCAGGCACGCCATTCAAAGAAAAGCCACTTACCATAATCTGACTCGAAATCATGCGCTTTTAATGATAGTAAATGAATTAGTTGTCAGTTATTAAGTGAATTAAAGACGCGTGCCTTTGTAAAGATTTACTTCACGTAAGGTGGCATATTCGATACATCTGTTGCATTTAAAACTCTCCCATCACCTTTCTGGATCAGTCATTTCCATTTCACTCGTAATCTGCAGGAACGAAGAGCTAAGACGATTCAAACACAGACGCAGGAAGAAATGGGAAAGAAACACAAAGCTCAAAGCTCCGAAGCAAAGGAAAAGACGAAGGAGATGGCGCCTTTGTATACAGACACAGCCTGTAACAAAGACGCAGGAATATCAACATGGGAAAGCATGTACAGGCTGCTGGAAGAGGAAAATCCTAGAATAATGAAGGTTGCTGCTTCCGCAGGCTCGCACCGCTCTTCTGAGGCATCCTTAGAGGACCTAGCATGTTCATTTCTTCACAGAATAGCGGCAAGACCCAAAATCCTACCATATATGGATATGATCAAGTGGATACTGGATGATGCAGACATGAACAACAGACAATTCAAAGTTCAAGGACACGGGCTCATCGGATCGTTTGCTGTGCAAGACTTGAAGCTTATGTATCATCTTCCTGAACCACAAATGACCTATAATGCTCAATTATTTAAGAAGTTCGCGGCGGAGAACCCAGACCTATCAGACACCACCAAAGATTGGTCTAGGAAAGAGAAGCCACTCAAAAAGGACAAAAACGGTATGTACAGCACTGGTTCCCTCACCTCTCCATATTGTTTTGTTGCGGCCATGCTCTGTAGGTTATTTGGGATGCCGGATATCAACAAGTTTTCGTCTAAATGGCTACCATTAATTGATGCTGCCACAAGCGCCGATATTGTAGATTGGGCCAAAATTCTCTCTGATAATCTTTACATGGCTGTTATCAATTACCGGTCTAAAAGATCCTTGTCTCAAAGGGTCTATCCTCTTTTTTATCTGTCTGCATATGTTATGGATTCTGTTTGTCTTGTGTCTAAATTCCCTATTATGGGTTGGAAATGGACTACCCAAGACCCATTGCCTATCCATGTTTATCATAAGGTGTTATGGGATTCTCAATTTGCCCCTCACTTCTATCAGATTTGCCACGGGCTTATTTTGCCCTTGTATAGAATAATGTATGATAAAGACCCCCCGAGGTGCTCTCCCGAGGCACAAATCGACATCATCCCCATCACGAGATGGTTCGGGGAAGAATGGTTTACTTATGTTAGAGTTTTTGGAAGCACTGTACCTCCACATGTCCTACCTCTATATATCCCTGATAAACTTTTGGCTCGGGAAATTGCTTATCAAACTTGTTCAGAAGGCTGGCCAGTATTCTGCTAGAGAAGTTGCGACTGCCTGCTAGAGAACCAACTCCGAGCATTAGCCTCAGCGAAAACTCTAACACTTCCAGATCTAAATCCAACACTCAAGCCGCACAGCCAATGGATGACGGTGAAATGCATCACAAACGAGGCCGAAAAAATAGCGCCAGCTCTCGTAGATGTTGTTTTCGCAGCATAGCTCAGCGCCGAAATCAGTCAACCGACTCTTCTTAAGCCTATGCTGGATACTTGCAACTTTAAGGACCAAGTTCAGAAGTAGCCTTACTTAGAATGTTGTTTTTTCTTTTTAACTAGATTAGAAAAAGGACGGTCATTTGAAAACCGCATCCTAAATTTTGTAATAATACTATTATTAGAATTAGGAAGTAGTATTTTAACCCTTCTCATGCATTTAGAGAAGGGTCCAGAAATTTGTCAAAAAACTTGTCCTCAGAACATGCACTTCTGCACCCTCAGAGGAGGTTTTGATGAATGGATGGATCGAGATTTATTAATGTTTGCGTTTAATGTCTGCTACTGATGTTGCACTTTTGTACTCTTAGTAGATGTTAGAACAAGTAGAGGTAAATCGTTGTTGCTTGAAGCTTATGAATAGAACCAGTCATAAATGGTACTTTTATCTCTTGACTTGTTTCTGCTTATATTCTTAAAGTGATATGTAGTTTTCAGTTGTTTATATGTTAATGCATGAATGTGTGGGTTACCATTTGGCACTTCTGTACGGTGGAGTCATTTATTTGTGCTTGATATATGAATAACTTATTATGCGATATGTTGTTCACAACTGTTTTGCCTAACTTTTTATGCAGAATGGTTTATCTTAATTTATTTCTATTCTTATGATAGCTGAATGATCTTTATTACCAGTTATTGTTCGAAATCTCTTTAGATCGCATAATAGAAGAAATACACCCTGGGTTAGCGTAGATTAGATGTGTTGTTTCTCATTAGATTACAGTAGCATAGAGTTAGTTTAGAAGTTTGATTTAAATTAGATTAAAATACTCTTAGATCAACAGCATCCAACTCTACACACACACACACACCCCTTAGATTGGGAAACTGGTCCCATCATCCCCAGTCGGACCCGCTATACCAAACGGATAAGGAGCTGCCAACCAAGGTCCGGACCGGGTGGGTATCCCCCTTGTTGTCGACCCGATTTTCGGGGCTTCAACATATTTGGCGCTAGAAGGAGGGCCTGAACATAGTGTCTGTTGGAATGATTTTCAATTATAAGATTTGAATCAGGATGACTGCTCGTAAAATTCCTATTTGGAGTTGCATCCACGTTCCTACCTCTTCCAACACTCCACCAGAAGTGGTAAGACTCTTGTCTCAGGTAAAATTCAATGGTAAGAATAATTCTTCTGCTTTTAATCATGCTCTTCAATTTATTCAAAGAGTTTCAAGTTCTGATATTCAGAGAATTGATGAAGGCGTTTTATGCAGAATTTTCACTCTTACATTCATAGCGGAAGCTAGAAAATGGTGCAGAAACCTCCCAGTTGCATCAATTCACAGCTGGGACCAATTTGTCAAAGCTTTCATTTTTTAATTTGATCGTTATGACTATGACCAGGTATATGATGAAATTGATTACCTACGAAAACAAAATGAATCTGTTAGGGATTTTAATATGCGATTTCATCTTAATTGTCTAAAGTATGATCTTGAAAGTGAATTCACGGATGAAGAATCTTCAGATTATCCTGAATATTCCCTACCTCCTGTAACTGATCAAGTAGAAATTAGTTCAACCTTTATCTCATTTTCTTCTAACATGAATGAGGATTCCAAGTTGAATATACAAACCAGCCATGATGAAGAAAGTCCCCAGAGCTTGGGAGTCATGCATGCTCTAATGCAAGAAGACAAAAGCGAGAATGCTGGAGGAAAGTCTACCTTGGAACCAGAAGATGACTTTGATACAAGGTCAGATAATATTATTGCAAATCACCAAATGCAGGTGCCAAGGTTAGAACAACAAACTATTTCTATTTCAAAAAGTATCAGTACACAAAGGTATGATCTAAAGCCCGATGTCTATGATGAATCTGATGAACAAAGATTTTTCCATGATGTTTTCAAATGCATTGTTCCAGAATCGCATTTTTCTCTCTATCCTGATGTTTTTAGTGATGATAATTTCTCCCCTCTCAATATTAAAGATATCTCAAGAAACACAGAGGATTATTCAAACAAGCCATCATTAGGTTTTTAGGATAAAGATATAGTTATAGAACATCCTTCGGCCATTTTCAAACAAGAACCACTTCACCTTCCTGGTCTGAAAATATATGACGAAAAAGAGAAATCTAGGGAAACCTGTAAAATCATTTATGATAGCTACTTTGACAACGATGATGTTTTTGAGTTGTCCCAAGCGACTCAACTAAGCTCAGATAATGAGAGATATCCTAATTCAGAAATCATATCAGTCAATCCTCATCTCAAAGTAAAAGATCATTTGCATGATTTTGCCATCCAAGGTAATGTCCCGATCTATGATTCATATTACGATGAAACCTCCAGGCCTGCTCACAATCATAACTTATCTTCTGATTCACAAGACGGAATTCGAAATTTCTCGGATCCCATAATTCTGGCCAGTTCTTGTGAGAAGCAAGATATTACAAGTAAATCCCAGTTGTGCTGTAACACTATTTGTACAGATAATCATCCCTTTCTTTCTCACTTGCACCCATTTTGTACAAAATCGGATTTTGTTTTAAATTTTCAGACTTTTGATAGATTATTGTGGCATGTTCAGCATCTTATCAAAGAACATTCGAAAAACATGCCACCATTTTGGAAAGATAAGCTGTGTCAAGGAAGTGTAGAACTTTCTCAATTTCAAGATCAATCAATATCAGACTTTCTTAAGAAACTTCTTTGGCATCCAGAACACCATCAACCAAGGAAAGTACCTTTCGAAACTTATTGGCCATTCGCGCCAATTGATAAAGATCTTTCCGGGAATTTCCATCTATTTTGCATCGAACCATTTAGTGATTTATATATGGAAAATTTCCTTTTAAACAAGATCGCTAAAAGCTCAGCTTTAACGAACAGTATGTTACAAGCCATTGAAATTAAAAAATCATATTCACAACCTGGCTTATCATCCTTCCTATTACGAGGTCATCAATCCATAACAGAAGTTCATCCTAATTTTTATGATCCAATAGGTATCCAGTTGGAAAGAAGTTTTCGTGAGAAAGAAATATCAGACAGAATTCCAACTGAGGTCATGCATTCTTATCCCACATCCAACATTAATAGTCCAAGGAAAATTAGGATCCTAATACTGATGTTTGGAAGTTACAAACGGCTAGGAATAAAAATGAAGAGATGGTTCCATTGGAAATATCATTTCACCTAGCTAATTTTCTGTATATAGCTAGAATAGGAGTAGGAGTAATTTAGCTAGGTTGTTAGGTTTGCTTTTGATAATTGATAGGCAAAATAAGAGAAGGGATTATCCCTATTCTGTACATAACCCTAGAAAATGTCTATCTCTCATAATAGTTAAATATTTGTCTCCATAATAAGGTTTGCTATGGTTAACAGCATTTGACATTTACTAAGGACACCTTTTCTCTGTCAAAAACATCAAACTTCTGCTTCTATGAACAGCAAATCTTTTGAAAGCTTAATCTTTATTATCATTAGAACTTTAACCCAGATATGATGCTAGTTTCAACTCCAAGAAATCTGAAGAAAGCTACCTCGGTAAAGAAATTGTTTTATGTCAGTACAATGAAAGGTATCAATAATGAAATAAAGATTCTCTGTAGAAACAGCCATTTCCAAACAACTCTATCATTGTCGTCCAGAACTTTCTTAAGGAAAGGAAATTTGACTTCCTCCCTGCTAAAGGAGATCGCAGCATTCAGAGGAACAACCCAAAAAGAAACACTATATCTCAAAGAATAAGAGGTCTCATCACGAGCCGGCTTATCATGATCACAAATATTATAACTTGCTGACTTTGCCAATACTGTCTACCAAAACAGGGCAACGACTCGAGATTGTTGCAATCAAAAGACAAGGGGTCTCATCACGAGCCAGCTTGTTCAGCAAAAGTGTAAGTCAAGTGAATGACTATGTCATAATTTGGCCACCAAACCAAGACATTGTTCTTTAGAGAATAAAAAGGAAAGAGTGTCAAAATGGGTTTTTCTCTAAAAAAGTTGTAAATAACCTTAAGCAGGATAAAGGATCATTACTGGGTAATAGGTAACCCTGTCGAGGCTATGGACGCCTGCTGGCAACAGAGGCTCTACCTGCGACAAAGGAGCATATTTAAAAAGGCTTCTACACAGGGGAAACTTTATTTTATGTTTTACAAGACCAAGTAATGGCTGATGTAAATGCAAGGACAAAGCTGAGGATGCAAGTAATCAAAATAGAAAGAGGTTGAAACAAAACATCATTGACAGGTTGAAGTATGATATGTTGTATCTTTTTATAATAAGGTTTAAGTTCTCTGAGAAATTTTTTTCAGGAGTTTGAAAGCGTCAATAGAAGATCAGAGATAACTGGTTCTCCCAAGTGAATCGCCAATTGTTGTGGCCAGCAACAACCTCCCCCCCTTAGTTCATTTAAGTGTTGACCAAAATACTTAAATGAATGGGGACCCTTAGTTAATTTTTAGAAAAAACAAGAGTTTCCTTCCCTCAAGATAAGGTTACCATCATGGGCTTAGGTAAGTCTTTTGAACATTTTAAAACCTAAGTCTATGATAAAGAGAAAATCTTTAAAGTTGCGTTGCAAAGGATAGGAAATACCTCTATTTCTCTTTAAATATCGATATGCGCAAAATCCTCGTGTTAAGAATGACATCATATCGCAGCAAAGCAATCCTCATAAAGAAAAACTTAAAGATTCGCCGATCTGCGATCACGCCGATCGCAAGATCGCATATCGCAGAAATGAACCGACATGATTTGGCAAACATCAAAGTTCTGCGATCTGCGATGTTGCGATCGCTGTGATATTACACCCGTGCGATTTGCGATGGTGCGATTTGCGATGGTGCGATTTGCGATCGCGCACTATGCGAGCTTACGTAAGCAAATCATAAATCACTTCATTACGAATCCTTCGGGCACGCCATTCAAAGAAAATCCACTTACCATAATCTGACTCGAAATCATGCGCTTTTAATGATAGTAAATGAATTAGTTGTCAGTTATTAAGTGAATTAAAGACGCGTGCCTTTGTAAAGATTTACTTCACGTAAGGTGGCATATTCGATACATCTGTTGCATTTAAAACTCTCCCATCACCTTTCTGGATCAGTCATTTCCATTTCACTCGTAATCTGCAGGAACAAAGAGCTAAGATGATTCAAACACAGACGCAGGAAGAAATGGGAAAGAAACACAAAGCTCAAAGCTCCGAACCAAAGGAAAAGACGAAGGAGATGGCGCCTTTGTATACAGACAGAGCCTGTAACAAAGATGCGGGAATATCAACATGGGAAAGCATGTACCGGCTGCTGGAAGAGGAAAATCCTAGAATAATGAAGGTTGCTGCTTCCGCGGGCTCGTACCGCTCTTCTGAGGCGTCCTTAGAGGACCTAGCATGTTCATTTCTTCACAGAATAGCAGCAAGACCCAAAATCCTACCATATACGGATATGATCAAGTGGATACTGGATGATGCAGACATGAACAACAGACAATTCAAAGTTCAAGGACACGGGCTCATCGGATCGTTTGCTGCGCAAGACTTGAAGCTTATGTATCATCTTCCTGAACCACAAATGACCTATAATGCTCAATTAGTTAAGAAGTTCGCGGCAGAGAACCCAGACCTATCAGACACCACCAAAGATTGGTCTAGGAAAGAGGAGCCACTCAAAAAGGACAAAAACGGTATGTACAGCACTAGTTCCCTCACCTCTCCATATTGTTTTGCTGCGGCCATGCTCTGTAGGTTATTTGGGATGCCGGATATCAACAAGTTTTCGTCTGAATGGCTACCATTAATTGATGCTGCCACAAGCGCCGATATTGTAGATTGGGCCAAAATTCTTTCTGATAATCTTTACACGGCTGTTATCAATTACCGGTCTAAAAGATCCTTGTCTCAAAGGGTCTATCCTCCTTTTTATCTGTCTGCATATGTTATGGATTCTGTTTGTCTTGTGTCTAAATTCCCTATTATGGGTTGGAAATGGACTACCCAAGACCCATTGCCTATCCATGTTTATCATAAGGTGTTATGGGATTCTCAGTTTTCCCCTCACTTCTATCAGATTTGCCACGGGCTTATTTTGCCCTTGTATAGAATAATGTATGATAAAGACCCCCCGAGGTGCTCTCCCGAGGCACAAATCGACATCATCCCCATCGCGAGATGGTTCGGGGAAGAATGGTTTACTTATGTTAGAGTTTTTGGAAGCACTGTACCTCCACATGTCCTACCTCTATATATCCCTGATAAACTTTTGGCTCAGGAAATTGCTTATCAAACTTGTTCAGAAGGCTGGCCAGTATTCCGCTAGAGAAGCTGCGACTGCCTGCTAGAGAACCAACTCCGAGCATTAGCCTCAGCGAAAACTCTAACACTTCCAGATCTAAATCCAACACTCAAGTCGCACAGCCAATGGATGACGGTGAAATGCATCACAAACGCGGCCGAAAAAATAGCGCCAGCTCTCGTAGATGTTGTTTTCGCAGCACAGCTCAGCGCCGAAATCAGTCAACCGACTCTTCTTAAGCCTATGCTGGATACTTGCAACTTTAAGGACCAAGTTCAGAAGTAGCCTTACTTAGAATGTTGTTTTTTCTTTTTAACTAGATTAGAAAAAGGACGGTCATTTGAAAACCGCATCCTAAATTTTGTAATAATACTATTATTAGAATTAGGAAGTAGTATTTTAACCCTTCTCATGCATTTAGAGAAGGGTCCAGACATTTGTCAAAAAACTTGTCCTCAGAACATGCACTTCTGCACCCTCAGAGGAGGTTTTGATGAATAGATGGATCGAGATTTATTAATGTTTGCGTTTAATGTCTGCGACTGATGTTGCACTTTTGTACTCTTAGTAGATGTTAGAACAAGTAGAGGTAAATCGTTGTTGCTTGAAGCTTATGAATAGAACTAGTCATAAATGGTACTTTTATCTCTTGACCTGTTTCTGCTTATATTCTTAAAGTGATATGTAGTTTTCAGTTGTTTATATGTTAATGCATGAATGTGTGGGTTACCATTTGGCACTTCTGTACGGTGGAGTCATTTATTTGTGCTTGATATATGAATAACTTATTATGCGATATGCTGTTCACAACTGTTTTGCCTAACTTTTTATGCATAATGGTTTATCTTAATTGATTTCTATTCTTATGATAGCTTAATGATCTTTATTACCAGTTATTGTTCGAGATCTCTTTAGATTGCATAATAGAAGAAATACACCCCAGGTTAGCGTAGATTAGATGTGTTGTTTCTCATTAGATTACAGTAGCATAGAGTTAGTTTAGAAGTTTGATTTAAATTAGATTAAAATGCTCTTAGATCAACAGCATCCAACTCTACACACACACACACACCCCTTAGATTGGGAAACTGGTCCCATCATCCCCAGTCGGACCCGCTATACCAAATGGATAAGGAGCTGCTAACCAAGGTCCGGACCGGGTGGGTATCCCCCTTGTTGTCGACCCGATTTTTGGGGCTTCAACAGAATGCCAAAGGCCGGCTCTTTCAACAGAACCCATCCGCATATATGAGTTCTCTGAATCCTCTTATGCGTCCTTTACTCCTTGCCTGTAGAGATAATAGACATCATTCATGCTTATGAAAATACGACAGAAATGCTTTAAAAACATAATTCTTTCCTTCATTGAATGTTTATTACATCAAATGTGAAATAATCGGCCCCTGATTTTCAATTTATGCATTGATTAAGTCCCATGAGTGCGAATCCGATTTATATTGAAAATCATGGCATAACACATAACCGGATGGTATTTCGGAAAGGGTCTGAGTGGTAACCGGTATTGCGAGGAAGGCCCCCGATTCCACTCTTCAAGTGACACATAGCAGCTAGGAGGAAAGAGGATACCACTTTTCGGGTGGGTATTCCTCGAGCTGCTTGTTCACTTGAAATTGGCGTGGACCGTTGGATCCACGAGGGTAGATCAACGGTGGAGGGACTTGACACAGGAAAACACAGAAACCCCATGGTCGAGCCGTACAACTGGACTTGAAATATTTTAGATGGGAACCTATACCCTATCGGGTCCGTCATATGGGTTTTTCCATTAAAAATCAAGACCAAAGCATTTTATCGAATACACAGGAATATACGTGAAAACCCGTAGCCATGTCGTACAGTCGGACTTAAAAAATTATATACCAGAGCCTATAATCAGCGGCGGGTCCACGGTATAACACTATCCTTTGAAAATCGGGTCTGGAGCGTTTTTAACGAAAATACAAAGGAATACATGGGAAAACCTGCAGTCGGTCCATACAGCTGGACTTCAAAATTTATGCATCTGAATTGATAATTATCGGCGGGTCCGGAAAATTGCAGCGTGCCTTATATAAAGCTCTTGGGTTCTGCCGATTGGGATATGTGATGGGGCTTCTGGACTCGATAATGTATATATTGCGGTTAATAAAGCCATCGGGTCCGATAAACAGTGGCACGCTATATATATAAGCGCTAGACCTGGCCGATAGCGATATGTGATATAGCTCCGGACTTGAAATATATAAATTTGGGTTGATAATGTCGTCGGGTCCAGAAGAGATCAATGCACAGTGTTGATTGCGATAGGCCAAAAAGGGGTGATTTATGCATATTTTTTAGTATTTCTATTATAAAGAGTTATAATGGAGATGAAGGCGCGATGGAAAGTTTTTGAGGGTTGAAAAGGTGTCGATGGAGGATATGAATGAAGGAATAGAAAGGGTTATAAATGGATCATGCGGCAGATGTTTAAAGAGGGGGGCTCAATCATTAGAAATTGGAGATTTGGCTTGGTAAAGAGTTAAAGTCTCTAGAATAAAACAAATCATTCAAGGAGGTGGAAGATCAACTTTAGGGGACCCATTCAAAATTGCTACCAAGGCAGGTTTTGATAGGGTGGTAGTTGTGGCCACAAAACTCTACGAGAACTATACAAAATTAAGAATATTTGGATGTGAACTCCCACCTTACAAGCTACCCAAATTCCTCCCAATGAGGATTTTTGCTCTGGAGTACATAAGGCAGATGATCAATATGGATGAAATCCACTTTGTTGTTGCCAAGAAGAAGTCCCAATTTAAAATCAAAACACAGATTGGCCCCTTCATTTGCAACAGCAGGGTAGCAGGGGAAGAAGCAGATAAGCTCTTGAAGGAAATGCAGTTCAGCCTTAGCTTTACCTGGTCATATGATCCATTAGGGATCATTTCTAAATTAAGAGTAGAAACCAAGTCTACTCCTTACTTTCACACATCCAGGCCAAAGATAGAGAAGTACAAGAATCAGTTAGAATGGGTTGAGAATACCCTACAAGAGGCAGAAGAACAGCAGGTATCATCATCTACAGTGCAGACTCCTACCATGCAGGAGAAAACATCCAAGAGAAGTAGAGAGGAAGAGTCCCCTTTAGGGACTGACATTTTTAGTGAAGGATTTAAGATCATGTATAGAAAGAAGACCAAGCTTAGTTCCAGACTAAGCCTCAGCAAATATTCAGAGCAGCAGACCATTATCACCACTAATGAGCCACTTGTTTCCTCATTAGTGGGTGATTAGACAACACAGTCTCCCACCACCTCCATAACTTCACAAGAGCAGCAAAAAATTATGCAGATAGGAACATCTTGTTCAAGGGAAACATAGAAGATTATAATGGACATCTTCAAGGAGATAAAAGTCAGGAATGAAGCCTTGAAGATTAACACCTACAACCAGTTCTAGATGCAGACTTCTGGTGCTCCAAGCAGGCTGTTGCCAGCCTTTGATTCAGAAAAATGAAAAATGCAAATGGCATTCCTCCAAGCACAAGTTCCCTAGCCCAAGGCAGCATCAGACTACAAGAAGATAGCCTTTGAGTTTGATGTAAAGGATATACATCCCATTAACAAAATGGAGATGCATAAGAAGACTGGGGAAATGATATTTTCAACTGTCACTAACACTGCTATGACTTTATCAAAACTGCAGGTTACCTTAGCAAATGTCCAATCACAACTAAAGATGGAGAAGGTCTCTGTGCTTGCCAAAGACACTAGGATTAAAACCTTGGAGGATTTGGTAATCAAATTGGGTTATGAACCTTCAAGCATCAATGTTGCATAGGAACTTGTGAAGAAAAAGAATTTAGACATAGCAACATTGAAAAAGCAATTAAAATTTCTAGCTATAGAAGATCCTCTAACTAAGGATACTGAAGAGACAGAGACACAAAACGTAGATATGATGAAGCTCATCATAGAGCAAAGTGCACAACTGAAGCAGATGGAGAAAGAGATGGAGAAGATGAATAAAGAAAATGAGAAAGCTGCTAAAAAGATGGTTGCCCATTTGGAAGCACTTCCTATCACAGCCATTCCTACAGCCATATCTGCTACAACAAGTACATGAGATGCTGCAAATTAGTTGGCCAATGCAGTACAAAACATGTCTCTCCACACTGAAGAGATCAAAAAGTTGCAGGACCAAGTGAAACTTCTAGAGGATCATCGCCATAAATTTAAGATTTTTCATGCAGCAGAGCTTCAAAGAGCTCAGAATCTTATAGAGGCATGGAAGAATTCAACAGCTGAGTCTTCTTTTGGCTCTACACTAGGTCACATTAAAGAAATCATATGGAATAATATTATTGAAGAGATAGATGAAATTTGACCATGTATCCAGATTATTTTTTAGCAGAAGGAACTCATGGAGAAAGCAAAGCAGACCATTGCCAATATCAATGCTCAACTGGGAGAAATGCCTGCTACAACCAACAGCATCATAAAGTTCCTCAATTCTAAAAATAGATATGAGCTGGATGATCTAGGAGTGGATGACAGAACAGAAACCATCCTGGAGGTGAAGAAAGTTCTGACAAAGAAGAACTTAGTTGTACAACTGACAGAGAAGTGTCACACTCTAGAGGTAGCAGTCAACAGGTTTTTCACAAGGATTGATGCATTGAACCAGAAGGGTTTGCCTTCACTATTTGTAATCAATGATAAATTAATGACCAGGGAAGACTACATGAAGAAGCTTCAGGACATTGCTAGGGATACAGCTAAGTCCTCCAATATCAAAGGTTCTATGACAGGCAGAGCGTTTTATGAAGCCATCAACAACATAAGTTTTATTCAACATGAGATAAAACATATTTTTCAGTTAAACCCACTTTTGCTCGGTATACTGAGGTAGATGAAATCTACCGCAAGGTAACCAAGATAGTTGTTCTAGATGAAGAAAGGTGGGAAAATTTGTGTGAATTTCAAGATTAAAGGACAGGTCAGCTTCACCAGCGTAGCACTCGAATAGTGGCCACTCAGCAACTACTCTCCTTCATAACAGGGCCAGATGTTTACATTCATTCCTTTTGATCGAATTACTTCTTTTTCTGTTAGTTTTAAGTAATAATATAATGTCGTGTCAATCAGGGATTTATTGTAATATTTTGTAATTTGTTTAAATACTTCATTCGGTCAAAGTATTCAGGTTGAACCCTTGAACCAATTATCACACAGATTTGTACTAAGCTGGAACATTTTTGAGATAATAAAAGATTCTGGATTTGCCTCATATGGTCTGTCTCTTAGTGAGTTGTTTTCATCTAGTTTTTCATTATGTCTTCTTCATATAATTAAATATTTTATAGTTATCCGATTTAAAATTTAATTGAATATCAGTTTCATTTTGAATCCGCTGTGAAGTTGCATTTAAATAAGAGATTAATTTGCAGAACTATCTGTTATTGTAAATTCCTCTTTGAACTTAAATTGCACTAGATTTCTATAATAGTTTAATTATATTCTGTTGATCAAGGAAACACTGTTTTCTTGATTTCTGCTTATAAATGATTAAATACTCAGTTTGAATATTAAATCAGTTATACATCTACACATTCTTCTTATCCATCCACTTAAAATCAAAATAACCATGTGTATGTAAAGAACAACCTTTTGTTTTATTAAGAATCTTTCTAAGTTTAAAGCACTTGTTTATAAACAATTCACTGGTCATCCAAATCATTAAAATCAACAAAACATTATAGATGCTTTGGCATAACCAATTGACCTTTGGTTATCTCAAAGGACAACACTTTACTAACCTTCATTTTTTTGTATTTTGGACTTTAGAGTTAGATTCATGTTCAAGTGGTGACTCCACTCCTTTCATTCTTTACAATAATTTCTACTAGAAGCTCGCTTCCTGTAGAACTCTTATTTTTCTTGAACAAGAATCTCTCTCTGACATCCATTAGCTCCTTTTCCCTTTAAGCAATCCATCATGAATGACTTGTTCACCCCTTGTTTTACTAACATTCCTCATGATATTCCTATATATTGCCATTAATAAATTACCTTCTTTCATGAGTAATAATGCGATCAATGATGAATTTCCACGACACTAGTGTTTGGGATAGAATCTTAAATCACTGACACTAACAAACCAAAGATCACAATGAAACTACTTTTTCACATCGAAATATAAACAACGGTAAATATACTAGTGTAAAAAATATAGACAATTGTTTACAATTTTCAACCCAACTTCATTATATTAATCAAACTGAATAATACAATAGTCTAGGGCTCCCATACTAGGTATAATGGCCCTCAAATATCCACTAGTACAAGAATACAAAACTGGGGCTTAGTGTCAATCCATCAATAACCAATCTACCCTCACCAAGATACTTTGCCCATCTGGTTGTCGCATGCTCTCTCAGCTCCTCTCGGTCATACCCTATACGTGCCTGGTCCTTTGACTCCCGATTTGCAACACTGCCTCTATCAACAATCCAAGTCCATCTGGTCACTGAACCTCGGCTATCTAGTCTAGTCACTAGTTGTGCCTTAGTGCATCAAGGGCACAACACATCGAGACCCCTGTCGAGTTGTTCACAACTTCGTTTGTGAACATATCACAATTGCTCACTGTTGCTCCTCAACTACTCAGGGACTTCATCCCACTATAGTTTTCTTGTGTTTCTTCAATGAAGACCAACATATGGCACAAAGGGCTTCCACCTATCATTGCAAGATGTCCATATCCCAAATGAACATGGGTTAGGAAGACTGCCCATCATCTGTTATAGAAGTCCTTCTCCACGCACAAGTCTAGGGCTGCTCAACTGCTCCTTTGGCTCATCAAACCTTGAGCTCAACTTTTACCACTCTAGCAACCACTAAGTCCATGAATATGGTGCACACCGGGCTCCAACTTGGGCACTATCACATTGTCCTCCAACAGACATAAATTCCCAATCCAATGTCCACACTTGGTCCACTCTCACGCTGCCCTCCAACAAACCACGAGTGTTCAATCCTTGTTGTAGCATCTTCACTCTAGTTACGGCATCCAAACATCTAGGAAACCCCTCCTTTTGGCTACCAACGAACTCCTCAAAATGTCCTGTACTAGGACACCCAACATACCATCATCCAATAGGTCATCTGCAACTCCTTCTATTGTTGCCCTCTTGTCTAGGAATTTGTGCTTCCTACTGTAGCATCTTCCTACTAAGAAACCATTCCTTCTAGCTACCACATTCATACAAAAAGTGTCCAGTACCCCAATAAACAATCATTGTAGAACTTCCACTAGTTAGGGCATCTAACATCCAAGTCTGCCCCTCCTCATTTGGCTACTACAGGCTACAATATCTATCATCCAATTTGGTCAACACTTGAACCAACATAAGGTAAGAATGGAGAAATAACATACCTTTTGATTGTTGTTCATGAACTAAATTATGGTCATTGGTTAGGGCTTCTCCTGTAGCCTATAACAACCCACTAACTATGGCCAGAAGTAATTTCAAACAATGCGACTTCCTTCCACCTAAAAGACTAGGAAGCTCACTGCCTTGTTAGGCTCCTACAAAACCTAGTTTTAGGCTTGGTTCATCCACCAAACTGTCACTACAGGTCTACGGTCCAACAAACATAGAACAATCACCTTTTCATCCTGCTTCAAGGAGGAAATCTCACATTCAACTAGCCCATAACAACTCCTCTCTCCTCGACCTACCTACAGATTGTTATGCTCTTTGAATAGTCACAAGAGAGCCCTAAACAACTCCTCCCTTCTTCATTGAATATGCCTCTACTTTCGGACCAAACAAAGATGTATTTCTCTTAGAGAGAGACCCTTACACACTCCCTCGCTTGCCCAAAATTTCCCTCCATGATCTCGACTTTCTGCATGTAGGTACTCGACTCTCATAAAATCTAGAAGGAGGCATAAACTATGCCTTCCTTCACCTTTGTTGAGCTCCTTTCTACTGCAGCCAAAAAAAAGATATTAAGGAAGTCGAATTCCTTACTTGTGTTGCTCCTTTGGATGATCAAATGACTCCACACATGATCTCTTCTTATACTAACTCATGTGGCTCCAACAAACTAACCATGTGGGCTTGTACAGTTGTGATAAGGTTACTTAACCACTAATCTAACCTTAACTTGGTGCCATAAGTCCACACACAAACATCAAAAATTAATATCTCTCCTTAGACAACTCAGATTTTGATGATTCTCGATGCGTTGGATTCATCTCATCATCTCCATACATCACATGTCCAAAATGTTCCATGGTTTTGGCCCAAACATTGATGGGTGCAAAACCCCAAGCTTGGGTTTCAAGCCCACAAGGCCACTTTTGGAGCTCCTTCCTCCAAACCCTTGATCCTCAAAGCTTGGAGTACCTCCCAAGCTACCAAAAATAACAGTGCCTCTTAGCGAGGGAGGTACTACATCTATCACTACAGCATACTCTTTAGAATGAACCCGACAGTCTCGGTAGTGTCTCTGCCTCATCACATCTGAACTTGAAGATACCAAACCTCCATAGGGTTGCTCCCTCTGAGCCTACACAATCTCCACTTGCTCAGTCTTGTAAGCACTCATCCTCTTGGATCAAATACCACACGTGCAGATCACTCCAATATCGCATATGTAACATCATGATCCAATGAATACTCTAGCCTACTAATTTGTAGTCCATCACATGAAAAATATCGATCATGTTGATCTCATCCATGGAAAATAAGCCCTCGAACTATCTTAACCATCAATGGCAAATCAACAGAAGCCCATGATTGGTATTCTGCCCTACAACAAATTGTTATTTACTAGGCTCTCCACCAATCCACCAGAACTCCCAGCCAATCTCGTTACCAAGATAGTCAAGACCACATCTCCTTTCTTCAGTTGAACCCTCTGCTCCATGATATAGACATCCACAACTCCCTCAGAGTTGCTCCATTGTGCACACTCTGATTCATTATCCCTCAAAGTAGCTCAAACATGCTCTGATACCATGTTGAATTGCCACAACCCTGGCATCTGGGATAGAATCTTAAATCATTGACGCTACCAAACCAAAGATCGCAGCAAAACTACTTTGCACAATGGAATATAAACAACAATAAATCTACTAGTGCACAAAATATAGACAAATTTTTACAATTTTCAACCCAACTTCATTATATTAATCAAATTGAATAATACAACAGTCTAGGACTCTCGTACCAGGGATAATGGCCCTCAAATATCCACTAGTACAAGAATACAAAACTGGGGCTTGGTGTCAATCCATCGACAACCAATCTACCCTCAACAAGATACTCTAACCATCTGGTTGTCGCATGCTCTCTCAGCTCCTCTCGATCGTACCATGTACCTGCCCGGTTCTTCGACTCCCGATCTACAGCATTGCCTCTATCAACGATCCAAGTCCATCTGGTCACTAAACCTTGCCTATCCAATATGATCGCTAGTTGTGCCTTAGTCCATCAAGGGTGTTGGGTGAAACTTTTGTGCATACTTTAGATACCTCTTTCACCCATTTTTTACCATTTTACCTTTGAACCTATGAGTTTTACATCTTAATTATCGTTTTCTAGTTATAAGAAGCAACTCTTGTTGTGACATATTATTTTTCCATTTTTGTTAAATATGAATGAAGTGATATCTTTTTTATGGCTAACCAAGGTAAGTGTGGAAGAAGTTCTCTAGCTCTTTTTCTTTCAGTGTTGCCCATGAATTCAAGGCCAAAGGATGGACAGTTGTGTTGTTAATTCACAAATATGCTTTGAGGATTTGTTGTTACAAACCATTGTTGTTACACCGCAAGTTGTTGTTACACCTCAAGTTGTTGTTACACCACGAGATGTTGTTACACTGCAATTGTCAAAGACTATGGGTACTATTCCACGAGACAACTGTCGTGAAGCATGAATTATCTATGGGCAGTTAAGGAATCTAGGCGGTTATGATTTTAGAAAATGATGTAACTTGAATAGGCCTTGTATTTAGAAACCAATTGTAACAATTTCTATTTTCTTTTAATATTGATCAACATGAGAATCGTGAGATTCTCATGACTGATCTGTTCCCTATTTTGGGCATGTAAACTTTATAAAAGAATTCAGTTCCATGGAAGGGAACAAGAAGGAAACACGAGATAGTATCGTCATTTTGATTCTGTAATTCACAACTATTTTAATACAAGAACATCGTTGGTGATGCTTTTACAGATTCTGCGTTGAATCCTTAACTAGTTCACATTTCATCCCTGCGCCCTGCTAGGGAGGAAGGGCCCTCCTCTTTAGCAGGGATTGTAGTAGTAGTTGTAGCAGTAGATTAATTATTTCTTTCTCGTAAGTGTGAAGTTATTGTTGTCGTTGTATAATTCATAGAGCAGATTTACTTATGTTTTTCATATTTATGATATGTTGTTACACATGATTGATTTAAGTTGTAATATTTGACCAGCTGGCTCAATCATTGATATGGTGTGTGGTGCGCCATTTTCTTGGTAAAACATGAAGTGTGATTTCATTCCTGTAGAATGCTTTTGATTTTTGCATGAGTGTTTAATTTTTGCAATTGGTTCAACGACATTTCTTTCTGTTCTTTATTTCTATCCTTGGTTGTTATGTATCAGCATAGATAGTGTAGACACCTTTGAAATAAACAGACCTACCATGGTTGACAATTAAATGGTTGCAGTTCATTCAATTAAATAGTGATTAAATCGGCACAACATTTTGGTGTCGTTGTCGGGGAAGGTAGTTGACGATACAGTCATCCAAGTGTGTTTCGTTGATATAATGTTTTTAGTGCACAAGTGTTGGGAGGTAAGACGAGAGGTAAGAACCTGCACATCGCTTAAACATACTTGGGGGGGCTCATCACTATGATCAGTAGGACATTTAGGGTGTGTGAAATCTTTGGATTTTCTTTAGACGTATTTTCAACTTTACAAGCGTTGGGCGGTAAGACGAGAGGTAAGAACCTACGCATCACTCTAATATAGTTGAGTGGGCTCACCACTATAGAAGTTGAGACACTTAGGGTGTGAAATAAATACACATAGGGTCCATGTGTAAGGCGTAGGAGTAGCAGAGATACCAAAACACAACCACTCTAATAAATCACAGGAAAAACAGGTCATTAAAGGAACAAGAAGAGCGTAGATTTGGGGAGAAAGACATTTATTCAGGAACTAATCTCAAAAGCAAAGAAAGAACAGTTAAATTCACATAGGGATATAAGGAAAACAGGGCCATAAAAAGTTGTTACCCCCATAACAAGGCCAGGAGCATCTGGTTCCTCTATCTCCGAACCTCATCATCCTCAAACTAGTGTTCCCGCTCCCAAAACCATAGGCTCAATTCAAGAACATCAATGGAGAACTAATGGCTAGGACTTTGGGTTTGAGGACCAAGGGGAAACCACTAGGGAACACCAAGGGCCTGGATCAAAAAAGCATTCATTTACTTATCAATATCGAGATTCGGGTAGCATGGTGAAACATCCAGCCTCGGAGTAGCCTTAGCTATCATCTCACAAATCTTCATCCACGGGACAGTCACCTAAACAATTTGAAGGAGACTCATCACAGCAAGAGTCATGAGGATCAACAATGGAGGAAAACAATAACAATAACAACAACAAAACAAATGCCACCATTACTACCTTTGAGTTCCCAATAAGTGATATAAGGGGTGAAGCTCCCATGAAAAACATTCCTTTGCCAACTCTTCCATATTTTCAAGGAATGACTGTAGAAGACCCTGACACCTTCTTGTTTGAATTTGATGTCTTGTGCAGGAGCTATGATTATACTTCAGATGCTCAAAATCTGAAATTGTTCCCTACTACTCTAAAAGGAGCAGCACTGAGATGGTTTATGGGACTAGGCTCTGCTACTATTTGGACATGGGGCGACATGAAAAAAACATTCTTATCCAAGTATCAAGACTATTGTCAGACCAGGGACTTGAGGGAAGAAATATTTAGGATGACACAGAAGGAGGAAGAAATCTTGGAGGATTATGTGGAACGATTCCATTATAACTTGCAGAGATCTAAACATAGTGATTTAGATCCATAAATCTTGAAGACCATATTCATAAGGGGAATGAGAGATGATTGCCTTGATACCCTGAATCTACTAGGAAAGGGAGACATATCTCAGGAATCATTTGATGATATAATAAATGTTTGCTTAAGATGCTTGAGAGGGTCGTCGAGAGGGAGAAGCATGGTACAGGATGCCTCTGTCAGAATACAAAAATATGCAAACGGAGGTGTGACCAGGGCTGAGATCGGAAATTTGTTCGAGAACCTTAAAACTGATCTCCTCAATACCTTGTCTGCTCAAATAACGATGGCACAAGTAAAGAAAGCACAGGATGAAGCTGATACAAATTTAGTTGTGTTATGCCCAAAATGCAGGGAGAAGCATTCCCTAAAGGAATGAAGAGTAAACAACATTAGCTTGTGCAACATTTGTGATCTAGAGAATTCTACAGGCCATTGCCCAGAGCTTCCCAGACTGAAAGCGATGCTCAAAGAATCAAGCGAGGAAGTTCAGTCTTCCTATTTCATTGGATCCAGGAAACCATGGCAACCATGACCCCCGAGTATGTCTCAAGACTTCTCTTTTTTTAATCCATGGAATAATACATATAATGCTCAACAATTCTCGTGGCAGTATTCTACTCCTTCTCCAACACAGTTTCCTTCACCTTGGAACCAATGGTCTCCCTCTCCACCTTTCCAATACCCTCCATCTCAACCATATCCTTGGACTCAGAATTGGAGAGGAAATTCCCTAGGTCCAACCCCTCTTGCAATGGAAATGAAACAACAGTTACAACTACCACCTCTTCAAACACCTACTGCTACACCTCTTATATGACCCCAATTACCTATGCAACCTAATCCTAACCCAAACAATAAGGCAACCCAGAACATTGAGGCCCCAACTACCTTTTAGACTTATTATATCACTCCTGTCGGATGTAATGAAATTCATATTTGGTTAGGGAAAGTGATTAACCCAAAACACTCTCCTATTATCACTGAAGAAGAGTGTGAGTCACCCAGAGAAGATACCACATATCTTGAAGTTGTTGTCACACTTGTAACATCTAACTCGGGAAGGACTGTTGCGCCTATAACAAACAATTCGAGTAAAGTTGATACACCTATAACAACTAATTCGACTATGATAACTAAGGATACTCTGTATCCCCAAAGATTAGTCGAAGTTGGGATGACTTCAAAACTAGAATCTGATTTCCTTAGGGAGTTGAAAATTTTACACATATGGATTACTCTATTGCAAGCTATTAAAGATGTACATATCTATGCAAAAACAGTAAGAGACCTATGCGTTAAAAAACCTAAGAGGAATCCTAAGGACCTCGCTACTATTCATGTGATGGGAAAGTTGTCTGAATTGATGACTGATCAACCTCTCTTAACCAAACATAACGATCCAGGAAATCCCACGGTCACTATTTACATCGATGACAAACCCACTACCAATACATTGATTGATTTAGGGGCAACCATTAATGTATGACTAAGGATATCTTCACCACCTTGGGGTTGCATGGACTAAGACACACACCTACAATGTTGGAATTAGTAGATAGGTCCCGTTTCAAACCTGAGGGGTGGTTAGAAGACGTAGTGATCACAGTGGATTCTTGGAGATATCCAACTGACTTCCTTATTTTACAAACTAAATCAAACCTGGGGGGCATCCTTTTATTCCAGGAAGGCCTTAGCTAGCCACTACAGATGCATTCATAGGATGCAGGTCTAGGTCTATGATAATTTCAGATGGCTAGGCCACAAAGAACCTTAGTCTTTAACCCCTAGCAAAACCAAGTATGGATTTGGGAAACCCCTTGTGGGATGAATTCGAACCTGAATTAGATTACTCCCAGCCACTTCTCACCCTCGGGAAAGCCCAGTACTTCAAGGATGAGACAAAAGATGATATCATAAATGGTTTTATTAGTAATTCACTTTCTGTTACTTCTATTGAGGACTTGGGGGAGGAAGATGTTGTAGAAGACTTGAGCTTTGAACAGATGAAGACCACTCCAAACATCAACAACAGTCTAGTTGAAATAGAACCAGGTAAATATCTAAATGTCAATCCAAACCTGACTGCTGAGCAAAACAGATTGTTGTTACAGCTATTATAGAAGTACAAAAAGGTGTTTGCATGGGATTATACAGATATGAAAGGGATCCATCCCAACTTGTGCACTCACCACATCTATTTAAAGGATGGTTGCAATCCAGTTAGACAACCGCAACAACACATGAACCCTGCACTAAAGGAGGTAGTGAAAGAAGAACTGTAGAAACTCCTGAATGCCAACTTCATTTATCCAATT
The DNA here is from genome assembly GCA_031772625.1 of Pinus tabuliformis. Classification (NCBI taxonomy): domain Eukaryota; kingdom Viridiplantae; phylum Streptophyta; class Pinopsida; order Pinales; family Pinaceae; genus Pinus; species Pinus tabuliformis. The sequence continues at coordinate 80,559,534 of CM062820.1, read as the reverse complement.
TCTAATAGTCAATGGGTATCCCCACTTGTCATCATCCCTAAAAAGAACGACAAGTGGAGATTCTATGTAGATTATAGAGAACTCAACAAAGCCACTCAAAAGGACCATTTCCCTCTGCCATTTATAGACCAGGTCCTTGATACCCTATCCAGGAAGATTTTTTTTCATTTTTAGATGGGTTTAGTGGTTACAATCATATACAAATTGCCATGGAAGACCAGGATAAAACGAATTTTACCTGCCCTTGGAGAACCTTCTTTTGGACTCTGTAATGCGGCAACAACTTTCCAAAGGGAAATACTAGGAATTTTCTCGGATCTATTGAATGATTGTCTAGAAATATTCATGGATGACATTACACCTTACGATGATGCCTTTGAAACAACATTAGTTAATTTAAAAAAAATATTAGAACGATGTGTGCAAACTAATGTTGCTTTGAGCACTGTAAAGTGTCACACGATGATGAATGAAGGGATTGTGCTGGGACATCTTATTTTTGTTGATGGAATTAAATTATAGCCTGCTAAGATAGAGGTAATCTTGAAAATTCCAATTCCCAAGACACAGAAAGAGATACATATATTTTTGAGTCATGCAAGGTACTATAGGAGGTTTATAGAATTTTTTTCAAAGATTTCATCTCCTTTATTCTCCTTAATTACGAAGGATGTGGAATTTGCATGGACAAGGAAGTGCAAGCAGGCCTTTATGGAATTAAAAAACTGTGTATTAGCAGCTCTTGTCTTGCAAGGACCGAACTGGAGTTTGTTGTTTCACATAGCTACAAATGCATCTGATACTGTTGTGGGAGTTGTTTTGGGCCAGCTGGAGGACAAAAAGTCATATGCTATCTATTACATAAGCAAGAACTTGACTCCAGCTGAACTCAATTACACAGTGACAGAAAAAGAGTTCCTTACGATAGTGCATGCCATCAACAAATTTCGACACTACATCACATGATATCAAGTGTTTGTACACACTGACCACTCTACCATTCGCTTTTTAATGAATAAACCAGTCACTAATGGTAGGATTACACGGTGGTTATTGCTGTTACAGGAATTTGATATAACAATCCTAGATAAACCTAGGAAAGATAATGTAGTGGTTGATTTTCTTTCTAGGCTAACTATTGGTGATAAATGCATGCCTATTAAAGATTCTTTTCTTGATGAATACCTTTTCTCTATTTCAACTCACTCACCGTGGTATGCAGACATAACTAATTATCTTGCTGTAGGAAAATTTCCATAATACCTATCCTCCAGAAAAAAGAAGAATTGTCCAACAAAATGTTAGATATTCGTGGATTGAGGGAAATCTCTATCACACTAGGCCAGACCATCAAATCAAGTGTTGTGTGAGGGAGGATGAAATTTTTTGATATCCTTAGAGCTTGTCACAAGGAGCCTTGCAGAGGACACTTTGCAGATAAGAGGACAGGTTACAAGGTGCTCTTAACAGGATATTATTGGCCCACAATATTTCAGGATGCTAAGAAATTCGTGAAGAGATGTGACAACTGCCAAAGAATGGGTCAACCACTCCAATCAGATGAGATGTCGTTATGACCTCAAAAAGTTTTAGAGCCATTTGAGAAATGGGCCCTGGATTTTGTAGGACCAATTAACCCTTCGTTTGAGCAAAAGTCCTACATCCTGGTCTACACAAACTATGTCACAAAATGGGTTGAGGCAAAAGCATTAACCAGAGCCACAAAGCAGGTTGTTTCAAAATTTTTGTTTGAAGACATTTTTGTTCGCTTTGGGGTACCCAAAGAAATAGTGACAGATGGAGGGCCTCAATTCACATCTCATTTGATTTAGAAGCTAGTTGAAATATACATAATCTATCATAGGATTACTTCGCCTTATCATTCACAAGAAAATAGCCAAGTGGAGAGCACCAACAAGGTTATTGAGGAAATTCTTACCAAGATTGTGGCCAACTATCGGAGGAATTGGGCTGATAAACTTCCAAAGGCGTTGTGGGCATATAGGACTACATGGAGGAATACTACAAGATTCTCACCATACGAATTAGTGTATGGTAAAAATCATTTATTTCCCATAGAGTTCGAAATCAAGACATTAAGAACAACGCTACAGGTGAACTTGGATATGGAAACAACACAGGATCAACGATTGAATCATCTCAACGAGCTAGATGAGAAAAGGCTAGTTGTTATTTAGCAAACAAACATCATTCAACTGCAAAGGGCTAAGTGGCACGATAGATTCATTAAAAAGAAGAAATTTCAAAAACGAGATTGGGCTCTACTATATGATTCAAGATTCAAGGACTTCAAGGGGAAGCTCTGCACCAGGTGGCTAGGTCCTTATGAAGTTGACACAGTCTTTGACAATGGGGCTATGAATTTAGTTACCATTGATAGTGTTAGGACACCATTACTCGCTAACGGGCACTATTTTCGGTTATATCACAAACCCGCTTGAAAGAATTCATTCATTAATGTTATGACAAATTCTGACCTTCAGATTACAGGGGAAGGGGAAAATTCTCCTGTGCTGCCAAATTCTTAATTCTATAATAAGTGTAACAGCCGAAAACCAACTTTTTTTGGCATCTATTACACCCATCCAATATATATGTGTGTGTGTGTGTGTGTGTGTGTGTAATAAAAATATGTCAATAAGAATATGATAGTGAAAACCTCTTATAAGGACACAGGCAAACAAATTATGACAGTTGAAAACCAACATGTGACAGTTGTTACACGTTCTTTTCTTTCTGTAACAACATCATTTATCTCATGCACATCTTACAATATGTTGTTAGAAGTTTTTAGTATTTTCTCGTTCTTTTCAAATTTTTGTAAGTACCCATAAAGAGTAGTGTAAATAAGAAATTGTTGTAGAAATAGTGTTAGCAATTATATTTATTGTTACATGTGTAACAGCTGACAACTTGCAGTAGCGACCCAGGCGAAATCATCTACCGCAATAAATAGCATTCATCAGCATCATGCTATAGGAGCAATTGACACAACTAGCACATCACCACTGGAATTAATTATATCGTTGGTACCTTTTCACCAGTCCCTTTTCGCCACATCACCTCAGGTACGTCACGCAAAAGGTATATCGATTTTTCCCTCTATTTAACAATTATGGCAATTAATATGGCACCTTCTTTGATAGTCGAGGATGGCCGTCGCATTAAACTTGGGGGGAGGGTGAATCATTTTGCAATTTGCGATTTCAAACTAAAATTAAAAACGACAATCCTGTAATCATTATTAAACCTTGCCATTATTGTTATCTCTTTATGCCAATCATGCCAAGGACTAAATTGCATTTAAAGCCAGACCTCCATGATCTAGGATCAATAATGAGATCACAACATGTGCAGTATGATCCCCCTGACTTGAAATTCTTGCTTTTATTGCCTACTTCACTACCCTAATATCAACCTCAGTGAAGCATTGCACCCTCATTTCAAAATTCTCAGAGGAAGAACAGAGAGAACACAAAGTGCAGTAACTGAAACAGAAATGGGAGGAGTGTTACAGATCCATTTGGGCACATCACTCCCATCATCCATATCAGTGTTTTAGGGCTCATCAAACCCTAATTTCAGTTGCTACATGCCCTAAACAAGTCACCCTTTTGAATGCCTCCTTCCCAGACAGTTTCATGACATGAAGACATCCGAAAATGACCTCTAAAGGGACCAGTGCAGGTAGGCCCATGTAAGGGTGCGTTGCAGAGCAGTTGAGTCCATGCCAGGGTGCTCTGCAGAGCACTTAGGCCCTCTTTCACTGCGCTGGGCAAGATTGAGTGAAATTCACATAGGGTTTGGGGAATATTCTTATCTCTTAGAGTCATCTGGAAGTTTCCCTCACTTATCAACTCATATGAGCTCGAAAATGGATGAGGAAAGAGTTAAGATGCATCCTATCCTCTCATCCCTTCCTCCATGGAACTAATTCTAAGTATTGAAGGCCATTCAATACCCCCATTTATGACATAACCTCCTTCATCCTCCTATAAATTGAACACTCATATAAGTGATCAAGGGCTGGACTTTGATGATTGTAAGAAGATAATGTTAGTTTGAGAATTGAGACTATTGTAATTGTCATTATGTTGCCAGATTGCCATGCTTATGATGTGATGTGGATGGAACCAAAGCTGGAGGAGTGACTTTGAATCAGGCTTCATGGTTGTAATTCCTTCTTCTATTCAATAAAGTATTTGAACCTTTTTCCCATATGCTTATCTTGTTATATGATGCTTATATGTGTGAATGTATCTGATTTCATTTACTTGTATTCAATAGATATTTTGCTTTGATCGGTTCTTTGTCTTCTGCTGGTGTTTACAGGTACTTCTCAAGCGTGTTAAGCACAGGAAGGAGTGACAGGATCGATACAAAGGAGACAATAGGAAAGCGAAACTACAAGTAGGTCTTCTCATCTTCTTTGTCTTATCTATTGCTTATAGGAAAATGCTAAAGTGCTTTAAATTGTTTTTCTAGATATGGATACTTATCTAGGGAATTAGCATTTATCTGTAGATACCAAATTCTCCAAAACAAATTGGAGACTCCGCTGGAGACAATCATCATTCCAAGTAGCTTATCCACATCCTAGGACACTCTAGCAGACCTTAATTCCTTTCATTGATTGTATTTCAGCCTTGTTGAAGTGTTATTTGGTCAAAAATTGAGGTTCGATGACTCTTGAGTGGCCTCTCAAGAATCAGCGCAGGCTTGGTCAGGGGATAGTTGAGCGAGAGACACTACTCTTTAGCACAGTTAGGCCATCTTTGACCTGCGCTGATCCACCTTAGGGAAAATTTTCACCTTTGGATTGGGTTTTTTCTCCAAATTTCCTTCTATTTATGCTTGCTGAAAGATCAATGATTGTAGTATGTCTCTGAAATCAACTTGTATTTCCTCTTTCTAGCACTACTTTGACATGATTGATTAATGTTTCTTAAATGATTTCTTTGTCATTATCAATTCATCGTCAAATTTAGATTATAGTCGATTAATCTTTGTTCGAAAGAAAGTGTCGTAAAAGTCTTCTTTTCCTTCGAAACTGAACTGTCATAAAGTCTTCGTTCTTATAAAAAAATTGATTGATTGTATGTGCATTAGTTTCCTTTTTGTTGATCATAACATTAAGGGATTCAAAAAGAAAAACTTGCATCATTCATATTGTATTTTGTGAATGCTTGAAAGGAATAGCTAGGGAAATTGCATTAGATGTGCTCTTTGCTCTTTGTCAAAGATCTTCTTGCTCTATCCCTACTAGCTAACATTTTCATTATTCAATTGAATGAAAATAATGCTTATAATATTAGTTGCATTTTAGGAATTTCAAACATACATCACGTGGTGAACCTTGAAAGGAAAATTCTAAAGAAGATCAACTTAAAATTTATCTGAATTTACCTAATGGAGCATTGTCACCTAACGAAAAACATTTAGTGGTTCTAGGCTAGAGACGTGTTCCGGCATCATAAAACAAAGCAACTGTCGCTAACTTGTCTGCAATACATCCCGAGTGTGATATCTCATTCCACGTATGTGAGTATATCGTAGCTCATCCACGTACCTTCGGGTATATAGGGCAGTGTTACAGTACGTAAAGTATATGGGAATGCTCTCACTATGTGATTTTGCATTAGACAACGCTTATACGGATTGGGCCTCCACGTACCTTCGGGTATATATGGGAGGAAAACACTAGGTTGCTATCCATCCTTAGGTAATCGAGTCGGCCGCCTTGTACACTGTGATACACTGAACACAACATTCGGGGAGATTTCCTGCCCGTACTTCTTGGTTCGCCAGGAGGTATTCTGCAGTTCACAGTTGCTTGGTAAACCTTTTGCCTAGATTATACCTCTTTTGTTTTGTTATGTTATTTTGATTAAAATAAAATTAATTGATCGCAGATAACATCCTCCATGCTCGCTCCTTAGTTGATATTAGGTAAAGACATATTGCAACAACTTCGGAGTCTACCAATCAAGGAATTCCTTTTGATAGGAATCTTAGTCCTTTTCCTCCTTTCGGAAATATTGGTGCTCCTTATATGGCTACATTGTCCCTTCCAGGATTTACCATTGGCTTGCCAGTATGGTTGTTTTCAACCTCCTTGGTTCAAAATGTCGTGATTTCTACACAATCGAGTACTCCTCCAAGTGGACAAAATCAACCTCCAATTGATCCTAAACTTGACCCTTTGCCTTCTTCCTTGGTTGTTTCTTCCTCCCCTTCTTCCTCTTCACTTGGTGAAAGTATTGGTACTAGTAACCAGGTGGCTAAGAAGAAGAAGAAAGGGAAGAAGAAGAAGAAGCAAATTCAGCATAGGGGCAACCAAGCAACCATTGCTTTGAATGCAATATCTGATGAGAAACCGTTCGTCAAGCCTCACAAAGTTCGATATCCATGCAAACTTTGTGTGGGAGACCATCTTCTTCGAAATTGTCCTAATATTCCTCAGATCTTAGAAGAATGGTCTTCTCGTTCACACCATCCTGTGTCATCAACTTCTAGAGATCATGCTGGTGACACACCATCAACTAGTGGTAGTAAAGTTCATGGAAATAAGGGTAAAGTTAAACTTCCATGTAGGTTATGTGAAGGGAATCACCCCATTCACTTTTGTCCCTATCTGGATGACGCCAAAAAAGTGTTGGATAACCGTCCTGCTTCTCTGCAGTGACTTCCATCTGGTTACAGGAGACTAGACTATCCCTTAATCCTTCACTAGTTGATAAAGTGACTGACCCAAATCAACCGTTGGTCAAACCCACTCTCTCTGAATGTGAATCCCATGAGTCTATACCTGACCAATCATAGGTCGAGGAAACAGTTGACCCGATTTCACCTTAAGTTAATTGTACCTTTTCCGAAGAGAGTAAATATGATACCACTCAAGTTCTTTTTATTTCTTTAGATTCTAATGAGCTTGGAGACAACCCTCCTGTTGCATCCAGATAGGAGGAAAATCCTCTCGTTCTTGTAACACAAGGGGATAATACTCTCGTTTCTATGGTACCCCCTCCAAGTAGTCTGGTCACTTCCTTTGATTGGAATCGACTGGTAGGATGTTGTCTCCCTTCTTATATGCCTTTCCAGATCTAGTACAGGTTTGGAATATGATTGTATCTAGAACTATTATAGACGAAGGTGCATCTGTGAGTATCCTTTCCTCCACTGCTTGGAAAGCGCTCGATTCGCCACCGCTTGTGCCTGTTACCCACAATATGTTGGCTTTTAATAGAGGAACCAATCAACCATTAGGGATCCTTCCTCAGTTACCTATTACTTTGGGAGGAAAATTTGTTTATCTCAATGTGATGGTAGCCCCACGCCCTTTAGATTATAATTTACTTCTTGGGCATGACTATGTTTATGACATGGGAGCTATTGTTTCAACACTCTTTCGAGTGATTTGTTTTCTGCCTGAAGGCAGAATTGTCACCGTTGACCAGCTTTCATTTCCCGGTCCAAATATGGCTTCCAGTCAGCCATCTTCCCTAAATGGTATTTTTGTACCAATGGTATCATCCCCGACATGGGTTAATTATGTGGCAACCCGTTCCATGGCTACATCAACTGACGATCAATTCAGTGATGTTGTACATTACGTATTGGGGGCATTGGAACTAGATCTCTCTAATGGATTCCTTGCTATGGATCCCTTCCAGAGCATTGTTCTCCCATCTGATGAGAACCTCTTGGAAGTCATGACATCTTATGAGTCGTGAAAAAGGAATATGAGGATAGGTCTTTTACTATGTCAACCTCATTAAAAAATGAAACATCTCCCATGAGGATAGTTCCTTGTCTTGTGTCAACCTCGTTAAAAAATGAAACCAAGGATATGAGGATAGTTCCTTATCTTGTGTCAACCTCGTTAAAAAATGAAACCAAGGATATGAGGATAGTTCTTTTACTGTGTCAACCTCGTTAAAAAATTAAACAGGTTCCAGAGTAGAGTTCCTTGTCTTGTGTCAAGCTCGTTAAAAAATGAAACAAGGAATTTGAGCATAGTTCCTTGTCTTGTGCCAAGCTCATTAAAAAATGAAACAAAGAATCTGAGCAGAGTTCCTTGTATTGTGTCAAGCTCATTAAAAAATGAAACAAGGTCCCCTGGAGCAAAGTTCCAAGTCAAGTCTTTGATTAGATCTCGTAAAATCCCAGTCGAGTCTTTCACCTAATCTCGTAAATGAACCTTCATTCCATCCACCTGATAGCCACGAGTAGTCTACTTAGGCGAATGCAATGAAGCTTGGGGGGCATGCACCTAGAATCGAGTCATCATGTTGGGGGCATGTAAACTGAATCCAAGCATATTTTTTCATTTCAAGCTTGTGTAAACATGAAACTGAATCCAAGCATAGTTCCCTATGGTTCAAGCTTGTGTAAAAATGAACCCATCTCCATTTTAACCCTCGTGATTTCCATTCTATCAGCCTCTTCTGTCAGATGAGCCTTGGTTTTTTTCCTTGCATCGTCACTATCTGCTTGGCCTATCATATGCTTTCGCCTGGTTGTTTTACCCTTTTTGAGGAACAATTGCAATGAGTTGTCTTATTAGCCAACCTCTTCACATAAATCAATATGTTTTGAGAAGTTCCAACATCACCGGAACCAGTTGCTATCTTAGACACCACTCGTTCCTCAAAGTGGAGTTCTCTTTAAGCTCTTTTCAGACTCTCGAAATATGAAAAGATTGTCAAGCGCTTGTCCTTTTTAGCTCGTTAACAAATTGGAAATGACATCTACTTAGTATAAGTTTAACCCTTTTTCGGGCTGAGATATATTATTTATGAAAAAGGAATACGTTGACTGAACATGGTCAATAGGTTCTCTCTTGTATTGTTTTACGCTTTTTCGGACTTGAGAGACAAATCTACGAAAAAGAACTTGTGGAGTTTTATTTTCGTCCCTTTTCAAACTCTCTAAACATGAAAATGACCAAGTTATATTTGTCGTTAAACTCATTAAAACATCAAATAGCGACAAACTTGTCCATCTAGACAAGACCGAGTTTCACCTTCGCTAGACTCGTTAAAACATCACATAGCGATGGATTCACTCGAAGGGTGGAATTATACAACAAGCATATGTTATCCTCCTCAAGCTTGATAAAAAATAAAGAGGTACTGGTCAGCAATGACTGGGGAAAATGGGAAAAAAGGGAAAACCACTTTATGGTAGTAGGTCGCTCTTGAACATGACACTTTCACTTCATCACCGTGACTACTTGGGTTGGGTTATCATACCATTGGTCTATCATACCATCCATCACTTTGTTTTGGGCCAATGCTACCAATTCAATTCAATGTCACCAACATGTTCAAGAGAAGTCATCCAGTTTAAATTCATCCTTTGCAATACCATAAACCTTCATTTTCATGAATACCATTCCTGAACCTTGTGTCATCAGTAAAATTCCGTCTCCAAAATCATTACACTTGTTTCGTGTCATTGATGTGGGATACATAAAGGCCCTCCTGTGACGAGTCTCTTCTTGTCGACATCAGCACATTATCCAAGAAGTTGACTTAGAAACACCCTTCCAGTACCTTGAGGCTTGCATACATCAATGGCAGGTTTCTCGCTTCTGGCGATAGGTTGACATCAATGGCCTTCGACTGAAAGACTTTGTATGGTGTTCAACATCAAATCATCCATTCACACCATGCAGAATGTACTGCAGTACCTTGAGGATCATTATCATTATCAGTGATTTCTCTCGCGTCTGTTAATAGCTTACATCATCAACTGGTAATCAGACGTGTCTTCCCATGTTCGACTTCAGATCACATATTCACATGGTTAGACTCGTACTTGAGCGAATGATTGAACGAGATAGAAGACCCCAGATCTAGTTTCATCCATTCGGGCTGCGATTTCAGGAGTACTAAATCATATGTACAATGGCTTTACATTGATGGTCATTCCGATCATGGATCTATATCTGTAGACAACTGTCTGTGTACATGTAATGAAAGTTTATATGTTGAGCATGGGTATGCCTTCCCTCAACAATTCATGTAAAAAAATCAAAATATCATGATATATGTATTGTAATTGATGCAGGTCACCTTCCACTTCGAAACCTCCTCATCACATCGTAAAGCATTTCATTCGACATTAACATTTTTTCGACTTCATGCTTTAGGGGGCAGCTGTTATAGATCCATTTGGGAACATCACTCCTGTCATCCATATCAGTGTTTTAGGGCTCGTCAAACCCTAATTTCAGTTGCTACATGCCCTAAACAAGTCACCCTTTTGAATGCCTCCTTCCCAGACAGTTTCATGACTTTAAGACATCCGGAAATGACCTCTAAAGGGACCAGTGCAGGTAGTCCCATGTAAGGGTGCGTTGCAGAGCAGTTGAGTCCATGCCAGGGTGCTCTACAGAGCACTTAAGCCCTCTTTCACCTACACTGGGCGAGATTGAGCGAAATTCACATAGGGTTTGGGGAATATTCTTATCTCTTGGAGTCATCTAGAAGTTTCCCTCACTTATCAACTCATATGAGCTCGAAAATGGATGAGGAATGAGTTAAGATGCATCCTATCCTCTCATCCCTTCCTCCATGGAACTAATTCTAAGTATGGAAGGCTATTCAATACCCCATTTATGACATAACCTCCTTCATCCTCCTATAAATTGAACACTCATCTAAGTGATCAGGGGCTGGACTTTGATGATTGTAAGGAGATAACGTTAGTTTGAGAATTGAGACTATTGTAAGTGTCATTATGCTACCGAATTGTCATGCTTATGATGTGATGTGGATGGAACCAAAGTTGGAGGAGTGACTTCGAATCAGGCTTCATGGTTGTAATTCCTTCTTCTATTCAATAAAGTATTTGAACCTTTTTCCCATATGCTTATCTTGTTATACGATGCTTATATGTGTGAATGTATCTGATTCCATTTACTTGCATTTAATAGATCTTTTGCTTTGATCAGTTCTTTGTCTTCTGTTGATGTTTACGGGTACTTCTCAAGCGTGTTAAGTACGGGAAGGAGTGACAGGATCGATACAAAGGAGACAAGAGGAAAGAGGAACTACAAGTAGGTATTCTCATCTTCTTTTTCTTATCTATTACTTATAGGAAAAGGCTAAAGTGCTTTAAACTGTTGTTCTAGATATGGCTACTTATCTAGGGAATTAGTATTTATCCATAGATACCAAATTCTCCAAAACAAGGAGCAGCAGTCTGGAACGAGCCCAATTCGACTAAAGCACTGGAGAATTTCCCTAAGGCATATCGGATCTTTAAGGAAGCAGGATGGTTTGAGTTCTTTGAGCAACTTAAGGGATCAAAGGAGTCGGTTGCCATGGAATTCGCTAAAAATCTGAATAGAAACTAGACAGAGGTTAGGGGGCTAAAGCTAGAAGTTACGGAAGAAGTAATTTCCCGAGTAACATCATTGCAGACTGGGGGGAAAAGGTGGTTTAACTGAAAGATCAATGACCCCTCCCTTAAGGCGGAATTCCTGTAAGGAGAAGAGGAATTAGAGAAAAAGGGCGGGGGGAATTGACAGGTTATCACTCCCTCAACCATGGGGAGACGTTGCCATGTACATTATCAAGTACATTACTTGTGAAGGAAGGGAAACGATCGTGTTCAATTACCATTTCCCGTTGCTAAACCACCTTCGACATAGACAGCTAGTCAATATCCCATAATTCTAGAAAATATAAGGCACATGTCTGTTGCCATGAAAATTGTTGCACACCCAGAGAGTTGCGTTACCAACCACGACCTCATCAAGTTAATTGTGTTGGATGCATTGGAATGCCAAGGCAGGAGTTGGGAGGAGTTTATGAGTAGAAAGACGAGGACTTCCCACCGAAGGCAAGCTGAAATCCCTGATGACGCTCCAAGGGAAGTTAGCGAGACTGAAGAACAAGGGAAATCCTCAAGAGGTAGGATTTAGAACAGATCATTGGAGAAGCCGATAGGCAGCAGAATATCGAAGAAGAGGGTGAAAGTCAGCTCATAGCTAGAACCTTCACCTCCATCCAGAGAAGAGCCAAGCAAGCACAAGGACACAGGGAAATAGAAAGAAGGGGAATAGGCCCATCTGGAAGAGGTCCCTCTACCAGGTAAGGACGAGACCCAACTTTTGCTGCATAAAATTGAAAATTTAGAAAAAGAAAATGAAAAATTAAGGTAGCAATTAGAGGAGAGTAAAGTGGAAGCACGGGTCCTAGGCTTGGACACCTTGGCAAAGGCTGTAGACAAAATGAGGGAAGAAACCACATCGATTTCTGTATGTGCAGCAGTGCTAGGGATTTAGTAGTAGCCGGATATAAAATATGTGCTTCAAACACCATTTCGACGGAAACTCAATCCGAACCCCGAGAAGTTGTTACACAAGAACCTGTTAACGAAGCTACTGTTACACAAGAACCAACAGTCAAAACAGAGCATCCCACGGAAAGCGACCTAGGAGTTAATACACAAGACCCTGCCAACAACACTACTGCTACACAAGAACCAATAGTGGAGGTAGAGGTTACCCAGGAAGAAAAAGAAAGAGCTGAACCACAATAACCTACTTATGAACCAGTGGCTACATAGAAACCGTCAACCGAAGCAGAGCAGCTCAATCCTCAAGATGATGTTACACCCCCAAGTGATATTGCATGTGAAGGAACATAGGGTCCTGAAGCAGGATGGTGTTCAGAGAAAATTTTATTGACATCATAATTGCAGAAATGGAAATAGCAGGCACTCTCTCTATAAGAGGGAGTGATCTCGCTGGAAGCACATCAGAAAGTGGTAGGTTAACTCAAGGAAAAATGGGTTGCGAATAAAATGGCAGAAGAATGGGAAAGATGGGAAAAGAAGGAAGCCATGAAGGAGAAAGAGAAGCAATTGTAGCTGTGACAACAACAAGTTTGGGATTTGACAAATGATAAACACAAGCTGCACGAACTCGCCCTAAAATTGTTAGGGTGTAGAAGGTCCTCTCCATCCTACCTAGTATTTCTATGGGAAATATTTTATTTGTTTCAGTTGAAGGCAGTCTATGAAAATAGACCGTATTTGGGTAATTCTACCCGAACTTTTTTGGAAGTTTTCCGTGCTTGCAATTTTAATGACCAAAGCTTACCATGCACGTTATTTCTTCATAATATAATCTGTGAGCATGCTAGTTTTGGTATGGTTGCGAGGATTTTCTCCTATATGGGGGACTTACAATTGCGTGCTTTTATTTCCTTCATGAGAAATCAGATAGAATGGCACCTGGCCATAAAGTCAGCGAACGCCAACGAAGAGAAGGCAACATTATGGATAAGGGCAGAACCAGGTATGGCTATAGAGTTGAGGCATGATTTGAAGAGATTTCTGAATACCCCGGACGCTAGAGAGCAATCAACTATCTACAAAAGGAGAATCATGGGGTTCTGCCTCAACCTTTTTGTGCAGTTGAAGAGTCGAGCACTAACGGGGTGCGTTAAACGCACAGAGACCAGTAGCACAGGTCTACAGGAGGGTGACCCTTTTGGGTTTCAAAATTTAGTGTTTACTGTTGCACGGGTTCTAGAGTTCACCCAAATTGTGAAATCATTGGGAGCCTTCTGGATAGGGCTCAAATATAAATATCCTTTGATTTGGCTGCCATTGGAAGAGTACCAACCCCTTTATCAGTTGTGTGACTATGAGGAGGAATCATGTTCGCATAAGTTGATGGCCACTCAGGGCTATAGGTCCGTTGATGAGGATACCATTGGTGCTTACAACTTGAAAGATCTACATTGGAAGTACAACAACAATATCTGAGAATTTTGCATTAGGACATGCAATTGCTTTAGTTGGGGGGTCCGATGTTGGGTGCAAACGTGTGAGCTTTACATCCTAATTATCATTTTCTTGGTTATAAAAAGCAACTCTTGTTGTGACATATTATTTTTCCATTTTTGTTAAATATGAATGAAGTGATATCTTTTTGATGGCTAACCAAGGTAAGTGTGGAAGAAGTTCTCTGGTTCTTTTTCTTTCAGGTGTTGCCCATGAATTCAAGGCCAAAGGATGGAAAGTTGTGCTGTTAATTTAAAAATATGCTTTGAGGATTTGCTGTTACAGACCATTGTTGTTACACCGCAACTGTCAAAGATCGTGGGTATTATTCCACGAGACAATTGTCGTGAAGCATGAATTATCTGTGGGTGGTTAAAGAATCTAGGCGGTTATGATTTTAGAAAATGATGTAACTTGAATAGGCCTTGTATTTAGAAACCAGTTGTAACAATTTATATTTTCTTTTAATATTGATCAACATGAGAATCGTGAGATTCTCATGATTGATCTGCTCCCTATTTTGGGCATGTAAACTTTATAAAAGAATTCAGTTCCATGGAAGAGAACAGGAAGGCAACATGAGATAGTATCGTCATTTTGATTCTGTAATTAACAACTATTTCAATATAAGAACATCATTGGTGATGCTTTTATGGATTTTGCGTTGAATCCTTAACTAGTTTGCATTTCATCCCTGTGCCCTGCTAGGGAGTGTTGGATAGGTAAATCCCCTCTGCGGACAGAGGCGATCCCACTAGCCTAAAACAGAACTAGCCACAATCAATTCACGCTGCCACGCAAGTTCCTAGTTGTACATTAAAGGTGAATTAAGAAGACCAACCTGGAATCCAACGCTATAGTTGAAGCAGAGTTGGTATTCCCGCTCCCTCGCTCCGGCAGGTCACAATCCTTGCAATCCTTGCAAACGGACACCTACACATGCAAAGGAAGAAATAGATACAAGCATAAAATCCACCAAGGCACAACTATATTTCAGTCAGAAAGGAAATAAATCAAACATCACTATAATAGACAATGAGATTGGAACTATAATAGCAGTCGTTCATTAATGAATAATAGACAGGAAAAGTTACAACCAAGGTTCTGACGTTGAACCTCTCCTCTGGCTGGGCGAGCAACTATATGTGTCTTGCAATGTACCTCCTCTCCGGCAGCATAACCTCTCTATGCTTCACTATCACTCACTAGCATTCCTTCAAAACTTTAGAACTCAACCACTAGCTCGTCTAATGCATGAGGACAGATATTTATAGATGGTCAAGGGAGAAAGATTCGATGAACCAGGACACTCATTGTGGATTGGCATTATCTCTGAAAAAGCCACTGCGGATAGATGTCAAGGATAGATGATGACTCTCGACCTCTATCAGATGGATTTTAACCTCAAAAGACTTCGTGATCTGAAAGGAAAAAGCAGATGGGCGTGCATTTGTCAAAAATCATTACCAAACTGGGCTGGCGCGGGTGTTGTTCTGTGACAGAGCGCCAATGGTCGCGCCCTCTTTTGAGGATCTCAGTGATTGGCGCGGGTAAGATACTGTGGACCTGCGCCAATGGAAAAAGAGTACTTTCCAGGGATAATTTGCAGAAGGTGTCTTCAAGGAACATGAAGTACATACTCAGGGGAACATAATGCAAGTGTTTTTGGGTTTTGTCACTGCTCACAGGTCCCGGAATGCGTCCTCCAATGTATGGAAACGGGGCGATAGGGACGGTGACCAATGGTGACAAATTACTGTGTAACAGATGCCCCCTAAAGCATGAAGTTCGAGAGAGAGAGAGGGGTGAAATGCTTTACAGGAACACACAAGAACACACATATAGCTGCCGCCGAGGATCTGCATTGAGAGACACGACTGATAGTTCAATTACATGATGTAAGTGGTATGGTCGTAGCCATCCATAAGAGAGTACATAAATAATCGAGATCCATAGTATGGACGCAGCCATCTAGTTAGGATCAATGACTAGACTCAGGTATGGTCGCAGCCATCCAGTGAATGAGTCATGTATCAAGAATCACGCCTGGATTACAACAGACACAATCCAGGGTCTTGCGCTCCATCTCGGCCCGAACAAGAGTACAAGTTCAAGCATGCGAATATATGAGCTGAAGTCGAACATGCATGAACATCGTCTGATTACCAGTCAATAGTGGAAACTATTAACAGACGCAAGAGGTACCACCAATAATGACAATGGCCCTCAAGGTACTATAGGTACAATCTACGGCGTGCGAATTAATGAGTTGGTGTCGAACACCCGTAGAATCATTCGATCGGAGGCCAATGATGAAAACCTCACGTCGAACGCGAAGAACCTGCCATTGAGGCATGCAGGCTCCAAGGCACCGGAAGGGAGTCTCTAGATCAGCTTCCTGGATAATGAGCTGAAGTCGACAGGAAGTGACCTTGATCGAAGGTGGGCCATAATGTTTCCCACATCATCGACACGAGACAGTGAGATAATGTTGTGAATCAAGATTATGTGAACTATCAGATGGAGGTTGTTTCTTTTCAGAGGTCAACTTCTCTTGAACATATCGGCGGCACATTAATGGAATTGGAAGTATTTGACATCAATGTAGCAAAGGTCATGATGACGAGGCAATGAATAGATGAGAGGTCAAATAGGATTACCCAAATCCATGGAGGCCAGTGAAAAATGAGATGAGATATCCCCACCCAGGCACGAAAGCAAAAAAGTGCCATGTTCAAGAGCGACATACTGCCGACACGATAATAATTATGGTTCCAAAATTTTCTTTTCCCCCACCATTTCTGGCGAGTACCCCAGTTATTTTTAACAAGCTTGATGGGGATAACATATGCTTGTGGTGCGTCATTTCGACAAAATCCGATGTCATCAGGTTTTAACGAGTCTGACAAAGGAAGAACTCGGCGTCTTTTCATGTTTAGAGAGTTTGAAAAGACAGCAGAAAAGGAAACTCCAGGGGTGTCCTTTTTCGTAAAGTTGTGTCTCTCGGGCCCGAAAAAGTATAAAATAATGCCCGAAAGAACCGCCCGACCATTACAATCGAGGAGTACTTTTCATAAATAGTAATTTCGACCTGAAAAAGTAAAAAAGCGATCAAAATCACGTCGTTCCGTAACCATTAACGAGTTTGAAACGACAAAAACCCGGTAATCTTTTTATGTTTTAACGGTCGACAAAAAGAACTTAAAACGACCGCCCCTTATTAACGTTTAACGAGTCAAGAGGAGCGACTCGGCAATCTTTTCCTCTTTAAATGGTCAGAAAAGAGCTGAAAGTAGACCTCCATTTTTATTCTCTTTAACGAGTCAAAAAGGGAAAAATACTCGGCAATCTTTTCATATTTTACGAGTCAGAAAAGAGCTTAAAGGAGACTCGTCCTAGAGGAACGAGTGGTATAAAGGGTAGCAACTGGTTCCGGTAATGGTGGAACTGCTCAAAACATGTAATGGTCAAGAGGTTGGCTAATAAAACCACTCATCGTTGCGGTTCCTCAGGAAAGGAAAAACAACCAAGTGAAAGCGTATGATCGGCCAAAGAGATGGTGGCGATGGAATGAAACAACCAAGGCTCATCTAGCAGAATTTAGCAGATAAAAGGCAATCACGGGATGTAAATCAGGTATGGGTTCATTTTTACACAAGCTTGAACCATGGAGAACTCTGCTTGGATTCGGTTTCATGTTTACACAAGCTTGAAACGAAAAAACTATGCTTGTTATAAATTTGCATGCCCCCAGCATGATAATGCAAATCGAGGTACATGCCCCCCAAGCTTCATGGCATGCACGGAGTGGATGGAATGAAGGTTCGCTTGGAAAGACTCGATTTTGAAAAGGAGGATGCATGCCCCCCGGGATTGAGTCACTTGCCCGGGTCAGCTGCCGTCATCCGAATGACGGGCTGGATGTTGAGGCATTTCCTGTGGAAATAAGACCATTTAGGAATGGTGGATGACTATATGTGAAGTGTGAACCGGGGAACGAAAGTTGGTCTACGATCTTGATCGTCCTTCCTTCGTGTGGAAAACACATCACTCTGAAGAGTGAGGACACGATTGCACGTATGCGATAAATATAGTCTCGCCAAAGGAGTAAATTGTAATCTAACGGACCTTGGACTACCATGACGCCCATCTGAACGGTCTTCCCTTCTAATGTGATAGGTACATTGGGAAGAATTCCTAAAGGTCGACTGGTTTCTCGATTAAAACCTGTAAGGTTTCTTACCTCAGGCAGAAGCAGTGGCGAACCAAGTGCTTCCCAAGCTGTTGAAGAAAGGATGCTCACAGGAGATCCCTCATCAATAATGGCACCGGCCATAACCATTCGGTAGACTTGGACTATAATTCGAAATGGTATGGAAGCTGGTAACCGAGGATTGCCTAGTTGATCCCAATTGAAGGAAACAACTAGGTTGCTTGGAGGTGGGACCGGATAAACGGCCGGATATGACTCTGATGAACCTCCTTCCTACTGTGAAGGAATGAGAGGGATGCTCACTTGATCATTAGAGTCTGTGTTTATGAATAGAATTTGGACGGTGTGGTCTTCATTCTTTACAGTGATAATATCATCTGAGGATGGAACTTCTGAAGGCAAAACCGGGTCAACTGTCATCTGGACCTTTTGAAAGACCGGGTCAACTGTCATCTGGACCTTTGGACTTTCGTCTGGTTTGGATTCAGATGGTTCATCCTTGATGATGAATACTCCCGGAACAAAGTGGTGCATAGACGATGAACGTAAGTCAACACTCTTTCCGACCAGGGACTGGTCTGGAACAGGCTGAGCACAGCCAGGTTCGGGAAGAGAAGGCTGGACCAAAGAGGAATCATGCTTGATCTCTTGGTTAGCGGAGAGATGATCTGCATTTGCAAAAAGACGCTGATATCCAGCGGGTAGTTGGGGTAAGGGAGCTGACAGACTTTCCAAAAGACGGGAGGCTTCATCCATAAGTGGACAAAGGCGAAGGAGATGATTACCTCCACAAAGTCGACAAGGGAAACGAACCTTCCCTTTTCCCTTACCAGCTGATAAGGTATCGTCAATCTGCGACGACGAGGGGCAAGTCGGGTCACGGGACCATATATTTAGGACCCTGGGAATACCAGGACAATCAGTAAGAAAATGATCCTTTTTGCATAATCGACAAGGAAACTTAGCCTTCCGCGGAGGAGCAGAAGGTGGCTCTACTTCAGGTATACTCGTGGTAGATGCGACCTTTCCCTTGGGAGACTTCTTCTTTTTGGTCTTCTTCTTCTTCTTCTTAGCCACCTGGTTACTTAAATCCAGAGTTTCACCAGGCGAAGTAGAAGATGAGGACGCAGCAATAGGCGAAGAAGGGGAAGGATCCACCTTGGAATCAACATGATGTTGTTCGGGTGGAGGAGGTGGTGGTGGAACAGGAGTTATCACACTCGAGACCACCGAGTTTGAAAACAACCATACGGGAAAACCGATGGGTAACCCAGGCAAAGACAAAGTTGCGATATACTGAACACCGACATTTCCAACAGAAGGAAATGGACTAGGGTTTCCATCAGGGGGAACACCTTGGCCGGTGGACGCAGGGAAGGATGCCATTGAACGAGAAAGAATCCTACTCAAGCTAACGCAAACAAAATCTAATTGGGTAAATGTTATCGTGGCCAAATAAATTTTAAGACGCAAAGACACAACTTGACCTTTTCATGTTTTAAGAGTCGAGAAAAGGACAAAAGATGACTCTAGTCTCCTTCAAATGTTTAATGAGCACGAAGTGACAAGACGCTCACAGGCACCTTTTCTTTTAGAGAGTCCGAAAAGGATCAAAAGTGACTACTCTGGAGACTCTAGGCAAAAAGGTTTACCAAACAATCCGTAAAACTGCTTATACACCTTGGCAATCAGATGAAAACCAAGGACTTCCCGTACTGCAGTCAATCTTCCCGAATGCTGTGTTCAGTGCATTACGGCTTGTAAGGCGGCAGACTCGGCTTCCTATGGATAAAGGATGATAGCCTAGTGGGGTCTCCCGTATATACGTGACGGTACGTGGGAGCTCAGTCCGTATTGGCACCTATCGTTTCACCGTGGAGGAATCACCCAACCACTCAACGGTAAGCTACCAGGTTTAAAGACGCCAGAACACGTCTCTAACCTAGACCTCTAGAATGTTTGCGTTAGATTCCAATGCGTTGTTAAGTTCATTGAGTTTATTTTAAAGTTTATCTTCAATTATGTTTCAGTTTTTTGGTCCTACCGTATGTGATATCTCAAAAATTTCTTAAATGCGAACTACATGCCAAAACTATATCATTTCATTCAATGAATTCTATCTACAGGAGGGTCGAGATCTTTACACAAACAAAATGATCACTCAGCAAACAACAAAGATCCTAATGCAGCTAATAACAAGAAATGAAAATTTTTCTTTTTCTTTTTAAAAGCAACAAATAACAATAAACGCTAACTAATATGATGCAAAAGATCTTTTGTTTTTCTTTCCTTTAAGATGGTATGATGCATTTAAACAAATTTTAAGAGATATTCACAAGTATAAACAAACCAAGTTCACTCAATGAAATGGAACCAATTCTGAAACACCAAGATGAACTATCCAAGCAAGGAGAAACACAAAGACTTTCTATGAACCATGTAATCTAAGTTCAAATGAAGTCGAGCAAAATCCAAAGAAGCTAGAAGTGAATCACCCAAAGCATAGAAGACCAAGCTTTAACAAACCACTAGATAGGTGCGGAACACAACCAACAAGTTGACTGGAAAATCAAAAGACCGAAACTTCCCACAGAAGGCTAGACATGCGAAGCCACTAGATGCTCTAGGGCTGAGACGAAAATCAATAGAAATAAGCAAACAACTGAAGGATAAAGGCAAAACCAGTCAAACAGAGGTTCAACACACTTCCAGAGGCTGTAAGAGATATAAAAAAGATAAAAATCTGAGTTGAAAGAGCTACCAACCAACACACAGGCAAAATTCACAGGGCTGGCGCGACTGTCAGCCTGCAACTTGCGCTACCAAATTATTGGCGCGAGTTGCTGTTAAGAACCATGTGCCAACTGGCGCGACTGTCAGAGTAAAAACCGCGCCAACTAAGCTTGCCGGCTAAAAAAAAGAAATAACACGACCCCAGGTCGGGCCGACAGTGTTCAGATGGATCAAACAGTAAAGAACAATCTCAAAACTGACCCAGAAAGCTCATTCACTCAAGCAAGCAAGAGAAAATTAACATGCAAGACAAGTTCCAAATAGCTTCTCCCCAGTGGAGTCGCCAAATTGTTGGATAGGTAAATCCCCTCTGCGGACAGAGGCGATCCCACTAGCCTAAAACAGAACTAGCCACAAT
The DNA here is from genome assembly GCA_031772625.1 of Pinus tabuliformis. Lineage (NCBI taxonomy): Eukaryota > Viridiplantae > Streptophyta > Pinopsida > Pinales > Pinaceae > Pinus > Pinus tabuliformis. The sequence goes on along the minus strand of CM062820.1, from coordinate 80,538,343 downwards.
CAATTCACGCTGCCACGCAAGTTCCTAGTTGTACATTAAAGGTGAATTAAGAAGACCAACCTGGAATCCAACACTATAGTTGAAGCAGAGTTGGTATTCCCGCTCCCTCGCTCCGGCAGGTCACAATCCTTGCAATCCTTGCAAACGGACACCTACACATGCAAAGGAAGAAATAGATACAAGCATAAAATCCACCAAGGCACAACTATATTTCAGTCAGAAAGGAAATAAATCAAACATCACTATAATAGACAATGAGATTGGAACTATAATAACAGTCGTTCATTAATGAATAATAGACAAGAAAAGTTACAACCAAGGTTCTGACGTTGAACCTCTCCTCTGGCTGGGCGAGCAACTATATGTGTCTTGCAATGTACCTCCTCTCCGGCAGCATAACCTCTCTATGCTTCACTATCACTCACTAGCATTCCTTCAAAACTTTAGAACTCAACCACTAGCTCGTCTAATGCATGAGGACAGATATTTATAGATGGTCAAGGGAGAAAGATTCGATGAACCAGGACACTCATTGTGGATTGGCATTATCTCTAAAAAAGCCACTGCGGATAGATGTCAAGGATAGATGATGACTCTCGACCTCTATCAGATGGATTTTACCCTCAAAAGACTTCGTGATCTGAAAGGAAAAAGCAGATGGGCGTGCGTTTGTCAAAAATCATTACCAAACTGGGCTGGCGCGGGTGTTGTTCTGTGACAGAGCGCCAATGGTCGCGCCCTCTTTTGAGGATCTCAGTGATTGGCGCGGGTAAGATACTGTGGACCTGCGCCAATGGAAAAAGAGTACTTTCCAGGGATAATTTGCAGAAGGTGTCTTCAGGGAACATGAAGTACATACTCAGGGGAACATAATGCAAGTGTTTTTGGGTTTTGTCACTGCTCACAGGTCCCGGAATGCATCCTCCAATGTATGGAAACGGGGCGATAGGGACGGTGACCAATGGTGACAAATTACTGTGTAACAGGGAGGAAGGGCCCTCCTCTTTAGCAGGGATTGCAATAGTAGTTGTAGCAGTAGATTAATTATTTATTTCTCGTAAGTGTGAAGTTATTGCTGTCGATGTATAATTCACATAGCATATTTACTTATGTTTTTCATATTTATGATATGTTGTTATATAGGATTGATTTAAGTTGTAATATTTGACTAGCTGGCTCACTCATTGATATGGTGTGTGGCGTGCCCTTTTCTTGGTAAAACATGAAATGTGATTTCATTCCTGTAGAATGCTTTTGATTTCTGCATGAGTGTTTAATTTCTGCAATTGGTTCAACAACATTTCTTTCTGTTCTTTATTTCTATCCTTGGTTGTGTTGTGCTTATCAACAACCCCCCCACGTATTAGTGTTAGTAATAACACTAAAAAATGGGGACCCTTCCAAAAAATCAATCCTAGTATATAGTCATCCCTTTTTATTTTTAGAATAAAATAAGATATCAAAGCGGAACTTGCTAAATCATCAAAAATTAACCTTTTCATACTTTAAGCATTTAAAACTTCATAAACGATGAATTCTTTAAATAAGCGCCATATGATCAAAAAGCTTAAGAATAACTTTATATGTGGAAAGTCTTGAATATTAAAATAAACCTTGAAAAAGATCCGCTTTTAAGACTATTCTCGCATCGCAAAAACGATCGCGACAGACTTTCCTTATAAAAGTTATCTCATATCTGCGAAATGCGAAATCTTAAAAGACTCTTACAATCTTCTCGCATCGCAGTTTCAATCATGCGGCGCTAATCGATAAAACATATGTAGACATTGCAAAATGCGATGGCATCTCTCATATCGCATCAACTCCTATGACGGTAAGTCTTAACGAAAACAAGTTTTTGTGATATAGCGATCTACGATATTGAAAAAGCAAATCGCAAAATCACTTTTATCGCAACTCAAAGGGCTCACGGTTCTAGGAAAGTACTTCCCGGCTTTCGATGTGAAGTTATGAACATTAATTCAAAGCATAACAGTTCATTAGTGAACATTTATTAAAACGATTACGATTAGTTGTGAAAGGCCATTTGATGCAAGTTGATATCTTTTAAAGTGATTTAGAATTAAATATCCTCCGTCACCTTATTTTCGTCCTTCTATTGCTTATTGCTGCATTCACTACCATTTTTATCCTATTCTGTTTTCTGCTTGCAACTTTCAGGAAAAATAAACAGAGCAGAATATCCAAAGAAATGGTGAAGAAAGGAAAGGCACCTGCTTATGAGAAGACAGAAATGACACCCCTGTTTACAAACACCACTTGTAATTGAGATGTCGGGACATCCACATGGGAAACCATGTATCACCTGTTAGAAGAAGAACAATCGATAATTATGGAAGTAACAATTACAGTTGATGGACACGGTTCTTCTGATGCTTCTCTAACTGAACTTGCATGTTCATTCTTGCACGGCATTGCTGCAAGACCAAAGATACTCCCTTATACTTACATGGTTAAGTGGATTATAGATGATGCGGACATATCAGATAGAAAATTCAAGACAGCAAGCGAAGAAGTCATAGGGTCGTTTACTCCAGACAGCCTAAGACTCATGTATCATCTGCCAGAGCCATAGACTGTCTACAACAGAAAGTTTGTTGAGAAGTTCGCCAAGGAAAACGAGGACTTGGCAGAATGCACAAAAAGTTGGTCAAACAATGAAGAAAGAATCAAGAAATATAAAAATGGTATGTACGCCACTAGTTCTCTTAGTTCCCCTTTCTATTATGTTGTCGCTATGTTATGTAGGTTGTTTGGTAAACTAGACATCAACAAATTTTCATCAGAATGGTTACCCCTAGTAGATGCAGCTGTCAATGCTACAATAATGAATTGGGCTCAAATCTTGTCAGATAACTTAGCCACTGCAATTTTAGAATACAGAAGAAAAAGGAGTATTGCTTCGAGGGTTTACCCTCCATTTTTTATGAGTGCTTATGTTATGGACGCTATTTGTTTTGGTTTCAAATTCCCTATTATGGGATGGAAGTGGACTACTCAAAATCCACTTCCCATTCAGATATATCACAAAGTCATGTGGGAATCAAATTTCGTTCCACATTTTTTCAAAATTTGTCACGGAGTTATGCTCCCAATCCACAAGAAAATTTACAACCGAGATGCCCCAAGGTTTTCACAAGAAGCCAAGGTAGATATTCTCCCCGTAGCCAGATGGTTCGGGGAAGAATTATTCACATATATCAGAGTATTTGGCAGTATTGCCTTACCCCATGTTCTACCTTTTTATGTCCTGGACAAACTAATGGCTAGAGAGATAGCCTACCAGACATGCAGTGAAGGAGGGATGAGCAAGATTTTGAAAGACTCCAAGAAGGGCATTTGGCCCCAATTTCCTGTAACATGTGGAGTATTCGCATTGCATGACTTAGGACATGCTTTTAGAGAAGTTGATAATATGTTATCTTTGCAACTACCCAAGTTCCCAGGAAGGAAATATGATCCCTTTGGCATTGTAAAGGATTTTACCACAATGGTTAAAATAAGGGTATTTACCCATGAAAAAGATCCCTTTGATGATGTTTTTCTACAGAAAAACACCTTCAAAGAAGTGCGACACATGGCACAAATGCTTTTTGACCAAGAAGGTCTACAAACTTTTGATAGCTATAGAAGAGAGAGGTTATCTAAGGTCCCATTGGACCAATTAATCATTGAGCCAGAAAGAGAGCCTACACCCAGTGTAAGCATAAGTGGAGATTCAAAAGAAAAATCCAAAACAAGTTCTGAAAATGAATCCGCAGAAAAATCTGGTGATAAATCTAAAAGAACATCAGAAAATGAACCCAGCAAGAGCAAAGAATCAATAAAAGATACAGCCTAGTCCCTAGCAAAGTCTGATCAGCAGAATCCATTTATAAAGCAAGTCGAATTTTCAACTCCCCTTACAAAGCAAACAAAGCCGCCTGTAATTGATTTAGAGGAAGAATGGGAAAATTTCAATAAAATACTCAACACAGAGGAACATAATACAGAACCACCAACAAATCCACAAGAGACGACCACAGAAACAGTAATAGAAAGAGTTGTTAATACTCAGGAAACAGAGCATATTCCCATTGCTCCCACATCCGAGATTGTATTAAGAATAGAGGAAATTCCTCCTCTAGATGTATTTTACAGCCCTCAACATAAAGTCGTCATTAGAAGACAAAGAAATAAAAGAAAGTTGGATTCTGTACTCGCTCCTGAGGATGAACCTCTGGATGTTCTTTGGAAAGACCCATCTACAGATCCTTCAGCAAATCTCACTAGACTCTCGCAGGTCGCAGGCGCGTATGCCTCAGCAACCATTGATAAAGCAGTAGAGGTACAACTGTTGCTTAAAGAAAAAGAAGATAGGATTTTGTTATTAGAACAGCAGTTATAGCAGGTCAGCATCAACCAACAAGCAGAAATGTAGTTGGCTCAGCTTCAGCAAGAATTTCAACAAATGCAGTTGGCACATCAGAGCAGTCTAGCTAATAAAGAAGCACAGTTGCAGAACATAACAGAACTACACAAAGATGATCCCAAAATTGAACAATTTGTCACAGAAGCACTAGGGCTCAAATCCCAGCTTTTACACCAAAAATAATTATTATGCTAGAAGATTTCGCAATGGAATTCTTAATGTGAAATAAGCGATAACATAACAAATTAAGTTGTATAATTATGACTTGAATATGATTCAATTTTTAATAAGGCTTTAGACTTCTTAAACTAGCAGAAATCTGAAGATGGGAAAAGAGCAGATATGCCTAAAATAGATGAATCGCACAAAGAAATTTTATTTGCGAAATGGGATTCTAGAATCAGAGAAGCAGAACAGGCAATGGAGGATGCGGCAGCAGCAGCAAACAGTGTCATTGAATCTGTAAATGAAAATCTACACAATGCTAATTTAGTGGCAGAAACCACCCTTGGCTTTCTTCCAAAAGCACAACAACTTCAAGAGGTATGGAAACAGGCAGCAGAAGAAAGGGCAGAGACAATTAGACAAGTAAACAGGTTGAACTGGGAAGCATACTGGCAATACCTAGTGAAACCACACAGTCAATGGATGAATCTAAAATGCTTAATTATTGCCACCGAGAAAATAGTGCCAACACTCACCAATGTCATTTTCATAGGACAACTGAAAGCTGAAGTCGGCCAACCGACGCTTCTAAAACCGATGCTAGATATTTGCGATCTTAAGGACCAGATGCAGGATTAGTCATATTTTATTTTTGTTTTTGTTTATTTTCGCGAAAATGAGGCAGGTCGTTTAAACCTCCTCATCTATTTTTGTAATTTCTACTTTTAAGTTTCATAGATTAGTATTTAAATCCCTCTCGTGCATTCAGAGAGGGGTCCGGAAATTTGATAAAAAACATTCTTCAGAGCGTGCACTTCTACCCCCCACTGAGGAGGTTTTGGTCAAATTAGTGGAACGAGATTTATTTTCTACTTGAGTTTAGCATCTGCTACTGAAATTGCACTTTTGCACTCTTAGTTGATGTTAAGTGATTTAAAGGTAGATCTATATTGCTAGAGCACATGAGGAGGACGTTTTACAAATGGTACTTCTATCTTTTAATGTTTTTTACTTATGTATCAAGCAATAAATCATTTTCAATTATTTATGTATGAAAGCTTAAACTCTTAGTTATCATTATTGCACTTTTGTATGATGATGATTTATTCTTTATGCTGAATATATGAATGATTCTTTATGCGATATATTTCTCATATCGTTTCGGCTAACTTTTTATACGAAACGATCATTATTGAATGAATTCTTTTCTTATCGTGATTGAATGATCTTTATTATCAATTACTTTCAGAAATCATTTTAGATCGCATATATAAATGTTACTCCCGGGATAGTTTTAAAGTTAGATGTTTTCTTTGATTATAATAGATGCATATGATAGTTAGAAGATAGATTAAGTTTAGAGTAAGTATTCACCCCATAAAACCAGAAAAGAAAAACATCATCCCGTTAGCACAAACATTATAAATAGATTGGGAAATTGGTCCCATCATCCCCAATCAAAGCCACTATTCCAAACGGAAAAGACATTGTTCTAAGGTCCGGACCCGGTGGTTATCCCCCTTGTTGAAGTCCCGATTTTTTGAGCCTTCAACATATTTGGCGCTAGAAGGAGGGCCTGACTGTGAATGGCAAGTAAATCTACATCCTCACACCATTCTAAGAGTAAAACTCCCTCACCATCACCCTCAACTTCTCGTTTGCATACCAAATCTCCTATCTTAGAACCAGAAGTTGAAAAGAAAAATATAGAGCACATTACTGAAATCCCAAACAAGCCAAATCATTCTTCTTCTGATCCCCATGAATTACAAAATTTAATCCATAAGTTATAGGGGATTTCATTATCTCAAGAAGAATCTGAGTTTTCCCAAGGCAGTGTCACTTCTCATCAAACACCATCTCAATGACTGACTAGAGCATAAAGTGAAAAACTATGAATCCCATCAGTTGAGTTTCCTCTACCGAGCCGTAAGAAAGCTAGGAAAACACCCGCATAATCTCAGAGTGAGGTTCTATCATCATTTTCTTCCACCATCCCATCCATATCATCACAAGAACACTCATCCATCCCCCAACTCCAGATCATGGTTCATACAGGTACAGGAGTAACATCCTCCTCTACCCAATCACCTTCATCTACTGCCTCACCTTCTTCTACTCATACCCCAACAATGGTAGGAAATCCACCACCAAGGCCATGGGCCAACCCAAGAGCTGTAAGAATGCCTGCACCTTTATCTCAATTACCAGCGCATCCTAAGAAATGGTTGCCCAAATTCAATCTTGACAATGGCCTATTAGCCGAAGAACGCATAAATAATGTTATGCTATTTGTCAATTTGAATGGGGTAACAGAAGAGGACGGAGTTGTAAGATTATTCCCCTATACTTTACAAGGAGCAGCAGGATCATGGCATTTTTCATTACCATCTGGCTCCATAAATAACTAGGATACCTTTCAAGATCAGTTTTTGACAAAATTTGGGGATGATAGGTCTATAGCAACCTTAATAAATGACCTCTCCAATTTGAAAGCTGAACCAAGGGAGCCAATTAATGACTTCAATTCTCGCTTTAATAAATTATTGAACAAAATACCAGTAGCATCTAAGCCTAGCAATGAAGTCTTAAATGAATGGTACATTTCTGCTTTACCTTCAAATTCAGGCATCTTTGTAGATAGAGCTGCCAAGCTAACCTTAGCAGAAAACATGAGGGAGGCAATAGCTGTCGAGAAGCGTATCCTAGCTGTAGAAAAGAAAAATGTTGTAGAGGAAAGGAAGTCTAAAAAAGTGTCTTTTAGAGATGATTCTAAGAAGAAACAATCGAAGGACCCTTTCGACCTAGAAGGGTTGCAAAAAGTTTTGAAGACCATGTCTAATGAAATGGTAGATATAAAGAAACAAGTAGCAGAAACCTCTTCCAAGAAACCTTTTAGACCCTATAAAAGAAATCCTTCAACTAATCCAAAACCTCCAAATGCTATAACAAACGTTGAATCAGAAGGAGAAGAGGAAGAAGTTTCAAATGAGGAACAAACTAACGATGAAGAAATCATAGAACTACAAGGAATGTGGGACTTCATTCTTCCAAACGAGGAAGATCAAGAAGCATTACCTGTTGCTACTAGAAGTAGAAATCAACTTGACCCTCCACAGTCTAGTACAAAACAAAAGAACCCAATTCCACCTCCCAAGGATAAAATCATAGGTAAAAAATCCTCACCAAAGTCTACTCAGACAAACCCAATTCAATATGATTCGACATCTTTTTCTAAAATGCTTATCGTCTCAGATGAAATGGAATACAACATTGTTGAAGATATGAAGAAAACCAGAGCAAACATTACTCTTCATGAGCTCAGTAAGTTAAAACATCAACATAAATTACTTTTGAAAGAACTCAATGCAGTACCTACTACTCCTCTTCCCGCTGCTGTGATCTCGCAAGCTGCTCATGAAATGGGAAGACCTCCAACTAGCATCTCAAATAAAATCGACCCAACTGATATTGCTTTGATTGGCGGAAGATCCAAATCCCATACTCCGCCATTTCTCCTTACTTTTGAGGTTTTCAATAAAAATTTGCACAACTGTCTAGTTGATTCTGGTGCGTCATCTAATATTTTACCTAAGACAGTTTGCGCTAAGTTAAATGTTCAGCCTCAGAAATCTGCAGTACGAATAGTACAGCTAGATCAGTCTCAAGTCAAAGTAGTCGGAGAACTTAATCAAGTAACCATAAGACTTTCATCGAACCCAAAGGTGTGTCAAGTCATTGATATACTGGTGGCTGACATTCCTGAATTTTATGGCCTAATCCTCAGTAGGATTGGTCAGAAAAGCTTCACGGTTACTTTGCAACCGACTGGTCTCATATGTGGCTCCCCTACAACGGCAAACCAAATCAGATTAAAGTTGAACGAGAGAAACATCAGAAGTATATAGTAACAGAGTTAGAAGGAGAAAATGAGCCTGTAGCGTATAGCAATAACATAATCAGAAATTATTCTATTGAGTCATTCTTAGGAAATTTCAATGCTCATCCTTCACCTTTTTTAGAAAATTTCGTTTTATCTCAGATAGAATTTTTTTCTCAAACTGACACTTCTAGATGCATCAATTATATAGATAAACCTGTAAATAAAACCTTGTTTTGGAAATTATTTTTTGATGGTTCTAAATCCAACGATGGAGCAAGAGCAGGTTGCATATTAGTTAGTTCTAAAGGAGAGAAAACCATGTTAGCATGTAGGCTTGAATTCGATTGCACAAACAACATCGCTGAATATGAAGCATTAGTTCAAGGGTTATACAAAGCAATCAAACTTAATGTCAAATACCTTCAAGTATTTGGAGACTCTGAGATTGTCATTAGACAAATAAGGAATACTATACACTATTTGTCAGGCCATTTGAAACACTATCAATCCTTAGTACAAGACCTGACTTCACACTTTACAGCATTTAATATTTCATCTATTCCAAGACTCCAAAATGCTAGTGCTGATCTTCTTGCTAATGTAGCTTCCAAGCTTATTCCATCAGAGGACTACAGCCCAGATAGATTCTCGATTGAATTAATTTTTAGACCCTCTATTCCTGATAACATTACCAACTGGAGAGTTTTCAACAATGACCCTGATATTGTGAATTTTCTTACTTCAGAAGGTTCTTACGATGGTCAGATAATTGATGAAGATCAACATGACAAACAACTCGAACAAGAAAATAACAAAAACGCTATACCAAAATCCGTAGTCAAATTAGAGGACCTATATGATTTAAAAGATAGATTTAAATGATCTACCAATTCAAAACTCCAGAGTTTGACTCTGAGATACGAATTAATCAATCTTGGGACAGACATGAAACCACAAAACATCAACTTAGGTCTTGGCCTGACATCTGAATAAAAATCAGCTTTTATTCGATTGTTGAAACAATACAAGAGTGTCTTCGCTTGGAAGTATGATGATCTTAAAACCTATGACACTTCAATTATATAGCATACTATTCCTATGATCTCCAATGAAAAACCCGTTCAGCAGAATTAAGGAATATACATCCTAATTTGGAAATCCAGATTAAATCTGAGTTAAATAAATTATTAAGAGCTAAGATTATTTTTCTTGTCAAACACTCCAAATGGGTCTCCAATCTCGTCCTAGTCAGAAAGAAAAATGGTGATATTCGGATTTGTAGAGACTTTCGCAACCTTAATAAGGCGTGCCAAAAGGATAATTTTCCTTTGCCTCCCATGGAACAGATATTACAATCAGTCGCGGGATCCGAGAGACGACTTTTCAGGGTATAATCAAATCTTAGTCTACCCCGATGATCGATTGAAAACTACGTTCAAAACAAAATGGGGCACTTATGCTTATCAAAAGATGCCATTTGGGCTAATCAACGCTGGTGCCACGTTTCAAAGAGCCATGGAAATTGCGTCTAAAGTATTAGTAAACAGGTCAGTGGTAACCTATTTAGATGATATAATGGTATATTCTAAAAAACGTAGTAACCATCTCAAAGACTTGAAACAAATCTTTCAACGATGTCAAAAATATGGAATCTCGCTTAACCCCAAAAAATCTTTTTTTGCATTAAGTGAAGAAAAACTTCTTGGATTCATAGTATCCAAATCAAGAATCCATATTGACCCAGATAGAATCAAGGAAATTTCTGAAATATCCTTACCCCATAATAAGAAAGCAATGCAGTATTTCCTTGGTCAGATCAACTTTGTTAAGAGATTCGTCCCTAATTTCTCAAGAATTGTGTCACCTCTCCAAGCTATGATAAAGAAAAATTCTCTCTTCAAATGGGGTCATTCGGAACATAAAGCATTCAGCTTAATAAAACAAGCAATTATAAATGCCCCATCTTTAGCAACGCCGAATTTTTCCAATCCCTTTACTCTATATACATTCGCCTCCGCGAAATCATATGCTACCATACTTACACAAGCAAATCAAGAGAAAGCTGAAGCTCCAATTGCTTTCTTTAGTTCAAATCTACAAGGAGCTGAATTAAAATACTCTGATGTTGAGAAACAAGCTTATGTTGTTTTCAAAGCAGTTAAATACTTCAGACCTTTCCTTCTCAAGTCTCACACCAAAATAATAGTATCGTTCTCAACAGTAAGAAATCTTTTGGTACAGAAAGACGTGGGTGAAAAGAGAGCAAATTGGGTCACAGCCCTGCAAGAATATGATGCTGAAATTAAACCAGCAAATATTGTAAAAGGTCAAGGTTTTTGCAGGTTGTTGGCAGGAGCATCGAACATATCAGAGTTGCAGTCTCCAGATAGTGAAGTACAACTTTACGAGGTAAGCCTAAACGACTCTGAATCAAGATATGTTGATATCATTTTCTACTTAAAAAATGGATATGCTCCTTCACATTTGAATTACACCAAGAAAAGAGCCCTAAGGCTAAAAGCTAAACAATATCAAATCGTTAATGATGTACTATTTAGAATGAATTACAATTATGTTCTCTTTAGATGCCTCGAGAAATCTGAAGCAGAAAAAGTATTGCAGGAACTCCATGACGGACCAGCAGGCGGACACTATGCAGGAGATGCAACAGCTCACAAAATCCTGTGTGCTGGCTACTACTGGCCGACTCTATTTAAAGATGCACACAGTTACGTAAGAAGATGTAAAATTTGCCAAACTGCTGCTGGAAGACAAAAGAAACCATCTTTTCCATTACAGCCGATCAACATTGATCAACCATTTGAACAATGGGTGTTAGATATAATAGGTGAGATCGTTGCTCACTCTTCTAAGCAGCATAAATACATCCTTACAGCTACTAACTACTTTACAAAATGGGTAGAAGCAGTTCCACTGAAGACAACCAACTCTGAGAATATCATTGAATTTATAGATCAATTTATTATCACCAGGTTTGGCTTACCTTCTGCCTTAATGTTTGATAATGCATCCTATCTCAGGAAATTTGATGACAAAATTCGCTCTCAAAAGATGTTTCAAACTCAAATATTCTGTTAATTATTATCCACAAGGAAATGGATTAGACGAATCAACAAACAAAAACCTTATTAGAATTATTAAACGGACCATTGATCAAAATCAAAGAAATTGGCATAAGTCTTTAATGAACGCTCTTTGGGAAGACATGATAACTCAGAAAACCTCCATTGGAACTTCTCCTTTTAATTTAGTTTGTGGGAAAGAAGTAGTCTTACCAAAAAATCTAGTTATTCCTTCATTGGCCTTAGTTCAATTCATTGAAGAAACGCCTTCCTCATCCATGCAATTAAGACAATTACAAATTCTTAAACTTGAAGAGGAACGAGAAAAGGCAAGAATTACCCACGCGCATCATCAACAATTAGTGAAAGCCTCTTTTGATTCAAACTCAGTGTCTAGAAAAGATTTTCAACTTGGAGACTTAGTATTAAAATGGGATAAAGCCCATGAAGAGAAAGGAAAGCATACTAAATTCCAACAGATGTGGCTTGGACCATTCCAGATTGTCGAACTCATTGGCCCATCAACTTTCATGTTACAAGATTTAGCAGGGAAGAGGGAATCTTTACCTGTTAATGGACAGATCCTAAAGAAATATTTTCCATAGAAGATGATCTCTTCTATTTTTCTGTAAATTATAGTTTTAGTTTAGATTTATTTTGATAATAAAACAAGTTGAGAATGTTCACTTTTGGTTTCACGAAAAGAATAGTTTCTCATTTCAATTTTGTTTTTCGCTTGTATAAGTAGAAGTGGTTATGAAAATCATTCTCCATTTATGAAACATACATTTAAGTGATATTATTTTAAAAAAATTTGCCTGTTCTTCCGTTTCAATTACCTGAGTTTTGGTTAGAATCAACCTTAGGAAGAAATTTTCCTTACATCAGTCACAAAAGGTATCAATAACCAAAACAAAGACTCTCTGCAGAAAAGCTATTTTTAAACTCTACAATTGTCGTCCAGGAAAATTCTTAAGGAACCAATGACTCCCCCCCACTCAAGAAGTTTGCAAGATTCAAGGAGTAATCCAATTATACACTTTAAAACTTAAAGAATAAGAGGTCTCATCAAGAGCCGGCTTATCATGATCATAAAGATTATAACTAACTGACATTGCCATACTGAATATCAAAACAGGGTAATGGCTCGAGATTGTTTCAATCAAAAGACAAGGGGTCTCATCAAGAGCCAGCTTGTTCAGTTAAGTTATAAATCAAGTGAATGGCACTGTCAATTTTGGCCACCAAACCAAGACATTGTTCTTTAAGGAATAAAAGAGAAATAAGAAAAGAAAAAAGTAATAAGTATATATGAGGATTTATCTTTGAAAATTGCATTCTTCTCAAAGTGGGACACTGGATCATTGTTGGGTAACAGGTAACCCTATCGAGGCTATGAATGCCTGCTGGCAGCAGAGGCTCTACCTACGACAAATGAGTACACCAAAACTGATCTAACGAGATTCTTTTGTTTTATCTTTACAACCTAGTAATGACTGATGTGAGTAAAAGGACTAACTCTGAGAAGAAGATAATCAGAATAAAGATAGTTAGAATGAAATATTGTTATTAAGAAATAGCACTATTTACCTTATATATCAGACAATGTAGTTTCATTTTCAAAATCATCTCTATTTTGGAAGTTTTAGAAAATTCAAAAAACCCTCAGAGATAACTGGTTCTTCCAAGTGAATTGCCAATTGTTGTGCTTATCAACAACCCCCCCATGTATTAGTGTTAGTAATAACATTAATAAATGGGGACCCTTCCAAAAAATCAATCCTAGTATATAGTCATCCCTTTTTATTTTTAGAATAAAATAAGATATCAAAGCGGAACTTGCTAAATCATCAAAAATTCACCTTTTCATACTTTAAGCGTTTAAAACTTCATAAACGATGAATTCTTTAAATAAGCGCCATATGATCAAAAAGCTTAAGAATAACTTTATACTTGGAAAGTCTTGAATATTAAAATAAACCTTGAAAAAGACCCGCTTTTAAGACTATTCTCGCATCGCAAAAATGATCGCGACAGACCTTCCTTATAAAAGTTATCTCATATCCGCGAAATGCGAAATCTTAAAAGACTCTTACAATCTTCTCGCATCGCAGTTTCAATCATGTGGCGCTAATCGATAAAACATATGTAGACATTGTGAAATGCGATGGCATCTCGCATATCGCATATCGCATCAACTCCTATGACGGTAAGTCTTAACGAAAACAAGTTTTTGCGATATAGCGATCTGCGATATTGTGAAAGCAAATCGCAAAATCACTTTTATCGCAACTCAAAGGGCTCACAGTTCTAGGAAAGTACTTCCCGGCTTTCGATGTGAAGTTATGAACATTAATTCAAAGCATAATGGTTCATTAGTGAACATTTATTAAAACGATTACGATTAGTTGTGAAAGGCCATTTGATGCAAGTTGATATCTTTTAAAGTGATTTAGAATTAAAGATCCTCCTCACCTTATTTTCGTCCTTCTATTGCTTATTGTTGCATTCACTACCATTTTTATCCTATTCTGTTTTCTACTTGCAACTTTCAGGAAAAATACACAGAGCAGAACATCCGAAGAAATGGTGAAGAAAGGAAAGGCACCCGCTTCTGAGAAGACAGAAATGACACCCCTGTTTACAGACACCACTTGTAATCGAGATGCTAGGACATCCACATGGGAAACCATGTATCACCTATTAGAAGAAGAACAACCGAGAATTATGGAAGTAACAATTACATTTGATGGATGCGGTTCTTCTGATGCTTCTCTAACTGAACTTGCATTTTCATTCTTGCACCACATTGCTGCAAGACCAAAGATACTCCCTTATACTGACATGGTTAAGTGGATTATAGATGATGCGGACATATCAGATAGAGAATTCAAGACAGCAAGCGAAGAAGTCGTAGGTCGTTACTCCAGACAACCTAAGACTCATGTATCATCTGCCAGAGCCACAAGTCGTCTACAACAGACAATTTGTTGAGAAGTTCGCCAAGGAAAACGAGGACTAGGTAGAATGCACAAAAAATTGGTCAACCAATGAAGAAAGAATCAAGAAAGATAAAAACAGTATGTACGCCACTGGTTCTCTTAGTTCCCCTTTCTGTTATGCTGCCGCTATGTTATGTAGGCTGTTTGGTAAACCAATCATCAACAAATTTTCTTCATAATGGTTACCTCTAGTAGATGTAGCTGTTAATGCTACAATAATGAATTGGACTCAAATCTTGTCAGATAACTTAGCCACTGCAATTTTAGAATACATGAGGAAAAGGAGTATTGCTTCGAGGGTTTACCCTCCATTTTTTATGAGTGCTTATGTTATGGACGCTATTTGTTTTAGTTTCAAATTCCCCATTATGGGATGGAAGTGGACTACTCAAAATCCACTTCCCATTCAGATATATCACAAAGTCATGTGGGAATCAAATTTTGTTCCACATTTTTTCAAAATTTGTCACGGAGTTATGCTCCCGATCCACAAGAAAATTTACTACCGAGATGCCCCAAGGTTTTCACAAGTCGAGGTAGATATTCTCCCCATAGCCAGATGGTTCAGGGAAGAATTATTCACATATATAAGAGTATTTGGCAGTATTGCCTCACCCCATGTTCTACCTTTTTATGTCCCAGACAAACTGATGGCTAGAGAGATAGCCTACCAGACATGCAATGAAGGAGGGATGAGCAAGATTCTGAAAGACTACAAGAAGGGCATTTGGCCCCAATTTCCTGTAACATGTAGAGTATTCACATTGCATGACTTAGGACATGCTTTTAGAGAAGTTGATAATATGTTATCTTTGCAACTACCCAAGTTCCCATGTTATGCTCTTAACCTGCAAGACGATACCAGTATACCAAATATGCGAAGGAATATACCTAAAACATAGAACAATGAGCAATAACAACAAGTATTTTATTATTCAGAAAGCAATGTTCACTTGCCTCTTCGAGGGGGCAACCTCTAATAGAGCAGAGCTCGATTACAAAATAAGACACGATGCTCCTCGAGGGGAGTCTCTATCCTTTATATAGGATTCATATATGCAATACCATGGGGCAATACCATAGTTCTTATTAATACCATCTATCTAATACCATGGCCCATTTACAACTAACTGTGGTCCCTTCATTAAATGCGGGTTAACCACTTACAATTATTAATATGGGCTTTATTGACTCTTTACTTAACTATAACTATGACTCAATCCTATTACATAAATGAGGGGATTAGGGTGGGACCCTAACATGCCCTCCCCCATAAGAAGAGCCTTGTCCTCAAGGTTGAAGCTGTGGAAACTACTGAAGAATAGTGGTTGGTTCCTAGGTTGCATCTTCCGGAGAGATGTCTTTCCACTTGACGAGG
This sequence comes from Pinus tabuliformis, assembly GCA_031772625.1. Classification (NCBI taxonomy): domain Eukaryota; kingdom Viridiplantae; phylum Streptophyta; class Pinopsida; order Pinales; family Pinaceae; genus Pinus; species Pinus tabuliformis. The sequence continues at coordinate 80,522,400 of CM062820.1, read as the reverse complement.
ACTTCCTTGATCATGCGGCCACGTAGATGCCTTTCTCGTGTATCAAGAACCTGTTCAGGTTAGAGCCAGACTGACCCTTCTTCATCTAGTTCAGGTACATTGGTTTGAATTCTGCAATTGTTCCCAATCACTTTCTTGAGGCATGAGACATGGAAAACTAGATGGATTTTTGCAGTGGGTGGCAAAGCTAGCTTGTAGGCAACTTCTCCAATGCGCTGAAGTACTTGATACGGTCCGTAAAATTTTGGAGATAGTTTCTGACAACCCTTATCTTTGAGTGATGTTTGTTTATATGGTTGCAGCCTCAAAAATACCTGATCCCCTTTTGGAAATTGGCATTCTGAGTGATGTTGATCTACCTTTTGCTTCATGCAGTTTTGAGCTTGATGAAGATTCTCTCTAAGGTGAGCCAACATGGTTGTGCAATTTGGTAGGAGTTGATCGACTGCTTTTACCTTCGAGCATCCCTTGATATAAGAAGTAGGGGAAGGAGGGAGTTGACCATAGACTGCTTCATATGGAGTCATTTTTGTGGTGGCGTGATGGTTGGTGTTATACCACCATTCAGCTAGAGGTAACCACTGTACCTAGAGATGTTGCTTTTCTGAAGTGAAACACCTAAGGTATGTTTCCAGACATTTTTTGACTGCTTCAGTTTGACCATCAGTTTGGGGATGATAGGAAGTATTGAGTTGTAGTTGGGTACCTTGTAGACGGAAGAGTTCCTGCCAAAAGTTACTGGTGAAGACTGGGTCACGATCAGACACAATGGAAGTGGGCATGCCATGCAATTTGAAGATCTGATCCATGAAAGATTGAGCGACCAAAGTCGGTGTAAAAGGGTGGGGTAGGGCGCAAAAATGAGCATACTTAGAAAGTCTGTCCACAACCACCATGATGACTGACTTGTTGCCTAACTTTGGAAGACTCGTAATGAAATCCATAGAAACCTCCGTCCAGATTGAGGCCGGGATGGGCAATGGCTGTAATGTGCTTGGGGATTTGACTGTTTCTCCTTTGTGGCGCTGATAAACATCGCATTTAGCTACAAAAGTAAGAATGTCCTTTTTCATGCCTGTCCAAAAAAAAGATCTTCGAATGCGAGCATACATCTTCTGAAAACCTAAATGCCCTGCAGTGGGAGATGAGTGCAACTCCGCCAAAATGCGGCTTTTGAGGGTGGATGTTAGTGATATTATGACTCTGTCCTTGTAGCGAAGAATCTCATCCTACCACGAGTAGCCTGCTGTGGAATTAGGATCCACCTGCAATTGATTAATGAGTTGGGAGAGCCAGGGATGTGAAAACCATTCCTTGCAGGCTTCTTCAATTCATTCTGGAATGAAATTGCAAGCAGGGCACTTTTCTCCTCAAATTGGCGGGATAACGCATCTGCTACAATATTTTCGCGCCCTTTCTTGTAAATTATCTCGTAATCATATCCCAGCATTTTGGCGAGCCATTTATTCTGTTGTGGTGAGGATAGGCGTTGCTCCAAAAAATATTTAAGGCTTTGATGGTCGATGCAGATTTGGAAACGTCGCCCCAATAAGTATGGTCTCCAGGTATCTACTGCATGTAAGATGGCCATCATCTCCTTCTCATAGGTAGATTGTCCCAGATTCTTCCCACTTATTTGTTGGCTCGTGAAGGCCAAGGGTTGACCTTCATGCATTAAGACCACCCCAATACCTGTACCCGAAGCATCACATTCAATCACAAAAGATTTAGTGAAGTCGGGTAGTGCTAATATTGGAGTGGAACACATGGCATGTTTGAGAGCTGTAAAGGCCTGTTGTGCTTCATCATTCCAGAGGAATGAATTTTTTTTGAGGAGTTGAGTGAGGGGCCTAGCAATGCGACCATAATTGTAGACAAATTTGCGATAGTAGCTTGTGAGACCCAAAAATCCTCTCAGGCTCCTCAATGTCTTAGGTTGAGGCCAATCCTGCATTGCCTGGATCTTTTTGGGGTCCACCCTGACACCTTCATGCCCCATAATGTGGCCCAAATACTCAACTTCTTCCATGCCAAAAGAACACTTGGACATCTTAACAAATAATTTATGCTTGCGGAGCAGTTGCAAGAGCAAATCTACATGTTGAAGATGTGCAGCCTAGGTGCGACTGTAGATGAGGATGTCATCAAAGAAAACAAGGACAAATTTTCTGAGATATGGTTTGAGCAGGTGGTTCATAAGGCTCTGAAAAGTGGATGGGGCATTACAAAGACGAACGGCATGACCAGGAACTCATAATGGCCTTCATGAGTTTGGAAAACAGTTTTTGGGATGTCTACTTCTTTCATGCAAATTTGGTGGTAACCTACGCGAAGGTCAAGCTTAGTAAAGAATTGAGCCCCATTTAGTTCATCCAACAAATCATCAACAACTGGGATGAGAAATTTATCTTTGACTGTCAACTTATTAAGGGCCCTAAAGTCTGGACACATACGCCATTCCCCATCTTTCTTGAGCACCATGACCACCGCGATGAATAAGGACTAATGCTAGGATGAATGACGCCTGCTTCCAAGAGTTCCTTGATTATTTTTTCTATTTCATTCTTTTGGGCAAACGGATATCTATATGGGCTTACATTTGGTGGTTGGGCCCCTGGGAACAAAGTAATGTTATGATCATGTTCCCCTCTCGAGGGTGGAAGCTCATGAGGCTTGTCAAAGACTGGTAGATGGTTGTTTAAGATCTGTTGCATCTCAGGATGAATATGAACAGGATTGGGTTCGCAGGCCTGGATGGCATTAAATTGAGCTATAACTCCATGGTGGCCCTTTTTTAACAATTTTTCCATCCGATGTGAGCTGATGATTGAGGGAGCTCCCGCCTGGAGTCTGCAGAGGGTATGTGTGCGGTTGTTATGCTTAAAGCTCATAATAACTCCTGGAAATCCATTGTGATTGGACCAAGTGTGCGAAGCCATTCAGCACCGAGGACAATGTCGCACCCTCCCATGTGTATGGCAAACATGTGGGTCTTTAATTGATAATCCCCCATTTGAAGTTTGACATTTTCACAGTGGCCTTCACATTTCATTGTTCCCCCATCAACAATTTGGACCTAGAAGTTAGAAACTGCTCGGACAAAACAATGCACTGCTTCCGTGACTCTTTGATGGATAAAATTATGTGTACTTCCACTATCAATCAAGACTACTACTGGTCGATGCTTAATAAAACCTATAATTTTGAGAGTTTGAGGCAAAGAAATCCTTGCCAAAGCATGCAGCGAGATAACTGGTTCTTCAGGTACATTGTCCTGCTGGTTGTCCTCTTCTTCCTCCTCTGGTTGCTCAAGTGGTGGGGCTTCCTCCGATGCACTGTGATCAGTAGCATCAATTTGAAAAAATTTGGGCTCCTTGCATTTATGCCCAGGGGAGTATTTCTCATCACAGTAGTAACATAATCCTTGCTTTCTTCTTTCCACCATTTCTGCTGGTGACACCTTTTGAACCTTGAGTGTCTGGGTAGTGCTTTGAGCTTGTGGGGGGTGACCCTTGGTGATGAAATTTGGGCGATTGGATTGGGCCGCCAATGCACGTTCGACTTCACGAGCTATCCTGCAAGCATGCAGCCATGAGCTAGGGTGGTGCAGTCGGACATGGGCTTGTATGGCTTCTTTGAGACCACTGACAAAACATTTCGTGTAGAACTCATCTTGTAGACCTCTAGTGCGGAAAGATAAGGCTTCAAAGGCTAGAATATATTCATTTACTGTTCTTGTCTGTTGGAGCTTAGTGAGACGACCCAAAAAGTCAGATTCCTGATCAAAGCGATCCATAAGAGCTTTTTTGAATGTCTCCCACGTCAAGGGCCTTCCATAGCAACGTTGATGCCATTGCCACCATTGCCATCTTTCATTGTCCAAGTACATGATACCCACACTAAGCTGAGTCGCATTATCCAGGATGTAATTCAGATTGAAATATTGCTCCATTTGTGCTATCCATGCGGCTGGGTGAGAGCCATCAAATTTATGCATGTCCAACTTGGGTGGTCGCGGATGGGATTGTTGGTGGGTGCCAAAGAGGTGAAGAGACTGGCTAGACTCACCCTCACTGTTTTCATTGCCAATATATGCCTCCTTGCGTGCCTCCATCTTGCCCTTAGAGAGTGTTGTAGTTAATTCCTTCAGCTGCAATTGGATGTCTTTCAAGGTTGTCCATCCTCTCATTCGCCATAGCTTGAGCTCTAGTTTGTACCATGCACTGAGCCGATTTAATTGAAATTTGGGACCGCCCAAATTTTTCGACACTAACAATTGAATGGTACCACCTTGCTCAGCTCGTCGTCCTGATTCTTATGGGCTAAGTCACCAATAAGCACCCCAGGGGAGTCTTATAATTTATTTATTTTCTCTAACTCCTAACGGAGTTTTACTCCTTACTTAGGAATACTGCAGTAGCCGAATCTCGGAAATGTCAATGCTGCCAAAAGTCCTGCGAAAATCACGCCCAAGTATAGGAACCCACACAACTACTCAGATCTGGATGGTGGATCTGATGGATCTGAGAGATCTGAATGGTTGATCTGATAGATCTGAACAGCGGAACTGATTGTTGCTGCGGATCTGATGGATCTAATAGATCTGAATGGCTGTTCTGAATGGCGGAACTGATTTCTGCTGCTGCTGCAAAACCCCACTTGCGAGATCTGATCTGGCAGAGATTATGCATGATCCAGAGATAGAGAAGGGAACTATGGTCTCCAGGAGTGTCAGGTGCTACAGATCACAATATACATAAGGGTCTGACAGTAGTACTCGGCCCAATTTTTCAAGGCACTAACCAAGGAGGATCAACCGTACCCTTAGTCATACAACCCGACTACCCTATCGTATGGGTGAGTAATCTCTCCGAGTGTTGTTCTCGGTGTACTATAGCAGCAAGATGGTCGACGGTTTATCTATGTCGAGGTTTCAAGGGAGCTAGAGGGCTTCTGATATACCCAGAGGGTACTTGGAAGACAGTCCGTGCGCGGTTCTGTCTAATGCGCTACTACTCGAAGGGGTACCCACAGGGGTTACAAGGGAGTCCAACAAGAGTGACCACCTCTTATATTTCCTGTGTGCATGCCTCCCCAAATCCGCAGGTTATGCGCTCAATGACAGATCCCGTGGTTTAAAGACGCCGGAACACGTCTCTAGCCAAAAAATTTTTGCTAAAAGATGGAGATCCCACCAGTCCTGGAAAGCGCTCTGATTCCACTTGTTATGCTCTTAACCTACAAGACGATACCAGAATACCAAATATGCGAAGAAATATACCCAGAACATAGAACAGTGAGCAATAACAACAAGTATTTTATTATTTAGAAAGCAATGTTCACTTGCCTCTTCGAGGGGGCAACCTCCAATAGAGTAGAGCTCAATTAAAAAATAAGACACGATGCTCCTCGAGGGGAGTCTCTATCCTTTATATAGGATTCATACATGCAATACCATGGGGCAATACCATAGTTCTTATTAATACCATTTATCTAATACCATGGCCCATTTACAACTAACTATGGTGCCTTCATTAAATGCAGGTTAACCACTTACAATTATTAATATGGGCTTTACTGACTCTTTACTTAACTATAACTATGACTCAATCCTATTACATAAATAAGGGGGTTAGGGTGGGACCCTAACATCCCAGGAAGGCAATATGATCTCTTTGGCATTGTAAAGGATTTTACCACAATGGTTAAAATAAGGGTATTTACCAATGAAAAAGATCCCTTTGATGATGTTTTTCTACAGAAAAGCATCTTCAAAGAAGTGTGGCACATGGCACAAATGCTTTTTGACCAAGAAGGTCTACAAACTTTTGATAGTTATAAAAAGAGAGAGGTTATCTAAGGTCCCATTGGACCAATTAATTATTGAGCCAGAAAGAGAGCCTACACCTAGTGTGAGCATAAGTGGAGATTCAAAAGAAAAATCCAAAACAAATTCTAAAAGTGAATCCATAGAAAAATTTGGTGATAAATCTAAAAGAACATCAGAAAATGAACTCAGCAAGAGCGAAGAATCAATAAAAGATATAGCCCAGTCCCTAGCAAAGTCTGATCAACAGATTCCATTTATAAAGCAAGTCGAATTTTCAACTCCCCTTACAGAGCAAACAAAGCCGCTTGTAATTGATTTAGAGGAAGAATGGGAAAATTTCAATAAAATACTCAACACACAGGAACATAATACAGAACCACCGACAAATCCACAAGAGACGACCACAGAAATGGTCATACTTTGAATGACTTACTTAACGCAGTTGAATCCCAAAAATGATATCTAATATAATGCACTGCGAAAATCCCCCACACTCACTGGGATGGGTGACCTCCTGGGAAGTCCTGGTTACCGGGTGCAAGCCCCGGAAGTGATGATTGATGCTATGTGATTCGTTCTCCACATTTCACTAGTTTCAATCCCACTTCTTCACCCCTGTGAGCATCACCCGATGCAATGAGTACTAAGTGAACTATTCAAAAATCATGAGAAATTAGTCACTTTACGACTACCTCTCATGGAAATGGTCATACTTTGAATGACTTACTTAACGCAGTTGAATCCCAAAAATGATATCTAATAGAAAGAGCTATTAATACTCAGGAAACAGAGCATATTCCCATTGCTCCCACATCCGAAATTGTATTAATAATAGAGGAAATTCCTCCTCTAGATGTATTTTACAGCCCTCAACATATATTCGTTGTTAGAAGACAAAGAAAGAAAAGAAAGTTGGATTTTGTACTCGCTCCTGAGGATGAACCTTTGGATGTTCTTTGGAAAGACCCATCTACAGATCCTTCAGCAAATCTCACCAGACTCTCGCAAGTCGTAGGTGCGTATGCCTCAGCCACCGTTGATAAAGCAACAAAGGTACAACTGCTGCTTAAAGAAAAAGAAGATAGGATTTTGTTATTAGAACAGCAGTTACAACAGGTCAACATCAACCAACAAGCAGAAATGCAGTTGGTTCAACTTCAACAAGAATTTCAACAAATGCAGTTGGCACATCAGAGCAGTCTAGCTAATAAAGAAGCACAGTTGCAAAACATAACAGAACTGCACAAAGATGATCCCAAAATTGAACAATTTGTCACAGAAGCACTAGGGCTCAATTCCCAACTTTTACACCAAAAAGAATTATTATGCCAGAAGATTTCGCAATGGAATTCTCAATGCGAAATAAGCGATAACATAACAAATCAAGTTGTAGAATTACGACTTGAATATGATTCAATTTTTAAGAAGGTTTCAGACTTCTTAAACTGGCAGAAATCTGAAGATGGGAAAAGAGCAGATATGCCTAAAATAGATGAATCGCACAAAGAAATTTTATTTGCGAAATGGGATTCTAGAATCAGAGAAGCAGAACAGGCAATGGAGGATGCGGTAGCAGCAGCAAACAGTGTCATTGAATCTGTAAATGAAAATCTACACAATGCTAATTTAGTGGCAGAAACCACCCCTGGCTTTCTTCCAAAAGCACAACAACTTCAAGCGGTATGGAAACAGGCAGCGGAAGAAAGGGCAGAGGCAATTAGACAAGTAAACAGGTTGAACTGGGAAGCATACTGGCAATACCTAGTGAAACCACATAGTCAATGGATGACTCTGAAATGCTTAATTACTGCCACCGAGAAAATAGTGCCAGCACTCACCAATGCCGTTTTCATAGGACAACTGAAAGTTGAAGTCGGCCAACCGACGCTTCTAAAACCGATGCTGGATATTTGCGATCTTAAGGACCAGATGCAGGATTAGTCATATTTTATTTTTGTTTTTGTTTATTTTTGCTAAAATGAGGCAGGTCGTTTAAACCTCCTCATCTATTTTTGTAATTTCTATTTTTAAGTTTCATAGATTAGTATTTAAACCCCTCTCATGCATTTAGAGAGGGGTCCAGAAATTTTATCAAAAACATTCTTCAAAACGTGCACTTCTGCCCCCCACTGAGGAGGTTTTGGTAAAATTAATGGAACGAGATTTATTTTCTACTTGAGTTTAGCATCTGCTACTGAAATTGCACTTTTGCACTCTTAGTTGATGTTAAGTGATTTGAAGGTAGATCTATATTGCTGGAGCACATGAGTAGGACGTTTTACAAATGGTACTTCTATCTCTTAATGCTTTTTACTTATGTATCAAGCAATAAATCATTTTCAGTTATTTATGTATGAAAGCTTAAATTCTTAGTTATCATTATTGCACTTTTGTATGATGATGATTTATTCTTTATGCTGAATATATGAATGATTCTTTATGCGATATATTTCTCATATCATTTCGACTAACTTTTTATACGAAACGATCATTATTGAATGAATTATTTTCTTATCGTGATTGAATGATCTTTATTATCAATTACTTTCAGAAATCATTTTAGATCGCATATATAAATGTTACTCCCGGGATAGTTTTAAAGTTAGATGTTTTCTTTGATTATAATAGATGCATATGATAGTTAGAAGATAGATTAAGTTTAGAGTGAGTATTCACCCCATAAAACCAGAAAAGAAAAACATCATCCCGTTAGCACAAACATTATAAATAGATTGGGAAACTGGTCCCATCATCCCCAGTTGGAGCCACTATTCCAAACGGAAAAGGAGTTGTTCTAAGGTCCAGACGGGGTGGTTATCCCCCTTGTTGAAGTCCCGATTTTTCGAGCCTTCAACAGGTTGTTATGTATCGACACAGATAGTGTAGACACCTTTGAAATAAACAGACCTACCCTGGTTGACAATTAAATGGTTGTGGTTCAATCAATTAAAAAGTGATTAAACCGGCACAACAAAGGGCACAACACATTGAGACTCCTGTCAAATTGTTCACAACTCCGTTTGTGAACAACTCACAACTGCCCACTGTTGCTCCTCAACTACTTAGGGACTTCAACCCACTATAGTCATCCTACACTGCATCAATGAAAACCAACATAGGGCACAAAGGGCTGCCACCTATCACTGCAAGATGTCCATATCCCACAATGAACATGGGCTAGGAGGACTGCCCATCATATGCTATATAAGTCCTTCTCTACACACAAGTTTAGGGCTACTCAATTTCTCCTTTGGCTCATCAAACCTTGATCTCAACTTCTGCCTCTCTAGCAACCACCTAATTACATGAAGATGGTGCACACTGGGCTCCAACTTGGGCACTATCACGTTGTTCTCCAATAGACCATAAATGCCCAATCTAATGTCTACACTTGGTCCACTCTCATGTTTCCCTCCAACAAACCATGAGTGCTCAATACCTATTGTAGCATCTGCACTCTAGTTAGGGCATCGAAACATCTACAAAACGCCTCCTCTTGGCTGCCAACAAAATCCTCAAATTATCCTCTACTAGGACACCCATCAAACCATCATCTAAGAGGCCATTTGCAACTCCTTCTGTTGTTGCCCTCTTGCTTAGGGATTTGTGCTTCATGCTGTAGCATCTTCCTACTAAGAAAACCCTCCTTTTAGCTATCAGAGTCGTCCAACAAGTGTCCAATACACAAATGAACAATCACTATAGAATTGCCACTAGTTAGGGCATCTAACCTCCAAGTTTGAGCCTCCTCGTCTAGCTACTATAGGCTACAAGATCTGTCATCCAATCTGGTCAACACTTGACCCAACACAAGGCAAGAATGGAGAAATAACATACCTTTTAACTTTTGTTCATGAACAAAATTTTGGCCACTAGTTAGGGCTTCTCCTGTAGCCTACAAAAACCCACTAACTATGGCCATAACTCACTTCAAACAATGCGGCTACCTTCCACCTATAAGACTAGGCAACTCGTTGCCTTGTTAGGCTCCTGCACAACCCTGTTTTAGGCTTTGTTCATCTACCAAATGGTCACTACGGGTCTACGGTCGAACAAACACAAAACAATCACCTTTTTGGCCTACTTCAAGGAGGAAATATCATGTTCAACTAGCCCATAACAACTCCTCTCTCCTCGGCCTACCTACAAATTGTTACGCTCTTCAAACAAGCACAAGACAACCCTAAATGATTCCTCTCATCTTCGCTGAAGATACCTCTACCTCTGGCCCAAAAAAAATATTTATTTCTCCTAGAGCGAGACCCTTACACACTCCTTCGCTTGCCCAGAATTTCCCTTCATGATCTAGGCCTTTTCCCTATAGGTACTCGACTCTCAGACAATCTAGAAGGAGGCATAAACTATGCCTTCCTTCACCTTCATTGAGCTCATTACTATTGCGGCAAAAAAAATATATTAAGGAGGTTGAATTCCTTTCTTGTGTTGCTCCTTTGGATGATCAAATGACTCCACACATGAGCTCTTTTTATACTAACTCGTGTGGCTCCAACAAACTAACCATGTGAGCTTGTACAACTGTCATAAGGTCACTTAATCACTAAGCCGACCTTAACTTTGTGCCATAAACCCACACACAAACTTCAAAAATTCATATCTCTCTTTAGACAACTCGGATTTTGATGATTCTCGATGCATTGGATTCGCCTTGTCGTCCTCTATGATCTCCATCTATCACATGTCCAAAACGATCCATAGTTTTGGCCCGAACATCGATGGGTTCAAAACCCCAAGCTTGGGTTTCAAGCCCACAAGGCCACTTGTGGAGCTCCTTCCTCCAAACCCTCGATCCTCGATGCTTGGAGTACCTCCCAAGCTACCAAAAATCAACAATCATCGCTAAAGATCATCTCATAAATTTTACTCATCATATGCTAAGGTTTTGTGGCTCTGCACGTTATGATCATGAAGACGTCAAGACGCTACTCTTTGTCCTTTCCCTCGAGGGTGATGCTAGGAATTGGTTTTGTGATTTTCTTGACAATTCTTTTGATTCTCTGCAAGCCATCATCAATGCTTTTAAAAATATATATGAAGATCAAATGGATTCACATTGTGCCAAGAAAGATGAAAGTGATCTTGGAAAGGGCCCAACTATCGTAGAAAAGTTTCAAGAGAATGTGTCATTTCAATCTTTGCCACATTGCAGACTTTATGACCATTTTCATGATGAATCCACTTGTGTTGTTGCAAGAAGAATCCTCTATAGTGGAAAGGCAAGAACAAATGATCAAAGGGGTGTGGATGATAAGCATCTTATCAAGGAATTAACTCAAATTCTTAGAGACATGCAATTCAATCAAGTTCAATTGATGAAAACCATGAAACTTGTTGGAGGAATCACCGCACCTCTATGGAATATGTAATTTCCACCCTCGGGATCCTAGTTACTGGTTTGGAAAGTTTACCAACACCTGTGGGTTTTGGTGTAATGGAAAACCTCTTCATGAAATCAGAGCTTGGATAGGAATCACCGCACCTCTATGGAATATGTAATTTCCACCCTCGGGATCCTAATTACCGGTTTGGAAAGTTTACCAACACCTATGGGTTTTGGTGTAATGGAAAACCTCTTCATGGAATCAGGTTCGATTCCCTCGAGTTGCGTTTGAGGGGGGTGTTGGAAGAATCACTATTTTGGAATGTTTACCAACACTTGCGGGTTTTGGTGTATAACTAAAAACATCTTCAAAACTCACCCAAGAGAATCACTTTAAGGAAATGAGATCCATGCACACATTGTTGATAGCTATAGAAGAAAACTATGTTAAGGAGTTGGAAACCATGGAAGCAAATCATGAGAAAGAGATGAGTTCCATTCAAGGAAATCATAACAAAGTAATAAAGACTATGGAATTAAATCATTCTAAGGAAATGAGTGCCATAGAGAACAGGGTATAGAAAATGATATAGACCATGGAGGCTAGTCACATACAACAAATAATAATTATGGAATCAAAGCACGCCAAAGAAATCACTGCCATAAGGGCCGAACAAATCACTCTTCAGAGTAAGCTGCAAATGATGGAAAAATCGCAGGTTTAGGAATTCCAATTTAGACTAGAAGATCTAGGGGACGGGCATAAATAAAATCACAAGCCTCTCAGTCTGCCAAAGCAAGTTCCATCTCGTTGCAAGGAGGCCACTTGTCCCATTGAAAAGAGGCATAGTTGGAAAAGACACTGAGAAAAATCAGGGTATTGAGGTCAACCAAAGTACTTTCGAGACTTATGTGTCACCTTTGACAAAATATACTCAAAATAAGATTGGGCATACCTCAGATTCTTCAAATTTTTCATCTGAGCATTTTCAAGATCAAGACAGAAGATCTACATTGGTCCCATTATTAGCATCACAGTCTGTCGGAAGCAAAAGTAAAAAGCAGATTAGAAGGAAGAAGAGGTTTGATGCATCTGATGATCCAGAACAACCCAATATTCAGATAAGTCAAAGTCCTAGGATTTTCAGAATTCAGCATGGCACACCAGAGAAGCAACCCATGGACCTACCTGAAAGTCGACAGATGCTCAATATGCACTTTGTTGATGGCATCTGATGCCATAGGGCATCATGTGCATTGTATTTCCAACCCTACACTCTTAGTTAGGATTTTATTTATGTCATTAGTTAATTTTCTTTCATACATTTATATTTTATTTTGATATGTTAGAATAGGTTTTATCTATTCCAGCAGATGTTCTATATATACATGATGATTTTGATTTTGAATGGATATCTATTTGATGGACTTTTTTCTTGGATACAAGATTCTGGATTCTCCCATTCCTTCAATGAAGCAACATGTCCCCATATGGAGCCAAATGTTGACCACACTTTGTCAACATCCAAGGAACCACAATATAAAGATGTGAAGAAATTTTGTCAAAGTTCAAAGTCATCAAACAACACCATTGTATCATTGTAAACCCAATTTCTGCAATTTATATTGTAAATGATGCTCGTATGACCGTCTATTTATATAACAACACCTATGCAAGCCTCTAATTTTGGCAACATATTTCATCCTCAGAAGTTTTTTTAATTTCGTCGAATTGTGTGTGTTTCTAAACACAAATAATCGACAAAGTTTTTCTTCTAGCTTAAACCACAAAGCTAAGGTGAGATCTCTTCATAAGGTCTTAGGTGAGTCCTAGTGTTATATCGAGTCTTTTGTAAAAGTGTGTTTGAGAATAATTTAAGCACATTTGGCTAAATTATTTTATTACAAACCACTTGGTCTATACTAGATCATATTGTGTCGCAAAATTGGGTAATGTCACAAGGGTCTGAGCCTAAATGTGTATTCCCCTTTTGAGGGTTGAATTGATTGTAATATCTTATTGTAAAAAAATATTTTAGTGCATGGTCCCTCATACTTAGACACCATGGCTAAAATATTAAGGGTGGAAAAAATATTAACCACCATAGTCTAAATTAATTAATTTTTCTGCCTAAATTAAATAAAAATCCTAAGCGAGAAAATTTATTGATTTTGAGTTAAAAATATTTATAGAGAAATTAATTTCTCTCTAAGTGGGAAATAATGAAAAATTCGTGGGTCAAAGGAAAGTCAAATTTCAGAGGTCCCCTAAGGGAAAAATGGATATTTTAAGAAATTTTGAGCCCTTGAACCTTGGTGGTTAAGTCAAAGTCAAAATTTTGAGGAAATTAATCCAAAATATTAATTTTTGGATTAATTAAAAGTGAGTTTTAAGATAAATTCGAATTTTTCTTTAATATTAAAAATTCGACGATGAAGATTAAAAGATGATAAAACTATTTTCAACGGTCGAGATTATTTTGACAAGGATCAAGCCAACTAGCCATTATTTTCCACTTGTAGGGGTTTCTCTATATAAAAAAGCTATTGAACTTCTATTTGATATCTCTAGATGATGTAAATTCTTAAACACTAGTATTGAGCTGCTGCTCTGCTGGAACATTTTGTATTATAATAGAAAAACTTTGGGGTTTAGTTCATGGTGTTTTTCTTCCGCTGATCTGTGGTATGTGTTAGCTATGTGTGATCCTATTTTGAGTTGAATATTGATTAATAATTGTTATTTCATTTGTCGGTGATAAGAACATTCTATTGATATATTCTATCTTAGGTGATCTGATTCACTATATGATCTAACAATTTTCTTGAGAATATAATAGAGATTTATAGGTACGCTAGCCCTTGGGCTCCAAGTTCACAGATTGTGGGGAAGAACTCACTATGTTTGGGTTCTGAGATTTCTCTATGATATTTAATTTTGCAAGAGGGTTTGGCCAATATCTATTTTCAAAAATATACTCATCCATTGTTATTTGTAAAAAAAAATATTTCTCCAAAAAAAATTAGTTTTGTAAATATTCTATTTGTAAATTATTTCTAATCCATTTGTTTTGTAGCAATTGGGGTTTTAATAGTTTTTTTTGAGGTTTGATATTATATATATGGGGTTTTGACATTTTTTTATTCATTTGTACAAGTGAACGTCAAGCTGATCAAGAGATTTTTGTTGGGTTTTTGAGGCAAATCTAGGCATAGGAAGGAAAGATCTAGCCTTCGTTCATCCTCTCGGCCCAACGTCCAACAATTTGGTAGTATTTTTCTAGCATTTTGGTATTTTTGCAGGTTTCTAGAAATTTTTTGAAGCCCTTAGCCTAGCCATCTAGCCTTTCTGGCCTAGTCGCGAGGCTTAGGAGTCTCCTAAGGCCCTCAACCCCCTTCTCTGGCCTAGCAGCAATCCATTCTTGGTTTATTGTCACCCTCAGGGCCTTTGATCCTCTTCCTTGGCCTAGTCGTAGGCCTCCAAGGGCCTCAACCTCCCTTTAGGGGACCCATCTATCCTTTTAGAAGCCTCAACCCCCCTCTTTCAGCTTGGCCATAGCCTTGGGTTGCCCTTAGGAGCCCTCGACGCCCCTGAAACCCTAGCTGCAGGCCCTCTAGGACCTTTTCTCGCCCAACGTCAGCCTTATTAGGATTGACATTAGTCCTAAGGGGTTTCTCCTCCCATGTCGTGTCCTTCCTTGGGCTCATTTACCTCATTCTTTCCCTTGGTTCCCCTTTCCAGCCTTCCATTTATCATTTTCTAGCCCTAGTCTTGGGGTTTCCTAGCCTTAGCCTAGTTTTCTAGCCCTCATTTAGACATTATTTAGCCGTTGGTTTAAATTTTTTATCTAACATTGTGATTTTGCAACGATATTAGAGCTAACTTGGTGATAGTAGATAGCCAAGTCCATCAGGAACTCCATTAGCCATCTACAAGGCCTCAAGGCCTCTTGGTTCACTCTCTAACCCTCTTGTTTCATTACTGTCCTAAAATTGAATGCTGAAGTATTTTACGAAAACAACATATTCAAGGCCTAAACACTTTAAATAAGCCTAAATTTACTAATTGATCACCTAAGGCATTTATAATTAATTTAAAGTTGAGTTTGAGTGCATGTAAGTGGGTTTTTTGTGGACTGTAGGGTAATCCTTAGATCAAATATTTTTGTTACAACCACATAAAAATACCTACAACAATGATTAAACTTCATAATAGTCGCATACCAACTCACTGATGATCATATTTTGTCATTACATTGTCATTTGCACTATTTAAGCTTATATCTCAATGCATATTTGATAATTTTTTAAGGCTATCATAATAATCTAAGCGCTGATATTTACTGCATAAAGGTATGATAATAATTTTGCAGTGGTGATAAAAGTGATTGAAAGTCATCTAATCCCAGTTAGCTTTTGTTTCTCATAACTCATGCGAAACTTGGATAATTGGATGATTTTCTTATCACTGCAGTCATATGATTATTGGCTGATCCATATTGCATTTCTAAATAATCATCATTTATTTTTACTCATGCATTAACACACATAATTGCTTTATTCAAATTGATAAGTGTTTAATGTGTTGGGTTATTTGCTCTAAGTGACATTGTGGATAAATTCTCTTAGTTTCTCATTGCTATGTTGTCATTGGATAAGTGGATTTATTGCTCATTGTTAAAATTGGATATCTCTTGTAAATCTTCTCTCTTGTATATCTAGTTGACATATTGGTAATTCGTTTATCATTTAAGCTATTGTCTATTGACATCATCTTCTAGCACCGTTAAGTTTTGAGCACTTCTTCTTGTGACTGAGATTGTTATTCATTTATTTGTTTAAGTACCTCATTGTTCATAATTGAGGATCACCATAACTAAGTACTTAAGCAACTTTGATAATCCCACCTTAAGAATACTCATATCTTGCAGTTGCATTTTAGGAGTAGTTTCTTGCATTAATTAATCAACTTTCAAGCATAAGCTTGGTCAATAAAAATATAGGCCCACCTTTCTCATCTAGCTTGAGGAGTTTAACACCTGTTTAGTGGTTAACACGATGACCTTGCAGTTGTCAGAGCTACACTGTCTGTAGTGCCAGAGGCATCGGGTGGCTAGAACCCCACGGGAGGTATTGTTAACCAAGCCTCAGCTTACTCCCCCCTGGTTTATCTCTCACAACTTACTTTAGAGACTAGCTTCAAAACAGTTAAGAGAAAGAATATATTTAGAATAAGCATATAACCTAAAATAAACCAAGATTTTGCATCTCGCCTAGATTGTAGGATTTACATCTTATTTAGGATAGCGAAACATCATCAAGCAACAACTGTTCATCCGGTGACTTGGTAAAAAACTATCTTAAGCAAGTAATTGACTCCATTTAAGGCACTCATCTTCATAGTAAATCTAATCAAATCATTTAACTTGCTAATTCAACCAAGTTGCGAGGCCATTCAGTTGTGTCTCCTAGATTTGTTGGTTGCCAACAATTTTTCCATCTTCACATTTCATAAGGACTACCCCCATAGCTCGCTGTAGGGAGACAACTAGAATGGAGAGGGCGGGGATCAAAGTGACAACTCCCGTCCTGAGCGTTTTCGCATCTTGCCTGTACAGTTTGGGCGACAACACATACCATTCTGTTGCTTGGAAGAGGCAAACCATTGCGAAAACCCCTCAATGCTTAAATTCAAAAGAGTGAAGGGAACTCTACTTGAATGGTTCATGAGGCACACTACTTGCTAAGGTTTTGCAAATGGGGTAGCAAGCTAAGTGGGCTTGATTGTGGGGAAAACTCCAGAGTTAAGCACGTTTGAGCTAAAGGCGATCTGGGATGGGTGATCCTCCGGGAAGTCCTGGTTACCAGGGGCAAGTCCCAACGCTATGTGACTCATTTCACTAGTTTCAATCCCACTTCTTCGCCGCTCTGAGCATCACCCAATGTAATGAGTGCTAAGTGGACTATTCAAAAATCATAAGAAATTAGTCAGTTACGACTACCTCTCATGCTATGTGACTCATTTCACTAGTTTCAGTCCCACTTCTTCACCGCTCTGAGCATCACCCAATGCAATGAGTGCTAAGTGGACGATTAAAAAATCATGAGAAATTAGTCAGTTACGACTACCTCTCATGGAAATGGTCATAGATGAAATGGAAATGGTCATAGATGAATCACTTACTTAACGCACTTGAATCCCAAAAAAATGATATCTAATAAGGAAAGAATCCCTCAAGGAAATTTATAAATTCAAGTGTGTTGAATTCATTTGTATTATCATGGGATTGGGATTACATGAATTATTTCAGTTTTCTTTGAGCAAGTGAGGGTTTTAAGACCTTTTTTTCCTACTAATTTTGGTGGTGAAAGATTCCACCCTAATTGAACCCAGAGGCTCATTCTACAACAGAATGATGTGTAAGATTCTACAACCCAGTATGTTGTGTAAGGCTGTTTTCATCATCAAAATTGAAATTTTGCTATGCGAGCCAATTTTTTTTTTTTTTTAAACTCTTAAAAAACAAATAAAATTAAATATCTATACAAAATATTTAAATAATATTTTCTTATTAAAAAAATGGGCAAGTGAAGAGAGTTTTTCTTCTCCTTAAAACAGTAAATTCACATTTCTTCTCTCAGGCTAGATAATTCCTTCAAAGGCAGTAGAGTTTTAACTCTGGAGCAAGTCGTAGTTCTGAATTTGTGCCTATGACAATTCTCCTCAAACGGTATGTGCTGGAGTATGTCGTAATAACCTCTGAAATTGGATGTCTCCACTGAAACTAGCTTCGCACTATCCTATGGCCATTTGGAAGATTTGTTTAATCTGTCACAGGACCGAAGTCATACTGAAATCGCACAAGTTGACTTGGGTAAATGCTGAAGGTTGCTGAAGGGCTGCTAATGCGAGGGACTGTCTAAAGGCTATAATAGACCGAAATTCTCAGAAGAATTGTAGACACATTGAAGCGG
Source organism: Pinus tabuliformis (assembly GCA_031772625.1). NCBI lineage: Eukaryota > Viridiplantae > Streptophyta > Pinopsida > Pinales > Pinaceae > Pinus > Pinus tabuliformis. The sequence continues at coordinate 80,504,257 of CM062820.1, read as the reverse complement.
ATTGAGGAACGCCTGGAGAGGGTCGAAGTCAGGAACAAATCCAGTTATCAGTCCTAGAAAAATTTCTGTCGGAAGCGACAAGCGATCCTTGCTCTCACCTCCAAGCCATTCGGACACCTAAAGCCAGCTGAAACGGAGGTTTTCCGAGTTCTGGTCCGCGATTATAATCTCGGCAGTTTCTTATCACACGAAGACACGACCGATTAGAGTTGCACACTCGCGACGACAAAAAATAAATAAAAAAGAGACTGCACATATGCGAGTTCTCCAGGAACATTTGCGCAAAAGCATCCTGTGGCTAGGCATTGTGGCCCACCAGAATCCCACAGCTGACTGAAGAGCAACCCTGCAGAGACGAAATAGGTTTCGCGCAACACGAGCAACTGCTATCTTCACAAACAAGATCGCTAGTATCTGGAATAATTCGTGTTCCTGCCCAGTAAAGCTTCGCGCGCGATTGATGGTCACATTAACGTAGCTCATTTCGATAGCGTAATGGTGGCTTATTAAATTTTCTGTAGCCGCAAATTCCATAGACTATATTCTGCGGGACTTGGGATTCACTGTGAGTTATTTGAAGTTCAATACGATTAGATTATGGGTGCAAATGAACAGTGATATCGCTGACTGAATAGTAATATTGTTATTGTAACACACCCCGTATATATATTGGTTGTTCTTCATTTTTAGAGCCATTTTGGATCAATCGCTGCAAGCAGATACGCTCTGACCAGCGATCTGATATACCCAAAGCAAGCTATGAACTCCCTCAAGTGGAAATTACTACAGTATTAGAGCCGTCTTACCGAACATATAGATTATGTTTTAACTCCCCATGTCATTGTCAAGTGGCCTTTAGATCAATGTAGCACAGAGGGTATACACATCCAATCCTGGCTTTGTCTCCAGTTTCAGGTGGTTTTTTGAGTTCTAATATTTACTAAGTTAGACTATTTATGTGAATTTTGGGATGGTTTCAAGTGAAAATCCCACAGGAAAGGGTTTATCATCTCTAACCGAACAGTGTGCCCACCTTTAGTTCAGGCCTTGGAAGTACATCTATGGAAATTCTCTCAGATGTCCCTATGGTAATTAGAGTCATGAGTCTTGACTGAGTTACTGGATCTTTGGTAGACGTTCCTAAGTGATGGTCACAATATTGAGTCAACGCAAGAGGACTGTCAAGAGATGTCAAATGTCTCTCATGTGATATAACTTAATCCGCAATTTTAAATGGATAACCATTACTTTCAACGAACTGAGAATGTGTTATATTTCATTATCCCTGGAAAGGGTTACCAATTTAGGGTCGAGTCTAAGTACAAAATTGAGTTTGCTGAAGACTGCTCCAGAGTAATTATACGCTTTACCTATCAATTTTGGATAGCAGACCTCATATCATGTATAACCAGTCTACAGTTGCTCATATATTCGAAACTGCTTTACTAACCACATTGGAGGAACTGTCTTACTGTCTGAGACACTCAGACCACTTATGTTACTGTATGGAGATGGGGTAATAACATAAAAGATTGGCTATAGCAGGCTATTTTTAATTTGAAGTCCCCATTTAGAAAAATACATTACATATCAGATACGATAAAAGGTAGAGATTTACAGTCATACTATTAGTTGCATCTACTTGTCATTACCAGCCATTGCCCCAAGAAGAATTGCAGTATCCCCAACTGATGAACCAAGGCATCCAAACATCTCCAAGGATGAGGCATATATTATCAGACCAAACCCCGACACATGGATCCATCTACTTGTCATTACCAGCCATTGCCCCAAGAAGAATTGCAGTATCCCCAACTGATGAACCAAGGCATCCAAACATCTCCAAGGATGAGGCATATATTATCAGACCAAACCCCGACACATGGATCAACAATTCTTGATTGTGACCTTGAATGACACACGGGTCTCAACTCAGAGAAGCCTCATTGAATAAGATCTTTTACTTGAAGATGCTATGTTTTAGCGTATGTCTTGTGCATAAGAGTAATGAGATCCCATTGTCCTTGGATTATGTAGTCAACTAGTCACTTGGTCGAATAAGACAAAAGCAATGATTATCCAAGGATGACTCTAAGATGGGAGTAAATAGATTAATCCGTAGATGGGTAATACATGTTATTGCTCATATTAACTATTCAAGATGATGACTGTGTTCACTGTTACTTAACTTGGGCGTGTCTATGCACAAGACAACAAGGCAGACCTCTCTCACAAACCTTCACATGGGTGTGGATACAACAGTGATGCATATGGGTTAATGTTGATAGGAGGGATACAAGTGCATGGGCTTGCCCAAGCAATCATAAGAAGGAGATCTAGGGTCTATTGCTTCTTAGTATAATGGATGAGGGGAGGATGAGTCCTATGAACTTGAAGTAACCTCAGCTGTCTTTTGCCAAGATTAACTTTCAGTGCATGAACATATTGAGGTTTGGGTGGACCATTCTCTTGATTGTTATCTGGCAATAAGTGAGGCATTTGGTTCAGCAAAGAAACCAGGCTACATTTGGTAACCTTCACTCATTCCCCGTGTTAAGGTGAATAGTAACACCGTGTCTAACCGTGAGTGATATCACACCTGGTGTAACAACATATTCTGTCCTGCCCGGTGTATCCTAGTACACCTACATCAGGTCCAGCTATGAATGCACATTTGCAGCCAATCTGAAATACACAAGGATAGCATAATCGGTTTATGGTCCTACTCCTAGATATACATGCTCAAATTTCAGACAGTTACACTTAGGTTTTATCATTGCAAATAGAAACCACTGAAATAATATAGTCATGAATTTCACTAGTGGGTAATTAAAGAAAAGTCCCGTAAAATTACAGCAACTAGTTCAGCATGAGCTTGCTGTGCACGTATGTATGAGAAACTCATAGCCTCACAGTCATTAGCGAGGGAAAATTCAAATAAGTACTAGGAAAGGTGATACTTAGCATCAGAGCTGTTACAGGAGGTGCCAGGGACTGAATTTTTATAAGCATATGCTAACAGAGCATACACAACTACTAGGAAAGGTGATACTTAGCATCAGGGCTGTTACAGGAGGTGCCAGGGACTGAATTATCATAATCATATACTAACAGAGCACACACAAGCTACAGAATTCTAGCAAGCTACAATTAGCATACCTGATTTGTGTATTAAGGAAATATCATCACTCCAAAAGCCCTCGGGACACAACCCTGGCTGTTTTCCTCCCAAGTTATAATGGAGATAATGAAAGATGCTCTACCATGCTTTCATAATGTCTGTTTAAAGTGCCAAATTGTAGTGTCTGTGACCTAGTTTTAACGAGGTTTAGACCTTGCCTCAGGTTTAATGCTCCCTAAGATCCATCTCGGGGAAGCACATTTGACATATGAGGTAACCACAGTGCCTAAATATTCAGCATTGTCCATGACTATAAAGTCAGTCACAGTGTCCAATTGTACAACAATGTCCATGACTGCAATGTGGCTACAAATACCATGCAACTTAGTATGTACCTGATATGTGGTGGACTGTTTATATAATTCTGGGCATCATCATTACTAGAATACCTCACAATGGGCATTGGGATAGTGTTTATAATTTTCCCCCCAACCATTGGCAACTGCCAATAATGCAGTTGCCATCCCCTAGCTTATGAAACCTGTCCCAATGTTCAAACCAGGGATTCCAGAGGGCTGTCCCCCCTCCACCCTGCACATAGGCACTCAGTTACAGGGATTCTAGAGGAAATACCTCCTCCATCCCTCAGCCAATGAGGGACTCCAGAGACGAAAGTCCCCACCCTTGCTTATTCTAGGGATTCCAGGGATCTGCTTCCATCCTGAGATTGCTCAGAAACTCCACCCAATGCTAGGAATCCATAGTATTCTTGTTCTGAGCATTCGGCAAGGAGACTAGCCTTGGGCAGCCAGAGGCCTCCACCCTGTGGCGAATGAGGGACTCCAGAGACGAATCTCCACCCTCGGTTGAATCGAGTACCCCTTAATCAATAATGTCATCAACAGAATTAAGGATTCTATAACTACAAGGTAATAGTATGAGGCATAAGATGACCCAGGTGTTCTCCCACCAATCAGCTAGGAAGCAATTTGGTCAAGCCAATATGGCAGAAGCATTACTATCAGTCTGCATGTAGAAAGGATATAATCACAGGGTTTTCACCCTCCAAAAGTTAAGGACAAATTAGTCAATTGTGGAGTATTCCTAATCCTTCTATGTGCAGTAGGTATTAATGCCCCGTAACCAGGCATATTTGGCAAGGTAAAAATAGTAATTAGGGCTGAACATCACAATAGGGAATTAATTCATATATTTACGTTAATTCAGTATCGACATAGTGCTATCTACGAAAATGCATTCCCTAGCGTTCAGACAGACATCTTAATTGCCTCAGTTTTTAAACAAACATTGTCTGCCCAGCTAAAACAATAGGTACTAAATATGCAAAACCTGCAAAAATCTAACCCTAAACGTCTACAGGTTCAAGGTACTAACCTCTAGCGCTGCAGGCCCCCCTGTCGGCCTTATGATGCCGACCACACTATCATGAACTCATGCCTCCTCTTCCCTTGCAACAAATTCCCTGACTGATGCTCTTATGATGCCTATTCAATATCAACGACTCCTTTCTTCGCTCTTACCACACTTCCACTGTTCGCTTTCTCTGGTTCGCTTTGTGTCCCTTCCTAGTCCCGATTTCCCTCTTTTCTATTGCTCACTCCTTAATTCTGGTTAGTTAGGCCTTGCCCTTCTGGTCCAACCCCAGATGGCCCCCTGTCCCTCCTGACCTGTCACTGGTAATCAGTTTCCTTTGGTCACCCAGTTTCTTGCTATTTGGCCTCCCTTTCTCTCTTTGCCTGCCATTTGCCCTCTCCGCAAGGCTTGTTCTAGAATCGGCAAGGTGTCCAGAGAATTCCTTCCACCATGTGCTAATAACCTGTAAATATCTCCATTTGCGAGTGCTTGGAGAGTCCTTAGTTGTGTACAGATTTCCATGCCATCCGAACCTAAAGCCTCTGTGAAAATTTCGAAAATCGGAACCCTATTGCAGCAACTGATATTATTGCTCTTAATTGTTAATTAATTAACAATTTATCTGCTACAACAAATATTGAAATAAATACACTGCAACCTTCACAAATAAAATACCGCAGAAAAATAATGCGCTGGAAACTGAGAAATGCTAGCACACATAAAAATAACACAATTATTTTTGGACGAAAGTCCTCGGAAAAACCCAACTTGGGAAATTTGGCGCAACAACTGAGGATTTTATTATTATGTAGCAGTGAGAAAATCTGAGTACAATTGCATGCCGAAATATGACAATCCTACAGAGAAAAATACTGGCAAAAATCTAGTGAGGAATTTTCCTCACCCCACAGGCAAACTCCTGGCACGACTTGCCTTCAGAAATTCGGCCCTCTGACCCTTTGCGTCAGCCTCTATGTTGCTCTGTGCAACCTGTTGGACGTCTAGCTTCAGACTAGTCTCTGATGAAGTCATTCTACTTTTTGCTGACTGGAAAGATGCTTCTTTGGCACTCTAGGACTCCTTCCCGGCCTTTGGAACTAAAAACGTCTCTCCCTATCAGCAAATCGTTCTTGCCTCTAGAGGTTGCTATGCTGCCCCAGCGTCAGCGTCTTTGTGGCTCTTCTACCTCTCTGCAAATGCACTCGCTGGATCTGCAATGCTTCCTCCGGCCTCACTGTCTCTGCCCCTCTCACTGCTTCGATCTCTAGCTCTCTCTTCAGCAACTGACTGTCGCTACTCTGGAAATCGATCTGCTCAGAAATCGAATTGTTGAAGTGTCTACTCCATCACCACATCAACCTCCTCTTATAATCCTCTGTTGGAGCACCAATGACCAAGATTAAAACATAATTGATGGCTAGGATCATCTTTGGATCGATTCATGTGAGTTTCTAGATGATTCTCGCCTTGACTTAATTAATACTGATTAATTCACCATGTTCTCTAAGTTTAGACTTAGGAAATATTTAAAAACTGGTTAATAATCTAATTAAGTCATTTCTAGGCGGAATTTCGAGAAACAATTTTTGGGTTTTGGAGATCTCATGTATTATAGCCTCTCCACAAAATTTCAAGGCCAAAACACATCCGATGCTACAAAAACTAACACTCCCTCGTAGCGAGGAATGTGTTCTAGTGTTGTACATCCTGCCACAACACCTTGTCTCTGCATCATCTCTTGTCACGCTGTTGATGTCTGGCTGCTGCTACCCACCAACGACTGTGCAACTCTAATATACGCTGCATCTATGCTGCTGCTGACCCTATTGTACTGCTGCCAACACTGCAATTCCCCGCCATCTGTTACTACTACAATTGCAACATCTGCAACTGAAAAGCATCCAAAATACTAAATCAACTGTGATCAGTATGATACCTCTGTCTCCTGAGTCTCTAACTGCTACTAGCATCTGCACTGTCATTGAAGAATTTGTGTTGCTATTGACTCTGCACTGTGCCAGCTGCACTGCTGCCAGCTCTGCACTGTGCTCTTTAGCATCTGACTGCTACTAGTCTCTGCAACTGTCACTCTGGTACTAACTGCATCGACTGCCACTGATCCATCCTGCTATTGTATACTGTGGGTCCCCGTAGCTAGGTCATGATCCATGAGGTGGACTCCTCAAGGATCCTGCCCATCTTTGTAGCTCTGATTTACTCATACTGTCATTGCTATTGCTCTATTGCTATCTCTGCACTGTGGCTGCAACTGTTGCAATAATGAGTCTGATCTCCCCAGATCCTGAAGTATTAGCTTCCATAGGGATGTTCCCTCTAAAACTAGACTCCCTCTAAGTCTCAATCTCGCTATAGGAAATCTGTCAGCTCCCTCCTAGCAATTTGCACTGCCCTTCTGTATTGGAAACTGGACTCCGTAGCACTGCGTTGGGAATCTTTTGGCAAGAACTACACCTGAATACTGCAACTGGGCAATTCGCACTACTTGTGTCACTGCAACTGTCTCCCCGGTACTGACTGCAACTAGCCTTGCAACTGTCTAATGACAAATTGCATCTGCTGACACTGAACTTGCTACTATGATACTGTGGGCTCCTGTAGCAAAGGTGATGGTCCCGCTGCAACAATCTAGAACTGATCTGACTAATCTCCTTTTTGCAACTGTGCTGGCCTTGCTCATTTGACACACTGGAGTCTCATACTCCTCCTCCACCTGGATCTGGTGCCCCACTGTCTCCTTTCGAGCCTTGTCCCTGGCTGGGACCCTTCTTCGCTTAACAACTAGCACTAAACAACTCGCACCTCCTCCAACACTTGTTTCTGATAACTGGAAGTCGATATGTTGTCCAGATATGCAATCTGACAAACTCGTGCGACCTTCTCTGGCAATCTCGTACGACCATCTTGTTGAAGAAAGTATAACTAGGTTTGGTATTTACAAATGTAACTTTGATCTTTGTACTTGTCAAGTAAAAGAAATATTATTTTTGTAAATGAAATGAATGAGTTTCTTTCTCATTTCATAGGTCTAGAAAAGTCAAAGAGTCAAAGTCATATGTAAGGAGCTCTTCTTGAGCCTTCATGTAATATATATGGGTCAACTTGTTGTCACCTTCTGCATTTAGGGTTCTAGTTGTACAAAGAGGGAAAAAGAACAGAGATGTTTAGAGCTAGCCTCCAATGACAAAGAAGCACTCAAAACTAAATCAGACCCTCTTTATTGGAAAGTGCTTTGAAGCAACTTTCCAACGGAATATAGAAGGCTCTATATGGACCTCAGAATCAAATGTTAGCACAGATCAAGGTTCTCTTTTCAAAGTCAGAAGGCAAAAGAAAATTTCCTAAGTACAAAACCTCAGATCCTGCATATCGGAGTTTTTCAAAGCAACAGTAGTGGAGGTCAGAGCAAACCAATGATCGCTGATATCAACGATCAGAGATCGGAGGTCCAAGGTACAGTGTACTGCATAGTAATCGGAGGTCCTGTAGGGCACATCGGCGGGCTCACACATCGGAGGTCATAGCCATGTCACATATCGACGATTGCACTTTATAACCCATGGCATATTGACGATCGCAACAACACGAACATGTCGCAAATCGGCAATCGACGATATTCAACTGACCACTCTTAAGAAATTGCGGGAAGAATATGCCGATAGTGTAAATCAACGGGAAAGGCCGAAAATGATTTACAAAGGAAATTAGCGAAAAACCAAGGGTAGACGAGCCTTTTTCTCTCTCCTCTAAAAGGGCCATGTGGCAGAATACTATTGGTCCCGATAAAGCCACATGGCGTTTGACGTCATCATGATGTGGCAGTACAGAGGACACATGGCATGCAGATTCGACATTTTGAAGGGGCCTATGGGGGCATATATGGGTGACACGTGTCACCAACCAGGAAGCGACGCGTGGCACTGATGACGTCATCAATCGGAAATCGACAATCGCAGGAAGGCAGGTCGCGTTAGTGGCACAACCTGGGAATCACCAATGTGCCGATTGTGATATCCCAGGTGGGCCCAATTGGCGTTTGGCGGTCGCAAACTATAGAGGGCGTAGACCCTCCCTTATTATTCTTCCAAGTGGGCCAGACTGCATCGCGCATCAGAGATTGCAATGTTGGGGAGGAGGCACCGAAGGCGAGCATTAGAAATCAATGACATGTGGGATTCTGTTTAACAAAGGGACAAGTCTCACAGACACGAGTCCAAAGGTCCTAGCACCCAAGGACTAAGCGCCTGGTCATAGCCCCCGGTCACATGAAGCAAAAGGGGCTAAAGTGGATTAGAATGCCACGTCCCGTAAGGAATTTTAATGGGAAATCCCAATGTGATAACTACGCGACAAGGTAATGCAGAACTTTAAAGGCGTGGTGGGTCGGCAGCTGAGGCATTTAAGAAAGGAGATGGAGCATTCAAAAATCGGCATGGGCTGACCCTGTAAGGCCCCTTGTGACATGAAATCGGGGTCGACACAGACAGAGTAAATGAAGGCATGAAAGCTTGAGAGGACTTGATGATTCAACATGGTGCTCTATGCAGAGGGAAGACGAAGTACCACCCAGGTGACCTCTGCTTCTGTACTATGGCATTAAATTGATAGTTGACCACTCCCAGCTCTGGAGAATGAATGATTCGAGTAGTAAAGGCAGAAGCGACAGTAATCAACTGAGTGGCACAAGAGGCCAGACCGTGGGCAAGCAACAACCTGAGCAAAGGCCATCACAGGGATGGGCATTAAGATATTTTGCGGAAGTTTTCCTCTGTAAATTGACTTGTTTTGTTATCATGTACTTGTCACAATTTAATGAGGCAATTAATTTGATTGTAGTCTTTTTGGGCCGCAGAGCCATCCCGAGCCAAAACAGCTGGTCAATTTGACAACTGAGGATGGGCCAAGATATTGGTTGTAATTATAGTTCAGATCTCCCCTCTTCTTATAAATAGAGGGAAGCCACTCTTAAAAAAGGTTCAGAATCCTAAAGAAAGAACTACATGTTATTTTCGAGACTGTGTGACTTTATGATATGCATCTTTCAAAATATTAAGGAAATGGTGGTGATTCCTCCTTCGAGTACTACAATATGTTACCCCTTTGTTTAAATTCCATTATGTTCATGTTTCCTCTCTGACTTCATGTAATTGTAGCTGCTAGAAATGTTTCATATGTTCTTACAGATTCATTTGTATTGATTCGTTAATGCATGTGCCTGTATGGATCTTTGAGATTATATCTTTAAAATTGCGCTCTATGAATTATCGCACCCAATCCTCATTCATCCATTATGTCTATCTTTAACTCAGATAAGTGTAGAATTCTTGATGCTTCAAGCTCTATGTGATGAGTGTAGAATTCTTGACACTTCAAGCTCTATGTGACGAGTTATTCAATCTCCTTATCTTCTCTCATTGCTCCGTCAAAGCTTATTAAATTGTAGGTCCTTGAACTACTCGGCCTCCACTAGTTTATACATATATTTCTGTGAGTTGTATATGTGAAGAAGTACCATAAATACATGGCTTATGCCTTTAGATGAATGAACCAACCCATGCTGTTTATTATATATATGAATATATATGTACAAAAAAACATATGTGATGTCTCGAGTTTCTTGAGAATCATATGAGACACAAAATCTAGATGTTCCAGGCACTAGTCTTGTAAGCAATCCGAGGCTGTCTCTGGAAGCGACAACATCTTCTGGCGCCGTTGCCGGGGAACATATTGAAGGATTTTCCCCCTGGGATATGACAAGTTAAGCACTCTTTGTGTAGGTGAGCAAAGACGTTCTGATTGCATCCTCATCACCTTGGTGACTCCACAAATCCCATTATCATTTATCATCCTGGCTTTTAGAAAGCCTCACACTCGCTCAGATACCTCTCAGCAGAAAACCCCATCTGTATTTGACCCAGAGAAATTAATTTTCAGGAGAGTCTAGAAGGAGAAAACTCCTACTACCTATGCTACTATCTCATCATTCTTTGAAGCTTCCTCATCCAGCTCCCAACACACTGCCATTCACTGCTCAGACTTTACTCCTAAAATCCTTGCATACCTTGCTCTCAGTCTAGCCATTCCAACCATTGTGGTTTTGGCCCAAGTTCCTCTGGTAAATCTCAATCTCCCTCCATTAATTTAGATGGTTGTTCCAGGTTTTTTACTGAATAAATATGCCCCTCTTGATTTACCTCAACCCCTAAGTGCTATGCCTCAAGACTACCTAAAGCTTTTGCCTAGGTTCAATGGGGAGGATGAAAACACTGCACAGAGACACATTGAAACCTTCTGTGCTTTTGTTGAGAATCTAAATGTAGAACAATTGGATGTGGTCTTGAGACTCTTTGTACAATCCCTTGATGGAGAAGCCAGAAAATGGTTTAAAGCCCTACCTAATGCATCCATCACTACCTGGGAGGAACTCGAAAACTCTTTCACACAAAAGTGGGGTGAAAAGAGAAATCATGAGTATGTCCTCACAGAGTTCAATGCTATAAGGAAGAAGCCAGAAGAGGATATTTCAGAATTCATAAAAAGGTTCAATAAGCAGTATAATAACCTGCCTGTTGAGATAAAGCCTCCTCAAGCTGCTGCTCGCGTAGTATTTGTGGGAGCCTTTGAATCCGAATTTGGTTTTACCCTAAGAGAAAGGAAGTCTCACACTTTAGATCAACTCCAAGTTGATGCTCTTGAGGTAGAAGCAAATTTCGCCTCGGCAGGGAAAGCCAAGAGGACATGATGAACCTACCGAAAAGAAAAGAGGGAAAGAAGAAACATCTTCCTCTAGTCAAGATAAAGAATCACCAGATTTGAAGTGGGAAGAAATGGATAAACTCATTAAGAGTTTATCGCATAAGGTGGTGAAGCTTGAGCTTGAGAACAAGAGTCTCCCGAAACAAAATGCTTAAGGTAACAACCGAGGTTATAACCCACAGTATAGGAGGACACCATTGCAAATACTTCAAAGGGAAAGAAAAGATCAACTCGATCAGATCCTTCCTCCTCTATATTTAGAAGATGATCCCGATGAAAAACCATCAGATACACATGAGATGCAGGGAAACTTGTATTCCTCTTTCTCTGAAGGAGAACAGGAAAACATGGCTCAATCAACTCGATCAGATCCTTCCTCCTCTATATTTAGAAAATGATCCCGATGAAAAACCATCAGATACACATGAGATGCAGGGAAACTTGTATTCCTCTTTCTTTGAAGGAGAACAGGAAAACATGGCTCACCAGGAGACAAGTCATGATAGAGAAGCAACAGTAAATGAGGAGGACATAGGTGATTATTGTAAACAATTTGCGGATTTCATGCAAGCACAGCTACACCGAAGGTATGATCTAAGATCTTCAAGAAAGAGGTTGAGGGAACCGGAACAACAAGAGGGAACTGCTCCCCAAGATATTCCCCCAGTGCCAGATAAAGGGAAAGGTAAGCTGAATCCTGACTCATCCAAGGTAAAAGTCTCCTCAAATAAGGAATGCAATAGCTCCGAGGAACACACAGAAGAGAAGGCACCTGTTTTGATAAAAACTACCAGTGATAAGGAAAGAGAAGCAGAGCTAGGAGGTGTAGAAAAAGGCCAACCTGCATTCAATCTTCAGAAGGAACTCGAAAAGGTAAAGATTCTTGTTCCTCTAATCGAACTTCTAAAGCAACCCACTTATAAATCCCAAATCTCTCAGTTCATGCTTCCATCCACCTCAGCACCAACTCATGACTGTCTAAACCTTCAAGAAGAAAGACCAATGGTCGTCTTTGGGCCTCGTGTTGAAGAACTTGATCCTTCCACTGCACCCTTCTATGTGACCCTGGTAATTCATGACCTCTTATTGCATAACTGTATGTTGGACTTCGGAGCCTCGCATAACCTCATGCCCTTAGCCGTGATGGAACAACTTGGCTTGTAGATCACCAAACCCTACAAGGACCTATACTCCTTTGACTCTAAGAGGGTCAAATGCTTGGGAATGATAAAATATCTGGTGGTAAACCTAGCTCAGATCCCTGTGAAGAGCGTAGTGATGGACATAGTAGTGGCAGATATTCCCCCTCGATTTGGCATGCTCCTATCTAGGTCTTGGGGTTCCAAGGTGGGGGGCTCTATCAAATTAGATCTAACTTATGCCACTATTCCCACTTTTGGAGGCGAAGAAAGGAGGTTGTACAGAGAGTCCAAATTTGTAAAAACTGTGACCCCAGCTGAAGGTTCTAAAAATTCTCCAGTGTATGGAAAAGAAAGCGACCTCTCCTGCCTGTTCCTAGAAGAAGATGAGACCATCTTAGAAGAAACACCAGTACATCTAACGATGCAGTTAGAACACTAGCACACAGATGAAAACAAAGTGTGGAAATTATACTTTGACGGAGCAAATTCCAAAGAGGGAAATGGAGCAGGAGTATTGTTGGTATCTCCTAAGGGCAACTTGATACCCCTCTCATTCAAGCTAGAGTTTGAGGCAACCAACAACATGGCAGAGTATGAAGCATTGCTCCTTGGGCTACAAACAATAAGGAATATGAATATTGAATGCTTAATTGTGCATGGAGACTCCGAGCTGATTGTAAAGTAGATCAGAAATTAGTGCCAGGCTAAACACCCCAGATTGAGGACTTACCAGAATGAAGTATGGGATTTAATTGATAACTTCTTCCTGGCCTTTAATATCCAATTTCTGCCCAGAGAAGGAAACAGAATGGCTGATTCCCTTGTTGTAGCAGCAAGCAATTTCAAACCTCCTCAAAATCTGCTTCTCAAGTACAAGGTGGAGGTCAGATACAGACCCTCTATACCTGATAATGTCAAGCACTGGCAGGTATTCGAGGACGATGAGCAGATCAAACGATTTATAGAAGTAGTTGGGGAGTTCACTAACTCAACTATTGATCAAGGAGAGGAAAAAGAGGCAAATCAAGAACCAACTTCGTGGGAAGACACAGTGGCTGGACATAAAATTCTACAACTGAAAGGGAATACCATTCCTCGTGGGCTAGTCCCATTGGAAAGATTATTTAACAAGGATGATGTAGCCTCCAAACCAATGGCTCCGGAGATGGACGAACAAGTAGAAGATTGCAATATCGGCTCAGAGGATGAACCCCAAATGGTCAGACTATCAAAAGGAATCCCCTCGCAATATAAACAAAGGTATTTAAATCTCTTCAAAATCTATAAGGATGTTTTTGCTTGGTCTTATGAGGATTTAAAAGCATTTGATACTAACATCATACATCATAAGATTCCTTTAAAGAGTGGAATAAAACCATGCAAGCAGAAGCTCAGGTAGATTAATCCACTCTTACTCCCCTCCATTGAAAAAGAAGTGAGGAAACTTCTACAAGCTAAAATCATAGTGCCTTTAAGGTACTCGGAGTGGGTGGCCAACTTAGTCCCAGTCCGAAAAAAGAATGGAGAAATAAGGCTATGTGTAGATTTTCGAAACCTTAACAGGGCATCGTTGAAAGACAACTACCCGTTGCCTAAGATGGATTACATATTGCAGAAGGTGGTTGGGTCAATTAGAATGTCCATGATGGATGGGTTCTCTGGTTACAACCAAGTAGCAGTCCACCCTGATGATCAGAAGAAGACTGCTTTCACCACCCCGTGGAGAACTTTCATGTATCCTTGCATGCCTTTCGGTCTTATTAATGCAGGGGCCACGTTTCAGAGAGCTATGGATATAGCTTTTGTAGGGGAGCAAGACAAGTTCGTAGTGGTATATTTGGACGATATCACAGTCTTCTCTAAGACTGATGAAGAACACATCCTCCACTTGAATCTCACCTTTGAGAAATGCAGGAGGTATGGACTATCTTTGAATCCCAAGAAATCTCAGTTTGCCCTGAGTGAGGGGAAGCTACTAGGACACATAGTAGTGCAAGGAGTGAAAATTGATCCTAAGCGAGTCGAAGCTATCAATCACATTCCTCTACCCAGAAATAAGAAAGAGGTCCAAGCCTTTTTGGGGAGAATCAATTTCTTGAGAAGGTTCATACCCAACTATGTAGAAATAGTGAAGGGTATTATAGATATGCTAAAAAAGGAAAATGAAGTCAAATGGAGCCTTGCCTCTCGAGATTCTTTTACTAGAATTAAAGAAGCTTTGGTTGAAGCACCAGTACTAGTCAACCCTGACTACTCAACACCTTTCTATATCTTTTCTTTTGCTTCTCCGCATACTATTGTTGCAGTTCTGCTGCAGAAGAATAAAGATGGTTATGAACAGCCCATTGCCTTCTTCAGCCAAGTCTTAAGGGATGCTGAGCTGAAATATAACATCTTGGAGAAACAAGCCTATGCACTAGTCAAAGATTTGAAGGCATTTCGAGTGTATGTGCTACAATCAGAAATCACGGCATTTGTCCCAACGACAGCGGTCAAGGACATCCTTGTGCAAGGAGATAGTGAAGGAAAAAGGGGTAGGTGGATAGCAAAGATACAGGAATATGAGTTAGATATAAAGCCTACTAAGCTCATAAAAGGCCAGGGGTTGGCCAAGGTTTTATCATAATCTAATTGCCAAGCTTTGGGAATAAACCTGATAACAGAGGAAGGTAGAATAGTTTTAGCAGAACGGGATTAAAACATTAGAGCAAAAGATCTATGCTAAATATGACGGATCACCCTGGTATAAGAATATCATCCATTATCTCTTATTCCTTAGGCGCCCACTAGGGCTGGATAAATCTAAATACAGGACGTTGAGACCACAAGCTCAAAAGTGCATCATATCCAATGGTCAACTCTATTGGAAGGACCCAGTGGGAGTTTTGCTGTTATGTTTGGTAGCAAGCGAGACTCATAAAGTGATTGAAGACTTTCATGGAGGAGTTTGTGGAGGTCATTACAGCTAGAAGACCACTGTTCACAAAATCCTCAAAACATGATTCTACTAGCCTACACTGTTTGGAAATGTTCATTCCCAAGTCAGGTCATGTTAGAAGTGTCAAGTCTTTGTTGAGAGATAAAAACTTTCTTCTCCCCCTGATCCCGGTGCACGTGGAAGAACCCTTCAGACAGTGGGGACTATATTTCATAGGAGAGATAAACCCACCTTCCAGTGGCCAATATAAATAGATATTAACGGCCATAGATTATTTCACCAAGTGGGTAGAGGTCATCCCAGCCAGAAACACTACAGACTCAGTGGTAATCAAGTTTATGGAGAACATACTATCTCGCTTTGGTTGTCCTATCAAAATTATCACTGACAATGCTCAAGTCTTCAAATCCGCAAAATTCACCAGCTTCTGTCAGAAGTTCAATATCATCATCAGACACTCCACTACCTACTATCCTCAAGGAAACGGTTTAATTGAGTCCTCAAACAAAATTGTGGTGAGAATGTTGAAGAATATCATTGTCGAAAATTAGAGGAATTGGGACACCCAATTGAAGTTTTCCCTCTAGGCTAACCGAGTGACTCCTTAACGTTCAACTGGGAAATCGCCTTTCGAGCTAGTGTATGGTAAGGCTGTAGTCTTCCCAATCTAATTGGCAATGCCAGTGGCAAAGTTACTGCAGGAGGCTGAGGAAGAGCCAAGTGCTTTGACACGAAGGATAAACCAACTGGTTGAACTTCATGAAAATAGAGAACAAGTGGGGGCTAAATTGGCAAATTACCAACAGAAGATGAAATCCCTATTTGACAAGAAGGCCAAGGATCGACCTCTTCAACCAGGAGATTTAGTTCTTTGATGGGACGTCCGACGGGAAGAAAAAGGCAAACATGGAAAATTCGATCCACTTTGGTTCGGCCCTTCAAAAATTTCACAAGAGAAAGGAAATAATACGTACCTACTCGAAAATCTAGACGGTGAATCTTTGGAGCTACCAGTAAATGGTCAGTTCCTCAAACTCTATTTCCAAAATTAAAGGTACTTGTCTTGCACTCATTGTAAATATCGGTGTGTGTATTATAATTATCATATGAAATTTCCAGTTTTCTGTTGAAAATTCCACTTTAGAGAAGTTCACAGATTGCAGGTTCTCGACGCATTGCAATCCAATGCCCCGTCCCCAGGTGGAGCCAAATGCTGTCACCATCTGCATTTAGGGTTCTAGTTGTACAAAGAGGGAAAAAGAATAGAGATGTTTGGAGCTAGCCTCCAATGACACAGAAGCACTCAAAACTAAATCAGACCCTCTCCATTGGAAAGTGCTCTGAAGCAACTTCCCAACAAAATATAGAAGGCTCTATATGGACCTCAGAATCAAAAGTTAGAGCAGATCAAGGTTATCCTTTCAAAGTCAGAAGGCAAAAGAAAAATTCCTAAGTGCAAACCCCGGATCCCACATATCGGAGTTTGTCAAAGCAGCAGTAGTGGAGGTCAGAGCAAACTAGCGATTGCCGATATCAGCGATCAGAGATCAGAGGGCCAAGGTACAATGTATTGCACAGTAATCAGAGGTCCTGTAGGGCGCATCGGCAGGCTCACACATCGGAGGTGATAGCCATGTTGCATATCGACGATCACACTTTATAACCCATGGCATATCGGCGATTGCAACAACACGAACATGTCGCAAATCGGCAATTGGCGATATTCAATTGACCACTCTTAAGAAATTGTGGGAAGAATATGCCGATAGTGTAAATCACTGGGAAAGGCCGAAAACGATTTACAAAGGAAATTAGTGAAAAACCAAGGGCAGGCGAGCCTTTTTCTCTCTCCTCTAAAAGGGCCATGTGGCAGAATACTATTGGTCCCGATAAAGCCACATGGCGTCTGACGTCATCATGATGTGGCAGTATGGAGGACACATGGCATGCAGATTCGACATTTTGAAGGGGCCTATGGGGGCATATATGGGTGACACGTGTCACCAATCAGGAAGCGATGCATGGCACTTATGACGTCATCAATTGGAAATCGACGATTCCAGGAAGGCAGGTCGCACCAGTGGCACGACCTGGGAATCGCTAATGTGCTGATTGTGATATCCCGGGTGGGCCTAATCGGCGTTCGGTGGTCACAAACTATAGAGGGCGCAAACCCTCCCTTATTCTTCTTCTAAGTGGGCCAGACCGTATCGCGCATCAGAGATCGCAGTGTTGGGGAGGAGGCACCGAAGGCGAGCATTAGAAATCATCGATACACAGGATTCTGTTTAACAAAGGGACGAGTCTCACCGACACGAGTCCAAAGGTCCTAACACCCAAGGACTAAGCGCCTGGTCATAGCCCCTGATCACATGAAGCAAAAGGGGCTCACAGCAAAATGATCCGGAATTAAACAGGAACGCAACAAATTACAGAGGTAACCATAAATACAGAGATGCAACAGAAATAATACTTCATTTCATTAATGTAAAATACTGAAATATGCTTACAACAGAAATGTAAATAAACTAGCTTGGGCAATGGTAGCTCATCTTCGAGAAGAGATGTGGCGGCTACATGCCTCTGAATTGTGTTACAATGAGGCTCAAAGGCCTATTTATTGTTGAGAAACAATGGAAAACCCTAAACATCCAAAACCCTAACCTTAGGAGATGAAGCGCCAAACTATGGGCTCCGTTTGGGTAAACTGGTACATCAACTTCCCGGGGTCGTAACTTTGGCATACGATCTCTGTTTGACGCGCACAATACCTCGTTAGAAAGATCTATTCGAGGACTACAAATTTTGAGTGACCAATAGTGGTCAATGACCCATGATGGTCCCAGTTTTCCCCAAAAACGTCGTTTAGGGCTTCAAAATAACTCTGGAAGTTCAATACCCGAAAAACTACCAAAAATAGTGAATTGTGCTACAATTAAGGAAACTAAAAAAACTGAAAGAGACAGTTTTGGGGTTCCAAGTGGGATAGGTGGGTGGCCACCAACATCCATCTAGATCATTCCTCCCCCCCCTTAGGAAGCAATGGTCCCCATTGCGTTGAGTGCTGCCATGAGATGGTGAAACTTCTGCGGAACTTGGTCCTTGGTGAGCTGTTCTGCAATCTCTGATGTGTCTAGTAATGGTGGGAAGCATGGTCGTGGTGGTCCACATTGAACACTCGGTGCAAGCCAAGGAATGGGGGAACTCTGTGCTCCAAAGCATTGTTTCCCATAGCCTTGGTAATGGTGTAAGGACCATATCGGAGTGGTTTGAGCTTCCGATGGGCTCTTGTAAGGCGTTCTTTCTATAGATGAAACCAAACTTTGTCGCCCAATTGAAACTTGTGTGGCACCCGATGTTGATCATGTCGCTGCGTGCACTTGGCATTTTTTAGAATGGAGCAGCAATATATCGGCCCGTTGGGTAGGGGTGCTCCGGGAGTTAGATTGGACAAATGCTTAACCTGACAGTGCAACGGTACCCCTGTGGGTGAGGAGAAGATGTTCCTGTATTCTTTCATGACCATATCCCCCTGCTTCTGCTGCGTGGAGGAACCATTCCTGGGAGCCATGGATGTGGCTACAATCTTCCCCTTACTTTGAGAGCGAACCAGAAAGAAAATGAATTTCCTAGTCTGGGAGATGATCTTACTGCATTTCTTAGCAGAGATCAAAGAGGTGGCGGTAGGTGGGGCTACCTCTGGTATCCTATATAATGAATTATCCAACGAAATAATAACAGTGCGATGCCTTGACTCATACATAGCATGTCGCTTCCACAAGTATGGTTGGCCTAATAATACATCACAAACATCAAGAGGTGCAACATCACACAATACCTCATCTGTGAAGGGCTTGATGCTATAGGGAAGGTAGCATTGCTGGCGGACTTGGAGATCTTGTCCTTGGTGAAGCCACCCGACGCTGTACGGTTGTGGGTGTGGTATGGTCAGTAGGCCCAGCCGCTTCACGACTTCTGCTGAAATGAGGTTCTTTTGGCTCCCACTGTCAACAATGAATTACAACGGCGAACCCTTCGCCCACATCTATGAGTGGAAAAGACGCTCCCCTCCTCTAGATCTTCGGGCTCATTCTTCTGGATCTTGGCGGTGGCAACAGTGGCTTGGGCTTCGCATCAATGATCTACTTCCCTTTGTCATTCCTCTTGTTGGGTTCTGACTCAGGGTTGGAACATGCATCTGATTTTGAAGCCTTCAACTCGGCCACCAACGACTGTTTGGTCAAACACTCACTTATGTTATGAGTGGGGCTCTTATGGAACTCACACCACTTTTCTGTGTCCTTTGACTTTGTGGTGTTGTTCTTTTCTTGCGGCTTCGACGGGTTGTCTTGGGTCACATCATCTTGGCTTTGTCCTTGGTTCTGCGGTTTGGGGAAGCCTTCCCTTTGCTTGGGATTCGCGGATCCAAAGTCTCGCTTCTTCTGTTTAAACTTCTGTTCGATCTTGACAGCATATCAGTATGCCGTGCTGAGCGAGGAGATGTCCAGGAACTCCATCTTGTCCTAGATGTACCTGTGTAGGCAGCCACAGTATTTGAGTACCAAATGCCGCTCAGAATCCTTGATACGCAACTTTGTGCGAAGGGTATGAAAAATGTTGGTAAACTCTGGCACGTCTTGGTCCCTTCCCTGCCGCAGTGTTGTCCACTTTATATATTTATCCTCATAGCTTTCGACAGGGTAGTACTGCTCCTTGATGGCATCCCGGAATGAATTCCAAGTGGGTGCGGCTGAAAACAGTGAGGCTGTACTTTCATCCTTTTGCTCGCAGTAGGTTTCCCACCAGTCCTTGACGTGGGGGGCAGCTTTGAGAAGAGCGGAAGTAATATTTTCTCGTCTGGAAAAATCATGAACAGAAAAATACCCTTCTAGCAAATTTAACCATTTGTCTACGGCATCTGCATCTATCTGACCCTCGAATATGGGGATTTCAAAGTTAACTTGTACCTTAAAGGGTGTGGCATTTCCAAAGTAGCTGCTGGAAGTAGATGCGTCGTCCCTGGGTAGCTGTTGAAGGATCTGGGCAAAGTTGTCCATCATCGCGTTTCTTTGTCGCTCGAGGGCTTCTTCGAGCAAGATTTTGATAGGATCTCCTGCCCCCTCGTCTTTCTTTTCTTCTGCCATGGGAGGCCGTCGGGATTTGCGAGGCTGGTCTTGCAAAGGTTTGACCAGTTCAAGCCCTAACTCCTTATATCCCAACCTCGTTGGGGACATGCAAAGAAAAATAGAGAAAGAGCAGACCGCTCTGATACCACTGATCCAGATTTAAACAGGAACACAACAAATTACAAATATAACCATAAATACAGAGATGCAACAGAAATAATACTTCATTTCATTAATGTAAAATACTAAAATATGCTTACAAATAGAAATAGAAATAAACTAGCTCAGGCAATGGTAGCTTATCTCTGAGAAGAGATGTGGCGGCTACATGCCTCTGAACTGTGTTACAATGAGGCTCAAAGGCCTATTTATTGTTGAGAAACAATGGAAAACCCTAAACATCCAAAACCCTAACCCTAGGAGATGAAGCGCCAAACTATGGGCCCCGTTTGGGTAAATTGGTACATCAACTTTTTCGGGGTTGTAACTTTGGCATACGATCTTCGTTTGACACACACAATACCTCGTTAGAAAGATCTATCTGAGGACTACAACTTTTGAGTGACCAACATCGGTCACTAACCCATGTTGGTCCCAGTTTTCCCAAAAAACGTCATTTAGGGCCTCAAAACGGCTCAGGAAGTTCAGGACCCGAAAAACTGCCAAAAAATAGTAAATTGTGCTATAGTTAAGGAAACTAAAAAAACTGAAAGAGACAGTTGTGGGGGTCCAAATGGGATAGGTGGGTGGCCACCAACATCCACCTGGATCACAAAAGGGGCTAAAGTGGATTGAAATGCCCCGTCCCGTAAGGACTTTTAATGGGAAATCTCAATGTGATAACTACGCGATAAGGTAATGCAGAACTTTAAAGGCATGGTGGGTCGGCAGCTGAGGCATTTAAGAAAGGAGATGGAGCATTCAAAAATCGGCATGGGCTGACCTTGTAAGGCCCCTTGTGACATGAAATCGGGGTCGACACAGATAGAGTAAATGAAGGCATGAAAGCTCGGGAGGACTTGATGATTCAGCATGGTGCTCTATGCAAAGGGAAGACGAAGAACTGCCCAGGTGACCTTTGCTTTTGTACTATGGCATTAAATTGATAGTTGCCCATTCCTAGCTCTGGAGAACGAATGATTTGATCAGTAAAGGCAGAAGCGACGGGAATCAGCTGAGTGGCACAGGAGGCTAGACCATGGGCAAGCAACAACTTGAGCAAAGGCCATCACAGGGATGGGCATTAAGATATTTTGCGGAAGTTTTCCTCTATAAATTGACTTGTTTTGTTATCATGTACTTGTCACAATTTAATGAGGCAATTAATCTGATTGTAGTCTTTTTGGGCCGCAGAGCCATCCTGGGCCGAAACAGCTGGTCAATCTGACAACTGAGGATGGGCCAAGATATTGGTTGTAATTATAGTTCAGAGCTCCCCTCTTCTTATAAATAAAGGGAAGCCACTCTTAAAAAAGGTTCAGAATCCTAAAGAAAGAACTACATGTTATTTTCGAGATTGTATGACTTTATGATATGCATCTTTCAGAATATTAAGGAAATGGTGGTGATTCCTCCTTCGAGTACTATAGTATGTTACCACTCTGTTTAAATTCCATTATGTTCATGTTTCCTCTCTAATTTCATGTAATCGTAGCTGCTAGAAATGTTTCATATGTTCTTACAGATTCATTGTATTGACTCGTTAATGCACGTGTCTGTATAGATCTTTGAGATTATATCTTTAAAATTGCGCTCTATGAATTATCGCACCCAATCCTTTTTCATTCATTATGACTATCTTTAACTTAGATAAGTGTAGAATTCTTGATGCTTCAAGCTCTATGTGATGAGTGTAGA
Organism: Pinus tabuliformis; assembly: GCA_031772625.1. NCBI lineage: Eukaryota > Viridiplantae > Streptophyta > Pinopsida > Pinales > Pinaceae > Pinus > Pinus tabuliformis. The sequence goes on along the minus strand of CM062820.1, from coordinate 80,481,922 downwards.
ATTCTTTACACTTCAAGCTCTATGTGACGAGTTATTCTATCTCCTTATCTTCTCTCATTGCTCTGCCAAAGCTTATTAAGCTGTAGATCCTTGAACTACTCGACCTCCACTAGTTTATACATATATTTCTGTGAGTTGTATATGTGAAGAAGTACCAGAAATACATGGCTTATGCCTTTAGATGAATGAACTAGCCCATGTTGTTTATTATATATATGAATATATATGTATAAAAAAAACATATGTGATGTCTCTAGTTTCCTGAGAATCATACGAGACACACAAAATCTAGATGTTCTAGGCACTGGTTTTGTAAGCAATCTAAGGTTGGCAACAACACAACCGAATGTCTAAGAACAAACCTCCAAGACCAGCACAATCCTCTTGAAGAAAAGCAAGCAAAACGATGAAAAACACAGTCATGTCGAGCTAGTAAAATGAATTTAAAGTCATGTCGGTTCACTTGGTAATGCTGGCTTATTATGGAGGCACAACACCTATAAATAGGCAGCTAGAATCACCACAGAAAAACAGAACTGCGGATCATAGAATTGCAGATCACAGAATTGCGGATCACAAAACTGCAGATCACAAAACTTCGGATCACAGAGCTTCGGATCACAAGACTTCGGACCACTCTAAAATTTCGGTGACACATAATCTCAGGGAAGCACAATGACAGGATGTTGGTTGCAAGCACAGTGATACATAATCTTGGGTCTCTCTGTGATGTTTTGTGGGAAAAAGGACTTCAGATACCTCTGTTATCCTCGGTGATGATCATAGTAAAGTATATCAGTCTCATGACCATGATCTCTTCTAGTTTTCAATGACTACTGTCTCGAAAGTTACAGTCTCAGCATGCATATAAAGAACCTCAATCATACTCTGTCTCAGCTTGTATATATATGCAGTCACAGTCTTGATGTATCTACAATGGAGAGGATCATACAATCTCGGCATAACATCAAGACACAGTCATGATCTAAGTATAGTCACAACTATGATCTTAGATCTCTGTAGTAGTGCAGCAAGATGATACAGTAATGATGGTGCAGTTGAGACGATGTGAAGATGGAGTAATGGTGTAGAAGCAATGATCTCATTGTCATAATGAGTATCTTAGTAGAAGCACAATAATGTTCTCAGTGATGACAACAGCAAGGAAGATCTCAGTAATGCAGTGATGATGAACTCAACAACGACGAAGAAGAGGATTGGTGTCTTGGTCTTGGAGTGGCATAGTAAGTCAAGGGTCATGGTCTTGGTGTTCATCAATTGGAATCTCTATAAGAAGAATTATGTGCGGGTTTTCCTCTCCAAGAGGGAGAGGTTTTGGCCCTGGCAGAATGCCAACATCCTATGTTCTTGTCTCTTTGTTTTTGGTAGCTATTTGATGAAATAAGAAACACACACTCTAATAATGTCAAAGAGAAGATTGTGCTAAAATAAAATTAAAAATGCCTCACAAATAGTTATAAAGTCAAGAAGAATCTCATTAAGTTCATGTGCCCTAGATTCTTCAACACATCTCTGCAAAGCTGCGAAACTCAAATATCTGGAGAAAATAAACCCGAAAATCTCCCTCTTTCCCGCTACTCGGTTGTTGGATTTGCTACTCACACTCCTTTCTGGAGTGAGAATATCTGCTCACTACTATTGCCAATCTGTAACTGTGAAAATTAGATCTCTAAAACTCGAGATCACCTAAGAATTTTTCCCTCTGCTGTGTGTGCTTTTCTCTTCCACCCAACGTTGATTCTGCTACTGCAAACTATAGCAAAATCCTCTACGTCCAACCAGAAATCTGCTCAGTGAAAATCTGAGCTGCAACTGCTCCCTCTGACTGTTGGAATCCCTTGATCTGGTAGGATCGAATTTTTTTGCCCCACTCAGAAAAATCAAACCTCCACAAGTAACTCATCCTTCTGGCGGAATGATTGCGCTGCCCTTGGGAATTTCGGCCTGCTGCCCACAATGAGCAGTGAAATTCCTTCTCTTTTCGCCTCTAAGCTCTTTGGCTGATCAACTGCGTTTTGATACTATGTGAAAATTTTGAAAACTGGAACCTTATTGCAGCAACTGATATTATTTCTCCTAGTTGTTAATTAATTAACAATTTATCTGCTACGACAAATATCGAAATAAATACACTGCAACCTTCACAAATAAAATATTGCGGAAAAATAATGCGCTAGAAACTGAGAAATGCTAGCACGCACACAAAAAAATAACACAATTATTTTTGGACAAAAGTCCTCAGACAAATCCAACTTGGGAAAACCGGTGCAATAGCTGAGGGTTTTATTATTATGCAGTAGTTAGAAAATCTAAGTACAACTGGATGCCGAAATCTGGCAACCCTATAAAGAAAAATACTGGCAAAAATCTAGTGAGGAATTTTCCTCATCCCATAGGTAAACTCCTGGCATGACTTGCCTTTAGAAATTCGGCTCTCTGACCCTCTGCATTAGCCTTTGTGCTGCTTTGTGCAGCCCACTGGACGTCTAACGTCAGACTGGTCTCTGATGAAGTCGTTCTACCTTCTTCTGACTGGAAAGATGCTTCTCCGACACTTTGGGATTCCTTCTCGACCTCCGGAACTGAAAATGTCTCTCCCTTTCAGAAAATTGATCTTGCCTCTAGAGGCTGCTGCGTTGCCCCAACGTCAACCTCTCTGTGGCTCTTCTGCCTCTTTGTAAATGCACTCACTTGATCTGGAATGCCTCCTCCAGCCTCACTGTCTCTGCCCCTCTCTCACTGCTTTGATCTCTAGCTCTCTCTCCGATAATTGACTGCTGCTACTGTGGAAATCGATCTGCTCAAAAATCGAATTGCTGAAGTGTCTACTCCATCACCACATCAACCTCCTCTTATAATCCACTGTTGGAGCACCAATGACCAATATTAAAACATAATCGATGGCTAGGATCATCTCTGGATTGATCCGTGTGAATTTCTAGATGATTCTCGCCTCGACTTAATTAACACTTATTAATTAACCATATTCCCTAAGTTTAGACTTAGGAAATATTTAAAAACTAGTTAATAATATAATTAAGTCATTTCTATGCGGAGTTTCCAAAAACGATTTTTGAGTTTTGGAGATCTCATGTATTCTAGCCTCTCCACAAAATTTCAAGGCTAGAACACATCCGATGCTACAAAAACTAACAGACTTTAGCTATGCATTCCTCGATTTATTAGGACTTTGATGTTCAATGACATTACTATGACACAAAATTAGTTATAACCAAATAATCGTGCACCATATACCAAGAATTATGTGTCTAAATCTTGAATACTTAGTATGGGTTGAGCTTTATGTTCTTTTTGTTGAGGTCCCACCTAATGTATTTAAAGTTGCCTCTTACAGTTAAGGCTCCATGAGTTAGAAGAATGTGAGATTAATAAATATGAGTGGCCACCTTAAGGAAGGACCACTATGTTAGTGGTTAAGGCCTTATTAATGGAGATTTAATCAATTAGACTCCATTTATTATTTTATTTATAGACATAGTGTATTTATTATCTCCAATATGTATACAAGGATAACTAAGAAGGTGTTTATCATAACCATGCGAATGCAACTTTAACATGTATTCCAGAATACAAGAAAATATTTACAATATCATACCAATGCGAGGTGATCAGGGTAATATTTACATTATATACATGAATGTGCTATGACCGAAACAATTAACACAATATGTACATGTTTACCACATGACTGGGGTCATTACAGTGATATTGTGTTATAGATAGTGATATTATTGTGGACCATGTTATATTGTGCTATTGGATGCTTTCACCATTGAATGAGAAAACTATATATTTTTTGAAGCCCTAGTGTTTTGAAACCCTAAAATTGCCCTAGTACACTATTACCCACCATTTTATGGGTGATATCCCTAGGATAAATTTTTTCTCCATGATGGTCTTCGACCGACAACCAACAACGCCTCGTAGCCACCAACTAGCTCGATGTGCCATTTCTCCGCCACCTGAGCCATCCATGTGGTTCCTCACCCATCTGTCATGATCATATGTTTGAAGGTGGGCCTCCCAAACCTAAAGGTATGCCTTGTTATTTGGTAATTGAGTATTCTAGTTTATTTATCATGGAAACTTTGGGCATGAATTAATGGGGGGATTCAGCAGAAAGAGTCATCTAGGTCTATGCTTTTGTCCCCTAGGTCTCATTTGGGATGTTAACCTTGCACCCTAGTCTCGTGGGATCTCCTTTACTGACCTATTGGTTTTAGGGATGGTACTAGATGGGAAACCCTAATTTTGGTTGCGTGGTCCCGTTCCCCGATTCACATATATTACTCCCCTTCCGCTCATTACACCCCTAATCATCTCTCCTCCCACTTGGGTCCACATTCCTCCATTGGGTCCACATAGGGTCAACCACCCCCTCCCCTTGCCCCACATCTTGGGTCGGGCCTGGAATGATGCTCGGAGGTTGATGCAGCGAAAAGAAAAGAAAAAAACGTAATTGCCCACATTCAATAGGAAATTGTACCACAAAATGCAAAAGATGGCCGAGACAAATGCATTTAGCACATGGGAAAAAACCATGACATGAGCTCTATCCCATTCCATGGCCATCATCCTGGTTCCTACATGGCCCTTGATGAGCCTCCTTTATCATTCAGGAACCCATGATTGTCCCAACCCCCGGTGGGCGATGAACTGCCCCACCTTATAAGGGGGTATCCACTGCTATACTTTATGCATCATGCTCTCATTACCTAGAGCCCCGAGCAGTTAACCAAAGAAAATCACGAAAAGGCAAAAGGCATATGAATAAGGGTCGAAAAATCAAGGTCGGGGTAACTCATGCACCACGATTGCTCTCTTCGGAACACATTATTTACCCGAGTGTCGGCTTCCCTTTTATTAGCTACCCTTGTACCATGGCATGTGATCGAGGTTGCCCCCTTTCATCCCTACTCATGCCACCACCATTTGGAGGATGTACCATAGACATACCACCCCCTTTAGAGGTAGAAACCACCTAATAGGATGCCTAGTTAACCCTATTTGGAGTTGGGAGACATTAGCACATGCCAAAGCCCACTATGGAAGGGCATGCCATTATGAAGTGCTCACTTGTTATCCATGGTTTATAAACTCTTTTACTTGATTTCTTTAATGACTTGGTGTGCTGGAAGGCACGGGGACACATTGGATCTTATGCAGGATTGTAGGTGGTTTCCATTTGGGTTTGGTCTCCCTATACGGGGTCTTGACCCCAAAGGGCTACATTGGCACATGTAGAGTGTGTTTAGAGATCCATGGGCCTCCACAGCAGTAGACAACATTCCATGGATCCCCACATCCATTTAGAGATTGTTCGTGTTTCACTTATTAGACAAGGAAGATGCACCTGATCCATCATGCTTAGTTGGCTCCAGAGTTGCACCGTACACTTGGCAGATGATCCAGGAATTGCACGATGATGTGGCATCACCTATACCATCATCTTAGCCCTTGCAGGCGATCTACAGGCATCTTCGATTTGTTTGGAGACCCATGAGGACACTTGTGTGCCCCCACATGTCATTTGGAGCACCACATGTTTTTACAAGGGGCCACCCCTTGTGCACTACTTTTGGGAGTTCAACTACACATTATGGCACATATGAACTCCATTTGGCCTTTTCCAAGACCCAACGACATGCACTATTCATTATTCAATCTCTTGAGAGGCTTATTCTTTTGTTTATGAGCTAGTTTGGTGGGCTTGTCACCAAAAGTTAGTTATTTTGCACATTATTTATTGTAGGGGCTAATGTAGGCCTAAATAGCTAAATCAATCTCATTAGAAGTGTATAAATACAAGTAATGTGAATTCATTTTAGCATCATCACTTGGTTGGACTTGTATCTCTTTAGAGAACTTCACTATCCTTCTTGGTGGACGAAATTTTGGAGCATGGAATGAATTTTGATGTTTGGATCATTTTCTCGTCTTGGAGCTTCTTGTTTGACAAATTTTTGATGGTTGGATATACTCTAATACATGTAAGTGCAATTTTAATGCTATTCTTTGCTCTATTTTTGTCACATACATTGTTGCTGGGATTTCGCTATTCTAGGGCTAATTTGCTGCATCTATTATTGCGAAGTTGTGGAAATTTTGTTTCTAGATAATGATGCTTCATGTATGATGAGTGAATGTTCCTAGGGATATTTCATGGTTGAAATTTATCTTGATAAGCCATCTATTTTGCAAAACGAAGTATAAAGTCTTTGAAGCTGCTCTCCTTTGCCCTAGTGCTAAGTGAAGCTGCCTTTAAGGCCTCCTTGACCAAGAAAATCAAATCTGAATTCATAATCATTCTTGACTCCAATCTCCCCAAAGGATTAGGCACTGGTCTACCATAGGTGATCACCCTAAAACTTATTTTTCTTCACCTTCTCCTCTTCTTTCTAGGTCTAACCCCATAGGTCACCTAGGGCATCGAATATCTCACAATCTAGCCATCCAAATACTTCGATTTTTGGTCCACAACTGTGTTGGTGTGTCCTCAAGAAGCCCTCCAAATTTCATGAGATTTCGACGGTGGGATCTTGAGATATCACAAGCCCTAGCTCAAAGACCAATTCTTGCCCTTGGTTTTCCTTAAGCTAGTTACCTCATAGGGATGATAATTGTGCCACCTTTCATTGAAAATTTTCTCTTTGATCCCTTTCTCTTCCTTGAATCTTGATTAGGTCAAGCTTATCGTTGGTTGCTAAACCCTCCCTTGCTTGACCTAACGGGGGTCCATTTGGTCTAGTGTGGTCCTGTTTCCTATCAAAGCTAACTTTTCAAGGATCACTTAGGAATCCAAGTTCCATAAGGATTTTGAGGAATAGGAAGCTCCATTGCATGACATACTCCCTAAACCTAACCTTCAAATCCTCATCAACCTTTCCTAGAAAAACCCTACACCTTGCTTACAAAGCAAGCAAGCCCTAATTTTGAGTTTCTCCTTGGAAATGGCGATTCGAATCACTTCTTATCCATTGCATTGATATATTCTTTGTAAGTGAGTCCTCATATCAGGTCTCCTCCCATCGGTGAAAGTTCGTAAAGAGTAGGGAGCCTTAGCTGAGGTGACAGTGGGCTAAGTCTCCATTGTTGCCCTTGTCCTAGCAGTTGCCCCTTTAGGATTCCCTTTAGGACCCTGCTAGTTCGAGCGGTAACACACACCACAATGGTATCAAAGTTGGAATCCTGCCAGCCTGAAGGATGTGTGAAGATGGACCAACTGGAAGCAATATTTGGTAAGGAGTACATTGAATTGTGGGGAAGTTGGAAAAGCAATGAGAGGAAAGTATAAAGAATTTGTTATTTTGGAACAAGGTGGCTCTTACAAAATTGGAGGAGTTGAGCAAGAAAAACAAATCAAATGATTCTAATGATAAGCCCAAGACTGCTAAACAAAGTACAAGGGAAATCGAAGCAAAGACAAAAGCATGGACATGGTTGTATCCTCCTAAAAAGAAGGAAAATCCTAAAAAGCAAACCATAGCTAGTGTTAGCAATGCTGAAAGTAACTGTATTACCAATAAAGGTGAAAGAAGTTGGCTTGATTATAGGGAATAGGGTGGTCTTATCAAGGAAGGGGACACCATAAGGCAATAACTTGTTGTACCAAGCACTGAAAACTCTCTGAAGTTAGCTGGTAAAAATGATGGGCTCGACATCAAACAGTTCTAGCATCCCCATCTCTAATAGTGTTGTCTATGATACTTATGGAAAAGACGATGAACCTATTCCCTTCTCTGGGAAGGTAACAGATGGGCAAATTGATGGAAAATATCTTCCTCTAGATGCAGACAAAAGTGTATGTAAATTGCACATTCTTCATAATGCATTGACCCACAGCAGGGGTATTCTGGATGGGCAATACTATGCTGTTATTAGGCCATCTCTCTCAGATCAGTGGTATAAGGTTGATGATGCAAATGATACAGGGAGCAAGAATTCTGAGAAATGTACTCTGATTTTAACAAAGGGAGAGTCAGCTAAGGCCCTTGCGATGGCAGGGTTGGTTGTTGTTGGTCGAAACCATTATGGTGTATTTCCTCTCAGAGGTAAGTTGCTGAATGTAAGGGAAACTAGCCATAAACAAATCGTGGAAAATGCTGAGATTCAACATATCAAGCAAATCCTTGGTCTGCAGCATGGAAAGGAATATGACAGTGTCAAATCTATGATAAATGGCCATCTTATGATTATGACAGATCAGAATCATGATGGTTCACACATCAAAGGATTGTTGATCAACTTCGTACACACTTTTCGGCCATCCATATTCAAGATTCCCTCATTTCTTGTTGAATGTATTACTCTTATTGTCAAAGCAACCCATAAAGATGGACGAGTATTGTCTTTTTATACCATGCCTGAGTATGAATCACGGAGAAAATCTATGGGTGGATCAGCATCAGGATGGACCATAAAGTACTATAAAGGGGTCGGTACAAGGTACTTGGGAAAGAATATTTTAAAAATTTGGACAAACATAAAAAAGACTTCTTGTGGATTAACGAGGAAGTTGGAGATGCAATTGAATTGGCCTTCAGCAATAAGAAAATAGAGGCCAGAGAGAAGTGGCTAAGACGTTTAGGGTCAGGAACACATTTGGACCAGATTGACAAGCTTATCAAGTACAATGACTTTGTAAACAAGGAACTGTTCCTATTCTCCATGGCTGGTTTGCAAAGATCCATTCCATCCATGGTTAATGGTTTGAAACCAGGACAGAGGAAAATATTGTTTTGTTCTTTCAAAAGAAATCTTGTTACGCAAGCGAAGGTGCCTCAATTCTTGAGTTATGTCTCAGAGCATTCTGCTTACCATCACGATGAGCAGAGTCTTGCTAGCACAATTATTGGAATGGCACAAGGTTTTGTTGGAAGTAACAACATTAACCTTCTTGCTCCACTTGAACAATTAAATAATACAAAATTTAAGGCCCTTTTCCCTCTTCCTGGGCGCTTACTTTTACAAGATATTCTCGACTCTCAATTTGTGATCCTAGGGACAATCAAAGTTTTGCTAGCTTAAGCTTATTCTGCTATTCGGGGCAAATTGATAGAAAATAATGGTGGTGGTTGTGTACCATGGTTGTCATGGGTACTCTTAAATAACCTACTAAATGGAGCTCTCTCTAGCACGGACCAACTTCACACATCCACGTGTTGAAATTTCTAAGTCTGACACGTTAGAAACCCCTACTGCATTATCTGGTTTATATCTCCTACTTGTTTATTCCATTAACAAGTTATTTATAAATATAAACACTGAAATAAACACAAATACGACCTTAACTCATATACAGATCAACAATTGAAATACTGAGACAAACACATAAGGGACACCGTTATTTTTGGACAATCGTCCCTGGAAAAACCCAATGCAGGAAAACCAGTGCAACAATTCTGAGAGTTTTATTATTATGCAGATTCTCGAGTACAACTAGGGTGCCGAAATGGCTACACGGCAGTAATACCTCTTCTTGGAGATAGATATTCAGCCTCTCAGCTCTAGTCTGCCCCACGAAAATCCTTCTGGCGCTTCCTCTTGGCTCTGCGTTAGCCCTGCTAGCCTCAACATGGCTCATGAACCCTCTGCATTAGCCTTTTGACTCTCTGTGTAAGCTCTCTAGCCCTCTGCGTCACCCACACAGGCCCCTCAGCCTCTGCGCAGTCCCCAGCTGCCTCTGCGTAGCTCCTGCTGCCTCTGCGTAGCTCTAGCTGCCTCTGCGTCAGCCTCTTTGGTCACTGCGCTGACCCTCTGGCACTATCTCTGCCTCTCTGCTATGTACTCACTACCCCTCGCTGCAACAAATCACTTGTTCGAATTTTCTCAGCAAGCCCCGCTCCAGAAAATCAAACTGACTGATCAATCTTGGTGTATCTCCAACTGACCCTCAAGCCTCCTCTTATACTTTTCCTGTTGAGTCTTCAACGACCGAGATTAAGTCCCTAATCAACGACTAAGATTAGATTTGACTTGATCCTCGTCATTTAGAACCTTCTCACCCAATTTTATATTAATACCCTTTAATATATTAATTTTCCTAAGTTTAGACTTAGGAACTCCATTAAAAATATTAATTATTTTAATATCTCTCCAATCGAGTGGAATTTCCCCAAACCATTTCTGGGTCTTGGAGATCTTATGTGCCTTAGCCTCTCCACCAATTTTCATGGCAAGAGCACATCCGATGCTACCACAAATCAACACTCCCTCTTAGCAAGGAATGTGCTCTAGTAATGCGCCACCATTGAAACATCACACTGATCCTTCCGCACCGGTACCTATGCTGATGCTTGGCTTGCTACCCAACATCCATTGCACTGCTGCTTCCTGTACTGTTGCCCATGACATTGCAACTTTCACTGCTACATCTGTATTGCAACTCCCTCTCAACATGCTGCCCATGATGCCCATAACACTGCCACTGCTAACTACTGCACTGTGATTCAGTTACCGAGAAGTAACTGATCTACCTAAATTCTGACATCCTTGTCAGTCTGGAAGCCTCCTGATCTTGTGCTCCCTCTGCGCTGCTGCAAACACCTATGTGCCTCTTGCACTACTGCAACCTCCATTGCACTGCTACAAACCCCTGCACTCTAGTACTGCCTTGTTGCTCCATCGCATCTTGCTTCTACTCGACATCCGTCATCCTGCTACTATCATTAAGGGCTCTCGTAGCTGGATGTGATCTAAGAGTTTGGGCACCTCAAGGATCCTGTCCTCCTTTTGTAGTCAACTCGACTACAGCTCTATGTCTCCCCACCTCTTTTCTAGAGGTGCATGAGCACTCATGGCACAGTTGTCATCAGTCTCGACTTCTTTTTCCGCCTTATTTGGAGCAGCCTTGGAGTCAAAAGCCTCTCCCTTGTTCTTCTTCCTGGGACACTAGAATGCATAATGACCCAACTCCCCACAATGGAAGCACTTCACCTTGGAGATATCCTTCTTCTTCCTCTTCCCCCGCTGTCCCGCAAATGCTAGAGCCCCATCCTCCTCTTTCTTGATTCGACTTCCCTTCCGACTACTCCTCGTCTTGGTCAACCATCTGATCTCTTCTTGGCGAAGAGCTGCCCACATCTCTTCCCATCCTGGAAGATTAGCTCTGCCCAAAATGACTTGGACAAATGTCTCCCACTCCTTAGAGACTGCATTCAGTGTGGTCCTCACCATGAACTCCTGATTCGGTGTGGCCCCTATGGAAGTAAGTTGGTCACAAATCTCCTGCAATTTGAGAAGGAATAGATCTATCTGCTCCCCCTTCTGCATCTGATACGTCCACAACTGATTCTCCAATAGCATCTTCTGCTGCACGGAAGTGCCCTGATACAATGTCGTCAAAGTATCCCACATCTCCTTTGCCGTGTTCTTTTCAACAATATGTGGTACGACATGATCCTTGACCTCGTCAAGAATTATGCACTTTTCCCTTGCCATTGCATCCTCATACTTCTCATTATCAACTGGGTCGACTGGGATAGCCACGGTTCTCAAGGCGAAGCCCTTGATGCGATGTCTATCCAGGACTGCCAGGATCCTGGCCTTCTAGATGACAAAGTTGGAAGCCCCGTCCAACTTGTCGTGATCCCTCAATCCGTTCATTTCCATATCTGCTCCTCTTTTGGACTCCCTTTGAGTTTCGACTTCCCTCCTGGAAATCTCCCTCTAAGTCCTGATTTCCTTGCTGGAAATCTTCCCGCCAAATGTCGAACCGCTCCTCTCCAATCCTCTTTGCAACTGCAACTCGGATTTGGATTTCTTGGCTAGAAATCCATCAAGGTAGCGACTCCCTCTACCTTGGTTCTGTCCCGTTAGGTATTGTTCTACTTCGACAGAAACAACACCCTACCAGCTTTCTAATCCACAATCTGCCCACAACTCCCTAGGCCCCGACAATTGAAGAAACTAAGCCTTCCAGCTCTGCGCAATCCCGGGAAAGGCTGAATCACTCCTTTGGCTTACTGCACCAAGCCTACCTGGCTAAGTAGGATGATGTGGCTCTTCGTGAGCCTCTTCTGCCTCTCTCTACCTCTGCGCTAGCCCTCTCTTTGGCTCGGAATGATGACGCAGATCCTCTGCGTCACTTCTTCTCTGCTGCCTTTTGCGTAGGAGCAGCTCTGTCTCTCGAGACAACTGTTACTGCTGCAAATTTTCGATATTGCTGATGCCTTTAGTCCTCCTGTGATCTGCAACGCTCTGATACCATGTTGAAATTTCTAACTTTGACAAGTTAGAAACCCCTACTGCATTATCTGGTTTATTTCTCCTACTTGTTTATTCCATTAACAACTTATTTATAAATATAAACACTAAAATAAACACAAATACAACCTTAACTCATATACAGACCAGCAACTGAAATACTGAGACAAACATACAGGGGACACCGTTATTTTTGTACAATCGTCCTTGGAAAAACCCAATGCGGGAAAACTGGTGCAGCAGTTTTGAGGGTTTTCTTATTATGCAGATTCTTGAGTACAACTAGGGTGCCGAAATGGCTTACGCAACAGAGATTGTTACACGGCAGAAATACCTCTTCTAGGAGACAGATATTCAGCCTCTCAGCTCTAGCCTGCCCCACAAAAATCCTTCCGACGCTTCCTCTTGGCTCTGCATCAGCCCTGCTGGCCTTAGCATGGCTCTTGAACCCTCTGCATCAGCGTTTTGACTCTCTGCGTCAGCTCTTTGGCCCTCTGTGTCAACTCTCTGGCCCTCTGCATCAGCTCTCTAGCCCTCTGCGTCAACTCTATGGCCCTCTGCGTCACCCACGCAGGCCCCTCAGCCTCTGCGCAGTCCCCAACTGCCTCTGCATGGCTCCTGCTGCCTCCACGTAGCTCTCACTGCCTCTGCGTCAAGCCTCTTTGGTCACTACACTGACCCTCTGGCACTATCTCTGCCTCTCTGCTATGTACTCACTACCCCTCACTACAACAGGTCACTTGTTCAAGTTTTCTCAGCAAGCCTTGTTCCAGAAAATCAAACTGACTAATCAATCTTGGTGTATCTCCAGCTGACCCTTAAGCCTCCTCTTATGCTTTTCCTGTTGAGTCTTCAACGACTGAGATTAAGTCTCTAATCAATGGCTAAGATTAGATTTGACTTGATCCTCATCATTTAGAACCTTCTCACCCAATTTTATATTAATACTCATTAATATTTTAATTTTCCTAAGTTTAGACTTAGGAACTCTATTAAAAATATTAATTATTTTAATATCTCTCCAACCGGGTGGAATTTCCCCAAACCATTTCTGGGTCTTGGAGATCTTATGTTTCTTAGCCTCTCCACCAATTCTCATGGCAAGAGCATATCTGATGCTACCACAAATCAACACTCCCTCTTAGCGAGGAATGTGCTCTAGTAATGCTCCACCACTGAAACATCACACTGATCCTTCTACACTGGTACCTGTGCTGATGCTTGGCCCGCTGCCCAACATCCACTGCACTGTTGCTTCCTGTACTGTTGCCCATGACACTGCCACTGCCACTGCTACATCTATACTGCAACTCCCTCTCAACATGCTGTCCATAGCACTACCGCTACTAACTGTTGCACTGGAATTCAGTTACCAAGAAGGAAGTAACTAATCTACCCAAATTCTGACATCCTTGTCAGTTCGGAAGCCTCCTAATCCTGTGCTCCCTCAGCACTACTGCAAACACCTATGTGCCTCTCGCACTACTGCAACCTCCACTGCGCTGCTACAGACCCCTGCACTCTAGTACTGCCTTGTCGCTCCATCGCATCTTGCTTCTACTCGACATTCGTCATCCTGCTACTATCATTAAGGGCTCCTGTAGCTGGATGTGATCCAAGAGTTTGGGCACCTCAAGGATCCTGCCCTCCTTTTGTAGTCAATTTGACTACAGCTCTATGTCTCCCCACCTCTTTTCTAGAGGTGCATGAGCACTCATGGCATAGTGGTCATCAGTCTCGACTTCTTTTTCCGCCTTAGCCGGAGCTGCCTTGGAGTCAGAAGCCTCTCCCTTGTTCTTCTTCCTGGGACACTGGGATGCATAATGACCCAGCTCCCCACAATGGAAGCACTTCACCTTGGAGATATCCTTCTTCTTCCTCTTCCCCTGTTGTCCCGCAGATGCTAGAGCTGCATCCTCCTTCTCTTTCTTGATTCGACTTCCCTTCCCGCTACTTGTCTTGGTCAACCGTCTGGTCTTTTCTTGGCGAAAAGCTACCCACATCTCTTCCCATGTTGGAAGATTAGCTCTGCCCAAAATGCCTTGGACAAATGTCTCCCACTCCTCAGAGACTGCATTCAAGGCGATCCTCACCATGAACTCCTGATTCGGCGTGGCCCCTATGGAAGTAAGTTGGTCATGAATCTCCTGTAATCTGAGGAGGAATAGATCTATCTGCTCCCCCTTCTGCATCTAATATGTCCGCAACTGATTCTCTAATAGCATCTTCTGCTGCACAGAAGTGCCCTGATACAATGTCATCAAAGTATCCCACATCTCCTTTGCCATGTTCTTTTCAGCAATATGTGGTATGGCATGATCCTTGACCCCGTCAAGAATTATGCACTTTGCCCTCGCCATTGCATCCTCATACTTCTCATTATTAGCTAGGTCGACTGGGATAGCCATAGTTCTCAAGGCGAAGCCCTTGATGCGATATTTGTCTAGCGCTGCCAAGATCTTGGCCTTCCAAATGACAAAGTTGGAAGCCTCGTCCAACCTGTCGTGATCCCTCAATCCGTTCACTGCCATTGCCGCTCCTCTTTTGGACTCCCTCTGAGTTTCGACTTCCCTCCTGGAAATCTCCCTCTAAGTCCTGATTTCCCTGCTGGAAATCTTCTCGCCAAATGTCGAATCGCTCCTCTCCAATCCTCTTTGCAACTACAACTCGGATTTGGATTTCTTGGCTAGAAATCCGTCAAGGTAGCAACTCCCTCTACCTTGGTTCTGTTCGGTTAGGTACTGTTCTACTTCGACAGAAACAACACCCCACCAGCTTTCTAATCCACAATCTGCCCACAGCTCCCTAGGCCCTGACCACTGAAGAAACTGAGCCTTCCAGCTCTGTGCAATCCCGAGAAATGCTGAATCACTCCTCTGGCCAACTGCGTCAAGCCTACCTGGCTAAGTAGGAAAACGTGGCTCTTCGTGAGCCTCTTCTACCTCTCTTTGCCTCTGCGTTGGCCCTCTTTTTGGCTCGTAATGATGACGCAGGCCCTCTGCGTCACTTCTTCTCTGCCGCCTTCTGCGTAGGAGCAGTTCTGTCTCTTGGGACAATTGTTACTGCTGCAAATTTCCGATATTGTTGATGCCTTCAGTCCTCTTGTGATCTGCAACGCTCTAATACCATGTTGAAATTTCTAACTCTGACACGTTAGAAACCCCTACTGCATTATCTGGTTTATTTCTCCTACTTGTTTATTCCATTAACAAGTTATTTATAAATATAAACACTGAAATAAACACAAATACAACCTTAACTCATATACAGACCAACAACTGAAAGACTGAGACAAACACACAAGGGACACTGTTATTTTTGTACAATCGTCCCCGGAAAAATCCAATGTGGGAAAAATGGTGCAACAATTATGAGGGTTTTATTATTATGCAGATTCTTGAGTATAACTAGGGTGCCGAAATGGCTTACCCAACAGAGATTGTTACAAGGCAGTGATACCTCTTATTGGAGATAGATATTCAGCCTCTCAGCTCTAGCCTGCCCCACGAAAATCCTTCCGGCGCTTCCTCTTGGCTCTGTGTCAGCCCTGCTAGCCTTAGCGTGGCTCCTAAACCCTCTGCGTCAACTTTCTGACTCTCTGCGTCAGCGCTCTGGCCCTTTGCATCACCCAACAGGTCCCTCAGCCTCTGCGCAGTCCCCAGCTGCCTCTTCGTGGCTCCAACTGCCTCTGTGTAGCTCTAGCTGCCTCTGCGTCAGCCTCTTTGGTCACTGCGCTGACCCTCTAGCACTATTTCTGCCTCTCTCTTATGTATTCACTGCCCTTCGCTGCAACAGATCACTTGTTCGAATTTTGTCAGCAAGCCCTGCTCCAAAAAATCAAACTGACTTATCAATCTTGGTGTATCTCCAACTGACCCTCAAGCCTCCTCTTATACTTTTCCTGTTGAGTCTTCAACGACCGAGATTAAGTCCCTAATCAATGGCTAAGATTACATTTGGCTTGATCCTCATCATTTATAACCTTCTCACCCAATTTTATATTAATACCCATTAATATATTAATTTTCCTAAGTTTAGACTTAGGAACTCCATTAAAAATATTAATTATTTTAATATCTCTCCAACTGAGTCTTGGAGATCTTATGTGCCTTAGCCTCTCCATCAATTTTCATGGTTAGAGCACATCCGATGCTACCACAAATCAACACCACTTGCACTACATTGCTCCATAGATACCAACACTTCCATACCTGGCAGCTCTTCCTTTATTACAATTCAGTCGCACCACTTTCTTCCTGTTACTACAATGGCATCATCAAATAGGTTTCACTGTCCAGATATATGTCCAACTTCCATCTGCATTAGAAACATTCAGAACGGTGTCAAAATTGATGACATAAAGTTGCTTCAAAATTTACTTTACAGGAAGCCCTTGAAGCAAACGATATTCGCTATTGTTGATTATTTCAGGATTGTATCTCTGTTTCATAAGTTGTGCTCTCCAAGTCTGGTTCAAACAATTTTTCAATACAAGAAAACAATCATTGAAGAATTCATATTTTTATGAACTCTGAATTCTCTTGCTGGACTGATGAATCTGCTTTATCTTTTGTGAGTGGTAAAGAGATGATTGAAATTGTAGGAGATTGTTCCCAATCTGGAGTATCAGAATCAAATGGCCACAAAACCATCAGAAATCTGATGCAATGCCCGTCAACAATGCTTGAAGTTTTCATGAACGAATTTACCCTCCATCCAAATCATGGCCAACGCTTGTTGAATGAGAACACCAAACCCACTGGCCTATTTCCAAAACTGAAAATGCCATCAATATGTGGGAAGCATCATGACTGTTTGTTAGAGGCAGCTCCCGAGGAAGAGGAAGTTGCAGAGAAAGGTTCAGACTGTAAGAAGTATTGAAGATCATATTATACTTCACTCAATGATTCTGATGTGGGAGGCTTCTTCCAGAATCACTGTTTTGCAATAGAGAAAGACCTTGCAGACTTGGTGTTGCCATGCCCAGCAGAAGCTCCAATGAAATGTGCAGTACCCTTGCAAGGGATACGGTTAGGCAAATGACTACTCTTGAATAACATATAAATATGCCTACCCGATATTTTTGGGAAGAAAATATCTAGAACTACTATTGTAGCCAAAGACACTGGAAAGAAACATTGGGCAAATTCTGATCACCATGGTTATAAGAAGCATGAATTTCATGAAGCTATCAAAATGACTGAATATCCACCTGATGTGATTTCTAACATCAAAGAAGGAGAACAAAGTCGGTGGCAACAGGATTTGTCATTGCCGGAGGACAAGCAATCTCTGGAAGGGGAGGCTGTAATGTTCCCGAAAAATTAATGGGCTATGAGACGAAGTAGCCTATTGATCCCTGTAGGTTAAAGTCATTGATAAAGGGGAAAACCGCAAAATACTCGATGTATAGGCATATTTTGGGACAGCTTGGCAGAGAAACCCAAAGTTGGGGTTTGTAGTAAATTTTACTCAATTAATTAAGGAAAGAATCCCCTCAATGAAATCTATAAATTCAAGAGGTTTGAATTCATTTGGATCATCATGGGATTGGATCAATTATCTCAGTTTTCTTTGAGCATGAGGCTCTGAGGGTTTTAAAACCCCTTTTACCCTGCTAATTTCGGTGGTTAAAGATTCCACCCTAGTTAGTAAAAAGTCCTCTGGCAAGCAGAAAATCTTCTGTCTGAGATTATCAAGATCTTTCTTTTTGGCAGAAGGTTAAAACAGGAAATTCACATTCTTCTCTCAGGCTAGATAATTCATTCAAGGCAGTAGAGGTTTAACTCTGGAGCAGGTCGAAGTTCTGAATTTGTGCCTATGACAATTCTCCTCAAACGGTATGTGCTGAAGTATGTCGTAATAACCTCTGAAATTGGACGCCTCTTCTGAAACTACCTTCGCGCTATCCTGTGGCCGTTCGGAAGATCTGTTTAATCTGTCACAGGACCGAAATCATACTGAAATCGCACAAGTGACTTGGGTAAATGCAGAAGGTTGCTGAAGGGTTACTATGCATGATCTGAAATGTGGGGGTGAATGCGAGGGACTGTCCAAAGGCTATAACAGGCCGAAATTCTCAGAAGAATTGTAGAGCCATTGAAGCGGATTGAGGAACGCCTGAATAGGGTCGAAGTCAGGAACAAATCCATTTATCAGTCCTAGAACAATTTCTGTCTGATGCGACACGCGATCCTTGTTCTCTACTCCAAGGCATTCGGACACCTGAAGCCAGCTGAAACGGAGGTTTTCTGAGTTCTGGTCCGTGTGTATAATCTCCGCAGTGTCTTAGCACACGAAGACACGACCGATTAGAATTGCACACTCGCGACGACAAAAAATAAGAGACTGCGCGTAAGCGAGTTCTCCAGGAACATTTTCGCGAAGGCATCCTGTGGCTAGGCATCGTGGCCCACTAGAACTCCGCAGCTGACTGAAGAGCAACCCTGCAGCGACGAAATAGGTTTCGCACAACACGAGCAACTGCTATCTTCACAAACAACATCGCAAGTATCTGGAATAATTCGTGTTCCTTCCCAGTAAAGCTTCGTGCACGATAGATGGTCAAATTAACATAGCTCATTTCGATAGCGTAATGGCAGCTTATTAAATTTTCTGTAGCCGCAAATTCCATAGACTATATTCTGCGGGACTTCGGATTCGCCGTGAGTTATTTGAAGTTTAATACGGTTAGATTATACGTGCAACTGAACAGTGATATCGCTGACTGAATAGTAATATTGTTATATTGTGTTATAGACAGTGATATTATTGTGGACCATGTTATATTGTGCTATTGAATGCTTTCACCATTGATTGAGCAAAATAATTTTTTTTTGAAACCCTAGTGTTTTGTAACCCTAAAATTGCCCTAGCAGACCACAGTCTAGGTGACCTTGTTTGACTGCTGGTGTGGGATCTGGAATGGCAACATCACTGGGGTCCCAAGGATGTAGGAATAGGCCTCTGCACCCTCACAGATGTGGGATCTGCAGTAACTCTGCTGTTAGGCTTGAGTTGTCTTGAGGATGTAATGTTTTAGTTTTTATTACAATAGAAAGATTTAGAGTGTAGGTCGATAGTAGCATAAGGCTGTGACCTTTGCTGAGTTATTTGTGTCCGCATGTGTGAGTAGTTTGGGTACAAAGATATGCACTTTCATGTGAGGTTTATTATCCTTTGTAATGTCTGAGTGTTACTGGATCTGTAATTTGTTCTTGTGTTTAGGTACTGCAGATTATAACATGATATAAAACATTATGTTTGAGTGCTGTCTGATTTTGGGCCCATCCCCACTTCCTCTGCATCGGCCTAGTGGTGTCATTAATCAATGTTGTATATTCACTTAGGTGATACTTTGCAATGGAAAAAGCTTTCAAAATCCTTAAATCTTTCCGTATTGCTTTATGGAATGTTGCCAATATGCTACTACTTTGACTACTAGATTAAATTTACCTGTGAAAATACCACTAAAATGGACTTTATTTATACTACTTTTGTCAGTCTAAGAATTTAATATATTGTGTTGGGAATGAGTTTAATAGGTAACCACATTTTCTGCAGGTTTACAATGAGATTAAAGTTGGGGGATGGATTTTCTTGCAATTAAAATGCTCTCGTCCACCAACTTATGTCCAGAAGGTAATGTTTTTTGAGCATTCTGTTGGTGCATATGGTGTATTAAGTTATCCATCCATCCATGCGAAAGCTGAGTCTACAGTATCACATTTGTCTTTTGAGTTTAGCATTTGGCTTTTTGGAATTTTTGTTGGTTATGTAGAAATCCAAACAAGCCCACATCGCTCATTGTTTGCAGGAAATCAATAGCACAGATCCTCAAACAGTAGAGCGGGTTGAAGGTGGGAATGGGGATGTCTGCTAAAAGTATGTGCAGATTATGTGTTGTGCCTTCTTTCTTACTAATCCAGTATTGGTGTCTCCTCCTGTTGTGCCTTCATGGATGTTTTACTTTTGCACGTGCTACATTGGTCCTGGATACCTTAGACCTGTAAGTTGTGATTCATTCCAAACATTCTTCTTTCTTATGTCCTATTTATATATGCTTGTACGTATGCTTCATTTTTGTGTACATACTACAGATTTAATTATATTAGAGTAGATATGATAAAACAGAACCAACGGGATGGACTTTGAGAACTTTCAAATCTTGGATACCTTGTGAGTTGGTTAATCAAGACAACGGCAACCTTGAGTCGATCCACTGAAACATTTAACCAAATTCCATTTTAATATTATGCAATGCATAGTGCAAACTGTAACAGAAAGATGATTGGGTAATAGTTATTGAAATTTCAGTTTTTAAACCCTAGAACTAGCAAAAATCCCGAAGCTCTTGATATTACTTTCGGACTCACAAAAGAGGCATCACAAAAATTGACACCCTTTTACATTATTTATCAAAACCCCGTACAGCAGGATTGATATGGCTATTGCTTTTGGTGCTAGGAATAGCTTTCATTGCAAACTGTAGAAACGAACATGCATCCATTGGTTCCAATATATTTTCGGGTTAGGCAGGTTATTGCATTCTGAATTAGCGACAAAACATGCAACGATTTTATTAAGAAAACTATGCGATGGTTCCATCTGTATGTAGTTAATTGTTGATGCTGCTAGATGGCTTAGCAGTTAGCATTTATAATTTTTGGGGGCAAAACAAGAAGGATAATTGGACAAAAAAGGTGGAGAGAAAACAGCTGGCAAAATAGAAGTGAGAAGACAGTGCAGTCTTGACATGGTAAAGTTCGGGGAAAAATATCTTCCGGATTCATCTCATAGTTAGTTTGTAGATCAATGTTCAGAACCATTAAATGCAGTCCATCGAAATCAAGAATGGTGAAAAACTGACCTGCTCTGAAGGAAAAAATAGGAAACAAGTCAAAATAGACAAGAAAAACCTGAAAAGGTATCAAGGATAAGATTAATAGAATAGGAAAAATAACATAAAACTATATTAATAGTACAGGAATATTTTACTAAAAAGGAAAACCTAATTAGTATGGGAATATATTACTAAAAAGGAAAAACTAAAACCTAAAGAGGTGAAAAAGATATTAATAATATAAATGGTATCGTGACTAGAGAAGTCATTAATGAAGGGGGGGCATGAAAAGGGGGTCAATGGGACATTAGGTCTCCGCCCTTGATCAAGGAGAGCTGAGATCTAATCTCAGCCCTTGCTCATAGGGTTAGGGCTTTACTTCATTAAGAGAGGCTAAAAAGGGAGAAAAGACAAAGGAGAGCATTCATTCGTCAAGTGTAGAGTTGGAGAAGAGGAGAGGAGAGCAAGGAGGTTGAGATAGCTTCTAGAGGAGGCTGAGATGAAGAGGAGGCTGAGATAGCTGAGAAGAAGGAAGAAGGCTGTGATAGCTGAAAAAAAGGAAAAGGCTGTGATAGCTGAGGAGGAATGAGTTGCAGCATTGCTTAAGGAGAGAAATCTACAGCTATGAAAGATTAGCAGGCCGAGTTTGAAGGTTGGAATAGAGGCCCAAAATTCTATGATTCTGGCATGCATTTCCAGACAAAGATATCAGCATGCAGTTCAAGGTTCATGCCAAATTTCCAGCTCTGAGGTTGAGGCTAATTCTGCATATTTTTCAGAGGTTTGATAGGCTGAAAATAAGGGGCTCAACACTGCTTTCAAGGCAAGAAAAGGCCCGAAAAACAAGGAGAACAGAGGTCTGTTCAGCATGCAGTTCGATGAGCAATTGCAGAGGGTTCCAGCACAGTTCGAGAGGTATTAAATGCTAAGTTCAGACATGAATTTCAGAGGCAGTGTGCTGACTGAGGCACAAGTTCGAAGGTCTGAAAGTCTAGGTAGTGGCACACATTCCTAGGGGCAGAGATTGTTGAACTGTGCACAATATTCGACACAGTGGCACAAATCTCAAGGAGCTGGGCAGAGTTCCAACAAGGGAGGTAAGTACCCGTGTAATTAATGTTGTATAATAATTTCTCTGAGATAAGCAATAAAATCCTCCTTCCAGACTGGTTGTCCCCTTGTGGTTTTTTCTAAAGACAAAGATTGACCAAAAATCAAGTGTTCAATTGTGTGCATGTTTGTGTGAAATTTATTTTATCAGCTGAAAGTTAAAGTCAAAGATCGGAGGTAGCCTAGTGTTATCTCTCCAATATTTCTGTAGAGTGTTGGAGAAAGAAATGATTAGAGGTAACCACAAACCAACTTTGGAGATTAGGATCTAGCCTTCCTAATTCTCAGAGAGGGCCCTTTATTTTTGATTTAATTTTGTTTAGTTATTTGATTTTAGGCTAGTTATGATTGTACTTGGGTTTAGATTTGGATTTGGTGGTGTGATCACTTAGATGAAAAGAGGTGTGTCTTTTACCATTAGGCTATGGGGTCAAATGTCAGGCAAACAGGACTGGATCAAGTTCTAAAAACAATGTCTACAGGGCAAGATAGCAGAGTTACTTCAGATCTCAAGGCTGGATGGTGAAGTGGTTTACAATTGGATCCAAAGAGCAATTAAGGGTTCCTTAGGCCGGATTATGAAGAAAGTGAAATAGGTTAACCGGGATGGGAGAGCAATTAAGGATTCTCAGATCCGGATATCAGAAGAAAACATGTAAATGATTAACTGTTGAAAACAGAGTGTACTTAAACAAATTCTGAGATAAACTTCCAGTTAATTCATTCAACTTTAGATAACATTTAAGTTTGTGAAAAACATAAGAAAATAACAAATTGACAAGGAAAATACTTCACTGTAGTAGCTCTACACATGAATCCTGTAATGCAATCTCTTTATTACTTGGTCCAGTCTGCTGACTTGAAAAATTGGTACAATAACTCTCAGGTTTATGATCAAAATAACTTTACAAATGTATATCAATCCACCCTCAATACTTCGAATTATGAAGTATTTATACAAAAATAGTTTACAAAATATCCCAAACTGTCTTGGAAACTAATCTAGGAGAAAGAAAAATCTTCATGCAAGAAGATAGAGACAACTATTGAACCGCTATTTGCTGTCCCTGTTTATTAGGTTGTGCTGTCTTTAATCTTTGATATTTTGCCTTTTAATCTTTGCTTCTCTGTTTGGTCTTCATGCTAGATGTTCTATTTACTTTGACCTTTCCACTGATACACTTTCATCTGATACACTTTGACCTGGTTGACATGTCATTATCCTTTTACTGTGCCTTTTTACTCTTACTGTACATTTTTACCTTTTGACTGTGTATTTCCACTATAAGTCATTTAGTTTCTCCCATGTTTTAGCATCTGGTAATTGGATATTTAGCATCTTCCTGTAAATCTCATCTGCCTTTGTATACTTGGTAAAAGTAGGCTTATTCACGAAAAGGTGTTTTACCTCATGCTGGAGGTAAAACAAATTCTCAAAAGTTTGGTACAATACCTTGCCAGTAGGTATGCCCTTCATGGATGAAGTATTCACTTGATCTCTGGCCACTTCTCTGATTTTTCTATTGTAGTCCTCCTGTGTTAGCGACTTATCGTTTATTACCAAGGGATTTGGTAAACCCTTTTGCCTCAAAATTTCAAATTTAACCATGAATCTGTCAATGGCTAGTTGCATGGTTTGGCACTTATCTTCCAGGTTTAACATTAAATTCCTCTTGGTGAGGACCCTTTTCACTTCCAAAATTGTACCTATTCTGTCAGGTATCTCTAATTCCTGCAACTCATACTTGTTTTTGGAGTTGAGGAAGTGAATGATCCTTGTAGCTTCCTTTGGCATGTCTCCAAGTTCTGCTTTTACTCTCTGTATGGCTTCTGTAGCCTGTTTTATCAAATCAATTTGCTCAAAAATTACTTGGATGGATGGCAAAATATCATTGACAGAGTCAATGATATTGGCCCATAGTTGTTCTTTAGCCTATCCAAGGGGTTCCTTCAATGTCAGTTCCTTCTCCAGGCTTTTTATTCTTTCATTCATCTTGGTGGCTTTTTGCACTTCTTCCTTGTGCATAATCTGGGCAAGCTTGTAATCAGTCTCCAGACTGGTCACCTTCTCCTTGAGCTTGTTCATTTCATTGGTCTGAATGGACATGTCTTCCATTGCCTTGACCAATCTGCTTGCCTCATCACCTGTAGACCCTATTGCTAATGTAGACGGTGTAGAAGCTGGCAGTGCTGTAGCCATTGGAGCTGTAGGAGCTAAGGATGCTGCCAAAGTGGAAGGTATTGCAGTAGTTACTGTTGGGATAACAATGGCAGGGGCATTCTCTAGACTAGCTTGTTTTACCTGTATCAAGCTATCCAATTCCTTTTCCATCTCCTTTAACTGATCATTCAACTGAAGCACCAGGTCCATCATCTCCTCATGATTTGTTTGGCTCTCCAGGACCTCTTTTGTTTGTGTGTGTTTTGAATGAAACAGCTTTAGTTGTTTCTTGAGAGCCGCTATATCCTCATTCTCCTTTTTGATCAACTTTTCAGCAGCTTTAATGTCACTTGGATCATGGCCCAGTGCAATGACCAAATCCTGCAATGACTTGACCCTGTTGTCTTTGGCTTGTGAGGAGGCCTTTTCCAATTTATATTGGGTTGTGATGTTGTCCAGTGAACCCTGCAGCCTGTGTGCAACCATGGCCTTTCCTGTAAGGGTGGAGTAGATCATTTCTCCAGCCTGCTTGTGAAATTCTATCTGGTCAATGGGATGAACATCCCTGGCCAATACCTCAAAATTGGTTTTTTTGTAATCAGCTGAGGTCTTTGGCTGCTGGACAGTTGGCTGCATGAATGAGACCTGCATCTTTCCTGCTTTGATGTCAAAAGCTGACATCAACCTGCTCTGGTTGGCTGGTGTGTGCTTGAAGTATTGGGCATATGTCTCAGCCTTAACTTCTCATTCCTCATCTTTATCTCCTTGTACCTGTCTTTAATGTCTCTTTCTTTATCAGTTGGCCTAGTGAAGGAGGAAACCTCAACACTTAGCTGTCTCTCAATCATTTGAGTGTTGGAGGTTGATGGTTGTTGTGTCTCTCCTGAAGCAGCTGTGTCTTTGCTTCTTTGCCCCATTGTTTCAGTGTCAGTGATTTCCACTGATTCAATGTTTTCTTCCTGTTCAGACACAGGATTCAGCTTGGGCCTTTTTCTGAGTTCAAAATACTCATCTGTAGTCTCCATGGCAGAACTGGAACCCTCCTCCCTGTTTCTCTTTGGATTCCTCTCCTCATTGGCTGGGGTCTGTAAGACAGGAGGATTATTCATTGGTTCCCCTAGTTCTGGAACTTGCAGGAAAGAACTCTGGTCAATTTGCTTTTCAACATCAATGAGTGTGTTCTCTACATCCACTACTGTGCTATCCATGTCAATCAATGTGTTTTCCAACCATTCTGATTGGTTGGCAAACTGCCTAATATTAGGTCTAGAATGGTGGATGAAAGGTCCCAATTTGACCTTGATTCTCAATTTATTTATGACCCCATGAGGGTCACACTGCCACATGAAGCTGTTCCTGAATTTCATGTCCTGCAACATTTTGTCAGCCTTAGGTCTAGCTTCTCTGTTATTACATATGAAGGGGCCCAATTGGTTTTTCATTTTAAATTGGGTCTTCTTCCTAGCTGCTAGGAAGTTTACTTCATCTGAATTGATGATTTGCCTAAAATACTCAAGTGCAAATATCCTCATAGGGAGGTATTTGGGCAGTTTATAAGGGGCAAGTTGGCATCCATAAACTCTGATTTCAGTGTGGTTCTGGTACAGATACCAGTCTCCCACCTTGCTGTTCTTAGCCAACTGTAACACCCTTTTTATTTCTTGGCTGATTCTGGGTTGAGGGGTACTGGTCAGCATGTTCATGACTGGATGGACAAATGAGTCGATGAAGTCCTTATATGTGAATGCTGTGGAGTATTTCTGGATCAAAGGTGTCCAATAAATAATTGACCTCTCTTTCCCCTTGGTATCCAACTTCTGGATGCTAATAGGGAATTTATCTACTTGATAATACAAAAACATGTGAAATAACACTGAAGAGTACTTGAAAACTCTTTCAGTTGGCAGTCTGGTAAACTGTTCATGCATCCTGTCTGCAATGAACTGAGCATAGTTGTACATGATAACAGGAGGCTTGCCTGGGGTGAAGATGGAGAGAAAGGCCAGGATAACCTCATCCACATGCTCATCTAAGGTATATCCTAGGATGCAAGAGAGCATGGTAATTATCTGTCTGCCTCTCTTTGAAAAAATGGTGGCAGCATAAGGTGGACTATCTGTGGGAGTATGACGGTCTTCTATGATGAAGGTTTGGAAAATTTGTGCTATTTTAGCCAGGTCTAATTTTACATAAAGGTCTAGCAAGTCACCAATAGACAGTGGGGTTTCATTTGGGCTGGGTTGGACCTGCAACATTTGGTTGATGGATTCTGCAGTGATGGTGAATAACAACTGTTGGTTAGGCCCTTTGGCTAGGGATATAGCAGGCATGACAAAAATGTATGATATCAGGGGAATGGATGCACTTCTGAGAATAAATACTTGGGTAAATTGGATTCCCAAAGGTGGATGTCATCATTTTGGTTTAGGAATCATCCTTACTCCAGCAGTGGAGCTTCAGGAGGTAGGTTGGTGAAGCAGTGTCCTTTATTTGAAAATCACTGTCTGCTAATGCCAAATGGTCGATGTCCAGGTGAGGGGTTGACAGGGGTCTCACGTCCAGAGAGGTTTGGGAAGCCATATTTAGAAATAGAGGTATGAATTAGGCCTGTAATTGCTGCAGAAGTAAGGTTTGGAAGCTCTGGTTCAGTGAGAGGGTAATTACAGTTTGCAAAAGAGGGGTTTTGGGTATATAATTGAATTACTCTTCAATTTAAACAAATATTAATTAATTTTAATTAATTAATCTTTTAATTGGACTGATACGCTTTCAAATTAAAGAGTCGTTCTGGTTTTCCCAAGAATACCTAGAATTTGGTGGTATGGGCTGCAAACTGGTTTCAATGGTGAATGTAGAGGGTACGGTTGCTTTAGTTGTGCACTGGATGCTCGAATTGGGTGTCTGGAGCTTCTTCGGGTGGCAGAAGGTGGTCAATTTTGGTTGCAGAGGTTTAGGGTGTCGCAAAATGGCTTGA
Source organism: Pinus tabuliformis (assembly GCA_031772625.1). Classification (NCBI taxonomy): domain Eukaryota; kingdom Viridiplantae; phylum Streptophyta; class Pinopsida; order Pinales; family Pinaceae; genus Pinus; species Pinus tabuliformis. Next base: position 80,454,589 of record CM062820.1, on the reverse strand, counting down.
GCGGCATTCACAGTGAAAACGAGCGAAAAGGGTGAAATGGGGCTTCTCTGGCCTTTTAACCGGCAACGGTTACATTTTGGCGCGGAATTTACAAATGAACAGTGGACGGTTTTGGTCTTGGCGGGGAGGCAGTTTTTTGGGCCATCGCACCGCTTTTGGAGGGCAGGCGATATTTCCTTGTGAGCACGCGATCTAGCCTGGGGTTGCCATGTAGCAGAACAGTGCCTAGGCAAAACCGTGAATCTTGCATGCTCTCAGGTTGCTAACAGTCGGACGGTGAATGTGCGCGATATGGATGTGCACCGTCGGATCTGGGGGTGGGAGATCGAACGACAGTCGCATGGTTAAGATGCACGAAGGGAATCGGGACTGGGATTTGCGGGGCTCGGGGGTTTAATTACAAATAATTGTAATTAATTAATACATAAAGTCGGGATTAAATATAAGCGCGGGTTTATTAAAGTGGGACCAGGGGTTATTGTGGCGAGGTCTTTTAACTGCACCAAGGGTTGGTGGGTTAAAAGGGGTTTTATCGGGGAAATATGAAACGGGGAGTTAATTAAATTATGCGGGGGGATAAAAACTTAGGATAAGGGGGTTTTTATGGGTTTTGAAGGGAAATAGGAAAATTAAAAGGGGAGAAGTTCATTTTTTGCAATGGGGAATGGGTTTCACACTAGGAAAAGGGGTTTTGGGTAGGGAGATGATTTTTGGAAGGTAATTTTGTAGGGAAATGTGTGAAACGAAAGGGCAAGGGTCAAAATGAGGGGAAAAAGGGTATTTTATAAGGAATGAGGGGATAATGGGGAAATTAACAAGTAAGTATGTGAGGGTGAAATGAAATGAGGGGAAATTAGTCAAACAAGCTTATGAATACCTTTTCACTCTCATAAATGCTCCTGCACATGGAACATAAGATTAAGCATGATAAATATGCTTTTCACTGAGCAACCTTGTACATTTGCAACTTTTCTTCTACCTACCCTTTATTTATCCTAACATTTTTTTTTCACTTTATTGGGTGCATTTGAGCTTGTAGACCCTTCATTTCCTTTTCTTTTGACAAACAAACTATCTAATTCTAACCTTATAATTTCCAATGGCTCAGATTAAGCTTGTGAGCACATTTTTATTCTCTACCTAACCACTGATTTGCCAAGGTTAAATAGTTTGGCTAGATCTTTGTTCTCTATATATCAACATAAAATTTAAAACATGAATGAGTCAAGATTAAATTGTTTGACCATCATGGATTGTGGCATTTCTAACAAGCTGCACACAACCTTATTTTGCGTAGTAAAGTAAAAAGTAGTGGCATTTGAATTTGCACACTTTCATGATCTATTTTATTTATTTTTTTGGGGTTCATATTTTTCACTTTTTTGATATTTTTCTCTTTCTTTTTGTCCTTTGATTATTCTTTTAGGACATACCCTTTTTACATTTTTTTATTTTTTAATATGGAAAACATTTTGCAGAAAGCAAAAGTATGTACAATATTACAAGACTAACCATAGCCAATTCAAAATTATGAATCCTATTATTATAGGACGCTAACACCTAGTAGTGTTTTTATTTGAATGCTTATTCATGTTTATATATCAGCTACAATGAAATAGGTTGTGGGCATTAAATAATGATGTGAAAAACAAACTAAAACCAGAGGGGCTACAGGGACCCTATAAATTTTATACACCTTGGTGCTTCTTGTATCTGTTATTGTGCTGAGAGGTGCTCTATAGCTCAGTGTAGGGGAGATGTTGTAATGGAGCGTTAGATCTAATAGGTGTTAAATGTAAAATTAAATTAGGGGAAAAAATTAATGTTAGCTTCATTCACATTATATCCATTATGGGGGAGATGTTGTGAAGCATTATATCAAAAAATAATAATAAAAAATAATGTCACCTTAATTAAAAAAGTAATAAAAACTAAAAAGTAATAAAAATAATAAATCTACGCAATTCAATTTAGTTTGTTTTTTTTTTGAAGTTAGGCACTTTGCATTAAGTCAAATGAGGATTACATAAACCAAAACTTTTCTGCTACTGGTCTACCTAAAGGGAAACCAAACTAGTAACATAAGTTCAGAGTCCTAAGGTTGCTAGGACCTTGACTAGCTAGAGCATCTTGTAAATAGAAGCTTATAAAAACAGGTTGGCTGTGCCAGACCTTGATATACATTGACATGAGAAGAGAAAAAAGGCTGCTAGTGTTGCAATCGAAAAACCAGTGAGTCATAACAACTATTGGGCAAAATCTCCAGGCATCCGCGCTAGTTGGTCATTACTCTCATCCGAGAAGGAAACGTTGGCTGATCTCTTGGCTAGAATGGTCAGCTTGTAGTCTATACTGTCAATTTTTTCCTCTAGCTCTGCCAATCTGATAGAATTCTCTTGCCGAGTCCTCATGTACCTTTCTATGCCACCAACAATTTTCACATGATGTTTAACCTTGTGCCAATTTTGTACCATGATCGATGAAGTGATGGGAAACATGCAATGTGTCAAGTATAGTGGAAGCTGCAACCCCCTTTCGTGTGAGTTGACAACATATCAAAGTGGGGGGGGAGGTGGGACAGGACCCGCTCCTGGGCACCCTCCTTGGGGGAATTCAATTCAATTTGTTATATTGTAATTTTGTTTTAATTTAAACAATTATAGACCAACATATATCCATCTTAACTATGTTATGTATCTACCAAGCGTTGAGAAGGATCAAATCTTTCAAGATGCAAACCTCTTTTTGAGTATGAAACTTGAGGAAAGGTTTGCACCTCGAGAGATTTGATTCTTCTCGGCGCTTAGTACATTTGGAGTTAAGATGAATATATACTGGTTCTTAAATTCTCAAGAAAATAGGCTTTCTTTATTATCATGTTACAATTATATGATAACCATTAATTTTTCTTGATACTCCTTATAATATAACCATATTATTCAATATTCTTATATGATAATATTAATATATTACTTATACTATTGATTCTTTTAAAATTCCCTTGAAACCTTTATTTTTAGGTTTTCTTATCTATATCTCAGTGTTACTTGGGAGTGGGAGCGAAAACGGGTGCGGGAGTGACATTTTCAGAAGCTCCCGGTTTGGGAGTGAATCTCGGAGCATTTTTCATATAATATATATTTTTTATATTTTGATACATATATGTCAACAAAAACATGTAGAATGATGAATTAGATACAAAAAACATAAAAAACATAGATTGAACCATATAACAACAATCATCTAGAAGTTATAATCTTCATCAACCACGTCCACAAGTTAGTAACATAGTAACATACAACATATTGAGTTTCATGATTCATCAATCTTAAAGTTTCAAGCTTTCAAAAGTCAATATATAACATTTATCATCATTGATCAACAAAGTTGTACTTGTAAGCTAAGTGTAACCATTACAACAAATAATATTTAACATGAAATGAAATGTTATAAAATGAAATGAAATGAAACAACTTTCAACTTTCATGAAGCATCATATTCATAATTCATTACTAATGAGTTATAATTGCCAACTTCAAACTTAAATTGTCATATATTGTTTAAAAAAATATCATAATAAATATGAAAGAGTCAGTGGTTATAAAAACTACTAGAAACTAGAAAGACGAGTAAATCTATTATCTATTGCTTATGCTTGGGCCTCTTTCCACCACGAGAAATGTCTAATTTTTTAGTCTTGTTGGAAAATTAGGATCTTTGTCATTAATATCACCCTCTAAGCATTAATATCCAGAGGTATCTTTGTCATTACCTCTGTATCTGTATAGGGATCTTTGTCATTAATATCACCCTCTAAGCATTAACATAAGATAGAAAAAGCATAGCATGCCAAGTCAAGATTTTGTTTGAGTGATGCGTACGTTTTTAGGAGGGTCATGATAGAGGAGTTTGACAATCAATGTCACTAACATCAAGGTACATAGAGGGATTGGTTCTCTTGATTAAATATGAGTTCCATACCCTAATACATGACAAAATTCAATGGAAACATTGCAATCCCGAAATCCGGAAAAACTGATAAGTCTGCTAGATTTTGAATGAAATCTAAAATTCTACTTTCTCCATATGAAATCCAATGAGGTCGGAACCACTCTCAAACATCCTGAGTCATTTCATGGTAATGTTAAAAATTTAAGTAAAAAGATGAAAATGAAGATCAAGGAGAATGTCACTTTTACTTTAAGAATTTAACATTACCATGAATCACATATCAATACTAGGGCCATAGGCTTGATCATTAAGCTGCCCCACTCAAAACTTATTTTAACATTACCATGAATCACATATCAATACTAGGGCCATAGGCTTGATCATTAAGCTGCCCCACTCAAAACTTATTTGTTTCTTTGAAAAAAATTGCATTTGGAACATTATTGCAATTTTTTTTTGCAAAAAAGGCTAAATGCTCTCGAAAAGGTAGGGAGCGTTTTTTTTTAGGGAGAGCGCTCCTGCTTGGAGCGCGAATTGGGAGCGGGAGTGAGAGGGGGGAGGGGTGCTCCCTCGCAACCCTGCTATATCTCTTCCGATGATAGTATTATTTCTCCTATACTATTAAAATCATTATTATAATATTATTAATATAATACTATCATGGTATACTATTTTTTTTCAAAGAAACAAGTAATTTTTTTTTTTAAAGAAACATGTAGCGATTTTATATATTTCAAAACAGGAAACAGGCCAGGTCCCCTACATTCACATACTACGCTATTTCAAATTTTTCTAGAGTTGACTTAGAGAAGTATATATCGCTACCTTAGTTATTTACGACTATTCTTCTTACAACATTTAAAAATTAACACCTCCAAAAAACCTTGCAGAGTTTGACAAAACGACATGACATAACGTCTACATATAAAATGAAACTAACTACCGCTGTTGTCCAACTTCTCCGATAGATCTTCCTCCTAAGCCACGTGTTCGTTGTGACCAACTGTAATGTTCATTCTAGACCCACAATGCTCTTGTCCTTCCTCCTCAACTGCCTGAGATCCGGGTGGGGGCAATTCACCAAGCTTGAAGACTTCCTTTAGCACACCAACTGTCGCTACTTCAACCTTGACTTCCATGCTATCAACCTTGAAATTTAAGTTGAGCATTTTCGTGTTCAGGTGATCCACAGACTTCTGCAATAGCTCCAAATCCTTCCCAATTCCAGAGATGAGACAGTACCACCGTAAACTGGTCACGAACCAACTGTGCTACGTGCACCCTGATTTTTTCCACCATTGCCGCTATGTCTTCTGTGGACGATGTCCCCTACTCCTCCATGCTGTCCCTGCTTCCATTGATTATGGAGGAAGCCATATTTAGTGCTACCGTTCCTTTACGTGTATAACCCTCAAATTTAACTACTTCATCCAACTCCTTAAAATACTACTATGTTCCTTGTCTAATGAAGCGCACGTCCTTTCACATTGAATGGTATTCCCAAACTGCTGATCATTCTCGGCACGAACCTCCATCCCTGCAACCTCCAAATTGATTTTAGATTGTATTGTTAATGCTCAATGCAACTGAAGTGGTGTACTGATCTTTCGTTCCCTCGTTTCGACATTTAATATTATTCCTTTCATTTTCCACTTGGCCATCATCATGACGCTTAATCCTTTATGCCTCCATCTAGAATCATAATATCCCAGTTGCCTGCCTTGACTCCCAGGAGAGTCCTGCCAGATCTCGAAGCGAGTGATGGGAGATATTGGTCTGATAACTTTAATGCTCGAATTATTCCAATCATCACCCAAGGTCATATTTCGAGAGTCTTCAGTCATGGGACATGGCATATTTGGGGGTCCATTTGGTCTATTATCAAAATCCCTTGATCCAGGGCAATGCCTCTATTGGGTTGATAATCTACCCCCCGATTGTTCTCTCGTTTTACATGGAAAAAATTATAATTTGTGATGTTCTTTTTTCTAGTGTTCCTTATGGCATGGTTAGGATGGACTTTCAGGGTTGGAGGTAGATAGGTCATAGGTGTAGGTTTACTTCATTAGCGGGCCCAGGGGCTTTTGGAGATGTTTCATGGGGTTTGAGGAGTTTCTATGGGATCCAATGGCATTCACTTGGCATATTCCATCATCTGCACAACTTGCCTTTCGTTCCGTTGCATTCCGACAACTTTCGAAAAACAGGGTTATTATTGGGCCTAACTCAATTAATTACGCTTAAGGTGGCATTCCGAGAGGAATACTTGATGGAACACCTTAGTGTAATAGCTCGTTGGAACCGGAATGAGAAGATCTACTGGATGTGATAATTAGAAGTGATTTTCGGTAACCTGAGGAGGCATGGTGGCCAATTTACCATTTTCCCACATTAAAAAGAATATTTTAATTGAAATAAAAGAGGGAAATGTGCTCAATGATTATAATAATAATAAAATAGGAGTTTCTAGAGGGGTCCATCAGATTTATAAAAGAAGAGCGGGAGGCCATTAGGGGACATCTTGGATTGTCGATATTTTCTATTGGTGAGGTTTGGAGAACCTAGTTCCCAACTTCTCTTGGACCAGGACGGAAACCCTTGGGTATGTTGTTGAGTGTTGGACTAAAACCCAACTCTCCTTGAGGAGACTTCATCCAAGAGTTTCATAGAGCTTCAGGGATATTGGAGTGAGGATCATTCAGGTCCTCAATTGGTGCTTCATTGTCTTTCAATTGATTTAGTGGCAGTTGTTGTTGGAGGGAGAGTGCAACCGTTGTGGAGTTTTGAGAGTTCATGATCAACATAGCAGCAAAATATTTGGAGGTCCACTCAACTATCATCTTTCCTATTTTGTCTCAGATATTTCCAGTTGTACTCTGCATGCTATATTATAATAAATAAAGTTGAGTCATTCCTTGTGCTGCATTTTCTGATGTTATTTGAGTTTCTGGGTTTACTTTTGCAAATTGTCAATGTATTTGTCATGCTTGTATAATTTCTGGGTTCCTATTTACTAGTGCATTTTGGTGTAATTTCGTGGGTTTTTGGCGAAAATGTCGGCATAAAATTTTATAAAGAAAATTCTTAGAAAAACACTACAAAATTTCTAAAAGGGATATTACATAATCTTCTAATTTATTTAGAAGAGTCCCTATCCTCAGGAGAGTATGAGAAAGTTTGGAGTCTTTTTGATGCCTAATCTTGGCACACCTTTGAATAATGGTCATTGAATCTCCAACTATACTTATTTTCCACAGACCTTTGGATATAAAAATCTTTAATCCTTGCCAGAGAGATAAGGCTTCAGCTTGATTATTCGTAGCATTCCCTAATCCCCATGCATACCTTGTTTCTATTTTTCCGTCGGGGTTGAAAAGTACCCCTCCTGCTCCTACCTCCCCTAGATTGCCTTTTGATGCACCATTGAAAAAGGGTTGTGATTTGCCCAGGTTTCGTTGCCATTCATCAAATCTTTCCCTAGACAACCTAATACAAAAGGAAGGAATTTTATAGGACATGTAGCTAACAGCATGATCTGGCAGTTTGTTTATCTTGAGCCCCTCTTTTTCCTCTGCCTTGAGATTGACCAATTCAGATTCTTCAAATCCCTTAGCAGGGATCACCTCGAAAAGCAGTTGCATCCTTTTGTAACTATTGATTATGGGGAGATTCTACTATCTTTGAATATTTCTTGGTTTCAACATAACCATATCGACCAACATAAGTATTTGGGGATTGCCATCCAACATCTCATAATTAAAGAATCTTTGCTTCTATTGAAGGGATACTGGGATTGCCATTGGTATGTTGTGAATTTGAGCTAGCGGTTGCAGGGTGATTTTCCAAGTTTCCAACGTGAAGGGGCACTGGCAGAAGAGATGCTTGATATTTTCCTCCACCTTGCCATAGAGGACACAACGAGAAGGACCATGGATGTTCCTCTTTCTAAGGTTTTCTGTTGTTAGAATTTTCCCATGCACCATTTCCCAACATAATGTATTGACCTTTGGAAGCGCATCCTTGTTCCAGATCTTCTCCCAAATCCGTGAAGGAGGTGGGGAAGTGAGATTTTTTTTCTAATATATATAATTTTTTCTTATAATATTTTTTTAATATCCTTTTTTTATATAATTTTTTATTTTTGTTTTTTTTCCTTTTTCAATATATAATTTATTTATTTTAATTTTATTTCTTTTATGGCCAAGGGCCACTTGGCGAAAATGGAGAAACTCAAACTTGTGTAGTGAAACGCTTAAGTTGCGATGACAATAAGGTTGACGGAGGATTGATGGTCAAAGGCCAGATCAAACTAGTTCTCTAAAGCAGTTAAATGGCCAGAGAATCGAACAACTTCGATACCAATGTCACAAACAAAGTTCGTATATGCAGCAATAATCTTCAGAATACTTCAAAGACAAGAACATCCATTGTAGGGCAAGTGATTGTATACTAAATATTATATAAAAATAATTGATGAGATGATGTGAATCTTACAAATGAGGCCTGCTTATATACCTAGGCAAGTGCCTCTTCAATGAATGGTCATGCCTTTTCATTACTGATGACTATTTAGTTAGCCTTATTATGCTTATTATTGTTTACATTAATTTATTATTTTTATATGAATTATATTCATAACAGTGTTGTTGAATATTCCAACAATGCATTGGTACCTTTTAGTTTTTACTTTGGCACAGTCACTAGATGTTTGTTATGGCAATAGTTTAGTTCCAATTTCATGAGAGGGGTCTCGCATGAGGAACATTCAGTATTGGTTGCACAAGAAAAGTCTAGTGCGTTAAGTACTACTAAAAGCTACGCATGGAAATGCTCAAGCGTGACAAGGACTTGTGAAGATCTGATGGAGACTAAAACAATGTGGGTACATAGAACAACAAAATCCATAAAGCTTCATTATTGGGACCTATATTATTTTCCTTCTCGATAGTGCATTGTTAGTTTTTTCCATATCTATCAAATATTAAATTACCAACTATGATTTGGGCTTAAGATTCGTGAATTTATTACTACAATATGTCTATTGATATTATCTTTAGACTTTTACACATTGCCTCCTCTTTCTTGTTAAAGCAAAAGGCATTACCTAGAGGAAAATCTCTGGTCAATGTGAACTGATTACTGATATTGATCATTACTACAAGATTTAACCTTTTATTCTGGGTCATCCGAGAGGTCTCTATCATGATCCAGGGTGCAATAAAGTTTTTCCAATAGAAATTGTAACACCCCCATTAACTGCATAGGAATTTGTTGGGTTACCTACTACTGACCATGACTTTAACAGGATGATTCTTGTGTGGCAGCACAACACATATTTATACAACTAGCAATCATGCAAAGATCATCGGTACAGGAAAATGGATAGAAGTATGTAGGGCCTAATTAAGCCATTCATTCCATCTACTCTGCAAACAGAAGTCCCTGGTCCAGTTGGCTTGCTGGGGAGCATTTCAAAACATATATTTTAAAATGTAAATTTTTACAAGATGCAATTTTATAATTCAGTGAATTCCTTCGTATGATCCTTTTCTTTTCTTTGACATCATTCATGTAGCTGGTATAGAATGCCTCTTCAGATAATACTGCATAAACTCTCGTCCTGAACCGATACAATTATAATCAGGCATGCTATGTTGTGTTTACCTTTTTGTTGCTCAATGCATTTTCATAATTCAGTGGTTTCCTTTGTATGATCCTTTTCTTTTCTTTGACATCATTCATGTATCTGGTATAGAATCCCTCTTCAGATAACTACTGCGCAAATTCTCATCCTAAACCAATAACAATTATAATCAGGCATGCTATGCAGTGTTTACCTTTTCATTGCTCTCTCTGTCCTTCGTCCTACTCTTTTCTTCATCTCCTACCATGTGCATTGTAAAGCAACCACTGAGTTCTACTTCTCTTGATATAGGCTTCCAGACAATTAATGTGATGTGAAAAAATCTTATCTGAAAATGATCTATTGCGAAAGAAAACACGAGGACTCATTTGATTCAATATAAAGTTTAAAATATAGCATTAGTAAATGATAAAAATGCATGCCTTCAACTTTGTGTTTTACGATCCCTTTTAAGAATAAGAGTATAATAAATGGAAGCATCCTTCTAACAATGTCTCCTCTCTACGGTGCTACCTACGCTTTTATCAAATACTAGAGTAAAATTCCTCAGAAAATGCTATAAAATCTATTGATTTAAAGATTACAGCCAGCAGGACTTATTACCAGTTTATCCTATTTAATTTCAGAGTAAACAAATTCACGTGATCACTGTCAGTGCAAAAAACCAGAGTGGATTTTCAATCATATGTGGTAAGTAATTTCAGCTAGGAGACGAAATTTGATATTATGAGTACATGGCAACTAGTACAGGACGACTGTAAAGATCATCAATAATTGTAGGACAAATTTCCCTTAATCAGCTATTCTTGTAGACCATATTGTAAATGGCCTGGATGGTTGAAACTTGAGACATTAAAGCAGAATATCTCTATCGACTCCAAAGTTTTCAGTTGACTGTTGAAATATTGTATTCATTATCTCTCACTGAAATCAACTTCAGAGATCAGATACCTCACCTAGTATATTTGGGATAAGTTCGTCAAAATTTAATATACTGACTGATCGAGCATAAACTGAGCTTCACTTCTATATATTTGGCTGCTAAAAATTGCATACTTATGTTTGTCTGAGGGTTACAGTTTATTTGCTATATTTTATCACTGAATTAGTTTTTCCAATGACAGGATTTATATTATAAAGCACTAGCCTGCTAAACATAGCTTTTGGTTTTTGAAACTTCGGTGTTCTCTGAATATGGGATAAGTACTCTCAACTCTATAATTGAGGGATGGTCAGGGGCAATCAAACCAATCTTTCCAGGAACAAGTGTCTGAATCCAATACCTCTACCCTGAAGAAGATACCTCTCAAGCTCAAACTGCTGGACTGATAATGAGGCATTTTTGCAACACAATAACCATGAGTCCTCCAGCTCCAGATAACAAGCTAGATGAGTGAGTGAGCCTGGAACCTGAAATACATGAGGTGAGAAGATAATAAACTGAAGGCCCCTTGGATTCTACCTGTATGTTAAGAAGACATCACCCAATGCAGTAACAAGAGCTGGCAAGGGGCTGAACCCTTGAGACACCTCATCACACACTTGGGAAAGAATACTGCCCTAAGTGGCAACTTCAGTTAAACCAAGGTCGTCCTTGTCCTTGGGCATGGTATAAACTTCCCATGGAACCAAAGGAAGGCCCCTCTCTCCACCATACTTGACCACAAGTATGACTGCAGAATCTGCTCAAGCCGATGAAACTAATCCCTGCTAGGGAACCTGCATGAGACATAATACTATAATAGACATGAGAAGCCTGAAGAAGACATCAATCCCACATAGATACTAGTGACCCCACTGCAAAGGGGATACCCAGATGCCTCACAGTGACACTGGATCGAAGATATGTCTGGGCTGCTAGAATCCAATCCAGCGGTGAATCTATCCCAACCAACCAGAAATCTGTCTTGTGGTCAGTGACCAAAGCACCTGAATTAGAGGAAAATGTATCCAAGCATTCAAGGGCCCCTTCAAATGAATATTTGGATGCTTAAGCTATTTTGGAGAGATTGGGAGTGGAGCTTTGGCGGAGTGCTGCATAGGTATGATTCTCATCATATGTATTCAGTGCTTCACTAGAGACATCTGTTATCCTTGATCCTCGACCCTCAATGCAAGGTGGGTATCCATTGATTAGGAGGATAGATCGGTACACAAGCTTCACATTGTTTGGTTGGTTTGACTTTCTTATAAGCTAAGAGTTCTGCTTGGTAGTGATCTATCAAGGGATCCCATCCCAGGCTTAGTTGGCCAAGAGTGGGCTTTCTGATAGTCTCTGTCCTATTTGTTCTCGCTTGCAGACTGTGAAGCACATATTTTGGGTGTCAGTTTGCCAAACACTACCGGAGATATGTCAAGGATCAGTACACAGTTCTGCTTCAAGGTATGGTTCATTGGCATTCTGCATTATTTGGAGATTGCTGTTCTCTAATTTGTACTGCCTTCTCTGGGATATGCAAGTGTGTATGGATTTTGGCATGATTCATTCTATGGAAGAGTAGGTGTAAGTCTGTTTTTGAACAGGACGTTAGCTCTTTGTCTGCTTTTTGTTCTATATAGCAGGATGAGGTACACCATCCGCTCCTAGTTAAGGGTGCTCTGTTGATCAAAGATGCCCAGTCTTTAGATCCCATAGCTTATTTTGATGTCTTCTTAGTATTAGTAGCATTATGGAAGAGGTTATGATGCCCATTGTATTTACCCTTCCCACTTATTGCTCTGCTGTTTGTAAATATTTTTCTGTAAATATAAGGCACATTTTTCAAATAACAACAAAAGCAGTGTCCTGAAATTTTTTGTTGTACTTCAAATGTTTCAGTTTAAAGTTTTCATTCTGTTAATAATGTTATCAGTCTATCTACTAGCCACTTGGTTTTCTGCAGTCATTTTGATTACTACAGGGCTGAAAATTTGTGATGTTAAAAAAGGTTTCTTTGTTTCAATATTGAGAGAACTCTTTGTTAGCATGCATTTACTAAATAGAGATTATATTTAGAATCCCGAATCAAAGATATAGATTCTCCCTCCAATTCATCCCTCCTGGACAAAGGGCATGCACTAATAAATGACAAAATTTGCTAACAAAGCCCTTCATTCTATCTTATAAACAAGGGAAAAGTGGTGGTGATGGAATTCAATTTAAGGTGAATGATAGGCTCATATGGACATTTTGGCCAGGCATCTGGGTTTTCATTAAGTTATATTTACAGGCTTGCCTTTTGTATACTTGAAAGCAGATTTTTCAGCTGAGGGAATAATATGTGATTCTGCTCAGCTTTGGACATGTGGTCACTACCAACCTGTTGTACACGAATAGTCAGTGTTTTCATGAATTGAAGTTCTCTGTGCCATAAATATGTTTCTTTCCTTACAGAATACCAGCTTTTGTCAGACACAATTATATCTTTTGTCCAGGGAATCTTCTCTACCATTAGAGTAATTTTTGGTAAAATGATTTTAAGTTCTAGGCAGCTTCAATGAAGAGTTGTAAACTAAAGCCCAAAATGAGCTTTCCAGTTGTACAATTTTAAATTTGCCTGATTCAGAAATTTACTGTGTGATACTGTGAACCTTTGTTAATTTTTTAATATAAGGTGATACTTTCTATGGTACTGTCACAAGTAATCTTGACTTCTCTCGGCTCTGAGGCTGGTACATGAGAAATTGATATTTTTTGGTATTAAATAGTATTTTATTGCTGCATCAATCATTCCTTGGGAGAGTGAAAAGTAGGAGGGACTGCAGTATAAATCCTTATTTGTCTGATGCCATAGACTTCTTTGGCGTGCAAGGTTTCTGTGTGCATGCGCATATGATCCTTTTTCTTTGGCATAGGAGATGAATCTTTATTAGTTTTCAATTCTAAAGCATCCAGTGAAGATTGACAAAGGGTTATGCCTTCTTATCTGATGGGAAACTGATACTTACTGGTTGTACACATTTTTTGATGCTACGTCAATCTTTCCTTGGGTAAGTTAATAAAAGGAGGAAGCATAGTATATACTGCAAACCTTAAGTTGTCTGATGCTATATACTTATCTGGGTGTGTGGGGTGTTTGTGTTTGTGTGCATATGATCCTTCTTTTTTGGCACAGTACATTCAAATCTTTAGTAGTTCTCATTTCTAAAACTTCCAATAAAAATAGACAAAAAATAATTCCTCCTTATCTGATATCGTCTTTCCTCATGCGCCTTTTCATTATTAGGTACGCATAGATTTGGTATTATTTTATCCAGTTTTGTAAGATAATCACTTTAAGTCCACTGGTTCCCTTTTGGGACCTTGCAGATCAAGAACACGAATATTAAATGTTGGGGAAGAGCTGACACAGGAAGTTCTCCCATTAAACATGGGACAGAGCATATATGAACTACATGGCCTAAAAGCATTGAGGTGGTACGAAGTGAAGATTTCTTATCCAGCCACCGTATGTTTAGTGGGCTTCCTTCTCCCTGGGAATTTAACAAAAGTCCATATTTCTTTTTAAAGAGAGACGAGGATAAATAGAAATTTACATTGGTTTTGACTGTAGCAATTTTCTTTCAAGTTCCAACATGGTCATTTAGTCTTTCTATTGGACTTGGCAAAGACAGATACCGGCTAGCTTTTCTATTGCAATTGTAAAGGATAATTCTACTGAAGTGTCCAACTTGGGAAGAAGATTGTTGAACACAGAGAAGCTCATATTCAAGGCTGAAAATATTTTGACGGTAAATACAGACGCTCAGACATAGTTTTATAGGAAATGGTTTATATTTGGGGTTTACTTAGACGCTGAACGTTTTCTTGTTTTGTTTCTTTGCAGGATATTTCGGGACATGGTAGGATTTATGCTTTTGTCTCAGTACAACCTGCCGGTGTTGTTGCAAAATCCCATCTGAAGGAGCAAGAATTTGTTATATTTAACATAGGTAAGTGAAACTGGTTTTGTTGCTAGTGTTTTCCAGAAAAGTTTACTTTCTAATCTCCAATATTAAAGAAAATTTAGTAAATTCTTGCTCGCATTATATCATAGATAAATTTCGTGTGTTAGTTGCATTTATAAAGATAAAAAATTCTTTCAAAATTTTGAAATGGATACTAGCTTGCAAATATAGATGCATGAGACTGCCTATTCCTTTGGTTTTCAAGTTCATTCTCTTTATTGTTGTTTTGGGGAATTAATTTGAATGTTTTTTCAATATTGGATGCAGTTTGTGATGAACTAATATATGGAATACCGATTCATGCCTGGTGGGTAGGGTTTCTTGTGCTCTTTGTTATCATAATTTCTTGCTGTATACCAACTCTTCTACCTCCTGAGTTACTTCCAAGGAAAAGTAATGCGGACCCTATGAAAAGAGTCTCCTAAATTGTTCATATTTTGAAATGATTACAGTTTAATATTATATAACAATCTTTCACGATAACTGAAATATTATTAACTGTCCTGTTTTCGAAATGTTCTCACATTTCAGATAATTTTTGGTCACATACAAACATAGGGCGACTTTTCAATATAAATGCTTTATGAGGAACTTTTTGTTAATCCTTGAAGCAGCAGCAGTGATTTATCATTTAGTATATATGAATTGGAAAAAGTGGCATTAACTTGTTATTTTTTACCATATGCCGTTAAACTAATTTGCAGTCCAGTCATCACAGGCACAAAAAAAGTTTTTTTTTTATATCATTAATTCAACATTAGATCTTTGAGGGCCCTTCCCTGTTTTACTGGTATGCTATCTCCTTCCATCAAAACTTCATTTAGCATTCAGTGGTGTAGAATATGTAGAAAATAGTTTGTTGTTCGGCAACATATATCTGTCTCCATCTACAAGGACCATGAACGTTTTTGATCTTGGAAATGAGATGATCATGATTTTTGCTGGCTCTTATGTTGGTAAAGTTTGTATTTTGACCAATGTTATGAGAACCAGACCCGTCATTGAACCGGTAAACACCCCTGACCGGGAACCGGTCTGAACCGGACTGGAACCAGTAAAAAAAATGGATCAATGGCTGTCAACCAGAAACACAAAATATTCAAATTTTAAAGAAAACCACATATATTCATGTGCATCCATCTGAATCCAAACCATTTATACACAAATAAGAAAAAGTTCTCATTTATAGAGCATGTAAGGGTGCACATAACCAAAATAACACCGAGTGCAATCCATTTTTGAACCAAAAATACATCAAAAAACAAGACCTAGATGGCCTC
Organism: Pinus tabuliformis; assembly: GCA_031772625.1. Taxonomy (NCBI): domain Eukaryota; kingdom Viridiplantae; phylum Streptophyta; class Pinopsida; order Pinales; family Pinaceae; genus Pinus; species Pinus tabuliformis. The sequence continues at coordinate 80,438,788 of CM062820.1, read as the reverse complement.
TAGCATCCAAAGAAAATGATGTTACAACAAATACCTACATATCATCAAAATCTTTGCTTATATTGGGATCTTCGTCATCAATATCGCCCTATAAGCATTAAAATAAGATTAAAAAAGCTTAGCATGTCAATTCAATATTTTGTTCGAGTGATGGGTATTTTTTTAGTAGGATCATGATAGAGGAGTTCAATAATCAATGCCACTAACATCAAGGTACATAGAGGGATTGGTGCTCTTGATTAAATTCTAGTTCGATACCCTCATACATGATAAAATCCAATGGAAACATTACAATCCCCCAAATCTTGAAATTCTGAAAAATTATTAGTCTGCTGGATTTTGAATGAGATCTAAAATTCTACTTTCTTCATATGAAATCCAATGAGGGCAGAACTATTCTCAAACATCCAAAGCCATTTCACAGTAATGTTAAAAATTTAAGTAAAAGTCCTTTTACTTTAAGAATTTAACATTATCATGAATTGCATAGCAATAGCAGGGCTCTTGATTAAATACTAGTTCAATACCCTCATAGATGATAAAATCCAATGGAAACATTACAATCCCCCCAATCTTAAAATTCTGAAAATTTATTAGTGTACTAGATTTTGAGTGAGATCTAAAATTCTACTTTCTTCATATGAAATCCAATGAGGTTGGAACCACTCTCAAACATCTATAGTCATTTCATGGTAATGTTAAAAATTTAAGTAAAAGTCCTTTTACTTTAAGAATTTAACATTATCATGAATTGCATAGCAACAATAGGGCCATAGGCTTTAATATTGGGCACCTATTCTAGGCTAGTGCCCAACTAAGACAAAAATTAAAAGAAAAAAAAAAGTAAAACAAAGCCCACTTGTTGTGTTCTATGTGGCCTTACCATACCAAACCACCAAAAATGGTTCAAGTCACTGGTCTGAACCGGTTTTTGGCTCGAAACAGTTGGACAGACCGGTTTAATCTGGTCTTGATAACATTGATATTGACAAAATCTTTTATAGCAAATTCTATATTGCCCTAGGAGGAATTGGGTATATCTCAGTAAGTTGCTATACAATGGCGTTTGATGATTTTATTGTATTTGTGATCTGTGGAAACAGTGTGCTTTGAACACAGTGTACAGGTTTGGTTCTCCTTTGCTCTCTCTAATGCCAAATCAATTTATAATTTCAACAACTAACGTCATTTACCAATGTTTTTCCGTTTTGCTAATATGTTGTTTGATTGGAGATGAAACTCATATGTGGACAGTCATCAACTTTCACCTACCTTTTTTCATGAATTTTATCTCACATGCTTTATTGTTATCATTGAATCATCACTCACTGTGTTTGTAATATCACATTGTAATGAAAGACTATTTAGTATGCTACTATGAATTACCTTGCATAGATTTGAGAGTTCAACTAATATGGTCATGGAAGGGTGGAAGGGTTTAATATGTTGGAATTCAAAAGGAAAAGGCTTGTATTCAGTGAAAGAAGGTATGTAATGTTCCTTATGGCATGGTTAGGATGCACTTTCAGAGTAGGGGGTAGACAAGTCACAGGTGCAGGTTGGCGTCATTAGCGGGCCCAGGGGCTTTTGGAGGAGTTTTTATGAGGTCTGATGGCATTTGCTTGGTATATTCCATCATCTGTACAGTTAGACTTTTTTGTTCCATTGCCTTTTGACAACTTTCAAAAAACAAGGTTATTAATGGGCCTGACTCAATTAGTTACGCTTAAGGTGGTATTTCGGGGGAGGGGGGGTGAGAGGGGATACTTGACAGAACACCTTAGTGTAATAGCTCGTTGGAACTGGAATGAGAAGATATACAAGATGGGATGGTTAGAAGGGATTTGTAGTGGCCTGAGGAGGCATAGTGGCCAATTTACCATTTTCCCACATTAAAAAGATATTTTAATTGAGGGAAATGTGCTCAATGATTATAATAATAATAAAATAGGAGCTTCTAGAGGGGTCCATCAGATCTATAAAATAGGAGGCGGGGCCATTAGAGGACATCTTGGATTTGTGTTTTCTTCTTGTGGAGAGGTTTGAGAACCCGGTTCTCTACTTCATTTGTAGCCCCAGTGTGGAAACCCTCAGGTGATTCAGTGAGATTGGGCGAGAACCCATCTCCCCTTGGTGAATTCATCTAAAATTCACAGGAGAGCTTAACAGCGCAGTTTGTGTCAGTGTGGTGGAGGGCCTGTGCAACATTGGAGCAAATTATCTTGGAGGCCAGCTTCTCATCTCAGCTATTTTGGTTGTATATGCATGTAACCCCAGTTTATCTATGGTAATAAAAGTTAAGATAATTTTCTGCTTGTCATGTTGTTGTGTTGCATTTGGATCATTATAGTGGTATTTTAGCTGGTTTTACTGCTAGCCTGACGGTTTGATTGTCAAAATTCTCAGATTAGATTGTTGTAGGGAAAATTTTCTGAAGCAAGGTGCTGAAGGAGTTATATTTGCTAAAGCATTTTGAAATGCCTTAGAGCCACAATTGTCTGCTAATTGCCAAGTTCGGATTTGTATTGCACAAAATTCTTTCCTAGTGATTAGACCGAGGTCCCTTTATCACAGGATCAATTTCCCTTTTATTTGCCAGGCCAAATTGCTCTATCTTTGAAGATGACGAATTATTGGAGAGAAATCACGGAGGTTTAGAAAAGCCAAATTGTACCTAATTCCTAAGGCAATCTTTGCCGAAGCTGGCAAAGAGACAGGAGTCATGGATGGATTGCGATTTGGTATTTTGGCATGATCTGAGATACAGTGTGTGATCCAGATAGCCAGACCGATGCTTATAGACAGAGAAGTCGTGTAGAAATCAATTTGACATATATCCGCATGCAATCTCGTGCACTCTTGAATAATATGTTTGAGTATGCTTATGAGAAAATAGATGATCAAGAAGATTGTGTGTGCTGAAGAGATTCATGATGGCTTGATAAACTCTGAGCTGACATTCAAACTTCAGGTGCCGATCAAAATCGAAGCATCTTTGTTGGTTTGATTAAATTCTGCTAGGTAAAGGAAAAAAAATCAAGTTGGCAGTCCAAGGTTGTGCATACCATCGTCCCACAATGGGAAGACGTTAGATATAGGATGAGTTACATTGCAGCATAGTCGATCAGTCAACATATATACGTGCACCAGATCAAAGTGGGCAATAAAATGGTGTTAATCGACCCTGTATTGATTGAATTCGATAATTGAATTGATTTAAAGATAATTGGTGGTGGTTACCGCCACAGTGGGGGGTGGGGCGAGGGAATTCTAACGAGGCATCATTTAAGTAGAGAATGACATGGCGGATCCCGAGCCACTGAAATCACAAGAACGATGAGACGGCGGTGCATGGGACAACTAATTTGTGCCACCATGGATGATTTGACGCGACGGAGATCCTGACTAGGCCGAATACATATTCTGACAAAGTTTCATGACAAATGAGAAAGGTGAAATTCGTCGGCCATTGGGATTGATTGAATATACAAGCTGAGTTGGACTGTTGACGATGATGCATTGACAAAAAGGGGGTCATCCACTGGATCATGCTACTGGTCGAATTCTGTAATTGTGGGTGACTGCTTTGTCAAAAGACCGGACCACACAAGAAAGAGCCGCAAAGATTCACTAACCGAGGGTCGAGTCCTTCTCATCAAAATTAAATAACCGATCCATCGCATCAAGCCGAATTGTCTATCTTTGTTGAGGCAGAGCGCAATGCCAGTACATTGGAGCAAGTTTGAATTGTGTAGGAATTTTATCAGAGTGTAAGTGTATAGACAGTGGTGCCTATAGTGTGTAGCTGTGCGTTTTGGTTGATCAATGGATCCCTATGCGAGCGAGTTGAATTTTCATGGTAGAATCGACATACAATTGGAGCGTAGAAAATCAGTGACAAAGGAGTTTATTGGCTGAACTGATCGTTGTGCCAGAGTGTTGGAAGTTTGACAATGAATTATGTAATTTTGGGTAAAATGTAACTAGTTAGTTCTATACCGAAATAGCAGTTATGTAACGGAGGAGGCTGGTATAAACCTAGTGAATGCTCGAGAAATGTAATCGTGGAGAATCATTGTTGGATTAATAGAGATTCCAATCCCTTGCCCCGTGGATGTTTCCTTGACACCCTGTCAAGGTTTTACCACGTAAATCTTGTGTGTCTATTTGTGTGTTTGGTTTCAGTTTTTCAATCAGTTATGTTCTTTTCTTGGTTAATGTATAACTGAATATTTATTTTCTTTCCTAATTTCCCCTATCCGAACAACAATTGGTATCAGAGCGATTAGTTGAATCGGGGCTTGTGAGAGATCAGAAATTTGCTGCGTGGAGAGCAGAAGCTTTGCGTGTGGAGTTCTTTGCTGCGTGAAGGAGCCTGTCTCTGTGTGAAGGGCGTGTGGAGTTCTTTGTTGCGTGAAGGCTGGCAGAGCCTGTCTCTGTGTGAAGGCAAGCGCTAAACCAATGTACTCTGCGTGAAGAGCTGTTTTGCGTGCAAGGGACGCTGCCTGCGTGGAAGGGCTATAGAACCAGGCAGAGCCTGCGTGAAAGTTTTGCCTGCGGTGCTGCCTGCGTGGAAGATTTCTCTGTGTGAAGAGGCCAACGTACTCTGCGTGAAGAGCTGTTTTGCGTGCAAGGGATGCTGCCTGAATTGTGGCTGCAACCTGCGTGCTGGCCGGTGGAGTTGAAACCGAAGACTGCTTGCTGGCCGGTGGTGTTGTTGCTGGCGTGAGGAGCGTTGAGGGTGGCTGCGTGTCTGCAAAAGGTGCGTGAAGGGCGGTGTGGAGTCTGCAAGAGGAAGCTGCGTGGCTGAGGGTGGCCGCTGCTCTATGCGTGTGAATGGAGGCTACTGCTCCATCTGAGTAGATCTTTGTGTGAGTTTGTCTGCAAAACCCGTCGAAGAACTGCACCTGGTGAAGGGCAACACTGCTGCGGCCATAAACCTGCGTTCTGCATGGAAGAGAACCAGAGCTGAGCGTGTGTGGGGTCTGCGCTGCCAAACCAGAATCCATCAAGGCAACACTGCTGCGGTCTGAGTGCTGCCAGAGCAGAGCTTGCATGCTGCCAGAGGCCTGGCTTGCTTGTCGCCAGAGGAATTCTTCAGATCAGCAGATATGGATCCGGGTAATCTTTCTTAAATTTGAGTGAAATTTTTTCAGAAATTTGAATTTGGAGGGAAGAAAATCAAAGAAATCCAAGAAATTTCTTTTTCCAGAAATTTGTGAAAGACAGAGGGGTAAAAATCAAAGGGTTTTTTCATTAATTTGAAAGTAAAGTCTGTTGAAGGGTTTAAGAAACTTCTTTTTCCAGAAATTTGTGAAAGACAGAGGGGTAAAAATCAAAGGGTTTTTTCATTAATTTGAAAGTAAAGTCTGTTGAAGGGTTGTTGTTTTTAAAAAAAAAGGGAATTATTTTTTGAGTACAAAGAGTTTGTTTGAAAAAAAATAAACCCTAGTTGAAAGACTAAAGATTGAAACCCTAGACTGAAAGAGTGAAACCCTAGGAGGAAAAATAGAAAAATGGCCAAGATGTCGAATGCAAAATTCGAGGTGGAGAAATTCACTGGAAAGAGCAATTTTGCTCTTTGGAAACTGAATGTTAGGGATCTACTTGTGCAACAAGGGTTGCACAAGGCATTGGATGGGGCAACTAAGAAATCTGCAACCATGACTACTTCAGACTGGGAGGACTTGGATGCTCGAGCTCTCAGTACCATCCGGTTATGCCTGGCGGATGAAGTTCTCTTCAATATTGTTGAAGAGACTACAGCTTCAGGATTGTGGGGAAAACTGGAAAAACTCTATATGACAAAGTCATTAACCAACAGAATTTATCTGAAAAGACAGTTATACAGTCTTCGAATGAAAGAAGGTTCAAACGTTGCAGAACATTTGAATGTTTTTAATACACTTATATGTCAATTAACAGATATGGAAGTTAAAATTCAGGAAGAAGATAAAGCCATAACCTTGCTGTGTTCTCTGCCCGAATCATGGGATCACTTTGTAACTTCAATCAGCTTGAGCACTGCTAATTCTTTGAAGTTTGAATCAGTCGTGGGAGCTCTCTTGTCTGAAGAAGTACGAAGGAAATCCAGTACTGAAACAGCTGCATCAAAAGCCATGGTAGCTAGAGGACGCTCAAAGGAAAGAGGAGAAAAACCAAGGGGGTCTTCCAGATCGAAATCGAAGGGAAAGAAGTGTAAGGCAAAATGTTGGCACTGCAATAAAATTGGACACTTGAAGAAAGACTGTTGGAAACGAAAGGAATCTGATAACCCGAAGAAGGAAGCAAATCAGGTCGATTTAGGTATGATAGACGAAGTTTTATTTGCTGAAGAATTATGTATGATAGATGAAACTTCACTTGAATGTAATGTCTCTCAGGGTTTAGATAGCTGGCTGTTAGACTCTGGTGCTTCTCATCACATGTGCCCACATAGAAATTGGTTTACTTCGTATGAAAATGTAAACAGTAGTTCTGTGTTTATGGGTAATAATGTGTCATGTCAAACTGTTGGGATGGGAAATATCAGGATTAAGATGTATGATAACACAATTAGAACATTAACTAGTGTTAGACATGTACCTGATTTGAAGAAAAATTTGATTTCTTTGGGAGTGTTGGATTCAGATGGTTATAAGTTTACAGGTCAGGATGGCATCTTGAAAGTCTCTAAAGGAGCCCTAGTGGTTATGAAAGCAGAAAAGGTCAGAAATCTTTACAGGTTAAAAGGAAGTACTCAGGTCAGTGAAGTAGCGGTTGCGTCAGAAAAGGAAGAAGTAGGTACTCGTCTATGGCATCAGCGATTGGGTCATATGAGCAAGAAAGGTCTTCAGATACTGATGAAACGTAAATCTCTTCCCGATCTGAAATCCTTGAAGTTAGATTTCTGTAAACATTGTGTGTATGGAAAACAGTGTAAACAGAGATTTAAAGTTGGAAATCATAATAGTAAAGATGTTTTAGACTATATTCATTCTGATTTGTGGGGACCATCCCCTGTTGTGTCATATGGAGGTGCTCTATATTTTTTAACATTTATTGATGATTTCTCCCGTAAAGTTTGGGTCTTTATGCTAAAAAAGAAAGCTGATGTATTCAATGTCTTTAAACAATTTAAAGCAATGGTAGAGAAAAGAACAGGCAAATCTATTAAATGTTTAAGAACTGACAATGGTGGTGAGTTCACTTCAATTGAATTTGAACAATACTGTAAGGATGAGGGAATTATTAGACACAAAACTGCTGTTTATACTCAGCAAAATGGTGTTGCTGAGCGTATGAATCGGACTCTTATGGAAAGAGCCAGAAGCATGATCAGCAATGCTAACTTGCAAAAGGAGTTGTGGGCAGAAGCAGTATCTACTGCTTGTTATTTAGTTAATAGATCACCTTCAGTAGCAATTAATTGTAAAATTCCTGAAGAAGTTTGGACAGGTCAGTCTTGTGATTATTCACATTTGAGGATATTTGGCTGTGATGCTTATTCTCTTATTCCTAAAAATCAGTGTTCAAAATTAGATCCAAAATCAAAGTGTTATGTCTTTGTTGGGTATGACTATGTAGTGAAAGGATACAGGTTGTGGGATCCTACATTGCGGAAGATAGTCATTAGTCGAGATGTAACATTTGATGAATCTTCTCTTTTAAAATCAAATGTTGAAAGAATTGAACAGGAACAGGTATCGCCAAATCAACGAGTTCAGTTGGAGGCTAGACCTTTCGGTGACAGTCAAAAGGAAGGAGAGACTTCTGGAGAAAAAGGTGTTGAAGACACAAAGGAAGCTGTTGAAGCTTCTGAACCAGTTCAAGTTTCTGAACCAGTTCAGCAACCAGTCGCTCTAAGAAGGTCTACAAGGGAAAGAAAAACTCCCAAAAGGTATGAAGATTCTGCTTCATCTTTTGCTTTGATTACTGAAGATGGGGAACCTTCTTGTTATCAGGAAGCAGTAGATACAGATAGCGAAAAATGGAAAACGACTATGGAAGAAGAAATGGATTCCTTAGCCAAAAACAATACCTGGGATCTTGTAGAGCTTCCTGAAGGGAGAAGTGTTGTTGGATGCAAGTGGGTCTTCAAACTGAAACGGAAAGTTGATGGAAGTATTGAAAGGTATAAGGCGAGACTGGTAGCAAAAGGGTATTCTTAGGTTGAAGGTATAGACTTTCATGAGATTTTTTCTCCAGTTGTAAAACTTGTTTCTATTCGTACTGTGTTGGTACTAACTAAGTTAGTTAATCTTGAGTTAGAACAGTTAGATGTTAAAACAGCTTTTCTACATGGTGATTTGAATGAAGAGATATATATGGAACAACCAAAAGGTTTTGTACAAGGTCGCAACAGCAGATTAGTTTGCAAGCTCAGGAAATCATTGTATGGTCTGAAGCAGTCTCCCAGACAATGGTACAAGAAGTTTGATTCCTTCATGGTGAGCCAGAACTTTATAAGAAGTGAGTATGATCATTGTGTATACTTCAAAAGTTTCAATGGCATATTCATTATCTTAGCTTTGTATGTTGACGATATGCTTATTGCAAGCAAAAGCATGGAAGAGATCAACAGGTTAAAGGCTCAACTCTCTAGGACGTTTGATATGAAGGATCTTGGAGCAGCAAAACATATCTTGGGCATGGAGATACACAGAGACAGGAAAAATGGTAAGCTTTGGTTATCACAACAAAAGTATGTGGAGAAAGTACTTGAAAAGTTCTCTATGAACAATGTGAAACCTGTTAAGGTTCCACTAGCTTCCCATTTTAAGCTTTCTTCGGTTTTGAGTCCTAGAGCTGATGAAGAAAAACAGTATATGTCTCATGTACCATATGCAAATGCTGTAGGCAACTTAATGTATGCGATTGTATCTACAAGACCTGACATTTCACATGCAGTTGGAGTTGTCAGCAGGTTAATGGCAAATCCAGGGAAAGAACATTGGCAAGTAGTGAAATGGGTGCTTCGATATCTAAGAGGCACAAGTGACCAGTGCATCGTCTTTAATGGTAGTGAAGGATCAGTCTGCGGATATGTAGATGCTGACTATGCAGGTGATTTGGACAAAAGAAGATCTAGTACAGGTTATGTCTTTACTCTTGCAAGTGGAGCAATTAGTTGGATGTCAAAGCTTCAAGAAACAGTTGCGTTGTCCACTACCGAAGCTGAATATATAGTTGCATCAGATGCCAGTAAAGAAGCAATCTGGTTAAAGGGTCTGCTCGATGAGATTGGAAGGACGCAGGAGAAAGTGAATGTACTTTGTGATAGTCAAAGTGCTATTCACTTGGCTACAAATCCTGCTTGTCATAGCAAAACCAAGCACATTGATGTAAGGTATCATTTTCTGAGACGTGGTCGATGGCGGAAAAGTAGCTCTTCAAAAGGTCCATACGCGAGAGAATTGTGCAGACATATTCACAAAGCCAGTTACAGTAGAGAAGCTGCGATGGTGTTTAGCTTCTCTTGGCTTGCAGAAAAGATGATGAATGGGCATGGGCAAGGGATTAGGAAAATTGTTGTCAAGGTGGAGTTTGTTGGAAGTTTGACAACGAATTATGTAATTTTGGGTAAAATGTAACTAGTTAGTTCTATACCGAAATAGCAGTTATGTAACGGAGGAGGCTGGTATAAAACTAGTGAATGCCCGAGAAATGTAATCGTGGAGAATCATTGTTGAATTAATAGAGATTCCAATCCCTTGCCCCGTGGATGTTTCCTTGACACCCTGTCAAGGTTTTACCACGTAAATCTTGTGTGTCTATTTGTGTGTTTGGTTTCAGTTTCCAGTTAGTTATGAATCTTTCTTGGTCAATGTATAACTGAATGTGTGTATATTCTTTCCTCATTATTTCCCCTATTCGAACAACACTGAGAAGTTCTAGAGTGACAGCGTGTGGTTATGTATTGGAGCCTGTGCGTATGAGGATATGTTTGGGGGCCATGAGTCATCTTTGTTGGCTGTGTGATGAGTTGGTTATAAAATGTGTGCATGGTTGCAATACGCACTAGTTGGAAGAACGGATAATATTGTATGCTCAGGGTGTGTGACTAATTCAAAGTCAGGAATGTGTGTGCTATGGATGTTGATGCGTTGGCTTGATATAGTTCAGAACAGAGGGGCAGAGGACATGTATCTTATGCAAATAGTGATCGTCAAAAATTATGTATGCGTTAGTGCTTGGGCAAAACGTGCAATTAATGCCAAAATATAAGGATGTTGTGCAAATGACAACATAATTTGCCCTATTTGTATGCCGAGTTTTGTTAAGATATTGACACCTTGTGTAGCTAAAGCCATGAGTAGTGAAGGTATTTCGATTATATTGTAGCTATTGTAAGGTTTGTCAAAAATTTTGATTGAGTTGCCATATCTCCCTTGAGTCAGGATTAATGTTGAGTGCATAAGGGTTGTTGAGCAGACTGTTGCCTATGTAGTCAGAATTGACAGTGAGTTGCATATTGCTAAATCTTTGCCATTATAAGCCTTTATTACATTTGTGAGGTGTATGCTAGATAAGGCTGTGAGCCTTGTTAAGACATAATTTTCCATGTATACTTATTGCCATGTATGAGTTGTCATTGTACATACAATCACAAGCATTGAATGTGAAAGTTGTTGCTAGGATTTGTTGAGTAGAACTATTGTGACTAGGTTGAGTTGCAAGGAGGTTATCACAAGAAGTTGAATGTTTTTTAGTCAGTTGGTTATTGTGTACCATCAGTCAAGGTCTATGCATTGAGTCAGCTAGTCATTGTTGTGTACCTCTTGTCCTTGACATTATTAAGCTAAACATGGATCAAACCTTCACAAACTCCCTTAATAAACTAGCAACAACAATCAACAGATCGCTTTCCAGGGGGATACTTTTTATACTACAGCAGGAACAACCACAAAAGAACATGAATTGGGGCCCAAAATTTATGCACTTGGAATAGATTTGAGATGCATGGGGGTTACAACAAAATCGCTTCTCAAACTAGAAGAACTTGCTTCACTCCTCTCCAAGGTGCATGAGTCAGATGGGAAGAACTTGATTTGGGCTCTAAAACCAACCATGCTTGCCTTAGTACAACACAAGTATCTAGAGCACCCTTGTGTAGGAGTCAAACTTCTAGTTGTCTCTTCTCTTGGTAGTATCATGATGCTGACCACACCTATACCTCCTTACAGTGATGACATTATGAGGAGAATCTTCAAGCTGATAGTGGAGACCTTTCAGGATTTGGATAATAGTGAGGGTCCTACCTTTGGGAAGAGGTTAGAGATTCTAGAAGTCATGGCCTTGGTTAGATCATATGACCTCATGTTTGAGCTGGAGTGTGACGACTTGATCCTGCAGACGTTCCAATGCTTCATTAGCATTAGGAAACATCATCTTGACACAGTCTTAACACACATTTAGTCCATTTTGTCCTCATGTATGGGAGGCCATGATGTCTTCTGCAGGAGGTTGTAGTCTGGATTGTTGGCCATTTGGAGGAGAGAACATTTGGTTTCACTTGTTGCTTATGAACTAGCCGACTGGTTGAGCAGAACATTGGTCTGTTCAAGAGACAATTGACCCAAGAGGAGTTGCGGAGGATTGGTGGTGACCAACCATGCAGCAAGAATGAGCTGAGGAGCATGACCACTCATGCTTGAGAGATGCAAAGGAGATGGCAAAGGTAGAGCAGGACAATATTCCTTCTGTCTTTCAGGATGAGGGCTCTTCTTTGGATGAGACCATGGGGTCATACGAGGATGCCTTTGGGGAGCATAAGCAGTCATGTGGAGTTGTTGACAACAGGGCAGATTTATATTCTGGTGTGTATGGTGAGCAATCAGTGGACACTATGGGAGATATTTAGGATAATGAGTCACCAGTGATGATTCAACATGAGCAGCATATGGTGGAGCATGAGTCATCTGAGGAGGATGATATGCACAGTATGCATGATCAACCTTTTGGGGAGAGCCATAGGGAGGTTCATATTGAGCCCGTGATGGAGGAGGATGAGCAGCCACCCTTGGCGTCAACCATTGATGAGGAGCAGACAAATGTACAGACAGCTAACAGGGTGGTAGTATTTGCAAACATTTGTCCTTAGGAGGTGTTGGAGGATAACATGATAGCTTTGCAGGAGGTTAGTCGACTGGAGGAGCATGGAGTTTTTGGACAGATGAGAGATGATCTTCTGGAGATGGTGGTGCATCCATATTTGGGCCTACTCGTTGATGAGGTGTCAATAGGTGCAGTGGCAACCAACAGAGTTACGATGTTTCTAGGCAACAACCCTCTCTAGGAGTACATAGACAGGGGTTGCAACACAACTTGCACACTTTTGCCCATTATAGGGAGAGGGGCAGGATTTTTGGACAGACGAGAGATGATCTTTCGGAGATGGTGGTGCATCCGTATTTGGGCCTACTCGTTGATGAGGTGTCAAATAGGTGCAGTGGCAACCAACAGAGCTACGATGTTTCTAGGCAACAACCCTCTCTAGGAGTACATAGACAGGGCTTGCAACACAACTTGCACACTTTTGCCCATTATAGGGAGAGAGGCAGGATTTCTTGGACAAATTTTGTTGGTTGACCAGGGAAAGCATCAGGAGTTGAGCATGGACCCGTATCAGCCTAGTAGACTTTTCCTTGGATAGGTGTCCATACATTAGATTGGCAGGAGATTATGAGTTGGTATCCTATTGATGGTACAATATTCTTAGTCAGGGGCATAGTGGAGTGGAAACCCTCAAACATGATAGATATTACATGCTCTAGTTGGCAATGGGATAGAGGTCGACAACTCTTCAGCGTTCCACCCCAGCATCAAGAGAATGGGATTAGCATTGGATTGAGTCAGGGGTTAGAATGGAGAGAGGTGATGAGTTGGTATTCAGTTGAGGGAGCAACAACTATAGCTGGAGACATAGCACAACTAGAGCCATGGGATAGGGTAGTTGATGAGTGGCCATGGTGGCATTGGGATCCAAGAGGATCTGTTGATGGTAGGACGAGTCAAATTTTAGTCTGAGATTCGTGCATTGAGGGATTTCTTCTTGGTTGGGTGGCATGGAGGTATGGTATCACCCTGTGGTTTGTATGGAATCCAAGTATTGATTCTCAGTTGCATGGAACTGCAAAATTGGTCGACAGATATGGGTTGCTTGAGGGCAAGCAATCTTGGCGCAGGAGGATTTGTGATATTCCTTTTTCTGGTGTTCCTTATGGGATGGTTAGGATGGAATTTCAGAGTTGGGGGCAAATAGGTCACATGTGCAGGTTAGTGTCATCAGCGGGCCCAAGGGCTTTTGGAGGAGTTATTATGAGGTCCGATGGCATTTGCTTGGTATATTCCATCATCCGCACAGTTTGCCTTTTGTTCCGTTCTATTCTGACAACTTTCAAAAAACAGGGTTATTAATGGTCTTGACTCAATTAATTACGCTTAAGGTGGCATTTCGGGGGGAATACTTGACAGAACACCTTAGTGTAATAGCTCGTTGGAACCAAAATGAGAAGACCTACATGATGGGATGGTTAGAAGGGAGTTTCAGTGGCTTGAGGAGGCATGGTGGCCAATTTACCATTCCCACATTAAAAAGATATTTTAATTGAGGGAAATGTGCTTAATGATTAAATAATAATAAAATAGGAGCTTCTAGAGGGGTCCATCAGATCTATAAAATAGGAGGAGGGAGGCCATTAGAGGATATCTTGGATTTGTGTTTTCTTCTTGTGGAGAGGTTTGAGAACCTGGTTCTCTACTTCATTTGTAGCCCCAAGACGGAAACCCTCGGATGATTCAGTGAGATTGGGTGAGTATCCATCTCCCCTTGGTGAATTCATCTAAAATTCATAGGAGAGATTAATAGTGCAGTTCATGTCAGTTTGGTGGAGGGCCTGTGCATCATTGGAGCAAATTATGTTGGAGGTCAGCTTCGAATCTCAGCTATTTTGGTTGTATATGCATGTAACCCCAATTTATCTATTATAAAAAAAGCTAAGATTATTTTTTGCTTGTCATGTTGTGGTGTTGCCAAACTCTATTGTTTTATTTTACATGGCAATCTTCTATTTATGAATGGAAATTTTATCTAAAGTATTTTTGAGTTAAAATTTAAAAAAAAACCCCAATTTTTTGTTGTTAGAATATTATAAGGTACTCGTTGTGTTTAGAGGAGAAATATCTACAGAGGTTTGAGAAATTATGGTTATTAGTTCCTTGGGCAAAATTTGATTTCTTATGGCTGGCCAACAAAGATAAGATCCTATTTGAAATGACTTTAAGAAAGAGTGGTGTTATTGGCCCCTCTAGATGTAGGGGATGTTTAAAACTTAAAAGGGAGGACGTGGATCATATTCTTCTTAACTATGATTATGCAAAGTAAGTATTGGGTTTGTAGAGAGAGTTTAGTGGAGATAATCCCCCCAAGGGCTTCTTTGGTAGAATAAATGATTAGAAAATGGTAAAAACCTATCTTGGAAATCTAATCTGTTAAAACATGATTAGGAGATATCCTCATGCTTCATTTTTTAGTTTCTATGGAAAGATAGAAATAACAATTTTTTTGAAGGGAAGTTGTTCACCCAAGGAGCAATTTTGGATTAAAATCAATAGAGTTATCATGGAAGTTGTTAAGGAAAAATCCATAAAGGAAATGGGGAGGGTCTCACAGGTAGAAGTGCCCTTAATAAATAGCATGGGCTTCTCTCTAACTTTGGCTAACTTAAAAGAATTGGGATAATAATAAAAAATGGGAGCCCTAGTGATCCAAATGGATCCAAGAAACACTCTCTATGTCTTCAAAACTACGAAAACCATGCTAAAAACCAAGGAGAATCGCATAAGGCGGCCTTTTAATACACTATCAGGAGGCAAACCCTGTGAAATTAATGAAAAGAACAGAGTAATGGAGGCGAAAACAATAACACACAGTAGCCCTCTGATCTGGTCGATCAATGGTCCAGATCGGATCGGCAATCGCAATCGATGGTGACCGTCGACAGAGATCGGCGAGATCCACATGAGACTTGTGACAACGATCAGCAGAATTAGCGGGATCCACATAAGGCATGTGACGACGATTGGTGGAGTTAATCTGGACTGTCGATCAAGCGCGCAGATCGACGTCGCATATTAAATCACAGGATCGCTATCAGGGGATTGCAGAAGCGCTTACAAACGACCCAAGGGTTATTGTGATGAGCGATTGCGATATATTGCATCGCCACATCGCATCGGAACTGTGCAATGGAGCGGGGCCGATAACAATGATAGCAATGATGTCACGGACCCGAAAGGGTTTATTAACAATGTTGAACCGTATTTCAAATCTGGAAGGCAGGATTTCACAGTGTTTAGTGCATTTTCGCAGTTTAACATATTTTTTAAAAACACAAAGGAATGGGCCCTTCTGATATGCGATAGCGACTTGTGGGCAGACCTAATAGGGGAATGAATCACAGTTGAGGACTTTTGAAGTCCGAGATATCATGTTTTGGCGGAGTTTCTCTGTTTTGAACATATTTCCCTGTGTATGGCAAAAAACGGCTGCGTTTGGGAATCCGAAGGATTTCAAGGGACCCGGGCACTATGGCGTTATAGAATGGGTGGCCACCTCCTCTGGGCGTTAAACAATGATTGTATCACGCTGAGAGAGGGATTCGAAGCGGACAGAGGTCGGGGAGACCGAGAGACAGGAACATGAAACAAACAGGCAGCGCATTTTTGGCTATAAAGCCACAGACAGAGAAGCAAACAGGAGGCAGTGTTGCAAGCAAATGTGAGACAGAGTTAGCACAGAGATTGAGAGCTGTGAGGGAGTCTGTGTACTCAGAGGAAGCTTGAGGGATTCAAGTGAAGCTCTTGTGATTGAATCTGTTGTGTGTGAGGCTCAAATTGAACTCACTATTGTAAAAACTCTATTTGAAGACTTATTAGAGAGGCCACCATTGAAGGATGAACCAGGAGATGTAGCCCAAGAGTATTGGGTGAACTCCTTATTAAATCTGTTGTGTTTTTATGTGTTTGTCTATTATAGTCTTTAACTACTTCAAAGTCTATGTATTTCGCAATTTGATCGATCCATTGCACACAATAACATAGGCTCATCCATGCACATAAGTTGTAATACCTTATTATTGTCTTAGATCTCATTTTCAAATCACCTAGTTAGAAGGATGGGTCAAATTTAACTTCGATGTGGCATGAAAAGGTAACCCTGGGTAAGCACTGAGTAGAATATGATGGACTCTTTAGAGATAAAAATGGATAGTCAATTTTTTTCTCTTTATATTCCTTGGTAGAAGGATGATCCAAGTGGATATTGGTGGCCACCACATCTTACATTGACTTAACGATTATCTATCTTTTTGGCAATTATTCTATGGTTTTTTGGTCCCTAACATATGGGGACGTTTTGAGGCCCTAAACAATGTTTTTTGGTCATTCGTGGGGTTGGGTTGGGTTGGGGGTAGGTTTTGGTATGGCACACCTTGGCCCCAATCAAAAGTTGTAATCCTCGAATAATTCTTTCCAATGAGCTACTATGCGCCCCAGATGGAGGTTGTATGCGAAAGGCAGTCGTCTCTGAGAAGTCAGAAATGACTCCTCTGTTTACGGATACTACATGCATCATAGAGGGAGGAACCTCTACATGGGAGGCCATGTATAATATACTAGAGGAAGAGCAACCAAGGATTCTGGAAACGAATATTACAGTTGATGGACGTGATTCCTCAAATGCTTCCATGTTAGAGACGATATGCTCATTTTTGCATCGCATAGCCGCGTGCCCGAAGATAATCGCTTATACCGACATGGTTAAATGGGTTATTGATGAAGTCGACATCTCAAACAGAGAATTCAAGACAAGAAGCCAAGAGGTTATGGGATCTTTTACCCCAGACAACCTACGGCTTATGTACCACCTACCAGAGCCACAAGTCATCTACAACAAGTAGTTTGTTGAGAAGTTTTCCAAAGAGAATGACGACCCAGCAGACTGCACCCGGACCTGGTCAAATAATGAGGAAAAAATCAAGAAAGACAAAAATGGTATGTACACTACTTCGTCTATTTGTCCCCCTCATAGTTTTGCAGCAGCCATGTTATGTAGACTATTTGGCAGACCCGATAGTACTAAATTCTCCCCAGAGTGGTTGTCGTTAATAGATGCAGCTGTTAACGCAACTGTAATGAATTGGGCACAAATTTTGTCTGATAATTTAGTAAAAACAATTATCGAGTATAGAAGGAAAAGAAGTGTTGCTTCGAGGGTTTACCCTCCATTTTTTATGAGCGCCTATGTAATGGATGCAATTTGTTTTAGTTTGAAATTCCCTATCATGGGATGGAAATGGACTGTTCGAAATCCACTTCCCATTCACATATACCATAAGGACATGTGGGAATCCAACTTTCAACCACATTTTTTCAAGATTTTTCATGGAGTTATGCTCCCTATTCACAAGCGGCTTTATAATTGAGATGCCCCCAGGTTTTCCTAAGAAGCTGAAGTAGATATCCTCCTGGTGGCCAAATGGTTTGGGAAGAAAACATTTACGTATATCGTGGTTTTTGGCATGGTTAGAAGGGAGTTTCAGTGGCTTGAGGAGGCATGGTGGCCAATTTACCATTCCCACATTAAAAAGATATTTTAATTGAGGGAAATGTGGTTAATGATTAAATAATAATAAAATAGGAGCTTCTAGTGGGGTCCATCAGATCTATAAAATAGGAGGAGGGAGGCCATTAGAGGATATCTTGGATTTGTGTTTTCTTCTTGTGGAGAGGTTTGAGAACCTGGTTCTCTACTTCATTTGTAGCCCCAAGACGGAAACCCTCGGATGATTCGATGAGATTGGGTAAGTACCCATCTCCCCTTGGTGAATTCATCTAAAATTCATAGGAGAGATTAATAGTGCAGTTCATGTCAGTTTGGTGGAGGGCCTGTGCATCATTGGAGCAAATTATGTTGGAGGTCAGCTTCGAATCTCAGCTATTTTGGTTGTATATGCATGTAACCCCAATTTATCTATTATAAAAAAAGCTAAGATTATTTTTTGCTTGTCATGTTGTGGTGTTGCTAAATTCTATTGTTTTATTTTACATGGCAATCTTCTATTTATGAATGGAAATTTTATCTGAAGTATTTTTGAGTTAAAATTTTAAAAAAAAAACCCCAATTTTTTGCTGTTAGAATACTATAAGGTACTTGTTGTGTTTAGAGGAGAAATATCTACAGAGGTTTGAGGAATTATGGTTATTAGTTCCTTGGGCAAAATTTGATTTCTTATGGCTGGCCAACAAAGATAAGATCCTATTTGAAATGACTTTAAGAAAGAGTGGTGTTATTGGCCCCTCTAGATGTGGGGGATGTTTAAAACTTAAAAGGGAGGACGTGGATCATATTCTTCTTAACTATGATTATGCAAAGTAAGTATTGGGTTTGTAGAGAGAGTTTAGTGGAGATAATCCCCCAAGGGCTTCTTTGGTAGAATAAATGATTAGAAAATGGTAAAAACCTATCTTGGAAATCTAATCTGTTAAAACATGATTAGGAGATATCCTCATGCTTCATTTTTTAGTTTCTATGGAAAGATAGAAATAACAATTTTTTTGAAGGGAAGTTGTTCACCCAAGGAGCAATTTTGGATTAAAATCAATAGAGTTATCATGGAAGTTGTTAAGGAAAAATCCATAAAGGAAATGGGGAGGGTCTCACAGGTAGAAGTGCCCTTAATAAATAGCATGGGCTTCTCTCTAACTTTGGCTAACTTAAAAGAATTGGGATAATAATAAAAAATGGGAGCCCTAGTGATCCAAATGGATCCAAGAAACACTCTCTGTCTTCAAAACTACGAAAACCATGCTAAAAACCAAGGAGAATCGCATAAGGCAGCCTTTTAATACACTATCGGGAGGCAAAACCCGTGAAATTAATGAAAAGAACAGAGTAACGGAGGCGGAAACAATAACACACAGTAGCCATCTGATCTGGTCGATCAATGGTCCAGATCGGATCAGTAATCGCAATCGATGGTGACCTTCGGCAGAGATCGGCGAGATCCACATGAGACTTGCGACAACGATCAGCGGAATCAGCGGGATCCACATAAGGCATGTGACGACGATTGGTGGAGTTAATCTGGACCGTCGATCAAGCGCGCAGATCGACGTCGCATATTAAATCACAAGATCGCTATCAGGGGATTGCAGAAGCGCTTACAAACAGCGCAAGGGTTATTGTGATGAGCGATTGCGATATATTGCATCGCCACATCGCATCGGAACTGTGCAATGGAGCGGGGCCGATAACAATGATAGCAACGATGTCACGGACCCGAAAGGGTTTATTAACAATGTTGAACCGTATTTCAAATCCGGAAGGCAGGATTTCACAGTGTTTAGTGCATTTTCGCAGTTTAACATATTTTTAAAAAACACAAAGGAATGGGCCCTTCTGATATGTGATAGCGACTTGTGGGCGGACCTAATAGGGGAATGAATCACAGTTGAGGACTTTTGAAGTCCGAGATATCATGTTTTGGCGGAGTTTCTCTGTTTTGATCATATTTCCCTGTGTATGGCAAAAAACGACCGCGTTTGGGAATCCGAAGGATTTCAAGGGACCCGGGCACTATGGCGTTATAGAATGGGTGGCCACCTCCTCTGGGCGTTAAACAATGATTGTATCACGCTAAGAGAGGGATTCGAAGCGGACAGAGGTCGGGGAGACCGAGAGACAGGAACATGAAATAAACAGGCAGCGCATTTTTGGCTATAAAGCCACAAACAGAGAAGAAAGCAGGAGGCAGTGTTGCAAGCAAATGTGAGACAGAGTTAGCACAGAGATTGAGAGCTGTGAGGGAGTCTGTGTACTCAGAGGAAGCTTGAGGGATTCAAGTGAAGCTCTTGTGATTGAATCTGTTGTGTGTGAGACTCAAATTGAACTCACTATTGTAAAAACTCTATTTGAAGACTTATTAGAGAGGCCACCACTGAAGGTTGAACCAGGAGATGTAGCCCAAGAGTATTGGGTGAACTCCTAATTAAATCTGTTTTGTTTTTATGTGTTTGTCTATTATAGTCTTTAACTACTTCAAAGTCTATGTATTTCGCAATTTGATCGATCCATTGCACACAATAACATAGGCACATCCATGCACATAAGTTGTAATACCTTATTATTGTCTTAGATCTCATTTTCAAATCACCTAGTTAGAAGGATGGGTCAAATTTAACTTCGATGTGGCATGAAAAGGTAACCCTGGGTAAGCACTGAGTAGAATATGATGGACTCTTTAGAGATCAAAATGGATAGTCAATTTTTTTCTCTTTATATTCCTTGGTAGAAGGATGATCCAAGTGGATATTGGTGGCCACCACATCTTACATTGACTTAACGATTATCTATCTTTTTGGCAGTTATTCTATGGTTTTTTGGTCCCTAACATCTGGGGTCGTTTTGAGGCCCTAAACAATGTTTTTTGGTCATTCGTGGGGTTGGGTTGGGTTGGGGGTAGGTTTTGGTATGGCACACCTTGGCCCCAATCAAAAGTTGTAATCCTCGAATAATTCTTTCCAACGAGCTACTATGCGCCCCAGATGGAGGTTGTATGCGAAAGGCAGTTGTCTCTAAGAAGTCAGAAATGACTCCTCTGTTTACGGATACTACATGCAACAGAGAGGGAGGAACCTCTACATGGGAGGCCATGTATAATATACTGGAGGAAGAGCAACCAAGGATTCTGGAAACGAATATTACAGTTGATGGACGTGATTCCTCAAACGCTTCCATGTTAGAGACGATATGCTCATTTTTGCATTGCATAGCCGCGTGCCCGAAGATAATCGCTTATACCGACATAGTTAAATGGGTTATTGATGAAGCCGACATCTCAAACAGAGAATTCAAGACAAGAAGCCAGGAAGTTATGGGATCATTTACCCTAGACAACCTATGGCTTATGTACCACCTACCAGAGCCACAAGTCATCTACAACAGGTAGTTCGTTGAGAAGTTTGCCAAAGAGAATGACGACCCAGCAGACTGCACTCGGGCCTGGTCAAATAATGAGGAAAAAATCAAGAAAGACAAAAATGGTATGTACACTACTTCGTCTATTTGTCCCCCTCATAGTTTTGCAACGGCCATGTTATGTAGACTATTTGGCAGACCCGATAGTACTAAATTCTCCCCAGAGTGGTTGTCGTTAATAGATGCAGCTGTTAATGCAATTGTAATGAATTGGGCACAAATTTTGTCTGATAATTTAGCAAAAACAATTATCAAGTATAGAAGGAAAAGAAGTGTTGCTTCAAGGATTTACCCTCCATTTTTTATGAGCGCCTATGTAATGGATGCAATTTGTTTTAGTTTGAAATTCCCTATCATGGGATGGAAATGGACTGTTCGAAATCCACTTCCCATTCACATATACCATAAGGACATGTGGGAATCCAACTTTCAACCACATTTTTTCAAGATTTGTCATGGAGTTATGCTCCCTATTCACAAGCGGCTTTATAATTGAGATGCCCCCAGGTTTTCTTAAGAAGTTGAAGTAGATATCCTCCCAGTGGCCAAATGGTTTGGGGAGGAAACATTTACGTATATCATGGTTTTTGGCAGCGTCAACCCCCCGACCTCCACCCCCACCCCCACCCCCACCCCATGTCCTTCCGTACTATGTTTTAGACAAATTGATGGCTAGAGAGATAGCCTATCAAATAGCTAGTGAGGGAGGGATGAGCAAGACATTAAAGGAATCAAAGAAGACCATCTGGCATACATTCCTTTTACAGTGTGGAGCATTTGCATTACACGACCTAGGGCATGCATTTAGAGAAGCAAAGAACATGCTATCTCTGCGATTACCTAAATTCCCTAGAAGGCAATATGACTCGTTCGACACTGTCAAAAATTTCACCACTTTGGTGAAAATAAAAGTATTCAGTAATGAGGAAGATGCCTTTGATGACATCTTTTTGCAGAAAAACACCTTCACAGAGGTGAAGCATATGGCACAATTACTTTTTGACCGTGAAGATCTGGAAAACTTTTACAGTTACAGAGAAAGGAGGTTAGCAAAGGTCCCATTGGACCAATTATTGATTGAACCAATAAGGGAGCCTACTCCCAATGTGACTATAAAAGGTGACTCCAAAGAAAATTCTAAGACCAATTCTAGAGTAGAATCCCAAGAGAAATCTACCAGGGAATCACAACAGTCATCACAAAATGGGAAAAGCATAAGCATGGAGTTAGTAAAGGATACAACCTAATCTACATAGAAGATAGTTGAAGAAACTTTAGTCAGCAAGCAGGCTAAAATCTATGCCACCTCCACAGAGCCAATAAAACCCCTGGTAATTGATTTAGAGGAATAGTGGGACAATTTTAATAAAAGTCTCAACACAAAGGATCAAGCGCCAAAGCTGCAAATTCCACAACAAAAAACAACTCAGGAAATTACAACAGAAGAGACTGTAAATACTCAAGAGGTAAAACACATCCCTGTTACCCCCACCTTTGAAATAGTTTTGATAATTGAAGAAATTCCCCCTCTGGATGTGTTTTATAGCCCACAACATAAGGTCGTGGTGAAAAGACAAAGAAAGAAAAGGAAGTTGGACTCTACAGCTGCTACTACCCCTGAAAATGAACCAATGGATGTTCTCTGGAAAGACTCACCCGTTGACCCATCCGCCAATCTTACTAGACTCTCACAGTTTGCAGGTGCTTATGCTACAGCGACCATGGACAAAGCAACAGAAGTACAAATGTTGCTTAGAGAAAAAGAAGATAAAATAATGTCGCTTGAGCAACAATTACAACAAGAAAAATTTGACCAGTAGGCAGAGATACAGTTAGCTAAGCTACAACGGGAATTCGAGCAGATGCAAATAGAACATCGAACCAGCTTAGCCAAGAAGGAAGCACAAATACAGGCAATAACTGATCTACACAAAGATGATCCAAAAATTGATCAGTTTGTTATCGAAGCACTCGGTCTTAACTCCCAACTAATGCACCAGAAAGAATTATTGTGCCAGAAGATTTCACAATGGAAATCTTATTGCGAAACAAGCAACAAATTGACAAGTCAAGTCGTGGAGATGAGACTTGAATATGATGAGATCTTTAAAAAGGTCTCCGATTTCATCACCTGACAGAATACAAAAGATGGGAGAAAAGACGACTTACCTAAATTAGAAGAATCGCATAAAGAAATCTTATTTGCGAGATGGGATTCTCGGCTTAAAGAAGCAGAAAAGGCAACAACAGACACGGCGGCAGCAACAAACAGTGTCATAGAAAATATCAATGAAAATTTACATAGTGCCAACCTTGTGGCAGAGTCCATTCCAGGTTTCCTTCCTAATGTGAAACAACTTGAACTACAGTGGAAACAGGCAACAAAAGAAAAAGCAGAAGTGATAAGGCAAACGACCAGGTTAAACTGGGAAGCATATTGGAAACATTTGGTAAAACCTCACAGCCAATGGATGACCCTGCGATGCCTAACCACTTCTACGGAGAAAATGGCGCCAACATTGACTGATGTCGTATTCGCTGGACAGTTGAAAGCTGAAGTTGGCCAACCAACACAGCTCAAGCCCATGATGGACATTTGCGATCTGAAGGATCAAATGCAGGATAGTTAGTCACCATGTTTATTTCTATTTTGATTTTATTTTTTCATAATTTGAGGCAAGTCGGTTAAACCTCCTCAACTATTTTTGTAATAATCCATTTTTAGTTTTGTAGTTTAAGTATTTAAACCCCACTCATGCATTTAGAGAGGGGTCCAGAAATTTTATCAAAAACAATCTTGAAAACATGCACTTCTATCCCTTTGAGGAAGTTTTGGTGAAATTAATGGAAGAGGATTTATTTTTTATCTGATTTAGCATTTTCTACTGAAATTGCGCTTTTGTACTCTTAAATGGTGTTGAATGGACTGAGGATGGATCAATATTGTTGAAACACATTAGTAGAATGTATTATAAATGGTACTTTTATCTTGTAATCCTTTTTATTTATGTATTAAGCAATGAATTCTTTTCAAATTGTTTATTTATGAAAGTTTGAATCTTGATTCCCATTATTGCACTTTTGTATGATAATGATCTATATTTTATGCTGAATATATGAATAATTCCTTATGCGATATATTTTTCACAATCGTTTCGGCTAACTTTTTATACGAAATGATTATTGTTAAAACGAATTCATTTCTTATCGCAATTGAATGATCTTTATTATCAATTGCTTTCAGAGATTATTGTAGATCGCATACATTAATTTAATCCCAGGTATAGTTATAATTAGATAGTGTTTAAATTAGGATAAAATGCATGTGATTGTTAGTTTAGATTAGATTACTTTTAGCTTAGACATTACTTCAAAACATCACATATCACCCCATTAGCACAATCATTAAATAGATTGGGAAACTGGTCCCATCATCCCCAGTCAGAGCCATTACTCCAAACGAAAAACGAGTTGCCAACCAAGGTCTGGACCGGGTGGTTTTCCCCCATGTTGAAGCAACGATTTTCGAAGCTTAAACAGATTCTTAAGGGAGTCGGAACCACTAGTCCAAATGGAAAAGGAGTTGCCAACCAAGGTTTGGACCGAGTGGTTTTCCCCCATGTTGAAGCAACGATTTTCGAAGCTTAAACAGATTCTTAAGGGAGTGGATTGCCTCTTGAGCCATTACTATCCCATCCACAATTTGCCTTTAACAAAGCCAGTCTATTCTTGTGAGATTAGACCTGGGAGGATCGATTTGAGGCGATTGACCATTATTGTTGACAGAATTTTGTATATTACATTGCATAAAGCTATAGGTCTAAACCCCTAAGGCTCTTCCGAGTGGTCAGATTTTGGGATAAGAGCTAGGAAGGTTGAGTTCAGGGCTAGGTGTATCCTTTTAGTTCGTCTGGACTCCTCCATGACTTCTAGGATATCTTCTCCTAGAATCGGCCATGTGGGCTAGAAAAATTATGTTGTGAAGTCGTTCGGTCTCGGTGCTTTATTCTTTGCTAATCCTTTGATCACCTCTTCCACCTCGTCCATGGTTATTTCCCTCATTAGTGCTAGGTTCTGGTCCCTACTGACCAGCTGAGGGATATGCCTAGTGATCTTGTTTATATCTTTTGTCCTTTCTGGATTTGGTTTTGTCATTATATTTTGGAAATGTTGGACCAATAAGTTCTCCATCTCTTCCTTTTGTATTAGGTGATTTCCTTCCTGGTCTACTAATGAAAATATCCTATTACGTTGGCGATGTTGTATCATCGCTTTGTGGAAGAATCTAGTATTCCTTTCTCCCTCCCTTAGCCACTGAACTCTTGATTTTTATTTCCACGGGATCTCTTCCTGTTGCCTCCTTTACTCCAAATTATTCAGCAGTTGTCCTTCTTCCGCTACTAAGGATTCTGTGCGGCCATTTGTTATTATCTGTTGTTGCACCCTTTTCATCTTTGCCTGTAACAATTCCTGGTCTTGTTGAATATTACCAAATTCTTCCTTATTCCATTTTTTATTTTGCCTTTGATTTCTTTGAGGCGTAGTTGGAATGTATGCATTTTGTTTCTCCCTTGTTCCTTACTTGATCTCCACCATTCCTTCAATTTTCCTAAGAAGGTCGGATCGCGCAGCCAGAATGCTTCAAACCTGAATGGTCTCTTGGTCTGCCCTTGTTTCAAGTCCACTTCTAATCTAATCAGCTAGTGGTCAGATCCCATGCAAGGCAGGATTGATGCTTCATAATATACATCTCTGCTTATTAAGTTTTTAGTTGCCAAGAATCTATCTAACCGCGATGCAATTTGACAATTTCCTCCTCTTCGGTTATTCCACATGTAAGTTCCATTAATTGTAGGGATATCTACCAGGTGGAGCTCTTCTTGTAGATCCCTAAATTGTTCCATTTCAGGTTCTTCTCTTCTTATCCCACCTTTTTTTTCCTCCAGGGAGGTTATCAAATTGAAATCCCCTGCAATCAACCAAATTTTTTCGTCATGCATTTGGCTTAATGTCCTTATACTTTGTATAAAGTTTTCCTTCTCTGTAGGAATATGCGGCCCATATACTGTTGAGATTATGATCCATTCTTTAGTCCCTATATTCCAGAAGCGACCTGTAAGGATTCTTTGCATTCCTATCCAGTAATTTGTCTTTACCTTTGTCGGGTTCCATATGATTGTATTGCCCCTGCACTTCCTTTCACATCCAATGCTACTACTTCATATCTTGGTTTCATTTTCCGTAGAATCTCTTCTAATTTTTCTCCTGTTATCTTTGTTTCCTGGAGAAGAATTATTTGAGGTTTTTTTTCTTTCTCAACCGGTCCTGTAAGTATCTATGTTTTCCTCGGATGTTAAGGCCCCTTACGTTCCATGATAGTACTATCATTGAGTAACTTTGTTGAGTTGTTGGAATATTGTTGATAGCGGTACTACCCTTCCATTGTTTACCAACATCTCTCCCATCATTTAGATTGACACCTGTAGATTTCTCCTCCCTCTTTTCTTTCCTCCTTTACTTCTGTTTTGTTGTTCCTGTGAATTTTCTTGTTGCATGCCCAGTTGCTCTGCTATCTCTACTTGTTTTTGTCCTTGGTTGGCCTTATATTGCCTTATATTCTAGCATATGAGGTATATCAACCCCTTTTTGTGGTTTTTTCTATTTTGACAAAACTTCCTATTGAATTCTTGATTCCTTCTAGTATTACCTGATCCCAGAAGTCCATTGGGAGGCCGAAGAGTCGTACCCAAATAGGGGTTGCCAGGAATTTCTCTTTGTCTGGGTTATAGCATTCTTCCAAATATCTCATGAACAATCCTGCATTATAATGAAAATATGGACCATTTTCAAATACTCTTTCCTTATCTTTCAGGTTTGAGAAGATCACTGTGAAAAAGCCTCTGGCTCCCAACTTGAGTTCTACATGGCCTTTTGGTTGCCATTTTTGTTGGATCCATTTGATCAGATCCTTTTCCGTTGGCCAGACTCCTATGAATTTGCATATCATCGCATGGTCCTTGATGTAGCTGTGGTATCTTTCTAGTTTGTTAAGCGGTATTACGAATCTGGGTTTCTCTGTTGCACATGGCAGGCATTGCCCTCTACTTCTTGCCTGCCATCTCGCTCTGAGGACAGGGCCATTAGTTGGGATAACCGCTTCTTGGGGACTTGGTTGTGTGCTGGTATTCCCGCTTGATTCTCCAGCTATTACATTCTGGTAGGAGGTGATCTCTCCCGCACCCCCTCCCTCTCTCTGCAGCTTGCATGTCTTTTCCTACTATCGACTATCTGTCATTTTAGTTGCTCCTCCTATAATGTCAGGGTTTGTGCAGGGTGTCAAACTGTAGGGTTGGCTAAGCTTTTGCATAGCGCTCATTGCTTTTCGCTCTCCTAACTACCGATGATTCCATATAATTGTTCTCACTTCTTTTCCTTTTATTTTGAAAGGCTAGCTTGGAAAATACATTATTGAAGAAATATATATATATAGATATATATATGAATTTAAAGTTAAATTTATATATCAAGAATTTGAAATCAGTGTTTTAAAATGATTAAATGTAAAGTACAATAAAGTTAGTTGAAAAAATGATAAGATTAAAAATAAAATTAATGAAATACAATTTTTTTTAAATGTAAAACTAAATCTTTAATTTGGACGTTGTTGTTAAGTTTTACTATCATATTTTTTCTTTATCTTTTTAGATATCAAAACAGAAAAAATTAAGCTTAATGGATAATGAAATAATAATATAGATATATATTTTGTAGTTGATTACTTTTATAAATATTTGAATTATTTTTATCCATTATATAACTTACATTTTAGTAGCATTTTTCTTTCAATTATATTAGGCAAACTTATAACTCCTTTTCATTATATATACATTCCGTCCATTACCATTTCCAATTTGATAAATTATTGATCCAATTGGACTTTATGAAAGAAAGTGTTATATTAGCATGTGAAAGACAAACACTTAGTAAGTAAATTTCATTCATTGGCTAAACATTCCACCATTTCATAGAGAAAAGCCCTTTTCTTTAATGAGTGATTTTTAATAACAAACTTTATAATAACCAAATTTGGTTCACAAATAAAATATATAAAATATTGGTATATAAAGATATCCATTAAAATAAATAATTAATATATAAAAGTATGAGTAAAAATGATATGATTATAAAGATTAGGCTAGGGTATCCTTTCATTAAGAATCATGTTCTTTGAGATATCATTTCATTCTTATTAATTATACTTATTAACAATTATTATTTATTTATATTTATTACATTGCATTTCCTTCAAAAATGCTTTGTACTCAAACCATATTTATGAAAAGGCTTAATGTATTTTTCTATGGCTTGTAATTTCTTTACATCATTCTCTATTCTTGATTTTGTCATAGTTGGTAACACAAGATGATATGAACCTTTGAATGATGAGAAAAATTGTCAAACAGAAAGAGAGTCATCTTAATTCAATAATTTGCAGAATGTTAAACTTCTACAATGGATGAAAGACAAATTTAGGTGTCAGAATTTTCCGCTGGCTCTGAGCTCCAACAAGCTCGGATCGGATCTGCGCTGAACCACAGCGTGACCTAGCCCCCGCGCCGCCCCTGTGCTGGTGCCGCGATCGCTCTTGCTGCTGCGGCTCTTGGCAGCCATGCCTAGTGATGGGGAGGCGGATCCTCCCCCCCTCCCTCCAGAAGTCATAGAATTCCAGAAAATTATCGAAGCATGCAACAGACGCCCTCCATCTGCTCAACAACAGAAATTCGTCAAGAAAAAAGATTGCATTCCCTCGGTGGCCCTCCCTGAGGAAGAAACCTGCCGCTCGGCTCTGAATCTAGTTGATAGAGGGCTCATAGGGCAGTTCACCGGCCTCTGGCCATCGCCCAAATCTGTAGAAGACTGGATCAAGAGAAACTGGACCCCTCTGATCAAGGAAGGAATTAAATCTTATTTTGTAGGCAAAGGTTTCTTTGTATTTGTCTTTGAATCAGCAGAAGACCGGAGCCTCATCTTCAGGAACGGGCCATACTTCATGGGGCCACAGGGACTATACTTAAATAAATGGTCTCCAGATTTCGATCCGACCCAGGATGTTCCTTCTACGGTTCCAGTTTGGGTGCGGCTCCCCCATCTCCCCCTGCACTGCTGGAGCCAGAAATCTCTCCAAATCATCGGCAACTCCCTTGGCAAATACATTGATCAGGCCGTAAGGAAAGATCAATACTCCTGCGCCCGAATATGCGTGGAAGTAGATCTGGAAGAAGGACTACCCGAAGCAATAAAACTCACAGTGGCAGGATGGTCCCATATCCAAGAGCTGGATTATGAGCAGATCCCCTTTAAATGCAGACACTGTCATGGCTATGGTCACTTCGCAAAACACTGCAAGAAAAAAACGGAAGAACAGAGCCACCCCCCCAAGGGAGATCAATGGACTACAATCCAGAAAACGGGCCATGCAAAAGCATCAGGGAAAGGAGCCACAAAGGGGAATAATCAAGGAAAACCCAGCAAAGAAAATGAAACCCAACAGAAACCGGATGAGACCCCAATCTCTGAAGAAGCCTCTCCATCAGAACCCCCAGAAACGGATCTGACCAATCCAGCACAGGCCGAAGAACCACAGGCAAATAAAGAGCGAGGCGGAGATGCATCGCTTGGCTCTCCTCAGGGCAGCCCCTCCAGGCCTTCGTATGCAGATATAACAAAGAAGAAAAAATTGCCAGAACCTTCAGACTCCTCAGAGGAAGAGACCTATGAGAGACCCTCGAAGAAAGCAGGCAGGAAGACCCACAAAGCAGCCAGGGAGGAGGAGGCAGAGCGCCTCAAAATGCAAGGCAGCCAGTCCACAATAGAGATGACTATAGGAAGAAATACTAGAGGAAGATCCACCAAGGGAGGAATCCCAAATCCCTCGCCAGGTAAATAATGCGTATAGTCTCTTGGAACTGTAGAGGCCTGGGGACCCAACCAAAAATTGAAGCCGTCAAAGATCTGATGAAAATAGAACCCTCAGACATCCTCTTGCTCCAAGAGACCAAAATCGAAGGGCAAGCCCTCAAGGATATCAGCAAATCTAAATGGAAGAAGAACGAAGGCATAGCAGTCAGCTCAAGGGGAACCTCGGGAGGCGTTGCAACTCTCTGGTCGGAAGATCAGTTCCACCTGTCAAACTCCCATGAGACCCAACACTGGATCTTCACGGAGCTCAAGCATCTAGAAAGTAAGTTAACTATAGCCTTATTCAATTTATATGTTCCTGTTAACTATGTAGAAAAAAGAGACTGTTGGAATACTCTCTCGGCCTTCTTAGATCAACACTCCCTAAATAACATTGTCCTGGGAGGAGACCTCAACTTAGTCATGAAGCCAAAAGAAAAAAGGGGGGGAAACAGCAACAGAGATCAGTTGCTCCCTTTGGTAGAGGAAATAATGCAGCAGAGGGATCTTCTAGATTTTGCCCCGGTGAGAGGCAAATATACTTGGACCAATAACAGAACTGGGCCTGACCACATTGCTGCCCGGCTGGACAGATTTCTAATTCAAAGTTCCCTGCTGATGGAAAACCTCCTCATATCAACAAAAATTCTCCCCAAGCTCTCCTCGGATCACAAGCCAATTCAACTCCTTTTGGCCCCTGAAGAAGATCTTGGTCCCATTCCCTTTAAATTCAGTCCACTTTGGATCGAAAAAGCAGGGTTCATGGACACTATCCAATCAGCTTGGGATATCCCCATCAACGGATCCCCAAGTTTTGTGTGGGAGCAAAAATTAAAAGCCACCAAAAAAGCTCTAAAAGAGTGGCTAAGGAAACTCCATAACCCCACCACCCATCAGAGAAAAATCGATGTCCAGCAGTTGGAAACCTTGCAAATTGGTATGGAAGGGCTTCACATTACCCCGGAAATTTTAAATAAAGAAGCAGCCATTCAAAGAAACATCCATCAATCTTTCAGAAGGGAAGAAGAGCACTGGAGACTTAAATCTCGCAGCCTCTGGTTAAAGGCAGGAGACCGAAACACTTCCTTTTTCCACCGACAATACAAAGCCCGCCTATCTCGGAATCATATCACTGAGATCAAAAATGATGAAGGGCAGATCTGTAATAAATTTGACCAAATAAAAATTGCAGCTGAAAATCATTTCAAAGATCTATATGGCACAAGGCATGAAGGAAGCAAAGAAGACATTGAAGACCTACTCTCTCATATTCCTCACCTCATCACCCATGAGGACAATCAGGCTTTACTGAAACCAGTATCTGAAGAAGAAATCATCAAGGTTATTTGGGCAATGGAACCAGATAAGGCCCCTGGGCCAGACGGCTTCACAATACACTTCTTCAAAGTCTGCTGGGACATCATCAAAATAGACTTGCTGAAAATGATACAAGGTTTCTTTGGGAAAGCCAAGATTGGGGGAGGCATCAACTCCACCTTTCTTGCTCTAATACCAAAAGAGGCCAATCCGGAAACATTCGGCAGGTTTAGGCCCATCTCCCTATGCAATGCCTCCTATAAAATACTGTCTAAAATTATGGCAAATAGAATTAAACCCCTTCTTGACAAACTAATATCCAATGCCCAAGGGGGGTTCGTCAAAGGCAGACACATCTTGGACAATATCATCCAAGTGCAGGAAGCTATCCATTCCAGCAAACAGAGGAAAGAGAAGGGGATGCTGATCAAGCTTGATATGGCTAACGCATTCGACAGAGTCAACCATTCTTTTCTACTCCAAGTCCTTCGATCCTTTGGCTTTCCTCCTCAGTTCATCAATCTTATCAAAGCTTGCATCTCATGCCCCTGGATTGCCCCCATGGTCAACGGTCGCCCAACATCCTTCTTTCAAGCTCATCGCGGATTAAGGCAAGGCTGTCCACTCTCACCTTTCTTGTACATTCTCATGGCCGATTCTCTTAGCAGGAAGCTGGCTGCGGAAATGAACACAGGTGATCTCCCAGGAATCCGAATCGCAAATGCTCTAAACCCAATAAATCATGCTCTCTTTGCAGATGACTCCATTCTTCTAGGAGGAGCCTCTACTAGAATAGCAGTCAATTTTGATGTTGTTTTAAAAAGTTATTGTAGAGCTTCAGGAGCTGTGATAAATGATAGAAAGAGTTCGATCTTCGGATGGAATGTGAGCCAACATAACCTCAATAATATAGCCCAGATCCTAGGATTTGAGTGCTTCGCACAATGGGACAGCATCAAATATCTCGGCTTACCCCTCACATCTGGAGTCAATAACAGATCTCTGTGGCATGGCATCATTAGCAAAATTAAAGACAAGATCACTTCCTGGGGAGGTTATTGGCTAACCAAGGGAGGGAAAATTATCCTTCTTAAATCCGTCTTATCTGCTCTTCCCATTTATCAAGCCTCCTTTCTTCTGGCCCCGAAACACATTATGGAACAGATCTCTTGTCTTCTAAGAGACTTTCTCTGGAAAGGAGGCAGAGGCAATCACAATAAAATTCATCTGGCAAACTGGGATCTAGTCAAGCGGCCAATTCTGGACGGTGGGCTTCAGATCAGAGATCCTGCTCTTTCTAACCTGTCACTTGGATGCAAGCTTCTGTGGAAAATATATTCAGATCCTACACACCAGGTCAGTGAAACGTTCATCTCAAAATATGCGCAGGGGATCTCCCTCAGGCACCTGTCAGCAAATAATACAACAGCAGGCACACACACCTGGAATCTCTGCAGGAAAAGCATAAGCAGCTTTAGTAAACATCTATACCGCATCCCGGGCAATGGGGAGAAGACCCTTCTCTGGAAAGACCGCATCATGAACAGTCCTCCACTCAACTCCCACGCAGAAATCCGGGACATCAGAAACTGGCTCCACGATGCAGGAATAAGAAAGTTGAACGATATCTCTGAGTGGGACAGCAGAGGAAATTGGATCGAATGGGCGATCCCTCCTGTGCCAGCGCAGTTTCAATACCAAATCGAAATTCTCAAATCACTGCTCTTAAATGCAGCGCCGGTACACCGCAACATCGCAGACAGATGGGGGTGGGGTGAAACTGGGTTTTATACGCCATCTTTGGGTTACTCTGCCCTGCAGATCAAAAAAGACAGACTGAGAACGCCATCGTTCTGGAAACAGGTATGGAGTGCCAAGGGACTTCCCAAAGTTAATTTCTTCTTTTGGATCCTCATGCAGAATAAACAGCTCACAGGGGACAACTTGTCAAAACGAAACTTTGTTGGGCCTCATAGATGCGCAATGTGCAGAAACTCAGGAGAAACAGCCTCCCACCTGTTTATTGACTGCGTTTTTGCCAAAGAAGTTTGGTCATTAACTCTTCTTGGACTGCCCGCCTCCCCGCCCCATCACAGCTCCATTGCAGACCTTTTTTCTGAATGGCTTCAATACTACCCTCAACCCATCCCAAATAAATCCTTGTGGTTTCACATATGGCTTTCCATTCCCAAATTTGTATGCTGGGAAATTTGGCTTGCCCGGAATGACTTAATTTTCAATAATTCCTCCCGCTCTCCTGCTAAATCCGCCTCAATTGCTAAAGCCCTTCTTATTGAATCTGTCCTCCAGCATTCCCAAATCTCTGACTCCTCCCTTCTCCCCTCTGAAAAGGCTTGGCTGAACCTCCACAGCCCTCATCCCTCTAGCAAAGTCCGTTCCCTTCCCCCTCCCCTCCCCTCTCCTTCTTGGAAAATCAGAGAATCTGAAGCTGCCTTTCAAAACTGGTGGAAGATCCAAAACACAACTTCAATCTTCTTTGACGGTGCCTCCAAAGGAAATCCGGGGGTTGCGGGAGCTGGAGGAGTCATATACTTCGCAGACAATCTCAGAAAGGTCCATTTCTGTTGGGGGCTCGGCATTTCCACAAACAATCAGGCAGAGCTTCTTGCCCTCACAAAAGCCTGCCAAATAGTTCGGGATAAAGGCATCAAAGAATGCCAAGCATTCAGAGACTCCGAAATCCTCATTAGGAAGATCAATTCAGATGACCAGTTCAACAATGCAATCCTCAACAAGTCTCTGAATAGATTAAAGCTAATCCTGCAAGATTTCACCTCCTTCAAAATATACCATATCCTCAGAAGTCTGAATAGGGAGGCAGACGAAATGGCAAACAAAGGCTGCCTCTTAGCACCGGGAACTCTCAACTACAATGGCAACAACGCTAATTCATATTGCATACCTTAGCTCAAGGGCAGATCAGAATAAGAAGCAGGAAGCATGGATCATAACACACTGAACATGCACGAGAGGAATATGACTGTTATTTTCGGCATATCAACTGTAACAGGGCACAGCAAGATGTGTACAGGTAAATCTGGGGAACTTTCTCCATCTCAAACTCAATCACACAGGGAAGTAGCAGCTAGATAAAGATGGAGGCCTGCAAATGCTTATTCAAGGAGATCGGAACAGAGGAGTCTCTCTTTGTAAATGCCAAGTCTTTCCTCCATCGATTCTGAAGGCGGCATATGCACCTCACCTCGACAATCATATGGATTTTGCCGACACCCACTATGTTGACGTTTCTGCATTCAGAAAGGGACCGGATGGAGGACTATGTAAAAGAATACTGTTGGACAGTTCTTTGCCGACGCCATTGGGTTCGGTTGGAGGGCTCCACAACTGATAGCAATGGCCTGATACCGAAAACAATCGTCTACAGTGGACAGCAACCCAAAATGTGCCAGAATTTTCAGTGGTTTTCAGCTAAAGCCACTGCAAACCTTGTCTTTATGTCGGAAAATGAGCAGAGCCCTGAGAGGTTTCCAGGCATTTCTCAGGCTTGCAGAATCTCCTAAGGCGGGAAAAATGAAAGGAAAGCTATGTAAAATTGGTTGAATAGGCCTTGGTCCAACCAAATTTCTTAATAAATTATATCCGTTACAATTAAAAAAAAAAAAACTTCTACAATGAATTGTTATCATGAGAATTATTTGCATTGGCATCAATATTTTTTGGAAGATAAGTCAGTGGTATTTGTTCTTGGTGATAAAAAAAGGACACAAGCATTCAAGTGACTCTTTAGAGTAAAAAAAAAAAAAAGGTACCCCAGCTCTCAAATTAGGTCAAGCATTGTATGACTGATTTTTTTTGCTTTTCTTGGGTCGTGTTTCTATCGTTTCAACCCGCACTGATTGATTGGCTACTAGCACCAAGTTCTTCCATTCCATATGTGAACGATCTATAATCATTTGCAGATCCAGACCCTTTAGTTGATACACTAATTGATTAAGATATCTTCTATTATTTGGATGTCTATAAGGAGTTGTTGTAACATGATTTCACATTATTTTGCTGGTAGCATTTACTTTGTTTACTTGTGGAATATGATTTTCTTCATGCCCTAATGTTGCTTGGTTGGTCATTGAGCGTTTGACTAAATGTATCAATATTCGTTTATAAAAATATTTGACACTTTAAAGTAATATATTATAAAATTTGGAAGTATTTTTAAATATATTCATTTCTATATTTATTATCCATTTTTTTTTAAATGGATAATAAATACAGAAATGAATATATTAAAAAATACTTCCAAATTTTATAATACATTACTTTAAAGTGTCAAATATATTCATTTCTGTATTTATTATAAAGCATATAAAATATCTATATTTTTACTTTACTAGAGAGTACTTATTTATGTGAGTAAATTCATGTTACCTAGCCATCCAAGATTTGTATTTATTATAAAGCATATAAAATATCTATATTTTTACTTTACTAGAGAGTACTTATTTATGTGAGTAAATTCATGTTACCTAGCCATCCAAGATTTGTCCTTAGCATGGATCATATGGTGCTTTTCTTGATTTGGTATCTTGGTTTCATAAAAGTAGATATTCCATGCCCATGTAAAGTATAGCATTTGTGGTTAATTTGTAAGTTGATTTTCTAATCAATATCTAAATTGAGGAGTCTTTAAACTTTTGGATACTAAAAAAATTATTAAAATAATTTATTTATAATGTTGATTAATTTAATATATTTATTATAATTTTTCGATTTAAAATAAATTAAAGTATTAGATGTATTATATTTTTCAATTAACATTACTATTGTTTTGATTTTTTAAAGCGAAAGTAATTAGAATTATTTAAAGAACTTACAAAACTTATTTTAAGTTTTCTGAAGTTTTAAATATCCATCCATCATTATTATTTTTTTAAATTTATCCACAATATTAAATTTGTATCATTATTATTTTTTAAACAATTTTAATAACAAAATTATTAATATCTTAATTATATGTCTTCTTTATTTAAACTAAGTGGCAAATACTCGCTACTATGTTTTTAAGTGTATAGGTTCCTCTATCACCTACACAAATAATAGATTAAAATGAATAAATATGATATTAAAGTTTATAAAAAATCATCCACAAATAGAGTTCTTATTATCTTTGCTTAGCCAAAGATAATGCAATCATGAATTATCTTGTTATTTTAATTATATTTTTTTAATATAAAGTTTGATGTCTTTGTTGTTTTTCACTCCAACTTAACTATATCTAAACTAAGCTAGAGTAGCTACTTTGTAGCCCTTGTTCAAATGTGGGAGTTGGTTCATATATTTCGAAGTTCAGTAATTAAACTAAGCGATAGGGAACGCTAGCTATGCGGCCTTGTTCCCTAGTGTTTTACATATTTTTTATGATCATATATATTATAATATAGTAAGTTTACAACACATATTTTACATATTTACAAAACAATTATATGATTTATTTAAAGAATATATATTTACAATATTTTTTATTCATCCATTTTTGTGATGTAGGTAACAAATTAAGATGTGACGGAAACAAGCAACTAATATGACCAAACGTAGAATGTGAAGTGATATTTATCTGGAGGGAATGCCAACTAGTGAAACCAAATGCCAGATTGTAAGGTGATGTGACAACTGAAGGTACCACATCGTCTTTTTGTGACCAATAAAAATTGCTTTCATGAACACAAAAGATAGTGAAGAGGTGTGGACAATCCAAAAGTGTCAATCATAATGGTCATAATGAAAAGTGTATAGAAACATTATTAGAACCAACATGATCGAAAGTCCAAAAGCCAAGCAATAAAGATCATAAATGTCATAATTCACAAAAATGCCAGTAAAGAAGGGAGTTTTTCAAAATTAAAATAGAGGGTCCCCATATTTTGTGTGACAAAAATATGGGGGGGTTGTGGGCAACAACATTGGCGACTCACTAGGAAGAAACAGTTATCTCTAGTTTAAAGGTACATAACCTGTAAAAATGAAGGAATTATAGTTAGATGATTCAAAATGCCAAATTCAGATATCCTAGTAGTTTCGTCCCTGTCATGTACCATTAACAAATGAAAATAATATCCATTATTGTTTATGAACTTATAAAAATTTACCCCATGAATCCAATGTATTCATCAAATTTGTATATTCAACAATCAACTTGGCCAGCAATCAGTTTTCAAGAAAACAAGGTAATCAAGTAAGTCATAGTTTCAAATTAACTTCCATACTAAATGCATGGCCATTGTTGCCATCAGGTATCTATAGCCGCGACAAGGATGTCTTTTAAGCCTTTTAGGTGTCAGTGTCCCATCCAGTATGAATAAATACATAGTTGCAAAAGGTCATCTTAAACTTATTCAAAGGTCAACATAAAATCATTGCCCTGGCTTGGTAACCATATGATGACAATGCCATTCACGGGTTCTAACATAGTGAACAAGTCGGCTCGTGATGAGACCTCTTACCTTGTAACCTTACGGTCAAAAGCAATTACTTTGGCTTGGTGACCAATAATGGTAATACCAAAATGTCAGAACCTATGATCATGGTAGGTCAGCTCATGATGAGACCTCCTATCCTTAAATTGACCATTTTTTTTAGGTTTAACTATGGTTATTGTTAATCTCATAGAGATTACTAAATAGATGGGGTGACAGATTGCTCCTTAAAAGCAAGGGATGGCGTAAAAAGTTTTAAGGTAACTAATATTTATTTGATTAGATTTTCTTCCCAAGAACTGAATACCTTAAGTAATTTTTGTTAAACATATTTTGCTTTCTTGAAAATGGGGTTAAAATATAGTTCATTAGAAAAATGATGGAAAGGCTTAAACACAAAGAACCATAACCAAGGACTTCACCAATTAGGAAAGCTGAAAATGGGCATGACGACATCATCTTCATTGGAATATTCCTTAAAGATAAAGTTTCATTTAAAGATAACATAGCATAAAATTCACTTGCCCAATGATTATGCCAAGTTGAATGAAAAAAATATTCTCCCATTTTATTGGAAAGTGAAATGAAAACAAAGTCAAACCAAATTGAAACGCATGCTAGCAAATTAGGAGGAAAGAAATTGAGAGAATGAGCCCTCAGATAAATTTTACAAGATAACATAAAAGAAATTAACATAAAAAATTCTATAAGATGATGATTACGTTAAAATTGAAGATTTTATCTTGTAAAGTAATTTGTTAATAAGGATCATTCGATAACCTATTTATGATGCATTTGTAGCAGCTTTCTTTCTTTTACAAATCTTGCTTAAAAAATTATTTTTCAAGCCTTGAAAGATCAATTTTTAGGAATAAGGCTAACAATTAATTTCAAAAAGAGTATAAATGAAATAGGAAGCAAAATTTGGAAGAGGAAAAAGAATTCCTTGAATGCATTATGATGATTGTTCTTCACAACTACTTTTGCTAGAAAAAGCAAATGTTCAAATCAAACTCATGAAAACCTGCAAAAGAGAGAAGACAAGGATAAGAAAATATAACTAAAAGAGAAAACAAAAGAAAAGAACTAAGAAGAAATGAAGATCAACATATACACATACCTGAGAGAAATGCATACCAAATTACCTTGTGAATTTTGACATCCTCATATGAAGAGTATATAAAAATAGGCAAGACAAGTTACATTTATCTCCAAGTTTGCATATGTTGAAAATCATCAATTATTGAAACTAAAAACTAAGCAATATGCTACAAAGATTCTTAACAAGACAAGGTAAAAGAGTTTGACATATGAATAAAGTGAATGAGGAGATATTGTATGCCAAAGTTGAAAGCTTTGTCTTGCAAGATCTTTTTATTAATGTAAAATATAATCCTAATCATAATGCAATTATGTTTACAAAAGGTAGAAATGAGCATTATAGTTGAGTTAACATCTTAGAATATGAGGTTTAGACTTATAAGTTAACGATCAAATGTAAAACTTTAAAAATGAGAAACCTCAAAATGAAAAAGATGATAAATAAATGGTAAGATCTCATCATTTATTCATTGGAATACCATAATTGCTTTATTTTGGAATAAAAATATAAAATCAAACCAAACAAAGCTAAATTGATTTCTACTTTGACTCTTTTTGAAGGAAAATGACTAGGTATAGTCATATTTCCAATGCAACCAAGCAATCTCTTTACTACCTACTGAAATAAACACTACATATGTGTTTTTTTTTCCCTCAGTGGTTCACGGACACCCACGGTCACCTAGGTGGTCGCTACATCCACGGAAATATCTGAGCTTGATCAAGGGTATCAAGCCCCGCGGCCAATAGCTAGGCCTAACCCCAAGGGCTTCGGGGAGAATTGACCCTGTGACCTCCCGAATGGTGAGGCACGTATTTGGCCAATTGAGCTAACCCTTGGGGCTATAAACACTACATATGTTAGCAAAAGAAAAAGATCAATTATTAAACTATGTACAAAAATCCTAGAATTGTTATGCATGTTAATTCTTAAAATGAAGACAAAAGAAATTTAAAATCAGTAAGTTTCCTGCTAAAGGAATTTTTTAATTGTAAATACAATCTATCATAATATGTATAATCAGCCCACGGGGCTTTGGATTGACGGTGAATGGGTGCGCTGTTAAGGCACTCCTTGCAATAGGTCACTAGTTCAAATCCCTCGTGGGTACTTAGGTTAGTCTTAACTAGAAAAAAATAAATAAATATGTACAATCTAAAGGGTTAGAGATATCACCTTTAAGGATCTGTCAAGATCTTGCTTTTGAAAACTGTAAAAGATGGGAAGTATTAACATCAATTATTTCTAAGAATTTACAAAAACTATCGTTTTCCCTTGTGAGACATTGATTATAATAATGAAGAGAAAAAAGAGGAAGATCCTTAAAGGCATCTATTATATGTACATAAAAATTAAGGCAACTAGTAAACCCATGATTATCTACAAATGTAAGAGGGTCACTAGATGATCGTATCAAGCCTTTAACATAGCAAGTTTTGTGTATAATATTGTTGTGAGTAATATCAAAAACTTGTAGTAGAGACTGATGATCCAAATCAAAATGGAAAGAAGTGGGTTTGTACTTAGAAAATGAATTAAATGATACAAGTTCCTCAATATCAGGATAGATGTTAAAAATCACACTATTTTCACATGATTTATAAGAATCTTGAATGTTGTGAAAAGGAGAAGTTTCTAAATTGATATCAATAAATAAAGATGCCCCTTGAATTTCATGATATAGTTGGTTCTTAAGATTTGAACTAGTAAATATTCCAATATGTTGATCCATACGATGATAACCAGAAAATAAAGTAAGGGAACTTCCCTCAAAATCATCATTTTTAATTTCTCTCATTAAATCATCAAATGATTTCTGGTTTAATAATGCGTCATTTTTCGTTAAAATAGAATCTAGCTCATTCTCAGAATGAGAATTATTATCATGTTTATTTGTTAAATCTTGTTGTTGTGTATAATTTAATTCTATTGAACTTGATTCGTTATCACAAACATAAAGGAGAAATGGTAAAAACATTTTCAGATGTAAGATTATCTCCTAATGTTGATGGTTGAAAAAGGTTTTCATTTGAAGATTCAATAGGATTAATTGTAAGATCAAGATTTACTAAAGGTGATTCCTCTTTATGTTCATTATAAGTTCTTACATTATATTCTTGAACAACAGAGGTAAATTTCTCAATTAAAATTTGCTTAGGGGGTAATTCATCATGACGAAATCTATAGCAAAATAACATAAATCTATTTTAAAACTCGCTAACAATTTCATCTTCATAGATTGAAGTTATCAAATTTTAAGCACAATTTCTCATAGCTATAGTTGTGATGAGCCAAAAAAAATACCTGCATGAGGTGATTCCAAGAGTGAATGCACTTAGCTGGTAGCATCTTGTACCACTCCCGAATTCTTCCTTGAAGCGTGAGAGTAAATAATCTGCAAATTTCAATGTCAGTAGTGATGTTAAAACATTTACATTTATGTATAAACAGATCAACATGACCTAAAGCAAAAATGAAACTCTCGCCATCATATTGCAATGCAAATATCGATTCAAGTTGTCTCTTGGGTATACCTGTGGTAGTCTTGCATGAGCTAAAAGCGTGACCCAAAGTAGGAATGCAAATAGGAGCAATGGCTAGTAAAAAAAAGACTTCACAGAGATCAACTAGCTTAGGCCCTCCTAGCGCAAAAAATGTTGATGGGAAAAAATGTCTGCCATCAACATCAGGGGAGAGCACCCGGCCAGGACCTTACATCTGCTCCTTTTCCGTTTGGAATGGTGGTTCCGATTGGTTCAATTAAGTCCAATTACCCTCTTTCCCTTCCTATCAATTTGTGGTGTTTCTATTCCTTACCAACAGCAAGAGAAATATCAGATTTACCTTCTTGAAAAGAAGTAAATCCTTAAGTTGAATTAATGGCTCAACTAAACCACACCTAGGGTTAACCTATGTCAATCTAAGCCTTAGTCTAGCCTAGATGTATTATACTAACCTATGCGTTACTATATTGAATATGTCTTAATGTTATCCTAATATGTCCTAAATAATATTACCTAATATAATCCTAATAGAAAATAATTAAACTAAATCTAATATGTATTATATTACTAAATGTTATTTTATTATATAATCTAACTATATTAAAACGGTTAGTCCTAAGGAACATTAATATTCTAATTAAAATTAAATCTAGTTAAGTATTGTATTAACTACTATTCACTATCTAATTAAATCAAACTTCCATATTAATAATTAAGTTAATCTATAATTCTATTAAGTTAGCTTTACAAAAATAAAATAAATTGATTAAATATTAAAGTTAATTTAAATATTACAAAGAAAATGAAACTTTACAAAGGATCTAGGTTACACAATCTAAATTAAAAAGATTAAATTAATATACAAAATATACAATAAATTACATTTTCTTTATATTGATCTTTAATGATGTAAATTAAAAAATAGATCAACACAAAGATTTGATCAAATTGAAGGTTGATCAAACCAGAGTTTAATGATTTTTTGCCTCTTTAAGAGAGGACTTGATGCAATGGAAAAGAAAATGCAAGCTAATCTATCTTAATTGGGACAGAATATAGATTCTATTCCTAATTAAGAGCGAAATGCAAAAAAGGAGAAGGAACATAATAATTTGAAATTTAGAATGAGATAAAGGCAATAGGCCAAGGAAATAATTACAAGACCTATTCCTTGTTCAAGCGAATATCTAATAAATAGTTAACAAACATCAACTTGTAAACATTTCTAAATTTAGATGGAACCATTCGCATTAGAACAAAATGATATTATGTCATATCACTGAAATAGTTCAAACAATCTGACATATATAATGCAGGACACTTATTAATTTAAGTTGATAGATATCTAACCGCCTAAAGCAATAAGGGTATGTTCACATGTTGCATTATGTTTCAAATTCATTAGCATCTAACCTTGCAAGATAGTTGGACAAGATTTTCATTTGAGTATAAATTGTTGACATTCAAACAATAATGCTGGAAATAAAACAATCATACTCATTAAAATGAAACTGGATAATTTATTTAATAATAATCAGAGCAAAACAATAGTGCTTTGCTACTGGTTACATAAAATAATAATGATCCATTAATTAAAAATAAATCATTCTCTTAAAATGACAGAAAACTACAATAGTGATTGTTCCCTGCGTCCTCAAGCCTCGATCTTCTGCCTGCATAAAAAGATTAAATTCAAATTACAATAGTGCAAATGAGCTTAAATCTTCATGTGCAAACAAGTTGTGCTGCAAAAACATATATATATATAAAAGCTCCTTCGTCCTGCCATGGATTCAAATCCCTTGATCTACAAAACTCGATCTTGAGTAG
This sequence comes from Pinus tabuliformis, assembly GCA_031772625.1. Taxonomy (NCBI): domain Eukaryota; kingdom Viridiplantae; phylum Streptophyta; class Pinopsida; order Pinales; family Pinaceae; genus Pinus; species Pinus tabuliformis. The sequence goes on along the minus strand of CM062820.1, from coordinate 80,395,606 downwards.
TTTGTAGCACGCTCCCTCTCCGTGTTGATGATTCTTTCTATTTCTATCTTCCATCTTTTGCAACTCACGTAATCAAACTTGCCGGAACATATTGATTAAGCATGGAAAATCCATGCTTGATGTGCGTTCTTTCATAAAGCTGATTTGTCAAATTGAGGGATTATCTATCTTTTGTGGAATGAGGAACTCCTTTTGTGCCCTCGTCTTCACGTAATGGTTTATAATTGTTTGGTCAATTTAATGTATGGTTTATAATTGTTTGGTCAATTTAATGTATTGATTACATAAATTATTGATTGGACTTGGTAAACTTGTGAACTATAAGTGCACTATATATGCTAAAAAAAATTTGAGTTTATTAAAATGATGATTGTGTTTATTTTAAGGATTTTATTTATTCTTATGTTCCTAATGAAATTGATAATTTACAATTAAATTCTTAACAAGTTATCATGTTTCTATTTAACTGAGTGTCGTTAGTTTCAAAAGAATTACTATGCAAGGTAATGGAAAAACCAAACTACTTGTGCATTCTACAAAAAACTTCTTTAAGATAAATTGTGTTTTTGAAAAGAAACTAAAAAGAAAGTTATTCCAAAAACTGTGAATAAACTACTTATGTTATGTTCTAGTAAGACAATTATTTATGCTCTAAAAGACAATCACTTTTATTCTAGAATGAATTTATGAAGCCTCCTATGTTAAGATTTCTACACTGTAATTAACAATTCAACTTTGAAATGATAAAGCAAAAACAGAAAGAATGCAATCTAACAAATATATTTTCTATGAAAAAAAAAAAGAGTATATACATAGTTCTATTTTAGAAAGCATATAAATGATTGATATTGGTAGACAGCAAAAGAAAAACTGTAAACAAATGACTAAAAAAAACTGAAGCTACGCTAATGGAATTCTGGAAATAGCGAAAATGAAATGACTGAGCTAAAAGTAAAAGATTGAATCTCAAAGGAAGAAGAGTATATACATGGTTTTATTTTAGAAAGCATATAAATGATTGAAATTGGTAGACAGCAAAAGGAAGATTGTAAACAAATGACTATAAAAAACTGAAGCTACGATAATGGAATTCTGGAAATAACGAAAATGAAATCACTGAGCTAAACGTAAAAGATTGAACCTCAACTATCTGTAGGGGCCCTCCACAAAACAACACGGTTTAGAACTTTAATTCAGCCGTTAACTGTGCATGGGGTTGACGAAAATGCTTCTTCAATTGAAAAGAACAGGGTTATAAAACTTCAAATAGTCATTCAAAGATTACATATGTGCCTCCCTGCTTTCTGTTTACAAAGTATATATATAGAATGCGTGCTCAACAGATTGACATTTTTATGCCTTATAAAACTTAAAACAAACCTAGTTTGAATTAGTAATAACATTTCTCTACGATTTGCTATTTGAAATCAACTCGGAGAGTCCCGATTTATTTGAACTCTCGCTTTTTTTGTTTATCCATGTATTGACTTACTTCTATCACTGCACAAGTGGGCGATTTCCTTGATCGTTTGGCTTGGGTGAATCGGAGGAGATCCATGAGGAGATCAATCCCCATCTTTCCATATGCTTCTTTGCTGGGGTGACATATTGGAATCTGGAAAACCATGAAACCACTGCAAAATCGTATTAATTCTGTAGCTATTGCAATTTTTAACTTAATAATAAAACTTATTAATAAATATGAAAAATAAGACATCTAAATACCTTACCATGTCAAAATCTATATTTTATAGCGATGATGAAAAGAGGAAAAATAGATGAAAAGAGTGTCATTAGAAATTTGTCAATTAATTACAGTTTCGCAATTAAATTGTTGCGGTGCAGTAGAGCAGTGCCATATTGGGAGCTTTAACTCCAGTTTGCCTTCGTAAACCTCATGCCAGATTCACTTCACCTGCAACAGGTAAACCAATTAATCAATGGCCAATAAAAATCGACATATATACATATTATGATATCTTCTTAATTCAATTGTAATCTTAGAGATTTCGTGGTTAAATAACTTAAAACAGTTGAGATATTAAAATTCAGGGTACGTGTGAGTGATGTGTTATATCTCATAGCTCCAATGCAGTTGTAATTAAATTCAAAGGCCATCGTTGTGTTTAACAGTTAATAAACCTTGTGTATGGATCTAGAGCGAAGGAGCGGTTGAACTTTCATCTTCTTCACCGAGACTTTCGCACCAATATATAATCTTCGCCTCTAAATTAATGGGATTTCATTTTAATCAAAAGAATATGAGAATGTTTTACATTTAAATCCCAACAATTAAGAGGGAATCCTGGCACAAGTCTTGTTTGACGTGGCGGACATTCAAAGTGCATTTACCATTAATATATATCCGCCATACATTGATTATGAAGTAACGCTGCATGACAGGTTGATAGACGTTATGTGCACGTAAATATGTAGTTTTAATGTTTCGTCCATAACATAATAATATAATAAAATTCATGGCATATGGTGCAAAAGAAAAACGTTCATTGTTTTTTTTCCTTTTGTTATAAAGATAGGGATTTTATTTTGTTTTCTTAACTTATGACCATATATGTGTATTATAAAATGAAAACCTTGTAAAATATATACATACTAGCGTTATTTTATTTGAAATAAAGTTATTATTATATGTTAAACGATAAAAATTATATATATAATTTTATATTATATTTACATATGAATATTTATTTCTTAATGTTTTACATGTTTTACATGTTTTCTATGTTTATGTATATTATAATGCAGTAAGTTTACAACACTTATTTTATATATTTACAAAATAATTATATGATTTATTTAATATATATATTTATAATATTTTTTATTCATATGTTTTTGTGATGTAGGTAACAAATTAAGATGTGACGGAAACAATCAACTAATATGACCAAACGTAGAATATGAAGTGATATGCCAAGTTATTTGGAGGGAACGCTAACTAGTGAAACTAAATGCTAAATTATAAGGTGATGTGACAATTGGAGGCACCACATCGCCTTTTTGTGACCAATATAAATTGCTTTCATGGACACGAAAGGTAGTGAAGAGGTGCGAACAATCCAAAAGTGTCAATCATAATGGTCATAATGAAAAGTGTATAGAAACATTATCATAACCAACATGATCAAAAGTATGAAAGTCAAGCAATAAAGCTCAGAAATGTCATAATTCACAAAAATGCCAGTAAAGAAGGGAGTTTTTCAAAAATTAAAATAGAGGGTCCCCATATTTTGTGTGACAAAAATATGGGGGGGTTATGGCCGACAACTGGATGATATCATCTAGGAGGTTAGTTCTATATTGGAGTATATTCATATAATTTTTCAATAGAAGATTATGATGAAAGGGTTTGAACTAAGCTTTGATTCATGCAAGAAACATGTACAAAAAGAAGCAGTGAAGGCTAAAAAGATGGTCAAATACTTACATGAAAAATCGTCAACTAAACTAAGGGCATTAGATATCACGGACAAAGTTGGAGTAATTATGGAAATCAATAAAATGAATGAGAAAAACTTACTTTGTATTCAGACTTAGAACAGATTCAAGGAGGTTCAGAAGCCAGTATATTTTTTTGATTCCAAATTTGACCAAAGGACTAGAGATGTTCTACCTAATTGTTGGGACCAATAAGAAAATCTGCTATCTTGTGAACTATATGAAAAGGAACTAGTGGTTGTTTAAAGTAAAGCAGATACAACACATGAAAAGACTGTAATTCTAAAGGGAAGAAATGTAGTGAATTATCTACAGAGGAACTTCCAACTTATTTGGCTAATGAAGACACTATTTGTTGCCAAACCTAATTAAACAAAGCTTTCAAATTTCAAAGGTGTGTTCCATAAAATGATCCAGTGTAAGCTCCTAGATGAAGTACTTTGCAAGGACTGTGAAATTTTGATTACTCCTATTGAAGTCAAAGTTCAAATGGTAGAACCAAGCACCACTCTTCAAAGTCAGTGTTCAAATAGTCATATGACTTATAAAAAGTCAAAAATTTTCATTTTGTAACGTTGTAAAGACTTTTTAGTTATAGATAGTTAAGTAGTTATAGAAGTTATGATAGTTACCTTTGTAATTGATTTTGATGTAATATTTAAAAGACATGAGAACCACTGGAAAGGGGTTTGGAATTTTGGCATTTTGATTACTTGTGTAATCATTTTGGCTTCCTTTGAGAGAATAATAAAAGTCACCAAGTTGATTCCTGTTGAAAAATGCAGCAAGAAATTCTCAATTTGATTTTGCCTTGATTAAATTGAGAAAATTTGAATTTCTACATCAGCAGACAACTTGGATGTAGTTAACTTGTGTGACATGGCTTGTGTCACCTAGTTTACTTAGTAAATTCAAGTTGGAGGAGTTAGAGTTCAGTTAAGCATGTTTTATTGCTAATTTGTAGTAATCAAAGTCAGTTATCTCAAGTTGTTTTTAGTTAAACTAGTTCCAATTGTTGGAGGAACTAGTGGAAGGTCAGTTGTGCAGTGGGACTTCAATCAAACTCAATGATCATCTAGTTAACTGATCAATCATCCCAAAATAGCTAGTGCGTGCAGAGCTTTAGAGTTACCCAACTGAGGTGGAGATTCCAAGGCAGTGTAACATCAGTTGTAGACTATTCTGGAGTGTAATGGTGTTGAATGAAACCTGATGATCAACCTGAGGAATTGCTCAATCCATTTTGGATAAATTCCTTTATAATAGAGGCCTAATTTCTCAAGGAATTGCGCAAAGAAATAGGGGCTCAAGCAGAGGTTGAAATTGACTAAGTCTGGGTCAGAGCTTCACAATGAGCAAAGAGATAGGTTATGCACTTGCAAGTTGTGCTCAGTTGAGCAAAGCAATTGGAATACATCTTTATTCATCATATTAATGCAAGAAGGAATTGGGGTTTTTATCATATTGCTTTCCCCGGGAAAAATATTGTGTGCATGAGTGTTATTTCTTATTGCATGTCTAAAATTTGTGTTCTAAATTGTGGATTAACTTCCGTAGAGTAGGTTTGTGTCTTGTGATTTTTATTAAAACTTCATGAGCAATTACAAATCTACGCCATAATTCTACATGGTATCGGAGCAGGATTCACATTAGATCACGAATTTCAAAGTTATTTCTCACGAGGATCAAATTTCAAGCTCAGTGCAAAAGGATCTCTTCAGAGCTAAGAAGATGGCCTTCAATGGACTGAGGCTAGAGTATGCCTTGGAAGGCACCTCTAATTTTGTTGCATGGAAGGATCGCATGGAGGTGGTAATTGATGACAATGTATTGCTAGAATACATCAAGAGATGTTGCAAAACCACTGAAATCTGATACCCAAAACCTTGCTTGTGGAAGAAAGATGTAGCCAAGGCGAGGAGAATAATTTTGGAGGGAGTACGGGATCCAATTGTCTCAAATCTCCATGAAAAAGAAACTTCATTCATAATATGGAAAGCACTAACAAAAATTTTTGAGAATAACAGTGACCACATGAAGTTGGCAGAATAACTTTGAAGTATCAAAATGCAGAAGAGTGACATTATTCTGCAGTATCTGAGTAAGTTCACACAATGTTGTGATGAACTTGGCGGGGTCAGTTTTAATGTTCCTGAAGAAGACTTGGTAAGCTTATCCCTTCTAGGCCTTCCCAAGACCTAGAATACTTATCAAATTTTGGTGAATGGGAGGGAGAAACTACTAAATTGGGAGTGCTTATCGTCTAATTTAGTATAGGAGGAAATAAGGTAGAATACCAGATATGGGACTTCATCCAAGGGTGAGCATGAAGAAAACTTTGCATTGACTGGAGGGAAAAGGAAAGAAATCTATATCCAAACCAAAATCCAGTCAAGGGGGCAAGAAGAAAGATTTGTCCAAAATTAAATGCTTCCATTGTCATGAATTCAGGCACTATGCCACGAAGTGTCCACACAAAAAGGCAAGCAAGAAGACCTCAGGAGGAGCAAAAGGTGAAGCCATGGTTTCACAAATCGATCTTGACTTTACCCTTAACGCATGCATGGCCAACACAATGATGGGGAGTGTGTTGTACTTGGACTCAGGTGCATAATTCCACATGACAGGGGGTAGATACTTTTTCAGTGACCTGGAAGCAAAAAATTTCATATGCACATCAAGATGGCAGACGACAGAAGGTATAGCGAGACCGGGATTTGTATAGTTACCTTTCAAAGGGAGTCGGGCTCCCCCCTCATGCTCAAGGATGTCATGTTCGTTCCGGCCCTACAAAAAAATATTGTCTTTGTCATAGTTTTGGAAAATCGTGGTTATGGTGTGATCTTCAGCAAAGGAAAGGCATTCCTGATACACATAACCATGGGACAGGTGAAGAAAATCGGGGCTCATGTGAAGAACCTGTATAAGCTAGATGTGGAAGTTTGTGCTACATTAAGCAAAAAGCGGAGAAGGTGTAGAGCCGCAATGTCGATGAACTTTGGCACAAAATACTTGGCCATTTGCATCATGGTGCTTTCAAGATTATGCAGCAAATAACCACAGACCTCCCAAAAGGAGCACTTGAGCAGTAGGATGTATGCAAAGGATGTACTTTGGGGGAGTACACAAAATCCACATTTCATGATCGAGACAACAAAGCACATGCAGGCCTAGAAAGAAGCCACTTTGATATTTTTGGACCTTCCTCGATAGCCTCCACTTCTAGACACAAATATTTTGTCATTTTTATTGATGACTTCTCACGAAAGTGTTGAAGCTTCTTCATGTGAAATAAAAACAAGACATTCTCCAAGTTCGTAGAATTCAAGGCACTGGTTGAGAAAGAAACTGGAAAGAAGGTGAAGGCTCTTAGGAGAAATAATGGAGGTGAGTACATGTCTAATGAATTTTAAAAAAACTGTGCAAAAGAAGGCATTCGACAAGAGTTGACAACACCGCACAACCCACAATAGAATGGGATGGCTAAGAGAAAGAATTGTATCATTGTGGGAGAAGCGAGGGCGATGTTGCATGACCAAGGCCTACCTCTACATTTGTGGGCTGAGGCATGCAACATAGTAGTCTATTTTCAGAACCATAGTCATCTTCGTATTATGGGCATGATTACATCAAAGGAGGCTTTCTCGGGAGGAAGTAGTATGTGTCGCACTTCAGATCTTTAGACCCTTTGTTTACTGCCATGTCTCCAAAGAATCAAGGAAGAAGCTTGAACTGACAATAGAATTGGGGATATTTATGGTTTACACAGAAACTCCACACAATTATTGTGTGTACTTTCCATCTGTCAAAATAACAATTGTGCGAAGGGATGAAAATTTTGATGAGGAGAAAGTCATCCGATGTGCTCTTGAGAGGGAGCTTTAGATCCCACCAAAAGATTTTAGCTCCAAAATAGGAACCTCAAGAATTTGTGGAGCAGCCACAAATTGAGGAGCAGAGAGTGGTGACAACCACTCAAGAAAAACCATCCAAAGAAGGCAGAAAAAGAACCATGGAAGATGAAAGACTTGTGATGGATGCGAGGGAGAATGTGGGTGCTCCTCCAAATCAGTGCAGAAAGATAAGGTCACATGGTTGGTACACTAGCTAAATGGCTCTAATGACTAAGCTTGTAGAGACCAAGCCATCCTCTTTTGAGGAAGTAGTAGAGAAACCTGTATGGGTTGATGTAATGGTGGAATAATACGAATAATTGTAAAGAACATTGTTTTAGAAGTGGTCTGAAGACTAGAAGATAAATCAGTTATGGGTTCGAGATAGATCCTCAAGGTAAATCATGCGACAGATGGAATCATAGAGAAGTATAAGGCTAGATTTGTGGCCAAGGGGTACTCTCAAGTTGAAGGGATTTATTATGAGGAGACCTTTGCTACTATAGAAAGGTACTCATCCATTATATCAATTATTTCTCTTGCTGCGTAAATGGGGTGGAAGATCCACCAGATGTATGTAAAAACAACATTTCTCAATGGATTTATTAAGGAGGAGGTGTACATCGAGCAACCAGAAGGTTTTGAGACATTTGATCGAGATTCTCATGTGTGAAGACTCATTGTACTGTCTCAAACAAGCACCCCGTGCTTGGTACACTAGGATCGATAGTTATCTCACCGGTTTAGGCTTCACCAAAAGTGAAGCATATGCAAACCTCTATCATATCTTGGTAGAAAGTAAATTGCTTATTATTGTCTTATATGTTGATGATTTGGTTTTAACTCGTGATGAGTAGGTGATTAGATCTTTCAAGTTGGAGCTTGCAAGGGAGTTTGAAATGAAGGACATGGGTCTCATGCACTACTTCCTCGGATTGGAAGTATGGCAAGGTGATGGGGAATTGTTTGTCTCTCAAGGAAAGTATGCAAATGAGATACCACAGAGTTTGCACATGAAGAGTTGCAAACCCATGGAGACGCCTCTAGCAACCAACTAGAGGAAGGAGGATACCACTTCAAGTGAAGAAGTGGATGCTACCATTTATTGGTAGCTAGTGGGTTCACTGATGTATCTTGTGAACACATGACCAGATATGTGTTATGCAGTCATCCAACTGAGCCAAGTTATGTTTAGGCCAACCAAATTATTTTGGAAGGCAGCTAAGCATGTTTTATGGTACCTCAAGGGCACTACCCTGTTTGGACTATGGTACAGGCGGACATGGGGAGTGAAGTTGTGTGGCTTCACATATGCATATTCGAAGGGGAGTCCATTAGACCGAAAGAGTACATCAATTGGAATTGTCAGTGTTGGGTCTACAACAGTTTCCTGGTATAGTAGGCAACAAATATTTGTGGCACTCAGCTTGACAGAAGCAAAATGCATAGCTGCAAGTTAAGCAACATGTGAGGTGATATGAATGAGAAGATACTTGTTGGATTGTTTGGTCAGATGATGGATCCAACTGTGATATACTGTGATAATCATAGTTACATCAAGCTCTATGAGAATCTTATATTTAATGATCAATCCAAGCATATAGATATCGGGTATCACCATTTACGGGACTGTGTGCAAAGATAGATAATGTTGCTTTAGTACATTCCGACAGAGGAACAAGATGTTGACATTTTGACAAAGGCCTTGTCAAGAGGGAAGTTCGAGTTCCACAGGTGCAGGATAGGGGTGGTTGATAATCCCTTTCTTGCTGAGAAGGAGTGTTGAAAAATGCAGCAAGAAATTCTCAATTTAATTTTTCCTTGATTAAATTGAGAAAATTCGAATTTCCACATGAGCAAACAACTTGGATGAAGGTAACTTGTGTGACATGGCTTGTGTCACCTAGTTTACTCAGTAAATTCGAGTTGAAGGAGTTAGAGTTCAGTTAAGCATTTTTGATTGCTAATTTGTAGCAACCAAAGTCAATTATCTCAAGTTGTTTTCAGTTAAACTAGTTCCAGCTGTTGAAGGAACTAGTGGAAGGTCAGTTGTGCAGTGGGACTTTAGTCAAACTCAGTGATCATCCAGTTAATTGATCAATCATACCAAAATAGCTAGTGAATGCAGAGAATTCAAGTTACCCAGTTGAGGTGGAGTTTCCAAGGCAGTGTAACATCAGTTGTAGACTGTTCTGGAGTGTACAAGTGTTGCATGCAACCTAATGATCAACCTGAGAAATTGTGCAATCCATTTTGGAGAAATTCTGAAATAATAGGGACCTAATTTCTTAAGGAATTGCGCAAGGAAATGGGGGCTTGAGAAGAGGATGAAATTGACTAAGTTTGGGTCAAAGGTTATCAATGAACAGAGAGATTTGTTATGCACTTGTAGGTTGTGCTCAGTTGAGCAAAGCAATTGTAATACATCTCTATTCATCAGATGAATGCAATCAGGTAGTGGGTTTTTTAACAGGTTTCTTTCCCCAGGAAAAGTATTGTGTGCATGCGTGTTATTTCTTATTCCATGTCTAGAATTTTTGTTCTAAATTGTGAATTAACTTCTGCAGAGCAGTAGAGTAGGTTTGTGTCTTGTGATTTTGATTAAAATTTCATGAATAGTTGAAAATATACACCAGTATATATTGGTACATCGCAGTATGTGTTGTTTCTCTTATGTGTTTTCCATATTCATTTTCCTTTTTTGAAGCATGCATATGATCTTAGCAAATTTATTTGAGCAAGTTGCATATTTATTTTGTGTATCATTAACAGTTACAATGAATACATATAAGATCTATTCAAATACATCTTAATATGCTCTCCACTACTTCTACACTTCCATTCTTGATATAAATCATTCATACTTTCATCTTAGATTTTTAAATTTGGATTCTTTTAAAGGGCCCATATCATAAACCCTAGCATCTTATCAATTCTCCTTTCCAACAAAATAATTAAAGTATGTAGCTGCTAATATAAGGCCGATATGGGCATAAAGATTCATTTCCAAGATTATGTTGCAATAAACAATGGAATATATTACCTCTGTTGATATTTTAATAATTTTTTAACAATCTTTTAAAAGTTTTGAAACAATTTTGTGGATGTCCAAGGCATTGGTTCCCTTTCAGCGATGAACTGTCTCTAGGGTGACAATGCAAGTTATGGTGGGAAACATTCCATCGGTATGGTGGTAAACATTCCACTAATGTATTACCCTAAGAGGATGTCATTTATCCTATCATGTTCCAACCATCTTCCAACAATTTTACAATTAGAATGTACAACGTTTTTCTTTGGCTAAATATGGAAAACAAGGGTATGTTGCCTCTACTCTATGTTGCAAGAAATGAAAATTGACATATAAACACAACAATACCCTACTAACTTATTGAAAGCCAATTATTGATATCTCATTCCCCACTAGATAAAAAAATCCGGTCAACTTTTTGTTTTCTAACATGTCCTTTTCGAAGTGTGTTGGATGACAACCATATTTGTCCTCCTATTAAAACATAACACATGGACTAGTTAAAATAATTAATATGTAATCATTTACTTTTTTCTAGGAAATAAATAAATATCATTTCACATATTAAATATACTTATAAAAGTACAAATCAAGGCATGTAGACCTTTATGGCCACTATGATGCGTGGCACTTCGTTTTGCAAGCCTAGCCTTGCAGGGCTTGTCCTAAAACATATATTGATTGATTTTTATCTATGCACAAATAAAATATAAAAATCCTAAATAAATTTTATATAATCTTATGAGAAAATTCAAATACCTAGGTACTCTCCTCACTAGACTTCCTCCGTTCATCCAACTTCTCATACATTTTTACAAGTCCTTTCCATACTTTTAAACATACATCAACTAGCCTTATTTTGAGCCTTTGCTTCGGTGGGAGTTTTTTTATCTTCTTTGTTTTATTGCACCTAAATATCTTACAGTTCTAAGACATTTCTAATTTAACCTTTTTTACGGGCCAACCTACAAATTCAGTCTCCATGTTGTGAATCATTGCTTTCTATAGGTGCAACGGTATCTTTGAGAATGGAAAATGGAGATGGTCTTTGAACTGTTGAAGGCATGATTCCTTCAACCTATTCACAAAAACTTTCCCAACATATGATCTACGGATTTCACCTGAAACCACATTGTATTCTATCCTTGTATCATAGCTACCAATGCAAGATTCATAATGTGGCATGATGGAAGAAGAGATTTGTGTCCCATAAGTGGATTGGGCATTGTAAGTCTTGTTTCCTATTCCAAATTCTTAGTGGTTATGCTTAATGATTTTCTCCTTGATCTTCTGCTTGATTTAGGAGTGGTTAGGGAATTAATTGGTTCCCTTTGAAGTGGTTGATGTGCTTGCAATGTTTCAATGGTTTTAGCTAATCATTTTTCTACATATCTAGCAAGCATTTTCAAGTCCATGTTGTCAAGTTTGTTAATGCCTCCATCCCTAATATCGAAACCAAGGCCTCTTTCTCCTAGTTAGTCTCATGTCCCTAGATATATATAATATATTTTTTTATTTAAAAATAAAATAATAAAATAAAAATAAAAATTACATATCTATAATTCCACAATGACTTACCACGTTTTTTCCATTGTCCTATCCCTTCCCTCTATATGACATTTTGAGGTTGGGCTAGCAAATCTTGTCCGTGGAGGTGAGCCAAGGAAAATAGCATGCAAGGAAGGAGATCACACTGTGTGAAGGGAAGTAATTCAAGCTGAGGTAAGCAACCCGACCATCACATACACACAATCTACCTAAATTAATAGGGGCAAAACACACGGTGCCCTTGACATCCACGCAACCATCACATAATATATATCTCGCATGAAAAAAAAAATAGATCATTAATATTTTAAAATGAAAATAATAAGATGCCCTTGGCATTCCCACATTACCAACATATACACACAACCAACATAAAATAATTAGGCCAAAACACATGATTCCCTTGGCATCCTCATGCAAACATCACATACACATAACCTACAATTAAAACACATATATATTCATTTACAATGGCTAATGTACATTTGTGAGACCGACCCATTCCCAGATTCTTATGCTCATGAGAGTGATTGAGAGGAATAGCCAGATGTCCCAGATCGAGACCTAGGGTAGATTTTCATAAAACCATTATGGTAATCAAACCATTCCGCATCAATACATGAATAAATATCCTGCAATTTAACCCTAAATCCACCCTTTGTTTACGGAACCAACAATGCCTTACTCTGCAACTTCAATTTTTGGACCAAAAAGGGAGAAAAATAAAAATTTCATGTAAGTTTTGTATGAACCCTTAAAATCCACTAAATATCGTCAAAATATATCAAAAAAAAAATGCAATATTCAAACTACAACCATGAATCCAAGCAACAGAAGGAAATATCAAAATTGTCCATCTGCAACGGAACGGGTGGACCTTGAAGCTCCCTGATCAAAACCCAGGTGGGGGCAGATGAGCCTATTATTTTCCTTCTGGGTTTGGTCCTATCAACAGCGAAAACAAATCCCAGAGGAGAAATAAAGAGTTTAATTTTATTTTTTTTAGTTCAAGAGTTGGTGGGTATTTAATTTCGAAGTTTTGGTCCACAGGAATTTTTAAATATCTACTTGTTAATCATCGGCTTTAGCACCAAATCAGGTCTCGTAATGTGATCCAGTTGAGGCTCAAAAGTCGGTGCAAATGACACATGACCTAGTGTCATCAAGTTATTTTTTCCATAAAAAATAGACATAGAAAGATTACCATAATATAACATTATTCTCAAATAAAATCAAAGATTAATATAATACATTCAGTAGAATAACCATAATTTCAATAATCCACTACATTCACTATAGAGTAATTTAATTAGCTCTAAAATGGTTGCATAAAGTAAGTTATAAATGAGGAATGAAACCAAAATTATATACATGGTAGTGGTCAAGTGTGTTACATGGGGAAAATGTTAATCTCAATTAATATTTATGTTGTAAGGACAAATTATACTCTATTCAAAATATAGTCTACCAATAATTCTTCCCCTACACTTATTGTTTTCATTGCTAATAATTGGATTTGATTGGTGTACTAAAAATTATTGTCATTGTTGTGTATTATAGGATAGAAAGGAGGCCATGGACATAGGATGTTGACGACATAGAACTACTAAATCGCAAAAAGAAAAGTGGGTCAAAGAAGATATGACAAGAATATCTCGATACAATACAGGTAAGAAGACAAAGCAACCTCAACCAAAGGAGGAAGGTCTTTATGAATTCACAGATACTACAACATAGAAGAGAGAGTTTATTTTTTTCCATGAGGCCTTTTAGGTCAAACTTGTTGGTGCAAAATGCACAGGAATGGTGATTAAATGTTATTCTATGATCAAGGCAAATGTTTGAAAATAAAGATGGCCATGTGGGATAGGGATGTTGGATAATTTTCTTGTCGAAATTTTGGCTCGATGTATATACCTAGAGTCATAAAATTATTTTTTTCAACTCCAAATTAACATGATATCAATATGTCAAATATATGACTAAAGTGAAGTTTTGTGTTGGATAGAATATTCATTGAAATGATATAATTGGTGTATTAAATATTTTTTACTATGTTGTGTATTACAGGAGACAGATGAGGCCATGGAAACATATTGTGTCATATCAAATGAGGACACAATGGATGATGTGGGACATCAGGTACTCAAATTTTGACTTAACTTTGGAAAAAATGATATAATGGCATTTTGTGATATGTCCATCTTTTTTCATGATATTATTAAAATTTATAGTGTATTATCCAATCTTGAGGCACACTAATCCTACCTTTTACCCTATGAAATCCATGAAAAATGGAGTATTCTTGAACAATAGAAATGTATATGTGAAAAACTAAAAATATTTAATTGTATTAATGTTACCCATGAGCAAAAAAATACTCTCCAAGGTGAATCATTCAATTTGGCCTTGAAATAAAGGTTGGGCATGCAATTTTGTGAAGCACGCCAAAATTTCCTTGCATCACTAAAATGCACGCCAAGGCTTCATTTCTTGGCCAGTTTGATTTATTTAAACTGTATACTATTTAATTACTAATTTTACACACTAATTTGCTTCCATTAAGTTTTTGATGTTCACAAATTGTTGACACTTTTGGGAAGACACTGTGAACTACGATTGCTCCCACACTTTCATTTACAATAACTTTGACCTTTGTATCACTAAAAAAAAAAAGAAAAAAAAAATGTATTAATGTTACTTATGAGTAAAAAAATACTCTCCAAGTTGAATCATTAAACTTGGCCTTGAAATGAAGGTTAGGCGTCCACTTTTCTAAAGTAGACAAAAAAATTCCTTGCTTCACTAAAATGCACGCCCTGACTTAATTTTTTGGCCAATATAATTGATTCAAAATTGTACATTGTTTATTTAATTATTTTACACAATTTACATTTTTATATCTTTACTTTAATCTTATATTTATACTTCAGAGTTCATACAACGTTCTAGGTTTTGCTTCGACTTGCCTTATGTGAAAGTTGTGTATAAGTGGGAAACATTGTTATGTAGGATATGTGTCAAAGATGATGCAAGGTTGTATCCTAAGGTTAGGAATTGTCCAATCATGTCCCATTTCAAAATTCATTACCAAGAGTGTAATGGGTTTGGCCTGGGAGTGCATATTTGTTCTCAGTGTGATCAGTGGCATATTTGATCAATTGTTATTCCGACAAACTTTGATTTCAGTGTATAACATTTTCTTTATGTAAATGACTATGATATGTTGCATAAAATGGTTTTATATTTAGGTTGGAATGATTATTATCACATAGTCAATTAAGTACATGTACTAGTGTGCATTTTTTTGAGGCACACAAACCTTGACTTTAACCCTACAAAATCTTGCACGACATAAATTTCTATGTGCAAAATTAATGTTAATTATGAGTAAAAAAATACTATCCAATATGAATCATTCAATTTGGCCTTGTAATGAAGGTTGGGAGTGCATTTTTGTGAAGGAGGTCGAAATTGCCTTGCTTCACCAAAATACACGTCAAGGCTTCATTGATTGGCCAATCTGATTGGTGTACTAAACAATATTTTCATTGTTGTGTATTACAGGATCCAAAGGAGGCCATGGACATAAGACGTGGACGGTCTAGAACTACTAAATCACAGAGAGGAAAATGGGTCGAAGAAGATATGACAATGGAATCTGTAGATACAATACAAGAAGACAAAGAAACATCAACCAAAGGAGGAAGGTCTTTATGAATTCACAAATACTACAACATAGAAGAGAGAGTTTTTTTTTTTACATGAGGCCTTTAAGGTCAAACTTATTGGTGGAAAATGCATAGGAATGGTGATTATGTGATTCTATAATCAAGGGAAATGTTTGAAAATTAGGATGGCATGTGGGATAGGGATGTTAGATACTTTTCTTGTCGGGATTTTGGCTTGACGTGAATACATAGGATCATAAAACTATTTTTTTTGCAACTCCAAATTAAAATGATATCAATGTGTCAAATATATGACTAAAGTGAAGTTTTGCATTGGATAGCATATTCATTTAAATGATATAATTGGTGTGTTAAAAATTATTGACTATGTTGTGTATTATAGGTGCGAGATGAGGCCATGGCAATAGATTGTGTCATATCAAAATGAGGACACAACAGATGACATGGGACATCAGGTACTGAATTTTTGACTTGACTTAGGAAAAATTGATACAATGGCATTTTGTGATACATCCATCTTTTTTCATGATATTATTACAATGTATAGTGTATAGTCCAATCTTAACAGGAATTAATGCATGTTGTTGATTATTTTAGATGGAGATTGGAGCAAATGCAGAGCTTAAGCCTTAAACGAGCAAATAAAAAGATATACACGTGGATGTGAACCTAAAATTGTTAAATCGCATAGAGGACAATGGCTAGAAGAGGATATGACAATGGATCCTGCAGACACAACAAATGATTTGATTGAAGAAAAAGGTTGGTGAGGATTATAGTACATGGGATGAAAACTTTGAGAAAATTGTTGTTTGTGGATGTTATGTATGTCGTGGAAATGAATCATTCAAATGAGCGATTGTACAAATGCATTACATAGATAATGAACTTCCAGTGGGTAGTATGCCTCTTACAATTGAATCCAATAGGAATTGTGATAAGGAATTTTGCAATTTGATATAAATAATATGTATTCTTCTTTTAAACATTGATTTATATTATCTAAATAATCAATTTTGTTCGTAATTATTACTTTTAGGATAAAGTTATTGGTCTAAATTTTATTGGAGCTTCAAATTCCAGCCTAGAGGACGATGATAATTTATATCATGATACATCTAACAAAAATATGTGCATATGTACCAGCTCGAAAGATGAGGAATTGATGAAAACAAGTAACATAACAAGAACCAGTTTAAAGTTGCATAATTTGCTTAAAGACAAGGGGAAGGTGGACTACATACCCTATAAGAATGAATGTGATGGAGATGATAACTTGCCTTTGATTTTGAGATCAATTTACAAAGAGACATTTGATCATTGACTATATTTTGCTTGGCCCAGTGATCAAAATCTACCTAGAGTGTATAAGGTGTTTCAATTTTGAGGATACAGCTACATGATATGAACCTCCAACATTCATTGAGCGAAGATAGGCCTCTTTATTATCCAAAATGTCCATGTGGTATCTAAACATGGAAATAAATCAGCACAAACCACTAGGAGATTAATGCCATATTATTGTTCATCATATTACAATGGTGAATGGAGAAGGATAGGAAAATAAAAGCATAACATGTCAACATATGGTCTAAATTCAAATATGTATACACATCGTCTCCAATTAGAAAGTGGAAAAGAAATGAATAGAGTTCATATTATGTATATATATGGATGTGCATACACACACAAAAATATTGCAATAGTTATAAGTAGTAGTAAGGGAAGGGACCCTACTATAAGATCGAATTGTCAATTTGTTGAGGTTATAAATGATAAAGATGGAGATATGGAAAGAGAGGTTGGTAGATTGATAATGGTTGAAGCTATTATGGACCTTACCATTGGGGATGAGTTATTGATTAATTAACCCTTCTTAAAGCACACTTTTGAGTGAAAGAAAAGGGAAGAACAAGGTCTCCCCAAGGATGCTCTTAAGTGCAGAAAACCAAAGAATAATCAATGAATGTGGACTACCGTTTTATAAATTATGTTGTCAAAATTGTGTTTATTTTAAATTATTGTATAAAAAAGGTAGTCTATAAAATAATGTTCCATTATTCAATTGATATATGTGTGTGTGTGTTCATACATTTTATATTTTTATTTCTTAAGGCATTTTTTTATTATATTTCTTTGAAATTGTTACTTTTTTATTTATCCAATTGTTGTCTAACATTAAATAATTCTTGTGTTTGTTGATAGCTAGAAGATATTGATGATACACCTACTAATACCCAAGATCAAACTGGGTTATTAATATTTGGACGGGATGATCCAAACCATCCTTTAAACCATACCAAGGTGAAAAGAGCAAGATTGAAGAGAACACTACCAGCTGAGAAATTTGAAGAGTTGATGAGATTAACATACATTGATGACATGCCACCTAGCCTTAATGATGATGATGATAGTGAAAATGAAATGCATGAAGAAGGATTGAATGAAATGCTTACAAGTTTCTTTGGGGATGGAAACAATGATGACGATAATGATCATATGGTTGAAAATAATGATGATAGCAAGGGTAATTACCACCAACGTAATATTGATGATAACAACCTGAAAGACTCAATCAAGCAAGCAACTAAGACACCCGTGTTCAGATCAGGTGCAAGTAGAACCTCAAAACTTGCATGCACATTAATATTATTAGAAATCAAGTCACTATTTGGTTGGTCAGACAAAGGATTCACTACCCTATTGAAGTGAGTTGAAATCTATTTCTTACTTTGCATTGTCAATTGGTGTACGTAATTCGTAAACATTCATAAACTTCATTTATATTTCTTTAAGGGGATTTTAAAACCATATATTGTATATATATATAGTCCTATTATAGATTGACATATCAAACATGTTCATCATAAGTCAAACATTCAATTGATTTAATCTCAAGCAATCTTACAGGGCACTAAAAACTAAAATATTCCCTGAAGAAAATGTGTTGCCATCAACTTGCAAAAGCGTTGTTGGTTGAGTTGGGGATTGAATATAAGAAAATTCATTCATGTAAAAATGATCGCATTTTATACAGAGATGAATGTTAAGACAATGTAGAATTCCCTGTACGCAAAGAGAATATATATCATACAGATGTACAAGGTATTACCATTCCAAAGAAGGTTTTACGTCATGTGCCAATTATACCTAGACTTCAACGAATGTTTCGTTCCAAGTCACTTGCACAATTAATGGACTAGCATATAAATAGCATGAGTAAATATGGATTCATTGCAATTGACGAAGTGTGCCCATTCACTTGCCTGAGCTCAAATTATAATGTTTGGCCAATCAAATTGATAGTATAAAATATTCCCCCATGGATGAGTGTTAGAAAGGAGCACCTTAGCAGTTGACTCTCATTGTTCCAGAAAAACGTCAAGTAAAAAAATAAACATTTATATTGCGCCTTTTATTGATGAGATGCAATTTCTATGGAAAGGCATAAGAATGTATGACATATCACATCCTCCATCAAATAGGTCCTTCATGTTATATGGTGTGTGGACAATTCGTGATTTCCCCCAAGACTTGGGGTTTGTTTTAGTAAGATAAAATACTTACGTATTTACACTCATAATTTATTTGCATCCGAACTTTTATACTTACATTTATACTATTATTTTGATGTTATTAAAATTTCTTATTGAATTGTAGGGCTTCAAACAAATGGGATATTTGCATGTCCAAGATGTGCAGAACAATTTCAAGGGTGTTATTCTAAAGATCTACATAAATTTATTTATGCAAACAACAATGTTTTTCTACCACCAAATCATAAGTTTAGAAATCACCAGAAGAATCAATTTGATGGAAAAGTTGAAAATAGAGGCCCTCCCATGATTATGGGTCCAGGTGATTGGCTTAAAAATTATGAAGATGCTAAATCGAAAGCTTGGGATGATTTTTTTTATCAAGGTGATTCAATTAAAGAACTATAACAAGTTGTAATTAATATGCCAGAAAGAATGAAAATGAAATCCATATTTTGTGAGCTCTCTTTCTGGAAGGATCTATTAATAGCTCACCTGTTAGATCTTATGCACATCTTCAAAACTGTCCCAAAATCTATATTTTGACATATATCAGACAAAGAGAATGACACCTTGTCTTAAATGAGAGATAGTGTTCTTTTGCATACCAAATTTGATAGAAGAAAATTTTAGCAAAACAAGATATATTAAACATATGTAAAATCTCCATGGATTTTGATTAAAAAAAAAAAAGGAGCTAGACCAACTAAAAATAGTCATTCGTTCAATGAGGACACCTACTATCTATGGGTCATAATTGGAAAAAGATTTTGCAGTTGATGGACACGTGATATGTAAAACACATGATTTTCATAATTTCATGAAGGTATTGTCATCATTTAACTTTTACTGGTAACATTGATTAAGTACAATATATATTTTGATATTTTGTTGTGTGCGAATAATTACTAATGACCTTTGAGAAATTCGTTTGATAGCATATCATGTCGTTGGCAATTAGGGGGGATTCATATCTTACGTTGGCTTAAGGAATGCCATAAGCCGATTGTTAGCATTAGCATGGTATGTGATATGAAATGTTCGTGTGTGAGAGGCATAGAGATATTATTTTGCTTTTTAATTTTTTTCTAAAGTTTCATACTAGTTTTCTATTATTATATTAGGTGGGTGACTCCAAGGAGATCCCGAATGTGAAGTGCCAAAATGGAAGAAGGAAATTGCATAAATTGTATGTGTATTTGAGAAGGAGATCCCTACAAGTTTTGTGGACCTAGAAGTCCAGTTGCTTATACACCTAGTTGATGACATTGAATTGGTGGGTGTCGTATCAACGAGGTGGATGTTTTTCTTTCAAAGGTATATGAAAACTCTAAAAATATATGTCTGACAAAAGGCACATCGAGATGGTTTCATGGCTGAACGATATGTATTTAATGAAGAATTTTTCTTCCTATGTGAATTCCTGTAAGGATTTTGAAGATGGGGTAAGGATTTTGAAGATGGGCCACACTTAAGGGATGAAGAACGAGTATCATATATATATATATATATATATATATATATATATATATATATATATATATATATATATATATCTGTAAAGACTAAATCTATTAAAGGAAAATGAAAATAAAATTACAAGGAGGTCGAAACCTCGGAAGAGAAGATCTGCATGCTTTCAGCCTAACAAAACTGTCCCATGATTGGGAGGACCAGTTACAGTGTATAGAGAACCAGACATAGGAACCTAAAAACAGTGATAAACCCAAAAAGAGAGTCAACCCCTATGAAGCTGTCACAACCAGCAACAAAAGACAAAGATTCTATCCAAATCAGCAATACAGCCCCAAACTGCCAGACCACAAGGGCAGAGAACCAGACAACCAGGCCACATAGACAAAACCAGATCCACAAAACCCGAATCATTTGAACTTGACAGAGTGAACCAAAAAGAAGTCAGTGAGGACACGCAAGGGAGCCAGGTGGTGTCACATGACCACGTCCTGGTCCAGCGGCTCCTCAACAACAGGACACTCATTGCCATACCAGATATCGTCGCCCTTCGCCTCGTCACCGGCCCCGCTGCCACCTAGAGGATCCGACGTCGGAAGAGTGCCGCAAGAACTTCCTTCTACTGCAACCGAGATAGAGGCCCCAAGGGGGCTGCCACCTGGTGGCAAAGTGACGCCTGGAGCCTCCTCTTCAGCATGCATTTCGCCACGCCTGTTGGCCTTACCTTCATCTTCCAGCTTCTGCTCGATGCCATGGCTGCCCGTGATTCTGTGACCATCCTGTGATGACTCCGCCACGGTGCGCGCTGTAGCTTGAGGCTGAGCCTCCTCCTCAGAGAAAATAATGGTAATATTTGCAGTGATAATGGGCTTGTTAAGACTGCTCTGGAACTTAAAATGAGTATTCTGGAAAGCATTATGCGGGAAAGGTCTGCTGGAAGGGCTAGACGGAGGCGTATTGGCTTGAGAGGAGGGCTGAGAGACAGGGGGCATCGGCAGATCAGCAGAGTGAGCGGGCTGAGAACGCCCACGACCACCACGGCTCCTGCCATGACGGCTCCGCATTCTGTGCCGGACCATTGCCAGGCTGCGAGTGGAAAATTTAGCAGAACAGGTGACAGTAGAGGGGAGACGAGACAGGCGGAGGAGAAACCGAGCGAGAATCAGAGAACAGGGCTGAGCAGGGGATAAGGAAAGCTGAATTCCAACCTCCAGAACCACCAGGAGCCAAACTCTAATGGCTGAGATAGTTCTTCCGCCAAGAAACTCCAAATGGAACGGGCAAAGGCAGGAGGCCAAAGAGCGAACAGTGGAGAGAAAGGCCGAATGCGCCATGAATAAAACCGCAGGGGCCTTGTGTCGTTCGAGGTGAGCCATTAATTCAACCTGCAGGCGGACTTGCATTCGCATTATGTGAACCAGCTTGAGCCTAACGCAAGCTTGGAGAAGAGCGCTGAGCATCAGCTGGCAGGACCACGCGCCGGCTTCATTAAATGAATCCATTAATTGATTCACCCGCATCCGGGTAACGAGTATCATATATTATTGATGGAGAAAAACCACAATATAAGTATAAATTACTATGTAAATTCATGATCATTATGGTTATTTTCCTTGCAAACATTAATTTACTTTGTAATTCATTTGTCAAATTAACAACATGACATTTGGAGTTTGAAAGAAATATGTCGACATGTAATAGGTGTAGACAAAAGTGTTATACTCGACAAGTTCAGTCTCTACCTCATGGACTTTACGAACAAATGGATTGATTTGTATGATAAAAAGAGATAAAAAGTGTTATAAACAAGGAGAAAAATTAAGTGATCAAACCCAAGGAATACTCCATGTTGGGTAATTTAATTAACTATTACATTAATTGCATTTATATGTCAATCCTAGTACGTGAGCTCACAAAGTACACTACACCGCATGTGCTAGGAGATTAGATTTCAATATTTATGCATAACTAAAATGAAATATAACTATCAAATTGAAAGCACAACTATTCTAAAAACTTGAAATTGAAAACTATTATAGAATGTAGTGAAAAACAATGCTCTGTTGACAAATTTCAAGTGCAACAGCATGCAAATATTAGTAATGTGTGTATTCTATCAACAACCAACCATATATATCAAAATGTTGACTAGAACAAGAATGAAAATGAAAGCAAATACTTCAAGGAAAGTGTTTTTGGATTTTAAAGTTTATATTGAGCACTCAACCTATAACAGACAGACAAGTAAGCAAACTATATTGAAAGCAAAGAATTCAAATATCTAAAGAGATTGAAAACTAAATCAAACAAAATACTAAAAAGAATGAAATTAAAATGAAAACTATACTATCTCACAACTCCACAAGGGGCCTTCTTGGTGAGTGTGAGGAATTATAACCTCAGATCACCTTATTTAAATCACCAATTTCATTAGGAGTTGCGCCATGTCAAAGATTACTTTCACTGAAGAAAAAAGCAGAGTTATTCTTCTTCAAATAACAACAACAATTACAAGTTAATATTCATCATTGACATTTGATCTCTCCTATCATCAAAGAGACTGCAATTTATAGAGTTTTGAGGCAATTAACAAACTCAAAAATTTCTTGCTTGAGTTCTAGTCATTAGATCAGTTTTGAAAATAAATTCCATTCTTATTTGATGGATTCTTGGATCAAAGATATCCCCATAAATGATAATAATTATCTCCCTACTACGAATCTGCTAAATAACAGCTCCTTCCAATATTTTTGGTGACTATGCATTGAATGACGAATTAAAAAATCGTTTATCCACTTAAATTGCAAAATATGGCTCCAAAGAACCTGGAAAATCTCCCAAACGGTAATGAATTTGAGGAAATCGCTCCACTAGAACCTAATTGGGTTCGTTTTGAAGAGAACCCATGTTTTCGTTTTTTAAACTTCATTTTCATTTGCTCAGAACGTGTTTTAATTTGACTAGTCAAAACTGCTGCGTATTTCCTTTGATTTCTTGCTGGAGGCCCACACATGTGAGATGGGTGGAATTTGACCAACATAAATCCATATTGGAGATTTTAGAAACCAAGTCCAAGTGTCAATTTTGCTTCTAGAGTGGTGCTACTACCTCAACCATGGAGATAGCTACGGAAATTGATTCGGCTACAAAAACTTGAACTTGCTAAACTATCATTAGTAAAACCATGCAAAATTCTTCTTAATTCATTAAAAATAATGGAAATAATATTAATAAACCATGTAAACATGTATGCAGGAATTTGGTGTGTTTATGAAGAAATGCGGTTAAAAATGATGACAATGGGTGAAATGAATGATGCGAAAATGGATGGTTTCATCAACAAAATTACGACAAATTGGAAGCCCAACACTCCACTTACCACTTATTTGCTCAGAAAATGGGGCAAAGATTTCACACTACAATGTGTTATTGAACAAATTCAAAATCAATTAGAAGATGTGAGTATAGATTCAAACATTTTTATAGCATCATTCAGTACTCTTGTAGACCTGATGCTCTTTTATGGCCTTAAGCAGTCCATTTCCTTATGCAGACTTGACTTTATATTAAAAACAATATCTCAAATTGCATACACGATTCTGCCCATACTAACTCGCGCACATACGCAGGTACCATAGCGTCATACACGCATACACCTTTTAAAATATGAAAAAATAAAATAAATGTTGTTTTTCGGTTTATGGGTTTTACCGAGAGCCCACCTATAGGAGCCCGTGGCCTAACTAAAATAACCTATTTGAGGTGGTATATATACACCCATTGGGAAGGCCTAATTGATACAAGAAGAAGGATATCAACATTATACTCGATTTCTCCAAGATAAAGTATGCTTTTCCCGTGCCTCTTGCATCTGTTATAACATCATTCAGCACTCTTATAGACCAGATGTCCTTTTATGGCCCTGGGTAGTCCCTTTCCTTATGCAGACTGGACTATATATTAAAAAACAATATCTCAAATTCCATATGCGACTTTTCCCATACTAAACCATGTACATATGCAAGTACCATAACATCATACCTGCGTACACCTTTTATAATATGAAAAAAATAAAATAAAATGTTATTTTTCGGGCGAGCTTTACGGGTTTTACCGAGAGCCCACCTGCAGGAGCCTGTGGCCTAACTGAAATAACCAATTTGAGGTGGTATATATACACCCCTTGGGTAGGCCTAATAGGTACAAGAAGAAAGATATCAACATTATACTCGATTTCTCCTAGATCAAGTCTGCTTTTCCAGTCCCTACTACATTCCCAATCTTTAGGAAACCCTAGTTTCATTTGCGTAGATGCTCAACATCCTTATCTAACATCTACTTGCACCTATTAGAGAGGTTTTCTTTGTGGCACGGGTTGGATGGATCCAGAGGGAGGCTTTGTCGGTGCCTTTGGCCTGGATCAGATTGTATCTTATCCTGCTCTGTTGAGGTTTTCAACCCTTACCTTAGGGAATTTCCCGCCAACAAACACAAAATAAGATGAAATCTACATGTGTAGAGGATGTGAAAGTGTTATGAAACCAGCTCAGAAAAAGATAGAAAAGATAGATCAACGCCTTAGAAATCAGCCTCTTCGAGGGTGCAACCTCCTTTACATTACACAAATGAACAATTCTTTGATGATACAAATGACAAGACCTCATTTCTATTTGTAGGAGTCTAAGCAGTCCCAATACAATCAGAGCCTACATAACAATAATTTCGTTGGAGCACAACAATAACAATAGTGGGCTTCTATGGGGTACAAAAATAACAACATGGGGACTATATGGGCACAATAATACAATAAGGGGGATGCACTAACAACAATAAGGGTTTACACTAGTAGTATTGGTACCTAACATGCCCCTCTCCTTCAAAAAGTGTTGTCTTCAACGCTTGAGTAGTTCTGGATGCTTTTGTATAAAATTCTCATCCTCCAATGTAGAATCTTCAGTGGGTAAGTTCTTCCACTTGATGAGATACTCTGAAATTGATCAATTTCGTCGCTGTTGATTTCTTGTTTCTGTGACTGCTTCAGGTTCCAATATGATTTTTCCTTCTTCGTCAAGTTCTGGAAATATTGTTTGAGCTGAGATCTACTACAACTTTTGAATGAGTGCCCACACTTCTCCGTCATTGTTCCATTCATCCTTTGCTTCATTTATCCAATCTAGTTGGATAATAGAAATGGCACAAAACAATGCTTCCACATCCTCATCCTTTCTTGAGAGTGCATATGCAACAACATTTTTCTTCCCTTTTTTGTAGATGATTTCAAAGTCATAAATCAACATCTTTGTGACCCATTTTTGTTGTTCTTCTGAAGATAATCTTTGTTCTAAAAAGTATTTAAGACTATCATGATTTGTTTTTACCTTGAAGTGTCTTCCCATTAGGCAAGGTCTGATATCTGGAGGAACACTTCCTAGAATCAAATGAATGTCATGATCATGATCACGAATAGGTGGGAGGCCTTTGGGAGTCTCAAATAACTTAGAATGATTGTCCAAGAATTTTTGGAGATCTGGAGAAATAGATGATTTCAATGTGGGAACCTCTAGTGAACATAATTGTGCAATTACACCTCGTTGTTCTTTCTTCAGAAGCTTTGTCATTCTGTTAGAGCTTATTATCTTTCCTGGTTTCCGTGTGATGCCCCTTAATTCAACTTCCTTTCCTTATGAAAAAATTTCATGAAAAGTTCTTGAAAATTAAAAGCTATTGTACCCAAGGATTGTAGCCATTGGACTCCTAGTATAACATCAGCACCACCCATTGGAATGGAAAGCATTGGGTTATTCAATACATATTCTCCCATGGATAGCTTGATATTATGGCACTTTACTGAGCAATTTATGGTTCCTCCACTTGCAACCATCACTTGACACTCTGGTGTTAGATATAGGAAGCAATTCAATTCCTTGGTTATCTTACAATGAATAAAACTATGGGTACTACCCAAATCAATCAACACTATTACCTTTTTCTTCTTGATATGTCCTTCTATATTAATAGTTTTAGGAGTGGTAATTCTGGCCAATGCATTACAAGATATGGTCAGATTCATTTCTTCTTTCTCTAGGGTTTGTTCATGGTGTATATCCTCTTCTTTTGACATTTCTTGTTCCTTTTCTTCATCCTCTTCACAAACTATGTAAAATAATTTCTGCTCGGCACACTTATGACCTTTAGTGTATTTGCTATCACAACTATAACAAAGTCATTTTTCTCTTTTTTCTTCCAATTGTTGTGGTGTCAACCTTGTAGGTTGTGGAAGGCTATGGGAAACAACACTTCCATCTTTATAGTTCTGAGTGGTAGGCTTCCTTGTTGCCATAACTTTTCTTTCCATTTTTCTTGCCAACATGAATGCCTTCTCCAATGAATCAGGTTCCCAAAGACAAACCTCATGTTGAATGTTATCCTTTAAATTCCCTATGAAGGCATCAATCCTCTGCTTCTCTGGAATATCATTTACCCTTATATTCAATTTTTGGAAGTCCTCGATGTGCTCTTCCATTGAACCCTTTTGTTTGATATTTATCAATTGGCTAAAGAAGTAGTTGCTCTTTGTATCCTCATAATGTGCTATCATTTCGTTCGTAAAAATTGACCAAGAGACAATTTGTTTACGGGAGCAAAGTCATCGATACCATACAAACTGATTGGGTTCCAAATATAAAGTTGCAATGTGTACCTTTTGTGTGTTTTGCACATTATTGAGATCGAAATATTGTTCCATCTGTAGTATCCATGTTATGCGATCCTTGCCATCAAACTTCCTCGTATCGATCTTTGGAATGTGGTGGGTCTTTATTCCAACGTTAGAGTCTATGAAATCATGATTAACATTTGTTTTTTTTCTCATCATGAGTTTTCTCTACTACCTTTTCACCATTAGGAGGCCTTTCTTGTAGCAGCTTTGTCCCACCTTCCTTCAAACCTTCCATGTCTTTCTTCAAATCTTCGATGCCTTTCTTCCAATATGCTTCCATACCATCAATATCAGCTTCCATGGCATAGATAAAACTATTTATCTTAGCTTCTATCACATTCTTCAAATCATCCAACCCATTTTGATTACTAGGTGTTTCTATTTTCTTGATTCAAGTCATTATTTTTCTTGCTTTTAGGATCTCGATCTTGAATTTGTTGCATCTCTGAAAATTCGAATCTCCAAGGTCTGGAATTGTGACCTGTGGTAGCCCTCTGCGTCCTCCTTTCAGTGCCATAATTCTAATCAAAATTGGATTCTCCAAGAAAGAGTTATGCCAAATCTCCTACGATGACCTAGTTATAGACTTTTTCAGTAGAGTGAACTTATACGAAGTTCCACATGTCATTGTTTCAACCTTCGGGCCTGAAAAAGATACACAGAGAAGTACAGTGTGTCCTATTTCTGTAACTTCTTACGAAATTTCAATCGATGCTCAGAGAGAAATTTATGACGATTTTCCCAAGGTCACCTGTTTGGGATGTAATTCAAGAGCGTATTGGACCATATCTCTGAAAATATAGCGAAACAAGATCTGAAATTCGTGCCCGAGCTTCACCAAGATTTCAGCTCAAATGGATTTTAATTTCAGATTTTGAACTTCGTAGAAAAATAATTATAGCGAAAAATCCACAATGACCTATTTGCGATGGAATTATGGTGCTTGCAAAAACCCTAGCTTCCTCAGGTCATATCTCCAAAAATATAGTGATACAATCTCTGAAATTCGTATTGGAGGTTTAGAACAATTTCTGCTCAAATGGATTTTTTTCTATCTTCTTAAACTTCGTAGAGAAAATGTTATACTTTAAATTCCACGATGACCTGTTTGGAGCAGCGAAACCCTAGAATCCAAGGCTCTGATACCAAATGTTATGAAACCAGCTCACAAAAACATAGAAAATATAGATCAACGTCTTAGAAATCAGACTCTACGAGGGGGAAACCTCCTTTACATTACACAAATGAGCAATTCTTGGATGATACAAATGACAAGACCTCCTTTCTATATATAGGAGTCTAAGCGGTCCTAATACAATCAAAGCCTACATAACAATAATATTATAGGGGCACAACAATAACAATAGTGGGCTTCTATGGGGTACAATATTAACAACACGGGGATTATATGGGCACAATAATACAATAAGGGGGATGCACTAATAACAATAAGGGTTTACACTAGTAGTATAGGGACCTAACAGAAAGAAAGGTATATTTGGAATTTTACAAAGTGTTCTTTCCTTACCGCTTTGACACTATTAACTATTCTAATATTCGTCATTATATTTATTTTCACTTAAATAAGTGGTCTTTCACAGGCGAGGAGATATCATGCAATGTGGGCATATGGTTGAAATTATCGCATAGAAAGTGTAGATGTAAAGAGAAAATCCTTTGATTGTGGCATCATGGTTGATTTCAAGTAATCCAGTCGATGAAGCTCAAAATATAAGAATATTATTGAAGGGAATCTACAATATGTTGGGAAAACCAAGAAATTATCAAGTTGGATTACCACTCTTTAAATGTTGTAGTTTATGGTATGAAGTATTTGAGAGGACACTGAGACATGATACCCATAATGGATTGTTTTCTATGGATTCCTCAAGGTTCCTAGCAGAGGATAAGGACCCTTATGTTCTACCAATTCACTATGAGTGTTATGAATATAATTCATAACAAATAAATAAATAAAATAAATGTAAATGTTAAATAATCAAATATTGATTATGTTAATTAGTCATTAAGTTAAGTGAAAAAGCATGTCTAAAAGACATGCCCAGTCACGAAAAGACACCTCCTTAGGTATATATAAGCGGGTCCTCATAGTAACATTCATCACTTGTACATTTTATATATATAATAAATTATTATTAAAAATACCTCTTGTGTATTTTTACATTCAAGCCTATAAGCTATCAGTTTTTATGCTTCAGTGGTATCAGAGCCATGGCGCACAATATAATCATGTGAGTATTTAAACGTAGTTTGCCGCACAATATGCCATTAATTTTTCGCCCTGAATGCGTTGAGCAGTTTAGTAAAATTCAAGAAGCATTTCAGCGATTAGAACAATCATGAATAGAAGTTAAAGCATGTCTAAAGGAAATCGATAATAAGGAAGATGATAGTGACGGTGAAGAAACGAAACAAGGTGAAGCAGGAGAAGAAGATTTTGATCAGAATGATGATAACGAAAATGATATAGATCAAGATGATGATCTATATAATGGTGATAAAGCAGAAAATGAAATGAACAGAGAGATAATAAGTGGAGGAAATGAATTTAAGGATGTAAATGCAGTGATTGATGATGAAGATGTGAGTATTTATGCTATGGATGTCTCCATTCAAAACGTGGAATTGAAAGACCCTGAATCTAGTCCAATTGATGTGGTGCCAGTTACTGATAGCAAAAATGTGGTATCTAGTCCACTCCCTGATTCCACAACCATTACCGTATCTGAGAATCTAGACAGCTTTGTAATTCTTACTGATTCTGAGCCCAATTCAGCAGCCACATCTGAATTTGCAAATTCATTTTCTCTTATTGCATTTCAAAACATTACATTAAATAATCATGGATTCAATGTGGGTCGGTATGATGTAAGTCGCACTCATATCGTGGTACATAAGCTTACATATGATGACCCAATTTGTGTTGCTGCCAAAAAGGATAAAAATACGTTGGTTACAGACTTATGGGTTGTGGATGCCTTAGACATGGGGATGCTTGTTGACTCTACAAATATTTTATACAAACCTGTTAGGGATTTGAATCCCATTCCAGGTAGGAAGTCCCTTTGCATTTGCTTAACTGGATACCAAATTCAAGGACAATCTCACATAATGAGAATGATAGACATAATGGGAGCACGATTCACAAAGCCATTAATTGAGAAAGAGAAATTAAATGGGGTTGAGTTGGAAAATCTATCACATGAACCAGAGTTAAATAATCTTCTAGATGAAGCAAAGCATGCTAAGAAGGTAAAGAAAAAAATGTTCCTTCGTTGAAATCTTCAAGGATTCATTCTCTGCATGTTGAAAGTCCATTTGAGGAGAACGTCACTGATGAAAAATTAAAAGCGGATTTGCATTCAAAGGATCATCCTTCATTAATAAGCCAACAACAACTTTACTCTACACTTTTAGAAGGTTGGGCATCTAACAAAATTGAAAATATTAGTGATGGAATACCCACCAGCAGAGACTTAAATGTCAACCATAATAATTACAGAGATGAAAATCCCACACTTAGAGATTCATCTCAAACCAGCACCAAGAGTTATAAAATTGAAATACCCAAGCCCATTAAAGATGGGGAAACCAGTAGACAGAAAAGTTCATGTAGAGGTGGAAAACTCATACACAAAATCCTTGCAAACTGGTGGAAAAATAGAGTTAGAGTTGAATCATCGATTCATTGATCTACTAAAACCAACCAGAAAAAGTCAGACAGTCAAACTCGGCAGATTAATTCTGAAATCAACCATAAGAAACCTAAAAAATATATGAAGTCAGGCCCAAAGTTAACAACCGTGTGATTTGTTATTGTCTCATGTATGACCCAGATCAAGACTTGTTGTTTATATGTCTGGAAAAAATAAAATAAAATAAAAAATAATAATAATAATAATAATAATAATAATAAATAAATAAATTCTGAGAAAATTGAGTCCAGTCCTTCAGTGATTTTTTATCGCACTATGTTTGAATCGATCTTGAGCGGAAATCCAACACAAGGGATCATATGTATCTTCAAGGATCGTCTCCCCGTGGAGACGAAAATCGATCTTACACTTCAGTGTCTAGTGCATACGAATGAGTGGAATGGAAAACACGAACAACAAGGGAGCACGATAGAAAGGTTTAGATTACTCCGCCTCTTCTGCAAAAATCCGTGGGTTCCACGTTGGTTTCATTGTGGGAGGAAGGGCTCATGGCCTGAGATCGTAGGAGTCGCACGCATCTCTATGTGGTTTTGATTAATTTCCCAATATCGTTGAACCTTTTCTACGGCGAAATCGTGGTGGGCGAAGAATAGTGATCCATCGTGACTTTTTAGTGGGATTACAAGGCGTGGATGAGTTACATTAATTGATCACATAATTAATCGTATACATAAATAAAAATTAATTCAATTAATTTGTAATTAATATAAGTTAATTGAATTAATTTATAAAATTAATTCAATTAATTTATAATTAATATAAATTAATTTAATTATGTAAAATATATATATATATATATATATTATTAAAAAAAAAAAAATAGATAAAGTTAGAGTTATTAAAGATGAATTGATAACCCTGGATTCAAGACAGTGTTACTAACTGAATTATATAGCTAGAAGTGTCAATGGCGTCAAGTTACATATGCCGAGATGACAAATGCAAACTGAAGGAAATTGCCAACAATAAGCTTTGAGGACAAAGCTTCTGAAGAAATGGGCTATGTTATGAATATAATTCATAACAAATAAATAAATAAAATAAATGTAAATATTAAATAGTCAAATATTGATTATGTTAAGTAGTCATTAAGTTAAGTGAAAAGGCATGTCTAAAAGACATGCCTAGTCACGAAAGGACACCTGCTTAGGTATATATAGGCGGGTCCTCATTGTAACATTCATCACTTGTACATTTTATATATATAATAAATTATTATTACAAATACCTCTTGTGTATTTTTACATTCAAGCCTACAAGCTATCAGTTTTGATGCTTTAGTGAGCAGGTATTTATTTAACTCAAACAAGAAGCAGTAGTGATCATTAATCTATTAATTCATAATTGAATGTGAATGTGTGTGTGTGTGTGTGTGTTTATTAAGCAATAAAATTGTTATAACATGGGTCTAATATATGTATGTCGTTCATGTGCAGGATTTTTCTATGAAGACATTTTGGACCCAAAATGGGTATTTGTCAAACATTATGATCTAAGATTAAGGCATGTATTTAACGATGCATTATTGGATACTGAGCAGAACAATGGTGGCCAACAAAATGAGAGGGAGGAATTAGAGAACATCAAACAAATAGACATCCATGTGATGTTGAAGATGGTTTTGTTCAAGCACAAGAAGACAACAATCCAAAGTTAGATGATTTTATAGAAGACAACAATATGGATGGTATAGAAAAAGATGATCCAAATACATCTGGTAACAATATAGATGGTTTATAGTCAGATTTCAATGATGATAAAAATGATGCAGGTCAAGATGAGGATGATCATAATACTAAATACTTGAAATAACATATGAACATTGATAATGATACACCAGATGGTATTGTTGCAGACAATAATGTTAATCAACAAGACTTCTAAATTTTTAGAATTATTTGTCATCCATGTTTAAAAAATGATGATTATTATGGCCCAAACTTTGAAATGCTTCAGTGTTATTTGTGTTGATACAAACTACCTATTTCAATATCCTTAAAGTGTTCAATTTTTGGTATCAATTATTGCCAAAAAAAAGTTAGGATCACTGGGATAAGAGTTAGCATGGTTAGTGGTCATTTATTGGTTAATAATGGTTTAGTGTTGTTAGTTTACTAGTTAGACTCGGATTGAACTAGGATGAAGAGCCTATTGAATAACAATACATTAAATATGAAATAGTTAAAAAATATAATTACGTATATCGTATATGTAAAACAATGTAAATCCAAACCATTAGGCTAAATGTATGCAAAGTTTGTTCATTAATTTATATTATAAAACAAATTGAAATATTTCGCTAAGCTTAAGAAGAAAAAAAATTCTATGTGCAAAATTAGAAATATTTAATTGTATTGATGTTGTTTATGACTAAAAAAATATGATCTAAGTCTAATCATTCAATTTGGCCTTGTAGTGGAGGTTGGGCATGCATTTCTGTCAAGTGGGCCAAAATTACCTTGCTTCACTAAAATGCACGCCCAGGCTTCATTTCTTAGCCAATATGGTTTATTCAAATTGTACATTGTTATTTACTAAGTAAAGACAATATGTCTTTTGCTTGATACTTCGGAATGGTAGAGCTCAAGTTGATAATTTCTGGAGACTTGAAGCCTTATTTTTGTGGTATTTTTTCAGACTTAAAAGGATATTTTGTCTAGTGAGATAAGGATATGTGGATTATATTCATGGCGATATAAATATATATAGTATTATTATGTAGCTATTTTGTTTTGATGTTGCTAAATTTGTATCTCATGTAAGATTTATGAAAATTTCTTATTAATAGAAGTTGAATTTTCCTTTGGAAAAAAAATATTGGAGTCTCCCACTACAACAACATACTTAAAACCATGCTCAAGAAGAATGGAGATACCTTTTCAAATAACCCACATTGTTGCCTAATTAATTGAGGTACTGCTAATCCCCAAGGCATAAGACATGATTTTTTTTACCATTTTAGTTAAAAAATACACCTCCAACTCCAACAACCCCCAGATTCCTTATGAGGTGCCCTTTCGTAAATTTTTCCATATGATGCACTAGGCATATTGTAAATTTGTTCTACTATGGAAAGAAGACATATTTTGCATTTCAAATAGAAATTTAGTACATTCCATAACACATGGTTTCTCGGTTCAATAAGCTATCAACTTATAAAATTCCATTACATAGTCCAAAAATAAAAGAGTAACTAGATCTCAATGAGACCACAACCAAATAAAAACTCCATGAAGGAGACATACAAGTAAGTAATTTATTAAAAAATGCACATTATTAATGTAAAAATATAATGATATATAATGCACATTAACAAAAAATAATGATATATATATTACATCTTGAAATGTGTCTATATAGATACAACACTTTAAAAATGTTATTCTGAAACTTTAGGATGCTTGGGAGGATTTTGCAAGCCCTCCTATAGAGAAAAAGAGTGTCTCTTTCCTTTTGTGGAGATCTGTTATTGTTTTGGTGCTACAACAGACACATCCTTTTATTTTTTTACGTTGAAGCCCTCGAAATTTCTTTTCATAATTTTCTTTCAAATTGGCTTTTTCTTGGCCTAACCTATTCAATAATTGCACATTCTTCATATATTTCTCCTTGCGCTCATTTTCCTTCCTTTCGAGATCTTCCTTTGTAGATGTCAGTTCAATAGTGAGTTTTTGTAATTTATCCTCAAGTTTTTTTTCCCTCCATTGTTGTGTATTTGCAATAGACATAAGTGGTATTGCCTCATGTGTGGGCCTTTGTAATTGTTGTTACAAATTAGAAATTTGGGATTTCAAATTTTGTATCTCCATGTCAAATCGCAAATGTTGTGTTTTTTGGCTTCTCATGAGATCATTGCGTAGATCTATAATTGTTTTGTCTCTCTCAGCTGCCTTCTTCTTCAATGATTCAACAAGTGGTGGTGAGGCATACACATCACCCACCAAATTCATGGTTGAGATAGTGTCCATTGAAGGAATTTTTTTAACTCCTATATCCTGACTTGTACCTTTACCCTTACCCTTACCTTTACCCCCACTCTCAGTACCACCTTCTTTACTATGCTGATCTTTTTCCTTTTCAAGTTCCTTAATCTTGTGTTTTACCTAGATAATTTCAAGATATCACTCTTTTAACTCATTAGCTTGTGTACAATATGTTTTCTCCGAAATAGACACTTTTTCTTATATTCTTCAAC
Organism: Pinus tabuliformis; assembly: GCA_031772625.1. Taxonomy (NCBI): domain Eukaryota; kingdom Viridiplantae; phylum Streptophyta; class Pinopsida; order Pinales; family Pinaceae; genus Pinus; species Pinus tabuliformis. The sequence goes on along the minus strand of CM062820.1, from coordinate 80,360,324 downwards.
CTATTATTCATGTTTTTTTTGGTCCGCTTTAGATTTATTTGCAAATTCAACCTTTAAATCTCCAACTTGGTCAATATTGAGAACCTTTGGTCTTCTTCTCAACTCCTCTTCAAGTTCGTTAATTTTTTCATCAGATGTAGCCTGGAATTCTTTGAACTTGGCTTCTAGTGCATCTATCTCCCTCATACATTCATCTCTCATTATGGATACCCGATTAATTAATTCATCAATAATTGTATCCTTGGTGTTTATGTATTTCATTGGTTTTTATGTTTGTTGCACAATTATTGATTGCAACATTGCAAACTTCTCCATGCATTCAACATTATCCTTCTCCTTTACTTTGTACTTTTCCTTCCAGATGTATTTAGAGGAAGAATCCTATATTGCAACTTGTTTGTAATAGATCATTCAATCATATATTGAGAAAACAAATCTGTTATCAAAATTGTATGTTGGATTGTGCACATTTAAACTCGGAGATGTAGATATTGAATCACCCATAAAAGGGAAATTATACTGAAGTGTCAATTGTTTAGAAGGAATTCTATCTATTATAGAAAAATCATCATTACATGTTTCCATATATTGTTGCATGCCTTACTGCTTCTCATCTTCATCCATACATACATGTAAGTCTGCTACAACACTAACAACTATATCTTCAGCATGGAAAACTATATCAACAAAATTTTCCACACCTTCAACCAAAGTCTATTTAGGTTCTTCCTCAACGATTTTATTTGGTTTTTATCTTCTAATGTAAGTTTTAAGAGGCCTTGTTTGAACACTATGTCGATACAAATCAACAATTTTCTGCAATGTTCCCAGGAAACTGAACTTAGCCTTCTTAATATTACTTTCTTGTAGGGCATAATGTAATTTTTTAGCTAGCAAATGAAGGACATCTATGGCCTTAGCTTCAACCCAATCAATAAATAGCCTCGTGCAGTCACCAAAAATATTAAGCTTGTGATGATTCATAATTATTCCAAGGACAACTTGAACCAAGGATTTGTATAGTGCTTGGGAAACATTTTGCATTTTTAACCCATTCCTTGAAACAAATACTTTTTTCCCACATATTTTACTAGTCATTTCAATCTTTTCTAGATTAGGGATTTTCTTGGAGTTAAATTTAATCCCCCTTTGTGTGGAATTCTTTTTTCTCTTGTAACCAGATCAAGGTCCAGGTAAATCATCTGCCCAAATACTTTTAATTCCATGGCATTATCATTATAATTTTCTATGACCTCATCTATCTCATCAAATTGGAAATTGAATTATCCAAATATAAATTTATAAACCTCTTCTCTTCTTAGGATATCTAGCATACCTGGTGGATAATTGTTTGTATCGACACCCTCTTTGAAATTTTTGATTGTGAACTTCTCCTCGGAACCTCGCGTGTCAACTATTTTTGGGGAAGAGGATGCCCTTGTTTCAATTGAGGACATTGTTGACTGGGTTCAAGGCATGCTAGCCGGATGCATGTTGAATGCAAGAATGCACGCTAAAAAAACTGTGAGGAATGCACGCTAAATAAGTTGTGAGGAATGCACGCGCAAATGAGTTCCTTTTTCTTTACTTTTTGCTTTATTTTTCTATAAATCACTTTTATAAAGAAAATAAAAACTTTATTAAGTGAATAATATTGTCTATAGTGTGCATTAACTTTGTTCCTTTATTCATATTTTTTCTCAAACATAGAAATAAAAATTCAAATTTAATGTTTAGATATAAGATACAGTTTATTAAAAATAACACTTTTAAAAATAGGGTTGCAAGATTTTGATGGCATGTAAGATGGCCATCACTTCTTTCTCATAGGTAGAATTGACCAAATTTCCATCATGCAATTGCTTATTGATAAATGATAGTAAATGTCCTTTTGCATTAAAATGACACCCAAACCTTTTTATAGTAAATGTCCTAACTAGGTCACTTGACCTAATCTTAAACTTAAAACCCTAAAAAATATGCACAATATAGAAAAACCCTAAAATAGACCTTTCAAACCTAGGTGTTATCTCTTTATCTATCCCTTAGCAACATTTAAACCTAATTACTATTAAAATAAGGTCCTATAGCCGTACTTATATGGTTTTAACCAAGAAACTACAAGTTTCAACTATTAAAATTCAACTTTGATTTTTTTAGTCCATCCCCTTGTTCCCAAATATTCATGGTGTGCATTTCTTTGAGACACACAAATCCTGCCTTTTACTTTATGAATTCCATGCAATTTGGAGTATTCTTGAACAACAAAAATATATATGTAAAAAATAAAAATATTTAATTGTATTAATTTTTCCAGAGAAAAAATCAAACTTTTTATTAAACAGAAATAAAAAGTTACATAGTATATGCAATTAAGCATTCATTTTAGTTGTATGATTGCAAATCATAGAGCCCACAGGATGTAAAATATACCATCCTGCCAAAAAAGCAAAAAGAGTTGTTCCTGAAATCAGGAAAGCAAGGAAGAAAAATAACCAAATATTCCAGCTGGCCTAAGTTTTTCTGCCCTTCTTCTTCTCCACTCTTCGCCAACCATCAGTGTTGGGAGTGGAATCGATAGTGGCAAGTTGGTTTTCCATTGTGTTCGTTGGTTGTTCCTTGTCCGAGTCTGATCCTTCGGGGCTGTGAGTTCGTTTGATGCCACTTACTTCCAGCTGAAGTTCTTGTTCCTGTTCCAAATTGTTCTCTTTTTTCCTATTGTCCTGAATTTTTTGTTCATCTTCTTCTGCATTGTGTTCTACTTTCTCTACTGTGGCTACCTTCCTTACCGGAGTTTCTATATTTTGCCATCCTTTCGGCTTCCTTTGTTGCTGCTTATTCCTATTAGGGCTGGCGCGTGGGCATGCACTGTGCAGATGACCTGTTTGTTGACATCCACGACATCGGAATGCTGTGTTTTCATAGTCCAGAGGTTGTGTCCACTGTGTATTATTGAAATTCAGGATTATACTTTCTGGTAATCCTTGACTGAGGTCTACTTCGACACATATTCTGGCGAAAGTAAATATTCCTTTTAGGTGTCTCTCTGCATCGATCTTTATGTGTTTGCCCAAGGTATTTCCAATAGCGGTTAAAGCCTTTTGATGCCAAAAATGTAAAGGGAGATTATGCAACCTAACCCAGACTGGCATCTTTGATACCACCATTGTATTGGCATCGAAATCTGGAAACCATGGTGTGATGAACAATCCAGCACTGCCCCAGAACCATGGCCCTTGGTTGAGGATTATGTCCATTTCCTCTTCCCTGTGAAATCTTACTATGAAAAACCCCTTGGGGTATAAGTAGATTTCGCATCTTTTTGTCCAGACCGTATGGATCCATTGATGCAGTACGTCAGATCTGGGCCAAAAGCCATTAAATCGGCAAATAACAGCAGATGTGTGTAGATCTGAGTATATAGCTTTTACCTCTGGTATATCGATGGTGAGAGATGGGCTCTCCGGTGTTTGCTCTACAATGTAAGGCCCCGGGGGTTCAGTGGCTGCTGTGGGGTTTGTATTCCCTTTGCCCTTGACTGTGTCCTTAAAAGACCCTGTATTCTTCGAGCTAGATCCAGAACATCCGCCCCGCAGATGAAGGTTGATGGTGATGGTTGAATCTGATATTATGTTGTAATCCTGAAGAGTATGATTGTCTTGTAAATTGTGTCCCATATAAATCAGATTTTGTGCATGGGCTGGTATGCCGAGGCAGATCTGTATTTTAGATCTCAGATCCCGAATCTTGCAATCTTGCCATAACCTTAGGCAGTGGTGCCTGTCGTCTGGCATTTTGATGAAGATCTGTGTAAGATCCGTGGTTTTATGATCTGTCTCCGTCTGTGGCTGACCTCTTTCTGTTGTCCGGGACAGGCTGCTATAGAACCCTAGTTCATCCCTACACCATCGGCGTTTTTCCATCCGGGGTATCAGATCTGCTGGATCTTGGCAGATCTGTCTATTGTGAGCCAGATCTGTTAGATCAATGGCAGATCTGGGGATTTTATGCCAACCCATAGTGGAAGTGAGCATCCCGGCTTCTTGCAACAATATCCTTGGGGCTGTATTGGCAGATCCGGAACATAGGCCTGCAGATCCACCGCTAACAGCATCGGAAGCTCCGATCTCCCCTCCCCAATAGCTCATAAAATCCAATATTCCTAAGCATCGATGTAGGGGGCTTGCCTTAGCCCTATCTGCAATGGCTATGGGCATTTCGACATCTTTTGAACCATGATTTAAACCCTCCCGTCCTCCGAAGGCAAGGGACTTTGCAGGTATGAGCGCGAGGGGGTTCCTGGCGAAATCATAAGCCGCGATCGCTGCACCTAACCGGCTTGTGCATCCGTGGAGGCTGGGCGGACCGAGATCTGTTGGCCTTGCCCATATCCACGAGGGAGGGTAGCTGGAGGTGCATCTGCCTAAAAACTTCACCTTCTGCTTCCCCAAATCCTCCTCTTCCTCCATTTTCCAGAGCTCTGAAAGGGCTCCTCTTCTCTCCTGGAAATTTACGCCCATCATTGGCTTCAGATCCACGCCCTTTACCCTATCAATACCGTGGGGAGGAAACGCCATGGCGTTGGCCATGCAACCTGCAGAGGGGGCGACAAGTGCAGCGACGGCCATTCTTCCTCGGCTCTCAAAACCTCTTGTCCAATCAGCAGGCACTGTGAATCATACTTATATCTAATTGCAATTTCATTTTCTATATTTAATTGTATTAATATTACCTATGAATAAAAGAATACTCTCCAAGTTGAATCATTCAAGTTGACATTGAAATGAAGGTTGGGCGTGCATTTTTATGAAGCAAGCCAAAATTGTCTTGCTTCTCTAAAATGCACATCCACACTTCATTTGTTGGCCAATCTGATTGGTTCAAATTATATATTATTTAATTACTAATTTTACACACTAAGTTGCTTCCAGTAAGTTTTTATTGTTCACAAACTATTGACACTTTTGGGGTGACACTGTGAACAATGATTGCTCTAGCACTTTTATTTACATTAACTTCAACCTTTATATAACTAAATTAGGAAAATTTAATTGTATTAATGGTATTTATTGGTTAAAAATAATCTCCAAATTGAATCATTCAATTTTGCCTTGAAATGAAAGTTGGGCGTGCATTTTTATGAAGTAGGACAAAATTGCCTTGCTTCATTAAAATGCATGCCCATGCTTCATTTATTGGGAAATCTGGTTGATTCAAATTGTAAATTGTTTATTTAATGATTTTACACACTTTTAGATTGTTATATATTTTCTTTGAGCTTAAATATTTATGCTTCAGATTTCATAAAACATTCTAAGTTTTGCTTCGACTTGCCTTATGTGAAAATTATGTATAAATGGGAAACATGGTTATGTATGATATTTGTCAGACATGATGCGAGGTTATATCCTAAGGTTAGATATTGTCCAATCATGTCCCATTTCAAATTTCATTACCAATAGTGTAATTGGTTTGGCCCGGGAGTGCATATTTGTTCTAACTTGAACATTGGCATATATGATAAATTGCTACATTGGCAAACTTGGATTTCAATGAGTGAGATTTCTTTTAGGATAATGAGTATGATATGTTGTATAAAATGTTTGTATCTTTAGGATGTAATGATCATTATTGTGTTGCCAATTAATTGCAGGTCCTAGTGTGCATTTATTTGAGGCACATAATCCCTGCTTTTTACCCTATACAATCAATCTAATTTGGAGTATTCATGCACAACATAAATCTAATGAGGATGATTTATTGTCCAAATTTAATGAGGATGCACTTCATGCTATTTGGGGAGGCATGTTCCCCACACATTTCAAAGGTCTCCTTGGTCATGTATAAATAGGAAGAGACTTCTAATTTGTAAATTGCAACACATTAGTGGCAAGAGGAAGGAGTTCACTATCATTTACATTTTTCTTTTTCTTGTTTGGAATTCTAAAGAGTAGCATTTTTGTTGAATTGATGCTCATGATAATGAATTTTTTTAATTTTTTTAGATTGGTTTTAAGTGTTCATCTTTTAATATTTGTTTAACATTGAAATGATATGTGTTTTATTGAGGTATTATCATGGCATTGAGCACTTGGATGGATCTTAAATATTGAATGCTAGTAGAAAGGCCTTAGTTGATAGTGAACCCCATAAATTCCTTCATTCTCTTAGTGTTGGGAATTCCTTTTCAGGAATTTTCCAATCGATGAGTGGCATTGAAACCCTAGATCTATTTAGACTTCCTTGCCAAACGAAAAATAAGAACTAGTCTTATTTGTCTCAATTCTCCTTACCTATTTATCTTCAAACCCTAACTAGGTCACTTTACCTAATCTTAAACTTAAAACACTAAAAAATGTGTACAATATAGAAAAACCATAAAATAGACCTTGCAAACCCTAGGTGCATATATCTCTTTATCTATCCCTTGGCAACATTTAAACCTAATTACTACTAAAATAAGGTCATCCAACCTTACTTATAGGGTTTTAACCAAGAAACTACAAGTTTCAACTATTAAAATTCAAGTTTGATTTTTCTTAGTCCATCTCCTTGTTCCTAACGTTCCTAGTGTGCATTTATTTGATGCACACAGACCCTGCCTTTTACGTTATGAAATCCATGAAATTTTGAGTATTCTTAAACAACATAAATATATATGTGAAAAAATAAAAATATTTAAGTGTATTAATGTTACCTATGAGCAAAAAAATACTCTCCAGGTTGAAACATTCAATTTGGCCTTGAAATGAAGGTTGCGTGTGCATTTTTGTGAAGCAAGCCAAAATTGTTTTGCTTTGCTAAAACACACACCCAGGATTCATTTCTTGGCCAATCTGATTGATTCAATGTGTATACTATATAATTACTAATTTTACACACTAATTTTCTTCGAGTAAGTTTATGTTGTTCACAAACTCTTAACACTTTTGGAGTGACATTGTGAACTACAATTGCAATAGCACTTTCATTTACATTAACTTCGACCTTCATATCACTAAATTAGAAACTTTAATTTTATTAATGTTAATTATGAACAAAAAAAAAACTCCAAGTTGAATTATTCAATTTGACCTTGAAATGAAGATTGGGCGTGCATTTTTGTGAAGCGGGGCAAAATTGTCTTGCTTCACTAAAATGCACACCCAGGCTTCATTTATTGGCCAATCTGATTGATTCAAATTGTAGATTGTTTATTTAATGATTTTACACATTTTTACATTGTTATACCTTTACTTTGAGCTTAAATATTTATATTTCAAATTTCATACAACATTCTAAGTTGTGCTTCAACTTGCCTTATGTGAAAGTAGTGTATAAGTGAGAAACATATTTATGTAGGATATTTGTCAAACATGATGCATGGCTATATCCTAAGGTTAGGAAGAGACTTATAATTTGTAAATCATAACACGTTGATGACAAGAGGAAGGAGACCATTGTCTTTTACCTCTTGCTTTTTCTTTTTTGGAATTCTACTACTATTAAGGAAGAGTAGCATTGTTGTGGAATTGATGTTTAGGATGATGAAATATGTTGCTTTATGAGGTACTATTTATTTTTCTAAGATTGGTTTTAAGTTTTCATCTTTTAATATTTGTTCAACATTGAAATTCTATGTATTTTCTTGAGGTATTATCATCGCATGTTAACATTTGGATGGATCCTAAATACTAAATGCTAGTAGAAAGGCCCTAGTTGATAGTGAATCCTATAAGTTCCTTCATTTTGTTAAACCACCATCATGTGTGTTCGGAGTTCCTTTTTATGATCTTTCCAATCGATGAGTGACACTGAATCCCTAGATCTACTTAGAGTTCATTTCCAAATAACAAATAAGAACTAATATTATTTGTCTCCATTCTCCTTGCCTATTTATATTCAAACTCTAGCTAGGTCACTTGACCTAATCTTAAACTTAAAACCCTACAAAATATGCACAATATAGAAAAATCCTAAAATAGACCCTGCAAACCTTAGGTGTTATCTTTTTATCTAACCCTTGGCACCCTTTAAACCTAATTACTACTAAAACAAGGTCATCCAACCTTACATATAGGGTTTTAACCAAGAAACTACAAGTATAAACTATTAAAATTCAAAGTTCATTTTTTTTGGTCCATCCCCTTGTTCCTGAACATTCCTTGTGCGCAATTATTTGAGGCACAAAAACCTTGCCTTTTACCCGATAATATCCATGCAATTTGGAGTATTATTAAACAACAGAAATATATGTGTGAAAAATTAAAAATATTTAACTGTATTAATGTTACCTATGAAAAAATACTCTATAAGTTGAATCATTCAAGTTTGCCTTGAAATGAAGGTTGGACATGCATTTCTGTGAAGCTGACCAAAATTGCCTTGTTCACTAAAAGCTCGGGCTTCATTTCTTGACTAATTTGATTGATTCAAATTGTGTAATATTTAATTACTAATTTTACACACTAATTTGCTTCGAGTAAGTTTCTGTTGTTCGCAAACTGTTAACACTTTTGGGGAGACATCATGAACTACAATTGCTCCAACACTTTCATTTACATTATCTTCAACCTTCAGATCACTAAATTTGAAAATTTTAATTGTATTAATTCTACTTATGAGTAGAAAAATACTATCTAAGTTGAATCATTCAATTTGGCCTTGAAATGAAGGTTGGGTGTGCATTTTTGTGAAACAGACCAAAATTGTTTTATTTCCCTAAAATGTGCACCCAAACTTAATTTATTGACAAATATGATTGATTCAAATTGTAGATTGATTATTTAATTATCTTACACACTTTTACGTTGTTATATCTTTACTTTGAACCTAAATATTTATACTTCAGATTGCATACAACATAATAAGTTTTACTTCGACTCGCTGTATGTGAAAGTTGTGTATAAGTGGGAAACATAGTTATGTAGGATATTTTTCATACATGATGCAAGGTTATATCCTAAGGTTAGGAATTGTCCAATCATGTCTTATTTCAAATCTCAATACCAAGAGTGTAATTGGTTTGGCCTGGGAGTGCATATTTGTTTCAACTATGATCATTGGCAGATATGATCAATTGTTATTCCAATAGACTTGGATTTCAGTGTATAACATTTCCTTTATGAAAATGATTATGAAGTGTTGCTTAAAATGGTTTTATATTTAGGACGGAATGATCGTTATCACATAGTCAACATAGAATAAGTCCTGGTGTGAATTTATTTGAGGCACACAACCTTGACTTTAACCCTACGAAATCAATCCAATTTGGCATATTCTTACACAACATAAATTTCTATGTGCAAAATTAATGTTAATTAAGAGTAAAAAGGTACTATCTAATATTAATCATTAAATTTGGCCTTGTAATGGATGTTGGACATGCATTTTTGTGAAGTAGGCCAAAATTGCCTTGCTTCACTAAAATGCACGCCAAGGCTTCATTTATTGGCAAATCTGATTGATTCAAATCGTAGACTGTTTATTTAATTATTTTACACACTTTTGAATTATTATATGTTTACTTTAATCCATAAATCATTATTCTTCAGATTTCATGCAACATTCCAAGTTTTGCTTCAACTTGCATTGTGTGAAAGTTGTGTATGGGTTTTGCTTCAAATTGCATTATTATTTGTGAGGTCTGATGCAAGTTTATATTCTAAGGTTAGGTATTGGATAATTATGTAGAATTTATGGATGGTATTGCAATCTTCAAAAGCTCAATTAACTCTCTAATATCTTAGGCTTTAGTTGTGAAATGTACTGGGATACTTTTAAATACCTTGGTATTCCAATATCTCTCAAAGGAAGACTGCGAAAGATTGGCATAACATAGTTTCAAAAATTAAAAAGAAAATGGTTTCCTATGGTGCTAGTAGGCTAAATTTGGCTGGCATAGTGGTCTTGATAAAATCCGCCTTGTTTTCTTTGTACATATTCCAGGGCGCAATCCTCTTTGTCCCTTAAGGAATCTTGGATCAAATTAGTAAGTGTATAAGAAAGTAATTGTGGAAAGATGGAAAAAACAATGAAAAAATCAACTTAATTAATTGGAGCACAGTTAAAATCTCAAATGAGGAAGCGAGTCTGGTTTTAAAGGGCCTTGTTTGCATGCAATTAGATTTAGGGGAAAACCTAGTTTAGATACTATTAATCAAATACTTTTAATGGTGGTCCCAAGTTCTACAAAATAATATCTTCCTTTCCTTAGAGATATCCTTCAACAATACATCAAGACCAGAAGATGGCTTCCACAAGTGATAAGATCCTCTTCACAAAGTCTTCCAACAAGATCACAAACGCAAGGTTGATCCTCTCACTATACCATAGAATAGATCAGATCTCGAACCAATATATATGCCACAGATCTCAGATAAATAGATCAAATCTCAAACCAATATATATGCCACAGATATCAAAGAAATAGATCAAATCTCAAACCAATATATATGCCACATATCTAAGAGAAATAGATTAGATCTCGAATCAATATATATGTCACATATCTCAGAGAAATAGATCAGATCTTGAACCAATATATATGCCATAGATCTCAAACTTCAGATCATAAGTATTATGAGTAGATCTCAAACCTCTGACTTCATATCATAAGTATATTGAGCATATCTCTAATCATTGATTTCATATCATAAATGTAATGAGTAGACTTTACAAATCTCGGACCACTTCACATAGAAGAGAAAATAAGTATTGTATGTGTGTTTGAAGTGCATCACAATGAGAGAAAATTAACATATATATATATAGCCATCATGTGATTTGAATGAGAGAGTTTCAAGACAAGATTTTACAAGAAATGAGGAAGAAAAATAAGACGTTAAACAGGAAGCTAAAACGAAAGCTAAAAAGGAAGCTAAAGTGGACACTAAAAACAATATTATAATGAGGAGCATAATAGGACATTAAACAAGAAGCTAAAACAAAATCTAAAAAGGAAGCTAAAGTAGATGCTAAAAACAATGTCATAGTGAGGAACAAAATATGACGTTACACAAGAAGTTATACATGAAACTACATTAGGAGCTAAAGAAGAGCTTAAACTTGCTGTTTACGTCGGCACTAAAGTTGGTGATATCTAGCACTGATTGGCTATGATCAGCGAAAAAACATCAAAAATAGCGCCATCCCGATAAATAGCACCGTTTTTTTTCTTCAAAGAGTTGGAGAAAATACACTAAAACAATCAACGGAAGCAAAAAGGGAGCTAGAGAAGAAGTTAATCACAGAGATTTGTTGCAGTGGAGTCGAATACATAGTAGTTACAACTTGTTGAACACAAGTACTCTGCATGAAGCAGACTCTACAAGACATGAGGGTAATATACAATGAACCTATTTCTATTAAGTGAGATAATACAAGTGCAATAAGCATCTCAAAGAATGCAGTGCTACATTCCAAGACTAAATATATCCATATAAAGTATCATTTCCTTAAAGATCAAGTGGCTAAGAAAATAGTGGAATTGGAGTACATATCTACTAAAGAACATATAGCAAATATATTCACTAAGCCCTTGTCAAGAGAACCATTTGAATATCTAAGGATCAAAATAGGGATAGTCTTTGCTTCCTCTTCTCACTAGTTTGACTTCAAAGAGGAGCTTAAAAGGACTGTAAAGAATATGAAAAGGATGGACTATCAAGGGGGGAGTCTCTATAGTCATAAGAGCAACAATAAAACAAATAATTGTTGAAGAATCTATGGCAAATGTAGTTAATGTGATTCTTCTTAGCATGATAACTATTTGTGAGGTATTTTAACTTTTTTCCTATTAGCACAATCTTATATTGATATCATTAGTGTGTTTATTTCTCACTTCATCAAACAGTTACCAAAATACAAGAGATAAGAACACAAGATGTTGGCTTTCTACTAAGGCCAAAACCTTTACCTCTTGGAGAGCAAAACCCGCACACAATTCTTCTTATAGAGATTCCAATTGACGAATACCAAGACCTTGATCGTTGACCTCCTAGGCCACTCCCAGAGTAAGACATCAATCCTTTTCATAATGTAGAGATCATCATCATCATTATTGTTGCTTCACTGAGATCATCATCATAGTACCACAAAGATTCTTGCAGTTGCACCATTGCTTGTACTTCCACCTATATCATTATTTCATCACCATATCAACGAGGTATTTTATATGTGAGTTGCACCGAGATAGTGATCATGACCGAGACCATCATTGCTACTTTACCAAAATCTTGAATGAGTCTAGAATGCTGGAATGTATTACTGAGATCACTGGTAATTATGCCGAGACTGTAATGACATCTAGAGAGTAGGCTGAGGCAAAGAGTGTCACTTTAGGACCCTTCCATTCACAAGTATGTTGAGACTATTATTTTGTGATGTTGATGAATGTGAGACTATAAGGAGGCCAAAAATATAGCGGGCTGAATTTCGAAATACATATTATAACATCCCTTCAAAACATCAAATGTATTCGAGATTCGTCACTATAATCATCCCTGAGATTTCTGAGACATCCGAGATCATGTACCTCCTTACTTCCTGCACTTATCCGAAGTTCAGAGAGAATCTGAAATTCTGTGTTTCCTGTGGTGACTTTAGCCGCCTATTTATAGTATTTAGGCTCCCATATTTAGCCAACGTGTCAATGTGAACGGATGTGTCTCTTTTATTGAGCCGACATGACATTTATATATGCTTTGAGGCCAACATGACTGTCTTCTTCATCGTTTAGCTTGTAGACTTCTTCTTGCGCTTGTCTTGGAGGATTGTGCTTGTCTTAGAGGGCTTTTTAGACTAGTATGCATTTACACATAGGCTCAAGAAGAGATCCTTATACATAACTTTGACTCTTTGACTTTCCTAGACCTATGAGATGAGCAAGAAACTCATTCTTATAGTTTACAAAAATAATATTTCTTTTTCTTGACAAGTACAAAGATCAAAATTACATTTGTAAATACCAAACCTAGTTACACTTTCTTCAACACTCCCTCTTAACTAGGAAGGTATTTATAATGGTACTTGGTCATTCTCAATCTGAACAATTTATCATAAGAAGAATCAGATTGGTAACCCATATGTATAGCATCATAGTAACCAACATTATTTCCACAGTAAGGCCTTGACTGACAACTCTATCTCTCATTATATCAGAGCACAATGTTGGAAAGACCAATGATTATAGACACGTTAATCATTGTCTCTCAAGGTACATACCCACCCAGGTGTTCACTGAGTATGACCTTATAGGACTATTCTTATCTTGGGTTCCCATCCCTCAAATAATATCGGTCCTCTTGCCTACTCTTGTCTTGGATGCCCTACACATCCTCAAAGAGCATCGGATGCCATATGATTACCCAATCCTCCATTCTTTCTTCCAAAGTGAAGACAAGAATGGTGTGTCTATCTCTTCCTCTCAACTAGGGAGGATATCATGTGTTTACATTTCTCTTCATGACCTTTATCTAAACTTACGATTGTTATTCCTAGTCTAGTGCATGACACATGAAATAGAAAAACACATCTGTCACTTCTTTTTAATCAAGGGTGATCTAATCCAAGCTCCCTCTCAGCTAGGGACTCTTATATACATCAAAAACTTATTCTTCATGGGTCCTTTAGCTACTTGATCAACTTCTCTACTTGATGTCATGAAATTTAGTTGAGCGTCTTCCTTGTACGGCAACAACCATCGATCACTTTCCTCCTTAGTTTGTCATGTCATTCTTTTCTTCATGGAAAGTGGCCTTCTTCATATCTGGAACCTTTGTCATATGACTACTTCTTTCTCATCATGCTTCTTCCATTCATCACATGAATTCTAGTTGTACTTGTAAGTAGCCCTGCATGAACTTATCTAGATATTATTCAAGAAATATAAATATATTATCAAATAATACCTTACTAGATGGCTCTTCATCATGACATATTTTTGTAGGTATCACCATCCTGCATACATGTTGACATATCTCCCAAAGATATCCATTATCAAGGGTCTTCATCTTTTCCATCAGATTCTTCATATCTTTCCAGGAGAATTTTTCTAGTCAAGTCTTCTTGATCTTTTGGATGTTGATTGCCTTCATTAGGGTTGCATGTCTCACGATCTCTTCCTTCCTCGCACATTCCATTCCTAGTAGCTTTCAATCATAGTTTCTTCATTGTATTCAACCACCTCATATTTCATATGGGGACATATTATGTTGATTTCATGATATATTTTTGTATAATTAGTTTTATTGTGCTAATAATAATTACATATTTCTAAATATATGCTTGCTTTTTGCTTATTGTGTTGAGATTTCATTAACTGTTTGTGCATACAATCAGGTAAATTTCCTTAAGTTTAAAATGACATTCATGAGCAAAATAGCTTCAAACACAAATATTGAACATCAGACATTCAAAGTATAGCAAACCATCAAAGAGACACTTTAACATAGTGTTTTGATGAAGGAGTTCACCCCTCCTAGGCTACATCTCCTTGGTCCAGCTTCCATGGCTTGGGCCTCTATATTATCTCAATGTGGAAAAATGTTGTTTTAAAAATATCTATGGCTCCTGATACTTGCACCAATGTGTTAAGAATGTCCAAATTAGCTAAGAACACCTCTTTCTGAGCTCAATTTGGTCGAAAATTGACTTCTCTATGGCTCAGTCAGTCTTTTCCTACATTTTCTCCTCTAATTCTGGAATATCTCCAGTTAGCCCCGCTAAATCTGGAGGTAGGCCCGAATTTGGGGGCACCGCCAAACTTACCGCAAAATTAACTCGTAGTTAATTAAGGCTAAACTGCACTTAATTAATATTAAAACCTAGATTAGCACTAACTGCAATCGTAACATCCAGCAGTTTTTGTTGGCCTCGTCACATGAGGAGTTAATGTCGTGTTAATTGTTGGGGTCAGAGCCATCGATAAGCTGACAGTTTGATGTTACATCCGCCGTGTTCACATGCGAACACTAACCCTCGCAGAGTAATGTATGCCAAAGCCGCCAGGGTTAACGCAATTGTTTGCGGTTTTGTAATATTGTGATCACATGGGACCATTGCAGAGTGGTTAGGGTTGAGCTATCGGTTAACGCTAATTGTATGCGGTTATATAGCATTGTGTTCACATGGGGGAATGGTTGGCCTGCGGGTTGGCCCTCCCCTAACTGCCCACTCCACACCACATCACTTCAAATATAAACCGCGAACTTAATGATTAAGAAACATGGTGTAGAGGAGTTGGTAATTGCGTGGGGATGGTAGGCTGGAGGTCATGGGTTCGACCCGACCTCCAACCAAAATTTTTCTCCAATGTATATACCTCCAACCCAACCTTTGGGAGGTGCCACGTGGTGGCCTCTGGGCTTGCCACGTGGCATTCTTCCATTGGTCCAAAATAAAACCAATAGAAACGCGCCAACACACCATTGTAAAATCCAACCAAATGATGCCACTTGTCCATCCCTGATTCGTCATTGACCAACATTGACCATGCCTAGTCACCTACCACGTTAGTAGTACGGATTGTTGACTGTGTAGTGACTGGGCATTTTTTTGCAAATTTTACCTATTTAGCAAAGCGATCAGAACACAATAACTTTCTCATACAAACTCAATTTTCGATGAAACGAGTTGCATTAGGATCATTTTTCTGAGATGGACGTGGTCATTCAGGTTTCGAGCCATTCTGAGAACTTTGATTTTTGAGCTAAATATTGAGCACCTAATCATTCCTCCTCACTAGAAGCCTTTTGGACCCCAAAAGATACTATCAATTGTTCAGTGAGTGAGGATACATATCCCTCACCTTCTCAATCTGCAACCATTTGGCTTGAGAAGGCTTTTGTCCCTTGAGTCCCAATCTAAGGTATTCAACATACCCTCTCTTTGAAGTCCTAGTTCTTTTGTCAAGTATGAGATCCTGTTGAAGTTCACCTAGATATTCTGGCAAGAAATCATCTATTGATGGCAGCTGCGCATGCTCTCCTTGATCATCAATCGAAGGAGGCTCAAACAATCTCAAATTCTTAACATTAACAACAAAGTATATTTGCATATAAGGAGGCAAATCAAGCTTAAATGCATTGTTACCAATCTTTTCCAGAATTTTAAAAGGACCATAACGGATTGGCTTAAGATTTTTACCTTCCCCTTGAAGTCTCTCTTTGCTAATATATAACCAAACTTTGTCTCCAACTTGAAATTTATGATCAACCCGGTGTTTTTCATGCCTTGCCTTGTAGTTTCTTTGACTTTTCTCAAGTTGTTCTTGCATTGTATGATGTATCAACTGAATTTGCTCTATGAACTTCCTTGCCTTATCAATGTCACTATGACCATCGATGGCGACATATTTCTCAAAGATGAAGTCCAATGGCAATCTTGGCAAGTACCCATAACATGCCTCAAATGATGATGTGTTTATAGAAGAATGCTTTGCCATGTTGTATGTAATCCAACTGTTCATCCCACAACTTGGGATGTTTGCTACAATATCCTCTAAGAAGATGAATAATTGTTCTATTGACCACCTAGGTTTTTCCATCTGTTTGTGGATGAAAAGTTGTACTCTTCTTGAATTTTGTGTCCATCATATCCCACAAATTTGACCCAAAATTCCCAACAAATTGGTAATCTCGATCACTTACAATAGAAGTAGGAAGACCAAAATGAACCCAAATGTTTTGGAAGAAAAGATGAGTTGTTTGTTCAGCTGTAATTTTCTTTTTACATAGTGTTAGTATGCACATTTTGCTAAACCTGTCTACAACTACATACAACTAATCATGACCTTTCCTTGACAATGGAATACCTCCTACAAAATCCATTGAGACACTCTCCCATGGACGTGAAGATACCGGAAGTGGAGTGTATAAACCAAGTTTCCTATTACTAGGCTTACTTGTAGCACATAAAGAACATCCTCTTATGAAACGAGAAACATTATCCAACATGTGTGGCCAATAACAATACCTTTGAAGATTCGTTATTGTCTTGCCTACACCATATTTTCCAGCAATCAATGAAGTGTGCGCCTCCCTTATGATATTGGTTCTTTCTCCCTGTGGAATACACAACTTGCCCAAGTGATACAACAAATTGTTATGTACATGATAATCTAACTCTTCAATTTGGTTCCCTTGACTCAAGCTTGCATATACTTCTTGAAAGTCACTATCATTTGCGTATTGTTCTATTTAACTTTCATGCAAAACAGAATTATGCTTGAGCATAACAGATGAATTTACAATAGGCCTTGAAAGCATATGAGCTGCCTTATTGTAGATTCCCTTTTTATACCTAATAACCAAATATAATTGTTGTAGAAAACCCATCCATATGAAATGTTGTGACTGTTACAACTTTGACTGTGACTGTAAGTACTGCAATGGTTGATGGTTGATATGGATGATGGTCTCCTTCCCCATCAAATAGTGCTTCCATTTCTTAACACTTTGTACCAATGCATAAAGTTCTTTGTCATATGTGGGATAGTTAGTTACAACTCCATTAAATATTTCATAATGAAATGAAATGGGCTTACCATGCTGCAATAGAACTGCTCCCATGGCATAATTGCTTGCATCCGTTTGAATCTCGAATGGTTGTCTAAGATTCGGAAGTGCCAATACCGGTGTTGAACTTATCTTTTGCTTCAAAGCATCAAATTCTTTTTGTTATACATCTCCCCAATGGAATACTTTCTTAACACTTGTCAATGCATGTAATGGAGCTGCAATGGAAGAAAAATTAGCAATAAACTTTCTCCAATATTGTGTTGCCCCTAAAAAGCTTCTTACCTCTGTAACTATATTGGGCTTGGGCCAATTCAGAATGACCTCAACCTTAGAAGGGTCTATCTTTATCTCACCTCCTCCAACAATGTGTCCCAAATACACCAAATAAATCTTTCCAAATTCACACTTCGACATCTTTAAAAACAATTGTTCTTTTCTCAAGACATCAAGTACTTTGTTTACATGCGTGACATGTTCATCTCTTGACTTGCTGAATATGAGGATATCATCTAAGTAGACAATGAAAAAATCATCTAGAACTGGTCTCAATACATCATTCATTACCCTCATGAAAGTAGTTGGAGCATTTGTAACACCGAAAGGCATAACAAGCCTCTCAAACAAGCTTATTTAGTTTTAAATGCAGTTTTCCAAATGTCTTCTTCAACTATCCTAACTTGATGATAACCATTTCATAAATCTAACTTAGTGAAATACTTTGCATACCTCAACTGATCAAGCAAATCATCAATTCTTGGGAGTGGATAACAATTCTTTACCGTGATTTTGTTTAGTGCACGGAAATCCACACACATGCACCAAGTTCCATCCTTCTTTGGCACCAAGACAATGGGCGAACCACATGGCAAAGTAGATGGGTGTATGATACCTTTGTTCAGCAATTCTTGAATTTGATTTTTGATTTCCATGCTCTCCATAATAAATATGCAATACATGCCAATGTTCTGAAGTGGAACATCCTATCGCAACTGAATCTCATGCTGAATTCCCCTCTTGGGAGGTAACCCTTTTGGTTCCTGAAACATCTCGCCATGCTTGCTTACCACATAAAACAAATCAGATTTCAATTTATCATCACAACCTTCAAAAGATTCATAATCAATATCATTCTTTTTCTTGATCATGAGAAGCACAAAATTTTTACTTGCATTTATTAGCCTCTTCATCTGCCCTGCATTAACCAAAGAAATGTTCAACTTTTGCAATGGGCTCTCACTATGTACTCCACCCCATTCTTGACAAATATGTATTTGTTGTCATGGCGATAAAATACTTCTTTTCTATCATATAAATAAGGACTACCCAAAATGTTTCCTGAAATGTCAAGTGGAACTACATCTAACTCAACTTCATCAATGAACTTTTCAGTAATGGCGAACTTGAATAAACACTTCCTTGTAACCTGTAAGTTTGTATTGTTAACTATCCAACCCAATGGATATGGCTTATGATGAGGTACAGTTTCAAGGTTTAGTTTTTTAGCCAAGTCTTCTGAAATCAAGTTTTATTGTGACCCACTATCAAATAATGCACCAATATTTTTATAATTTGAAATCACTCTTACATGAAACAACTCTATTCTTGACTCTTCATTTGGAGTGTTGTTTTGACTATGTGATGAACCAGTTCTTGCAACAGTTTCTTTTCCTTTTGTAACCATGGCTGAAATCTTGGTCTCATCACCAGAATCTAAACCAAGGTCATGTTGTGTGGTAGCGATTGTCTTTTGTTTTCCCTTATTGTTTTGTTTCTTAGGTCTTAATTTGGGATGAAATTTCTAGCAATGGGCTTCATCATGCCCCTCTTTGGAACAATGTTTGCATGTGATTTTCTCCCCTTCTTTCTTCACACTTTCATTTTTCTTTCCCTTTCATTTTCCTCCCTTATCTTTCTCCTTTCCCTTGAATGGCTTCCTCTTACTATCCTATTCCTCAATGTTCTTCCCTCTAGATTCAAGGTGCATGGCCTGCACACATACCTCATCTAAATTGCTTAGATTGAACCTAAGAATGGTATGTTTCATATAGGCCTGTAAACCCCCAATATATTTTAGCAGTTATCTTGGGAATTCGGACTCACTCCTAATCACAAATCCCTTTGCCTAAACTCCTATGTATAATCTTGGACTGTTTGGCCTTTAAGCTACCTAAAATTATGCCAACTCATAATGGCTTTTTGCATATAGGCTAAAGGATAAAAATGTATTTTAATTGCATAAACAAATTCAACCCAAGTAATGGATATCTTACCATGGATTCTCATTTCCTCTTGAGTCTTTGCTTCCCACCAAACTAGTGCAGCTCCTTCTAGCCTCAATGAAGCCAACTGGATCTTTATGTCATCTTCTTGAAGGTTCTGAATTCTGCAGTATACCTCCAACTGTCGAATCCAATTGTCCAACTTTTCTGCATTCACCTCTCCATTGTACATGGGAAGTTCGAATTTTATGTCCAATTTAAGTAATGGAGTCTTTCCTTTTGGGGTTTTTGAATGAGTATGGGAAGTTTCAATGGTGGTAGTGGAAGATGATGTTGTGTGAGATGATGAAGATGATGAGGATGGTGGAGATGGAGGTGGATTTCCACCATTCCTTTTGGAATACTTCCTCTCATTTTTTTTGTCCCCTGAGCTTCCTTCTCCATGTGGAGGTTTAGAACTCTCTCCAACCATTCTAGTATTCCTCTCTTCATAGAGGAATTTAACCATCTTAGTTAAAGTGAAAAAAATCTTTCTTGAATTCTTGCTCTTTTGAAGAGGGACCTTTACGCTCTCTTTCTCCAGACATAATGGTTATGGATTCACGCTTAGAAATTGGTACTACTTGTACCTCTTCAATCTCAGTTCAAGGCAAAACTTGAGGAGTTTCAAGCACAATTGGAATTGGAAATTTGGGTGGTGGAGATTGTCGCCTTGTCACTCTCCTTCTTCTGGGCATTACCTTAGGAGTTGCAACCAATAGCTTCCCTTCTCCTTTCTACAACTTTAACCATGTAAGCATCACAATTTTGCAACCATTAAAACCCTAATTGCACAAACTCAAGAAATCAAGCAATTCAACCTCTGCTCTGATACCAACTTGATTTGTTTTTGTATAATTAGTTTTGTTGTGCTAATAATAATTACATATTTCTAAATATATGCTTGCTTTTTGCTTCTTGTACCGAGGTTCCATTAACTATTTGTGCATACAATCAAGTAAATTTCCTTAATTTTAAAATGACATTCATGAGCAAAATAGCTTCAAACACAAATATTGAACAACAGACATTCAAAGTACAACAAACCATCAAAGAGACACTTTAACACAATGTTTTGATGAAGGAGTTCACCCCTCCTGGGCTACATCTCCTTGGTCCAGCTTCCATGGCTTGGGCCTCTATATTAGCTCAATGTGGAAAAATGTTGTTTTACAAAGCTCTATGGCTCCTGATACCTGCACCAATGTGTTCAAAATGTCCAAATTAACCAAGAACGCCACTTTTTGAGCTCAATTTTGTCGAAAATTGACTTCTCTATGGCCCAGTCAGTGTTTTCCTACATTTTCTCCTCTAATTCTGGAATATCTCCAGTTAGCCCCACTAAATCTGGAGGCAGGCCCGAATTTGGGGGCACCGCCAAACTTACCGCCAGATTAACTCGTAGTTAATTAAGGCTAAACTACACTTAATTAATTTTAAAACAGATTAGTGCCAACTGCAACTGTAACATCTGGCGGTTTTTGTTGGCCTGGTCACATGAAGAATTGATGTCATGTTAACTACTGGGGTTAGATCTTTCAGATAAGTTGACAGTTTGATGTTACATCCACCATGTTCACATGCGAACACTAATCGTCACGGAGTAATGTATGTCGGAGCCGCTAGGGTTAACGCAACTATTTTCCGTTTTGTAATATTGCGATCACATGGGACCGTTGCGGAGTGGTTAGGTTGAAGCCATCGGTTAACACTAATTGTATGCGATTATATAACATTGCATTCTCATGGGGGTAGGGCTAACCTATGAGTTGGCCCTCCCCTAACTACCCAACTCCACACCACATCACTTCAAATATAAACCGCGAACTCATTGGTTAAGAAACATGGTGTAGAGGAGTTGGCAATGGCGCAAGGAATTTAGGCCGGAGGTTGCGAGTTCGACCCGACCTCCAACCAAAATTTTGCTCCAATGTATATACCTCCAACCCAACCTTTGGGAGGTGCCATGTGGCAGCCTCCGGGCTTGCCATGTGGCATTCTTCCATTGGTCCAAAATAAAACCAATAGAAACATGCCAACACACCACTATACAATCCAACCAAACAATGCCACTTATCCATCCCTAATTCATCATTGACCAACATTGACCATGCCTAGTCACCTGCCATGTTAGCAGTACGGACTGCTGACTATGCAGTGACTGGGCATTTTTTTTGCAAATTTCGCTTGTTTAGCAAAGCGATCAAAGCACAATAACTTTCTCATACGAACTCGATTTTCGATGAAATGAGTTGCATTAGGATTGTTTTTCCGAGACAGAAGCGTTCATTCAGGTTTAGATCCATTCTGAGAACTTTGATTTTTGAGCTAAATACTAAGCACATAATCATTTCATCTAGTGTGACTTATGCCTTCTTGCATCCTTTCAAAGAAGGAGATCCTTTTTTCTCTTGATCATGCTTCTTAAGATAGAAGAAATGATTCATGTTACCTACAACCATATGACATGACATTATAATATTAAACACAAGCATACATACCTTATTTTACCTTCAGGTCATCGAGGCTTCTTTCAACAGCTTCCTTGTCTGAAAAGTTCTTCAATCCCTTGATCTACTTCATGTCATCACATCATCTTCTCATGGATTTCATAAGTTGGATTTCTTTTTGAAACACTTGCTTCCTCTCTAGATTAGTGAACCCTGCAATGAGGATTCCATAAGAGAATTTTAGGATCTTGTATATCCCCAAGTGTCAGATGTTTCCTTTTTTATGTATGATGAGCCTTGTCCTAGATGACTTCTTCCTTTCCTTCAATGTCCATTGAGGTTCCTAAGAGCTATATCCTTCGTGTTTTGTCTATCATGGATTTTGTCCTTTATGATTCCCATGGAGATGTCACGAGTTCTTGTTTCTAATGCTTTTATGATGCCATGATGCGTCTTATCATCATTTTCATATCTTATAGCAAAAGCTTATGATAGGACCCTTTTGTGGGGGATACCATCTTACTCATAGGAGAGATTTGTTACTTTCGATGGCCCGTTTTCTTCAGCTTCCTACATCTATCCGGTGATATGAGCTTCCATAATTTTAGCTATACCTATTTTTCCTTGTTTGAGGACCAAACTTCCCTTTCCTTTCTGCACATGATTTAGTTCTTTACCTATTCAAAACTTTTTTCATCAACTTGTCTTTCTCTATTTATCATAGAGACCATAAGTTGTCGAATGAGGTAACCTTCTTATCCATGGATATTTGTTACCTTGATTATCTGTTAGTGCATTATGGTTATATTCCTTTCTAGGTCTAGTAGATGGAAGATATCCTACATTCTTTGATACCCATTACTTTCATGTAGATCGAATTGCATTTTCAGAGAATGAGTTTATCATCTACATCACTTTGATGTCTCCAATTTTGCTATGTGAGGGGATCTTTCATAAATATCCCTTTTTATAGAGGATACCTTTTGATGACTTAAGCTACTTAGAGGACTATGTCTATCCTTCGTCTTCATGCAAGGAATATTGATAACCCATCCAATTCATAGATGTCCTTGCAATCATGAAGTCATTTTAACCAAACTTGAATATAGAATGAAAAGATACTTACTTTTCATGTGAAGATGAAATCTTCGCCTTGATGCTTTCTTGAATGATCTCCTTCAATGAGATTCTTGCTTGAGTTGCCTCGTACAATTGAGTTACAAGACTTTTCTTGAGAATTCCTTGCCTTGTTTAGTACCAAGCACTACTGCTTTTATAAAATGTTGAGATTTCTTGATTCCTTGTGAGGGTATGAAATCGAAATCAAGAATTTTAGAGTACTGTCATGATTCCCATCCGAGATGTGGCATTGTGTTCTCCTGTTGAAGTGATATTGTTGTAATGTACGATGTGATTGTATGTCATTGTAACCTCGATGTAGTGCTCCTTGTTGGAGTAGAACCTTGCTTGAGTTAACTAGCATGAGAAAAAATGAATTAGGCCTTCGAGCATTGTTCAATACCAACCATCGAAACTGCTTCAGACTTAAGTTATTGATATATTTGTGGTATGACATAGATTGTAATGACACCCAATTTGGGGCTAGCACTGAAACTGTGAGAGATACTGTGTTTTCCTTCTTTTGACTATGATCCGAATTTCGAGCACTAGTATTGGGACTTCACTTTATCTGAGATTACTTGATCTTGAATTGTCTTGTTGTTGTATACTGCCTATTGAAGACTGATCTTTCAATTCCTTCAACTTGTTTTGATTCCCTTCTTGAATATGTTCCTTAAGTGTCTCTTTTTGCTGCCCTTCCCTTGACTTTAGCACCTTAGCTCTAATACCATGTTGAAGAATCTAGGGAAAATGTAGTTAATGGATTCTTATTAACATGATAACTATTTGTGAGGTATTTTAACCTTTTTTTTTATTAGCACAATATTATCTTGATATCATTAGTGTGTTTATTTCTTGCTTCATCAAACATTTAACAAAATAAAAGAGACAAGAACACAAGATGTTGGCTTTTTGCCAGGGCCAAAACCTCTCCCTCTTGGAGAGGAAATCCCGTACACAATTCTTCTTATAGATATTTTGATTGTTGAATACCAAGACCTTGACCCTTGACCTCCTAGGCCACTCCAGGACTAAGACATCAATCTTTTTCTTACCGTAGAGATCATCATCATCATTATTGATGCTTCACTGAGATCATCATCATCATTATTGATGCTTCACTGAGATCATCATCATAGTACCACAAAGATTCTTGCAGTTGCATCATTTCTTATACTTCCACCTAGATCATTGTTTCATCCCCATATCAACGAGGTCTTTTATACTTGCATGTGAGCTCCATCGAGATAGTGATCATAATTGAGACCATCATTGCTACTTGTCTAAGATCTTGACTCAGTCTAGAATGTTGGAATGTATTACTGAGATCACTGGTAATTATGCCAAGACTGTAATGACATCTAGAGAGTAGGCTGAGACAAAGAGTGTCACTTTAGGACTCTTCCATTCACAAGTATGTTGAGACTGTTATGTTGCTATGGTGATGACTGTGAGACTGTAAGGAGGCCGAAAATATAGTGGGCTGACTTTCGAAATACATACTATAACGATTCTTCACAACATCAAAGGTATCCGAGATTCCTCACTATAATCATCCTTGAGATTTCTGAGACCTCTAGATCCTGTACCTCTTGTACTTCCTGCACTTATCTGAAGTTCAGAGAGAATTCGAAATTATGTGTTTCCTGTGGTGGCTTTAGCTTTCTGTTTATAGTAGTTAGGCTCCCATATTTATCTGACGTGTCAATGTGAACCGATGTGTCTCTTTTATTGAGCCGACATGACATTTATATATGTTTTGAGGCGAACATGACTGTCCTCTTCATCTTTAGCTTGCATACTTCTTCTTGCGCTTGTCTTGGAGTATTGTGCTTGTCTTGGAGGGATTTTTAGACTAGTATACATTTACACATAGGCTCAAGAAGAGTTCCTTATACATAACTTTGACGCTTTGACTTTCCTAGAACTAGGAGATGAGAAAGAAACTCATTCTTATAGTTTACAAAAGTAATATTTCTTTTTTCTTGACAAGTGCAAAGATCAAAATTACATTTGTAAATACCAAACCTAGTTACACTTTCTTCAACAAGAATGACATGTATGAAACTTCTTCTTTTTTTATCTAAAAATTGTAGAAGAAGATCCCTCTCTAACACTTGGCAAGTTTTAAATGGGTCTTTAGGACAACGACTTAATTCATCTATGCAAGTTAACCATAAAGGACACAACACATATAATCATGCAACATCAAAAAGAATGACATCGAGGTTGATGACGGAGTTCACCCCTCCTGGGCTACATCTCCAAGCCCTGCTCAAAAGGCTAGGTCGCTCATATTTCAGTAGAAAAGAAGAGGTACATTAAATTGTTGTTTACAATTGCGGTTATTTCCCTAGTATGGAAATTCTCTCCTACAAAGAACTCTTGCAATATAATTTGACAATCTACACTCGACATGTCATCTACAACAAAACATAGAGTCCCTAGCAATGACTCTAAACCTCAACTGAAATTGAGCATTCAAGCATCAACAATACATTAATCAATTACCTATCTCAACTTGACTAGTAGAGACACAGGTCATGTACTGTCTTCTGAAGCATTCACTACTGCAACTGACGAATAGGTTCTGTCGATGAGTTTGAAGCGTGCCAAAACCCTCGTTTCGGCTCTTCAAGTTCCAAATTCAGCTTTCGTATACCTTCAGGAAGCCAAAAAACTAACTTGACTCAAGAATTGGCTCACACCATCAACTTCAGGTTGTGCTCCTAACAACTCCCTTCTCATTCCGATGGCGCAATTGCTAAACTCCTTCTAGCTCATAAAGCTAGTCTTCAATTCCACTTTGGGCTTCACTTGCCACTGACTTCGAATGGCTTCGACTGGCTTGTCTTGCCTTCGAGTTGCTTCCCTTTTCTTTGGTGTTAGGACCTCCTTTTATATCATTTCACAATGCTAAGATTAGATTTTTTGTTACAATAATATAACAACATTACATCTTTGGCTATTCGAATTAAATCAAATGCCGTACATTAAACTCTAACTTTAGACATTGGTGTTAACAAACATGAAGTTGGCGCATTTTGTTTTAATATGGTATAACCATATAATACATATGGTATACAAAGATTGGACCGAATATTATATACCCCTGCGCCTTGGTGTAATGTCATAACCAAGTATTAAACCCACTTCATTAATAGTCCAACGGTTAACTAATCCTCCACGCGCCATCGGAGCTAGGGTGTAGTTATAACCAATGTCAAATATACCGTGACATTTGTGATGCCATGTGAGCAGTTGTATTCCGGCGGTTTCGTGGTGGTGACCTAGTCCCCGACGGTCACGTCCCAACACAATATTTGACCCATGACATTTAACAATGCTAACATGTGGCACATAACCAATCATCACATATTGTTATGTTAACCTAGCGGTCCGTGGCGGGTGGTGAAGCTTTGTTTGACAACCTATGGCGCATACAGGTGGCATCAACGAACCTTTGTCGAGTTTGGGTAGCTCTGATACTCCGTGTTCCAGCGGTTAAGTAACGATACAGCCGGCAGTCTAAAGAACCACAGACCCATAGCAATGAATTGTTCCCCTCGTGGCATAGTTACATAACCATACTCCATGCGATAACCTCATAATAGTCTCGTAGCATGTGACGTGGATACACCGATGCTAACAGTTGACCACCGTGGAAGATTTCCACTCAGCGCTTTTGTTTGGATGGTTGCATAAACTCCGCCGGCTTACCATAACTCCGCATTGCAAATTGTATATGGTATATAATGTTTTAATTAAAGTTTTCCAACTCTGTTGGTAATATGGCATATACCTTGGTTGTAATTAAAACTCCACTCCATATGTTTAAACATATGCGCCCACCATTGCAAGTGAACCATAGTTGACATGTTGGCAATGCGTTGTAAGGTAGTGTTGGGGGTTGTGAGTTCGAATCTCCTGGAACCCTGCAATTGATTAAAAACTTTTTCAAAGGCTACAGAGAGGCCACGTGGAAGCCATTCATTGGCCCACATAACGCTCACGTGGAAGCCATTCATTGGCCCACATAACGCTCTTTTGTTGGTTCAATTAAATAAATCAACCAATCATAATCATATCAAATCAACAAACCAGAATGAGCCACCTAGTGGAATACAGGCGCACCACAATGTAAATTGGAACCTTGAGCTTGACCAACCCCTGCCTTTGACTTTGACCTGCGGTGACTTTGAATTTTCACCTGTTTAGAGGCAAACTTCAACTGGTGTTCCTCCCTTATACGGAGGTCAAATGTGAAACCAGATATACAACCAGAATCAGCGCGTCAAGCTCTTCGACTTGGTGTTGATTTCGTGAGCATCTGTCACAGTAAACTTCTACACATGTCGAGAAAATTTTTGCTACCTAGGACCATCTTGGACTTTAAACATATAGAAAACTTTGACTGGACTTTAGCAAGATCCATCCTGGATCATACCTCCCAACAAAAAGGACTTTTGGACCTCCAAAAGTTTATTACAAACATGAATTTATTACATTCAAGCATCAGTATAAAAAAACCATTTAGACCCTATTTACAGACTCGATTAAGCCTACTGATGTGATGACAATTCATAGACGCTCTATTACACATGTGACATAAAATCTCCCAATTCCAAGTAGGAGACTTCTATAGAGACTTACATTTTTCTTCCTCAGTTTACCTTTCTTCCCCTTGTCCTATTGGTTCCGGTGTCGATTCTCATGGCAGCATCGAACATGTGCTCTTCGAATGTCCTCTCAGCTTGCATTGTAGACAAACTCTTTCTTCAGAGTTTGTTCTGGTCGTATATTTGCTAGATTTTTCCAAGCTTTGCCTTGATGATGCTGAGTCTTTCTCCGACTGAAGCAAAGTCTTCCTAGGATGTTTCTTCACTTGTAGTGCTACATCATCTTTCCATGGCCTACTCCTTGTAGCACCCATATATATTATTATTATTATTATTATTGCTTTTAATTATTATTTTTTTGAAACCTTCTGCTTCCAACATTCCTCTACATATTGCATGTTACTCCCACAAAAGGTACATGGATAAATCCTTTTAATGACTTTTGACGTAAAGGTTCAATTGTAAGACTCACCTTCCAAATCACTGCTCGAATGATTCCTCTACTTACCTTTCTACTCCTTAAACTTCTTTAGCATGAGCTCAGGATGTAAGGACCAACATCGGTCTGCGATGTGGCCTCTTTTTCCGCAATAGTCACATGTCGATTGGTCATATCCCAATCCTTTGTATTTAGGCCTTTCCTGCACTGAGATTGGTTGGAGTCTGCCTTGACCATACTTTTCGAGGCCTTGTCCTTACTGATATCCCATCTTTGTTCATCAGCGTCATACCCATTCCTTTGGTATGCTTCTCAAACATTCCAATCTCAGGATCGCTGGAAGACTCTATTTCTGAAACAATTTTCTAAGATGATGGTACATAAGGAAATTCCTCTAAAGGTGAGGAAAAAGTACCAATGGCTTCTTCCACTGATTGCACTTTTGGAGTGGTGGATAGAGATGAACTTTCTTCACCTTCTTGATGAAGTGGAGGTACTTCATTCTCTCCTGCAGCGGATGGACTTCGAAATGAAGGACTACTCCTCTTTCGATTCTTCTGCAAGGCTTCAATTTTCGCTTGCAGTTTTTGTTTTTCTTCCTGCAAATCTTGCACCATGCATCGCAATGCAACATTCTCCTGTTGATATTGTTGGTTGAACTCTTCTAGTTCTTGCAATCGAATCTACCTCGAGCTTTTACCCATTATTTCACTTTGGTGATTACCTGCTCTAATACAAAAAAATGATCTGAAAATTGTGGAAGAAGATTGCTCTCTAACACTTGGCAAGTTTTAAATGGGTCTTTAGGACAACAACTTAATTCATCTATGCAAGTTAACCATAAAGGACACAACACATATAATCATGCAATATTAATAAGAATGAAATTGAGGTTGATGACAGAGTTCACCCCTCCTGGGCTACATCTTTGGGCCCTGCTCAAAAGGCTAGGCCGCTCATATTTCAGTAGAAAAGAAGAGGTACATTAAATTGTTGTTTACAATTGCGGCTGTTTCCCTAGTATGGAAATGCTCTCCTACAAAAAACTCTCGCAATATAATTTGAAAATCTACACTCAACATGTCATCTACAACAAAACATAGAGTCCCTAACAATGACTCTAAACCTCAACTGAAATTGATCATTCAAGCATCTACAGTACATTAACCAATTACCTATCTCAACTTGACCAGTAAAGACACAGTTCATGTACTATATTCTGAAGCATTCGCTACTGCAACTGGCGAACAGGTTCTGCCGATGAGTCCGAAGCATGCCAAAACCCCTGTTTCGGCTCTTTAAGTGCCCAATTCGGCTTATGTATGCCTTCGAAAAGCCAAAAAATTAACTCGACTCGAAAACTGGTTCACACCATCAACTTCGAGTTGTGCTTCTCATAACTCCCTTCTCTTTCTGATGACGCAATTGGTAAACTCCTTCTAGATCACAAAGCTAGCCTTCAATTCCACTATGGCCTTCACTTGCCACTGACTTCGAATGGCTTCAAAAGGCTTGGAATGGCCTTGGAATGGCTTCAACTAGCTTGTCTTACCTTCGAGTTGCTTCCCTTTTCCTTGGTGCTAGGACCTCCTTTTATATCATTTCAAAAGGCTAAGTTTGGAGTTTTTGTTACAATAATATAACAAAATTACATCTTTGTCTATTCAAATTAAATTGAATGCCATACATTAAACTCTAACTTTAAACACTGGTGTTAACAAACACAAAGTTGGCGCATTTTGTTTTAATATGGTATAACCATATAATACTTATGGTATATACAAAGATTGGCTTGAATACTATATACCCTCGCACCCTGGTGTAATGTCATAACCAAGTATTAAACCCACTTTATTAATAGTCCGACGGTTAACTAATCCTCCACGTGCCATAAGAGCCAGGGTGTAGTTATAACCAATGTCAAATATACTGCGACATTTGTGATGGCATGTGAGAAGTTGTATTCTGGGGGTTTCGTGGTGGTGACTTTCTCCCCAGCGGTCACGTTCCAAAACAATATTTGACCTGTGACATTTAACAATGCTAACATGTGGCACATAACCAATCATACATACCGTTATGTTAACTTGGCAGTGATAGCCCTGTGGCAAGTGGTGAATCTTCGTGGCACAACTCGTGGCACATATAGGTGGCATCAACAAAACTTTTCCAAGTTTGGGTAGCTCCGATACTCTGTGTTCCAGCGGTCTAAAGAACCACAGACCCATACATAACCATACTCCACGCCATAACCTCAGAACACTCTCGTGGCATGTGACGTGGACACTTTGGTGCTAACAGTTGACCACCGTGGCAGATTTCCACTCGGCGCTTTTGTTTGGATGGGTGCATAAACTCCGGTGGCTTACCATAACTCCGCATTGCAAATTGTATATGGTATATAATGTTTTAATTAATGTTTTCCAACTCCGTTGGTAATATGGCATATATGTTGGTTGTAATTAAAACTCCACTCCATATGTTTAAACATATGCGCCCACCATTGCAAGTGAACCATAGTTTGCTTGTGTTAGAAAATTATATATTACAGAGCAATGGAACACATTAAATATATTGCAGAAATATAATCACAGAAAAACACATAAAATATATTGCAGAAATATAATCACAGAAAAACACATAAAAGAAGAGAGACACAGATATACGTGGTTCACCCAATTTGGGCTACGTCCACGGAGAAATAGACAGTCCTTCCTTTTATGTTATCCACCAAACTGAAGAGATACAACCTACAACAGATCCGTTGTAATTCCCTCTTCGCTCTCACACAATCCCCTCTCTCTTTCTCACTCAGAATTCAGATCTACATAGGCGTAATACAATTCCCTCATATATAGTGAGAGGTTTCCTTCTAGGGAAAAAACCCTAAATTAAACATAAATTCTACCATCAGATCTCTGCCTAATGAACGGCCCAGATTGACTACGAAACTACAACATTTTACAAGGTAATTTTACATCTATTTTTAGCTTCAGGGGCACTGCCCTCGATCCCCCACCAGGGGGGGGGCTCCCAAAGATGTAGCAAGCCCCCCCCCCCCCCCCCCCCCTAGACCCCCCTTGTAGCATACATTTTATGGCTGGCATTGCCGCCACATTATGAACTGGATTCCAATGTGGCAATACCTCTAAATAAAGAAGATAATCAGGCTCCACACCCAACAATCTCCCACTTGGAGACTAATTATAGCAACTCCACAGCTGCTTCATTCATTGGAAAATGAATCCACTTTGGACCTGGTTGTTTCTCATCTTCTTCATCATAATTGAAGACCAATTGAAACTGAGCAGAATCTCAGTTTCTCCCTAGTTACAACTTTTGTTAACATATCTGCAGGATTTTGGCTAGTGTGTATCTTTTCCAGCTTCAACTGTTCATCTTCCAATGTTGACCGTATGAAATGGTACTTGAGTTGTATATGTTTAGTCTTGGAATGAAATGCAGAGTTATTTGCAAGATGTATGGCACTCTGGCTATCACTATATAACGTACTCAACTCCTGCTTCTTACCCAATTCATCCAGAAACCTCTGTAACCAAAATTTTTTCTTTACTAGCCTCGGTAGCAGTAACATACTCTACTTCCGTTGTTGAGAGTGCAACAACACTTTGCAGTTTTGAGATCCAACTGACAGTTGTTCCACCTACAGTAAACACATACACTGTGGTGCTCCTCCTGTTATCTCTATCACCCGCCATATCTACATATCCTTGTAGAGCAATGTTTGAACCACCAAAGTATGATGCTTGATTTGTGGTACCTCTCAAATACCTGAGAATCCACTTCACTACCATCCAATGTTCTTTTCCTGGATTGTTCATGTACTTGCTTACAACTCCCACTACATGTGCAATATCAGGCCTTGTGCAGACCATTGCATACATTCTGCTAATGTATATGGAACTTTAGACATATAATCCATTTCTTCCTAAGTCTTGGGGCACATTTCCTTACTTAGTTTGAAATGGCTAGCCAAAGGTATACTAACTAGTTTTGCATTCTGCATATTAAACCTTTTCAACACCTTCTGTATGTACTCACTCTGAGACAATGTTAATTTGTGATTCTTCTTGTCTCTAGTTATTCTCATACCAAGGATTTGTTTTGCAGCACCCAAATCCTTCATTGCAAATGAGTTTGCCAATTTTCTTTTAAGCACATTTATTTCCTCCATGTTATAACCTACAACAAGCATGTCATCTACATACAATAACAATATAATATAGCTGCCATCATTTTGCCTTTTGACATAAACATAATGATCAGAGTGACATCTAGTATAACCTTGTTCAGGCATAAACCTGTCAAATTTTAGATACCACTACCTTGGAGCCTATTTTAAGATGTACAATCTCTTCTTCAACCTGCACACTAGTTTCTCCTTCCCTTTTGCCTCATATCCTCGTGGCTCTTGCATATATATCTCTTCCTCCAAATCCCCATGGAGAAAAGTTGTCTTTACATCTAACTGCTGAAGATGCAAATTTTCAGTTGCTACTAGACTTAAAATAGTTCTGATTGAAGTCATTTTAACAACATGAGAAAATATCTCATCAAAATATATACCCTTTTTATGTGCAAACCCCTTCACCACAAGTCTAGCTTTATATCTTTTTCTACCTTCATCTTCTTCTTTCAACCTGTAAACCCATTTATTCTGCAATGTTGTTTTACTTACATGCAACCTCACTAAGTCCCAAGTCTGGTTATGTGCTAAGGAGTCCATCTCTTCTTTCATGGCTTACTCCCACTTCTTCTTGGTTTCCACCTGCACTTCTTCTTCATAACACTCTGGTTCACCAAAATCAATCAATAATACATAATATAATGAAGGAGAGTATCATTCAGGGGGTCTACTTATCCTGATAGATCTTCTAACACCACTTTCAAGTTTTTGAGGTGCTTGTTGCTGTTGTGGTTGTTGTTGTTGTTCTGGCTGTTGATCATTATGATTTCCAGGCACCTTCACTTTTTCTGTGATCTAATCAAGCACTGTGGATTCTCTATTTTATTTTTCCTGTTTCTTTTCCTACAACTAATCCTTATACAAAACCTTTTCATTGAATATGACATCTCTTCTTCTAATGATTTTGTGTTTTTCATAATCATAAAAGCGATAACCAAAATCATTAACACCATATCCAATAAAGGTACATTTCTTTGATTTTGCCTCAAGCTTTGTTCTATTTTCTTTATTAATGTGGACAAAGGATTCACAACCAAAAGTCTTTAAAAATGAGTAGTTTACCTTTTTACCTGTCCATGCCTCCTCTGGAATACCACCATCTAAGGAACTTGAAGGCCCTTTGCTTATTAGATAAACAACAATATCTACAGCATCTGCCCAAAATTTTATAGGCAATCATGCATGCAATATCATGCACCTTGCACGCTCCATGATTGTCCTGTTTATCCTTTCTGACACACCATTTTCTTGTGGTGTTCTTGGAACTGTCTTCTCTCTACGAATTCCATTCTCTGAAATACCTATCAAACTATTTGTTGCAATATTCACCTCCATTATATAATCTGAGACACTTAAACCTTTTTCTTGTCTCATTTTCAACCAAAGCTTTCCATTTCTTGAAAGTATAAAATACATCAGATTTATTTCAAATACAATAAATCCAGGTTTTTTTGGCAGCATCATCAATAAAAGTAACATCATAGTGAGAGCCACTCAAATATGATACCTGAGCAAGTCCCCATACATCTGTATGTACAAGCTCTAATTTTTCGCTCTTCTTTTCTTTCCCAACTCTGAGGAATCTAACTCTCTTCTGTTTTCCATAAACACAATTCTCACAGAATTTTAAATCAGCATGCTTGAAAACTGGCAACAAATTTCTTGAGTGAAGAATCTGCATCATCTTCTCACTCATGTGCCCGAGCCTATGATGCCACAATGCCGTAGCTTCTCATGTAGGGGTTAAAGCATTAACAGAATTAGAAATACCATTGCATAAATACAATGTGTACCAACCTTTTCTCCTTTTGATATTACCAGGGATCCTTTAGTGACCTTCCACATTTTATCTGTAAAAGTAGTCACATAGCCTTCACCTCCCAACTGCCCTATTGAAATCAGATTTTTCTTTAGATCTGGAACATTCCTTACCTCCTTCAATAGCCATTGATTTTCATTCCGTTGTTTTATGAAAATTGTACCCATTCCAATGATTTTACAGGGTTTATCATCACCCAATCGAACCTGTCTAGAATCTCCTTGAACATAATCATGAAAAAGTTTCCTATCAGGTGTGGCATGGAATGAGGCCCCTGAATCTACCACCCAGACACCAATAATATTTTCTAATGAAAGAACCAAATCATATTGTAACACATCACCTGTCACATTCGCTTCATGATTGTTTTCTTGTTGTGTGTCTCCTTCTTTTCCCTTCTGAGACTTGGAGTCTTTCTTCAAGTGTCCTTTCTTCCCGCATTTCCAGCACACTATCCTCAATTTGGACTTGGATCTGCCTTTCCTTGACTTACCGCGATATCCTGAGCTCTTTCCTCTTTCCATTTTTCTTCCCCTAGTCTCTGCAATCAAAGCATTACCTGATGTCTCACCGAAGCTTTTCCATCGCATTTCCTCGCTAAGGACTGCACCAAAAACATCATCAAACTTTAAAGTACTAGATCCAGAGACAGAGTTACTAATGGCCATAACTAAACCATTCCAACTTTCTGGTAATGAGCACAGAAATAAAAGAGCCCTAACTTCATCATCAAAAGTTACCCCTACAAAACTTAACTGACTAGTAACTGTATTAAATTCGTTTAAATGATCAGCGACATATCCACCTTCTGACATCTTCATATTAAATAAATGCTTCATAAGAAATACCTTATTTGAGACCGAGAGTTTTTCATATAGTTTGGCCAATTCCAACATTAAACTCTCTGTTGTTGTTTCCTTTGAAATATTAAAGGCTACCGTCGCCGCTAGGCACAGCCGTATTGTTCCAAGTGCCTTTCTGTCGAGAATATCCCATTCTATATCTGACATACTTGTCCGCTTCTTTGCCTTTCCGTTCAATGGTAGGTACAGATCTTTCTGATGCAAATAATCTTCCATCTGCATCTTCCATAACGGTAGTTTTGGCCGTTAAATTTTTCGACCCTAAACCTACCATCTTCCGCCATTGCTCCCACTCGAACCAGGAACCTTCTCTCCTGCGAGTTTATCAACCAAATAGACCTTCGGCTCTAATACCAGTTGTTAGAAAATTATATATTACAGAGCAATGGAACACATAAAATATATTGTAGAAATATAATTACAAAAAAAACACATAAAATAAGAGAGACACAGATATGCGTGGTTCACCCAATTTGGGCTACATCCACGGAGAAAAAGTCAGTCCTTCCTTTTATGTTATCCAGCAAACTGAAGAGATACAACCTACAACAGATCCATTGTAATTCCCTCTTCGCTCTCACACAATCTCCTCTCTCTCTCTCATTCAAAATATAGATCTACATAGACGCAATACAATTCCCTCATATATAGCGAAGGGTTGCCTTCTAGGGAAAAAAAACCCTAAATTAAGCATAACTTCTACCATCAGATCTCTGCCTAATGAACAACCCAGATTGACTACGAAATTACAACATTTTATAAGGCCCCCCCCTGAACCCCCCTTGCAACGTACATTTTATGGGCAGCGTTGCCACCACATTACGAACTAGGGTCCAATGTGACGATACCTCTAAATAAAGAAGATAATCACGCTCCACACCCAACAACGTGTTGGCAATGTGTTATAAGATAGTTTTGGGGGTTGTGCATTCAAATCTCTTGGAACCTTGTAATTGATAACAAACTTTTTCAAAGGATATGGAGAGGCCACATGGCTGCCATTCATTGGCCCACGTGGCACTATTTTGTTGGTTCAATTAAAGTAAATCAACCAATCATAATCATAGAAAATCAACAAACAAGAAAGAGCCACCTGGTGGAATCTGGGTGCGCCACAATCTAAACTGGAACCTTGAGCTTGACCAACACCTGCCTTTGACTTTGAGTTGCAGTGACATTGACTTTTCACATGTTTAGAGGCAAACTTCAATGAGCGTTTTCTCCCTCATACAGAGGTCAAATGCGAAACTGGATATACCACCGGAATCAACGCGTCGAGCTCTTCAACTTGGTGCTGATTTTGTGAGTATCTAGGATGGTAAAATTCTGTACATGTCGAGAAATTTTTTGCTACCTAGGACCAACTTGGTCTTCAAACGTATAGAAAACTTTGATTGGACTTTAACAAGATCCATCCTGGATCATTTTCACAACATATTTATCTTAAAAATCCAAAGTACAAAAATCTATAAAGGCAGGGTCAACTTTCTTCATGTAGAAAACCATCAAGTTGGTTCAATGTTTAGAAAGTTAGCATTTGATACAGAATCCTATGAAAGAAATTTGTATATGATTTATCATTAACAAAATAGTATACATATTCAAAGCTCAAGTAATCTTCTTCCGCAAAATGAATACTTACATATATAGTCAAAGCATTTTTTAATATGAATCTAGTACAATATATATTCTTGCATCGTTGGGATTTCCTCAAAATCCTTCAACTCACTCATTACAATTTCAAAGAATTCGAATACTGTGATCTTATCTACTTATTACTGATGCCAAATTTTTGATCTAAACTACTCATGTATACAAGTGATGGGTGTCTAAACTTTTAAAGATCCTCTACAATTAAATGAAAAAAGGCCCTTGAATTCAAAGGCATAAGAACAAGCACATAATTTGTGACTTTATAAACAAAATGTTTTGATAGTGAATCTTGGAGAACATTTGCATATTTGAAGACAAGATATTGAATTTATCAAAGATATATTGGCCAAATTAAAATCCATAGTTTCATAAGGGTGGTAGTTCAACTTATAATCATGACTCTGTTTCTATTCCAATCCAACATAGAAGACTAGAAAAGCATATGCAAACACCAGAGAAGGCCACCGCATTTGAAAAACTCAGGGTAAATAGTCACTCGAGTAGGAGGAGATTGAGAAACACTGCAAAATGGAGCATTAACATTACTAATGTCCTAATAAATAAATCATATTAATTTCAAGCACACAGTCTATATGTCCAGCATAGAGAATCTGAAGATGACTACCATGATTTCTTAGACAAGGCTGAAGAAAATAGTGTTTGACGGGCAATGGATTATTAAGAAAAATTAAACATCTAAATAATTGAGCATAGGAAAGCAAAATGTTTACTGAAATGGTTTAGACTTGAGATAATTTGTAGACTGAGAATGACTATATCATTGCTTGAGAGACATATTAGGCACATAAAAGAGCCACAATGTCATGAGGAGGACAGTGCAAATTCTCATTGTGATTTTGTCTTTGTACCAACACCAAAGACAACTCTAGGAGAGTATATTCAAATTATTGAGCCAGCACTGGAGATCGTGAACATTAATCGTACTAATGCAAAGACTGTATAATCATCAAATGCATTCCAATCCAAATTCCAAGCCTACATGTGGGTAACTCCCAAGACTTCAAGTTGAAAGTTCTAATTTCTAATCCTGCTCATGATAAAGAGGCTGAAAATCCAATGATAAAAGAAAAGGAAGGGAAGATGGAAAAGAGAAAATAAATATTCTCAATGAAGAAGAAACAATACGAATAAGTAAGGAAGCTCTTTTGCACTTGCAAGTGGGAGAATATTTTAAAACTCAAAATTTGTTCGAGGCTATTATACAAGACCCTCTTGTAGCAAGTGAAAAGTATTTATAACAATTATCAAGTGGAATAAGTATCAAACTCCCAAAACCATTAAAGAGGAACAATCAACCTCAAATGAACCGCATGGAGACAATGCATAAATGAATAAATAGACTCGACCTAATAGAACTATAGTAATTATAGAGTGTCCATGCAACGATCTAAAGAGACTAAAGGGATCAAGAGTTTGAGTATTTGTAATGCAAATAAAATGAAACAAGTTGTCAAAGGAGAATCAAAAGAGATGACAGAGGGGCAAAGAGGGCAGAATTGGCAGGGCCATAGAGGCAAAAGTGATAGGGACGGAGAGTTGTTTAGACTATCAAACAAACACGTAGAGAATCCAAAATGCAATGCACATATGGAAAGATGCCAGAGAGGACGCCAGAAGCCAAAGAGGATGTAAATATAGATGACTGAGTAGAATGTTTTGAAGGAGGATGTCAGAGGGAGTCTTTAAATGCATTACTTAGACTCCTATGTGTTACTGGAATTTATGGACTTACATGATAATTGTGTTATGATGAAAGCCATACTAATGGCATGTGAAGCCATACAGTACAATGCAATGTATAAATTACAAAGCAACACAATGGATACTATGCGTACAATGTAGAACGCATAGAATTCATGTGACAGATATATACTAAAGCAGGAACAGATATATATTAAAGAGAAATGAGGCATATATTAAAACAACAATGATGTGTTGAAGCAAAGGGAAATTGAACACTACCATGTAAACATTGCCATTGAATGTTGCCATGAATATGATATTATTGTAAATATTGACATTGAACGATGCCATGTAAACGTTGTCATTAAATGATTCCATGTAAACGTTGTCATTAAACGCTACCATGTAAATGCTGCCATTGACCGTTCCCATGTAAAATGTGTCATTGAACGCATCCAACTGACTACTATGTAACATGATGTTGTGAGTTGGAGACAAGAGCAATGGCATCTGTATCATGAGAAATTGTTGAGTTTCAAACCATACATTTGGATCCACAATCATAGTGAACGTGATTGTTACGTGTATATCCTTTCATTTCATGTTAGGTGAATATATATTTTTTTGTGTTTTATGCCCTAATTTCAAAGTTGAGTTATCCCAACGAATGACCACTGACTCATTTTTGTAAGTCAATATATCGTAGTTGTTGTGGTTGCACATTCTCATCCCATTCTCATCAAGCCATTCTTTCCTATCCCATTCTCATCAAGTCATTAAGGAGAACTCGTATCACTAAAGACAAAGATATAATATATAGATAGTGTCACTTTTGGACTCATTTGTTATGTTATGAAATGGCTATCATATGTTGTGGATCTATTGGAAGAGTTGTCCAGAGAACCTAAATATGTTTGTGCATCATTTCAATTATATATACTTTTTGAAAATCATTGTCATTGTTATAAGGAGTTCATGAGATTTAATGCATCTCGTCTCATTTTATAGACAAAACTCAACAACATGGAGCATGCCATGATAAAGACTCCAAGCCTAAATTTACATTTACTCATTGGAAATAAATATAAAGGCCCTCCCATTATCTTCTTATATTTGAAAAAATATATGTGTAGTGTGTTTGAGTTGGAAGAATCAATGGAGATACGTATAAAATACAACAAAGATCTGCCTCAGCAATTGTTACTCTTTGGTCTCAGTTGATAGATGTTAGGTCCCTAGAATACTAAGGTATTCCCCTAATTGTTAGTGTTAGTGTTAGTGTAACCCCCTATTGTTATTGTTGTTCCCATGTATCCCTAATGTTGTTATTGTTGTGCCCCATAGAAGTTGTTGGGTCTTCAAAATGTCACCCACTTTCACCTTCATTTCCATCATTTTACCCTCATTTTGTAACTCTATAGCCCCATAACCATACATCAAGTAACCATTTTCATCATTACATGGGTTTATCATTATTATTTTCCAAGTCATTGATTTTAAGTATTATAAGTGAATTTGTGATTAAATATTAGAAAATTAACACGTTTTCATATATATCTAAAAGTGTTATGAGTTTTGTGATATTGTAGGCTTGCTTGGAGATTCTAGAAGAGTCCTACTTGGCCACCCAACCACAAATTCGAATTTCAAATTCCGACTCATGAAGATTTGTGGAATAATTTAGAAGATGTGGATCATTAACTATGCACATTCAAAGGAGAAGAATCATGGATGAGAGGATTTTGAGAGGATTTGTATCTTACATTTTTAGGATATTGGTTGTAACCACAAGAGATAAATGTGGAGTAGGAGATATCTAAGGATCTATATTTATTGTATACTTATCCTCAATTTTCGTATAAATAAGAGTGCACCCTTCATACAAAGAAATGTCAGTTGTTAGAGGTTGTGAGTGTTAGTGTTAGTTGTTAATTGCTAGTTGGAGGTTCCAAGTTCCATCAATGTGGTTTGTAAAGTGAAGAGAGAGAATTGTTGTAATATCTTGTCACTTCATTTTATGAAATAAATACTGCCACTTTGATCTTCAAGATGAGATAGTTGATTTAGTGTGCTTGGTGAGGAATGGAGGGTCCCCATCAACCACAGTTTGCACATATTTGTACATATTGGTAACTAAGTATAGTTTTGTTATTTCATTTCTTTTCATGCAAGTGTGCTTTTACTTTCGGCAAGTGTGATTTCATTTCAACAAGTGTGATTTACTTTCCAGCAAGTGCGATTTCAATTCTGCAAGTGTGATTTCATTTATGCAACTGTGGTGTGATTTCAATTTTGCAAGTGCGATTTCATTTATGCAAGTGTAATTTCAATTCTGCAAGTGTGATTTCATTTATGCAAGTGTGGTGTGATTTCAATTTTGCAAGTGTGATTTCATTTATGCAAGTGTGATTTCAATTTCTTTATGTTTTGTTTGGTTTGGATTAGATTTATTTAACTTGTTTGATAATTAGTTTTAACTGCATTAAATTAATCTATTCTAATAAATAACCACCTAGTACATATAGTACATGTATACCTCGTCAGTTCTACGAACCCTGGGTTGACAATTAATGACAAGGATTTAACTTGCAATTAAATCACCCAATAGAAGCCCACTATTATTATTGTTGTGCCCTTACATTATCATTGTTATGTAGGCTTTGATTATATTGTGACCCCTTAGACTCCTATATATACTAAGGAGGTCTTATGATACGTAATCATCCAATAACTGTTTATTTATGTAATATAAAATGAGGTTTCCCCCTCGAAGAGCCTAATTTTTAAGTCATTGATCTATCTTTTATTTTATTTTGTGAACTAGTTGCATAACATTTGGTATAAGAGCTTTAGATTCTAGGGTTTCATTTATTCAAACATGTCATCTTGTCATTTTCTCTATAACTTTTTTTTCAATGAGGCTTCAGAACCTGAAATTGCAACCACGTGGATCCAAAATATTGGTGAACTTCGTGTACAAATTTCATATCTCGGTTCACTATATTTTGGGAGACATGATGTGATGAAGTTAGGGTTTTTGCAGGCTCCATAATTCAATCTCAAACAGGTGACCTGGGGAAAATCATCATAACTTTCTCTTCGAGCATCGAATTTGAATTTCATAAACAAATTGGCTTAAATCGCATGGATTGTAGTTCTGTGTGTATCATTTTTAGGGCTTAAGGTTGAAACAATGATATATGGAAATCCATACAAGTTCGCTCTACTGAACTAGTCGATAATCAGGTCATCGTGGGAGATTGGCCATGACTCTTTATTGAAGAATCCAATCTCTATATGACTTGTGCAGTTGGAAAGAAGACTCATAAGGATACCATAGGATGAAAGTCAAAACCTTGGAGATCCAAAATTATAGAGATACAACAATTTCAATATCAAGCTCCTAAAAAATAAGGAAAAGGTGTGTAATTCTTTTAAATTTTGCATAACGTTTGTTTGAAAAATCAGTTCGAAGTGATTCAAAGGGCATAGAGAAGCATATATCTCATTATTTGATTCCAAAATGCCTAGAAACAAAAAATGGACACACCTAGTAAGCAACTAGAAATATCTTCTATGACGCATGAAGAAGAGGAAGAAATGCAACATGATATATCAAAATTATCAAACCAGGTGCAATAAATGTCACTCTCACAAAGAGTAACCAAAAACTGAATTGGAAGTGATGATGAATGTTAAGATGGACTGTTTAAAAGGGAACATATATGCTTAAGAATAAAAAACAGAAGATTTGAAGGATGTTTTAAAAGGATAAATGGAAGGTTTGGAAAAGTTGCTACAAGAAATGCTTCCTAATGGCGACTAATGACAAGGTATTCCATGAAACTCATGATAAGAACAAAAGGAATATTAATCATGATTTTAAGGACTCTAACTTTGGGTTGAAGATTTACCACATTCCAAAGATCGATATGAGGAAGTTTGATGGCAAGGATCCAGTAACGTGGATATTACAGATGGAGCAATATTTTGATCTACATGATGTGCAACCCTCACAAAAGATACATATCGCATCTTATATTTAGAACCCAATCAGTTTATAGGGTATAGATGGCTTTGCTCTGTAAACCTTTTCACCTGGTCAATTTTTTGGAAGAAATGATAGCACATTATGAAGATACAAAGAGCAAGATCTTCTTTACCCAATTGATAAATCTCAAACAAAAGGGTTCAATGGCGGAACACATTGAAGAATTACAAAAATTGAATATTAGGGTAACTGATATTCCAGAGGAGCGTAGGATTGATGTCTTCATAGGGAATTTAAAAGATAACATCCAACATGAGGTCGTCTTTGGGAACCCGATTCATTGGAGAAGACATTCAGGGTGGAAAGAAAAGTTGAAAGCAAAAATATGGCAATAAGGAAGTCTACCACTCACAACTATAAATATGGAAGTGTTGTTTCTCCTAGTCTTCCACAACCTAGAAGGTTAACACCAAAACAATTGGAGGAAAAAAGAGCAAGAGGGTTTTGTTATTGTTGTGATGACAAATACAGTAAAGGTCATAAGTGTCGTGAGAATAAATTATTCTACATAGATTGTGAAGAGGAGGAAGAAAAGGAACAAAAAACATCAAAAGAGGAGGATATACACTGGGAACCAACCCAAGAGAAAGAATAAATGAATCCGACCATATCTTGTAATGCATTTGTAGGAATTACCACT
Organism: Pinus tabuliformis; assembly: GCA_031772625.1. Taxonomy (NCBI): domain Eukaryota; kingdom Viridiplantae; phylum Streptophyta; class Pinopsida; order Pinales; family Pinaceae; genus Pinus; species Pinus tabuliformis. The sequence continues at coordinate 80,317,001 of CM062820.1, read as the reverse complement.
CCTCAAACTCTCAAGATAGAATGATATATCAAGGAGAAAAAGGTAATAGTTTTGATTGATTCGGGTAGTGCCCATAATTTTATTCATTGTAAGATATCCAAGGAATTGAATTGTTTCCTATATCCAAAACCAGAGTGTCAAGTGATGGTTGCAAATGGAGGAACTATAAATTACTCTGGAAAGTTCCATAATATCAAGCTAACCATGGGAGAATACGTATTGAATAGTCCAATGCTTTCCATTTCAATGGGTGATGTTGATGTTGTACTAGGAGTCTAATGGTTACAATCTTTGTGGACACTGGCTATTAATTTTTAAGAACTTTTCTTTCTTTTTTTTGGGGAAAGAAAGGAAGTTGAATTAAGGGGTGTCATAGGGAAACCAGGAAACATAATCAACTCTAATGGCATGACAAAGCTTCTGAAGAAAGAATAGCAAGGCACAATTATGCTCACTAGATGTTCAAACATCGAAATCATTTATTTCTCTAGGTCTTCAAAAAGTAATGGACAACCATTCCAAGGTATTCGAGACTCCCAAAGTCCTCCCACCTATTCATGATCAGGATCATGCTATTTATTTTATTCCAGGAAGTGTTCCTCCAAACATCAAACGTTACAAATATCCTTATGCCCAAAAGAGTGAAATTGAACATATGGTTGGAGAAATGCGAGAGGTTGGTATAATTCAACCTAGTCAAAGTTCTTTCTCTGCTCCAGTAGTATTGGTGCACAAGAAAGGTGGATCATGGCGTATGTGCCCAGATTACAGGGAGCCCAACAAGCTCACCACTAAAGATAAATTTCCCATTCTTGTCATTGACAAATTATTGGATGAATTTGTAACAACCCTAGTTAAAAATCCATGTAAACAAAATATAAGACCAAGGTCATGGGACATATATTCCAAGCCAAATAGTGGGAAAAAACATCCTAGTGGGTGTTCATTTCGATTTATTATGGCTAAGGAAAATGGCAAAGGCTTTGGAAAGGCGTGAGGCATAAATTGACATTTTATTTATGAAAATAATGGAAATTAGGAGAAAAGGAAGTTGAAAGGTCATAGGTTGCATGTGAGGAGGAAAATAAAGGAAGAATAATGGAAACTGTAGAAAATAGAGGCCTCATTAATAAAAATTCTTATGAGGATCAGTTCATGGATTTTGTCAGTGTATTTTTTATCAGTTCAGTTTTGGAGCTCTCTCTCTATTCTCTCTCTCGTACTCTTGGACACTTAGAGTTTTCTTGGAGCACTCTTTGAGGAGTAGGGCATACTTGGGATTTCGGGCAGAAGGCAAAGAAAGAGCAAAAAAGTGCAAGAGGACATCGGGATCAACAACTACAATGAGTTTCACTTGTAGGTATTGAGTTACATGTATGATGTACATGCTATTTTTGGCACGCATGGCACATGCATGTACTTTCTTAGTTATGATTTGTCACTGGCATGGAGGATTGACTATGGATTTGCCTAGTATTGCCATTTCATGGATAACCATGGTGTTGTGGGTTTCTTTCCTTTTGTTTTCTGGTTGGTGCTCATGTTCCTTGTGTTTGTGGGTTGAGTTACTAGTTCCTAGAAGCCTTGGTTAGACAAACGCTCTAGAAGCCCTTTAACAGCTCGGGTTGAGTTACTAGTCCTGGAAGCCTTGGTTGGAAAAATGCTTTGGAAGCCTTTGGTGGGTTGAGTTACTAGTCTTGGAATCCCTGGTTGTACAAATGCTCCAGAAGACTGACAACAGCTACCGATTGAGTTACTAATCCTGGAAGCCCTGGTTGGAGCAAATGCTCTAGAGCCCTAGACAACTTGGGTAGGGACCAATCTGGTGATGGTTAGTGATGTCTAACCGTGAAGTGGAATCACTGGTTGAGGGTTGAGGTGGTTTGGCCTCTGGAAGCCTTGGTTTGGTTTTGTTGGATGTGTTCCATGAGATCCCACATTCATGCTTGGAATATGGCACGAGGGTGATTGGCTGAAAGAAAGATTTGGTTCAGTCAATCTATGGACGGGTGGTACGTGGAAGTCCCAGACCTAGTTTCATTTTGCGTATGTTAATAAGAGCTTCATTCCTCTTTTATTTGATTATTAAATATACTTGTTAATGTGTGGTTTTTATATCCTTGTTATTTATGTTGTTTATATGTTGGTTATGAGTATGTTTTATGATAGTGATGATGTATGGATCTCATCATGTTTTGATTTGCAAATGAATTAACAATGAATATATGACCTAATAGATGATAATGCAACTAATGTGATGAGACATCAATGCTTTTTAGCGATTCTCAGATAAATATGAGACCCCTATGCTCATATTTGTTGTTATGACCTGTACATTGCATATTTTTTTATATGTTTAACGAAATGCTTGTTATGGTTAGTAGGGGTCCAGTCAATTCATTGATCAAATGTTTGCATTAGTACCTTTTTTTATATGTTATTTATCATACCTGAAGGTTTCATGGAGTTATGGGCAGTGGCCTCAGAACTAGCCCTGAAAAGTGGCATAGAATCTGTGGTTGCAGGCTCAGAACTAGCTGAAAAAGTCCCCAGTCGTTGGCATGCCCTTGCTGTGGGAGCGACTGGAGGGTCCCAGTCGCATGCATGCCCATGTCATGGGAGCGACTGAGGCTCTAGGTCAGTAAAATGTCAAGTTACCTTAGGGGTTGGTCACCTGGAATGGTTGGTTGGATCCTGAAGGTTCTGTAACATGTGTAAAAGGTCAGATTGGTTTTGTTTTGTCGATTCCACTTCCTTAACTGTACATGGGGAGTTGAATCATATCATAGTAGCCTCTCGTCACATGTTTACCCCAACAGACCGGTTAACTTGGGTAAATGTGGGAGGAGGGTTGTTAGAAAGTGGTATTAGAAAATGGTCAAACTAGCCGTTATCAGGCCAAATCGAGCTGTTGTCTTTCTAGCTGTCACCTTATCAAGTAATCTGAGTCATTGGATATTCTGCCCGATCTATTTAAAGTGCATAGGCCAGATCTGCTCATTCAACTTGTCCTGACGATGAACCACACTGGTTGGTTCGAAACGCGTCGACAAAAATTTCTCCATGTGATTTTCGCCAAAGAATTCTTCAAAAACCTTTAAAAATGTAAAAAATAACATAAAATTAACCCCATATATATATATATATGTAAAAACAAAAAAAAACAAAAAACAAAAACAAAAACAAAACAAAACAAAAACAAAAAAAACAAAACAAAAACATAGTTTAACACAAAAATATTAGATTAACAAAATAAAAATAAAAACATTTTTCTTAAATAAGAAACTTTTTTTAAAAATAAAATTCATTTAAAAAAATAAAAAATACATAACTAAAATAAAATAAAATAATAGATAACTAAAAAACAAAGAGACATCCACTCAAGTTTAGCCCAGAAGGAGCAAGGAATGGTTATCAAACTAGATCTTGAAAGTGCCTTTGATAGGGTCAGACACAGATTCTTGCTGGAGGTTCTTCATAAATTTGGATTCGGGCATAAGTTCATCAATTGGATCAAGGCATGCATTAGTGAGCCATGGATTGCCCCACTGGTGAATGGGAGAGCCACGAACTTCTTCAAAGCCTCAAGAGGGCAGAGGCAAGGGTGTCCCCTCTCCCCCTTGCTCTTTGTCCTCCAAGCATCAGTGTTAAGCTTCCTTTTGAATAGAAAACAGACAAAGCAAGAAATAATAGGAATAAACATTGCAAGAGGAGTAAAAAGCATAAACCATGCGTTGTTTGCAGATGACACTCTCTTGCTGGGAGCTGCTTCAGTGGTCTTGGCAAACTGATTTAAAGAGGTAGTGGATGACTACTGTGCAGACTCAGGAAGCAAGCTTAACAAAGGCAAATGCCAAGTTTACTGTTGGAACACCTCTGCCAGATTGACTCAAGCAATTTCTATTTGTCTTGGCTTCACAGCCTCCTCTACTTGGACTTCTTTCAAATACCTGGGGCTTCCTGTCTTCCAAAAGAAGATCCTCAGCAGAGAATGGATGCCACTGCTGGATAAATTCAAGCTCAAAATCCAGTCCTGGGGTTATAACTGGCTCAACCTAGCACGCAAGAAAGTTCTGATAAAGTCTGTATTGAATAGTCTGCCTATCTTTCAGGCAACAGTTATGATGGCGCCCATGGGTATAATGAGGAAGATGGATGAGTACATAAAAAAAAAAATTCTGGAAAGGGGGCAAAGGTAACGAGAGAAAAATCCCATTACTAAACTGGAAAACGATCTCTCTGCCCAAATTAGAAGGTGGCCTAAATTTTAAAAACTTCAGTATCCAAAACACAGCGATGGGTGCCAAATTGGCTTGGAGAATCATCGCTCCAAATCCGGGCTGGGCACAACGGGTTTTGTGGAAAAAATATTTCGGAGGGCAGAGATTGCGCTGTCTGAGTAATCCAAAGGGAAGAGCAGGTACGTTGATCCACAAACTATGTCAAAATTCCGCAGCGCTGATCAGACAGTACGCCCACTGGATCCCAGGGAACGGACAGCGAATATTCATTTGGGACGATAACATTATGGGAAGTGATCCGTTGGCAGAAGATCATTCCTTAGCAGCTCTGAGAGAATGGATGAATACAGAAAATATCAAAACTCTGTGGGATCTGTCCCTTTGGGATAAGGACGATTGGTGGCGGTGGAAGCATCTGGAGGTGCCTGCGAATCTTGCTCAGGATTATGTTGTTCTCCTGTCCCATTTAAAAGGCAAAGCTCCGTTAAACAGAAGGATAGCTGACAGCAGAGGTTGGGGATCGATCCCAGGCAATTACACTGTGTCGAAGGGATATGCCCAGCTCACCCGAATCCCCAGCGCACCGCCTGATCCGAGACCATGGCAGGGGGTATGGTCTTCTGCTACGTTGCCCAAAGTGGATACGTTTTGCTGGCTTCTGTGTCATCATAGAATTCTGACAGAAGACAGGCTTAAAAAAATAGGGCATTCAGGGCCATCCCGTTGCTCTCTGTGTGAAAATCATGAGGAAAACGCAGCACACATGATGTTAACCTGTAACTTCGCTTCAGAATTGTGGAAGGAGGCTTTAGATGCATGGAACATGAAATTTGGTTCATTCAATCACTGCTCAGAGCTCTTTTCCAATTGGAAACAAACATATCCAGGTGGAGCCGCCCAGGACTCACAAATCAGAGATGCTTGGCTCGCCCTGCCCAAGCTAATTTGCTGGCATATCTGGTTAGAAAGAAACCAAAGGATATTCAAGAGTAAGAAGAGAGCTTCTAAGTTAATCTGGGTTAATATTAAAAGCCATCTTAAAGAATGTATGGGAGACCAGTTAAGCATAAAGGGCCTCACTGAACAAGATATAGCCTGGGGTGCCTCCCTGGATCTTCACTTCTCAGATATTGAAAAGAACCCCCCTCCCTTAAAGTCCTGGCAAATTCGCTTAAATGATACAGAGTTTGCCGAATTCTGCAACAAAAAGGCGAGAAAAGCCCTCTTCTTTGACGGTGCAGCTAAAGGAAATCCTGGCAGTTCTGGAGCTGGTGGGGTCATTAAAAGTGAAGAAGGTATAACGGAAGCTAGATATGCTTGGGGAGTAGGCGTCAACACCAGTATTCAAGCTGAAGCTCTAGCTCTCCTTCAGGGTCTCAAGGTGATTAAGAATTTGGGCATCAGAGAGGCAGTAGTGTTTGGAGATTCTCAGATCATTATAAACGCCATGGTGAACAAATCCTCTCCCTCTGATTTAAGACTTTCCAGATTGCTGAGCAGAATCAACATCCTCACATCCTCCTTCCAGAAGTTGGAATTTCTTCACATAAAAAGGGAAAACAACAAAGAAGCAGATGCTGAAGCCAATATAGCAGTCCATCTCCCTCTCGGAAAATGTATAAGAGACGGAGAAGAAGGCTGGGATCCCATCCCCTAGCAGATCAATAAGAATGTATTACTGTGTATTGCTGAAGCAGTTTGTTTGTATTTTCAAATTAGGACAGATTGGAAATTCTGCAAGACGAACAACATGTAAAATCAGTAAAATCTTTAAGAGGACAACTATTTGGATTCTGGATGAGGCAAAAGCTGAGCCTCTCCCCCCATTTTGTAATTTGAATTGAGGCATTTCAGCCAAGAAGGAATATATCAGTCTAACCGTTTCTTTAAAAAAAAAAAAAAAACAAAGAGACAAACAAATTAAAAAAACCAAAACAAAACAATTAAAATAAAAAACAATTAAAAACATTAAAATAAAAACATTAAAATTTAATTAAAAATATTAAAAGTAAACTAAAAATTAAATTTGATTAAAAAATAATTTAAAAAAAAAAAAATCCGCGAGTTGGTTGTGGGCGCGGGCAAGGAGGCAACTGCGTGCAACCCGCCTCGCCCCTGCCCGCGCCCATAGCCAACCCCACACGGGGGTGGCCAACTGATTCTGTGCAGCTCGCTTCCCCGCCCGGGGGCTGGCGGAAATTTTTTATTAATTGTTTATTTTGTTTATTTTACTTCTTTTCTTTTTGTTTTAATTTTTTGTTGTTTTAAATATTTTTTTAAACTCCTTTTTTTTTGCTTTGATTTGTTTTCTAATTTAAATATTTCTTTTAAAAAAAAAAAAAAATCTTAGTTTTTTTTTTTTTAATTTTAATTTCATAATTGTTATGATTTTTTTTAGTTTAACTTTTTCATATATATATATATAATTTAAATATTTTTTTTTTTCAATTTTTTTTGGTTTAATTTTCTTTTTAATTATTATTATCTGATTGTATTTTATTTTATTTTAGCTTAAAAAAATATGGATGTATTTTTTTGGGACTAATATTCAAATTTTTTCTTTAAATTTTATGTTTTTTTTTAATATTTTCTTCTTTTTTTTTAAATTTATTTTTTAATATTTTAATTTATTTTTTATTTTTACAATTGAATTTTGTTTTAATTTTACATTTTTATGGATGTTTTTTTTTGTTTTTTATATATTTTTTATTATTTGAGGTTTTTTGTCATCAACCCTTTTCAAAATCAAGATGAAAATCACTAATATTTTAAAAAGGTGTTCATACTTGCTACATAAAAACTTAAAAAAAAAAAAAATTAGGTGTCAAAAATCAACCCTCTAAAAAAAAGGGGTTGATGTTGCATCAACACTTTTCAAAATCAGCATGAAAATCACTAACATCGAAAAAAAATGTTCATACTTGATACATAAGAAAATTTAAAGAGTAATAATAAGTCTAAGATGAGGACGGGCTCGGACGATGGTGACCGTCTGATACGGAACGGAATGGCCTGAACGGGATGGCGTTTTCAGGTACGGGGTACTGCAGCCGCCGGCACCTGGCCTGCAGCTACCCCTGACAGTTCCTCAGTACCCGATCCCGCGCTGTTTACGCCTAAAAAACCATAAAATATTTTGCTTCCGGCCGGGTTGTTTTTCATTGTCGTTTTCATTGTTTAGGGTTTCGTTTGTTTGAGGAGGGTTGTGCACTGGTCGCTCTCACCCTCCTCTTCCCCAATGGTTATGCGACTGTTACTTCCCCTAGCTCCCGTATCGGTCTACTCTCCCCGGGGTTTTCGTATTTGCCTGGTTCCGTTCCCATTGCTGTCGGTGCCGGTATTCCGTCGGCCAACTGGTTCCGAGGTGGTTAGCCATTTTTTAGTGCAGCTGTCGTTATGGACGTTGACGAGGTGGATTATTCGGAGGATCCTCTAGAGGAAGGCTCCATCTGGCACTCCACGTTTGCAGCTACTGAAGGTATGTACAACGAAGGCCTCTCTGGTAATTTTGTTGATTTCCCTCAGTCCTCTGGTCCTGTTCACTCCGCCTCTGCTCTGCCGGAAGAACCCTCATCTTGGCCGCCTTTCTCCGTGCCGTCCCCGGCTACCCTGGGGTTTCTCTTGGACTGCCTTCACCCTTCTCTGGATATCGCGGGTCCACCTATGCCGTTGGGCCTCTCGTCTACACCTCTGTCAGGAGCCCCGCCTGAAGCCCCCTGTCGGTCTCCCCCCTCCCATCCTCTGCTCACTCCATCCCCTCGGGTAGCTTTTCCTCGGTTCCCCTCCTCTCAGAAGTCGTTCCTGATTTTCCCTCTGACCCTAACCCTAACCCCTCGCCTGAAGCTCCGAAAGAGGCGAGGGTTTCTGTAAACCCTAGCCACCCGCCCTCCCATCCCTTGAAGAAACAGAGGTGTTTTAAATCCCGGCCTGCAGACATTATTCTTCGGCTAGATGGGGACATTCAGTGGGGGGACGCGATGGACTATACAGACAGAGTTCTGGTTGGTCGAATTAGAGGGAGGAACTATTCTGTGGCCAGACTGAAATCATGGGCCACGGAGATCTGGGGGCAGCACTTAGCTGATATCCCTTTCGTCCGTGGATGGTTTGCTTTACGCTTTGCAAGGTCCGACCATACAAGTTGGGTTCTCTCTTCTTTCTGGCACTTTGAGAATGTGCCTGTGCTCCTCAAGTGTTAGACGTCTCTCTTCGACCCGGAGACAGAGCAAATTGGGGTTGGCCCAGTTTGGATTAAGCTCCCTGGTCTGCCTCTACAGTACTGGTCAGAGGACATTTTTTGGAAAATTGGGAATTCCCTGGGCACTTTCATGGAGTTCGACAAGTCATATCAGACCACGGGAATGATGGCCTATGCAAGAATCCTTGTTCACTTAGATACCAGAGGAGGTCTTCAGGAATTCATCACCATACAATGGAGATCCTTCTCGCGGAAACAGCCGCTGGATTACGAAGGTATCCCCTATCGCTGTAGAAGGTGTCATCAAGTGGGTCATCTCTACAAGGCTTGCCCCCTCCTAAAGAAGCATAAGCAGGCCTCACAAGAGCAGGAACAAGTACTGCCAGCTGAACAACCTCCTCCTCAGGCAGCGGAGACCCAGACGGCGGAGCAGAACAAGACATCGGATACAGTGGAAGCGCCGCTTGCACCAACACTGAAGAAGAGAGGCAAGAACCCTATTCGACCTCCCTCCCCACCTCTGACGTGCTCCAGGGCTGCAAAATGCGATGTCTTCTCTTCGGGTATGTCTCTATTTTCTAATGTCTCAGCATCTCAACATTCTGCATCTTTTTTATCGCTCTCTTCCCAGTTTCCCCCACAGGTTTTGGTTTCCCCTCCCCCTCTCCCCTCTGGCCCTATTCTGGGCCCTCGGATTCCCCCCCTTCCCCATCGGGCAGGACAATCCTATATGTCCTACTCCCTCCCGGTGCCTTTTCCTATTTACAATTCTTGCTCCCTCTCCTCTGCCTCGATCCCTTCTATTCTGCCTCCCTCCCCCTCGGTTAACTCTGCCCCGAGGTACTCTACTTGCTCCAAAACCAAGGAGAGAGAGCCGGATGCAGTAGGCTTTGATGTGGATTCTCCCCTGGTTTCACCCAGACCAGGGAAGGGCAGACCTTCCAACCTTCACAAGGCGATTGCACAAGTTGGTGACGAGGTTGTCCAGGGCAAGCAAAAAACCATTGAAAGGGTTCTTAGAGCAAAGGATACCCTCCCCCCTCCCCCTCCATGAAGCTTTTATCTTTCAACTGTCAAGGGTTGGCTAGCCCAGAGAAAAAATTAGCCCTGAAGCGACTATTTCTGTCTGAAATGGTCGATTTGATTTTCTTACAAGAAACCTTAAGTATTGCAGACTCGATCATTCCCCTTCTGAAATCTTGGTTGTTGGATTGGACCTTCCATGCTTTGGATGCCTCTGGACGATCTGGGGGGTCGCTATAGGGTCCAGGAACAGGACTATTGAAATAAGGAACATCTGGGGTGGTGGGGGATTCATCGGAGCTGCTATCTTCTCCAAGGATCTGGAGGACGAGATAAGGGTTATCAATGTCTATGGCCCCTGTCAAAACAGAGAGATTTTTTGGAGAAGGCTTTTTAGCACCTCTCTATTTTAGGCAGACAATGTGATCCTTCGCGGGGATCTAAACTTCTCCTTGGGGTTCATGGAATCATGGGGCCATATGGCTTAGATAGACCCGCTATCTGAATTTTTTGTGCAAATGCTAGAGGATTATCACTGGATCGACATCCCATCTGCTAAGATCCAAAAAACCTGGGAAAACAATCGCACTGGAAGCCAAAGTCTGGCTAGGAGATTGGACCGATTCCTTATTAAGGAGGCCTTCCATGCCAGACACTCCCGATCCAAGCGATGGAGGAATGTTGGACCATCGACCTATATTTCTAGAATTAGATGACAAATCCCACAAGATCTCATCTCCTTTCAAATTCAATTCAACCTGGCTAAGGGACCCCTCCTATATCAAGCTAGTCACCGAGTTCTGGAAATCCCATCCGATCTCAGAGGAGGCAGATCCTGCAAAAGGCTTTGTCAGTAATCTCAAGGACCTAAAGGGCTTATCTAGAGATTGGGCACACAAGAAGAGGGAACAAGAGGACACTAACTTAAAACAAGCAGAACAGGCCATCTCAGATCTTGAAGAACAATCGGAGGGTACTTTTACCTCTCCAGAGCAAAAAGAGCAGTGTGCTCTCCTAATAAAACAGAGATCCCAAATTCTTAAGGACAGAGAAGAAAGCTAGCGCCTCAGGAGCAGAGCGACTTGGCTAAAGGAAGGAGATGAAAACACAAAGTTTTATCACTGTTTTGCTAATGGGCGAAAGACTATTAATACCATTTGGGAGCTCCAAAATGATCAGAGACAAAAGGTTAATACCTCCAGAGAGTTGGCATCCTTAGCCAGCTCTCATTTCAAAAGCATATATTCGGCCCCTGGAGAGGCCAACATTCTGGAGATCATGTGCATAGCAGAACTCTTCCCTCGGTTTGTGGAGTTGGAGGAAGAGGAGGAACTATCCAAGGAGGTAACCTTGGGGGAATTAGAAGCCACCATCAAAGGATTTCAAAGAGATAAGAGCCCTGGGCTTGATGGCTGGACCATAGAACTCTACCTTGCTTTTTTCAACATCCTAGGCCATGACCTACTCAAGGTGGTGGAGGATTGTCGCCTCTCTGGAAGGATGTCTCCGACTATCAAGTCCACTTTCATTGCGCTCATTCCCAAATCTGACAAGCCCTCCTCTTTTAATGATTTCTGCCCCATCTCGTTGTGCAACTACCTTTACAAGATAATGGCCAAAATCATAGCAAACAAGCTCAAGCCCATCCTTTCGGCTCATATTTCCCCCAAGAAATTTGCCTTCCTTCAACACCGCCAAATACATGAAGCTGTGGGAACTGCACAAGAACTTCTTCACTCAGTGCACATAAGGAACCTGAAAGGTATGATCCTAAAGGTGGATTTATCTAAGGCTTTTGATAGAGAAAATGGGCTTTATATTCAATTGCTACTTACGCACCTGGGCTTCCCTTACATATACATCAAATGGATTATGAGCTGTATTACCAATGTCTCATACAGTGTTCTTCCAAACGGTGCTCCCACTCCTTTTTTCTCGGCTGAGAGGGGCCTGAGGCGGGGATGCCCTCTCTCTCCCCTGCTATTCCTTCTCATCATGGAAGGCCTTAGTAGAACTATAGGGGTTGAGCACAGAAGGGGTAGAATAGTGGGTATAAAGATTACGGACAACTGCTTCTTAACCCACTTACTATTTGTGGACGATGTTCTCATCTTCTTGAATGGCAGTTTTTGCGACACCACAGTTCTACATAACGTTTTTGATCTCTTTCAGAAGGCAACAGGCATGGTTATTAATGTTCACAAGTCTACTATGACTGCAGCAGGATGCTCCTAGCTTGAAGTACAATTTGCACTTCGTCGGTTCCCTTTTACTTTACACTCTCCGAGGAGGCGCTGAAATACCTAGGTTTCCGGCTGAAGCCTCAGGGCTAAAAAATTTCGGATTGGACTTGGCTCATCTCTAAGGTGGAAAAGTGATTGAACATTTGGTTCAATAGATATCTTTCTCGAGCTAGCAGGCTTATCCTCATTAAAGTTGTTCTGGAAGCGACACCGGTATACTGGATGACTTTGGCCTGGATCCCTAGGGGGATTCTTGCTAGGCTACAAAGCATCTGCAACAGATTTCTATGGAAAGGCAACAAACAGGGAAGTCTCTTTGCCTGGGTTAAATGGGATACTATTGCTAGACGCAAGAGATGGGGGGGTTGGGGCATCAAAAAACTGGCTGTCTTCGCCAAAGTGTTGGCAGCAAAATTGGGTTGGCAGCTAATCACAACACAAAGTCTCTGGACAAAGGTTGCCTATGCTAAGTATATCTCCCCTTCACATACTATGGATTGGATCCGAATGGACCATCAGATCAGCAGCAATATTTTCACCATTCGGAAGGTAGTGCTAAACTCCCTTCCCCTCATTCGTGAAGGTTTAACATGGAGGATCCATGAGGGGAATGCAGTTTGAAGTGGTATCGACCCCTGGATTGGATGCCGAAATGCTCACAGGCTCCCAGCAGAGGTGACTGGTCTTCTAGCGGATCAAGGCTACACACATATCTGTCACATTGATAAGCTTACAAATACAACCATTTTTCAGCAGGCCTGGAAGTCGGCCCTAGACCTTCACCTTTCGGCCCAATGGCATCAGGACTGGGATGGATTTACTGAGGCCCTAACTCAAGCTCATATTCGGATATCAGAAGGAGAGGATGAAATTGTGTGGGCACATGCAAAAAATGGAAGATATTCGCCTAAGGATGGGTACCTGAAGCTCATGGAAGCTACAAAACCTGAGCATATAGAGCCTTGGTGGAAAGCCCTTTGGAAGCTAAAAGCGGCCCCCAGATCGCGATTGCTCATGTGGTCCATCCTCTTCAACAAAATCCCAACCGGTCTAAACTTAATGAAGCGATCTTTCCATGGACCCTTTTGGTGTCACATGTGCAGAAGCAATGAGGAAAGTACTGAGCACCTTTTCCTGGACTGCTCTATCATCTCCGAGCAATGGAACAACATCCTGGCACATTTCCCCTCCCTTTAGGGATGGCGCGGGAGGACTATACATGAGGCCTGGCTTAGTTGGTTCGACGGACACAGGGGAAAAGATAGGAATCTGCCCCTTCTGATGTGTTGGGCTTTTTGGACGGCAAGGAACCGGGCCATCTTCGACCACAAGGATCCCCACTGGCTCTCCATCAGAACCAGAATCATAGCCGACTTTGATTCTCTGCCTGAGGAAGTCTCTCAGCCTCCCCCTAGGGACATTCAACCAGAACACATAGATAAATCAATTCCTTGGGCCTACTTTGACGGATCAGCCCAAGAAGAGGGCTGTGGGGGGGGGGGGGGGGGGGCGAGCATCCTCTACCTGAGGGAATCTCACTGCTTCAAAATCCAAATGAACTTGGGAAGAGGCACAAACAACTATGTTGAGCTTGCCACTGCCAAACATCTCCTCCATTTTGCTCTTGAAAAACATTGCACTCATCTCCAACTGTTTGGGGATTCCAAACTTGTTTGCAACTGGCTTAATAGAACATCTCATTGCTCTGCATTCTCATTGAGGCACATTTTGGATGAGGCTCACAGACTTATAGCATCCTTTGATAACTTTGTCTGTCATCACATTTACAGGGAGCGCAACTCAGGGGCAGACTACCTATCATAGGAGGTAGCGTGCTGGCAGGAAGAGGATTGGTTGATACAGGAAGAAATTGATGGAACCTTCCATCAATATTATCACAGACCATTCATAGATCTTCACTTTCACCAGGGGACATAAGCACTCTGTCTTTATATTTTTTGGTTTTCCTAGTTTTTCTTATGCTTTTTATATTTCAGTACATATGGTTCTATAGAACTCTCTTCTAGAGACTATTTTGATAGACTTTCAGTAAGGACTGTTTCAGTGATATTACAATTTTGAGACCTTCATGATCTCCCTGCGTGGAGAATTCAGTTTATTGGTTTTGATGTTGTTTTTGTCGGTTAAAATCTGATAAGTGACAGTAATTTTGAGACTTTCATGATCTCCCTGAGTGGAGAATACAGTAAAAAAAAATTGTTGTTGTTGTTTCGACAAACGGTTTGGGGAGGCAACCAGCCTCAATATGCATATGCTATGGCATCTACAGAATGTAATTTCTCATCATTAATAGAAATTACGACTTTTTCCAAGGGAAAAGAAAAAAGAAAATTTAAAGTGCCAAACGTATGCTAAAAAAAAGAAGTTTATTCTGGCATCACCACTTTTTAAAATCGGGTGATTTTTTGCTACCTCAAAAAAACGGGTACCAGTTCACTTTCTCATTTGATCGGTAACTATGTTGGTTATGGTCATTGTACTTGGGATCCTGATATTATATGTATCGTGTGAATTTGGGTTGGCCTATGAGGATGGTTAGGGTTATGACATTCATGAATGAGTCGACCTATTTGTGATGTTTTGTTGTATTAATCTGGGCTGACTGTGCATATGTGATTGTTATGCATGAATGACAATTGTTTATGAGTTTGTGATGTGGACATGTTAGCTAGTTATTTTTATGTATATCATGACCTTATTTATGTTTGAGTTGATATGTTGTAAAGTTATATCATGCTAATCTAGATTGATTATGCAGACACATAGCCTCCCCTGAGATACATTAAGGTTTTCTTATGTCGTCTACTTGGTGTTTGAATGTTTAATTGTGTTGTCTATTTAGTGTTTGAGTGTTTATTATGTCGTCTATTTGTTGTTTGAATACTTGATTAATTGTATGATATGAGTATGTGTCTATAAGATTGCATGAAGGATGATCTTGTTTTAAGACAGATGTACTAACACATTATGTGTTGAAACAACTAATATGTACTTCAGTGCAAGTGGGTGCTAGTTATAGTGTTATGACTAATGATTGTTAGTTGATTATAACATGGTTGTTAGTCTTGGCAAAGGTTGATTTCAATTAATAGACATGATGGTTTGATCCTTGGAACGTGTGGCTGACATGTGTAAATAGTTGCATGGCAACATGCTTGGTATTAGCATGACAAGGTAATAGTTGAATTGTTTTTATAACTAACCACAGGGTGATGTGACAGTACATAGCAAGACTTGATTACAACAAAGTAAAAAGGTAAAAGGAAGTAATTGGGTAAGAATTCCTCTGGAAATGTTTGGAAACTGCAAGTTCCGAACAAATTGGTGCTTTGCATATAAGAAGTCTTCTTAACCTAGATTTTGTTTGAAATTATGTGAAGATGTGTTAGATTCATGAGAATGTATTTGACAGGTATAACAATTGGCTTCTAGTTATAGCTGGATTCGTTAAGGAATTGGAGTTCCTTGAGAGATGTACATGTTCAGTTACAAGGCAACGTGCTTGGCACAACAATGTAAGGTAATTAGTATATTGTTATGTTTATTTATGCACTAACAGTTATGTGTTTATGGCAATATAATGTAGGGAATTGTATGGAAAAGAGACTTCCATAAGATCTTGAAGAAGGTTCGGTTTGAGCTTTCCCTTGGAAGCATTGGGAACCCATGGGGATTGAGTCATGGTGTTTGTTGCTAGTCTTGTGCTTTTGGTATTTTATGATTTGTTGCACTTAATTGCGGTTTTGATTGCGTCTAGTGCATGATTATGCCACTTTGTTTGTAGTGTCATAGTGTTATTGGTTTTTCACGGTTTTCTTTTTGGTTGCTTGTGGTTCTTTCCTTTTATGTTTTGAAGGTCTTGGGAATTGGTTTGGGAAAGAGGAAAGTTAGTGGAGCTCAGGGAGAGTTGAATGAAGTCCAAAAGCTAATGTAATACTTGGATAGAGCTCGGTGCATGAATAAAGGGCAATTGAAGGCAAGAGTATGACAATCGATTGGATTAGTTGAGTCCATTGGGTAAATGGACGGTGGCAGGACAATCATGAGAAAGGTAAAGTAAATGTATTTGAGGCATCATACGCTATGGCTATGTTGGAAATCGTTGTTCTCAATGTTTTGCATGTTGTGAACAGATAAAGGGAGTTCTCTTCACCTTGACCTTACACAATTTGGTAATTATGTTGTGATCATGAGTATGTTGATGTCTATATATGTATAGATGTATGTATGAATGTCATTGTTTGACAAGATTGTCATAAATCATGACTATTTAATGCTAATATTTATATGTACACACACACACACACACATATATATATGTATGTCAGTCATTTTCTGTCAAGATCATGAATGTTTTATGATAATGTTTATATATATAAACATTAT
This sequence comes from Pinus tabuliformis, assembly GCA_031772625.1. Lineage (NCBI taxonomy): Eukaryota > Viridiplantae > Streptophyta > Pinopsida > Pinales > Pinaceae > Pinus > Pinus tabuliformis. Next base: position 80,300,889 of record CM062820.1, on the reverse strand, counting down.
CATAAAACATTCATGATCTTGACAGAAAATGACAGAATGTTTTATGATAATGTTTATATATATAATGACATAATGTTTTATGATAATGCTTATATATATATCTGACAGGGTTGTCACGGATCTTTATGTGGAGGAATGATTGCTTATGCAGGTGAAGGGCATGAAAGAGGTTCCTGGTCTTATGGGGAATCAAGTGGGAAGAGTAACCCTGATAGATCTATGAGGTCAGTATCATGTGGACATGAATTGACATTCTATGCATGTACTATGCCTATGTTTATGTTAAGGATAGGTAATGTTGGGGAATACATCAGTAGAATGGAAGCAGTATGATCTATGGCATGCTAGGACAAGCATGAATGGTGGAAAAACACTTGAAACAAGGTTGCCTAGTAGAGATAGTGTGGTCTCTGGATGTGTGGTACTATTGTTGTGTATATGTTGTATATGTTGTACATGTTTCACCTGTGATGTTGTGTGCATGTAGTGTTGTGTATATATAATGTGTGTACATGTTGTTTATGCAATGTTATGCATAGGGTTGTATGGTACAGATGGTGTTGTGTACATGTTGTTTATCTAGTGCTATGTACAGACCGTGTTGGGTACATGTTGGATATGTGGTGTTGTGTACATATAGTGTTATATGCATGTTCATATGCGATGCCTTGTACATATGGTGTTGTGCGCATGTTGGATATGCGGTGTTGTGTACATATGGTGCTTTGCGCATGTTGCATATGCGGTGTTGTGTACATATGGCGTGGTGTGCATGTTGTACATGTGGTGTTGTGTGTATGATTGTACATATGGTGTTTTATGCATGTGGTGTCGTGTACATGGGGTGTTGTGTGCATATGGTGCTATGTAAATGTCGTGCATGTGGTGCTATGTACATGTCGTGCATGTGGTGTTGTGTACATGTTATGCATGTGGTGTTGTGTACATGCGGTGATGTGTACATGTTGTGCATGTGGTGTTGTGTACAGGTGATATCGTGTATATGTTATGGTACTGGTGTACATGTGTTATTATGTGCATGTCATGCATGATGTGTTGCGGGCATGTGGTACTATGTATGTGCACTATGTAGTCATGATATTGTTACGTGTGTTCGTTGTGTTGTACTTTGTGTATTGTGTTGTACATCAGATGTAGGAGTATGTATTGTGTTGTGTTGTACACCAGGTGTAGCTGAATGTGTCGTGATGCATTTCAGATGTAGGTGTATGTATTGTGTGGTATCATATGATGTGTGTGGGTGTATGTGTATGTGATTGAAGAAAAGAAAAAGGCACTGGATTCTTGTTGGGTGTGGCAACCAATCTGGTTTGTGCACGAAAAGGACAAAGGACAAAGGTAGAAGCAACAAACCGATTAAAGGATCATTATCAATATTTTATTTTAGTTTTATTATGCATGTGTTCTACAATTGTGATTTATGATGGTTACATGTGATCGATGATTCTGGTTTATGATGATTGCATGCGATTCATGATTTTGATCTATGATGGTTGTGTTTTGAGCTAACCGGATGTGACATGTTTATACATGATGATTTGGTCAAGAGCTGGTTTGACTTGTTGTGACAGGAAGTGAACAAAATTGAAAGTGTACCTTATCGATGAGCTACAAATGATATATGATGTGAATTTATTTCAATTTATTTTAAATCTAATGGTAGTTATGTGCTTAATATAGGAAAGCACGAAAAAGCCTGGTTGGGTGGTTGAAATCGACTGCAAGAATTAGCAGCGACAACAAAAAGGAATTGGAACATGCAATAGTATGTTGGTAAAGCACTTAAGGAGTAGGGCCATTGTGGGACACTGGTACCCAATAGTGTCTATTGATTTCCATGAGCATGCTATGACCGATATGATGGTTTTGAGGTAGGGATATGCCTTGGTTTTTGGACCTTCCGATGCAAGGAAACCTTGCCAAGGGAGGGGTCGCCCGAGGGATTGTGTAGCAGAGAAGGGGATGCCCACGAAACTTGGAAGGTGTGTGACTGCACGAAAGGGGGTGACCGGATTGCCCAAGGGACTGTGTAGTAGAGAAAGGAAGGTCGAGGATGGATTTGTTTTGGTCATTAACATTTCCATATGGCATCAGATGGACATCGGGAATGTGCCCTAGAACAATGAGCCGATAACTGTTCACTGAGAGGACAAGTGGCGTAGGATTGTAGTGTTGGACATTGTATGCAGACTTTGATCTTGGCAGTGGATTATAGAGTTCCTGGGAAGGAGGTGAATCTTGGTACTATTTTTGAGGGTGGAGGTGTGAGCCTTTGGATTCCCTTGGTGATTGATCTGGGCATTGTGTCATTTTATTTGCTAGTTGAGCAAATGTGCATATGTATATATGTGTATATTGTTGTAAATATTGTATCGAGATGGATCTATAAAGCTCCATAGATAGTATGATTATTTTTTAGTTGAAACAAATTTGCTTGAGTATGTATGTGGTTGTTATTGTAAATATTGTAAATATTGTAATGATTTGTGTTATAAAGCTCAAGTAAACGATATGTTTGTCATGTTTTAACAATGGTCATTGTAAATACTGCAACTAGTTGTGTTATAAAGCTCCATGGGCAGTATGTTTTGGTTGTCAACATTTTGTTGGTTGTAGGTGTCATTGAACACTGAGGACAGTGTTCCCCCAGTGGGGGGGTTATGTAACAACCCTGGTTAAAAATTCATGTAAACAAAATATAAGACCAAGGTCATGGGACATAATTCCAAGTTGAATGGTGGATAAAATCATCCTAGTGGGTGTTCATTTTGGCTTATTATGGCTAAGGAAAATGGAAAAGGTAATGGCAAAGACTTTAGAAAGGCAGAGGCATTAATTGACATTTTATCTATGAAAATAATGGAAATTAGGAGAAAAGGAAGGTGAAAGGTTATAGGTTGCATGCGAGGAGGAAAATGAAGGAAAAATAATGGAAATTGAAGAAAATATAGGCCTCATTAATAAAAAGGCTTATGAGGATTAGGTCATGGCTTTTGTCAGTATAGATTTTTGTCAGTTTAGTTTTGGAGCTCTCTCTCTATTTTATCTCTCTCATACTCTTGGACACTTAGAGTTTTCTTAGAGCACTCTTGGAGGAGTGTGGCATACTTGAGATTTGGAGCAAGAAGGCGAAGGAAGTGAAGGAAAGCGTAAGAGGACATCAGAATCAACAACTGTAATAAGTTTTGATTGCAGGTACCGAGTTGCATGTATGATTTCCTTGCTAGTTTTGGCATGCATGACACATGCATGTGGTTTATTGGTTATGATCTATCATTGGCATGGAGGATTGTCTAGATTGACGGTGGATTTTCCTAGCCTTGCCATTTCTTGGATAGCCATGGTGTTGTGGGTTTCTTTCCTTTTTGTTTTCTGGTTGGTTCTCATGTTCCTTATGGTTGTGGGTTGAGTTACTAGTTCCTGGAAGCCTTGGTTGGAAAAATGATTTGGAAGCCCTATAACAGCTTGGGTTGAGTTACTAGTCCTGGAAGCCTTGGTTGGAAAAACACTCTGGAAGCCCTTGGTGGGTTGAGTTACTAGCCTTGGAAGCCTTGCTTGGACACTCTGGAAACCCGACAACAGTTGTGGGTTAAGTTACTAGTCCTGGAAGCCCTAGTTGGAACAAACGTTCTAGAGCCCTAGACAACTTGGGTAGAGACCAATCTGGTGATGGTTAGTGATGTCTGACCATGAGGTGGAATCACTGGTTGAGGGTTGAGGTGGTTTGGCCTCTGGAAGCCCTGGTTTGGTTTTGTTGGATGTGTTCCATGAGATACCACATTCATGCTTGGAATATGGCACGGGCTTGATTTCCTGAAAAAAAGATTTGGTTCATCCAATCGATGGTTGGGTGGTACATGGAAGTCCTAGACCTGGTTACATTTTGTGTATGTTAATAAGAGCTTCCTTCTTCTTGTATTTGATGGGTAAATATACTTGTTCATATGTGGTTTCTATGGTTGTTATATCCTTGTTATTTTTGTTGTTTATATGTTGGTTATGAGTATGTTTTATGATAATGATGATGCATGGCTCCCGTCATGTTTTGATTTGTAAATGGATGAACAATTAATATATGACCTAATAGATGATAATGTAGCTAATGTGATAAGGCATCAATGCTTCTTAGCAATTCTCATATAAGTATGAGACCCCTATGCTCAGATTTGTTGTTATGACCTGTAGATTACATATTTTTTTATATGTTTAACGAAATTCCTATCATGGTTAGTAGGGGTCCAGTCAATTCATTGATCAAATGTTTGCATTAGTACCTTTTTTTTGTGTTATTTATCATTCCTGAAGGTTTCATGGAGTTATGTGCAGTGGCCTTAGACCTAGCCCTGAAAAGTGGCATAGAATTTGTGGTTCCAAGCCCAAAACTAGCTAAAAAGGTCCCCAGTAGCTAGCATGCCCTTGTTGTGGGAGGGATTGGAGGTCCCAGTCACATGCGTGCCCATGTCATTGGAGCAACTAAGGCTCTACGTCAATAAAACGTCAAGTTACTTCACGGGTTGGTCACCTCGAAGGGTTGGTTGGCTCCTAAAGGTTTTGTAACATGTGTAGAAGGTCAGATTGGTTGTGTTTTGTCAATTCCACTTCCTTAACTGTACATGGGGAGTTGAATAAGATCATAGTAGCTTCTCATCACATGTTTACCCCAGTGGACCAGTTAACTTAGGTAAATGTGAGAGGAGGGTGGTTACAGAATTACATGGCGCAATTTACTTCACCAAGTTAGATCTTCATTCAGGATATCCTCAAATTAGAATGAAGACTGAAGACATTCTGAAAACAACATTCATAACTCACGAGGGTCATTATGAATTTATGGTCATGCCTTTTGGCCTTACTAATGCACCTTCCACATTTCAAGGTTTGATGATTTCCACTTTCAAACCCTTCCTTAGAAAAATTGTGTTAGTATTTTTTGAGGATATACTAATCAACAACAAGTCTTGGAAGGGTCATGTTCAACATGTTGACAGGGTGCTAAAACTATTGGATGCGAAACAATTATATGCAAAAACCTACAAATGTTTCTTTGGAATACAAAAGGTGGAATGTTTGGGTCATATTGTATCTCATGGGGGTGTTAAGGTAGACCATAACAAAATTAAATTCATTAAGGAATGGAAAATCCCCACAACCATAAAGCATCTTTGAGGATTTCTCGAGTTGATAGGGTATTATCACAAGTTTGTTAAGAATTGTGGGAGAATAGCCACACCTCTAAAAACATTACTGAAGAAAGATGCATTTTCTTGGACTCCATGAGCAACTAAGGCCTTTGAACATATTAAATAGGCAATGTGCTAAGAACGGTATTAGCTACATAAGACCTCACAAAAACCTTTATTGTGGGATGTGATGCCTGAGGGAATGGAATTGGCATTGTTTTAATGTAAGAAGGAAGACCCATTGCTTTTGAAAGTCGTCAAATCAAAGGAAACTATTTACACAAACCTATTTACGAGAAGGAAATGTTGGCAATACTACATGCACTAAAGCAATGGTGACCTTACCTAATGGGAAGACACTTCAAGGTCAAAATAGATCATAATATTCTTAAATACATTTTGGAACAAAGATTATCTTCAGAAGAGCAGCAAAAATGGGTCATAAAGATGTTGGGTTATGACTTTGAAATCATCTACAAAAAAGGGAAGAAAAATGTTGTTGCATATGCACTCTCAAGAAAGGATGAGGATGTGGAAGCATTTCTTTATGTCGTTTCTATTATCCAACCTTATTTGATAACTGAAGCAAGGGATGAATGGAAGAATGACAAAGAGGTGCGAAAACTCATTCAAAAGTTGCAACAAGATCGTAATACATCTGATACATTTAGTTGGAGAAATGATTCATTATGGTACAAATATTGCATATATCTTTGTAAGAACTCCCAACTCAAGCAAAATATTATTTTGGAATTTCACACCTCCCATTTAGGAGGGCACTCAGGATTTTTAAAAACTTACCACAGGGTCAAGAAGGAATTTTTTTGGGATGGCCTTAAATCTTATATTCAGAAGTTTGTCCCTCATTCTGTTACAACCTTTAGTTATTCCAAGTCAACATTGGGAGGAGGTCTCAATAGATTTTATCACAGGTTTACCCAAGTTTGAAGGAAAGAGTTTCATCATAGTGGTAGTTGATAAACTCACCAAGTATTCACACTTTTGCACATTATCTCATCCTTTTAAAGCCAGTACAATTGCTGCAATGCTTATGGAAACAATTCAAAAGCTACATGGAAACCCAAAGATTATTGTAAGTGACAGAGATCCCCTTTTCACTATAAATTTTTGGACGAAATTATTTTATTGTCTTGGTACTGAATTAGCTCATAACTCATCTTATCATCCTCAATCTAACGGGCAAACTGAGATAGTGAATAAATGTTTGGAAGGATATCTTCGTTGCTTTTTATCTGATAAATAAACACAATGGATGAAGTGGTTACCTCTAGCCGAATGGTGGTATAACACTTCCTTCCATATTGTAGAAAAAATGACCCTATTTATAGCACTTTGTGGATATCATCCACCATCCATCACATCATCGTTGAGGGAAAATTCTAAGGTTTAAGCAGTGGAAGATCACATCGACCATTGACAACAAGTTCTCCAACTTTTAAAGGATAACTTCACTTTGGCGCAGAATCGACTGAAACAACAGGCGAATCAACATCATATTGAAAGAAGTTTTGATGTAGGTGACTGGGTATTTTTACGGCTACAACCATACAAACAAATGTCCCTCAAGCAAGCTAATAAGGATAATAAATTATCACCCAAGTACTATGGTCCTTACAAAGTGTTGAAAAATATTAGTACTATGGCATACAAATTGGAGTTGCTTGAATTTCCCCGAGTACACCTAGTTTTCCATGTTTCATGCTCAAAAAAGGTTATTGATGACAAGCTCCTAGTTCAAACAATGTTGCGAGAATTTGACGAATAAGGAAAAATCATATTTGAGCCTGAAGCAGTCATGGAAACAAGAACCTGACAAGTACGAAATTGATTAATTTCAGAGTATCTCATTAAGTGGAAGAACTTGCCCGCTGAAAATTCCACATGGGAGGATGAGAATTTTATACAGAAGCATCCAGAACTACTCAAATGTTGAGGACAACACCTTTTTGAAGGAGAGGGGCATGTTAGGTCCCTATAATACTAGGGTATTCCCCTTATTGTTATTGTTATTGTTGTGCCCATGTATCCCCCATGTTGTTATTGTTGTGCCCCATAAAATCCCACTATTGTTATTGTTGTGTCCTTAAATTATTACTGTTATGTAGGCTCTGATTATATTGTGACCCCTTAGAATCCTATATATACCAAGGAGGTCTTATCATTTGTAATCATCTAAGAATTGTTCATTTATGTAATGTAAAGGAGGTTGGCCCCGAAGAGGTTAATTTTTAAGTTGTTGATATATCTTTTCTTCTATTTTGTGAATTGGTTTCTTAACAATAGATCTGCCTTTTGTGAATGAGGCTTTGCATGGATTCAATATACAAATGATTTGGCTTTTTCTTAGAGATATGGTTGCGGTTTTGGGCCTTTTAGTTTTACTCAGGCCATCAATTGTTGCACCAATAATCGTAATTGTGTAGAAATGAAGTCCATATTTAACAATATACTTTTGGGCCTTCATGCTTATACTATCACTAGTGATGATGTCTTTATATCCTATTATTATAACTCATGAGGGGGAAGTTGTTGTAATTATTACTCATGAATTGAGACATTGAAAGCTCAACCATACAATGTATTCCTTTGTTGCCATGCAATTGCTTACACTATTACGATTTATGTCCAATTATGTCATATTAATGGGTCTGAGCAGTTTACACAGTCTGTGAGTTTTGTTAAGTCTCCAACCCCCTTGCCATTGATGTCAAAGGGGGAGGTAAGTAGAGGTATGGAGATATAAGAAGGATAATTTTAAGGACAAAAAGGGGGAGGAACGTTGTGTTTCCATCAATGTCAAAGGGGGAGAATATTGGCAATGTTCGCATTGATGTCAAATGGGCATGATTACATGTTTGATTTTTGATGTTGCAAAATGTTATGTCAAAGATTCAAGGATGACTTGAAGAACTAAAATGCTAATTATTGTTGATTGCTATTTTTTTAAAGGTTGACTAAAGTAACATGATGTGCAAAGGTTGATCAATGTAGAATGCAAATTGTTAATTATTTCATTGATTATCTTAATGTTTGGCTTACAATCAAAATTAAAATACGACACATGAAGTTTTGAGACATAACATGAAGAATGAATGCTTGCATTGAACATAATCATTTGTACAACAACATGGTATATCACATGCCATGAAACCCATGAATTATCATGTTGTTGATGCCAAAGACATTACAAAAAAATTCTTGAAGCCATTACAACGTGGTTGGTACAAAAAAAAATGTAGCTAGTACAAATCTGATTTGTTTTTCAAGCTTTGTATTTTGCAATCATTGATGTTGGACCCCAAATTTTTAGTTTTCCAAGCAATCCATGAAATTTTTGTCTTGAGCTTAATTTCACTTTTGGAAATGAAGAGGCAAATTATGAATAATCCTGGAAGACCAAGTGATAACTCTAAAATTCGAATTCCTACATGGAATACAAACAATCATCAACTCTTGTTATAAAGACATGCATATTTGAATGACATAGAGGTTAGAAAAACTAAATATTGTGTCAGAGAGTTCATAAATAATTTGGTAAGGAGAGATAGAGAAAGAGGGGAAAATTTGAGAAGAAGAAGTAGAGAGGATAAGCAATTGAACAAAGAGAAAAAATTTAAGTTCAAAACACAAACAAAGACTAGGTAATGTAATAGCCCTGGTCAAAATTCCATGTAATAAAAGTTAATAAAGGCAAAATAATAACCACGGTTGATGGGACACTTATTCCAAGCTAAATGTTGGGCAAAACATCATAGTGTGGGTATTCATTGGTTTATTATGGCTAAGGAAACTGGCAAAGGCAATGGCTAAGGCTTTGGAAAGGCAAAATGGCATTTTTGGCACATTTATTTATGAAACATAATGGAAATTAGGAGAAAAAGAAGGTGAAAAGTCACAGGTCGCATGTGAGGAGGAAAATGAAGGAAAATAATGGAAAATGAAGAAAATAGAGACCTTATTGATAAAAAGGATTTTGAGGATTAGTTTGTAACCTTTTGTCAGTTTAGTTTTGGAGCTCTCTCATTATTCTATCTCTCTCTCTTGGACACTTAGAGTTTTCTTGGAGCACCTTGGAATTGGATCAAGAAAGGCAAAGAAGGAAAGAGGAAGGAAGGAGCAAGCAAGGAAGGGCGGTATCAAGCAACTACAACAAGATTCTTTGCAGGTATCGATTTGCATGTTTGTTTTCCTTGCTAGATTTGGCATGCATGGTATTGCATGTGGTTATTTGTTGGTATGGCATGGGTTTTTCCAGGTCTGACATTATTTTCAGCCTAGCCTTGCCATTTCTGGATAGCCATGGTATATGGGGTTCTCATGTTTTGGTTGAGCTGGATAGCCGGATGAATTCGAAGTTGAGTGAGGTGGATCTTTGAATAAAATAACACATGGCCTAGTGATCCCTGAATTGGACTGTGGATTGTGGTAAAGACAATAGCCTAGTGACCTCTGAACGAAATTGTGGGTTGCAATAAAGCCAGGTATTGTGTGCCTCGGTGGGCCTAGGAATCCTTGTTGGTGAATGGCGGGATATATGGTAAATCCTAGAGGTGGCTTCCCTTTATTAGGCTTAGGAATCCTTGTCGGTGAATGATGGGATATATGGTAAAGCCTAGAGGGTGGAGTCTCGGTTTAGGGCCTAGTGACCCCTAGATTAGACTGTGGATTGCGATAAAGCCTAAGAGACTAGGAGACAGGAAAATTCCTCATGGTGTAGGTGGAGAAATTTTGTGTCATCCATGCTCGATTTGGCCTGGTGATCTGATGGAGATCATGGTAAAGCCTGTTATACATGTTTATTGTTTTGGCCTAGTGATTCGGTGTAGATTGCGGTAAAGCCTGGTTTCTATGGATGAGGGTGAGGTAGTTTAACCTCGGGATGCCCTCGTTGGTTCTTTGGGTTTGAGTCCTACATTCATGCTTGGAATATGACACGAGGCTGATTGGTTGAAGAGAGATTTGGCTCAACCAATCTATGGTAGGGTGGAACGTGGTAATCCCATCCCCGGTTGGGTTTTGCATTCATTAATAAGAGGTTCTTTCCTTGGTATCTTATGTGTAAATGCACTGGTTTGTCTGTGAATTCTATGTTTGTTGTATCCTTGATATTTTTGTTGTTATTATGTTGGTTATAAGCATGTATTATGACAATGATGATGTATGACTCTCCTCATGTTTTGATTTGTAAATGAATGAACAATGTATATGTGACCTAATAGATGATAATGAAACTAATGATATAAGGGAACAATGCTTATTGACAATTCTCAGATAAGTATGAGACCCCTATGCTCATATCTGTTGTTTAAACCTTTAGATTACATATTTGTTACATGTTTGACGAAATGCTTGTCATGGGTAGTAGGGGTCCAGTCAAGTCCTTGTTCAGGTAGTTGCATTTGTATCCTTATTTTGTTATTATCTTTCAGTTCTAAAAGTGTCATTGATTTATGGGTAGTGACTTGGGCTTTGGGCCTAAAAATGGTGGCATAAATCCCAGAGTTGCGGGCACAAGTCTGAGGAGAAAAGTCCCCAGATGCATGCATACTCATGCTGTGGGAGCGTCCAGAGCCTCCCAAATGCACCCATGTCCATATCAATGGAGTGTTCGGGGGTTTAATGGTCTAAAACTTTATTTAGTCTTAAGGGATGATTACCTGAGTAGTTGGGATGGCTTTTGGGAGTTCTATTGCTGATGTCGAAGGTCTGTGTGATGTGTTTCTGTCGATTCCACTTCCTCAAGATCAACTAGGAGGTTGAATTTCATTATAGTGGCCTCTCATCGCATATTTACCCTAGTTGGTCGGTTACTTGGGTAGATGTGGGATGAGGGTGGTATCAAAGTGGGTTTTGTTCTCTTTGGGTGGTTTATGGTTTCCGTTCTCCTTGTGCGATATCTGATACATAGATTGATATCATAGCATGGTTCACCCCTTGGACTAGATGGGTGGTGTGTATTGGTCATGCATTCATGTTAGTTGCATGTGTGTTAATCATCTTGGTACTCTATATTCTTGTTGCATATGCATGATGTCAGTCATGGTTGTACTGATGTCGCCATGTGAAAGAGGATGTTATTGTTGTGAAGTGTGTCGTCATGAGTGTATGATTGTTTACATGTTATTTATGCTTGTGTATTGTCAGTGTACATTGGTATGGTTATCATAGTGCATGAGATCGTGGTATGTGTAGTTGATATGGTCATGCATTGATGACTGGACTCTAGCTAGAATGATGTTTATGTGTTGAAACACCTATTTATTATATGTCTATATGTTGTTATGGTTATGTTTGTACATGTATTTCGTTGATTGGTTGATCTTGCAAATGAGATATCCTCCTCGAATTTTGCTAAGGTATGTTGGTTTATTGTGATTTGGTTTAGCTAACATAGTATGCCTTGTAGGAAAGAGACAAAAAATGACTAGCAAGATGGCAGACTACAAAGATTCTCTCTATGAATCAGATGAGCAGTGTTGTGTTGGGCACTCTTCTGACTTAGCAGAAACATTGAGAATCTCGAAGGAAGAAATAAGGAGTTGTAAGGCGGACAATGACAAAATCATGCATGCACAAGTGAAACAAGCAGGGGTTAATGCAATACTCCTTCAAAGTTTGTCATAATTGTAGCGACAGGGGCCACTATGGATCAACCATGGGTAGGAGGACAAAACTAATGGGGCATATGGAAGTACGTCTCATGGTGATCATAGGTCGGATAGAGATGACACGGTGAGAGATGACAAGTTGTTGGATACTCTAGATAACAGAGGTAATGGACACATGTATTATTGTAGTTTGGTTCTGATGGGCATCATGATCGTCATCGTTATCACCCTTACAGGAGGAGTGATAGGGGATACTTGCCAGATGAGTTTAACAAAGAAAAACCACCTACTTTTAATTGAGACTTGAAGAAGCCAGGAGATGAAGAGGCTCGGATACTTGGGATGAAAAAGTTCTTTGAGTCGCATGAGTACACAGAAAACATGAAGACCAAAATTGTTATCTTCAGCCTGAAAGGTAAAGCAAATATCTAGTGGGAAGATGTGAAGTGGGTCAGAGACATGAGGATAGAGGACTTGAGTTGGCATGAGTTCAAGAGGCTTTTTAGGAAGAAGTACTTGTCAAAAAGGTACTACGACAGTAAGGCCAAAGAATTCTATGAGCTAAAGATAAGATCAATGACAAATGAGGAGTATACGACCAAGTTCCTTGAGCTATTGAGGTATGTAATGTATCTTGAAGATGAGAAGGATAAAGTTCAATGATTTGTTAGAGATCGAATTGAGTTTGATGAGCCTAGGTCACATTAAGATGTAATTGAGAAATTGAAGCATTGATATGAATAGTCAAAGTGTAAGAATGAATCTCAACAAGGATGGAAGGAGAAAGATAAAGGTAAATGGTAGCCGAAAAGAACAAGGCCTCATAATGCAGAAGAGAAAGAAAGTGTGGCACCACAAAAGAAGTTCAATGCAGATAGACAAGGACATGGATCACAACAACAACATAGAGGTTATGGTACTGGATGATTAGAGTGTTGGGCTTGCAGTAAGGAACACCTTATGAGAGATTGTCCACACTATCAGCGTGGTGGGCATCATATCTATAGTGCACAGGAGGCGCAAACTTTGGAGATGTTGGACAAAGTATTCCTAGGATCTATGCAACAGTGGATAACATACAGGCAAACCATCAGGCATCTATCATTGAGATGGATGGTAAGCTTTGTGATCAGGTTATTTCTATTTTGTTTGACGTTGGATCTAATTATAGTTATGTTAGTCATGACTTGGTGGATAAGTGTGGTTTGAATAAAGACGTGAATGCAAAATCTTGGTTAGTGTAGTTGGCTACAGGTACAAAGAAAAGAGTTCATCATTGGGTAAGATCTTGTGCGTTTGAGTTGAATGGCATATCTACAGCAACACACTTGAACATATTGTCGTTGGGATCATATAGTATGCTATTGGGTATGGATTGGTTATACCTTCACATGGCCAAGGTGGATTGCTATGAAAAATCCATTGAGTGCTTGGATGACAATGGGGAACCAAGAGTCTTACAGGGAAAGAAGAAAGAAACATTAGTTAGGATGGTGACAGCTATGTAGGCCAAGCGAGGTTGCAGGAAAGGGTGTGTGTTATTTGCAGTACATATATCTAGTGAAAAATGTAAGGAAGTTGAGGATGTAGATGTTTTGAGTAGGTACCCAGTTCTATAATAGTTTCAGGAAGTGTTTCCCGTAGAGATTTCAAAGTTTCCACCTCGCATGGAAGTAGATTTTTCTATTAAGTTAGTGCTAGGGGCAACTCCAACATCAAAAGCGCCTTACAGGATGAGCACAACCGAGTTAGTAGAGTTAAAGTTACAAATGAAAGAGATGCTTGACATAGGATACATTAGGCCAAGTGTATCGCCATGGGGCGCACCGGTATTGTTTGTGAAGAAGAAGGATGGTACTCTCAAAGTATGCATTGACTACAGGTATTTGAACAAAGTGACCATCAAGAATAGGTATCTATTGCTGAGGATTGATGACTTGTTTGATCAACTGAAGGGAGGAGCAGTGTTCACGAAGATTGATTTGAGATTTGTATATCATTAGGTACGCATTAAAGAGGAGGACATCCACAATCCAACTTTCTGAACCAGGTACGGGCATTATGAGTTTGTTGTAATTCCATTTGGTTTGACTATTGCTCCAGCTACCTTTACATGTTTGATGAATAGTGTGTTGCGTCCCTATTTGGACAAGTTTGTTATTGTGTTCATTGATGACATATTGGTATATTCTAAAAATGAGGAAGAACATTTAACAATAATGTTGAGGTTGTTGAGAGAGCATCAATTGTATGCTAAGCTCAGCGAGTGTAGTTTCTTTCAAACTGAGGTACATTACTCGAGACAGGTTGTCTCCAAGGAGGGCATAACAATGGATCTAGAAAAGGTAATAGATATCATGGAGTGGGTAGCTCCTAGGAATGTAGATAGGGTGAGATCCTTGATGGGATTGGCAGGTTATTACAGGAGGTTCATCAGGAACTTCTCACAGATTTCTTATCCTATTACATCATTACAGAAGAAAGGTAAGGAGTTTGAATGGACAGAGGAGTGTGGGGCCAGTTTTGATCATCTCAAGCAGTTTTTGACACATGATCCTGTGTTATTGATCGTAGATCCGGACAAAGATTTTGTAGTATGTACAGATGCTTGCAAGAGAGGACTTGGTGGAGTCCTTATGCAAGAAGGACAAGTAGTGCGTTATGATTCACAGAAACTAAATGAGCACGAGCAGAACTATCCTACACATGATCTTGAGTTGGCAACGATCATTCATGCATTGAATATGTGGAGGCGCTATCTTCTTGGCAGGAGGTTTGTACTGATGAGTGATCACATTGGATTGAAATATCTATTTGAACACTTGAATCTAAATTCCAGGCAAGCTATATTATTGGCCATGATTAGTGAGCTTGACTTCGAGATCAGGTACATCAAGGGAAAGGAGAACAGGGTCGCAGATGCTCTTAGTAGGCCATGTAAATCACATATCAACTATGAGCTCCTATGGGATAGATTTACAGGATAGGATCTTGCAGGCAGGTTAACAGGATGACAGGTATATGGAGATTGTGCACAAGTTACAACAGAGTACAAGTATAGGTACATGTAGTGGTACGTGTATAGGTACAAGTACATGTTCTGGTAGTGGTACAGGTGTAGGTGCACAGGATGTGGACTATTGTCTTACAATAGTTCGATTGGTCAGGTTTAGAGATAGAATATATGTGTAAGACAACAATGAGCTCAAGGAGGTGATCTTGAGGGAGTTTCATGCAAAACCATATTCAGGCCACCTAGGCTATCAAAAGACGTTGACAACAGTGAAGAAATTCTATTATTGGCCAAATTTGAAGAAGGACGTAGCAAAATTTGTGGCTAGGTGTTTGGATTGTTAGCATGTGAAGGCAAAATGTAAGCATCCAGGTGGACTGCTACAACTGATTGCGATTCCATAGTGGAAATGGGAGGTCATTTCCATGGACTTTATCATAGGTTTGCCAAGGATAGTGAGACAACATGATTCCATCATGGTTGTTGTGGACAAGTTGACAAAGGTTGTGCACTTCATACCAATGAAGATTGCATATTCATCTAATGACGTGGCACAAGTGTTCATCAGGGACATGGTCAGATTCATGGTGTTCCAAAGAATATTGTGTCAAAGAGGGATGTGAATTTCACTTCTAAGTTTTGGAAGGAGCTATTTGCAGGTTTGGGTACAGAGTTGGCCTTCAGTACAACTTATCATCCACAAATAGATGGACATATTGAGAGGGTCAATAAGATATCAGAGGACATATTAAGGATGTACTTGATGCATCAACAACGAAAGTGGGAAGAGTATCTTCCATTGGTAGAGTTTTCTTACAACAATGGACATCAAGAATATTTGAAGACGAGTCCGTTCGAGGCATTGTATGGGTGAAGTTGTGATACTCCCATTTGTTGGAGTGATCTAGTTAATAGGGTGCTGATTGGACTGAACATGTTAGCATACATGGAGCAAGAAATGTAAGTAATCAAGAAGATTTTGAAAGCAACACAGGATAGGCGGAAGAGCTAGGTAGATCAGAATAGGTTGTTCAAGGAGTTTCAAGTTGGGGAATAGGTGTACTTGCGCATCAAATCGAAGAAGAGATCCTTGCGGATTGGATCATGTGCCAAGAAGGCACCACGATTTTGTGGACCTTTCAAGATTATTGAGAAGATTGGGCCAGTAACCTATCGACTTGCATTGCCTCTGATAATGAAAGTCCATGATGTTTTACATGTGTCATTTCTTAAGAAGTATGTTAAAGATGTTGATCATGTGATTGATTGGTCTGTATTGCAGGTGGAGCCAGATGGATATTTCTAGCTGGAGCCTTAGTGTATATTGCAGAAAAAAGGTGCTCATGCTCCGGAACTGAGCAATCGAGCAGGTTGAAGTGCAGTGGAAGAACTTTGGGCGTGATAAAGCTACATGGGAGATGACATATCAGATGCGGGCTATGTATCCTTCTTCATTTGCTGGTTGAGCGGATGTTTTGGTATATGTGTTTTAATACATGTTTTGGTGATGTTTGGTATATGTACATATGTATGTAGATGTAAATGCCACCATGAGCTAAGTTATAAAGCTCCAATAAGTGGTATGGTGGCATGTTATTATGATGTTATGTTGTCATGTTGGTTTGCTTCTCAGCAGGATGATCATTGTAAATATTGCATCTAGCTATGTTATAAAGCTCCATGGACAGTATGTTTTATCTTCAGTGGTTTTTTTGAGTTATAGGTGTGGTTGAATGCTGAGGATGTTGTCCCCAAGGGGGAGGGTTATGTAACAACCCTGGTGAAAATTCCACGTAATAAAAGTTAATAAAGTCAAAACAATAACCACAGATGATGGGACAATTACTAAAAGATGAATGTTGGGCAAAACATCCTAGTGTGGGTGTTCATTGGTTTATTATGGCTAATGAAATTGGCAAAGGTAATGGCTAAAGATTTGGAAAGGAAAAATGGCATTTTTGCCACATTTATTTATGAAAATAATGGAAATTAGGAGAAAAGAAAGGTGAAAAGTTGCAGGTTGCATGTGAGGAGGAAAATGAAGGAAAATAATGGAAAATGAAGAAAATAGAGGCCTCATTGATAAAAAGGCTTATGAGGATCAATTTGTAACCTTTTGTTAGTTCAGTTTTGGAGCTCTCTCATTATTCTCTCTTTCTCTCTCACTCTTGGACACTTAGAGTTTTCTTGGAGCACTTTGGCATTGGATCAAGAAAGGAAAAGAAGGCAAGAGGAAGGAAGGAGCAAGCAAGGAAGAGCAGGATCAAGCAACTACAACATGATTCTTTGTAGGTATCAATTTGCATGTGTGTTTTCCTTGCTAGATTTGGCATGCATGGTATTGCATGTGGTTTTTTGCTGTTATGGCATGGATTTTGCCAGGTGTGACAGTGTTTTCAGCCTAGCCTTGCCATTTCCGGATAGTCATGGTGTGATGGGGTTCTCATGTTTTGGTTGAGCTGGATTATTGGATGGATTCGAAGCTGAGTGAGGTGGATCTCTGAATAAAAGAACACATGGCCTAGTGATCCCTAAACCAGACTGTGGATTACGGCAAAGCCACTGGCCTAGTGACCCTTGAACCGTACAGTGGGTTACAGTAAAGCCATGTATTATGTGCCTTGGTGGGCATAGGAATCCTTGCCGATGAATGACAGGATATACGGTAAAGCCTAAAGGTGGTTGCCCTTGATTAGGCCTAAGAATCCTTGCCAGTGAATGGCAGTATATATAATAAATCTTAGAGGGTGGAGTCTCGGTTTAGGGCCCAGTGATCCTTGGATCAGACTGTGGATTGCGATAAATCTTGATAGACTAGGAGACAAGAAAATTCCTCATGGTGTAGGTGGAGAAATCTGATAGCATCCATGCTTGTTTTGGCCTAGTGATCTGGCAAAGATCATGGTAAAGCTTGTTATACATGTTTATTGTTTTGGACTGGTGATCCAGTGTGGATTGCGGTAAAGCCTGGTTTCTATTGCTGAGGGTGAGGTGGTTAAGCCTCACGATGCCATGGTTGGTTCTTTTGGTTTGAGTCCCACATTCATGCTTGGAATATGACACGTGGGTGATTGGCTGAAGAGAGATTTCGGTTAGCCAATCTATGGTTGGGTGGAATGCGGTAGTCTCATCTCGGGTTAGCTTTTGCACTCATTAACAAGAGGTTCTTTGCTTGGCATCTTATGTGTAAATGTATTGGTTTATATGTGGATTCTATGGCTGATGTATCCTTGATATTTCTGTTGTTATTATGCTGGTTATAAGCATGTATTATGACAATGATGATGTATGACTCTCCTCATGTTTTGATTTGTAAATGAATGAACAATGTATATATGACCTAATAGATGATAATGCAACTAATGATATAAGGGAACAATGTTTCTTAGCAATTCTCAAATAAGTATGAGACCCCTATGCTCAGATATGTTGTTTAAACCTATAGATTACATATTTGTGACATGTTTGACGAAATGTCTATCATGGCTAGTAGGGGTCCAGTCAAGTCCTTGTTCAAGTAATTGCATTTGTATCCTTATTCTATTGTTATCTTTCAGTTCTGAAAGTGTCATTGAGTTATAGGCAGTGACCTTGGATCTGGGCTTGAAAAAGTGGCACAAATCTCGGAGTTGCAGGCACATGTATGAGGAGAAAAGTCCCCAGACACATGCATACTCATGCTGTGGGAGTGTCCAGAGCCTCCTAGATGCACCCTTGTCCATATAAAGGGAGCGTCCGAGGGTTTAATGGTCTAAAACTTCAGTTGGTCTCAAGGGCTAGTTACCTGAGTGGTTGGGATGGCTCCTAAGAGTTCTGTTGCTAATGTGGAAGGTTTGTGTGGTGTGTTTCTGTCGATCTCACTTCCTTATGGTCATCTAGGAGGTTGAATCCCATTATAATGGCCTCTCGTCGCATATTTACTTCGGTTGGCCGGTTACTTGGGTAGATGTGGGATGAGGGTGTTACAGGTAACCAGTAAAATCCATTTGTATTTTGATAAGGGATTGTTATCCCATTTCAGGTGGTAGCTTGAAAAAGTGCAAGTTGTATTTTGTAGAAGAGGAAGTAAGAGCTTCCTTGCAAGTTGTAGTTTGTACAAGAAATCCAAGGTAGCCTCCTGTACGCAGTGGCCTTAAAAAAATATGATGTAATAAGGGGAGTTGGAGTTTGCCTTCACATCACTTCAACGAAAATTTGTGGTTTTCCCTTCATGAGATTTCGCTTATATCTGGTGTCTTCATGTGTTGCATGTTGAATGCCTCACTTGTGTGAATGTTGTTGAATTCAAGTGTCTCTCTAGTAGTTGCCAAGTATTTATCAAAAGGTCATCAGTTTAAAACTCTGTGAGCAAAAATCCAGCCATGCTAAGGGCTAGTGTAGCCAGGTTAGGTGTGATCCCTAGGTGATTTTGACTACTTAAATGCCCGTGGGTTGTAACTACTCAAAACACAATTTAGTCATACATAAACTAGCTAAAAAAATTATAAATAATGATTTAAAGTAAACTAATTAATTTATTATTCTTTGATTTTAAGCTTTTGTGATCCATCTAGTTCTTTTTTTCCTTCATGATTAATCACATATTCAATTTTTACTGGTCTAGTTTGGAACCAACTAATGTGGTTTATCCACAAAGACAAAAATCCAATCTATCTAGAGATTTAAATAAGGAAAATGCACCTTGTTCTGGATTTAAAAGTTAGAAAAAGTAAAATAAAATTCAATACTAAATTAATATATGAACATTAAGTTATAAAGCTTAAGTCCATTTTTATTAAAAAATTATTGATTCTATTTTAAAAAAAATATTTAATAACGAATATTAAATTATTGTAAAAAATAAAAAAGAATATATCATTTACAAATTAAAATAAAAATAATAAAAAATTAAAATTAAACTTAATAATTTAAAAAAATTAATAGATATATATATATATATATATAAATTAAAAATATAAAAATCAATCAATAAAGTG
The DNA here is from genome assembly GCA_031772625.1 of Pinus tabuliformis. NCBI lineage: Eukaryota > Viridiplantae > Streptophyta > Pinopsida > Pinales > Pinaceae > Pinus > Pinus tabuliformis. The sequence continues at coordinate 80,281,070 of CM062820.1, read as the reverse complement.
AAATTTGTTTGAACCCATTATTATTTTATATATTAAATTTTTGAATGAAAATCTAATCAACTAAATTCAAATTTATTATATATTTATATTATTATTTACATATATCATCCATTATTATAATTATATAGTTAAACAAATGATCAAAATTGTTAAATATTTATATTATTATTATAGTTAAACAAAATATCAAAATTTATATATTTTTTATAATAAAATTATTATATTCAATATAATAATACTATATACTTTAGAATTAAAAAATATTGCATTTATATATTTTTAGTATTATTACTATTAAATTTTGACTTAACAAGTATTAATACAACATCTCTCCCTAGCCTTTTAATTAAAAACCACTCTAACCGGTTACTTTCATTTCGTTACTCTCCTACTATTATTATTCGTGATGAGCTATAAATAAAATGTGCCCGAAAAACCTTTGTTAATCCGTAGAGCTAAGTAACTTCGCAATTTATTGCTCGATTCAGCGCTATCCCTATACGGCTAGCAATATTTATCCCTCTCAGGGATACGAGATAATTAACTTGGAGAGGCCTTGGTTTGGCATCCAACTCGGAAATTTTTATTTTCACTTGTATAGCAAAGTTAATGGTCTTGACATGCGCTTCAATAACTTGATATGACATGTTAGTTTTTTTCATCACCTCGCGTGTTATATCTGGCTATGGAAAGCGCATTAACTTTGCTATAGAAATGGAAATAGGAGTTACCCTTACACCTTGGTGTAATGTCATGGAAACTCCTATTTCCACCTCTATAACAAAGTTAATGCGCGCATGTTAAAACGCATTAACTTTGCTATAGAGGTGGAAATAAGAATTTCCCATCTGACTCCACCATTTTCCACCATTTTCCTCCGTTTCAAATCTTCAGGAGACCGGTTTCCCCAAAATGATCTACCTATATGACGATCTCACTAGATCCCAGGTTGCGGAGCTCAAACGCTCCAGGGAGCAGGTTGCAGTAGCACGGCAATGGGCGGTCATTAGGGATCTCAGGGCGTCAAACTTAATATAATAATAACTTAAAATAGAAAACAAAACAAAACAATATTAATCAAGATTAATATAACAATATTAGCATAAAATAAAACTATAAATAGGAACCTTATTTTCCCGCGCTTACCTTGCGATCACATTTATATACAGGAACCTATGGATTAGAGGTTCTTTGGTTTGTATTGGCCGGGGAGTGACAGGATGGAAATACTGAGCTCCAGCCGAAGGGGTTATGCAGGGGAGGACTCTCCTGCCTCCGCCATTGGCAGCGGAAGTGCGTCGAAATATAAATCTAGGCTCGATAACAGATCCAGCAAGCTTTCATTCTACCAGTCGGCTCCTCCCCTCGAAGTATCCCTCGAAGATTTTGAATTATTTGCCGTGGATCGGCTCAGAGGTAATCGAACTTTTTACTGTTTCAATAGTGGAAATTTATGCTTCGACTACTCTACTTTACTGTAAAGTACGTTTACAGAAGCAGGATTTTCCTCTTCTTCTACTGGAGGTTTGTTTTTTTGTTAGTTATATATAATTTTTCTTTTCATTTTAAGCATTTACATTCAGGCTGCCTGCAATATTTACAGAATTGAGACCATTTAACTTCCAATGTATAGATTAATCGTTACGATTTGGTATTTGTAAATTGCCTGTTAACGCATATAAATTTTTTACAGTGAGAAGTCTTTGATGACTTGTATTTTTTTAAATATTAAATGAATCTCAAGCATTCCAGGTTTTAGGGTTCTTAATGTAGTTTTATTGTGGCCCATTGTAGTTCTTAAGGGTCTCGAAGATGCGTTGTCACGTGGCAAAAAATCGGAAGAACTGGAAAGCTTGGTATTCTTATAACTCTGAATTTTTCTATCATGTCCCTAAGGATTTCCATAAGTTGTTTACAGTCATGATTTTCAAACAAATTGAGTCGATATTGATTTTTTGAATATTTTATATTTTTAAGGTGAGCGAGTTGTGGAGAAAGCACATGCGGACTCCAAATGCAGCTGACATGATCAATAAAGATATTATATCCCATTTTGTGTTGCGCTTGGTATACTGCAGAACGTAAGGATTCATGCCTTTTTATTAATTATCCCAGAATCTTAGCTTGCTGATGTTTGGCCTTTCTGCAATCTGTTATTTAAGATTATCTGAAAAGTTTTTCTTTTTATGTATTGAATCTTTGTTACAGGGAAGAGCTTCGGAGATGGTTCCTGCAGATGGAGACTACTCTTTTCCGTCATCGTTTTCGTCTGGAACACCCAGATGCCCAGGTAAACTTATATTCACATGGATAATTATAACAACACATCATTTATAATTCTGAATTGTTTGGACATAGTGAAATGAAGTCCTCTCATTTGTTTACACATGCCTGCAGAGGATGTTCATGGAGGAATGTAAGCTTCCCTACAGAGCAATTACAAATCCAGAGTTTGAGGTGAAATCACAGTCAATGTTTTATGTACAGATTGAAAGTTTTAAACTTGTAATTGGCATTTGCAATTTTTGGGTTTTGTATCGCACACACAAAAAATCCGGATTTTATGAGGTTTTAGTAGATGTGTCACGAATAGAATGTCCAGTAGAGACTAGAAAAGATTAATTTTCCGATAAATAACAATAAAAATTGTTGTTTGATATGTTCTGCTTTTAATGGCAAATACGGATGCCAGGAAAAAATACAGAAAATAGCTCTGGTTTCATGTTCTTAGATAGAGGTACTTAATGTTAAAGCTTTGTTTTGACCATTATACTAAGCATTCATCTTGAAGCATTTATAACTTAAGATGTTGTTTGTTCCATTGCTTTTACAGACGGTGAAAGACAAGTTGGGTCAAGTTGCACGCTCACTTAACCAACCTCTTCCTAATGGTAAGGTCAATTTCGGACACTTCGATTAGTTTGTCAGTGAATTTCCCTAAACTTTTAAACACGTACATGCACACAAACATACGTAAGTTGCAAGGGTTCGTCGGTTTGCTTATAAGTGTGCGATTTTTTGAAATTTGGATTTCTCAATGTTGGATTGGATCAACACAGACACCTAGTAATCATATACATATATCTTTTGAACAAGTTTTTTATTAATAAAAAAGGGTGCATACATGATTACACATGATGCAAGATAATTGTTTGCACAATTTTCTTTTGTATGGCCTGTAATTTATTTTCCCGCTGTTCTTTTTTTCTTCTCTTTTCCTCTAATTTTTTTTGGTCTTTGTAGGTGATTTGTAAATGTTGATTATTTTCCTCTTTAAATTATTTTGAAGTTGGTTTTCTTTAGTAGCTTCCTTTGTTGTACTGCTCTTTGTAGTCAGATGTATTTTTTGGTTTGCAGAAATATTACGGGTCTTTCTTTTCTAGTTTTGTTCTTCTTTTCAATGGGTGTATTTTCTTCTCGATCTTTGTTTAATCCATGATTTTTCTATGTTTGGATGTCAAGGGTTCATCATTTTCCTTTTTGACATTTGCTTAACCAATACAAATTTTCCTTCCTTCTCTTCTTCTTTGAAGGCTTTTCCTCTCCTTGAACTAGTTAGGAGGCTTGATGGAAGGGCAAGAGGAGATTCTTTAGCCATATACATGAGAATATTTGTATCGAAAGGTCATGTGCTCAAATCAAGGACTCAATTCCAAGTAATTCCATCGAATTCTATGATTAGTTCTTATGGGTGTTGTTTTCTTATATCCATTTCATGCAATATTTGGCATCGATATCTAATCCGTATTTTGAAATAGGTTTGTGAGTTAAGAATTTCCTGAAATGGTCACCAATACTTTGGAGTGATTCTTTATGCCAAAGATCAGCTATAAGATTTATAATTGAAAGCGTTGTGAAGCTATGAAAATCCCAAAGGTGCAGTTATTGGACTAAACTTTCGTTGCTAGTGTTTCATGTTGAGAATTGCATTGCCATAACTAGGGTCTTTCGTGAAGTATTGAATCTTGATAGCATGAATTTCCTTGTTTTGAAAGTGGTACAAATGAGCCCCCTTCACACATAAATTACATTATACATGAAATTTGAATTTTGGTTTAGAATTGCCCTAGTATATCCAATATACAAAAATGTTAGGATAAGGTTAATTTTTTTTATTCTTATTAATCATGTTTTCGTTGGAAAGTTCTTTTACTCAAGCACGAGAGAGCTCACTCAAGATCTTGAGGGGAGGAGGAGACTTTGCTTTAGATAGTGAAGTCAAATAAGGATGGGGAGGAGGGTTGTTAGTCCAACTTGGAACCACAACTGAGTTTTGGATAACCAAAAGAAGTTGGGCAATTTAGTTGTGATCAACAAGTAGAATTGTTTGAGGGGCCTCATGGGATCCTACTATTAGAGAGGGAGGTTGGACTTGTTGGGGAGCCTCACGAATGAGTAGGAAAATGGCGAATAAATGTTTTGAAGAACTACCAATTTTGCTTTTTCTTGTAGAGTTGTAATAATGACCCTTGGAAACTATTGACATGAGGAAGGAGTTGTTTTTTGAAGACTTGAAATTGTGGTGGGGGCTGAGGGAGGGACTTATACCTTCTTTGTAATTGAATTTAGAAGTAAGGGACAAGAACCTGCAATCCATGTTTGAGGACAGTGATAATGCAGAAGGAATGTGGCTCAATTGAATTGCCTATTTTGACCCTAATGCAAGCATTGTTCCACAAGAGGACCTCAAAAATGGCCCTAAAGAAATTCCATGTCTTTAATTAAATGCATATATTATTATATAATGCTTATATATTTGATAATATATCTTATTGTTAAACATATATATCTTTTAGTAATACATTAACTCTTTTTTTAAGAAATACTAACATTCACAATTAGATATGCAAAAAATAGAAGGGTATATATCAGTGTTGCGAAAATCGCGATAATATCGAAAAATCACGGTTATTGAGTTTGGCGATATTATCGCCTGGTTTTTACCCTATTTATTTATTTTTTTGTTTCTTTGTGTTTTCTTCACAAAAAATCGTGATAACTTGAAAAATCGCGATTTTTTGGGAAAAAATCTTTTTGGAAAAAAAAGAAGAAATTTTTATTTTTTATTTTTTCTCTGATTTTTTGATGAGGAGGAGGAGCAACAAGAGGAGGAGGTGACAACACCTACCCAGACTACCCCTGTCACTAGTAGAGGACGTGGTCTACCTCCTGTAGCTCCTAGTTCTTCAGCTTTTAGAGCACAACAGAGTCCACTGCCAACTTCACCGGCATCTACATCTAGAGGGGCAGAGGAAATCAATAGTATTAGACTTTAGTTGTTTGGTTCATTTCATTGTATATGACATTATGACTCATGATATGAGATACATTATTATATTTTTTGTTGATATTTTGAGGTTGAGTTGGGATTCATGAGTTAGGACTTACTATTCAGGACATGATTCACTGTTATGTGTGATGTAGCACTGGAAATGATATTACACATCTTATATATTAGTTCTTTTATCATATTTATGTGTCAATGTATTTATTTTATGTTGTAGATGCTTTAGATATTAAAAAAGTTGGAAAAAATGAATATTTTTGTATGTTACGATTTTTTTCCCTTGTCGATAATATCCCAATAACAAGTACTGCAACATTGGTATATACAATGAGCCTCTTTATCTCTTCCTAAGAGTGACTAGAGTGGAAAAAACATTTGAATAATTAGTGGGATCTAAACATTGGGTGTCCTTGATCAACAATGACCTTTTTGCTAAAAGATGATCATGTACCTCATCCTTCCACAAAGAATTGAAGCTAGACAATAACTAATCTTTTGATCAAACACAAACTTATGTTTGAGCGTCTAAAGCACAAAATTCATCATCAACCATAAATAATGCTAGAGACCAACAAGGGCCTCATGCACAAGAAAGCGACTATCCCCAAACAAAGAAACACGTAAATGAATCCTACTTTGAAACAACATAGAATGTTGATCCTTTAGTAACCTCCAAGTGCTTGGGGAATCGACACTTCCAAAAGATATGCTTTTGAGTCTCTAGTTGTTGACACATTGGGCAAAGACCATCTTAAATATCACTTTGAACGAATTCAACTTTAGAAGGAATCCTTTGATATATGACTAGCCAAGCAAAAGCTTGTGACTTATAAGATAGGTGCATTATCTTGTTGAAATTTGGTACTGGAGGACAGGTGGTTCCCTTAGGCTTTGATCTTTGGCCTAGGGAAAAGTGTCCAAAAGAATTTAATTTTTCTCCTAAAGTGACTTTATAATTTTATAAAGTTAAATCTAATTTAAAAGTGACTTTAAGTGATAAAGTTATTAAGTCTAATTTTAAAGTGACTTTTATAAAGTCAATGAAAAATTAGAAAGGAAAAGTGACTTTGGAAATAAATGACTAAGTGGGTCTTTATTAAAGTGGGGTGAATTAAAAAATAAAAAGTGAGATTTAAATGAGCATTTAATCTCAGCCATTGATCTAAATCTATTTCAGCCATTGGATTTAGAGATCACCCAAAAGTCACTTGGATCACCCAAAAGTCACTTGGAGTTATATTAAAGGAGGAAAAGGAGGAAAAGGTCATTCATTCTTTCATGAGCAGATTGGGAGAAGGAGAGCAAGAGAGCAAGAGAGATTTCTGAGCAGGGAGGAGAAGGAGACAGCAGCTTGGCACACATTCCAAGGCAGCAGTTGAGCAGATTTGTACAGCTGATTCAACACATAGTGAAAAGCAGATTTTTGCACAAAAATCGAGGAGCAGTTTGCTGATTTTTCTGCACACAAAACGGAGGCCGTACAGCATTTATTGCTGTCTTGTTTGCTGTAATTTCTAGATTGCTGTGAGGCACGGGAAAGGAGATAAGTTGTAAATTTGCTTGCTGATTTTTTGCTGAATAATTCTCACTGTAAAAAGGCAATTTTCAGAAATAAAGAAGAGCTCTCAAACTGGTTTTCCCCAAGAGTTGTAGGGGGTTTTTCCAAGGTCAAGTTGACCAAAAATATCAGTGTTTTAATGTGTTTTAATGGCTGTTTTTGATTGCTGATTTTTAATTCTGCAATTTCCAGCATTCTGAAAAATTTCCAGAATTTGTGTTTTCAGCAATATTTATTTTTTTCAGTCTGTTAAATGTATGGTTATGGGAATGGGTATTTAACTACATGGGAGAAATAAGGAGAAACTGAAAACCGGGGTGGGAAAACAGAAATTTCTACATGGTATCAGAGCTTGAGTGCTGAAGGGTAGTTTGGGACAGCAAAAGGAAAAATTACAGTTGCTGATTTTTCACTCAGAAAATTCCATCAAGCTGATTTTTTTCATAAACAACAGTTTTATCTTTACTACATCAGTGCTATTCTTTCAGTTTTAGGATAGCAGGATGTCATTGGGATTGATGGTGGAGGATAGGTTGGATGGGCATACAAATTACAGTGTTTGGAAGGAGAGAATGCAGAGTATCTTTGAGGAGGCAGAAGTCTGGGATATCATGGTGCATACCACACAGAACCCTGTTGTTGTGCCCACTGATGTTACTCAGTTGGCTGAGTATAAAAAGAAGAACAATAAGGGTAAGAGGCTGATTCTAGACGGAATCAAAGACCATTGCATTCTTCATGTGAGAGGAAAGAGCAATGCCCAAGAGATGTGGACAGCATTGTCCAATTTCTACCAGAGTACCAATGAGAACCGGAAGATGGTCCTGAAGGAGAAGCTGAAGAACATTAAGATGGGGAATGATAGTGCAGCTGGATATCTCACAAAGATTCCCAATGTGAGAGATGAGTTGGCAGCGATTGGAGAGGCCATTCCATCCACTGAGTTGGTGCGTATTGCAGTGAATGGCCTCCCCCGTTCATGGTTGAACTTTGCTGATGGGGTTTGTGCACGTGAGACCCTTCCCACATGGGAGAGGTTTTGGGATGATTGTATTCAGACAGAGATCAGGAAAGGACAGCTTGGGGCAGCCAAGCCAGTTGAGCAGGATGAGGACGTAGCACTGGTGGCAGGAGGCAAGAAAGGCAAAGGGAAGAAGCAGGCTTCCACAAGCAGTGGTGGGGGCAAAGGCAAAGGTAAAGGTAAATAGAGTAACTCACAGAAGGACTATTCCAAAGTGAAGTGTTGGAATTGTCAAAAGATGGGACACTATGCAGTTGTGTGTCCGGAGAATAAGAAGAAGAAGGGGAAGAACCAAGACGTGGCAGCTTCAGCAGAGATTGAGGACTTTGTTGGTCGTTTTGACCGAGAGTTTGCGTTCACTACGTGTGAGTCCTCTAGTGCAGGATCACCCGCCACACAGGTTCAGAGGGAGCATGCTTTTCCCTCGATTAGCGGAGCATCTACAGGTATTTGGTATGTGGACAGTGGGGCTTCACGTCACATGACAGGAGTCCGGGAGTACTTCTCAGCGCTTTCAGAGAGTGACATTGATATTGAGGTAGTACTCGGTGATGACAGAGTTGTTAGAGTAGTCGAGGTGGGTACACTGACATTTCAGAGGGAGTCCAGTCCTCCCTTGAAAGTGTCAGATGTTCTTTATGTGCCAGGGATGAGGAAGAACCTCATATCCGTCTCAGCTTTGGAGGACAGAGGATATGAGGTACTGTTCAGGGGAGGACAGGTGTTGATGTATCCCAGGGGCACTCCAGCTGATTCAGCTAGAGTGATAGGTGTACGCCATGCAAAGGTGTACAAGTTTGCATTCCAACCCCTTTTGGCATTGAGCAGTAGTACCGACAGTAGAGCTAGCAGTTCTGAGCTGTGTGAGATTTGGCAGCGCAGGATGGGACATATGTATCATGGAGCCTTGAGGACATTGCGGGAGATCACTACAGGTGTGTCAGATTTCAGTACTGATCACTTTGATACTTGCAGAGGTTGTGCGATGGGCAAGTTTGCCAAATCCCCTTTTCCCAGCAGTGACAGCAGAGCGACGGGGATACTTGATTTGATTCATTCCGATGTGAGCGGTCGGATGTCTCATGTTTCCTTGAGTGGATATGAGTACTATGTCTTATTCATTGATGATCACTCCAGGAGGACCTGGATTTATTTCTTGAAGACCAAGAGTGAGGTCTTCAAGCGGTTTCAGGAGTTCAGAGCTCTTGTGGAGACTCAGACAGGTCGAAAGATCAAGTCCCTGAGGTCGGACAATGGAGGAGAGTACACCCTTGGAGAGTTTGTTGACTATTGTGCGGAGGCAGGCATTAGGAGGGAGTTCACTGTTCCTTACAACCCCCAGCAGAACGGGGTTGCGGAGAGGAAGAACAGATCCATCATAGGGGCTGCCAAAGCCATGTTACATGATCAGGGGTTGCCATTGTTCTTGTGGGCAGAGGCCTGCAACACAGCTGTTTACTTGCAGAACAGGAGTCCGCATTGTGCCTTGGGGCACATGACTCCGGAGGAGGCTTTCTCTGGGAAGAAGCTTGATCTTGGTCATCTTCATATCTTTGGATGCATTACATACTCCTATATACCCAAGGAGAAGAGGACCAAACTAGAGCCCACCGCAGAGAAGGGTATCTTTGTGGGCTACAGTGAGACCTCAAAGGCCTTTCGGATTTACATCCCTGCACAGAGGAGAGTTGTTGTCAGACGGGATGTGAAGTTCGAGGAGGACAGGGCCTTTAGGAGGTCACGGGAGTTAGAGTATCTGGATCAGCCAGACCCTCAGCAGCAGTTGAGTCAGTCGCAGGGATCCAGTGGGCAGGGATCAGGAGGATCAGGAGGTACATCTATGAGGATGTCAGGTCCGTCAGTGAGCAGTGGCTCATCGAGCCAGAGGGGTGGTGCTCCGGGCAGCATGCAGAGCAGTTCACAGAGCAGTTCACTAGGGAGTCCACTGATGGACAGTTCACACGGTACCTCAGCTTCTACAGGTTCAGGTGCAGGCAGGAGGACAGCAGACAGACAGTCAGGAGTTCAGGCTACTGATGATGATGAGGAGGAGGAGTTTCATTCTTTGGTGGGAGAAGTGCGCTCAGGGAAGAGGAAGCCCAAGTGGCTTCAGGACACCTTGAGAGATGCCACATCTGTTGCTGAGCCGAAGAGGCCGGTCAGAGAGAGTAGACCACCTGAGAGGTTTTGTAGCTATATGGCGATGGTTACCAGCATCCTTGACTCTGAGCCTTCTAGCTATGAGGAGGCAGCTAGCCAGCAGGTCTGGAGAGAGGCCATGCAGGAGGAGTATTCTTCTATCATGAAGAATGATGTTTGGGAGGTGGTGCCGAGGCCTGAGGGCAAATCCGTGGTTACTTCCAGATGGCTTTACAAGATAAAGCATGCTGCAGATGGCAGCATTGAGAAATTCAAAGCGAGGTTTGTGGCTAGAGGGTTCTCCCAGGTAGAGGGAGTTGATTATGAGGAGACCTTCGCTCCCGTGGCTCGATATACTTCGATCCGCTCCATTATATCGATAACAACAGAGATGGGTTGGAAGATCCACCAGATGGATGTGAAGACCGCATTTCTCAATGGCTTCATACAGGAGGAGGTGTACATTGAGCAGCCACAGGGCTTTGAGGTGCATGGGAAGGAGTCCCATGTGTGCAGACTGAAGAAGGCCCTTTATGGCCTGAAGCAAGCTCCCAGAGCTTGGTACTCCAGGATAGATACATACTTGCAAGGGATGGGTTTCACAAAGAGTGAGGCAGATCCGAACCTTTACTTTATTGTGATTGGTGAGGAGCCTCTCATTCTCGTGCTGTATGTGGATGACTTGATCATTACAGGTGCAGAGAGACTCATAGAGCACTGCAAGAGAGATCTTGCGGCGGAGTTTGAGATGAAGGACATCGGCTTGATGCATTACTTTTTGGGCTTGGAGGTGTGGCAGGAGGAGGGGCATTTCTTCCTGGGGCAGGGGAAGTATATTGTGGACATCCTTAGCAGATTCCACATGGAGGATTGTAGACCCATGTCGACACCGATGATCACCAATTGGAAGAAGCTTCATGCTTCGGATTCCGAGTTGGTGGATCCCACATTGTACAGGCAGTTGATTGGTTCCTTGATGTATTTGGTCAACACTAGACCAGATATCTGTTTTGCAGTCAACACGATGAGTCAGTTTATGTGTGAGCCTAGGAAGGTTCACTGGGTGGCTGCAAAACACATTTTGCGGTACTTGCAGGGGACAGTGGATTATGGTTTGGACTACAGGTAGGGAGATGGAGTGAGATTGGCAGGATACACTGATTCTGATTGGGCAGGTTGTGCTTCTGATAGGAAGAGCACTTCAGGGTGCTGTTTTGGGTTGGGTTCAGCAGTAGTGTCATGGTTCAGCCGGAAGCAGCAGTCAGTAGCACTGAGTTCAGCGGAAGCAGAGTATATGGCAGCCAGTCTAGCTAGTTGTGAGGCTATCTGGCTTCGCAAGATGTTGTTTGGCTTATTTGGTCAGCCGTTGAGACCTTCAGTGATTTACTGTGATAATCAGAGTTGCATTAAACTCACGGAGAATCCAGTATTTCATGACAGGTCAAAGCATATCGGGATCAGATATCATTTCATCAGAGAGTATGTTCAGAAGGGAGTTGTGAAGCTTGAGTATATTTCCACTGATGAGCAAGTTGCAGATATCCTTACCAAAGCCTTACCACAGGGCAAGCATGTCTACTTCAGGGACAAGATGGGTGTGGTGAGGAACACCTTCCTCGGTAAGAGGGAGTGTTGAAATTTGGTACCGGAGGACAGGTGGTTCCCTTAGGCTTTGATCTTTGGCCTAGGGAAAAGTGTCCAAAAGAATTTAATTTTTCTCCTAAAGTGACTTTATAATTTTATAAAGTTAAATCTAATTTAAAAGTGACTTTAAGTGATAAAGTTATTAAGTCTAATTTTAAAGTGACTTTTATAAAGTCAATGAAAAATTAGAAAAGAAAAGTGACTTTGGAAATAAATGACTAAGTGGGTCTTTATTAAAGTGGGGTGAATTAAAAAAATAGAGAGTGAGATTTAAATGAGCATTTAATCTCAGCCATTGATCTAAATCTATTTCAGCCATTGGATTTAGAGATCACCCAAAAGTCACTTGGATCACCCAAAAGTCACTTGCAGTTATATTAAAGGAGGAAAATGAGGAAAAGGTCATTCCTTCTTTCATGAACAGATTGGGAGAAGGAGAGCAAGAGAGCAAGAGAGATTTCTGAGCAGGGAGGAGAAGGAGACAGCAGCTTGGCACACATTCCAAGGCAGCAGTTAAGCAGATTTGTACAGCTGATTCAACACATAGTGAAAGGCAGATTTTTGCACAAAAATCGAGGAGCAATTTGCTGATTTTTCTGCACACAAAACGGAGGCCGTACAACATTTATTGCTGTCATGTTTGCTGTAATTTCTAGATTGCTGTGAGGCACGGAAAAGGAGATAAGTTGTAAATTTGCTTGCTGATTTTTTGCTGAATAATTCTCACTGTAAAAAGGCAATTTTCAGAAATAAAGAAGAGCTCTCAAACTGGTTTTCCCCAAGAGTTGTAGGGGGTTTTTCCAGGGTCAATTTGACCAAAAATATCAGTGTTTTAATGTGTTTTAATGGCTGTTTTTGATTGCTGATTTTTAATTCTGCAATTTCCAGCATTCTGAAAAATTTCCAGAATTTGTGTTTTCAGCAATATTTATTTTTTTTCAGTTTGTTAAATGTATGGTTATGGGAATGGGCATTTAACTACATGGGAGAAATAAGGAGAAACTGAAAACCGGGGTGGGAAAACAGAAATTTCTACACATCCTTGCACTATGAAGATGATGAACCTAATAGGCCTTCACTTTTGTTGAAGCTCACCTTCCGTTAAGAACCATGAGAGAAGATGGCATTGATGAAGTGCTAAATATAGATGGCGAGAATCTTTTTAAAGCAATGTGCAACTAAAACTCCACGTCTTGTCCCTCCAAATGTCCTAGGCATACTAATGTAGAGGAGCCTAAGGTCAATACAAAGACTATTTTTATTAATATGTAGGATAAAAATCTCAAATCATATTACATGTAGTTGCCAAATCTTGACAAAGTTTGGATGGCTCTCATTTTAGGTTATGACTGCATAAATGCATGAGATGATAGTCTCTATGACTGTTTTTCATGAATCAAAATAGAATAGCCGCATAATTCCTAGGATAAAATAACAACATTTAGGGCTTATATGAAGAGAATTCCCTTGTTTTTGGTTGTGCTATTCTAAAAGATCTTTGGCCTTTGTGTGACAAAGAAAACATGCTTTATCCTATATGACCTTTGGATATAAACTTTAACACGATATATAAGATGTTTATTAACAAAAAGTAGTAATTGTTTCTTATCCCCATGATTTGTTACTTGAGAGTGTTAGGTAGCTCAAGCTCTTGTCATGTGAATTGGGTATTTCCTTCTTCCTTTCTCATGCCTTTTGAGATATTTCAATCATAATTTGGTTGTTTGCTATTGTGTCCCCTAAAAATTGATGCTTTGACACCATAGTTAGATATTCCTCCTAAGCTAGAGTTTCATTTATTGACTTTGTTCTTTGAATGGAATGTGTTAGAATCATGACTTGCTCCTTGAGCTTGTCAATGTTGTTGGTCAATGCTCTTGCCATTCTCATTAAGCCTTCCTTAATAGACTATTTGGAGTCCATCGTTGACTTGAAGATTTTTGCATTGCTAGAGTGTGCCTGGGTCAAGAGGAGGAAACCAAGAAGGCCTTCTACCTTCATTTGCTTCCTTAGTTGCTTGCATCTTTGAACATTTTAGACTACCATTTGTTTGATTAATTATAGACTAGAGTTGGCTAGATGTTATTGGAATCATGAGACTAGATTAAATCAATTGGTTTACAAAAATAATTGAATTGATTTCCAAATTGGCCAAAATTAGTTTGTTCTAACCTCGTTTGAATTGGTCCCTCTTTGCCTAAAGAAAAGGCGAAGTACAAAAATAGGTGATCCTCCCCCCCAAGCCCCAACCCAAGCTTATGTAATGATGTCCCCTTAGATTCGGTGATGGAGTGAGCCAACACTATTATTAATGTCCCTAATGGATCAAGGCATGCGTTATGATTAGGATCCCAATATAAAGGATCATTTTGATGATATGTGGTTATTTGTTGTAGCATAATTCCTTTGGGCTTTAGAGGTGATCTAAAGCTTTAATGTTTATGCAATTTGTTGTAGATATGTATCACACACGTCATTTTGCTATATTCACTCTTACATGCTATGTGGATGAGCAAACTTTGTTAGTTTTTGATGATATGGTAGCATCAGACAGGTGTTTTAGTCTTGATTTGTGTCTAAGAGGCTAAGGAACACAATATCTCCAAAACCCAGAAAAGGTTTCACAAGATAAGCTTATGAAATGCCTTAATTAAATTAATTAGCCACCATTTAGTTATTAAAGGGAATTAATTAAGGAGACTGACTTATGCTATAAAGACTTCTAGAAAATGACTTGGATCAAGTCTAAGATGATCTTAGTCGTCGACGAGGATATAATCGTGGCCGTTGAAGCTCCAACAAGAGATTATAGGAGCAAGTTGATGAAATGGAGAAAGACACAAGAGGGGAGCGAATTACCTTGGCAAATCAAGCTACCCAATTGTCGTGATTCAGCAAGGGAGAGAGTTCAAGCCAAAGAAGGAGAGCATCAATGATCGAGGGAGCAACAAAGGAGAATTCCAAAGAGTTTCCCAACAATTTTCCCAGTGTCGGAGAGACGGGAAAAGGGAGGTCGAAATTGTTCTGTAGAGAGGTCATGTAGCCAATGCGACCAGCCAAAAACCCCACTGCAAGTTGCCGAGAGAGAGGTTGTTTCAGTTGTCGAAGGCTAGAAAGATCATCCATGAGGCATAGTGATTTTTTCCAGAGGCAGAGGTAGGCATGACAACTCAATTAGAGGCAATTTGTAGGCAATGTGAGTTCTTCAAGGTCAATAGTGTGAGCAGCCAAAAGGGCAATGCGAGTAGGCTAGAGGGAGGGCTAGTAGATTTGCAGAGGGAGAAAATATTTCCCATAAATTTTTTTGGAGGATTGCCAGTTGGGCATCTCAATTATTGTAATCTACATTTTTGCTGCATAATTAAATAAACCCTCATTTGCTGCACCGGTTTTCCCTTCGGGGTTTTTTTGGGGACTTTTAAGTCCAAAAATATTGGTGTCTATTTTATTGAGTGTGTGCATATTTTTCTCAGCTTCTAGTTTATTTTCTGCAACGTATTTTATTTTTGGTGAAGATTGCAATTGTGAGTTTATCGATATTTACCGTAATAACAAATAAACTGCAAATAAGTTAGGAGATAAATTTCCAGTTAATTGCAATCAAGGATTTTTCACAAACTTTGCCATTTTCATGTCTAATGGTTTGGATTTACATTGATCTACATGACTATGTACACACATACACATGTAATAGAGAATGAGTAACGATGTAGCTTGCCAATACCATTTCACATATTTCTTCTGGCTTCCTCAAGTATTTGAATGGAGGATGGTATTAATAGCGAAAATAGTTGATGGTAACCTAGTAGGACCTTTTGGGAAAGGATCTCATGATGTCTTTGGGTTGAATCAACTGCTATCGCTTAGGGCTCTCTCTTTCTCTCTCTATCTACACACACACACGTGTGTGTATTTTAGTTGATTGGTTACTCAACTTGGTTTTTTGGTTAATATCAATTTGGTTTTGGCTTGAACCTTAGTCGATCTTGGTCTACAATTGAAAAGTGGTATAGCCTCACTTAGTAGGAAACAACTCTTCTTTATAAACATATACCGTATATTAATTTATACATGATATCATTCTATATTATGTATTATACATTTTTTTTTTTGCTTAAGCAAGTGTCGGTCCTTCTATTTCATTAAGCCAAAATTAGTTTACAATAATTACACACATCCTTTCGACGTTGATGAAACAACTAAAAATAAAAACAGCTAGCTCCCTAAGGTTAAATATCTGGCCTTACAAGGAAATCTCATAACTCTAGGACAACGAACCCTTTTAGTCTCCTGAGTTTGGAGGGAAAAGAAAACCCGTGGAATCTTTCGCACCCTGGTCCATCTCCGCACCCAATCCGACGACCAAAGAGTAGATCGTCCTTCAAAGTTGATCGGTGTATAACGTTCCCGCCCCACAAAACAGAACGAACGATCATGACCGTTGATCCCCACTGCGAGATCCAACTGATGATAATGATTTTGCATCGACCAAGATGACTGAGCGATAGTGAGCGATGGAGGGCGGTATACGAAACCACCACCTTGCCACGTGTTGAATGCTGTATGGGATTGCTCCGAAATCACAGAAACTAGTTTTCGTTTGAAGGTGGTGCGATCAGGCAAAAACTGCCCAGGAAGCGGTTTTACTTCCCAGAACCCAAAGTTCTGTGTTAACCTGCTGCCAGAAAAATTGGAGACATGTTCCACATTCATTTTGCCTTCGCCTAAACCTGGGACCTCCCTGATTGACCATCCGAAAACCAGTGAAGCCCGTTCCACTAATCCCTGGATTTTCCGCGCCCAACAGTGGTTTGTTCCCCCCCCCCCCCAAAAAAAAAAAAAAACTGCTTGCCTGAGACCTTAGACACATATAGAGGATAAACGCTTCGAGCTCGCCTCCGTGGCTTTGTTTTAAACACGACCCTGTCTTCATCCGCTTGCTCGAAACAAAGTGCTCTCAGTTTGCTCTGTCTCAGCTCCTGCCACTCCGTCGAAACCCTGTCTTCAGTGCAGCTGACACCTTGGTTGGCAAGAAGATCCGCTAGTTTATTGGCCTGTCTTCGAACATGGTAGAAACTGACAGTGCGAAGACCTTGGAGATGACCCTGAATTCTTTGGAAAACTCGGATGAGTTTCCAATGTTTGGAGACTTTCTTCGGAGCTGTTCCACTACTAATTCTTTTCACCGAGTTGATGGTAAATTTAGAGTCTGCTTCTATTATTACATTGGAGCAGTTGTTTTGACTCAACAATTCTAAGCAATGCTCCAAAGCCATTAGCTCAGCCATATTATTTGTGGCTGTACCTAAGTGACAGTGGAAGATGCAAATTATACTGCCCTCTTCATCCTTTAAGACTCCTCCATATCCAACAGTTCCTGGGTTTCCTTTTGAAGCCCCATCAATGTTGTATTTCAAATATCCTTTCGGGGGAGGATGCTAGAAATCCTTCTCTGTGTCCTTTGAGATAACCTTTCTGACTAAGCCTTGAAGAGTGAGCCCCTGCATACCCAGCTGCTTGAGAATTTTTATATCAGTGTCTGAGGGAGGATTTTTAGGGTAGTTGCAAACAGAGGAACTCACTGTCTCCTTCAGCTGTTTCAGGATCAACTCCAGCAGTCGATGTGGAGGATTCTTTTCATCCTTAAAAATCCTTTTGTTCCTTTGTTTCCAAACATTCCATATGATGAAGCTTGGTGTTAGGGCCCAAGCTGAATTGAGAAAATCATGATTCGAAAAATTTCTCCTCCAATTATTGAGGGTGTTACTGATACTCCCTCTGTCCTTGTTAGTTTGTTGAAAGATAGTTGCAAAAATGTCCCATAACCAGGAGGTAAACATGCAACTATTGAGTATATGCTCAATTGTTTCCTCTTGAGCTTCACAGAGCTGGCATCTTGAAGGCCCCAGAACCCCCCTTTTCCTGATATTATCCCAAGTTAAGATTTTCTTATGATGCACCAACCACATGAAGAGTTTGATTTTCATCCACCCTTGGTGCCTCCATAAATTTTGCCATTTTTTGTCCCGAACCTGGGGGTCCCTCGCTTGGAGAATACCTTTAGCTTCCTTAAGATTGAAGGTTACCTCTTTGTTATTGCCCCATCTTAGTTGGTCTTGCCCCCCTGATACTAAGATCTTCCTTTGTTCCACCATTTTCATGAGTTCCTCTGCTTTTGTTTTCAGGGGAATGTTATTTCTGCAATCAATGTGTCTCCAGCTTCTCCATTTTTCTGTATGATGAGTTTGATCCCAGTAGTCCTTTACCTTAATTAATTCTTGGGTGTCTGTCTCCTGCTTAAGGTCAAGGAAGCCCTCTTTTAACAGAATTGGTTCTTGTTGCCACTTGTCTTCCCAGAAAAGAGCTTGATCACCTTCTCTGATTTCCCAGAAACTATTTTCTTGAACTAGACTTCTATTCTCCCAGGCTTTATTCCAACTGTGTGAGCCCTTTATGATTCCTGACATTCTTATTAGATCACTATTTTGCTAGGAGCTAGCATATTTTTCTTTCCATATATTTGCCCATTGGGCCTTTGGATTCTGAACCCAACGCCACCAAAGTTTGGCCCCTAAAACGTTGCTGAGAATTTCCTGATCATCCAAGCCTAGCCCTCCGTGGTTCTTGTGTTTACAAATTTTATCCCAAGACACTAAGGCCCATTTTTTCCTTTTCTCCTCCTTTCCCCAAAGAAAGTTTCTTTGAATATTTCTGAATTGCTGTAAGACTCCTTTTGGAGTTGGGAGGGCTGATAGCATAAATATAGGGATTACTTGTAGAACTGCTTTTGTAAGCACCAA
Organism: Pinus tabuliformis; assembly: GCA_031772625.1. Lineage (NCBI taxonomy): Eukaryota > Viridiplantae > Streptophyta > Pinopsida > Pinales > Pinaceae > Pinus > Pinus tabuliformis. Next base: position 80,262,621 of record CM062820.1, on the reverse strand, counting down.
CTTGCCAGCAAGATTTAAAGATCTGCTGGTCCATTTACTGACCTTATCCTGCAACTTATTGATCAATGGTTCCCAAATGCTCTTGAGCATTGGTTTAGCAGTGAGAGGGACCCCCAAATATTTAGATGGTAGAAAATCCCTTTGAAAACCTAGAATTCTGGAGATATTTTTCTGAATAGCAATATTGGTATTGAAGAAAAAGATTTTTGATTTGGAGAGATTAACTTCCATACCTGAAGCCAAAGCAAAGAGATTCAGGATTTTTTTGTAGGCTAAAGCTTCTTTGACTGTAGGAATTCCCTGTAACATGGTGTCATTTACAAATTGTTGGTGAGTTATGGCCTGACCATTATCAGTTAGTTGCAGGCCCTTGATCTTTCCTGTAACTTTGGCATGCTTGATAGACCGTCCTAGTCCTTCCATCATGAGGATGAAGAGAAAGGGAGAGAGCGGGTCTCCCTGTCTGAGTCCTCTTGAAGGATTAAAAATCTTAGAGGGAGAGCCATTTACTAAAATTGAAAAGCTGGGAGAAGTCACCAGAGCCATTACCCATTTGACCCAGTTATGATCAAATCCAAAAGCAATAAGAATTCTTTTGATATAGAGCCAGTTCACTTTATCATAAGCTTTGGCTATATCCAATTGCATAATCATGCCCGCCTGCTTCTTGCTTGATAAAGAGTGAACCACCTCTTGAGCTTGAATGATGTTGTCAAGAATTTGTCTGCCTTCCACATAACCGGATTGTTCCCCTGAAACCAGAATAGGGAGTAGAGGTTTGAGTCTGTTGGCCACTACCTTGGATATTATCTTGTAAACCACATTGCATAAAGCTATGGGTCTATACTTCTCCGGTGTTTGAGCATTATCCTGTTTAGGTATCAGGGCAATGAAGGAGGTATTGAGCGCTCTCAGGATGGTTCTATTCACCCTGGAATCCTCCACAACCTACAAAATATCTTGTTTAACTATATTCCAGCAAGCTTTAAAAAAATCCACATTGAAACCATCCGAGCCTGGTGCCTTGCCATTCTGCATATCTTTGAGGACTTCACTGATCTCCTCTTCCGTTACTGGCCTGTTAAGGTTGAAATTATCCTCTCTAGATACCAGCTTCGGTATATGATAGGTTACCTCCCTGATGAAATGCTCTCTGTCTGAACTGTTTTCCTGAGTTATACCTTGGAAGTGCTGGACTAACACCGCTTCTATGGCCTCATGGGTTTTCTGAAGCTCCCCCTCCTCATTCTTTATCGAAGAGATTCTGTTGTAAGCTTTATTGGCAATGGTGGATTTGTGAAATTTTTTTGTATTATGTTCTCCTTCTTTTAGCCATTGAACTTTAGACTTTTGTCTCCAAAAAATTTCCTCTTGTTTACATAGATTTTCCCAATCTTGATGATGCTTCTCAACTTGCTCACTTTTGACTTTATCAAAGCCTTCCGTGATCAGAGCTTGGTTGAGAACCTGCATTTTGTTTTCAACGGATTTTTTTTCCTCAAAAATATTACCAAAATCTTTTTTGTTCCACTCTTTGAGTTGGAGCTTGATGTGCTTAAGTCTTTTATGAAGTAGGAACATGCTTGTCCCCTGGATCTGCAAATCTTCTGACCACCATTTTTCAATATTGCTTATGAAATCTGGGTGGGTCAGCCAGATGTTTTCAAATCTAAAAGGTCTGTTCCTAGGAATACCAATGCCCTTGATCTCCAATTGAACCAGCCAGTGATCCGAGCCTCCAAATGGAAGAACTCTCGCTATAACTTCTTGATCTGTTAGCATAAGATCCTTTGAGATAATAAATCTGTCTAACTTGGATGCTACGTGGTCTTCTCCTCCTCTTTTGTTGTTCCAGGTAAAGAGGCCCTTATTCATATCTGTATCTACTAGTTTCATATTGTCTATAAAGGTTCGAAACTCTAAAGAGTCTTTGCTAAGAGTTCTGGTTCCCCCTTTTTTCTCTGAAAGCGACTTGATCATGTTGAAGTCCCCTCCCATGATCCAGGGAATTCTTGTGTGTCTCTCCCTGAGGTCCACAAGAGAATCTAGGAACCTGAGTTTATCATCCATTCTTTGAGGGCCATACACATTCGTGACTAGATAGGTATTCCTCTTTCCTACAGGTTGAATAACTACTGATAAATAATTCCTTGATGCCTCTGCATCTATTATGTCAATTTTCAGGGGATTCCAAAGGGTGAGAATGCCCCTTGCTGTGTGCTCTGCTTTGACTTCTAAAAACTCAAATCTGCTGAGCCATTTGCTATGAATTTGTCTTAATTTCTAAATGGAACACTTCGTTTCTTGGATGAAGATAATATCCGGCATTGCTTGTTTCATTCTATGACTGAGCAATCTTTGTTTTCTTTTACTTCCTAGACCCCTGATATTCCAAGATGTGAACTTCATAATTAAAGATTTGTGAAGGAATAACTGGCTAGGTCTTTCATCTTACTTGAGTTTATCATTAGCTTTCCACACTCCATTAAGAGTTCATTTTGCTTTTTTCTACCCTTTTCTTTCCTGGGTTTCTAGTAGCTAGACCAGGAGTTGTTTTCATCGTTTTCACACCTCTGTTGTCCTGCTTGTCAATGTTTTTCCCTTTCTCCACACCTCTGGCCTGAGTTTTCCATAAGAACAGTTGCTGTATTCTGTTGAGCTCTTCTTGAGGCAACGAGTCTACCCCTCCCGTGGTTCCCTGAATCAAGAACCCTTCTAGATCTAGATGTTCTTTATCAAGAATTTCTTGAAGTTCATGATCCTCCTGCTCCATTTCACTCTGGGTCATTTCCTGATCCATCTCCAGTTTTGTATCACTAATCATGGTCGCTTTCTGAAAATCAATATCCTCCATTTGTTCGCCCTTTTCTTCTGCCTCCTTTTCCTCATGACTTCCTCCCATTACTTGATCTTCTTTTGTGGTCTCTTCTTCTTCTTCCAGAACGTGGAATTTGTTCTGACTGACCTGTTGCCCTTCATTTTGATGTAACTTTGTCCCTCTCTTGCCGCTTTTTCCTCTATTAATCACTTTGTGAAAGCTGTCAGTATCCTTCATTGTGCTAGCTTTGCTTTTGTTTACTGCTTTACTAAGAGGGCAGTCTCTGATTAGATGCCCATGTTCATGACATCTGCGGCATCTGAACGGAATATGCTCATAGTCTATTGTTTGTATCCATTCTTCATCAAAAACTTCCAGGATCACCTCATCCGGAAGAGCTCCTGATAGGTCCATTTCCACACAAATCCTAGCGAAGGATGTATATTTTCCCCTTCTGGTAGCTTCAGAAGCTTTAACAAAACACCCTAATTTATTGCCTATGGCAGCTAGCGATTCAGTTTGCCAATAATCAAGAGGTAGAGAGTAGAGCCTTACCCATACCGGTACCGAGGTGAAAGTCTCCTGTTCTGGGACAAAATTCATCATCCAAGGCCGCATATAGAGGCCTGCTGTTGCATAAAAGTAGGGCCTTCCTTCAAACACTCTGTCTTTGTCTTCAATATTTGTAAACACCACCGTGAAGAAACCCTTTGACCCAAGATGTAGGTCTATGCTCCCTTTAGGTTTCCAGTGGTATTTGATCCATGTTTGTAAAGCTTTTTCAGTGGGCCATACTCCCATGAACTTACAGATGATAGCATAAGTCCTCATGTGATCTCTGTGTGCCTGCAGAGCTGGATCATTTAAGACAACTCTGGGTGTGAACTCAGCTTTGGGTTTGCAGGGTCCCTTTTGTTTTTTATCTTGAGATCCCTGTTTTTTGTCTTCTTCCTCCTTGTCTTTAGTGTTGGTCTTTTCCTTATTTTTGGTTTCTGCTGTCTCTTCTTCCACATTCTTTTTCCCTTCCGCAGCAGTACCTCTGTCATTCTCAAGAGGTTTCTTGCCTCTGCTTGCTACTGCCTCCTTGTAGGAGGGAGTGGGGCTCCCTCCTCTACGGCTCTCCATGAAGATCGACCTCTGAAACTTATCTAAAACCCTAGTTTATCGCCTTGCGTTTCTCTCCGCCCTCCCCCTCCAATGTCCTTCAGATTCAACCAAAAATGTTATTATGTATTATACATTACTACATATTGCAAATTCTATTAAACTTTTCTAGTTGAGAAAAGATATTGATATTGATTTTCACAGAAAACTTACAAAACTAGGTTACTTGAAGCTCTCCCTTGAAAGTGTTTGGATTTCATTCTGGCCATATATAAGACAAAAAACTTTAGTGTTGTCATCATATATTTGATTTCATCCTCTAAATATTAAGATTATTAGTTGGAGTAAGAAACAAAAATGCCTTGACAAGTAAAATTCCAAGAGACTTGCTTTTTTTTGATTTGTAGGTGAAAAAAGCTCCTAATATGTACGATAGTAGCTTCCCCCAAAATAAATTTTTCCAACTCGCCCTTTCCTCTTAAACCTCAACCAACAAATTATACAACTAGAAACATCTTTCCCCATGCAATTATAATCAAATTGCAATTGATATTAGCCATTATTGGAGCTCGCATGGAGCCTTGAAGGTGTTGTAAACAAGGAAGGGAATAAACAAAAAGTTCAAATCTAAATGCCTTCATAATAATTCATTTTTTGAAGTTGGAAGTGGGATATTTTAACACAAAATCTAGTAGCCAATATTGGAGCTTGTGTGGAGCCTTGAAGGTGTTGTAAACAAGGATGGGAACAAACAAAAAGTTTAAACCCAAAGGCCTTTACAATAATTCATTATTTGAAATTGGAAGTGGGACATGTTACCACAACATCTAGCAGGCTTAGTGCAAAGCCTAACCAAGTAGGCTCAGACCTCGTGGCAAAAAGAGATCGGCTACCGGTATCAACTCAACAACCTTTCTCTAGCTATTTAGTGGTCTTTGAACCACAAGGGAGGTTTCCCTATAAAGATCACCTAAAGGATATTCAATTAGAAGGGTTCAAGGTGATTGATGAGGTCTAATGAATGGGATAGGATATCGGTGGAGCTTGAAGGGCTAAGATAACCTTTACTAAAGTACAAGCACTTTGTCCATAAACTAGTGTTGTAGGAATTTCCCCCATTTTCCACTCACTAGGCCCTAATACCGCGCACTGTTTGGAACCACGATCGAAGTGCCCCTCGGAATTGTGCTTTGGGATGAATTTGCACAATTCGTGAAATTTTGGAATTGCTATGCGACGAATCGCCTTCAGGCCGAGTTTTGTTGTATGGGAGGAGAGAGACGAAGCCCTAGATCCCTGCAGAAGTAGGCCAAAAGGCCTTAGGTGTCTATAGTCAACAAGATAATAGGGTCAAAAATTCTGTGTATGAGAAGAAGGCTATTTGCAGGGACCGAGACCTTGTACAGACCTTAAGGGTGCCATCTAAAAAGAGGGCAGACAATTTTGTGAGGAGGTTGAAAAGGCCCAAACTTGTGAACAGGTTGCGTAAGTGTTTCAGGAGGCCAAGGAAGGAGAGATTGGAGTGGCTGTTTGTTGAAGGTGGTTGCTAAGGTGTATTGGTTGAAGTCTATCCAACAAAGGGTGCTTGTATAAAATGTTTTGTGAAATTTCCACGATTTCTTACTGGGAATTATTCTTCTAACTTATGCAATTTATTTGTCTTCTGTAAATTAGTTTACAACAAATAACAAACAATCCACTACTGCAAATATTCACAAATAAATTACGTTGAAGAAAATAAATACTAGAACTGAGAAAATAATGCACTAACACACAATAAATCTGACACCAATATTTTTGGACAATAGTCCTTAGAAAAACCTCGAAGATAAAACCAGTGCAACAGATGAGGGTTTTATTATTATTAATGTTCAACAAAACAAAGAATTACAATTGCTTTCCTATTCACTGGCAAAGCTCTAGCATACAATTTTTCTCATTGGCAAAATAATTTGAGAAATTACTTTTCCCTCCAGCAAATTGATCTGGCATTCTCTTAGCCACTCGCACTGCTGCTTGGAATGCACACTGCTTGCTCAGATTAATTCGCACGGTCTTCGAGACTCACTCCCTTCAAGTCGATCTGCCTCCCTCTGCCTCCTGAAACTATTTGCACCTCCTCCGACAATTCTTCTAGCAAATGGAAGTGGAAACACTGCTCTTGCTACACACACTAGTTGAATATGAACACCTTGTTGGAAAACTCAACCTCCCTTCCTCACATTGGAATGCTGGAAAACTTCCTGAGAATTTCTTCGGAAATTCTCACTGTTGAAAACCCCACTACTGACTCTCTCTAGATGGAACTACGCCTGGCTTGCGCAATTGGCTAATTTGCACTGCCTCCCTTCGTGTCTTAATTGTCTTGTATATGTTCTCCAAACCCCATTAACTTGCTCTTATAATCTTTTGTTCATCAATCAACGACCATGATCTAATCACAATTGATGGCTAAGATCATCTTGACCCCATCAAATCACTTTTTCGGAAGTCTCTAGAGCAAAATAGATTTTCCTCAATTAATTTGATTTAATTAACCAATTTTCCCAAGTTTTTTTTTGTTTTTTTGTTTTTGTTTTTGTTTTTGTTATAGTGTGGTTCACGAATACCCTGGTCAGTGAGTGGTTGCTACGTCCACGGAAAAATCTGGGCTAATCGCCCCTCGGCCTACTGGCAAGACCTAACCCCAAGGGCTTCGGGCAGAATTGACCCTGTGACCTCCGGATGGTGAGGCACGATTTTTGACCAACTGAGCTAACCCTTGGGGTTAGCTACCCCACCAATTTTCCCAAGTTAGATTTAGGAAATATTTATTTATTAGTTAAATAATCTAATTGAGGTGTTTCTAAGGATTTTCTTGCGAAACCTTTTCTAGGTTTTGGAGATCTTGTGTCTCTTAGCCTCTTAGACACCATAAAGACTAGAACGCTTATCCGCTGCTGCCAAAAACTAACATGTTTCAGGGTTGCGTTGAACAATGTTCTAAGGAGCAGATTCGCTGGAGGTTGCAGACCTTGTTTGATGCCTATGTACAATGGTATAGGGGGAGCTAACCCACTGTGAGAGAGCTAGTACAATGAGCCTATATTTAGTGACTTTGGAGCAACATAGATCACTATAAGAAGGCTGAATTGTTGAGTTGGTTGTGCAAGAGAATCTGGAGTAGCACAAGACTTTGTGAGCAACTGAGTGCAGAGACTTTGAAGCAACAAGATCTCTGTGAGATAGGTGGCAAACGACTTGCCAGGTACACCAAGGACAAGAGGACCAAAGGGCTGTAAGTGAATGAGCACCTTCAACAAGTAAGACATTGTATTTGTTCTTGTTGTGTGCATAGATTGAGGATCATAAGTTGTTGACCTCAAGCCCAAGTTCTTCCTTGTATCAAGGCTTTGTAAAAGCGATGATCCCTGGTACGGGAGCCCTATGTTTGTTGTGTTAAAGTTGTAATATAAACAAGTTTGGGTCTGCCAAATAATTTTGTACTTTGTTGATTCATTGTTGTTACATTTATGTTATGCAAAGTGCTTATAGTTGTGGGTATTTTAGTGTGTTTGTGATCATGCTTTAGAAATAGAGTCAATTATGAAGTACTAGGAAAAATCAACACTGAAGAGAGTCAAAACCATCCCTTAATGGATCTCTGTTGTTGTGAGAACACCACTTGAAACGAACCTCTGAAGATCAAGTGAGATCAACGTCATTAGGGACAAAAACCATTAAAACATCACGGTGGACGATATCTAATGCTAAGAGCACAAGTGTAATGACCTATCTATAATATAGAGAACACAAGAATATTAGCATGCATACGATGCATGCATATGATAGCTACGTATGCATGTAACGCATGCACCGCACTAGTATTTATATACTAAATTAACTATAAATATTAAATATCATGACACTCCTTCAAATAGAAGTTATATTCACCAATCAACATCCATATTGCTTAATGCGTCATGATTAATGGGCAAATACCAATGATATAAATTTAAAATGTATAACGTAAAAATAATTATAAAAGATAGATGTTAAAAAAAATTAAGTTAATCTTAAAAGATGGTTATATAATTATATATCTTAGAATATTAATAAATTAATAAATTAATAAAATAATAAAAATAAATTAAAGATAAAGTATTTAATATGAACCTAAACCTTTATATTAAAAACAAACAAAAAGGATATTAAACCAAAAATCAATATACCGTTAAAAGAAATATATATATCACGTGACATGGGAAGGGTGTCACCATAAGGAGAAGCGGTGGGTTGGAGGTGGAGGGAGTGACCACCGCCAAGAAATAGCATATAAGGAGCAGAGAACAATTTTGAAAAGGGGGGAAACAGGAGGAAAATGGGTACACAGAGTTTATCATCAGGAACAATTGAGCCTTGCTTGTTTTGAGGTTTCTGGGCACGGGGGAACAGTCTGCTTCAACTGAGAAGCTTACTGGACTGAGTAGCGAGGTTCTGCTCAGTTTGGTTGGGTGGTTTCGGTCTTTTGGTAACCGAAGTAGGAGTAGCTTGAGGCATCATCAACCGCAAGAATACAGGTAGGTACTCTCATCAATTCTGTCAGTTAAATTTGTAAAATTTCAGGGAATTTTATCACAGGCTCATGATAATTTTTAAGAAACCCTTTATTGTTTTTCAATGGCTGTACAGTCTTTACAACAAGAATATGTCACATAAAACTCACCTTTAAATGTCTAACTAGATCAAGACTTGTAAATAAGTTACCTCACTTATGTTAGGGATGATTAGCTCAACAACCCTATTAGGTGTTTCCAACCCCCAAGGGGACTGACATGTCCTGGGCTAGCCCATCAATCCATAACTGTGTATGATAATGGTGATCATGGAGTGGGAGTGACTTCAAGGTAGGTGCCACAACCACGAGACCAACTAATGGGGGTCAACATCCTCAATGTACTAATGTAAGGAGGGAGCAATCATTGTGGCATGAGTTACCCCTTTCCTTGGCCCGCTTTTTCCACCTCTCTGGTGCACCATTAATGATTTGGCTTTATTCGGTACATAGCTTAGGGGCCTGATACCCACCACCCATGGGTAGCGGATATAGGATAATTTTTTTCTCCTAAATGGTCCTCAACCAGCAGCTAGCAACCCCTTGCAGCCCCCATATAACTCAATGTGCCATTTTCTTCGCCACCTGAGCCAGCCATGTGGTCCCTCTCCCATCTGTTATGAATGTATGTTTGAAGGTGGGCCTCCGAACCCCAAAGGTATGACTTTTCATTAGTTTGGTTGAGTAATTTGTTTACTTTTCATGGACACTTTTGGGCATGGATTGGTGGGGGGATTCGAGGGAAAGAGTGGGTTAGGTCTGTATTCTTGTCTCCATTGCCTGATTTCGTGGTTACCCTTGTATCCTAGTCCTGTGGGATCTCCTTTACTGGCCATTAGCTTTAGGGATGACACTACATGGGAAATCCCAATTTTGGTTGCGTGGTCCTGCTTCCCGATACCACCTACATTACTCCCCTTCCACTCATTTTAGCCCCATTCATCTCTTTTCCCATCCGGGTCTACATGTGTCCACTGGATCCACATAGGGTTAGCCTCCCCTCCCCTTGCCCACACCTTGGGTTGGGCTCGGAACGATGCCCTGAAGGTTGATGTAGCTAGAAAGAAAATAAAAAGCCTAATTTGGCCACTCTCAACAAGGAATGTGTCACAAAATGCAAAAGATGGCTGGGACATACAAATTTAGCACGTGGGCAAAAGCCAAACATGAGCTCTACCCCTTATCCATGGTCATCACACTAGTTCCTATGGGCCCTAGATGAACCCCCTTCATCATTAAGGAACCCATGATTGTCCCAACCCTTGGTGGGCGATGAACCGCTCCACCTTAAGGGGGTATCCACTGTTATATATTACACATCATGCTCTCATCCCTTGGAGCCCTGAGTAGTTATGAAGAAAAATCAATCAAAGGCAAAAGGCATATGAAGAAGGGTGGAAAAACAAAGGCCGGGGTAACTCATGTACCATGATTTGCTCCCTCCTACAGTCATATACCTAGGTGTGGGCTTCCCTCATTATAGCTACCCTTGCACCATTGCATGTGGTCTGGATCTTTCCCCTGATCCCCACTTCGTTCCATTACTATATCATCTGCCACCTACCACTTGAGGGATGTACCATGGACATGTCACCCCCTTTAAAGGTTGAAACCACCTAATAGGGTCCTTGGCTAACCCCCTTATTGAGCTTGGAGACACTTATACATGCCAAACTCCACTATGGAAGGACATGCCACCATGAAGTGCCCCATTGATTCCATGACTTGTAAGCTCTTTTACTTGATTATTCTAATGATTTGCTATACTGGAAGCAAGGGGGCGCATTGGATCTTATGCAAGATTGCAGGTGGGTCTCTTTTTGGGGCTTGGTCTCCTTATACGAGGTCCTAGCCCTCCAGAGGGCCACATTGGCACTTGTAGGGTGAGCGTTGAGAGCCATGGGGCTCCACCATAGTAGCGCGTACTTCATGGATCCCCAACACCGCTCATTGATTGCTCGTGTTCCACCTTTTGGATGAGGATGATGCCCCTGGTTCACCATGCCCAACCAACTCCACACATGCACCTTTCACTTGGTAGATGCTCGAGAGTCCAGAGGGTGTCTCTTGCTGCAGAGGGAGGGCTTATATCATCGTCCTAGCCCTTACAGATGGTCTACAAGCATTTTCAATCCACTTGGAGACCCATGATGATTTCCTTGTGCCCCCACACCACTCTTGGGAGCACCATAGGTTTTTGCTTGGAAAACAAGGGGCCAACCCCTTGTCCACTATGTTTGAAGTCCAGTTCTTCATCATGGAACCCCTTGGACTTCATTAGGCCTCCTCAAAGGCCCAACGACTCACTTTTCTCATCATCCAACCCTCTTGAGAGGCTTCTTATTATGTTATTGAGCTATTTGGTGGCTTGTCACTAAAAGTATTGTTTATTTTTTTCCCATTAGGAAAAAGTCGTAATTTCTATTAAAAAGGGAGAAATTACATTTTGCAGATGCATGTTGCATATTCATATGTGGCCTTTGGCCTGCCTGAGTTCATCAAAAAATAACCTGTGTGTTCTAGATCTCCTCGCAGGGAGTCGATATGATATATATACAAAATTTAAATATCAAATGCTAGCTCCACGCAGGGAGCACTGTAACAGTTATGATAAACAATATATAAACCATATTTCAAAAAGAGATGTCCAAAATCATGTCTATTGTTATGAATGGGTTGGTGACCCATTTCTGTTATGATCTATATAGGGCCTGTGGTAATATTGATGGATGGATCCATTGATCTGTTCCTGTATCAGCCATTGTTCTAGATGGCTGTTCGCTGCTTCTTTTGACAGTTTGTCCGCTTCCTCGTTCTGCTCCCTGTAGATGTGATGACAGACAAAAGATTCAATAGAAGTGATCAGTCTTTTGGCTTCGTCAAAGATATTTCTCAAAGAAAAAGTATAACAATGAGCTGTAGAATTTATCCAATTGCAAACGATCTGAGAATCGCCGAAAAGTTGGAGATGTCTGCACTGTTTCTGAATTGCAAAATATATTATATGTTTGGCTGTGCTGGGTTCGGAGAAATTATTGGTGCCATTTTGGTAATTGATCTGAATCTTAAAGCAGTGGGATTCGTTCAAGTATAAGGTTGCACCCCCGCCAAAGCCATTGTTTTGGGCAGAGCCATCGAAGAAGGCCCACGGCTTTGATCGATCGATGATGGGAGGAGTAATAGCTCGGGTAGGTCTGTTCTTCTCCGTCGAAGGAAGTAGATTGAAATCAGCGATGGTGTGGCTCAATATGGATTGCCAGTTTGGTGGTCTATTATTAAAGATGATGCGGTTACGTGCGATCCAAATGGCCCAACAGACGAGGAGGGGTAAGTTTGTGAATTTGCCCGCGTGGTCTCTGTTCCAGTTGCTCCAGGCATCCTTGCAGGAGGATCCATTCCAATCCTTGAGGTTGGGTATATGAGTAGATATGCTGTGCCAGAATGATTGTGTGACTGTGCAGCGAATGAAGAGATGATCAGTGCTTTCTTCTTCACAACAGCATAAGTGGCATCTGAAAGGGCCATGATAAGATCGTTTCAAGAGGTTTGCTCCCGTAGGGATTTTGTCATATATGATATTCCACATTAGTAAGCGGCAACGAGGTGTAGCTTGTAGCTTCCAGATCAGGTTCCAGTGAGGTGGTATGTCCGGGGGTTTATATGGTTCCATAAGCTTCAGATATCCCTCTTTAGGAGTATAATGCCCATGCTTAGCGATGGCCCAAATGAGTTCATCTGGTCCTTCAGATAATCTGATGTTGGCCTGTGTGAGGGCCTCGGTAAATGCGTTCCATTCAGGATGCCACTGAACCGGTATGCCCAACGTTGCAGGTGAGGACCAGGCCTGATGAAGAAATACAGTGTTTGCATTGTCCCCTATATGGTTAATGTGAGTTATTCCCCTGCCATGAAGGTGTCTGATAAGATCATCAGAGAGCCTGTGTAGGTTGCCGCATCCTACCCAGGGATCAATGTCGATTCTCACCTCCTGTCCATTCTTGATGCGCCACGTGATACCTTCCCTGAGCAGCGACAGAGAAAGTAAAACGGCCTTCCAAATGCTTGAGGTGTTGGGGCCAGGTCTATGATGTTGACGGAACCAATCCATGAGATGGAGGGGTCTGATATACTTGGCTTGTGCCACCTGTGACCAGAGGCTGTCTGTAGTGAGGAGTAGCCAGCCTAGTTTTGCAGCAAGGGCTTTTGCAAATAGATCGAGGCGCTTGATACCCCATCCACCCCATCGCTTAGGCCTGGCAATGGTGTCCCATTTTACCCAGGCGAAGATTCTCCCAGGTTGCTGGCCATTCCATAAGAATCTGGTACATATGCTCTGAAGTCTGTTAAGAACGCCCCGGGGTATCCAGGCCAGGGTCATCCAGTATACTGGCATGGCTTCGATGACTGCTTTAATGAGGATGAGGCGCCCTGCTCTGGAGAGGTATTTATGATACCGGATATGGAGTGTCTTCTCCACTTTCGCAAGAAGCCACGTCCAATCGGCAATCTTGTATCCGAGGGGTTTTAGCCTGTACCCCAAGTATTTGATGCCCTCCGCAAGGCTGGATGAGGTGAAGGGGAATCGCTGGGTTGCATAAGTGATTTCATGGCGAGAGCAGCCAACAGCCGTAATAGTGGATTTACTTTCATTAACCATCATTCCTGTAGCCAGCTGAAATCGTAGAAATAAATTGTGTAGTGCTGTGGTGTCACTCAAACCACCATTGAGGAATATGAGAATGTCATCTACGAACAGGAGATGCGTAAGATGAAAATTGTTGGATATGCATATACCCGAGAGTTGTTGTCTGTCTTTTGCTGATATGATCAGTCTACTCAAGCCTTCCATAATCAGGAGGAAAATAAGAGGAGAGAGGGGACAACCCTGTCTCAGCCCTCTTTCCGAAGAAAAGAAGGGAGTGGCCTCTCCATTAAGAAGAACACTGTAGGCCACCTCAGTAATGCAGCACATGACCCATTTAATGAAGGGGAAAGGAAAGCCAAGGTGAGTCAAGAGTAATCTAATATATAGCCAGTTAACTCTATCAAAAGCTTTAGAGAGGTCGACTTTGAGGATCAGACCTTTGAGCTTTTTGGTATGGAGGGAGTGAAGAAGTTCCTGGGCAGTGGCAATAGCTTCATGAATCTGACGGTGATCAAGAAAGGCAAATTGTTCAGATGAGATGTGTCGGGATAAAATAGGCTTCAGACGGTTGGCAATAATCTTTGCAATAATCTTGTAGAGACAATTGCAGAGAGAGATGGGTCGGAAGTCGTTGAAGGTTGCAGGCTGATCAGTTTTGGGTATAAGGGCAATGAAGGTGGATTTGATGGCTGTGGAGAGTCTGCCTGATTGTCTGCAAAGTTCAATGACTTTTAATAGGTCATCAGCCAGCATGTCGAAGAAGGCAATGTAGAATTCTATGGTCCAACCATCAGGGCCTGGACTTTTATCCTTTTTGAACCATTTGATGGTTGCTTCTAGCTCCGCCAAAGTCACCTCTTTAGTGAGCTCATCATGTTCCTCAGGGTCGACAAATCTGGGGAATTTCTCAGCCACTCTCATGATTTCCAGTATGTTTGTTTCACGGGGAGCTTTATATATATTCCTGAAGTGGTCGGTGGCGAGCCTAGATAGATGCCTCTGGGTGGTGACCACTCGGTCCTGTTCGTCTTTCAGTTCCCATATTGTGTTGATAGCCTTTCTCCCATTGGCGAATCTGTGATAGAAGCGAGTGTTGTCGTCCCCTTCAGCGAGCCAAATGGCTCGGCTGCGTAGTCTCCAGCTTTCCTCTCTGTCCTTCAGTATCTGGGATCTCTTATGAATGTGTGACATATATAGGTCTTTCCTTTCCTGGGTGGGAAAGATTCCGCCATCCTCTTCTTCATGAGCAGCAATGAAGTACTCTGCTTCCCGCAAGGATTGATCATCGCGGAGTCTCTTTTGGTGTGCCCAGACCTTAGAGATCCTTTTGAGCTCCGATAATTTCCTGATGAAACCCTTAGTGAATCGATCCTCCTCCTCGATGGGGTGGTTCTGCCAGTAATCTGTGACCAGCTGAATGTAGGATGGGTCTTTTAACCAGGAGGAATTGAATTTGAAGGGGCTTTTGGTTTTATTATGAATGTCTGAGAATTCCAAATATATTGGTCTGTGGTCAGATATGCCCCCAGATCCCACCCATTGCCTAATACGGGTAATCCTGTTGTGGAGGGATTCTTTAACAAGGAATCTATTGAGTCTCCTGGCCAGACTCTGATCACCACTCCTGTTGTTTGACCATGTGTGCTGCAATTTAGTCATGGGGGTGTCGATCCAGTGATGTTCCTCCAGAAGGGTGGATATGGTATCCGAAAAAGGGTCAATCCTGGCAGCATGCCCCCATGTTTCACAGAATCCCAATGTGAAATTCAAGTCCCCCCCCCAGGATAATGTTATCTTGTTGTAAGAGAGCAGATGACAAAAGAGAGTGCCAGTAGGTCGCTCTCTCGGAGCAAGGGCCATATACATTAATGAGTCTCAATACTGTTTCCATAGACTGAACATAGGCATTGATGCCTATGAACCCTCTGCCACCCCAGGTGTTTGTAATTCTCAACGCTCTGTTATTGGTCCCAATAGCTAGGCCCCCAGATCTCCCTGATGCATGAATGGCGTGGAAAGTCCAGTTTGGTAGCCAGGCCTCGAGGGATGGGATAAGGGAGTCTGCATTACAGAGCGTTTCTTGTAAAAAGATGATGTCCGAAAGAGATTGGGAGAGAAGTCTTCGAAGGGCTAGTTTTTTGGGTGTACTAGCAAACCCTCTACAATTGAAGGATAGTATCTTCATGTCGGATGATCGACATGGCTTTTTGCTCTAAGGGCCCTGAAAATGGTCTGTTGACGACCAAGAGCGACTTCAGTGTCAGCCGCATGTCTGGCTTTGGTTAGGCGCGAAGGTTGTCCTCGCGAGAGCTTCTGGTGTGAGGGGGCAGGATCGAGGACCAGCCCGATTGCATCAGAACTATTTGCTTTAGTCCGGGGTCGGAGGGAGTACCGAGGGGGGATCGGGGAGACGGCCCCAGGTAAGGTCGCCAGCGGGTGAAGAGATGGAGGACGAGGCGACTCGCAGGGAGAGGGGGAGGGGATGGGGCAGTGAAGTGAGGAGGGCATACAGGGGGGGGGGAAGAGGATACAGATGAGGAAGGAAAAGTGGAAACAGTCCGATGCAGAGTCTCAGGTGCAGCCAGATCATGCAAAGGAGAGAGCAAAGAAGAGGAGGAGACAACTGACATACCCGGTGTATCGTCGCCCGTTGGAGCAGAAGCATCTGGGACGGGAGCAGGCGATGCACGGGTTGATTCCTCCGCCAGTGTTCTACTCTGAATGGGGGGAGCAGCTTCATCCTGTATCTGGGTCTCCGTAGGAACCGCAGCAGCTTGACTAGGAGGTGGGGAGGGGCGATCCTGTGTTGCTTCCCGTGCTGGTGCCGGCCCTTTCCTCAGAAGTGGACAGTCCCGGTAGAGGTGACCAACCTTGTGACAACGACGACATCTGTAAGGAATACCTTCATAGTCAATGATTTGTTTCCTGGAGAAGTCCCTCCATTGGATAGTAATATATTCCAGTAGCCCCCCCCTGGTATCCAAATTAATGAGGAGCTGCGCATATGCCATCATTCCTGTGTGAAGATATGACTTATCATAATCCATGTAGCCCCCAATTGCATTGCCAATTCTTCGGAAAATATCTTCGGACCAAAATTGCAGAGGTAGGCCTGGGAGTCTGATCCATACGGGGCCGATTCCGATCTGTTCCGTAGCTGGATCGAACATGGGAGTCCAGCGTTTTAGAAGAACCGGGGCATGCTCAAAATGCCAGTAAGAGGAGAGTACCCAGTTTGTGTGATCAGCGCGTGCGAACCGTAATGCAAACCATCCCCTCACAAAGGTTTGCACGAAGGGAATGTCAACCAGGTGTTGTCCCCAAACTTCTGTGGCCCAGGCCTTTAAACGTGCAGCCGAGTAATTTCGGCCTCTGATGCGACCCACAAGAACCCTGTCAGCGAAATCCATGACGTCGCCCCACTGTATGTCCTCTTCGAGCCGGAGGAAGGTGTCTTCCTCTCTGGATTTGAAGCAGCGATACTTTTTACTCGGACCGGATCTCGGGGGGGGAGGCAGGGGGGAGGTTGAAGCAGGGGGGGAGACCAGGCTGCGAGGGGGGTGTGTAATAGACGCGGGGGGAGGGGGAAGAGATCGAGAGATGGGGAGGGGGTCCGATAGCGGGGGGATAGAGGTGAAACAACCCGATAGTGCACCGGAGGGGGGGGGGGGCGATCACTAAAAGTATTGTTATTATGCACGTTATTTTATTTTAGGGGCTCATTTAGGCCAATTTAGCTAAATCAAATTCATTAGAGTGTATAAATAGATGAGAAGTGATTCACTCTCATCATCACTTGGATTAGGTTATTCTCTCTTGTGATATTTTCGCTATACCTTTTGGAGGACGAGTTTGGATCATATGGATGAATTTTGATGTTTGGTTCTCTCTTTGTCTTGGAGCTTCTCTATTGGCATATATTGATGATTGGATATACTCTTTAATACATGTAAGTGCTCTTTTAATGCTATTCTTGTTATTTAATTTGTCACATGCATGTTGCTGGGATTTTCGCTATACTACGCTGAAATTCACTATTTTTTATTATGCGAAATTGTGAAAATTGCGATCTTCTATAGTGATGCATCGTGTCATGGGCCATGTATGATTGAGTGATTATTCCTAGAGATGATTTGGGTTAAATACATCTTGATAAGTCATCAAATATTACAAGTCGAAGCATAAAGACCTTGAAGCAGCTGTTCTCATCCCCTAATGCCATGCGAAGTTGTTTTAAGGGCCTCCCTGATTGAGTGAATCCATTCCAAATATTAAAATTCTCCTTGACTCCATCTCTCCCAAAGGACGAGGCACTAATCCTCCATTGGTGATCATTTTAAACATTTATTCTTTTCACCTCCCTCTTTTTCAAGCCTAGCCTACATAGGTCACCTAGGGCATCAATTATCTCACAATCTAGCCATCCAAACACTTTGATTTTTGGTCCACATTTGCGCTGAGTTTTTCTCTAGAGGCCCTCCAAATTTGAAGCAAATCTGACGGTGGGATCTCGAGATATAGCAAGCCCTAGCTCAAGGACTGTTTCTTGCCCTAGGTTTCCCTTGGCTAGTGACCTCATTTGGATCATTGCATTTTATTCCAAGAAGATTTTCCCATTGATCCTCTTCTCTTCGACAATTAGGTCAAGCCCTCCTTGAGTGATCAATTCCACTTACTTGACCAAATTTTGGGTCCACTTGGTCTTGTGTGGTGCCACAATTTTATAACTCCAATTCCGTAAAGATCACATACAGACCAAGTCTCCATAAGGATTTCTAGGTTTAGAGAACATCTCTTCAAGATACATTCCAAAACTTTAGCCTCAAGAATCCTTTTAGCCCTTCCTAGAGAGCCTACCACCTTGCTTCCCAAGCAAGAAAGCCATACAATTGAGTCTCTCTCGTGAATAGGCCTTGGGAATCACCTTTCATGCTTCCATTGATATATTCATCATCGTGACTCCTTATATATCGGGTCTCTCCCATCGGAGAAAGCCGATAAAGCGCAGGGTGCCTTAGCTGAGGTGACAGTGGGCTATCTCTCCATCGTTGCCCTCGATTGAGTAGTTGTTCTATAGGATCCCCTCCTAGGATCCCTGCTAGTTTGAACGACAACAGGGCCCAAGATTTCTTTTATAGTTTTCCAATACCCCTTTAAGATGCATCAATTTTTCGCTCATTAGGATTGGGGCATTCAGGAGTTCGTTTATTTGAGATGAAGCATTAAATGCTTGAGGAATTGGGTGATGGTTAATGAGGGGGGTAGAGCTCATGGTAGTATTTTGCCCACGTGCTAAATATTGTCTTGTCGATCTTTTGCTTTTCGCATTTTCTTTCATTGTGGCTTTATATGGTTTTAATTTTCTTTCAGTTGCATTCACCTTCAAGGCCAAGTTTTTGGGCTTTGCTTCAAGGATGTGGATGAAGGGTGGCAATCCCAATGATCAATGGCTACCAACCTAAAGAATGGAGATGGATAACCTAGAGAGATGGAAAGTGGTAAGTATGGATTACCTCTAACACACTACATCAATAAGTGCCTCCCTAGTCGTGCCCTTCCTAAACCCCAAGGCCTTAAAGGAGGTCCACATTGCCTCAAAATCTAGCAGGTCTTGTGAGAGGGCTCACAAGACAAAGGCTATAACAAGATACGACAATGAGGTAGAGGTCACTATTACCTTGACACTCCACCTCCTGCTCTTCAGTGGAATTTCACCACATGGGAGGCTTCTTGGTATAAGTCACTTAACATGTTTTCTAAGTCAATAACTTAAAGGTGACAACTTCAATAGGTTGAGATAGGGCACTTAGACTAAGAACAAGACTCAATCCAACGTGATAATGAATAACGTACCCTTTAAAGAACCTACAAGAAGGGCTTATAGCCTAGGGTTTGGATGATATGCTACACAAATGGCACACTTAGGCATATAAGACAAAGAAAAGGCTTGTAAGAAAGATATGATCAACAAAAATGGAGCCACAAGCCTTCAACAAGCCCTAAGTTGAAGCCTTAATGCTAGATTAGGGTTTTCTTAGGGTAGAATTGCCTAGGGTTTGTGACATCAACCCTAGGGAGGCTATTCCAACCATGCAAAATGGAAGATTAGATGTTGTAAGGTCCAACTAGCAAGAACAACCTCAAAACAAGCCAACGCTTCAACCCTAGTTGAATTCGGCCTTATGCCCTAGCCCTAGTAGCTTGCCTTGAAGGGCTAGATTAGATGAGAGGAAAGAAAAATGAAAATTTATGGTTTTGACCATCTATGTGGATGCCAGTGACTACTAACTACTTGGGTCATGGAGCCTAAGGGAAAACTACTATGGAGATGCCAAACCCTTGAGAGGAGTAACGGGGACACCCTAAGTTTCCACTTTTAAAACCTTAGCTATCATTCAATATGGGGATAAAAGCAAGAGAAAAGCTCTCTAGGAGGTTCTCAAGGGATGTTCAAGATTCTTAATTAAAGCACGTAACATTTCACCAATTTTTTTTTATATAAAGATATGCATTTAAACATGGAATATAGAGACCCTAGCAAAATGCATTGAATGCAATAACCAAAAAATATACTCAATAGTAAAAATACTCTTAAGATATCAATGAACAATCCTTCATTATCCAAAAATGACATCTCCACAACAAAAGCTAGTCTCCAATAGCAAAATATGCACAAAGATCACATCTCCACAAGAGTGGCAAGGTACAAGAGCTAGGCCGAAATCTTTTAAGAGGTTGAAATAGTCCATAAATTACGATGAAACGAAGTGTGAGGTGACCTTTTATTTATATGAGGTCTACCTTGTTAAGAAATCTAGAGCAGAGAGATGAGGAGATTTCTCTAGCAATGATAACTACTTGGGAAGACTTTTTGCCTTTCATAATTAGGTTCTTCTTTTCTTGATTGTTATTATGGGTTCTTCTTCATTAAATAACTATCAAATCATAAAGAACAATGAGACAAGGGACACATAATGTAGGCTATAAGCCAGGACCAAAACCTTTCCAATCTTGAGAGGAAAACCCTTCGAATTCTTCTTCTTATAGAATCTTCAATTAATGAATTCCAAGACCTAGACCCTTGACTAACAACCCTTCCAAGGCCAAGTCAACCCTTGCGTGAAGACGCTGCAACTTCTTCTTTCTTCACCTTCAATCCTGCAACTGAAGTCTGAAGTTCGTAGCCTCTATCTCTGCAATTTTCAGCTACCTGTAGATGATTGCAATTTCCCACGTGTGACCGAATTAGGGCTACTTAAGCCCTCTTTCTCCTTTGCTTGTCTAGGGCTAGTTTCTTTGAGACTTCGGCCTTCAATTTAGCTTTCCTTCTTGCCTTGTTTTAGCCCTCTTGAGATGACTGTGATTTGGACTTTGTAATAACCCACCTACAATTGCAAACAAAATGTGAATATTAACATGCATACGAGGTATCCATATGATAGCTATATATGCATGAACTGCATGAATTGCACTAGTATACATACTGGTTAATATTGGAAAATGTTTAAGTAACGGTAATGAATTGATTATCGAAATAAATACATGTCTCACTGGAATATAATGAATATATAAAATTAGATACTTGATATGTATACCACCCTTATATACATATATATGTATGATAATCCTTAATCAAAGGTAAATATAAAAATATAATGCGCTATGAAGTAAATTATTTAATTTGATTAAAATAAACAAAATAATTTATTTAAAAATTATAAAGTAAATTAATTTAATTAAAATTTAATTAAACAAAACAATGCTAACTCCTAACTACTCTAAATAGATAAATTCAACCTACACTTCATATCATTGGGAAGGTAACTGACTCAAAAAAAAGAGGATGCTAGAAGGTAAGAAACTGAGAACCGGAGGATGGGGAGTCTGTGAATTTTGGGCATATAAGCGAGTCGAGGAGCACTAAAGGGGGGATTATTCAGATTGTGGGAAATTTTGGAATTTGAGAGAGACAGAGCCGAAACTTCTAATAGAATCACAAACATTAAGCTTGATTGTTCTTTGAGTTTTGGGCACGGGGTCCAGAAGATTTGTCTTCTGGATTTGGGGACCATACAGGTAGACCCCAGTTAGGCTGGGAGGTAAAAAGGGCGGTTTGGTAACTGTAGTAGCGGGAACATCAATTGTCCAAATTCAACCGAATTCCAAGTATTCTTTTGTATTTTACTTAAATTCATTCAAATTTTATTGTTTGAATTGGCAACATTTAGGGTACAATTCTAGACTTTGGTTAAACTGTTGAAATGGGTTTAATAGACTTTCAGAAGGTAGGAAACCTTAGTTTCTCTCGCACGTGTGAACATAATTACCCAAAACAAACCTGCAATACCTTCACTCTTCCTTTGACCTTGATCTTTTCTACTTCACTTGGATGTAAGGCTTCTTTTATTTCCTTCTTATCGAACTTCTTGTGTGTGTGTTCTTCTTCCTTGAATGAGGCCGAGTGCCCTATATATAAGCTTCCTTCCCATGCTTGTAGGCTGACTTGACTTGATCCTAGGACGATATGTCATCTTGGTTGCTTCATTTGAAGGTTGACTTCCTAGAAGTGCTTGGTCTTGGTCTTGGAGAGTCTTTTGACTCTTACAATGACTCAAATAAATATGTAACATGCCCAAGAAGGGTCTCTTATACATGACAAAGACTCAGTTGACTTTATGACTTAATGACCAATCATAATAACACACAATGGGAGCTTGATCTATAAAAAATAAAATTCCTTGAGCATGAAACCCATGTCTCAAGCATAAAATAATCTTATTTTTCTTCTTTACATTAATTACATAAAATCATGATTACACGTCATTATGAAGATTGAACCTAGTTACATATTTCAACACTCCCTCTTAACTAGGGAGGTATTCATAATCCATACAAGGTACTTGGAGATTCTCAATCTAAAGCATTCTCATAAGAAGAGTCAGATTGGTAAGCTATTTATTTAGCATCATATCATCCAGCATTGTCACATAGCAAGGCCTTGACTAACCTCTCTATCCCTTCACAAGATTAGTGCACAATGTTGGCGAGACCAATGATTTATAAACACCCTCATCATTGTGTCTCTCGGAACATACCCCATCTAGGTTTTTTCAGAGTATGTTCCACCAACACTATTCTTATCTTGGATTCCCAGTCCTCAAAGAATATCGGTCTTCTATGAATACTCTTATCTTGGATGTCCTACCACATCCTCAAAGAGTATCAGATGCCAGATGCTTACCCAATCCTCATTCTAACTTCCCAAGTGAAGACAAGAATGACGTGTCTATCTCTCCCACTAAACTAGCGAGGATAGCGAGTATATACCCATTCCAATGAAGGAGTGCACCCATTCCTATAAAAGGAATGTACCCAGGGTCCCTCTTTGTCAGGGACTTGACCAAGCTCCCTCTTTACCAAGGACTTGCTTCTAGCAACTCTCTAGGTGGAGACCATGGGACAAACAACTACTTGTAGGACTCCCTGCTTTGATGTCATGAATTTCTTCTTCGTTATGGAGTCTACATCCTTTTTGGGGCTTCTTCGTAGGGCACAAACCATCCATTACTTTCATTCATGAATCATGTTAGTGATCAAAAAGTGATCTATAGGTCCATATCTAGCCTTCCTTCATGCCTTGCTACCTTCTTCATGTCATGTTTCCTTCAAGATCTTTCATCCTACTACATGAGTATTAGTTGTAGATGACATCTACAACTCTTCCCTTGGTAGCCCTTTGTGATGGTCTTTCATCACGACATCTCCTTATTTACATCAACATCTTGCATATATATTGAGATATCTCCAAGAAAGATATACAATGTCAAGGGTCTCTTTCTTTTTCAGACTTTATCAAGATTTTCATATCTTTCCCATGAATATATCATAGTCAAATCTTTTAGTCCTTGGATGTTGATTGCCTTCTCCATAGTTGCATTTTTCATGATCTCTTCCTTTCTTTATTCACATATTTCATCCCTGGAACTTCTAATTATAGTTCCTTCAACTTTGTCAACCACCTCATATTTCATATGGGGACATCTAATGTTGATTTCAGCTAGTCAATGTGTGAACCATGTCTTCATGCATCCTTCCAAAGGAGGATATTCTTTCTTTTGATCATGCTCTTGAGGTAGAGCATTCTTCCATGTTATCCGCAACTATATGACATGACTTAATTTTATCAAATACACGCATACATATCTCATTTTCTTCCTTTAGGTGATCTAGACTTCCTTCAGCAACTTCCTTGATTGAAAGAACTTTAATCACCTTGATCTGCTTTACTTTTTATGACATCATACCATTAGTCCATGAATCCCATACAAGATGGAATTTTTGGTGAGGCACTTGCTTCTTCCAATATGTGAACCTTTCAATGAGGATTCCAACGGAGGATCTTGATCATTGTCATCCAGTGAA
Source organism: Pinus tabuliformis (assembly GCA_031772625.1). Taxonomy (NCBI): domain Eukaryota; kingdom Viridiplantae; phylum Streptophyta; class Pinopsida; order Pinales; family Pinaceae; genus Pinus; species Pinus tabuliformis. The sequence continues at coordinate 80,239,038 of CM062820.1, read as the reverse complement.
TGCTCCTTTTGAATGATATATGATGAGATTTATACTAGATGACTTTCTTTTTCTCATAAGTACTACTTATGCTTCTAATGAGGTTACCAAGAGCTACATCCTTCTATAGGTCATTGTCGTAGACTTCTATTTCAACTATCTTTCATGCTTCTCTAATATGATGTCATGAGGTCATGCTTTCAATCGTATGCTTCTTACAGATTCTTACTGTTGTAGCTCCAAGAGATAGCCCCTGGGTTGAAGAGAGACCAATGCCTGGGACATCTTGATGAGTGCTTGCAAGATATAATTGAATTATTTAATTACACTCAATTTTTAACTTGATTTTTAGCAGGATTGGTTCAAAATCTGTTTTAGGAAGAGACAAAACTGGTTGCAAAATAATACTGATAGAAGCATTAAGGTCCAGTTCCAGTGGCCAACATTACATGAGCATGTAGTTTTATTAGTCATTGTAGTATATTGGAGGGAAGAATTATGAAGGAATGAAAACCCAATGCACAGGGCTTATTTAAGAATCCTGTGCATCAGAATTCAACATGAAACGGATGAGAGAAACATTCAAATGATGTGCTAAGTTACATGGAGCGCATATTAAGGATATTAATTTTTATCAGTCACAGGCATCTTAGATCAACATTAGACGTAGATGAATCTATGAATTCATAAAAAACATATCCAACAACTACTATTACATGTAATCTGAGAAGAAGAGTGATGGTATATGGAACAAATACAAAAGAAAATACATACTACAATCTCATGTGAGCCGGAATCACCAAAAGCTTTCATTAATCTTCAACAGGGCATACATTTCATTCACAATTTGCTTCCCTCTTGAAACAAAATTTGAAACCCTGGTTTCGTATCATAAACTGTTTTTATAGGGCCTCAGGAAGAGAACCCCTTACAAAATATTCTTTCTTGATTTTGTAGTGAATCATCATAACAAAAATATCAGCGTGCTTTAGTGGCACAACTATACTAGCCGGATCCTAACTAACTAGCATTGATTCTTTGAAAATAAAATATTTACATAAAACATAGAATAGCAAAGTGTCATGATTGACACAATCAACAATATCTTCAGTTGTGATGGGCTGGTCTAGGAGGCAACGTTGTTGGATTGATGATCTGGAGCTGTGGAGGATTAACAAACTGATCGCAACATTGCCACAATGCTGGACTTGGCAGAGGAGCATGAAAGAACAACTAATAGGCAATTTTAAGACTAGTAAGCCCTGCATAGTTCAACCTGGGTCGGAATAAGGTCTTCACCAACCCCAACAGTTGAAAATCTCTTCTCAAGTAGTTTACCACAGTTTTACCCTTCAAGGTAGTAGTCTTCTCGTGGGATGAATCAACCTTGCTTTTGGCCTCTACCAACATTTGATTGTATTGTTCCCATGGGGTTAGCACTCCCACGAAATCCCAACAACTGGGCAGCCCAGCTAGAACTCTCTCCTCAAACTCTAAGTTGAAGGTAGCCACATCCTTCAACACTACTTCCAGGCATTCTTCAACTTTGACTCTAGCCTCCTCCTTCTAGATTACTTTGGAAATCTCCATGATTGCAGACACCCTATCTGTTGATTTTTGTAGCTTGGGAGGTACTCCAAGCCTTGAGGATTGAGGGTTTGGAGGAATGAGTTCCACAAGTCGCCTTGTGATCTTGAAACCCAAGCTTGGGGTTTTGCACCCATCGATGTTGGGGACAAAGCCATGGAGAGATTTTGACATGTGATGGATGAGGATGATAGTGCATGTTGAGACGATTCCAATCATCGAAAATCATCTGATTTCGAGTTGTAGAAATGGAGTTATTAATTTTTGAAGTTAGAGTGTGGGATTGCATGAGAAGAAGTCAAGTCGGCCTAGTGTTAAGAGGCCTAATGACAGGTTGTCAAGCCCTCTTGCACAAATGGTTGGAGCCCTTGTGTTTAGTATAAATACATGGTGAAGTTGGAGTCATTTACCACCATTCTAGAGCAACACAAGAGAGAGATTCAACTACACTTGTATCTCTATTTGGGTTGCAGGTTAGGAGCAACCAAGCGAAGGAGGAGAAGCCCAGCGTTGGAGCTTTTCTATCACTGTTTGGGTGCTGAATTAACCTTGCAGTAGGGCCGCATAGCAGAGGAGTATTTGTGGGTTGTTCTTGTGTTTTGTGGGACAACCTTGAGTAGGAAAGACCTCAAGAAAAAGGCCGCACTTCAGACCAACAACTACAGGAGGGTCCGAGGGTCTGTACTGAACTAGAACAGGGGGCTGAGAGGGCTAATCAAGGTGCAGGCCTATCCTAAGGAGCAGTGAAGAATGGAGGAGCCACCTAAGAGGATAGTCACAAAATTTAGGTGAGATATGGGATTGTTTTGTGCAAGAATTTGAGTGGTAATTCATCCCTGAACAGGCTGAGATGATGACCAAACTATGATGATTAGGCCGTGTTACTGCTCAAACTAGCAGGGGACCTAAGGGGGATCCCTGAAGGGCAAATGCTAGGCCAAGGGCAACAAATGGAGACTTAGCCCACTGTCACCTCAGCTAGGGCTCCCTTCTATTTGCGGACTTTCACCGATGGGAGGAGACTCGTTATGTATGGAGTCACTAATGAAAGATAAATCAATGGATATGAGTGACCCAAATAAACTCTTTCCTAGAGGAGTTTGAGGGATGGAGCTTGCTTGCTTTCTAAGCAAGGTACTATGTATTCTAGGGAAAGGAAGAGAGGATTTGAGGGTTAGGTTTATGGGATAAGACTTGTGAAATGTATTAATTAGGAAAATTGAACTTAGAAAACTGATTAATTAAAGGGTATTAATTAAGTCATGAAATTTTCTAGAAGAACACATGGATCGAGTTCTAGTTAATTTTAACCATCGATTGTGTTTTAATCTTGGCCGTTGAAGCCTCAACGAGAGATTATAAAAAGAAATTCGATGGGGGTTGGAGGACACACTTGGAGCCACCAGGAATTTGATATTGCTAGGAAATCGAACTCCAAAGTAGCAGTTGTTTGTTGCTGGAGGTGATTCAATAGTTTCAAAGCAGTGAGAGAGGAGCAAGGATAGTAAGGTCAGAAGGAAGTTTTTCCAGTCCGGTGAGTGCATAGCAAAGAGATAGCGTACTCTATAGAGAGGCTGACGTAGTGTAGAGAGGTGCCGCAAAGCTTCAGAGGGAGATCTGTATTTTGCTGAGGAGAAGTCAAGATTCAGTGGCAGGAGCCAGAGTGGGAGCCCGGAGGCCAGGAAGATCAAGTTTCCAGATCAACATTTGATCAACAGAGCGAGAGAGACGTTGGTCTGAGCTAGGTGACGTAGATCTACGTAGGGTGATGCAGAGGCAGCGCAAAGGCAACAAGGAGCAACTCATCTTGAGCTAAGGTTAGTGTCAAATCACCAGTGGAAGTGAGTTTTTTCTCACTAGACTTCTGTTAGTCATTTTCTTTGTATGAAAAGCTAGATTTGAGCTTCCATAGATTTCTACTCAGATTTATTATTGCATAATAATAAAACCCTCAACCACTGCATCGATTTTCCCAAGTTGGGTTTTTTCGGGGACATTGGTCCAAAAATAACGGTGTTTTATTATGTGTGTGCATCTATTCTTCCAGTGTTTTTATTTCTTCCGCAATATTTATTTTGTGAAGGCTGCAGTGTATATGTTTCGATATTTGCCATAGGAAACTGCAAATAATTTGGTTGATTAATTTAACAAATAGAAGAAACATTATTAGTTGCTGTAATAGGATTCGAGGTTAGCCGAATTTTCACATGGTATCGGAGCACAGATCATAAGCGGAGAGATCAGCGCAGAAGGAAGGAGGCAGTTCGCCTCTCTGCAGAGGCAATAATTCGAAATTCTCTAAAGTAGCGCAATCCTTTGGGCCAAGACGGTTAGTTTTTGAGGAAATTAATTTCTCTGAGAGAGTTGACAAAGAAACTAAATTTTCCAGATCCAAGATAGACATAGGCAAAGGGAGTAGCAACAGTTTCCTTGCAGAGCAGATCTTCAGCTAGGATGCAGATATTTTGTAGCAGTTTGCTAGTGCAAAATAGTGTCAGGAGGGAGGAAGAGCACACACTGAGGGAATTCTTTCCTCGGGGGACTTTTAGCCCAGAAGTTTGAATTTTCCTAGCAGAGCAACAATAGTTGTGTACAGAGTTTCTCACTCCAGAAGGGAGTGCGAATAGTTGGGCAACAATTGCGCAGAGGAGAAGAGGAGGAATTCGACAATTTTTTTCAGAGATGGCATCATCAGGGCTGAGAGATCAAGATTGGTTGGACGGAGCCTCCAACTACGTGATCTGGAAGGCAAGAATTTCCCATTTTCTGGATGAGTACGATCTCAAAGCTTATATCAATGGAGTTGTAGTTGTTCTCGCACATGCAGATTTGCTTAAGGCCTACAAGAAGGAGATGGCGAAGGAAAAGGGGTTGATTCTCGATGGAGTTCGAGATCACGTGGTGTCTCACATAGTTGGAAAAGGATACTGCTTGGGAGATGTGGGAAGCACTTGCACACTATACGAGGGATCTTCCGAGCAATGGAAGATGCATCTCGAGGAGAAGCTAAGATGCACGAGAATGCAGAAAGTGGAGCGCATAGAGCCCTTCCTGACTAGGCTTCAGGATATCCGAGATCAAATGTCTGCAGTAGGGTCAATGCCTCAACCTACAGAGTTGGTACGGTTTGATCTCAACATCGTTTTCAAAGAATGGCAAGTCTTCGTCAAGAGTTTTTTGGGCAGAGAAAAGTTGCCACACTAGGATCGTATGTGGGCTGATCTACAACAGTAGGAGATGAGGCCAGATTTGGTGAAGACCACCATCACTGGTAGCACCAACAACAGTGGGACGAAGCAAGTAAAGGAAGAGGAGGATGTGGTCCTCGCATCTAAGGTTGCACACTTGGCAAGTATGCCAATACATCCTTCCCTAGCAGAGACAATATGGCTAAGAGCATCTTGGAGTTGGTTCATTTGGATGTTTGTGGACCATTCTCATCTCCATCCCTTTTGGGATACAAATACTATGTCACCTTCATTGATGACCACTTGAGAAAGACTTGGATCTTCTTCATGAAGAAGAAAGATGAAGTCTTCTCGAAGTTCATGGAGTTTAAAGCCTTGGTGGAGAACCAGATATGTAAAAAGATCAAGGCACTGAGGTCAGACAACGATGGGGAGTGTTGTTGCCTTAATCCACACATGGGATTATCATGGAGAAAAATCTTTGACTCCACTTAGTGTGGCCATGGGGGCAAGTTTTGAGTTGAGGCTGTCACTCAATTCTCAACTCCTCTGTCTAGGTTTACTCCTAGTCGAAGCCAAGGTGGGTGGACCTACAAGAAAAACTAAGGCTTAACTAATTAAGCTAAGTTCTAGGAGTTAGTAAAAAATGACCAAGATACTATCCAACTATGTAGAGCAATAAAAGAATCAAAGCACAATCATGGGTTTAATGAGCATATACATCCATAATTATAGATATTGCAAGATGAAAGAAATAGACTAGCACCGAATTATAAGTACTTGCTAAGAAAATGATCTAGGTAAGATGATAACTTTGAAAAGGAATGCTTGAAATAAACATGCCCCAAAAGATCAATGTCTTTAAAAGTAAAAGTGGCCAATAAGATACTAGCAAGCATAATGAATTGAAATTACTTAAAAATGTAATAAGATGCCTCAACAATTTGATACTTGAAATAATAATGATTGCTCAAAATAAACAAGACTTGCCAAATAAGAGAGCAGATAAAGCATAAACCCAAGTATCAATCTTACTTTGTGATGTAGTGAGATGTTCTTGGTAAATTTTAGATTTAGTTAGGTTGTCACTTGAGGTTAAGTGAATTAGATTGAAAGATTGTTTAAACAAGTTTCAAAGTAACTCCCTTCCCCAGACCTTACCCTCACGTGAGCTCGGATCTCAGAGTAAGGAGACAATAGGGGATGGAGGGTCCCTAATTACTACTTCAACCAGTTAAGCTGGAGGTAAATTATTGCTCTAAGAAAGAAATGCAAAGTAAAGATCTAGTCTAGAAAGGTGGAATGCTTGAATGTAAAGAATAAATTAGCTACCAAACAAAATGACTATGCTATGTAGATGTTACAATGAAATGGAAAGATGGCTTAAGGAGAATCAGATTAAGAAAAATTGCATGGAGTAGATGGAATAGCTTGCAAGTGAAGAATTAGATGCACTTAGTGTTTAATCTACTGTACTCTACTTGATAGATGACACAAAAATAGAACCACTCACACACCACACAAGGGTCTTTCCCAAATGGGGAAGGGTATGCCTAAGGGGAAAACCCCCTAACTCCCAAAAAAATGCCTTTAAGAGATTAGATCCCCTAACTTAAAGTGACGGATCAAGAACGATTTTGGAAAGAGCTTACAAATGAGTCACTCAAAAGGGGAATGATACTCTTTTCCAAATGTTATAAGCTAGAAAATAATTACAAAGCGAATACTACAAATGATCACCTCTTGAAGAGGAATCGCAAGAGTTAGAAAAACCAAAATTACAATAACTCTCTTAAAACCCCCTTATAAGCAAATGGGAGATATTACAAAATGTTACAAAAGAGGGAAATCCTTGAAGATTCCTCCAATGGAGAAGAAAGTTCTAAGAGGACTACAATGGTGGAGATTTGATAGTTTTTGAAGGTGTTTGTTGTAGATGCCCAAAGGCAAGATCCACCACTTTTCCTTCCTTGCCAAATTCTATCCCAAAAATTTGTGAGGTAAGATATCTTCATTGTCCCAAAATTTGCTCCAAAAATGAGTCCTAAGTGTCTACAAATTTGCCCCAACAAACAACCCCCAAACTACAATACTGCTCGAAAGACAACCAAGAGAAAAGTTAGCAAATGACTAATAAAAGCTTGGAACGCAACAAGTCTTATCTTCATTTTCATCCAAATACCAAGGGTAATATCGAGGTATTGTATCCTGAGATTGGTAAGAGCACTTCGCACTCAATTCTTGTTCTTTTCCCAAGGCTTTTTCTAGTATGTATGTTTTCACTGTCATAACTATGTTGTTGTTGAGATCTTCTAGAATACTGTGTTGTATCGCTGAAGTGTCCAACGTTTCGGGCGGACACTTCACCCATCTTCAAGGACAAAAAGCTATATTACGCATCTATATTATTCAGTAATATAGCTTTCTGTCCCTGAAGATGGGTGAAGTGGACACGTAAGCAATACAACATAGTATTCCAGAAGGCTTATTCTTTCACTTATTTTTTCTGTCTGAATTTTCTGCAGTCGGATAACTTATATTAGATCCGATATTAGTTTTCTTCAACTCCTAACCTCCATCATTTGGGAGTTTATGGGCACTGGTCATTCTAAAATCATTGGTGAAATGTGTATAGTTTGGGATACTCCTAGTGGCATTCTACGAGTTGGCCAAAATTGAGAGGAGAATGTGTTGAGGTGACAGTGGGTGCACCTCCCGTGTGCCTAGTGTTTGGCACCTTGATCGAGCCTCGCCAAGGTTGCTAATTTCGGTGGTAATAATAGTTGTTAGATTTGCTTGTTATACTTTGTCACATGAACCAATTGCATCATCAACCTAGAAGTCAAAACCTTAACCTCTCTTGATGCCACCTTAAATAAGCTACCTTCCAAGAATCAACTACTCATGGTTGAACTACTTGTAATATTCGTCATTGTTGTTGACACACTTGTGTTTAATTGGGTGGTCCATGGGTGACATCAACTAGTGAGTTGTTGTTGGCATCAACACATAATTGAATGGAGTTGTTAACGGAATCTTCCATTGACAGATGGAGTCTTCATTGTAGATGAGTTGCTTGTTGACAAAGACTTTGTCGATGATTCTTTTGTTGGTGGATATCATGCTAAATTTCTCATTGTTGACTCTCTCACTTGTTGATCAGCTCCTTGTAAATGATCCTTATTGTGATCTTGCTTGAGCTTTTGAAGGTCCTAACCCTTAAATCACCTTGGGATGTGTCTAATTTCCCAAAGAAGGTCCAACAACTCGTTGACAAATCAAGTGATGTTGACAAAGGTGAAGAAGTGGAATTAAAACTATCGAAATGAATTGCATAGTGTCATTTGTCAAAGAAACCTCTGAGACTTCTATCGAGTAACTAGGATTTGCAAGAAGGGCACCCATCCCATTATAACTTTGGGTCAAGCTTGCTTAACCATAGTGTTTTTCTGTAGAGTCAAGGCCACTTTATAATTTTTTGAAGTGACAATCCTTTTTCTCATTTGAAGTTTTTTAACTTATTAACAAGATACAAGTTGCAACAAAGATATTGATTTTTTCTATGCAAAAAAATGACTTTATTGCAAAAGGGAAAGTAAACAGGTGTCAGTGTTCCATGGGGATGCATCTCCCAATGTGGGCGGTGCGCTCCTCGTGTTTCTGATGCTCTCAGGGATGGGGGAACACCTGGGGAAATGTTTCTCCACGTCCCCCTTTTGGGGAAACTTGGGGAAACACATGGAAAAACATTTCTCCAATGTGAGGGATGCATTTCCCCAAAAGGGGTGCTTGTGGGTACCCCCCCCCTCAAAAAGGGTTTGACACCCCCCTTGACTTTTGCGTAAAAACAATAATTTATGAGTGGAGAAGCCTACTATTCAACCCTAGGGCCCTACCGCCCTTTTACTTGAACTTTTAACATTACCATTATTGTTTCAAGATGTTTGAGCGTGGTTCCAACTTCTAACATCATTGGATTTCATATGGAGAAAGTATAATTTTGGATGCCACCCAAAATCTAGCAGACTTAATAGTTTTCAGGATTTTAGGACTGGGGGGATTGCAATGTTTTCATTGGATTCTATCATATATGAGGTTATGGAACTGGAATTTGATTAAGAGCACCAAGCCCCATATGTACCTCATTTTCAGTGGCATTGAATGTTGAACTCCTCTGTCACGACCCTAGTAAAAATGTATCTGTCATTCAAACAAAATCTCCATTTGACTTGTTAAGCCTTTTCTATCTTATTTTAATGCTTACAGGGTTGTATTGATAATGAGGATTCCAAGTAGACAATGATTTTGATGATATGTAGGTAGTTGTTGTAGCATGAATTATTTTGGACTATAGAGGCCATCTAGAGCCTCTTTGTTGATGTATTTTTATTTCAAAGATAGATTGCATTTGATGCTATTTTGGTTATATGCACCCTTGCTACATATATGAAAAACTTTTCATATTTGTGTGTAATGGTTTGGATTCATATGGATGCACATGAATATTTATGCATTTTTTAGTTGACCGTTTTTTTGGTTTTTGATTTGTTTTGTTGGTTTAGTTCAATTCTTGGTTAAGGGGTTGAGCAGTTCGATGATCAGTCTGATTTTGATAAAATTGGTTCATTATCCATTGATCATTTTCAGTTTTGAGTCTTGATTCTAGATACTAATGACCTCAGACTGAGTCTTGGATTCCTCACCTTTTACTATTTTTTGAGTTTGAGTAATTTCTATTTGCTATTTTGATATTCAGATGTTAGTATCTACTATTTTGCTTAGTATTAATTAGATTCTAGAATATTGAATGATGAATTTAAATCAGTGTATACAATATTCGAATGAATATATATATATATATAGAGAGAGAGAGAGAGAGAGAGAGATTCCCCAACCACTCCCCCCCCCACAAAAAAAAATAAAAAATTGCGGTGCTTCCTGCATCCCTCTGTCCCAGAAACTTGGTGGAACATAGGAAAATACATAAATCTAGATATCTATAAATAGCTCCTGAATATCTAGCAAACAAGCAGTAGATTGATCAGTGTAATATTGTGAAACTATAGTTGTTAAATATCTACTTTCTTAAAGTTTAAAAGCAACCATCTGTGTGGAAAGTACATGGAGAAAAGTTTTTTATAGGTATTGCAAAGGGAGTTTGTGGGGAGGATAGTGGAGGTAAATTTCATGAAAGGCAAAGGCAGAAAATTGAAATGTGATTTGCTAGAGAACACCGCTGGGGTGACTTTTACGAATGGTTACAAAGAGGCATGTACTGTAGGGCCTTGGGATTAATTGCTAAGTTGATCATTGTCTATTTCATTGTTTGCCCTACTATAATCTGAATTTCAGACTGACAAAGCCTTTTATTTTTTGCAGTGGAGAGCATCTTTTATAAGGTGAATTTTTCATCCATTTTTTCTATTACTTGATAATGATTGTTAGATGTTATTAACAGCAACTTGAAGGCATTTTTTTACTAGATCTCTTTTACCCATTAAAACTAGTTGATTTATCTGTGGGGATTATTGAGCTTAGCCTTAACTTCCTATTATGTAGGTTCCCTTTGAGGAAGTTCCTGAGCTTGTTTCTGGTCGTCGAGTATTCTTGCAAAATGGTTATGCATTTGTTCCCATGAACCAGGTATTGCTTAAACTGCAATTTGAAATATCCTGTAATATTCAACATGTTCTCGAGGATAGCTTTTATCACCTAAATTCTCTGCAATTTGATATGTGAAATAAGTTACTTTGCAATTCTAACATTCCATGTTATTTGAAATTGGATCTATCATTTCAGCTTGCAGCAATTGTGGTTGGTCAGTTCAGAAGCCGTTTATCAAAAGCACTTGTTCTAACAAACAGGTGTTCACTTATACTCCTTGAGCTATGTTTGTCAATTATTTTTCATGGTGCTTGGTATTTACACGAGTGGAATTATAGTGATAAAATTTGTATTAGATTATTTTATCTAGAGTTCCTTACCTCCTTGTATGCTCTGCTTTGTTTAAAATTTCATGTTGCTTAAGGAAGATATGGTTAGATGAATGATTCAAGTAATGAGAGAACCTCTTAGGATGTTGCCAATTTGATTCAATCAATTATATTAGCATTTATTTTTTCGAGCTTTCTTAAGTTGGGAGTACTGATATTGAAATAAGTGTATGCTCTATGATGTGCTACATTTTGGCTCATACAGAAAAACATATCGGAGTTGGGAACATGGGCCCAAATATACCAAAGTATAATGCAGTGGGGGTTCTGTTGTTTGTTGTGGACTTCCCTTTGAGGCTTTCATTTGCTACCCTGATCAAAGATGCCTAGCGTTATACATATGAGAGGTGATTGTCCACAACTGGGAGACTCAGCATGTCCTTTGCAAACCCAATATTATTAGGCTTATTACTTTTTTTGTCTTTTTCTTTTAGATGGGGAACTAGCAAGCTCCCCAGGTATATGCAACAGCTCGCAAGCCACATATATCAGAAACTCATACTTCAGCTGAGGATCGAGACGTTCGGAGACCACCAGAAATTGGAGCTGGGATCCCATACTCCAACGGGATGCCTATCCATTCAACCTTACTTTGATGGACCATTAGACTTATTACTTTTTTCTTTCAGTCTATTTCAGTTGCTAGAGATAATAAGTGCCAGGCAGAGTCCCCAACCTCAAATCTTGTTGGTGGCATTGCTGTGAGACAGCAAAATTTCTCCTTCCAGATTGCCAGACCCGCTCCTTATTGAAAGTTCACCAAGTCTGCTTGAGCAACAAGATTTCCATCATGATTTTCTTCTCCATGGTGTCAAATGCTATGAGAGGTGAGTTTTTTTTTGCTTGGAGCTTCAACCATGATCACCTAGCTAGGTCCCTATAGCCCTACATCTTCCCTAGGGGAAATCATCAGGATTTGCATCAGTCCCTTCATAGAAATAGAGGCTGATAGGGATGCCTCTTCTCCCTCCTCCACTTCTCCAACTTTCATCTCTGGGTTGAGCTAGAGTTTCATGCCTATTATAGTTTGCACTTTTTGTCTTACCTAGATTAGGCTCTTCTTTTTTGTTTATTGACATTTGTATGTCTTTTATTTCCATGGGAGTGAATCTCGATTGATTGTATACGACATGAACACGGTGAGTTTTGATAAATTAAAGCCCAATCAAGGTTGGACAATGTTGATTTTTTGGGTAGCTGCGGTCGACATTCCCCCGCTACTCCATGTCGGCCTAAAGGAAATGAAAAGGAAGAAATTTAAAATTTAAATTTTGAATTTATTTTGCCTCTGTTGTCGCATAGATTGTCTAAGCAGCGCGACAATGCTAAGATCGGGGGTTGTCACCCTGATCCCCGATCTCTCCATTTAAGCCATCTCTCGAGGCTAAGGGGGGTAGACCCTATGGGATAAAGGAAGACCAACTGTGAACTAGTTGGGTTGGGAGACACAACAAGGCAATTTAGCACTTGACTGATTTTAGAAATTAATGTACCAGTACCTTATGGAGTTAATGATTAAATGATTATTTATTAAATGTTGCAGACATATGGACCTTGTAAAACAATCATCATAAAAAATCCCAAGCAATATAAGCTATTCAATAAACTCACAATGCTTCAATAATGATCCAGCAGTTAAATTTCTAAAGATTGAATGCTTTAAACAACCATACAATTTAAATGCCAACCAATTACCACTTTCATATAGCTAACTTTTAAATAAACATTTAAGTGCATTTAACTATAGAGAAGTGGAACATAGATACCACAAAAGAAAAAGACATCAAAATGAATTGTCAATTTTTAATTAGTCTTTTTCAAAATTTTTAATTTTTAAATATATATTTTTTTTATATTTTTTATGAAAATGAAAAGGAACCTTTTTATTTTTTTTAAACATTTATGATTTTTTTTATGATTTTCTAAGCTTAAAATGAAATAAAACTATAATCTAAATAAAATCTAATCTAAAACTAAACTAACACCCAATCTATATGAAACAAAATATGAATGTTAACTTAATAAATTAAATGAAAACTAAATAAAACAAATGAAAAGGGAAATTCGAATCTTTTATATATATATATATATATATATATTTTTATTTGAAAGAAATCAAACCCAAATTTAATCTAAATGAACTCTAAAAATAAAATAAAAAATCAAATCTGAAATCTAAACTTACCAAAATATTAAACTTACCATACGCATGCTAAACCTATTGAATAGACAGAAGGTGAAAAAAAGCGTTTTAGTGTGCAACGATGTAGGTTTGCGTGAGAGGAATTTGACGGCGGCAGAGAGGATGTGGGAGAGAAAGGCTGCGCAGAGAGGAGAATGAAACGGCCGGAGAAGGAGCTGCGTAGGGAAACTTGTTGCTGGTCGAAAATGGGCAGAGGTATGGCAGCACGCAGGTGGATGGATAGGCAGGTGATCGATGGGAAGAAGCCTGCGTGGATGGGAGAAGAAAACGTGGGGCAGGACTGTGAATGGGGAGTGCTGAGCAGTATGGTAGCGATGAAGAATTTCATAGGGATGATGGAGATGGCAATAATTTTGCAGGTTGCATGGAACGAATGTGATGAAGTCTGCAGCAGAGGTGGAATTACTGCACGCAACATCGTGGAGCCCCAAAAAAAATCGATGCAGAGGCCACAAGTTCCAATATTTGTTTGCAGGTTTAGCAAACGGCGGAGTGGAGAAACTTTGTAGGGGCAATGACTGCGCAGGTTTGGATGGCTGCGGATGCATGGAAAGAGAGAATTGGTAGAGGGTATGGCAGCAGCGAAAAACTGTGGCCCCTAAAAAGATTTCAAAATTTTTTCTGCAGCAATAAAACCCCAGGCAACAGTGAAAAATGAAAACGCAGGTAGCAGACCCGTAGTCCAGAAACTTGATTGAAATTTTAAACCCTTCCTGCTTTAGATTGCCTGATGGAAACCCTGATCAGATTGCTTGATGGAAAACCCTGAAAATTTTTCAAAATCTATACTTGCAACCTGCAATGGCAAAAAAATAGAACACCCAAAAATAATATATGCAAGGATTAAAACTAAAAAGAAACCCAAAAACCAGCTAAAGAATTACAATATTTATAGATTAACGACTCTAAGCAGCGAGATTTATCAATAATCCACATAAATATTTTCAGAATTTTAAATTTTAGATAAGGTGCTTCAGAAAACCCTTAATGCATTTGCAATAAAAATTCTAATGATAAGCCCGGGATTAAAACTCACTGGGCTCTTTCAGAAAACGTAATCCGGGAGTTGGCTGGTTCAGCTGAGAACTTCCCCTAACGCCTGGTAAACTTAAAATTAAGGATATCCTTCACAACTTAAATCAACCATTAACATAGAGGGAGAAAACAACAGTGAAATTAAGATCAAATGGAGATACCTTCCATTATATTTCAGAAATTAAACTATCATTCAAACCCAGAGATCAGACAAGATACCTGTGCCTAAATCAATCTTCATCAAGCTATCATCAATGGCTGAAAATAAAATTATGCAGAAAAATAAAACATCTTACAACATTTCCAGAAGAGTAACACTAGCAAGATTTTCAACCCCAAAGTCTTTCTTTATTGCACAAAAAATGACTACAAGAGAGCTTTCTTTAGCACAAGACTCACAGATCGAATTGATCTCAAATGACCCCTGACACCCTATTTAAAGGAAAATTTCCCAACGGCTAGTTCGAGTGATCCATGTCAAAATGATCTCGACCGTGATGATATATGTGACATAAGTTAACTTGATTAAGAAATCATTGGAAAGTAATTATTAAATTAGAAGATTAGATTTCTCCTTGAAAAATCAACAAACAAGGAACCTCTATTGAAAACAAGCCAGCCACACTAGAAATATATTTTCTGGTTCATCCTAGGATTAGCTAATCTGTGAAGGGTTTTTTGGCTCGAGTTTGCCATTCTCAACATTTATGTGAAGGGGTTTTCTGGGCCCGAGTTTTCCATTTCCGCGAAGGGTTTTCTTTCCTGAGTTTTCCATTCTTAACATATTTGCGAAGGGTTTTCTGGCTTGAGTTTGCCATTCTCAATATTTTCGCGTAGGGGTTTTATAGGCTCAAGTTTGCCATTTCTGCAAAGGGTTTTCTTGCTTGAGTTTTCCATTCTCAACATATCTGAGAAGGGTTTTTCAACTCGAGTTTTTTCTGGCCCGAGTTTGCCATTCTTAGCATTTTCACGAAAGGGTTTTCTAGGTCCTAATTTGCCATTTTCGTGAAGGGTTTTCTTGCTCGAGTTTTCCATTCTTAGCATGTCCACGAAGGGCTTTTTGGCACGAGTTTTCCATGCTCAACATTTCCATGAAGGGTTTTAGCCCGAGTTTGCCATTCTCAACATTTCCGTGAAGGGTTTTGGCCATAGTGGAAGGATTTTGAAGTGAAAGTTGCTAGCGGGACGACTAATCATTGCAGAGATATATTTTTCGAAGCTCCATATTTTCTATTGAACAAAACTTCACATTTTGGATGTCCCAAGTCAAAGATTTGTTGCAACGGGTGGAGTTGATTGAGCATGAAAATAAAGAACTCCGTGCCAAGGTGGTAGACCTCAAACATTTAGTCTTAGAGATGAAACAAAATGAACATATCCATGTACAAAACCCATTGCTACACTCTCACACATTGCAAATAGAGCTCTTCCACATCAAGGACCTACTAAATTAAATGTGCTCTTAACAAACACTTTTTAAACAGGAGGTAGAAACACAACAACAAACACTTAACTCTTGGGTTGAAGTTTTCCGTTAAAGGAAAACAAGGGAACAACCCCCCCCGCTTACATTGGTAGAGGGGGTTGTACAAGAAAATTTGAACAAGGAGCACCTCTATTGTACCCGAGAGCTTAATCTGGGATTACATGGGCTGCCCCCTCCAGAGGCTCCATCAAATGGTAAACCCCCTTAAGTTGGGTACATCTTTCCTTCATGACACCCTGGACCTATTACCCACCAAAGGTGGGTGACCTCTAGGAAGAAGCTTTTCTCCTATTCATCTCTTCCAACTGAAAATCAACAACCCCTAAAAGCCACTTTGTAGATAATTTGACGTGCCATTTATATCTTTGCAACCTGCATCGGTCATATGTTTCCTTGCCCATTTGTCAAGAACACATGTTGGAAGGTGGGTTTTTGATCAAAAGGTACTTTATTCATTTTGCAGTCGGGTGCTTATGCGTGTTTGTATTTGGGCATTTTGACATGGATTATTGGGTAACTTGAATGAAAGAAGGGCATTGACGTACTCTTGTTCCCTCACCTTAAATGGGGGGTTAATTTTCAATCTTAGCTCATTGGGACCTCCCCTAATGGTCCATGGCTTTAGGAAGGGGCACTACTTGGGAAGCCATGGTTGCCCTATTCCATACTTATCATTTTGCATCTTACATTATGAGCCCCTATTCCACCTCCCTTTTTTGGGTCAACTAACCATCAGTTCATTGGTATTCGGCACTCACACATCGTCATACCTTGGGTAGGGCCTTCAAATGCACCCTGGGATGTTGATGCAGCTAAAAGAAAAAAGAAAGAACATATTGTGGCCACGAGAAAAATAAAAGAAAATCAAAATACAAAAGATGGTCGAGACTTACAAATTAGCATGTGGGCAAAATCCAAGCATGAGATCTACCTGTATCATATGGCCATCACTCAGTTCTTGGGCCAATGTTTCCCTATCTCATAGAACTCAAGGAACCCTTACATGTCCCAACCCTTGATGGGAGATGAACTACCCCATCCTAAAGTGGGTAATAATTGCTATACATCATACAAAGCATGCTCTCATTCCTTGAGCTACGAACAATAATACAAGGAAACTTCAAGAAAAAGTAGAGGGGTAGAAAAACAAAGGTTCAGGTAACTCATGCATCCACGTGCTCTCTCCTCACATCTATACACCCAAGATGAGGTACGTAGCTGGTTCCTTTGACCATGACACTTGGCCATGGAGTTCTTTCCCCTCCGTTCCATCATTATTCATATGTCACCTATCAGTTGAAGGGTGGACCAAGGACATGTCACTTTCTTTTAGGGGTAGAGAACACCTAATAGGGTCGTCCTTTAACCACTCCTACTTAGGGAGGTAACACCTTTACGTGACTAAGGCCCCAATTTTGGAAGAGAAGCCACATTTGAAGTGTTATTATGCCCATTTCTTTCAAGCTTGTTTCACTTAGGTGCAATAATGATTAATGTCCCTAATGGTGAAAGTTGCAACACTAGATATTGCGTGTGATTGGAAAGTGGTTCCATTTATAGGTCTGGGCAACTTAACTAGGGTCCACATCCTCCAAAGGGACATATTTGTGAAAATTTCCGAATCTTTACAAATAGAAATCCTACTGCAGTCACTGGTTTAGCATCTCCTACTTGTTTTTTTCCAGAGGAAAAAATCCGTAATTTATATTCATATATGAAATAAATTACATGTTGTAGATGCTTAGAGCATATGCAGATAGCTGTCCATGAGAAGGACAATTATAATAAAAAAAGGAAAAAATAAAAATAAAATACAGCAAGCCTATACTTTTCTGCCCTTCTTCTTCTCCACCCTACGCCAACCTTGAGAGTCAGGAGGGGGAACAATGATGGCCTGCAGGTACTCCTGTGTGTTCAATGGAGGTTCTTTGTCGGATTCTGATCCTTCAGATCCATGAGTTCTTTTTATGCCACTAACTTCCAGCTGTGGATCTTGATGCTGGTGTATATGGTTTGGCTCCATTTGAGGGTCTGGAGCATTTTCATCCTGTGTACCATTCTGTTCCATATTTATATCAGGTACCTCTTGGTTCTCTGTATGTTCTGTTTGTCTGTCCTCTTCTTCCATCGGATCTGTATGCTGCCACCCTTTGGGCTTTTTTTGTTGTTTCTTGATTCCTTTGGGGTTCTTTCTGGCCAGTGGGCAAGTATATTGGAGGTGTCCTGTTTGCATGCATCTGCAGCATCTGAATGCAATGTTTTCATAGTCAAGGGGTTGAGTCCGCAGAGTGTTGTTATAGTTCAATGAAATATGATCAGGCAGCCCCTGACTCAGGTCCACTTCAACGCAAATTCTGGCGAATGAGAAGATTCCTCTACTAACTCTGTCTTCATCAATTTTTAGGAATTTCCCCAAGGAATTCCCAATGGCAGATAATACTATATGATGCCAGAAGTGTAATGGGAGGTTATGAAGCCTCTCCCAAACAGGCATTGTTGAGATTTTCATAGTGTTTGCATCAAAATCAGCGAACCAAGGGGTAACAAAAAGGCCAGCATTACCCCAAAACCAAGGCCCCTCATTGATGATACTATCCCTTTCTTCTTCTGTGTGGAAGCTAACAATGAAAAAACCTTTTGAACATAGGTGTATATCACAGTCTGGTGTCCAGCAGGAGTAAATCCATTGATGTAAAGCATCAGATTTTGGCCAGAAACCATTAAATCTAAATATAACAACATTTTTAGATAGTTCAGTGTGAAGTTCAGTTACCTCTGGCATAGTAACTTGGAGCGTTGGGGATTCCAGTTTTTGCTCTACTATATATGGACCTGGTTGCTCTGGTGGTGACACTGGTTTGTTCTGCATTTTTTCTTTCCCCTTGACTGCATCTCGAAAGGAGCCTGGAGTCTTTGAGCCGGATCCGTTGCATCCTCCGCGCAGTCTTAGATTAAGAAAAATGGTTGTATCTTGACAGATCCCATATTCTTGTAGAGTAAGATGGTCCTGTAGGCTATGACCTGCACAAATCAGGTTCTGGTGTTTTGTGGGTATTCCAAGTTGGTTCTGTATTTCGTTTTTTAACTCTTGTATGTTTAACCCCATGCTGAGTCGCATGCAACGGTGGCTGCCCCCTGTTAATTTGATGAAGATTTGGATCCAATCTTCACCCTGGCAGTATGATTCAGCCACATTGTGGCAAAGCTTCGGTGGTTTGGTTGTTTTCTGTGAAAAATCCATCGCTCCCTTGTTATTTTTATTTTGTCCGCCTCCTGGGGTCTCTTGATCTGGTTTATATGAGTCATTTTTGGAGTACTCTGTCACTACTTCGAGATTTAAGGGGTCCTCTATGGTCAGCCCCCTTACTTTTATACTGGGCTTCCTCTGTCCAGTTGATAACCAGGATGCCGCGCGTCCCTCATCACTTTTCCACTCGCACTCCGGCTTGAGTGAGGTAAATCCTGTGCCAGGCCAAGTCTCCGACCATACAGTCCGTGTTGTCGATTTTGTTCTAGGCGGGCCGAATAACCAAGTAGCTGCCTCTCGGCACCGCAGTTGTGGGTTAATTCGTATTTCACACCTAGGCAGTGGGTTCCAGAGGATATTGATCCGGCCGAGAAGCCCAGGATCTTGCTGGTAAGAATGTGGCAGAAAAAACCCAAATTGCGGAAACGGATATTGTAAACATACCTCTGCCGGGTGTGGTTTATTGTTCAGCAAATGGGGATCATCTACCGGCCAGCACATATTCTCTACCAAGCAGTCGTGATCCATGGGGAGGGTCTCTGCGAACAGGGGGAGAAAGACGCCATCGATGCAGAGCTCCGGATGTTCCCGCTCACTCCAGATTTCAGCATCTCCTACTTGTTATTTCATTCAACAAGTTAATTAATTTATAAACAGTGATGAAAAACACTACCGCAGACTACACTGACATACAGATCATAAATTGAAACAATAGATGAGACAAACACACAAGGGACACCGTTATTTTTGGACAACACGTCCTCGGAAAAATCCAATGCCAGAAAACCGGTGTGGCAGATAGAGGGTTTGTATTATTAAGCAAGCAAAATCTGAGTACAACAGGTTGCCTCTCACACCGGCTAACCTTTCAGAGAAATCTCGGCAGCAAGAAATACATACGAGGGTTTACCTCATTCCCCAAGTCACGGTTGATCCAATGAGTGATCTGACTCTTGGCAAACACTGCGAAATCCCTGAGCAATCACTGCTTGGGCTAACATCTTGCCTCTAGGAGACTGCGTCACCCCTTTTGCTGGATCGATTTGTTGGAGGAAGATTGCTGTTCAGCCCTCCCGGCTCAGAACCTCGCTTCTCTGGCAAAATCTCGGACTTCTGACGAATACTCTGCACTGCCACTGCAAGAGACCCTCCTGGCCTGCGTCAGCACTACGTGAGCCCCTCCTGGGCTGCGTAGGCCTCTGCGCTGCCTCTCTGATGCTATTGCTGCCTCTCTACCACGTACTCTTTGGCTCGGAACTCCTTTCCGATCCAAATCTCTACTTCTGCCCCTCTCACTGCAACTCAGATCACTTGTTTGATTTCCTCAGCAAACATCGCCCCAGAAAAATTGAACTGACTGATCACTTGGTGTATCTCCAACTGACCCTCAAGCCTCCTCTTATACTTTTCCTGTTGATGAATCAACGACCGAGATTAAGTCCCTAATCAACAACTAAGATTAAAACAGACTTGATCCTCGTCTCTTAGAAGCTTCTCACCCATATTTTTATTAATACCCATTAATATTTTTATTTTCTCAAGTTTAGACTTAGGAACCCCATTAAAAATAATAATTATTTTAAACACAAACTGGGTGGAATTTGACTAAACGATTTCTGGGTTTTGGAGATCTCATGTATTTTAGTCCCTCCACAAAATTTCAGAGCTAGAGCACATTCGATGCTACCCAAAATCAACACTCCCTCTTAGCGAGGAATATGCTCTAGCAACACTTCCAATAAAAGTATCACACTGGTCCACGATATTGATCCTCTGTGCTGTTGATGCTTAGCCTGCTGCCCTTCATCCACTGCATTGCTGCATTCTGTACTGCTGCCCATGACATTGCCATTGCCACTGCCATTGCTGCATCTGTACTGCAACTCCCTCTCAAAATGCTGCATCATGTTGCCCATAACACTGCCACTGCTAACTGCTGCACTGCAACTCAGTCGTTGAGAAGTAAGCAACTGAAAAACCACCCAAAAAATGACATGTTGGTCAGTCTGGATGACCCGTGATGCTGAAGCTACCTCTGCTGCTAATCAGTGCTGACCCTCTGATGCTACTGCGCTGCTATTTTATCTGCTCTGTGCCTCTCGCAAAACTGCAACACTCTACTACGCTGCTTCATACTTTGGCACTCTAGCTTTGCCACTGTCGCTCCATCATCCATCACACCAATTGATTCCTGTCATTTTGCTACTGTCATTAAGGGTTCCCGTAGTAGTATGTGATCCAAGAGTTTGGGCACCTCAAGGATCCTACCTGTGTGGTCCTCTCGACTATAGCTCAATATCGCCCCACCTCTTCTCTAGAGGTACATGAGCACTCATGGCGCAATCGTCATCCTCACCACCTTCGTCAGCTTTCGTTGGAGCAACGTTCGAGTCAAACTTCTCTTCCTTGCCCTTCTTCTGAGGCCACTAAGTGGCGAAATGTCCCAGTTCCCCACACCTGAAGCATCTGACTTTGGATATATCTTCTTTCTTCCTCTTTTGCTGCACTTGTTGTCCCGATGATGCGAGAGCTACATCCTCCTCCTCCTTTTTGGCTCTGATTCCTTTGCTACTACTTCCCGCCTTGGTTAATTGCCTAATCTCTTCCTGTCGAAGAGTTGCCCACATCTCCTCCCAACTGGGAAGAGAAGTCCTGCCCAAAATGCTCTGGATAAAGGTCTCCCAGTCTTTAGTGACTGCATTCAGGGTAGTCCTGACCATGAACTTGGGATCTGGTGTAGACCCCACGAAAGTCAGTTGGTCTCGAATCCCTTGGAAGTTGGAACCTAGGAAGGAAGGGATCGATTTCTTCTCCCTTTTGCATTTGATATTGTCTCAGCTGGTTCTCAAGCAACATCTCCCGTTGAACGGAAGTTCCCTCATACAAGGTGGTCAAGGCCTCCCACATCTCCCTTGCTGTGTCCTTTTCAACAATATGTGGGACCACATGATCCTTGACCCCGTCCAACATCATGCACTTCACCTCCTCGTATTTCATGAGAGGAGCAACAACGACCGAAACAACAACCACTTTCAAGGCATAATCCTTGATGTGATTCTTGTCCAGCACTGCCAGGATCTTGGCTTTCCAGATGACAAAGTTGGATCCTCCATCCAATCTGTCCTGATCCCTCAGTCCTTTAACTGCCATCTCTGCTCAAATGAGTGTTGAACAGGTTCTCTTCTCCCTCTCTCATTGCCGCCCCAACAAGACTCGGATCTAGATTTCTTTGGCGCTAGAAATCCTCTAGGAACAAGTTCCTTCTAGACTCCCTTTAAGTCCTGATTTCCTTCACAAAAATCCTCTTGCCAAATAATATCGAATCACCCCTTCTCCAATCCTCCTTTGCTGCTGCTCAGCAACTTGGACCTAGATTTATTTGGCAAAAAATCCGTTAAGGTAGTGAGTCCCTCTACCTCGGTTTCTTCTCCACAGACACTGTTCTGCAACAACAACAACATCGTCTCACCAACAACACAAATCGAATCTATGTTGCTCCCACTGCCCCGACAACTGACTGATCTGTGCCCCTCAAGCTTTGCGCTAGCCCAGAGAGCTGAAGCAGTCACTGCGTGAGATCCCGACTCTACGTCTCCTCCTCCCGGATCAGAACGCTGACGCAGGCACTGCGTGAGCTTCTGCGTCACTCCTCTAGCTACTCTGGCTTTGAAACAACGCTGTCACTTGGGACAATTGCCTCTTTGTAGCAGATTTGCTGGATCTCCCGGCTGATGGCTTTAGTGTTCTATGATTTTCAATGCTCTGATACCATGTGAAAATTTCTGAATCTTTACAAATAGAAATCCTACTGCAGTCACTGGTTTAACATCTCCTACTTGTTATTTCATTCATTAAGTTATTTAATTTATAAACAGTGATGAAAAACACTACTACAGACTACACTGACATATAGATCATAAATAGAAGCAATAGATGAAACAAACACACAAGGGACATTGTTATTTTTGGACAACACGTCCTCGGAAAAACCCAATGCCGGAAAACCTGTGCAGTAGATAGAGGGTTTGTATTATTAAGCAAGCAGAATCTGAGTACAATAGGTTGCCTCTCACACTGGCTAACCTTTCAGAGAAATCTCGATAGCAAGAAATACATATAAGGGTTTACCTCATTCCCCAAGTCACGATTGATCCAATGAGTGATCTGACTTTCGGCAAACACTACGAAATCCTTGAGCAATCACTGCTTGGGCCAGCGTCTTGCCTCTAGGAGACTGCGTCACCCCTTTTGCTGGATCGATTTGTTAGAGGAAGACTGCTGTTCAGCCCTCCCGGCTCATAACCTCGCTTCTCCGGCAAAATCTCGGACTTCTGACAAATACTTTGCACTGCCACTGCAAGAGACCCTCTTGGCTTGTGTCAGCACTGTGTGAGTCCCTCCTGGGTTGCGTAGGCCTCTGTGCTGCCTCTTTGATGCTACTGCTGCCTCTCTGCCATGTACTCTTTGGTTTGGAACTCTTTTCCGATCCAAAGCTCTGCTTATGCCCTTCTTACTGCAACTCAGATCACTTGTTCGATTTTCTCAGCAAACCACCCCCCAGAAAAATCAAACTGATTGATCACTTGGTGTATCTCCAATTGACCCTCAAGCCTCCTCTTATATTTTTCCGGTTGATGAATCAATGACCGAGATTAAGTCCCTAATCAACGGCTAAGATTAAAACAAACTTGATCCTTGTCTCTTAGAAGCTTCTCACCCATATTTTTATTAATACCCATTATTTTTTTTATTTTCCTAAGTTTAGACTTAGGAACCCCATTAAAAGTATTAATTATTTTAATAAAACATAAACTGGGTGGAATTTGGCCAAACGATTTGTGGGTTTTGGAGATCTCATGTATTCTAGCCCCTCCACAAAATTTCAGAGCTAGAGCACATCCGATGCTACCCAAAATCAATAATATTGACAGCCACAGGTGATGCGTTACGAACCATGGGACTCCAGAGCGTTGTAGAGCATCATTCATAGCCATGAGCACCTTTAGCACCCACAATATTCCTACATTTGCCTTATTATTCATGGGATGATGCACCTAGACTAGTTTGCCCCCAGTTGGATATAGATATATATATATATATATATATATATATATATATATATATATATATATGGTGTTGCAGTGGATCCATGGCCTAGATGAGGGTTGTTTCATGTATTGAGACATAGGAGGGCTAGCACCATCTTAAGTGTCTGCAATGATGGAGCAGAGATAGGGATTTCATCACTTGGAGACCCATGAGACCTAGTTTTGTGCCCCAAATCCACATTTGGGGTCCACGGGATGATTTGTAGGAGGTACATGGGCCAACCCCTAGATCTTGATTTTAGAGGCCTTCTACATTTGTCATGGCACCAAAAATCCTAAACGCCAACCCTTTAGATGCCCACGTAAGCATGACATCAACATTTCGACTAACATTTGTTCATTTTTCAATGTTCTATGCTGTAACAATCACTTATATCAATTCTTCTTCCAATAGCAATAAGCTATACAATATTTTTTCAATCTTCCAGTAACAATAAGCAATTGTAGATAGAACAATATGTTGATTTTTGAGTAGCTTGGGAGGTACTCCAAGCCCTAGGGTTTGGGAATTGGAGGGAAAATCGCCACAAGGGTCACTCGTGGGCTTGGAACCCAAGTGTAGGGTTTTGCACCAAGTATGGTGTTGTCTACTGTTGATTATTGTTTATAATTATTGAAGAAGAACATTAATAATAACTGAAGAATAACTAATACTCTTAAAAGGATTAAAAAGTGCTTATTGCTAAGAAACACTGATTCACGCCCCTTTCAGTATTTCCATCATTTCTCTCTTGCCCTGATTCTATGTTCATTTAGCCATTAGCTTTGCCCGTAGTATTACAATGATTAAATACAAAGCTAGAAGAAAAGTATATTTTTCTACATCCATAAATCACACTTGATTTATTCCCTAAAGCTCTCATGATTTATTCCATAAATCTCTCATGCTTTTCAAGGTAAATTAGCTTTTTCCTTATGGACAAAATCTGTCCTATCCATAGTTTTTTTAAAACTATTCTATAATAATTAAAAGAACTAAGAATATTTACTATTAAGGAATTAGAATTCCTTTACAATATTCAAATCCCTTTTGGAACTTTTCTTCAAAAAGCTTGATGGCTTGGAAACTCTAATGCTCCTGCATCAGACTCCCAAGGTAGAAAAAATTCATGACCTCCTAGTCATGTGTCATTAATACCTGAATCCTCGTGGATCCCAAACTTTGTACTGTAACTGATCACCTACTTCTTCATGTTGTTGCTTTGTTTTTGTTATCGTTGTCTTCCTTAATCTTTTAGGTTTCCAAACTTTATGTTGTAGTTGTTCACTCTCTTTGTTGATGCACTCTTGTATAGATATTTTCCTCCTACACTTGACTACTCTTCTTACATCAGTGTGCAATTTCTCATGCACTTTCATCATAAACGTTCTCATCTTCTCAATTTCCATGTCCAAAATTTCCTCTTGCTGGTACATGTTACTATCACCACTCACTTGTAATTGAATCTCTAAATTTAAAATTTTTATGACCTCAGTGGTCATTTCATTGTTTTCATAACTTCTCTGCTCACACTCTTCATCATCATGCATCTTTTCCAAGATGTTTAAGACACTTAAATGTCTTCTCCCTTGTTGCTCCACAAATGTTAGAGTATCGCCTTCTTCAGAATTATAAATTCTGACTTCTTCTTTATTACTATCTTCAAAGAAAATTCCTTGCTTTATATCTTCTTGCTGAAAATGAAATAAAATTTCATTTTTACGAGACAAACTTGTCCCACTTTCCATCTTTTTTGTTTGTTTGTTTGTTTACTTCGTCTGTGTTAATTTTTGTAGCATCGGATGTGTTCTAGCCACGAAATTTGGTGGAGAGGCTAGAATACATGAGATCTCCAAAACCCATAAATTGTTTCTGGAAATTCCACCTAGAGATGACTTAATTAGATTATTAACCAATTTTTAAATATTTCCTAAGTCTAAACTTAGGGAATATGGTTAATTAATTAGAATTAATTAAGTCAAGATGAGAATCATCTAGAAACTCACACGGATCGACTCCAAGATGATCCTAGCCATTGATTAAGATTTAATCTTTGCCGTTGGTGCTCCAACAGTGGATTATAAAAGGAAGTTGATGGGCACTTGGAGAAGACACATCAGAAGTTCGATTTCCTTGGCAGATTGATTTCCAAAGAGCAACAATTGCTGCCGGAGAGCCAGAGATCGAAGTAGTGAGTGAGGGGCAGGGATAGTGAGGCTGGAGGAAGATTTCTAGATCCAACGAGTGCATTTGCAGAGAGGTAGAAGTACCACAATGAGGCTGACGCATAAGCCTCTAGAGGGCAGTTCGATTTAGCTGAAGAGAAGCTGAGTTTCAATTCCAGAGGCCGGTAAAGGGTTCAGACTGCCAGAGAGACAATTTCTCAACCAGTGGTAGACATGACGACTACAGGGGCAGCTGATTCAGGCTGAGTGTGGTAGACGCTATGCTAGGGTGATGTAGGCCAACACAGAGGCAGTTTGGACGGCTCACTTGGCGCTGCAATCAGAGCCTGGATTTGCCTGTGGGGTGAGGAAAATTTCTCACTAGAATTTTGCTAATATTTTTCTCTGTAGTATTCCCAGATTCAGTGTCTAGATTATTGTACTCAGAATTTTTCACTGCCGCATAATAATAAAACTGTCAGCTGCTGCACTAGTTTTCCCAAGTTGGGTTTTTCTGGGGACAATTGTCCAAAAATAATGGTGTCATTTTTATTGTGTGTGTGCTAGTATTTTCTCAGTTTCCAGCGCTATTATTTCCGTAGTATTTTATTTGTGAAGGTTTCAGTGTGATTTATTCAATATTTGCTGTAGCAAATAAATTGTTAAAATTAATTAACAATTAGGAGAATAATTTCCAATTGCTGCAATAGGATTTCAGTTTTGAAATTTTCACACTCTGCATCAATTGTGCTTTGTCATCATCTCCCTTTACATCTATGGTTGTAATCTCACATCTTTCAACCATCTTTCCAACAATTTGATTTCCTCCTCAAATTTCATAAACATTGAATCAGAATGTTGCTTCTGATCATCTACTTGATCCATCTTTTGGCTTTCTGCATAAGCCAACTTTCTCTTACTCACTGCACTAACAAGTTCCTGCAATTGTGCACCATCAACTACATTTATCCATTGTGTATAATTTCCACTCTGACTACCTGCATGAAAAAATGTTGTCTTATCTTCTTTCATAACATAAATTTGCTTCTGTTCTTCTCTTATGTCTTTGGAAAGCATATCTCCACTTTGTATGACAGTTTTAAATGATTTTCTAGCTTCATCAACACTTGCAACCATACACAAATCATTAGTTTTAAAATCATAAGACTCTATGGTCTCATTTGATGACTCAGTGATCAATTCCTCATACTACTCTGAACTTTCCACATAGTTCAGAAGATCTTTTGTAGATCTCTTCTCATCATCCTCATCACTATCCTCACCAAGTAATGGTCCCTGCTCTGGTTCACAAATGCATACATTCATCTTGGTTTCCTTGAGTTCTTCACTCCACTGAATACTCAATCTATGTTTCAGCTTTACCTCCAACTTTTCCCGCTTCACCTTTTTCCGTAGCACCCATCCACATCTCTGGTCTTCAGCATCTTGTTGTAGCAGCTCCATAAGCACATTCAACCGTGCTTTCATTTCAGCAAGTTCCCGTCTTCTTCTTGATGTCTTTTGCCTTGACATCTTCTTTCCTTCTGCTATGGCTTCCACTTGAACCTTTGTTATGACCCTCTATGGTCATCCTTCTCTCTATCTTTGTGAGCTTCTCCATGCTCAACAATGAACTGCAACCAAGCCTCTCCTCTGTAGCAAGTCTCCTCTTCTTGCTACTCAATACCTCATCAAGCTTTCTTCACTAGCTTGACCTTTTGGTATTTTCTCTGGTTCTCTCCTTAGAACCTTCTCGAGCACTCCTTTGCTCCTTTGGCTGTTGCACTTACTTGGTTTACTGCTTTGAGAACTTCTACTTGTTCCCTGCTTCCTCTATTACAAGGTTCTTCTGCCACAATTCTTACTTCACTTGTTCTCTCTGTCATAGCTTCCAAGCTATGATCCACTATCACTCTCCTTCAACTGCTACCTGCAAACATCAATTCCTCTACACAAATCAATTCAGAAATATAAAGACCAGTTTACCTATTGCAATGTTGCAATTCTCTAATCTCCTTTTGCTATGCAACTCTCTTCTCTCTTCTCTGACTCTCTTCTCGAAGGAGCTAACCAACTCTGATACCACTTATGCAGGAAAATTTGAATTTTCCCTTCAAAGTTCAAATTCTCAATCTAGATTACATGCACAGATTGCATTATTTTCTCAATTAAATATTATTCACCACATCTCCAAACATTTAAAATAACACACAATAATACAAAGAGTCATACACAAAGGCTTTGGTGAATCTGCATTTCCATTAAACAAAGGAAAACTGTACATGCATAAATTCATATTCATACATTTCTCTCTTGGCCTGATTCTACATTTATTTGGCCATTAACTTTCCCTGTAGGATTACAATGATCAAATACAAAGTTAGAATAAAAGTATATTTTTCTACATCCATAAATCACTCTTCATTTATTCCTTGAAGCTCTCATGATTTATTCCTTGAAGATCTCATGATTTATTCCATAAAGCTCTCATGCTTTTCAAGGTAAATTAGCTTTTGCCTTGTGGACAAAATCTTTTCTATCCATAGTTTTTTGTAAAACTATTCTTTAATAACTAAAAGAACTAAGAATATTTACTATTAAGGAATTATAATTCCTTTACAATATTGAAATCTCTTTTCGAGCTTTTCTTCAAAAAGCTTGATGGCTTGCAAATTTTAATGCTCCTGCATCACATCATCAACCTCCAGCCCTGGACTATTCACTTGGCCTTCTACATGATGCAGTTATATACATGTTTATGAGGCTGTCTTATTCTTGTATTCTCTATTACTTATTTTATCTTAGATTTAGTTTTGGCATTTTCTAGGATTTGCATTTGCATTCCCACATTATACTCGTATTGGTTGTATCTTTCAGTACCATTGATCTATTTATGGTCATTCGTTAGACATTGATAAACTTATCTTATCTTGTCATTTGTGGATGTTAATAAAATTATCTTATCACATGTATCATAATAGCTACATTGATTATAAAATGTGTGCAAAATTAATTTTCATGAGGATGTGTAGTAATAAGAATAAATTCAACATTTATATATTCTATTATGGATCCTTGCTGTGATTTTTAATAGACACTCCCTCTTCTCACGTCTTGGAATCTTGAGATACCAGAGTCATAAGTTATTGTGCTTCGTTTATTCAGGACATTATTAAATACTTGAAGCGATGGAGACAAATTTTGTTTAGTGACGTGTTTCTCATACACTTATTTCGTGACTCTTGTCCGCTTGAAATGATTTGTAGGTCTGTTGTACTGAATTCCTAGAGATTATTCTGTATTCTCCAGTGTCTGACTGGTTGATTTTTATTTGTTCATTCATTCATAATAGTATTATAAGCCGGTTGGTAGTTTTGTGCCATTCCTTGGCCACTTCCAACTATATGATCCTCGTGTTGCCTTCTTGTCCTGCTTTTTATTCACAAATTATATTTTGACATAACAACGTATTTGTAGTGAACCTTCATCCTGAATCCTGATAGATGAACTCCTCTTTCCCATTGCTTCTGTTGTTTTGTACTTGGAATTACTGGTGTTGTCTCTAGTATGGATGATATCTATAGCCTTTAGTTTTAATACTGTCTTAAGACTTACTAAAATGCCGCCTAAAATATGTTTTGCAATAATTTTTAAAAAAATTGGAATTTCTAAGTATTTAATATAGTTGTAGAAAAATTCGTCAATATTTATGGCAAAAAAATGTATCCTTTAGAATTTGGGACAACCATTTTTTTTAGGAAAATAAGGGAAATTGGTCATTTTTTGTTGTTGTTGAAAAAATGTGGAAAATTAGCCCTTAAATTCTACTGGGTAATAGGTATTGATGTTTGGCTGTTGTGACTACTTCCAGGAAATCCACCATGTGTTGCTGTTTTTGTCCAAAGCATTGATTTCTACTAGCCCTGTTTCAAGATACAAATTAATGTTGTAACTTGTTTCTAAAACAGGAATTCAATTGTAGGACAACTCTGTTGAGGTGTTTATGATAATAGTTTGTTGACAAAGCCGGGATATAGAAAACTTCTTGTAGGAGCTACACTATTGGAGTTTGGATGTGATAGTGCGATAATTTGATTCTATGGGCCTTTGATTTAACTTTTCCATCTCCATAAATCTAACTTTTGAGGATTTTGGAGAACTTTTCTAGTAATATTTATAGTCTGTTGTTCATTAACATGTTTTGTAAAACTGTCCATGGTGCAGAAAATGGACTTCGACGATTGCTGAAAAAGAGAAAGACCGGTTGACACCTGTATGTAATGAATTCCGTGCTTTTGTCATTTTACATTTAATTTAGTCATTTGATTCCGTCTTCTAAATAGCGATATCTTAGCATGTCCAATTCTTACTGTAGGCTTCATCTTCTAATGCTTTTTTATTCAGATTGTTGAGACATTGGGTACGTGGTATTTGGGACCTGACTACTCAAAGGTGAGTTGGTGATTAGAGTTTAGATTTCAGAGGCTTTTACAATGCTGGAAAGTTGTATGTTCTAAAATGGGCATGTCATTCATTGAGTCATTTGCATAATTTCTTAACAAGTTTTTCACTGCAGCCAAACGATAATACTGAGATTTCACTGAAGGACATAGACAACTTGGCAAACAGCTCCTTTCCTCTTTGTATGCGCCACTTGTTTTTCAAGGTGATCTTCTGTGCTATTGCAATAAAGGATTCTGAAATACTTGATTGTCATTTGCTCAAGGCACTGAGTAGAGAGCTTCCTATTGTTATGGTTTGCCTAAGGCTATTCTTTTTGCTGCATATGCAGCTCAAAGAGGACCACCACCTGAAGCATGGGGGAAGAATGCAGTTAGGACTCTTTCTGAAGGCATGTATCTCTCTCTGAAATGTTGCATAATATTTTGCCGCAATTTAAGCAATTAAGATTGTTTTCATCACTGATATGCTTTTGTCTTCCATGCAATAGAGATTATACTGAAGTTATCATGCTGTGTCTGGAGTCCCCTTCTTTAGTTTGATCCAAGTGAATTGAAATATTGGTCAATTTATTTTTATGTTATATGACACACACTTCTGGAATAGTATGGGGCAGTGTTGCAAACATCACGAAAAAATTATGATAACATCGCCACATCATGATTTTTTCCGGGTGCCGATTTTATTGGCCAAAAAAAATCGCTGATTTTTAAGTCTGAAAAAATCGGGATCAAATCATAAAAATTGCGAAAAATTTGCTAGTCTATCCAGAAAATTGCCTTAAGTCAAAATTTCTGACTTTGTTTTTGTTGTTTTACTGACGTTTTTGGATTTTTTAAGATTTTTTTCATCTTCTGGATCCTTGCCAATTTTATCTCGATGCTGATTTTAGCAACATTGGTATGGAGCACTTGGTTTATATTAAAAGTAATATTTCGTTGTTTGAGTTGTAGATCACTATAAAGAAGATGTTATAACCTTCTAATTCTAATTAAATAATTCCTCACCCTTAACCTTAAAATTACTTCTAACTCTTATTAATAATTCCTTACCCTTAACCTTGTTCTTCAACAACTTAAAGGGTGAGTGACCGATAATGGTTTAGCGTTCCATATGATTTTCATTGAGCTAGGATGATGCTTTTATATTAATAATGTGGAGTCAAGAGAATTGAGTTCAACCAGTTGTTAAAGCACTAAAATCTGTTGAATCTGCTCTCCTCGAAAGCAAGGGAAAAATGAAAAAGCACTAAAATCTGTTGAATCTGCTCTCCTCGAAAGCAAGGGAAAAATGAAATTTAATCTTAACTTTTCTAGGGCTTTGCAGGTCACATATCATTAAATGAAAGCAAATCTTAATTCTGAAAGGGCTTTACATACGATGCCTAAAGGTTATCTTTATTTGTTTACCCACTGTTTTGTTATGCAAGTATTATCCATTGCATGAATGAATTATGGCATGAGTAACATTATTTTTTTTGTTTGTATCTAGAGGAATCGACAAATGGGCTAGTATCACACTCACGTGACATAGGGTTGATTCCAACTGCTACCACTATAACCTCTAGGTGCCTACGTATGCCCCTCCTGTAGGCATATGTGAATCACGAGGATATGAAACTCGAACCTCCTTGCACATAACATTTCATTTTCACGACCATCACCAATTGAGTTGCCCCCTGGGAGCTAACATGAGCAACATTATTAATTGCTTGAGAGATGATTGCTTTCTACAATGATGCAAAGAGAATGAGGATGTTGCCTCCTATGTCTAGGGTTCTCTTGTCTAGGGTTCTCTTGTAGCTCACCTTTGTAAAAGTTTATTTTCAAATTTCACCAACCATGGGTTTCCCATAGGAGAAAACACCAAGTTTCGCTCATGGTTTAGCTTCAATAGAGAAAGAATTACAATGTTTCGCCACCAATAGAAACTAGTGTTTGCAAGGTAATAAGGTATCTTATCTCGCTTCTCTTAAAAGGATGCATCACACAACCAATAAAAGAATTTCACACCACCCATAGAGAGAAGTGGCAAAAATATCCTTTGGATTTTCATAGATGGGTGACGAATTATAAATTTTTCATTTTGAGAATGTTGAGAGTTTTTTAGTGCTTTTACAACTCAAGAAAAGAGGAATCAAATCCTACAAAATGAGCCCTAGTTCTTGGGAAATGAGCCCGCAGTATTTATTTGTGAAAATCACAATGTGAATTATTTGGTATTTGTTGTAGCAAACTACAAATAAATTGTTAAATAAATTAACAATTAGGAAAATAATTTCCAGTTGTTGTGATAGATGAAATTTTCACATGGTATCAGAGTGTGAGTGATCAGTTGAGAAGCTCACAAGTGGAGGAGAGAATTTTGCTGCTAAGAGGGAGCAACAGGCTAAAATTCCTAGAGGCTGCGCAGTTCATTGACAGGCAGGTCGAATTGCCTGGGCAAAAATTCGATTTTCAGTTGCAGGATTGGAAGAAAAATTCGATTTGCATAGGACGGTGATTCCACTAGTCAGAGGGAGCAATAACTCAAATTTTCGCTGAGCAGTTTCCTTGGTTGGACACAGAGGGTTTTACAACAACAGAATTAACGTCGGGTGGAAGAGAAAAGCACACAAAGGGAAAAATTCTCTTAGGGAACTTCGAGTCTCAGAAGTTCAATCTTGCAGCCGTAGATATGAAGTAATTGAGTGCATATTTTCTCACTCTAGAAAAGAGTGCGTATAGCAGAACCGACATCCAAGCGTAGGGAAAGAGGGAGTTTTTGACAGATTCAAAGATGGCCGCAGTAGGACTTAAGATCAGGATAGGTTGGAGGGTTCCTCTAACTATGTCATCTGGAAGGCTAGGATGCCCATCTTGTTAGATAAATATGGCTTGAAGCTCTACATAGACAACATTGTGGTAGTTCCCTAGGATGCAGATAAATTGAAGCAATACCAGAGGGAAATGGGGAAGGCGAAGAGGTTGATCCTTGATGGAGTTTGGGACCATATAGTCTCGCATATATCTGGCAATGATAATGCTAAACAAATGTGGCATGCTCTCGCCCAGCGATATCAGGGTACCTTCGAATAACGAAATATGTCTTTGGAGGAAAAGTTGAGATGCATCAGGATGCAGACAGGGGAAGGCATAGATCCTTTCCTCACTAGGATTCAGGAGGTTCGGGATCAACTTGCAGTTGTTGGGGCAACACCTCAACGCTAGTGCGGTTGGCACTGTACAATGTCTTGGAGGATTGGCAAGTCTTCGTCCAAAGTATATTGGGCCGAGACAAACTACTAGCATGGGACAAGATGTGGTCTGACTTGTAGCAGGAGGAGTTGAGGCGAGTTCTTCTAAAGAGCTCCATCAGTGGGAGCAGTAGTAGCGAATTGAAGGGTGTAAAGGAGGAGGAGGATGTGGCCCTTGCATCAAAGGGTCCCAGTCAGGGGTAGGGGGAGCAGAAGAAGAAGAAGGACTTGTCAAAGGTCAAGTGCTTCAGTTGTGGTGAGTTCGGTCACTATAGTACCTAGTGTCCTCTTAAGAAGGACAAGTAGGAGAAGCATGATTAGCAGGCAACGTTTGTGGAAATAGACAAGCTTTCCTCTAGGATAGAGGAAGAGTTTGCTATGTTCGCAGATATACATCCAGGAGTGAGGTGGGGTGATTTGGTGCTATATCCCCAGGGAGCTACAAAGATGGGCAGGGTTCTTGAGGATTCCACCTCATGGATCATTACCTGGCTACAGGGGCCCACAGTGTTCAGTAACAGGATGGATCAACGACAGTTGATGCAGTCAGTACCAGAGTGAGTTGCAGAATAGTAGTAGTCAGATGCTAAGGAGCGTAGTGTAGAGTTAGCAGTAGCGCAAATTCTTCTGTGACAGTGCAGAGGCTAGTAGCAGTTAGGACTTAGGAGACAAATGCATTGTATTGAACACAATTGATTCAATATTTCAGATGCTTCTCAGTTGCAGTTATTGCAGTTGCAACAACAATAGATGAGAGAGAGTTGCAGTGCAGATGCATAGTTGACAGTAGTATGGCAGTGTCAGCGACAACATGAATGCAACATCAGAGTTGCGCAGTGGTTGGTGGGCCGCAGTGACCAAACATCGACAGCGTGACAAAGGATGATACATAGACAAAGTGTTGTAGCAAGGCGTGCAACACTATAACACAATACTCGCTAAGATGGAGTGTTAGTTTTTGTAGCATCGGATGTGTTCAAGCCACTAAATTTGGTAGGGAGGCTAGAATGCATGAGATCTCCAAAACCAAGAAATCGCTTTTGGAAATTCCACCTAGAGATGACTTAATTAGATTATTAACCTATTTTTTAATGTTTCCTAAGTCTAAACTTAGGAAAACTAGTTAATTAATCAGAATTAATTAAGTCAAGGTGAGAATAGTCTTGAAACTCACACGGATCGACTTCAAGATGATCCCAGCCCTTGATTAAGTTTTAATATTGGCCATTGGTGCTCCAACAGAGGATTCTAAGCAGAAGTCGATGGGCACTTGGAGAATACACCGGAGATACTTGGAGATTCGATTTTCCAGAGTGGTAACAGTCAGTTGCGAGAGAGTTTGAGCTTCAATGAGGAAGCGAAGTCAGTGAGGGGCAATGACAGTGAGGTTGGAGGAAGTTTTCCAGATCCAGTGAGTACATTTGCATAGAGGCTGTGATTTCTCCAGGAAGCTGCGTAGAGCCTCAAGAAGGTAGCTCGATTTGCTAGGAAGGAAGACGTTTTCAGTTCTAGAGGCTGGGTAGGGGTTCTAGAGTGCTGGAGAGACATTTTCCCAGTCAACATCATGCAGGACGACTAGACTAGTAGTCAGTTCGGGCAAGAGTTGCAGCAGGAAATATCAGGTTGACGCAGAGCCTGGGTAGGCCCAGTTGGGCGACTTGCTTTTCAGAAGCAATCTGGTGCAGAAATTGCCTAGAGAGGGTAATTTCCCTCTAGATATTATTTCTAGTATTTTCTCTGCAGGATAGCCAAATTTCGACATCCAAATTATTGTACTCAGAATTTCTCACTGCTGCATAATAATAAACCCTCATCTGCTGCACCAGTTTTCCCAAGTTCAGTTTTTTCGGGGAAATTTGTCCAAAAATAACAGTGTCATATTTTTTATGTGTGTGCTAGATTTTCTCAGATTCCAGTGCTGTTTTTCTTCTGTAGTGTTTATTTGTGAAAACCACATTGTGAATTATTTGGTATTTGTCATAGCAAACTGCAAATAAATAGTTAAATAAATTACCAATTAGGAAACTAATTTCCAGTTGCTGTGATAACTGAAATTTTCACAGGACCAAGATCACTAGCGCATCTAAGTGAACCAAACTTGAATCTTAAAGGCAATTTAGTACTTCAAACAAGGATCCCCTTCCAAAATTGGGACCTTGATCTTGCAATGGTGTTTTCTCACTAGGTAGGGGTGGCTAAAGGTCAACCCTATTAGGTGCTTCCAACCCCCAAGGGGAAGTGACATTTCCCTAGTCCACCCTTCTTTTGGTAGTTGCTAGTGAATACTAAATAGTAATAATGGTAATAGAGGGGATAAGACTTCATGGCCAAAGGACCAACTGATGGTGTGTCCACATCCTGAGTGTATAGATGCGAGGAAGGAGCATTTGTGGATGCATAAGTTACCAATTTTGCCTTGGTTTTCTACCCCTCTTGTACGACTTTTACTTCTTGATTCTTTTCTTTTTTATTACTGCATATAGCTCAAGGGTTAGAGCTTGCCTTGTCTGATGTAGCAGTTGTATTACCCCTTAAAGATGAGTCAGTTTATTGCTCATTGGTGTTGGGAACATATTTTTAAAAACCAGTTAGCATGAATTGGAAACCAGTCAAACCAGTCGGTTCATTAGGCAACCGGGTCGATTCAGGCAAAAAATTCGGTTTAAGGGCAGACTTCACCAAAAAATCACAAAAAATTGGTCAAACCGGTTGGTTTATGACGGAATTGTTCGGTTTATGGTTCCGTAATAAACTGGCCAGTTCATCGCCAAGGCTGCGACGGCCGGTGACGGATCAACACACTCTTTTTGGAAGCTTCCCAGGTGTTTTGGAGGGAAAGTAAAGGTTGTTTCTCTCAAAAAACACCCTCTTCAAGCCTTTAAAAGGAGCTCAACACCCTCATTTTCCTCACACATCTCATTTGGAGTTTTTGTGAGTTTCATTGGGTGCTTGGAGAGTGTTGAATTTTTGTTGGAGTAGTGGAACAATAGAGAGTTTGAGCTAAGTAGTAGCCACCATGCCTCCAAAAGCCAAGGATACTGCATGGACTCATTGTGATATGATTGATGGTAAAATGATCTGCAAATAATGCCAAAAATCTATTGAAGGAGGGGGTATTCATAGGTTTAGGCAACACTTGGCTGGGATTGGAGGCCATGTAAAGTCACGTGGAACACCAAATGAAGTAATAAGTCATATTAGGGCAAAATACCTTCAAGAGTTTGAGACTAAAGTCATTGAACCAACAAAGAAGTTTGTGACTCAGGCAGTTGCAAAGTTTGGGAGTTGAGACTCAACCAAGTTTGATCATGATGAGAAGTTTCAACTTTCAAAGATTAAGTGATAATGTTGATTACTAATATCATATATGTATACTTGTAGTAGGCCAGTGGCCCCATAACTTGCAGGCTTTGTTTTTGGTCTCTAGAGGCCATTTAGAGCCTCATTGATTATATATTTTATTGTTGATATGTATTGCATTTGGTGCCATTTTGATATTTTTATCTTTACATGGTATATGTATGAGCAAACTTTGCATATTTTGTGTCTTTTGGTTTGGAATCATGGTTTTAAATTTTAAAAGCAATTTTTTCATGAAAAATTAATTATTTCATGTGTTTTTTTGAAACCGGTTCATTGAGATCTAACCAGTCTCAGTTTGACCGGTTCCAGGTTGAAACCCGATTTATTAGGTGGACCGGTCCAGTCATTGATTCTTTCTTTTGATGTAGTGCTTAGGAGCTGGGTGATGGCCATATGAGGTAGGTAGAACTGATGGTAGGATTTTCCCATGTGCTAATTCTCATGTCCCAACCATCTTTTACATTTTGATTTTTCTTTTTTTTTGTTTATTGTGGCCATGAGATGCTTTTTCCTTTTTCTTTTAGTTGCATCAACCTCTCAGGGCAAAGTTTCCAAGCCCTACTTAAGTTATGTGAGCATGTGAATGCCAAATCCCCAAAAACCAATGACAAGTTGTCCTTGAAGAATGGGGGTGAGTTATAGGGCTTGTAATGTAAGATGGAAGGTGTATTTATGATATATCGGAAAATGGAACTACACCATCTCTATCATGGCTTTCCAGGTAGTGCCCCTCCTATATCCTAAAGGTCCTTAACGGATCAAAGATTAACTGCCCATGTGAGGTGAGAGAACAAGAATATGGTCAAGGTCTGTCAATCTTCCAGATCACACCATCATCCATACTAAATGCTTAAAACAAACAAGTATAAGCACCCGATTGCAAAATGATCAAAGTACCTTTGAATAGTAGGCCACCTTTGTTAGTTTTTGTAGCATCGGTTGATTCTAGCCACGAAATTTGGTGGAGAGGCTAGAATACATGTATTCTCCAAAACCCAGAAATCGTTTATTGAAATTCCTCCTAGAGATGACTTAATTAAAATAATTAATCTTTTTTTAGTGGTGCCTAAGTCTAAACTTAGGAAAATTGATTAATTAAGTTATGGTGAGAATCTTCTAGAAGAAGACATGGATCGAGTTCTAGTTAATCTTAGCCATCAATTATGTTTTAATTTTGGCCGTTGATGTCTCAACGAGAGCTTAGAAGAAGAAATTTGATGGGGGTTGGAGAACACACTTGAGACACCAACAGTTCGAATTCATTGGCAGATCGAACTCTTGAGTAGCAGCGCTAAGTTGCCGGAGAGAGAGCTAGTGAGCTCGAAGCAGTGAGAGAGGGGCAGGGATAGTAAGGTTGAAGGGAGATTTTCCTGTTCCGGTGAGTGCATTGCAGAGAGACAGTGAGTGCCATAGAGAGGTAGCGCAAAGCCACAGAGAGGTAGTGCAGTGCTTCAGAGGTAATTTCGTATTTATTAGGGAGAAGTAGTGATTCAGTGTCAGAGGGGCCAAAGTGAGAGTCTGGAGGGCCAAGAGGGTCTATCTTCCTAACAACAACTTATCAGATAGCGAGAGGGAAGTAGTTCCAAGTTGTGGGACGCAGTACTGCATAGGCTGATGCAGGGACTGCGTAGAAGCAGCAAAGAGCAGCTCGACTTGAGCCAAGGTCAGTGTTGGATCGCTAGCGAGAGTGATATTTTTCTCACTAGACTTATTGTCAGTCATTTCTTTGTATGGATTGCTCGATTTGAGCATCCATAGATTTGTACTCAGATTTACTACTACATAATATTAAAACCCTCAGCTATTGCACTGGGTTTCCTGAGTTGGGTTTTTCTGGGGATAGTGCAAAAATAATTGTGTTAGTGTGTGTGTGCATATATTCTTCCAACATTGTTTTTCTTCTTCAGTATTTTATTTTGTGAAGGTTGTAGTGTATTAGTTTCGATATTTTTTTTTTTTTTCTAGTTAAGACTAACCTAAGTACCCACGGGGGATTTGAACCGGTGACCTATCACAAGGAGTGCCTTAACAGTGCACCCATTCACCGTCAATCCAAAGCCCCGTGGGCTATTAGTTTCGATATTTACCGTCAAACACAATAAATAATTTGTTCAGTTTATTTAACAAATAAAAGAAACTTAATCATTTGTTGCAGTAGGATTCCAGATTTCCGAATTTTCACATGGTATTAGAGCACACAGATCATAAGTCAGACAGCTCAGTAGCAAAAGGGAAGAGGAATTTCGAATCTCTGTAGAGGTAGTAGTTCGAAACCCTTAGAGGCAGCGCAGTCCCTTGGGCCAGGAGGGTTAGTTTCTGAGGAAAATTTATTTCTCTGAGAGAGTCGACAGAGAATAGATTTTCCAGATCAGAGGTTACCAGAGGTAGAGGGAGACACAATATTTTTCCTTGCAGAGAAAATCTTCAGTTGGGACGCAGTTATTTTGCAACAGTTTGCTCGTACAAAATAGCGATAGGAGGATGGAAGAGCACACACTGAGGGAATTCTTTCCTCATGGAACTTCTAGCCCAAAAGTTCGATTTTTCCTAGCAAAGCAGCAGTAACTATGAGCAGATTTGACCACTTTAGCAGGGAATGCGAAAATCCAGTCAGCAATTGCGTAGAGGAGAAGAGGAGGAATTCGACATTTTTGCAAAGATGGCATCAACATGGTTGAGAGATCAGAATTGATTGGAGGGAGCTTCCAACTATGTGATCTGGAAGGCAAGAATTTCCTGTCTTCTAGATGAGTATGATCTCAAAGCTTACATCGATAGTGTGGTAGCTATACCCGCAGATGTAGATCCGCTAAAGGCCTACAAGAAAGAGATGGCGAAAGCAAAGAGGCTGATTCTCGATGGGGTTCGAGATCACGTGGTGTCTCACATCGCTGACAAAGATATTGCCTGACAGATGTGGGAGGCACTTGCTACGCTACATGAGGGATCTTTTGGGCAACAAAAGATGTATCTTGAGGAGACGCTAAGATGCATAGGGATGCAAAAAGGGGAGTGCGTAGACCCCTTCCTCACTAGGCTTCAGGATATCCGAGATCAACTGTCTGCAGTAGGATCAATGCCTCAACCTATAGAGTTGGTGTGGTTTGCTCTCAACAACGTTTTAAAAAAATGGCATGTCTTCGTCTAGAGTATTCTGGGCAGAGAAAAGTTGCCAGACTGGGATCGTATGTGGGCTGATCTGCAGCAGGAGGAGATGAGGCGAGATTTGGTGAAGACCACCATCACTGGTAGCAGTAGTAGTAGTGGGACAAAGCAAGTAAAGGAAGAGGAGGATGTGGCCCTCGCATCTAAGGGGCAGCAGGACTAGCGCAAGAGGAAGAAGGACATTTCCAAGGTGAAATGCTTCAAATGTGGTGAGCTTGGCCACAACAACACTCAATGTCCTCTCAGGAAGAAGGACAAGGAGGAGATCGATAGGCGGTCCTCCAGATTGGAGGAAGAGTTTGCCATGATTATCGAGATACCTCTAGGAGTGAGGTGGGGTGATTTGGTTTGTAGCCCCAGAGAGCTACAGGATGGGCAGGATTCTTGAGGAACTCCACCTCATGAATCAATACCTTGCTACGGGAGCCCAAAACGTGCAACAACATGATGGATTAGTGGGAGTTGGTGTAGTCAGGTGCGAGAGTGACAGATGCAGTAGCTAGTAGCAGGTCAGATACTGGGCAGTGCAATGTAGAGTTGGCAATAGGGCAGATGGCACAAAGCAGAGTCAATAGTAACAAACAGGCTTTAGTGACAACGCAAAGTCTAGCAACAGTCAGGATACAGGTGACAGATGCATCATACTGATCACATTTGATTCAGTGTTTTGGATGCTTTTCCATTGGAGTTGTTGCAGTGCATATGCAGTGTTGGTAGCAGTTCAGCAGGGCCAACAACAACCCTGATGCAACTCACATCAGAGTTGCGTAGTAGTGATGGGCAGAGCAGCCAAACATCAACAATGTGACAGGAGGTGGTGTAGAGGCAAGGTGTTGCATCAGTGGGTTGCAGCTCTAGAAGCATAGAACATTTTCCTCGCTAAGAGGGAGTGTTACTTTTTGTAGCATTGGTTGTATTCCAGCCACAAAATTTGGTGGAGAGGCTAAGGCACATGAGTTCTAAGGAACCCAAAAACTGTTTAGTGAAATTCCACCCGGATTGTATTTTTTAAAATAATTAATATTTTTTATGGAATTCCCAAGTCTAAACTTAGAGAAATTAAAATATTAATGGGTATTAATCAAAATATGGGTGAGAATGATCTAGAAGGCAGATCAAGTCATGTTTTAATCTTAATCGTTGATTAGAGACTTAATCTCGGCTGTTGAAGACTCATACAAATTGATCTAGGGGCTAGGAAGCTGAGAAATTCGAACTAGGTGATCATTCAACCACAAAGGGGTAGTAAGAATTTGGGAGGACTTTTCGGAGAATACTCACAGAGAGGTGGAGAGAGCTTGCAGAAAGGCAACTCAAAAGCCGAGAGAGCTGACACTGGGCCAGTTTTGGCCCACGTAGCCTTAACGCAGAGCCAAAATGGCTAGCACAGAGGAAAAAGCTGCCTGTCACGCAGAAGCCGGAACTGTCAGGAATTGTCAGAACAACCAGGATAGCTGACATAGAGGGCAAAAGAGTTGACACAGGGCTGACGTAGAGCCTGAAAGGTTGACGCAGGGCCTACGTAGGGCCAACATAGAAGTAGCCGGGGTTAGCTAGTCTTGTAGCCAGAATTTTGCCAGGTGAAGTGAGGTACATCTCACTCAGATTTTCCGCCAGTATTTTATCTATAAAGGATTGCTAGATGAGCATCCTAGATTTGTATTCAAATATTTCTCCTGCATGATAATAAACCCTCGGAACTGCTGCACTAGTTTTCTCGCATTGGGTTTTTTCGGGGACTATTGTGTCAAAAAATAAGTGTGTCCTATGTATCTTGTTCTTTGCTCTGTTTTATGTTTCATGAGATCAAATATTTAATTAGTGTAGGCTGCAGAAGTAATTTGCTTTAGTATTCAGAAGAATAACTTGATGAATCTAATTTAAAAATCAAGTAGGTGGAGTAGATTCAGATTTGCTGTAGTAGAGGTTCCTTTAGTGTAGGAATTTTCACATGGTATTAGAGCATTGATTTTGAAACATGAATAGCAGATCCAGTTCTGAGTAGTGAGGCCGAAAGCTGCACTTGGCAGCAATGCAAATCCCCTTGAAGGGATTGCGCAATCCTTTCCAGGTAGCAAATTCGAGGAAATCTCTCTCTAAGTGAGACGACAGAGGTACGATTTCCAGTTTGTAAGTTTGTAGAGGTAGAGGGAGTGATGCAGAGCCTCAACGCAGTGCCTGAAGGGCGCAGTTTCTATCGGGGCATAAATCCGTTGGAAAAGGACGAAGACACATAG
Source organism: Pinus tabuliformis (assembly GCA_031772625.1). Lineage (NCBI taxonomy): Eukaryota > Viridiplantae > Streptophyta > Pinopsida > Pinales > Pinaceae > Pinus > Pinus tabuliformis. Next base: position 80,196,606 of record CM062820.1, on the reverse strand, counting down.
AAGGGGAATTTTCTCCTCAGAAAACTTTCCACTAGAAAGTTCGAATTTCTCACTTGCTGAGCAGCTGAGCAGTGCTAAGTAGTGACTAGAGGAGTCAGTTCGACAGTTGGGTGAGATGGCATCGCATGGGCTCTCAGAGATCAGAACATGTTGGACGGAGTCTCCAACTATGTAATATGGAAGCCCAAAATCTTAGCTGTTCCAGAGGAATATGATCTCGAGGCCTACGTCAAAAGTGTTGTGGCTGTTCTTGCTGACAACGACCAAAAGAAGAAGTACAAGGTCGAGTAGGGGAAGGCAAAGAGGCTCATTCTCGATGGAGTTCGAGATCATGTGGTCTCTCACTTGCAGGGCAAGGATACAACCCGAGAGATGTGGGAAGCCTTGTTGTTTTTGTATGAAGGCTCTTCTGAACAATAGAAGATGTATTTAGAGCAGAAGTTGCAACGAACCTTGATGCAGAAAGGAGAAGGGGTGAACCTCTATCTTCAATGTCTTCATGACACCAGAGACCAGCTTGTTGCAGTGGGTTCCACTCCTCAACTAACTGCGATGGTGAGGATAGCCTTGAATGGAGTCTTGGATGAATGACAAGTTTTCGTCCAAAGCATATTGGGCAGGGAAAAACTACCTTCATTGGAGGAGATGTGGGCAACTCTTCAACATGAGGAGTTAAGGAGGGACCTAGTGAAGGTCAACCTTAATGGTAGCAGTGGGAGTGGCACAAAGACGAAGGAGGAAAACGCAACTCTAGCATCAAAGGGACAACAAAAGCCGAAGCGAAAGGACATTTCGAAGGTGAAATGTTTCAGATGTGGCGAGATGGGTCACTTTGCATCTAAGTGTCCTTTGAAGCAAAAGGATAAGGATGAGAAGCATGATCCAAAGGTTGTAGCCGCGAAGATAGACGAGGATGAGTTTGCCATGAGTGCCCACGCATTGCCAGGAGGGAGATGGGGTGATATTGAGCTATAGTCGGGAGGACTGCGCATGGGCAAGATCCTTGAGGAGTCCACCTCTTCGATCAATTCCTTGCTACGGGAGCCCAAGATTCACCAGTAGCGAGATGGATTTAGTGTCAGATGATGTAGTGGATTGTTTGGAGGACAGATGCAGTAACCGGAGACCAAAGACTGATTAGCGCAGAGCAAGGTTGGTGGCAATGTAGTTGCCACAGTGCAGAAGTCAGCAACAATGCAGAAGATTCAGAGTGTCAGAGACTAGTAGCAGTCACATTCCAACATTCATTGTATTATGCTGAACACAGTTAAGTTTAGTTAATTTTGGATGTTTTTCAGTTGTTTCTCTCAGCAACTGAGTTGCAGTGTTAGCAATGGCAGTGCTAGCAGCATAGCAAATGCAATGTTTGAGAGGGAGCTGTAATATAGATGCAGCAGGGGCCGTGGCAGTATCATGGGCAGCAATACAGTAGCGACAACAACACAATGTTGGTGGCAACAACAGTGCAGAAAGGAGGTGCTTTAGAAACAGAGCAGCATGTAGGTGGACATTGTTGCTAGAGCACTTTCCTCGCTAAGAGGGAGTGTTAGTTTTTGGTAGCATCCAAAGTGCTCTAGCCTTGAAAATTGGTGGACAGGCTAAGGCACCTGAGTTCTAAAGAACCAAAAAACCGTTTGGTGAAATTCCACCCGGATTGTATTCTATTAAAATAATTAATATTTTTAATGGAGTTTCTACGTCTAAATTTAGGGAAATTAAAATATTAATGGGTACTAATCAAAATATGGGTGCGAATGATCTAGAAGGTGGATCAAGTCATATTTTAATCTTAGCCGTTGATTAAAGACTCAATCTTGGCCATTGAAGACTCAACAGGAAAAGTATAAAATGGAGGCTTGGGGTTCATTTGGAAATACACACGAAGAGAACGAATTGATCTAGAGTTCGGTTTTTGGGGCTAGGAAGCTGATAAATTCGAACTAGGTGATCATTCAACAACAGAGGGGTAGTGAGAATCTGGGAGGACTTTCTGGAGAATCTTGACAGAGAGGCAAAGAGAGCTTGCAGAGAGGCAGTGCAGAAGCCAGGAGAGTTGACGTTGGGCCAGTCTGGGCTCACGCAGCCTTGATGCAGAGCTAGAAGGGCCAGCGGAGAGGAGAAAGCTACCTGTCACGTAGAAGCCGGAACTGTCAGAATAACCGAGATAGTTGACGCAGAGGGCAGAAGCGCCGACGCAGGGCTGACACAGAGCTTGAAAGGCTGACGCAGGGCCTACGTAGGGCCAGTGCAGCGGGTGTTTGCCAGTCTTCTTGTCGGATTAGTTGAAATTCTGTCGGGTGAAGTGAGGTAAAACTCACTCAGATTTTCTGCTAGTATTTTCTCTATAAAGGATTGTTAGATGAGCATCCTAGATTTGTATTCAGATATTTCTCTTGCATAATAATAAACCTTCAGAACTGCTGCACTGGTTTTCCCGCATTGGGTTTTTCAGGGAACTATTGTGTCCAAAAATAAGTGTGTCCTATGTATCTTGTTCTTTGCTTTGTTTTCTGTTTCATGAGATCAAATATTTAATTAGTGTAGGCTGTAGAAGTAATTTGCTTCAGTATTCAGAAGAATAACTTGATGAATGTAATTTAAAAATCAAGTAGGTGAAGTAGATTCAGATTTGCTATAGTAGGGTTCCTTCAGTGTAAGAATGTTCACAGAAATCGTTTTTGGAAATTCCACCTAGAGACGACTTAATTAAAATAATTAATCTTTTTTTAATGGTGCCTAAGTCTAAACTTAGGAAAATTAATTAATTAAGTCATGGTGAGAATCTTCTAGAATAAGACATGGATAGAGTTCTAGTTAATCTTAGCCATCGATTATGTTTCAATCTTGGTCGTTTATGTCTCAACGAAAGATTATAAGAAGAAATTCGATGGGGGGTGGAGAACACACTTGAGACACCAGCAGTTTGAATTCACTAGCAGATCGAACTCTTGAGTAACAGCATTGAGTTGTCAGAGAGAGCTAGTGAGCTCGAATTAGTGAGAGAGGGGCAGGGATAGTAAGGCCGGAGGGAGATTTTCCTATTTCGATGAGTGCGGTGCATAGAGACAGTGAGTGCCATAGAGAGGCAACACAATGCTTCAAAGGGAATTTCGTTTTTGCTGGAGAGAAGCAGTGGTGCCAGAAGCCGGAGTGAGAGTCCGGAGGGCCAAGAGGGTCTATCTTCCAGACATTAGCTAATTAGATAGCGAGAGGGAAACAATTCCGAGTTGTGTGACGCAGTACTGCATAGGCTGACGTAGGCACTGTGCAGAGGCAACAGAGAGCAGCTCGACTTGAGCCAAGTTCAGTGTCGGATCGCCAGTGGCAGTGGGATTTTTCTCACTAGACTTATTGTCAGTCATTTCTTTATATGGATTGCTAGGTTTGAGCCCCCATAGATTTGTACTCAGATTTACTATTGTATAATATTAAAACCCTTAGTTGCTACACCGGTTTTCCCCAGTTGGGTTTTTCCAGGGACTTCGTCCAAAAATAATTGTGTATTAGTGTGTGTGTGTGCGTATATTCTTCCAATGTTATTTTTCTTCCACAGTATTTTATTTTGTGAAGGTTGTAGTGTTTTAGTTTCGATATTTACCGTAGAACACAATAAATAATTTGTTTAGTTTATTTAACAAATAGAAGAAACTTAATCAATTGGTGCAGTAGGATTTCGGATTCAGGATTTCTGAATTTTCACAACCTTCACCCAAGTGCCAATGTCTGATGGTGAGAAGTAGATGGCTAATGCAAATGGTGGAGGCACATAGCATATCATTGTCTAGTGGTGGCTAGTAGGGGCTGTTGGTTGTCTAGCAAATGTAAGAGAAAAAATTCCTCCTATGGGGTTACCCGTTTTGGTGGGTAACATTTGGCTTCAACTCGAGGACATGAGCTCACCGTAGAGTGCATGATCCATAAGCTCAAATGGGGAGTTCATGAGAACTCCAAAAATCCTTGGGCTTGCAGAGTTGTAACCTACACATCCAAGTCAACTTGTTTGGGAGCATGTGTATTGGGTGTAGGGTATCACCCATGTTTATATGATGATAGAAATCCGTACAAAATAAAATCTATTATCTATGAATCTATTCTATGATGAAACATAATATGAGAATGCAGGATGTTAGAATGCTCACACAATATGCAATGCAACTAACTACTATGCTATGGTAGCATAAAATGTATGATCTAAGTATAGTCATACAACCAATGCAACCAACATATCATTAGATCAATATCACACCTCTTGCCCCTATGGCTAATCATGGGATAGAACAAAGAAGCTTTATAATTATCATAATACTCACATGCCAGATCATAAGGGTGGGAGGTGGGAAAATAGATAAACCATGGATCAACTCTACTACCATGAGAAAGGATAGAGGACGAAGAATTGGAATCCGAATTCTTCTTACTCTTGCTAATTCTTTCTTGCAACTTGAATATGGAGAAATCAAGGATCAATTTCAAGAACTTTTGCCTAATAGCTATCTCAAGCATACAACTTTCATTAATTTCCCTAGGGACATGTTGAGAGTGGTATGATGAGGGAGATGGTTGGTGGACAAGATCTTGATTCTTGACAACCAGGTTGCTCATCACAACAATCAAATTCAAAAGGGTGAATTAACGATGGCTCATCATGTTCAAATTTTATGTGACTTGAATGTGACTAAGGGACAACAACAGGAAGATTTAAGGATGGCTCAAATGGATCAACAATCATATCTTCTTGATTATATGAAGTGCAAGAGAAGACAAGGTCATTATTAACATAATCATCAATAAAATAAATCAGATCCTTGTCAAAATGATATCTACTCGTATCCCACTTCCCTTCTTGGATATGTAGAAAATCACAATTGTTAATCTCTAGGGAACTTGTGGGATCACCCTTTCCAAGGTCTTTCACATCCATGAAAAGGGTGGAGCTCACCTCAACTTCACTTGCAAATGTGTCATCTTCAGTATGATCCTCACCACGTCCCCTTCCTAGATCATCTTCAAGGTCACTTTTAATGTTCTCATCTTAATGATCCAGAAAGAAATCTCCCTTTTGCTTATGGTATTCTTCTTCATCACAACCCTGACTTCTTTCATTAACAGAATGATCAAGATGATCAGGGGTGATGTTTGATTTTGGATGGAAATGATCTTCTTCAACCTTTTTAGCATAATTGAAGAGGCCCTCCTCTTGGAGAGCTACAACCAAATCTTGAAGGACAACTTCAAAATGACACATTGGTCCCCAATACTTAAGAAATTCCTCAATGGACGAGATGCTTTTAGGTCTACAAGAACATTTAAGCCAGTCTCTTTGATCAACCCCAAAAGAATTAGTGAAAAACCTCATGAGAGCATCCTCATGAACCATGTTGTCTTAGAAGTATACTTGATGAACTTGGCAACATGATCCACAACTGAAAAAGGATCGCTATTGAATTTTAGTACATTTTCCATAGAACTTGTATCCCATCGATTTGGATATCTGGGAATATCCCTGACATCCAAAGCAGGGTACACCTCATGCAGATCGCAAGGAGTTATTGCCTTGAGTCTTGCATAGCAACCAAATGGGGAGTCGTCAGGGTGAATTTAAAATGCCTTAAAAGATGCTTGCTTCACCCTACAAGCATTAAAACTTTGAAGCGTAATAAAGAACTAGGACTTCATTCTTCCAATGGAGTTACCAGATGAGCAGATTTATCCTTGTCTATGTGATAAGCTCAACCAAGAAAATGAAGCTCAGACTTCAGATTACAAGATGTTGACCCAAGTCCTCCCTGGCAATGGCCCCAAAAATGTTGCCTCAAAATCTAGTTGGCCTTGTGAGGGTAGCTCTCACAAGACAAGAGCTAGACCAAGGGACAACAATATGAGGTGTGACCTACTAAAGGGAAGCCTCCATAGTGGTAAAAGTCCACAAAAAAGTAGGGGGTACTAGTTGTGGTGACAGTGGGCCACACTTCATATTGTTGTCCCTCGGTCTAGCTCTTGTCTTGTGAGCTACCCTCAGAAGGCTTGTTAGATTTTGAGGCAACAATGGTCATTACGCTGATGGGTTAGATTCTAATCAAAGATGGCTAATCCCCATGTGTTGTTGCTAGTCAATTGGTAAGCACATTTACTATTTGTACAATTATGTAGACATTATATATAGAGTATACAAAAGGTCTTGGTTGGTCTTGAGATTTCAATGGTGGTATCCCTTACTTCTAGCTTAGCGTTAATTTGATCTCGGAGTATCCTTTTGACTTCAGTACATATGTTTTCACAACTCAGAGCACTCCTCATTGTGTTCCTTGTCTCCTAATTATCTTGAACACATTTATGTCACTCATGCTTAAGATACAACTCTTGCTAAAACGAGTTCTAAGATCCTTATCCTTGAAGGTGTTAACATTTCTTTGAGGCCATGTTTTCCAAACAAGTGATCTAGGAACCAAGTGTCATTGAAATGGTAATACATGATGGTATTAGTAGTTTCTAAATTAATGTCTTATCTCCTTTGTATTAGAGGCCATTGCCAAATGTATTGACTTGTGGAGAATAATTGAAATGAGAACATGCAAAATATATTACAAGCCAAGTTGGCAATCATCAAGGATCCTCCCTAAACTCTTATTGACTTTACAAGATATCATGATGATTCATCTCCATAGCTTCTATAGCTATTAAGTCACCATTTCCCATACCACCCATATATGTCGTAAAATAAATGTCTACAAAATAGTTAAAGTTTTTTTTTTCCTTTAAATTCTAAGAGTGCTTACATGATGTGCATCTTGTACATGTTTTGAATAGTATAATGTATAATTAATGGCACTAAAATATATATTAACATTTATATTGTTAGAGACAATAAAATAGCATGAATTTGTTGAGCTATTATATACGAATTATGTATTAACATTTATATTGTTAGAGAGAATAAAATAACATGAATTTGTTGAGCTACTATATACAAATTATGTCCTCATTGATCTTTAAAATTGCTAGTTTAGCACTTTTAGTTTTGAAAATTGTGATGTCTCATGCAAATAATTTTTGAAGATTTGATTTCTTCTATGAATCCCTGTTGGGTAAACTCTGCACAACACTCAGAGATTAAAATTTTTTCAAGAGTACAATTGGCATGAAATGGGGATGCCCTTTTCCCCTACACCATTTGCGATTTACAATGATGAGTTGGTCTTTTCTTTAGGTACATATACATCTAGGACATGGGTGCCTTCTTCACCAGGATTTGATCTCCATTCTCCTTTTTTCCAATGACGTGATCTGCTTGACCTCCACTTTGGAAGGGCTGTAGAGATAGTGTGATGCCTTATCTAGTTTTTGTGATCTCTATTAGTTGATAATCAACCTTCAAAAAACTAAGGTATTGATATTCAATGGGATGAAGAATGTTCTTTGGGAGTACCATTTATATTTCAAAGAGTTGGATTTTGAGATCACTGTTGCCTACACATACTTTGGGGTTCAATTCTTTTGGTCTTGATTTAGTGTGAGGAAAGCCATCCAACATCTGATCAATGGATGCTATGGCTACTTTTCTCTCCTAGAGTACCATTACTTTCAGAACACTTTTAGGACATCTTGTCCAAGATGGATGACATCAAAAACATTATCAGACTTACAATTCTCTATGGTTTAGAGTGTTGGGTATCTAGTCTATTAGAGTCGGACCAAGCCATGACATAGAGCGTTTGGATTCCATATTCTGTAACATCTTTAGATGCAAGGGAAGAGTTCCACAACCCATTATCTAGGTGGAGTTTGCAACCCTTGCCTTTAGGGTTGAAATTATATTTGGTATTGTCTCCCTTTTGCATCAGGTTTGAGGCTATGTTGACTCATTAATTTGTAGAGATTGTTAACCTTCCCTTGCATGCTATTTAAAGGCTATTGCCACTTACAATGCTTTCTGTCGGTATCTCGATGGACCACTTCCATAATCAAGACAAATCATCATATCGCATGGGATGATAGGATTTGGCAGAATTGCGAACTTCAAGAGATAAGATGGAGGAGCACTTTATCTTTTGGTGTCCCTTTTAGTATGAGATTAGATGGTAGTTTAATTACCTTTTTAGAGAGCCTTATAGTTCTCTGTTCATACTTTTTTGGTCCTTGGACTAGATATCTCTGGCCCTATACATGTAGGAGGCCTTCGACCATAGATCTCTCTCCATTGGGTGACCTTGGCCCAAGTTAGGCACCTCTAGGTCAATTGCTTCTTTCTTTCTAGTGCTCAAGTCAAGCAAAGACGTCGAGAGGCAAGCAAATAGTAGCATTTCATGCAATCTTACATATGCAACAAATGTGGCCCTAATTAGTGCGTTATCTTGGATCTTGGGACAGTTAATGGATGCTATGGCTACTTTTCTCTCCTAGAGTACCATTACTTTCAGAACACTTTTAGGACATCTTGGACAGTGAAACATATCTCAGACCAGATGTCTCTGCTCTTACAGATTCTCTGACCAGTCATCTATCATTAGTTTCTTCCTTTTGGCCCCAGATGTTCTGAGTGAGAGAGCATCGGGGATAGTTGATCAATGCCCCTCAAGTGAGACATCATTGCCCCCTTCCCTTGAAGGGAAGTTATTCTTGGGTTCTTAGCAGTACTTGCATGTTTTTTCATCAGCGTTCTGCTCTCTTGCTTCATTGCACTAATCTATAAATCTTATCTTGTCTATCATAGTTTAGATCTGCTTTTCAGATTTTATATATTTTATAGGAGCAGCCTCTAACATTCATAAATAATCTTATTTTATCACATTAAGTGAACTGCAATTAACTTGTTGAAATTTTTAATATACAACTGTTGATTAGTTGGCGTATGTTTCCGTCTTTTAGAATCTATTAATCAACTCACATCAAGCAAACTGCAATTAACTTGTGGAATTTTTTTACTTAAAGATGTTGATTAGTTGATGTATGTTGCAGGGTGTTGGGCTGAAATTGGAGGATGCTCTAGCATTTTGGAGAGCAGAGTTTTCTCAAAAGGTGAGATTTGATCTTGTTGTCTCTCTCCATACTTAAATATTTTCCCTTCAACCTCATCCTATGTTGTTTAGGATCCATTTTGTAGCTTCACATTATTAATTAACAGCAATACTCGAGTCCATGAAATATTTGATACAAATCAAATAGTCAGCTCTTACTTTTATAATGATGATCCATATTGTTGTTGATTAAATTGTGGACTGTAGGATTTGTGAAGACATCAGATGAGGAAAAGAATTCTAGGTTTGTTGTTTGTGTTCAGGGAAGCTTATGTTTGAAAAACTTTATAAAGAATGTGTTACTATGGTTCTTCATGGTGTCCTATGAAATGTTTTATCTAAATATTGTGAGTATTATTGAGATTATTTGTGGCTGCTACATCTTGCATGTAAAAACAATTAAAAGAACTTGGAACCTTAGTTGGAAATGTTGCTAGTGTTGGAAAATGTAACTAGGTTCGGTCCTCATAATTACCAGTGTACTTGTGTCATTATATATATCTTGGAAAAGCAAAAGAAGAATATTTTTTTTTTCAAGCATGGGTTTGATGCTCAAGTCAAATTGTTATTTTGGTCAAGCAGGTTCTTCATGCCTCTAGGGTTAATTGAGTCAAAAGAATATTTATCATGAGTCATTCTATTGTTCTAGAGTCAAGATCCATTTGGGCTTTCAAAGAAGAAAGAAAAAGAATTTTTAAAGTTGTAATTTGAGTCAAAATTGCATCAAGATGCCAAGTCGACTTTGCTTGTCAAGTCGGCCTTGCCCTAAAAGGTACATCTATTTGAACACCTCTGGATAGTATAATAGAGGGTGAATTGAGCTCATTTCGAGACAACCATTCGCATGATCTGTTCTAAAATGAAGAAGAGCAAAGTTCAAGGAGGCCAAAGTCTGAAATTTGCAAATGTAAAGGAAGGTTATACTTGAGTGGGGTTATATGATAGTTTTGCTGCTGTACATGGTGATGATCTTGTTGTTGACGAATCTGCTACTATGTGGAAGGAGGGCTTAACTTGACATTCTGAGGGTTGGAGTTTTTGTCATGGTCATGGGTCTTGGATATATCACTTTGATCTGATTCTGTAAGAAGAGAAATTTTTTAGGTTTCCCCCTCGTGGGGTTTTCGCCCTGGCTTGGAGCCTATATCTTGTGTTCTTTGTTTCTTGTGATCTTCATGTTTTGTACGTTTGGTAATTGTTTGATGAAAAGAACATAATAAACATTAATAAGAAGCCAACAACTTTCACAAGCAATTATCAAAGAAGAGAAATCTACTCTAATGTACGAACATGATTTTTCAACATGGTATTAGAGCTAAGGTTGGCAGTTTGAAGATCACATTTTTGTTGGCATCCTTAAGAAGACTCCTCTTTGTTGTAGCGGGTACCACTTCACTCAAAGATCATTATCATCTGAAACATCCTAAGGGTTTGAAACCTATACCTTTTGTTGAAGATCTGATCCGATAATTTGAATTGTATGATACAAGAGATCTGTAGTAACGGAGTATCAAATTTGAGGCTACATTTCTTTGATTATTGCAAAGAAACTTTGATGACAATAACACTTAATGGCTGACATTTCTACAAAATGACTCACATACCTAACTATAGCCCGTATTCAACTTTGAGACTTGCAAAGTTGTTCGCATCTCTAAGACTCGTATCTCTCACAATAACTTGTATTCATAGTGGTTCGTATTATATGTGGTTTAATACAGTGGCATTGTGTGTATACTATGGCATCACTACATTTTAAGGCTCGATCACTTTCCTCCTCCTCGTAGTTACTTATTCTCTGTGGCTCCGTATGACTAGCAACTTAGAAGCTTGCACTCTTCTCTGGTGCATACTACAACTACAAGGCTAAATGTTTATGTTTTGAGGCTCGATCTCTGTGGTTTGCAATTCACCGTGGCTCACATTAAGACTTAGAGGCTCGCGTATACTCTGTGGCATGCCTCGCACTTTGTTGCATCACTATCTTGGGATTCATATTTTCTATGATGGCTCTCCTTTATAAATTGGCATCTCAACAGTAACATCAATATATCACTGTGCATAGTAGCATCTCTAGAGTGGCAGTAGCATCGCATGTTTAAACACAATAATCTCGCTCTATATTATAATGGTCTGACATCAACAATATATGGTTTGTATGACATTGCATATAATTCTTTGGGATTCACATTACCCACTGTGGTTTGCACATCAATTATTTATGGCTCGTATTATTCACAATAGCTTGCACTCTTGCCTGTGGATTGCTTACTCTGTATGGTTTGTTGTGGCTTGCATTTTTTGTATCTTTAGTTCACATTGTATCTTCGAGGGGTATCGCTATATTACAATGGAAACATATTACTAAGGATAGGATGAAATTACAATAAGAGGCTCCTTGGATCGCTATATATCAGAGTCTCCTATAATTAGTAATTCTATATACTCCATGGCTTGCTACATTTTTATGGTTCACATTGTGATGACAATAACTCCTAAAGAAACCCTCATGAAAGTAGGATATCTGACATAGTTCTATATGACGACGTGTTAATTTTTGGTATGTTCTATGCTTAAAAGTAATTTACTTCAATTTTCTTATTAGACCAATATCAATATCCAGATTAGCAATCACATTAGCATGATGGTAAAATGCAGATAGAACAGAAACATAAATAGTAGAAGACAAGCCAAGACAAGAGGACACAAGATGTGGCACCAGCTAAGGACAAACCCCAATGTGGGGAAACCCTCGATCAATTCTTCTTATATTCTTCAATAGTTCAGCAGAGAGAGAGAGAGATAGTACAAATATACAAATTTGATATTTTATGACAGCAACAATAAAGCCTTGACCAGAGAAGTCAATGCTGGTCAAACAAGATGGAAATCTTCCTCTAAATGGCTCGATCAAACCCAGCCAACATCGGCCTTCAACAGTAAGCTCAATGCATCCAAAAACTACACCGCTGGTTTTGCTCCTAGGAAGATCCTTCAACTCCTTGGAAGATCATCAATATGGCACCAACAGGATGCTCATTAAACTGAACCAAACATGGTCAAACCTTGACCCAATACATCTCCCAAAACACTGTTGTCCTCTTGCTGCACTTGCTGTCACTGCTTCATGAGTTAGGGCATCAACCTTCAACCCTCATTCTCCACATAGTCAACAATGCAGGTCTTCTTAGGCTGCGGTGTACCAAGGTGAGACTCCACCATTGCCACGCTATCCAAGTTTGGCTTGTTTACCCTTAATGCAACCCTTAGAACACCGTTTTCTGCTGGTTATGCCCTGTAGCCTAGCCCAACGGTAAGTTAGGCATACGGTCCTCAAACAAACAACACCCAACAACCTCCAATTAGCAATGCTAACTCGTTATCTTCCTCAGCCCACAAAGCCCTACAATCTTGGACCTTGAACAACAACTCGACTTCTAGTCTTACCCTAAGACAACCACCCTAAACAGATCTGCAAGCTGATCCCTTTCTCGCTGTTCAAGTCCTCTTCTGTTTAGTTCACTAGCCCACCAACTCGGTTCAAGAGACCACCCTATTCAGACCTGTTTTGACCACCTCTTGCTGCGGCTAGGGCTTTGCTCTTTGTTGCGGCTAAGGCTTACTTTTTGTTGCGGCTAGGGCTCCTTCTTTGACTACGGCTAGGGCTCCTCTTGATTGTGGCTAAGGCTCTTGATCTTTCTTTCCACCACATCCTCCTTGTGAGAAGACATACCCAAACAAGTGGAGAGAGAGATCATGAGATGATGTGCTCCTCAAATGACTCGAGGTCTCTATTTAAATGCAACGTTGAGGATGAGCTGGGGGTAAAAGTGCTTGTTTAGCTTGCTGGCCGACCTTGACAAATTGTCAATAATATAAATAAATTCATATCTCCATAAATACATGTCAAAATCTGATGATATTTAGATCAATCCTACACCTCTCGGAGAGAGGAATCCAAGAAAAATATTAGCTGCCAATGGCCATAAATAAGGTGACCGACATGGAGTTTGGCCCTAGTTGCCAATTTTAACACGAGGCAATAACAATGACACTGATACTCTTGATGACTGTTATAACAGTATAATGGATGGATTGTGAACCAGATATAAAGACATCCCAAGGTCTTGAGTTATTTACAATCCAAGTTTGATGACAACTTGTGCAAAAACCCGAGGAATGATATTTCATAATAAGAAGTTATATGCAGATCTAGATTATAGAAGTAAGGCCCATCTCTGTATATGAAGTGATGAGTATGTCTCTTCAAAAGGTGGCTTGCGAAGATATGGGAAGTTTGTGGCATTAACATCCTTCTTATATTTAAAAGAAAGACAAATTTCATGTAGCCGATTTGAAGTATGAAAGAAGTGATTAAAGCGAAGATGCAAAGTGACAAAGAACCTTATTCAATAAACAAAAGTTTAAGACATGTATTAGGAAACCATATGGATCATCTCTAAGGCATATAAAGCAACATCTTCCTATGACATACCCGAGTTTATCTACCACAGTAGATGAGAATTCATCTCCCTAGTTCAAGAATGAGTGACATCAATGAAACAAACCTGTTTGAAAGGAATCAAGACAAAGAGAGCAACTTGACGAGACTTTTGTGGTTGAAAGTTGAGGCACCTTTGAAGATAGTTGACTCTTAACAGTTGAAGACAAGTCAAATGACCAGATCCTTGCAATGAAAAAGGTAAGGTTATAGAGGTATGTATAATCTCTGTATGCAGTTATGGTGATGGTCATTTGAAAGGTAATGAAAGGGTCGACATAGACAAAAATTGACATATAAGAAGATTGTTGTTATGATAGAGGTTAGGGCTTAAGTTCAAGAAATGAAAAAGTGTCTCTATGGTTTTGCTTTTTACATCTTTGAAGACCTTGAGAAACTAGGGTTTGTAGATCTTGCAATTTGGCATTTAGGGTTTGTGAACCCTTGATCAAAAAGAACCCTAGGAGCAAAAAAACCTTATCTAGTCATGTTCACTATTAAAGATGGATCTAACCCTTGATGTTTAATGTGAGAACAAGGTTGGTGAATAAGTCGAAGACTAAGAGGGAGCTAATCCTTCTCAAAAGATAAGTACTCTATACCTCCTTCTTTGTTATCTTTATGCCTTGTCCTTTCTAACAAAGGTTGCAAGTCAAGATAAGTTCTTTCTAAAGCTTGACTAGCAGAAGGAAGAAGTGGAAGAACGTGGAAAAGCATGAAAAAGAAGAGAACAATTTGAAGCTTACATAAAGGAAGTTAATTAAAAGACAAGAAGTTCACTTACCTCAAATGAAAAGAGGGAGATAAAAAGACCTTGATGGATATGATATTAACTGAAGCTTGCAGTTTATTAGTTCATTTCAGGAACACATTGATTGATAATTGAATGTTGAAGAGCATGAAGCAAAACTTTGTTATATGAAGATAAACCATGCAAAGGAATGTTGACCTTAGAGGGATCAACTAGCAAAATTTGACATAAAGAATCCCACACCTTGACTAGAGGCTATCGTGATTTGGCAACACTGATAATGATGGAATTTGGTTTGGATCCTAGGAAGGACATATTACAGAAGTATGTGAAGAGGTTGGTGTGAAAATTCCAATACAGAATCCTATTGCAGCAACTGGTATTATTTCTCCTAATTGTTAATTAATTTAACAATTTATTTGCTACGACAAATATCAAAATAAATACATTGCAACCTTCACAAATAAAATATTGCGGAAAAATAATGCACTGGAAATTGAGAAATGCTAGCATAGACATAAAATATGAGACAATTATTTTTGGACAAATGTCCTCGGAAAAACCAACTTGGGAAAACCGGTGCAACGGCTAAGGGTTTTATTATTAAGCAGCGGTGAGAAATTCTGAGTACAACGGGATGTCGAGATCTAGCAATCCTACAGAGAAAAATACTGGCAAAAATCTAGTGAGGAATTTTCCTCACCCCACAAGCAAATCTAGGCTCTGACTGCAGCTCCATGTGAGTCGTCCAAACTGCCTTTGCGCTCGCTCTGCATTATCCTAGTAGTGTCCCTTCTGCGCTTAGTCTGGATCAACCTCTCCTCAAGCCGTCTAGTCTGCTGTTGGCTGGGAAAATGTTTCTCTTGGTCCACGAAACCTCTATGTAGCCTCTGGCACTGAAGCTTGACTTTTCCCCAGAAGAATCGAAATTGCCTCTAGAGGCTATTGCGCTACCCCAACATCAGCGTCTCTGTGGCTCTTCTGCCCCTCTGCAAATTCACTCGCTGGATCTGGAATGCCTCTTCCAGCCTCACTGTCTTTGCCCCTCTCTCACTGCTTTGATCTCTAGCTTTCTTCAACAACTTACTGTTGCTACTCTAGAAATCGATCTGCTCAAGTGTCTTCTCCATCACCACATCGACCTCCTCTTATAATCCTCCGTTGCAGCGCCAACGACCAAGATTAAATCATAATCGATGCCTAGGATCATCTCTGGATCGATCTATGTGAGTTTCTAGATGATTCTCGCCTTGAATTAATTAATACTGATCAATTAATCATATTCCCTAAGTTTAGACTTAAGAAATAATTAAAAACTGGTTAATAATCTAATTAAGTCATTTCTAGGCAGAATTTCTAGAAACGATTTTTGGGTTTTGGAGATCTCATATATTCTAGCCTCCACAAAATTTCGTGGCTAGAACACATCCAATGCTACAAAAATTGACACTCCCTCTTAGCAAGGAATGTGTTCTAGTGCTACTGCACACCTTGTAGCAACACCTTGTCTATGCATCATCTCCCATCACGTTGCTGATGTCTGGCCATACTACCCACCAACCACTGCTTAACTCTGATATACGTTGGATCTGTGCTACTTCTGACCCTGCTGAACTGTTGCTAACACTGCAACTCCCTCTCATTTGTTGTTGTTGCAACTGCAACATCTGCAACTGAAAAGTATCCAAAATACTGAATCAACTGTGATCAATATGATGCATCTGTCTCTTGAGTCTCTGATCGCTACTAGCAACTGTACTGTCATTGAAGATTGGCGCTGCTGCTGAGTTTGCACTGTGCCAACTGCACTGCTGCCAACTGTATTGTGCTCCCCAACATTTGACTGCTACTAGTCTCTGCAATTGTCAGTTGGTCTCTGACTGCATCAACTGCCACTAATCCATCCTACTACTGAAAATTGTGGGCCCCTGTAGCAAGGTAATGATCCATGAGGTGGACTCCTTAAGGACCCTGCCCAATTTGACACACAAGAGTCTCTTACTCCTCCTAGATCTAGTGCCCCATTATCTCCTTTTGAGCCTTGCCCCTTATTAGGACCTTTCATCGCTTTGCAACTCACTTTCTCTGGTACCTATCTCTGGCAACTGGAAGTCGATCTATTGCCCAAATCTACATTTTGGCTGACTCGCACGACCAACTCTGCAAAGATGTAAAATCTGCGAAACTCAAAAGCTGGGAAAGTAAACCCGAAAGTCTCACTCTTTACCTCTGCTTGGCTGCTACTTTGCTACTTGCACTCCCTCCTGGAATGCGCATATCTGCTAGTTGCTATTGCCAATCTGCCTTGAAAAATCGAACTTTTGAGACTCGAAGTTCCCTGAGAGAAATTTTCCCTCTGCTGTGTGTGCTTTTCTCTTCCACCCGACGCAGATTCTGTTTCTGCAACCTGCAGCAAAACCCTCTGCGTCCAATCGGGAATATGCTCAGCGAAAAAACAGAGTTGTAGTGGCTCCCTTTGCCTGCTGGAATCACCAGATCTGGGAAATTCGAACTTTTTCTGCCTCCTGCACTGAAAAAATCGAACTTCCTCAAGCAACTCGACGTGCCTGGTAATGAATTGCGCTACCTCAAAAATTTCGTCCTACTGCTCCTTTTGAGCAGCAAAATTCTTTCCTTCATTTCTGAGCTTCTGGCTAATTACTTACGCTCTGATACCATGTGAAAATTCCAATACGTTATCATATTGCAGAAATTGGTATTATTTCTCCTAATTGTTAATTAATTTAACAATTTGTCAACTACGACAAATATCGAAATAAACGCACTGCAACCTTCACAAGTAAAATACCGTGGAAAAATAATGTGTTGGAAACTGAGAAATGTTAGCAAACACACATAAAATATGAGACAATTATTTTTGGACAAATGTCCCTGGAAAAACCCAACTTGGGAAAACCAGTGTAGCAGCTCATGGTTTTATTATTAAGCAACAGTCAGAAATTATAAGTACAATTGGATGTCCAAATCTAGCAATTCTACAAGGAAAAGTACTAGCAAAAATCTAGTGAGGAATTTTCCTCACCCCACATGCAAATTCAGGTTCTGATTGCAACTCCAAGTGAACCGTCCAAACTGCCTCTGCGTTGGCTCTGCGTCACTCTAGCAGAGTCGCTTCTGCGCTCGGTCTGGATCAGCCTCTCCTCAAGCTGCCTAGTCTGATGTTGTTTGGGAAAATGTTTCTCCTGGCCCCAAGAACCTCTGTCCAGCCATATGCACTGAAACTCGAATTTTCTCTAGCATAATCGAAATTGCCTCTAGAGGCTACTGCGCTGCCCCAATGTCGGCTTCTCTGTGGCTCTTCTGCCTCTCTACAAATGCACTCGCTGGATCTAGAATGCCTCCTCCAGCCTCGTTGTCTCTGCCCCTCTCATTGCTTCGTTCTCTAGCTCTCTCTCTGACTTACTGCTGCTACCCTGGAAATCGATTTGCTCATAAATCGAACTGCTCAAGTGTCTTTTGTTGAGAAATCTAGGGCATTAGCATTAGGTGATTTCTCTTTTATTAGTGACTGCTTGTGAATGCTTTCTACTTGTTTAGATTATTGTTCTTCTTCATCAAACAGTAACCAATACATGAGCATAAATAGACAAGGGACACAACATGTAGGCTAAGAGCCAAGGTCAAAACCTCTCACTCTTTGAGAGGAAAACCTGCACAAATTCTTCTTATAGAGATTCCAATTGACGAATACCAAGTCCAAGACCCTTGACCTATTTGCCACTCTAAGACCAAGCCACAAGTCCTCTTGACTGTCTTCTCTTCTTGTTGACTCCTCTTCCTCTTTGATCTTCTAAGCATTGAGATATTGACATCATTGAGATCTCATCTAGATCTCTTCTCGTGAGACCTTCTTACTGTCATCATCAATGAACTGTGGTTGTGCCAAACTATTATTTCTTCAAGACTGCTTCTCTGTACTTGATGTGATACCTAGACAAAGAGACTCTTCAATGTAGGAAGCATCTCGCTGTTGCTTATCTTCCTTCAGAAACTCATGTGATCACATCCGAATATGTCTTGCTGCCACTGTGTACCGAGCTTCAGAAAGATCCGAACTGTGCTATCTTGGCCCTTCAATACTCCTTGCTGTCACTCTGATCTAAACATAAAAGGGATCTAAATTCCTACCCAATCTCCATTCCTGTGCCTTAGACCGAGCTCATTTCTCATGTCTGATCTTTGTAATTATTTTGCGAAATCTCCGAGGTATCCAAAGTCTTCTCACTGTGCCAGAGATCCGAAATTATCGGTTCTACCCAACCAAAAAACTCAAAGATAGATGCGAAATCTTCTAACTGTGGAATATGGGTATATATAGTAGTTTGTTCGTATATATAAGCTGACATGATTTTATGAGCCACTGTGTCTCCATAACGTGAGCCGACATGAGTTATTATTTCATCTTGCAGGCTGACATAGGAAGAGGAGGATTGTGCTCGTCTTTGGAGGGCTATTTGCTAGAATACATTTGACATATCTTTATACAGGACATTGACCTTTTGACAAATCGTAAGGCTCTCAATGGGAGCCATCTAAAATAAACTTCTTGCTCATAAAACCCATGAAGCAAGGTATTACAAAATATTTTTATTTTCTTGTTTACATCATTTACAAAATCACAATTACAATGTCATTATGAAGACCGAACCTAGTTACAGTTTACAACACTCCCTCTTAACTAGGGAGGTATTCATAATGGTACTTGGTCATTCTCAATCTGAAGAATTTCTCATAAGAAGAATTGGATTGGTAACCCATTTGTTTAGCATCATGTCAACCAACATTGTTACATAACAAGGCCTTGACTAACAACTCTCTCTCCACAAGATCTGAGCTCAATGCTGGCGAGACCCATGATTTATAGACACTCTCATCATTGTCTCTCTCGGAACATACCTTACTCGGGTACACAAGGTGTGTTCCATGAGGACTATTCTTATCTTGGACTCCCCAACCCTCAAGGAATATCGGTCCTCCACGACTACTCTTCTCTCGGATGCCAAATGATTACCCAATCCTCTCATTCTGTCTTCCCAGGTGAAAACCAGAATGATGTGTCTATCTCTCCCTCTCAATTAGGGAGGACATATCTATTCCATTAAGGGAATTTACTCAATCCTACACAAGGAATGTACCTAAGCTCCCTCTTGGCTTTGGGAATTTTCAAGTTTCTTCCAAGTAAGAAACTTTCCAGGCTCCCTCTCAAAATAGGGACCTTCAACAGCTCCTCAGGTGGAGATGATGGGACAACTAGTTGCTTGAAGAACTCCTTTCTTTGATGTCATGAATTTCTTCTTTGTTATGGAGTCTTCATCTTTTGGGATATCTTCATAGGGCACAAACCATCCATCACTTTCATCCATCAGTTATGTCATCGTTCCTTTCATCGGAAAGTGATCCATCAATCTTCATCTAGCATTGCTTCATGTTATGCTACCTTCATCAAACCTTCTTTTCCGGAAGGTTCTTGCATCCTTCTACAAGGTTCTTCATGGAAGACATTCATAGTTCTTACCTTCGATAGCCCTACATAAGCTCATCTAGATACTTGTTCAAAAATAGGAAATGAACACTTAAATCAAAATTACCTTTGTGATGGTATTTCATCATGACATCTTCCTGTAAGTATCAACATCCTGCATACATGTTGACATATCTCCCAAAGATATCCATTGTCAAGGGTCTCCATCTTTTTTAGACTTCCACCAAAGTCCTCATATCTTTCTGGGAGAGTTCCTAGTCAAATCTTCTTGGTTTTCTGAATGTTGATTGCCTTTACCACAGTTGCATATCTCACGATCTCTTCCTTCCTTTCTTCACACGTTTCATTTCATTTCGAGGAGATTCCTAACCTTTAATCATGCTTCTCAAGATAGAGTCGTGTTCCATGTTATCTGCGACCATACAACATGACTTTATAATATTGATTACAAGCATACATAGCTCATTTTATCTTTAGGTCATCTAGGCTTCTTTTCAACAGCTTCCTTGATTGAAAAGATTTTCAACCCCTTGATCTGCTTTATCCCTTATGTCATCATACCATAATCCATGAATTCCACAAGTTGGAGTTCTTGATGAAACACTTGCTTCCACTCTAGATCAGTGGGTCCTTCGATGAGGATTCCATCAGAGAATCTTGAGGATCACGCATATCCTTATTCAGCAGATATTTCCCTTTTGACTGATGCTTGCTGAGACTTGTCTTGGATGGTTTCTTCCTTTGATCTTTCAATGAGGCCACCAAGAGCTATATCCTTCAAAGTGGACTACCATAGATTTTGTTCCAGTGGTCCTTCATGATTCCCTATGGTGATGTCATGAGCTCTTGCTTCTAATGCTTCTCTTCCTTAGACTTCCTTCTTTTAGCTTCCTCCTCTTCTTCGATGAAATGGACTTCTTCTCTATCTTCCTTGTTATTGCCCTTCTTGAGTTTAGGACAAATTTTCCTGTAATGCTCATAGCATTGAATCTTAGCTATGCTTTTCTTTCTTTTCGGCAAATGTCTGAATACTTTTTGCCCTCAGCCTGTCTTATTCTATCTTACATGGAAACCACAAGTTGTCGAATGGGATAGCCTTCTTATTCTTATAGACATTTGTTCATTACTTTGTGCATGAAGATTATCTCACCCCAAATCTTGCAATGTAGATCTTATGACGATAACCTTTTATCCTTTGATACCTTCAATTAGTGTAGATCAGATCTAACTGATGTGACCTTCTTTATCGCAACTTCAGAAAATAGCTCTACTAGCCTATCATATATATCTCTTTGATATCTCTAATACTGCTATATAGGGATGAGGGATCTTTGACTGATTACATAAGAATCCCTTGAGCCCTTTGATCCCTTTCCATGTATTCAAAGGAGATCTTTTCATTGATATGTTCAATGACTTCACTTTCTTTGAGGACTATGCCTACCCTCCTTTTCCATGCAAGGAATTTTGATGACCCAACCAACTTATAGATCTCCTTGCAAAAACAAAGTCATTTTACCAAATTTGATTATAAAATGAAAGATACTTACTTGACAAGTGAAGATGAAATCTTCAACTTGATCACTTTGATGATGGTTGAAGAAGATGTATTAGTGCTCCTTTTGGATGATCTTCTTCCAAATGAAAAACCTTTTTTCAATGAAAGGGGATTGCTACTTTTATGATGACAACGCCTTTAGATCTAGTTCTCTTTGTTGATGGTGATTGATGAGGATGTTTTGCTGCTTCCTCAGATGATCTTCTTCAAGGATAAGGATGAGATCCTTGCTGCAATGATAGGGAGCTTCCCTTATAGTTTTTGAAGATGATAATGCCTTCTCGCCTTCAAGATATTTTGACTTCTTTGGTAGTGAATGAATGCAGATCAGAAATGCTTCTAGGATTTCGACTTTCTCCCAGATGATGTGATCTTCGTCTTTTACAGTACTTCGAGCTACCTTGCTTTGTAGATAACTTGATGAGGGTCTTTGTAGTCTTTTGATGATGACTATATGATCCAACACTTTTGTTGGTGTAGACTTCTAGCCTTGATTGATAATCCCAAGACTTCTTTTGAAGTAGACCTTCTTCTTTGATCTAGGGTTTTATCCTTCAAAGTAGATCTTTGAACTTTTTCTTTGATATTCTTCTACTTGCTTTGATGCCATTCTTGAGATTTGATCCTGGAGTGTCTCTATCATTGCATGCCCTTTTTCTTGACTTTGACACCTTAGCTCTGATACTACGTTCAGAAATCTAGGGCATTAGCATTAGGTGATTTCTCTTCTATTAATGACTGCTTGTGAATGATTTTTACTTGTTTAGATTATTAGTGTTCTTCTCCATCAAACAGTAACCAATGCATGAACATAAATAGACAAGAGACACATCATGTAGGCTATAAGCCAGGGCGAAAACTTCTCACTTTTTGAGAGGAAAACCCGCACAAATTCTTCTTATAGAGATTCCAATTGACGAATACGAAGACCCCAAATACTGTACAAAAATTCAAACCTCCAAATATTGTACAAAGATTCAAAACCCCAAATATATACAAAAATACTAAAAATCTCCAAAATCCAAGTTAGAATAAACAATTTACAAGTTAGTTCTACAAAATTATTCACAAGATTTACAAATATACAAGGGTTTTAAAAAAATTTAAATTTTTGAGAAAAATATTTCTATGGAGTTTTTTCCTTCGAAGGATGGCTAAAAATACTTTAGAAACTCGAATGTATACTATAGCCTTAACGAAGATTTAATCCACCATATAAATATTTGGAATCCAAGCAACAATGATTTTTGCCCAAGTTTGTGAACATGGAGGCCAAGGATTGAAGTACTTGCAAGCACTATGAATTTATCTCAAAATAAATTGTTAGATCACATGGGGAATCAAAACACTTAAGATTAGCCCAAAACTATCAATAGTATGGTTCTATCTCCATCTAATGAAAAATAAAATCTTACCAATATCCAGCATAAGAAAGAGATGCCCGTAGTCAGCACATATCACAAATCAATAAACAAGAACACCTTGAATTGCACCCCAAAGTCTCTATTATGATATGAAAAAGTAGTTCCCAATGGAACAATAGTTACAAAACTGCTTCAACAGAAATTTTCGAGCCAAAGATCAAGATGCTAGAGACTCAAATGACTCTCTAATTTATAGATTTATCCTCCAAGTGGAAACATAATGGCTAGTTTCTTTGATCATTGTTAAAATAATCTTGGTCATTGATAAATACTTCAAGATCTTTTAATTTTGACTCTT
Source organism: Pinus tabuliformis (assembly GCA_031772625.1). NCBI lineage: Eukaryota > Viridiplantae > Streptophyta > Pinopsida > Pinales > Pinaceae > Pinus > Pinus tabuliformis. Next base: position 80,173,557 of record CM062820.1, on the reverse strand, counting down.
GATTTTTTTTTGTTTTTGAGAAATTTTCGAATTTATCATTTAATTTCATTTTTATTAGCTCAAAATTAATTATTTTGAGCTATTTTCCTCAAAAATTTCACTTTGACTTAGCCGCCAAGATCCAAGGGTCCAAATTTTCTTGAAATATACAATATTCCCTTGGTGACTGGTCTTTAAAAATTGATTTTTTTAGGACCTGCGAATTTTTCCACTTGGAGAATTAATTTTCCCAAGACAATTTAATTTTTACTCTAATTAATTAATTTGTTGGCTTTGGATTTAATTTTATTTTGCCAGAAAAATCAAATAATTTACACGAGGGGATTTAATTATTTTTCCACCCTCTAATACATAAGATTTTACATTCACAACCCTCAAAGGGGGAATACACATTTGACTTTGACCTTCAAGACACATAACCCATTTGCGACACAATATGATCTAGTAAACCAAACGATTTGTAATAAAATAATTAAACCAACTAGTTTAAATTATTCCCAAATCACTTTTACATTAGACTCAGCTAAACACACTAGGACTTACCTAAGATTTCGACAATAAATTTTACACTAGCTTTGGGGTTTAAACTAGAGGGAAAAAACTCTTCTGTTTAGCCGTGTTTAGAAACACAGGTAATCAATAAGGTTAAAAAATCCCTAGGATGAAATTCATCATCAAAATCATAGGCTTACCTAGGTTGTCACAAATATTCAAGGTTTTATTAGGATCATTTACACTAGATAACTTGCAGAATGGGTTTACAATGACATATAGACTGCTGACAAATGCTTGTTGAAAAAATTTGGCACTTCCGCTTCCTTGGAACTTTGACAAATCCGGTGCAACACACCCTCTCATGGATATTATTTTTAATCTAGAAATAATTTTTTTTTGTTATAATATTTATTGTCGTCATTGCTGTTTCAAAGAAATGTTGTTTTCAATTGAAGCCTCCTTTGATTATTAATATAAACAATTTATACAAGGCTTTAAAACAAAAGGCAGGCTGGAGCTTGGTGGGCTAGTTTGAGTAGTTGAGTGCTTTGAAGTGCTTTGAAGTTTCAGGATAGATTCTCTAGGTTAACTGCCTTTGTTGCATACCTCACGTGCTGCGAGTTTCACCATATGCTTTCTCAAATGTGCAGGGTCCTTGAGGGTAAATTTTGTCTGTTTTACGTGTTTGAATTTTCTTGAAATCTTCTTGATCGCCTTACAATAATTTCTTCTTCAACTTTAGGCCATTTGTCAGACTTGGTATGACTAAGTGTTTTCTGATACCACTTTGCTGTTTTCAGAGACACACTTGTACGTGCTTCTGTGTTTTTTTTGTTTTCAGTATGCCAGTCTTCAACCAGAAGATCTGCAATTCGTTCTTCGATATTGGTCTTTGTGTCAAATTTCTTTGCATGTTGCCTTCACCAATAATATCCCTACTTACATTTTTTCTGTTTAGAGGTCAAACAGTACTTTTGGTTTAACTTTAGACATTCACCATAACCTAGAAGCTTCCTTTTTGGCTTTCTTCATCAAATTTATGCTTTTTCTGGCATATGGGCACTACAACCATCACTCGTAGAAAACTTTTTCTATGCTTGTTACTAGACCAAGCCTTTTCAGATGTTGAGCATCTATTGATCGATAAACAGAAGTATGAATTGTTTCACACGGCACACCATATCTGGGACAACCTTTTACATTCAATATTCATTTTTCTATCTTAATGATGGTCCTATTGTTTGGTTAAGCTACTCTATTTTGTTGTTGAGTATATGGACATCTAAACTGTCTCCTAATATTATAAGACAAAATATTTGAAATTCATTAGAGGTACTCTTAGCAAAACTTAATTTCTTTAGTACACACCAACTTCGTTTTTCTACCAAAGCTTTAAACTCTACAAATTTATCAAATGCATGCGACTTGTTTTTAGGAAATAAATTCAAAATGATTTGAGATTAATAGGGAATGGTTTAAATGCACACAATAAAAATACACTAATCTATGAAGACACAATGATATGTAAAACATAACTTCAGTGATACATAGGCAGACTGCTAGATCCCTATTTATAGATGGAAAATGCTGATGAAAACTATTACATAAAACTGCTTACAGAGAACAGGGTCCTAATACCATTGTTACAAATTAAGCTTAATTGACTGTCAAATTGATACCGATAAGCCTCAACATGTCCCACATACCATATTAAGAAATCAAGCCTTTTTTGCACTCCTTCCTCGGCAACCCAAGGATCATGCAACTAATGCACAAGTTGCTACTTGAAGCATGGATTGCTACTATTCCTTAGTCGACACCATTATGCATCCCTTGAATATTCCATGAGATATGGCTGTAGTCTAGCTTTTCTGAATCATCCCATCCAACTTCTCTTTAAAGTTTAAAAACAAGGACCTATATTTTCCGAAATCTGCCAAAGTGAGTGGAATTCTAATCCCTTTCTTATGCTTAGCTGTTTCAATTCTATATTTGATAATTAACTAGCATGCTGCATTACCAGTAAGAGCCCTGATCATCTACTTAGCACTGAGTGATACTTCATGAGATAATTCATCTGGCCCTTCTCTTAGGTGCAAATATTCAAAGATATGCAAGGCCCAGGGTGACATTTTCTGCCTCCTATTTCCTTCATGAGTAACTCAGAATCCTTTGCCCTCTAAGGTAATCTGAATCATTATGAAGGCGACAAGATGGCTGGTAAACATTGCCAGTGTCCAGGATGTCAAAAAGAATAGTGAACTTTCATGCTAGTTCTGAAACAATTGAGTTCCCCATTTCGTTGGTAGAAAAATTGACTTTGACAAGGATTCTTAAATACTGGCCTACAGATTCGCTCATGATTATTCTTCACTTAATATTAAGGGGACTGTTTCTGATCCCGCCATTGGAAATATGTTTTATACTTTCTCACCTTTGCTGCAAAGACAAAATGAACAGTAGCCAGACACTGGGTATCATGAACGATTGTTGAGTCAATTTTGTAGATCATGTTGTATTATCAACAAAATAGGTCTGAACCTTTTCTGGCCTTGGAGGAGATGGAGTCCCTTGTTCAGCCCCTTTTATACTAGCAACCTGTAGTGATATCCAAGTCCTTCTGCAGCAATAAGATAAAGGGCGCCAGTGCACAGCCCTGCCTAATTGATTTCTGTAGCTGAATTGAATTTGAGGGGAGGTCATTGCCTAAAGCTTGATATGCATATATTGATGAAATCACATTCCATTTCTGCATATTATTACCATAGCAAAATTAAGTATTCTTTCTACTCCCATATAGATGGACGCACATGCATTGCTGATGATGAGAGGACTTTTGCTAATGCTCTCTACCTTTTTGTCTTGAATAGCTATTGATAGTTGTCTGAATTTGTACTTAATCTGGTTTTCTCAATAGCTCATATTTTGTAGATTCTGCATTTACTTTTGTCTAGCTAATTCTAGTTTTAGTTTTATTTTGGTAAATTGCCAGTAATGTTTTTCCTTGTGTGTGTAAATTATGTTTATGGGTTTACAGTGGTACATCTCTTTTCTGATGACATGGCGTTATTTAATTGCCTTGAACCTAGATAGAAACTAATGGTCTATTATAACAGGTGGGTGTGGAGAGATTTGATAAGGAATATGCTTATAGTATACGCCACAATTATGGGAAGGAAGGGAAGAGAACGGTAAGCTTTTAACGTTATATATAGTTTTATAATTGGACAACAAAAAATTTAATTGTGCCATAAGTAACTTAAATACATTCTTTTTCTCACTGACACAGGATTATAGTCCTTATTCTTGTCAAAAAGTAATTATGTCAACACCTGGTGTAGGAGATCACCATGGTTGCCCTTACCGACATTTCAGGTCATCTTCACATATTCATTTTTTTGGCTCTAGAACTAGCATGAGATGAATAAGTTCTTGTCTATGTTCTTAAACCATTTTGTTTTCTCAAAAAGTGAGGAGAACTTGCGGGCTGCTCTTGGAAAAATGGGAGTTAATGGTATTACTGTTGATGAAGTGTTGCGCAAAACTCGTGAACGTCACTACCAGGTACACTGGATGTTCAACTATTTCATCTTCAGTATTTAGGGGTTTATAAAAGACGAAATGTTTCCCATAGCAATGTTAGTTAGTTTTCTTGTCAAAATATTATCCTTGTATTTTATGTAGAGGTGTGAGCCCAAATTGTGCAGTAGTATGATATAGCAAGTGCAATTTTAACCAGTTGATTAGCTTATACAAGACAAAGGTCTACATTGAACAATGAGTAATTTAATATCGAGGATGGTTGTGGATTTGTAGAGATGCTTATTCTAAATGGTATTTTATAGAGACTGGCTAATTTTATATCTTGCCTATCAACATTTGGTTCTATGTATTGTGTTATAGAAGTTTATTATTCTAGTTATATTGTGCTTGTCTTCAAGGGCTTGCCGCCATTTATCAGTTTGTTTTAAATAAGGCTGTATAAAGGCCAAATACTGGGATATCAGCACCACTGCGCTTCTCAATTGTATTTCTTTTTTCAAAACCTTGGCTCAACCATGAGATAGCTAGTGAACGTTTGTCCAGCTATATCAGCATGTGACAAGGCAAAGACTTATATTGGACTTCAAAGCATTATAGGACAGGTAATGCATAATTTGGGTATTTATTATAGAGGTGTGCTTATATTATATAGTCTGCATTTTATCCCAGAGACCTATAATGTTGTAGTTTTGCTGCCCTTGATTTGGAAGAGTTTGTCTCCATTCACTTGGCTATTTAAAGTAGAAAGAATGATGAAGATCAAAATTGAGTCATTGACAATATACTAATGCCACACACACACATGCATTTCCATGGGAAATATCTTTATATTCCATTTGAGGAATATATATTTTTTGGTCCTCAAGGGATTGCATTGACTCAACAACAAGGTTAGAAGCCATTACAACAAAGTTCATCATGTCACTTTGTAGGAATTGAATTTAGGTGGGGAGGATAATAACCATTCTTCCCTATTTGTTGATTTGGGTAGCATCGGATGTGCTTTAGCTCCAAAACTTTGTGGAGGGGCTAGAATACATGAGATCTCTAGAACTTAGAAATCATTTGGAGCAATTCCATTTGGATGAGGAGTTATTAAAATAATTAATATTTTTAATGGGTTCGTAAGTTTAAACATAGGAAAATAAAAATATTAATGTGTATTAATAAGAATATGGGTGAGAAACTTCTAAGTGACGAGGATCAAGCCTGTTTTAATTTTAGCCGTTGATTAAAGATTAGATCACAATCGTTGATTCATCAACAGGAAAAGTATAAGAGGAGGCTCGAGGTTTAGTTGGAGATATACCAAGAGATCAAAGAGTTCGATTTTTTTGGGCGTGGTTTGCTGAGAAAGTCGAGCTAAGTGATTTGAGTTAAAGTGAGAGGCGCAGTTCGGCAGAGGGACCCGAGTCCAGAGCCGAGAATACATAGCAGCTAAGTTGCACAATACCAGGAAATGAGTACAAGTTTCCGAAACGGGAACTGGTACGAAATGTGGCCCCCCCCAATTTTGGAAACGGGGAAATGCAATATATATATATATATATATATATATATATATATCTATATATATATTAGGACCAGTGTGGAAAAAGTCAAGAAAAAATCGGGATTAAATCCCCAAAACACGATTTTTTTGGCTAGCTGATTAAATCGGCCGATGTTTTGCCGATTTTTTCCCAGTTGAAAAAGTTGGGATTAAATCGAAAAAGTCGGGATTAAATCGGGACTTTTTCCAAGAAATCGTGAATGAGGCAGTTTCTTTAACGATTTTTTAATTTTTTTTGAAAAAATCGGGATTTTATTGAAAAAGTCTGGATTTTATTGAAAAAATCGGGATTTTATTGAAAAAGTCCAGATTTTATTGAAAAAGTCCAGATTTTTTAAAAAATGAATATTTTTGTATTTTTTTTTAAATTTTTCCAACTTTTTGCCGACTTTAAAGACTTTTTCAACTTTTGGACCCTTGGCGATTTAATCCCGACTTTGACTTTTTCCACATTGATTAGGACATTTAAGAAATATGTGTAATCATATAACATACATGATACATTCTAATTTATTACATTATGATTAAATTGTCAATTGTTAATGCATAAACTATAAGTCTCTAAATTTACATCACATTTACTCATGAATGGTCACATAATGAAAATAGCAATATCCAAAATCGGCCACGAGAAATTTCTAATTTCTTGTCTCGTGCTTGATTGGGAGTCTCCTCCTACATAGTTGAACGACCTTAGTGCTCTTGATTAAATACAAGTTCCATACCCTACTACTCTAGGTGCTCTTGATTATTGGGAGTCTCCCTTGCATAGCGGGCTTGGTTCTATTGATTAAATACAAGTTCCATACCCTAGTACATGAAAAATCCAATGGAAACATTGCAATCCCTCCAATCTTGAAATGCTGAAAAATAGATAAGTTTATTGGATTTCGAGTGAGATCTAAAATTATACTTTCTCCATATGAAATCCAATGAGGGCGAAACCACTCTCAAACATCTCGAGTCATTTCATGGTAATGTTAAAAATTTAAGTAAAAACGTCTCCTTTATCTTTCATTTTCATCTTTTTACTTTAAGAATTTAACATTACCATGAACTGCATATCAACACTAGGGCCATAGGCTTGAACATTAGGCTGCCCCACTAAAAAAAATCATCTTTTTTATAACTTGAGAGAGGCATCTAAAAGCATCCAGAAGATATTTAGTCGCCCAACAAAAAATTAGAAGCGAAAAAATAAAAAAATAAAAGAAAACGTCAAGTGTTAACTGGAAACTCTCTTGTATAGTCTGGAAACTCATTTCCAGCCGTACTGGCCATGTTTCCCCAGAGTGAAACGAGCCAGTACAGTCGGAAACGAGTTTCCAGGCCGTACGGTATGAGTTTCCTCATTTCCTTTTCGTTTTCGGCCGGAAGCAAACCCCTGGGCAATGTTTCCTACAATTTAGCATAGCAGAGAGGCAGAGCAACAGAAGGAGACACAACACAGCTCCAGAGAGGGTGACGCAGAAGCTGTGGATAAGTTGCAGAGTGGAGCTAGTGGGGTACTGTTGTCAGAACAGTACCTAACAGGGCAAGGCCAAGGAGGAGGGAGCTGCTACCGAGGGTTTCTAGCCGAGAAATCCGAATCAGTGGTGGGAGACCCTGACCAAGTTGTATTAGCATATTTCCGTGCAGAGGAAGATGCTCTTATAAAATCAACTGCGGTCATACCAGATGCAGACGGGAGAACAGATCGACATCTTCCTCGGTCGATTGAAGTGTAGAAATTTCTCGTTTCCCACCCCGGTTTTCAGTTTCACCTTATTTCTCCCAAATAGTTAAATTCCCTTTCCCATATCCATACATTCAACAACTGGAAAATAAATTTTGTTGAAAACACAAATTCTGGAAATATTACAGAATGCTGGAAAATGCAGAAATAAATATCAGCACATACAAACAGCCATTCAACACATTTAAACACAACGATTTTTGGTCAAGGTGACCCTGGAAAAACCCCCTACAACTCTTGGGGAAAACCAGTTCGAAAGCTCCTTATTTCTGGAAAATGCCTTTTACAGTGAGAGAAATATTCAGCAAGTAAACTTTTACAACTTATCTTGTTTTCCGTGCTTCACAGCCAATTGGAAAGACTTGCAAACAGCAAAACAGAACAACAATAAATGTTGTACGGCCTCCTCCATTTTGTGCCCAAATTTCAGCCTTAAATGCTGCTGTACGGACTGCCTAGAAAAGCGTGAAGGCTGCCATAAATGTTGTTGTACAGTTTTCCTCGATTTTTGTGCAGAAAACAACAGTACATCTATACGGATTTATGCCTAGAAAAGTGTGCCAAGGTACATCCACTTGCTATACGGCATCCCTCGAAAAACGTGCCAGCAAACTTCAGATTTTTTGCTCCTTGATTTTTGTGCTAACTTTCTATATGACCTCCTTGGAATTTGAACCAAAAATATTGTACAGCCTTTCTAGAAAATCGTGCCCAAAGTCTGCGTTTCAGTGTGTGCTAACTCAGCTGTACGGTCTCGCTGAAACGCTGCTTTGGAATGTGTGCCAAGTTGCTGTCCCATTCTCCTCATTATCCAGAAATCTCCCTTGCTCTCTTGTTCTCCTTCTCTCAATCTTCTCATGAAAGAATGAATGACCTTTTCCTCCTTTCTCTCCTTTAATCTAACCCTAAGTGACTTTTGGGGAATCCTTAAATCCAATGGCTGAAATAGATTGAGATCTAGGGCTGAGATTAAATGTTCATTTAAATCTCACTTTCTATTTTTTAATTCACCCCACTTTAATAAAGACCCACTTAGTCATTTATTTCCAAAGTCACTTTTCATTTCTAATTTTACATTGACTTTATTAAAGTCACTTTAAAATTAGACTTTAGTAATTTTATCACTAAAGTCACTTTTAAATTAGATTTCACTTTATAAAAATTATAAAGTCACTTTAGGAGAAAAATTAAATTCTTTTGGACACTTTTCCCTAGGCCAAAGATCAAAGCCTTAGGGAACCACTTGTCCTCTGGTACCAAATTTCAACACTCCCTCTTACCGAGGAAGGTGTTCCTCACCACACCTATCTTGTCTCTAAAGTAGACATGCTTGCCCCGTGGTAAGGCTTTGGTAAGAATATCTGCAACCTGCTCATCAGTGGGAATATACTCAAGCTTCACAGCTCCCTTCTGAACATAGTCTCTGATGAAATGATATTTAATCCCGATATGCTTTGACCTGTCATGAAATACTGGATTCTCCGTGAGTTTAATGCAACTCTGATTATCACAGTAAATCACTGAAGGTCTCAACGGCTGACCAAATAAGCCAAACAACATCTTGCGAAGCCAGATGGCCTCACAACTAGCTAGACTGGCTGCCATATACTCTGCTTCTGCTGAACTCAATGCTACTGACTGTTGCTTCCGGCTGAACCATGACACTACTGCTGAACCCAACCCAAAACAGCACCCTGAAGTGCTCTTCCTATCAAAAGCACAACCTGCCCAATCAGAATCAGTATAACCTGCCAATCTCACTCCATCCCCCTGCCTGTAGTCCAGACCATAATCCATTGTCCCCTGCAAGTATCGCAAAATGTGTTTTGCAGCCACCCAGTGAACCTTCCTAGGCTCACACATAAACTGACTCATCGTGTTGACTGCAAAACAAATATTTGGTCTAGTGTTGACCAAATACATCAAGGAACCAATCAGCTGCCTGTACAATGTGGGATCCACCAACTCGGAATCCGAAACATGAAGCTTCTTCCAGTTGGTGATCATCGGTGTCGACATGGGTTTACTATCCTCCATGTGGAATCTGCCAAGGATGTCCACAATATACCTCCCATGCCCCAAGAAGAAATGCCCCTCCTGCCACACCTCCAAACCCAAAAAGTAATGCATCACGCTGATGTCCTTCATCTCAAACTCTGCCGCAAGATCTCTCTTGCAATGCTTTATGAGTCTCTCTGCACCTGTAATGACCAAGTCATCCACATACAGCACCAGAATGAGAGGCTCCTCACCTATCACAACATAGTAAAGGTTCGATCTGCCTCACTCTTTGTGAAACCCATCCCCTGCAAGTATGTATCTATCCTGGAGTACCAAGCTCTGGGAGGTTGCTTCAGGCCATAAAGGGCCTTCTTCAGTCTGCACAGATGGGACTCCTTCCCATGCACCTCAAAGCCCTGTGGTTGCTCAATGTACACCTCCTCGTGTATGAAGCCGTTGAGAAATGCAATCTTCACATCCATCTAGTGGATCTTCCAACCCATCTCTGCTGCTATTGATATAATGGAGCGGATCGAAGTATATTGAGCCACGGGAGCGAAGGTCTTCTCATAATCAACTCCTTCTACCTGGGAGAACCCTCTAGCCACAAACCTCGCTTTGAATTTCTCAATGCTGCCATCTGCAGCATGCTTTACCTTGTAAAGCCATCTAGAAGTAACCACGGATTTGCCCTCAAGCCTCTACACCACCTCCCAAACATCATTTTTCATGATAGAAGAATACTCCTCCTGCATGGCCTCTCTCCAGACCTGTTGGCTAGCTGCCTCCTCATAGCTAGAAGGCTTAGAGTCAAGGATGCTGGTAGCCATTGCCATATAGCTACAAAACCTCTGAGGTGGTCTACTCTCTCTGACCAGCCTCTTAGGCTCAGCAACAGATGTGGCATCTCTCAAGTTGTCTTGAAGCCACTTGGGCTTCCTCTTCCTTGAGCATACTTCTCCCATTGGAGAATGAAACTCCTCATCATCATCATCAGGAGCCTGAACTCCTGACTGTCTGTTTGCTGTCCTCCTGCCTGCACCTGAACCTGTAGACGCTGAGGTACCGTGTGAACTGTCCATCAGTGTACTCCCTAGTGAACTGCTCTGTGGACTGCTCTGCATGCTGCCCTGAGCACCACCCCTCTAGCTCGGCGAGCCACTGCTCACTGACGGACCTAACATCGTCCTAGATGTACGTCCGGATCCTTCTGATCCCTGCCCACTGGATCCTTGCCACTGACTCAACTGTTGCTGAGGGTCTGGCTGATCCAGATACTCTAACTCCCATGACCTCCTAAAGACCCTGTCCTCCTCAAACTTCACATCCCGCCTGACAACAACTTTCCTTTGTGCAGGAATGTAAATCCGAAAGGCCTTTGAGGTCTCACTATAGCCCACAAAGATACCCTTCTTTGCAGTGGGCTCTAGTTTGGTCCTCTTCTCCTTGTGTATGTAGGAGTATGTAATGCACCCAAAGATACGAAGATGACCAATATCAGGCTTCTTCCCAGAAAAAGCCTCCTCCGGAGTCATGCTCCAAGGCACGATGCAGACTCCTGTTCTGCAAATAAACAGCTGTGTTGCAAGCCTCTGCCCACAAGAACAATGGCAACCCCTGATCATGTAACATGGCTTTGGCAGTCCCTCCGATGGATCTGTTCTTCCTCTCCGCAACCCCGTTCTGCTGGGGGTTGTAAGGAACAGTGAAATCCCTCCTAATGCCTGCCTCCACACAATAGTCAACAAACTCTCCAAGGGTGTACTCTCCCCCATTGTCCGACCTCAGGGACTTGATCTTCTGACCTGTCTGTGTCTCCACAAGAGCTCTAAACTCTTGAAACCGCTTGAAGACCTCACTCTTGGTCTTCAAGAAATAAATCCAGGTCCTCCTGGAGTGATCATCAATGAATAAAACATAGTACTCATATCCACTCAAGGAAACATGAGACATCTGACCGCTCACATCGGAGTGAATCAAATCGAGTATCCCAGTCGCTCTACTGTCACTGCTGGGAAAGGGGGATTTGGCAAACTTGCCCATCGCACATCCTTTGCAAGTATCAAAGTGATCAGTACTGAAATTTGGCACACCTGTAGTGATTTCCTGCAAGGTCCTCAAGGCTCCATGATACATATGCCCCATCCTGCGGTGCCAAATCTCACACAGCTCAGAACTGCTAGCTTTGTTATCGGTACTACTGCTCAATGCCAAAAGGGGCTGGAATGCAAACTTGTACACCTTTGCATGGCGTACACCTATCACTCTAGCTGAATCAGCTGGAGTGCCCCTGGGATACATCAACACCTGTCCTCCCCTAAATAGTACCTCATATGGTCTGTCCTCCAAAGCTGAGACGGATATGAGGTTCTTCCTCATCCCTGGCACATAAAGAACATCTGACACTTTCAAGGGAGGTTTGGACTCCCTCTGAAATGTCAGTGTCCCCACACCGACTGCTCTAACAACTCTGTCATCACCGAGTACTACCTCTATATCAGTGCCACTCTCTGAAAGCTCTGAGAAGTACTCACGGACTCCTGTCATGTGATGTGAAGCCCCACTATCCACATACCAGATACCCGAAGATGCTCCGTTAATCGAGGGAAAAGCATGCTCCCTCTGAGCCTGTTTGGTAGGTGATCTTGCACTAGAGGACTCACACATAGTGAACCCAAACTCCCGTCAAAACGATTTGCAAAGTCCTCAACCTCTGCTGAAGCTGCCAAGCTCTGGTTCTTCCCTTTCTTCTTTTTCTTCTCCGGACAAACAACTGCATAGTGTCCCATCTTTTGACAATTCCAACACTTCACCTTGGAATAGTCTTTCTGTGTGTTACCCTGTTTACCTTTACCTTTGCCTTTGCCCCAACCATTGCTTGTGGAAGCCTGCTTCTTCCCTTTGCCTTTTTTGCCTCTTGCCAACAGTGCTACATCCTCATCCTGCTCAACTGGTTTGGCTGCCCCAAGCTGACCTTTCTTGATCTCGGTTTGAATGCAATCATCCCAAAACCTCTCCCATGTGGGAAGGGTCTCACGTGCACAACCCCATCAGCAAAGTTTATCCATGAACGGGGGAGGCCATTCACTGCAATCCGCACCAACTCAGTGGGTGGAATGACCTCTCCAACTGCTGCCAACTCATGTCTCACATTAGTAATCTTTGTGAGATATCCAGCTGCACTATCATTACTCATCTTAATGGTCTTTAGCTTCTCCTTCAGGACCATTTTTCGGTTTTCATTGGTACTCTGGTAGAGATTGGACAATGCTGTCCGCATCTCATGGGCATTTCTCTTTCCTCTCACATGAGGAATGCAATGATCTTTGACTCTGTCTAAGATCAGTCTCTTACCCTTGTTGTTCTTTCTATTATAAGCAGTCAACTGAGTAGCATCAGCAGGCACAACAACAGGGTTCTGTGTGGTATGCACCATAATGTCCTAGACTTCTGCCTCCTCAAAGATACTCTACATTCTCTCCTTCCAAACGCTGTAATTGGTATGCCCATCCAACTTATCCTCCACCCTTAATCCCAATGACATCTTGCTGTCCTAAAACTGAAAAATAGCACTGCTGTAGTGAAGATAAAACTACGGTTTGTGAAAAATCAGCTTGCTGGAATTTTCTGAGTGAAAAAAACAGCACGCTGTAATTTTCCTCTTTGCTATCCCAAACTGCACTTCAGCACTCAAGCTCTGATACCATGTATAAATTTCTCATTTCCCACCCCGGTTTTCAGTTTCACTTTATTTCTCCAAAATAGTTAAATGCCCTTTCCCATATCCATACATTCAACAACTGGAAAATAAATTTTGTTGAAAACACAAATTCTGGAAATATTACAGAATGCTGGAAAATGCAGAAATAAATATCAGCACATACAAATAGCCATTCAACACATTTAAACATAGTGATTTTTGGTCAAGGTGACCTTGGAAAAACCCCCTACAACTCTTGGAGAAAACCAGGTCAAAAGCTCCTTATTTCTGGAAAATGCCTTTTACAGTGAGAGAAATATTCAGCAAAAAATCAGCGAGCAAACTTTTACAACTTATCTCGTTTTCCGTGCCTCACAGCCAACTAGAAAGACTTGCAAACAGCAAAACAGAACAACAATAAATGTTGTACGACCTCCTCGATATTTGTGCCCAAATTTCAGCCTTAAATGTTGCTGTACAGACTGCCTAGAAAAGTGTGCAAGCTGCCATAAAAGTTGTATGGTTTTCCTCGATTTCTGTGTAGAAAACAGCAGTACATCTGTATGGATTTCTGCCTAGAAAAGCGTGCCAAGGTATAGCCACTTGCTGTTGGCCTCCCTCGGAAAATGTGCCAGCAAACTTTAGATTTTCTGCTCCTCGATTTCTGTGCTAACTTGTTGTACGACCTCCTTGGAATTTGAACCAAAACTGTTGTACGACTTTTCTAAAAAAATCGTGCCCAAAGTCTGCCTTTCACTGTGTGCTAACTCAGTTGTACGGTCTTGCTGAAACGCTGCCTTGGAATGTGTGCCAAGCTGTTGCCTCCTCCTCACTGTCCAGAAATCTCCCTTGCTCTCTTGCTCTCTTTCTCTCAATCTGCTCATGAAAGAATGAATGACTTTTTCCTCCTTTCCCTCCTTTAATCTAACCTTAAGTGACTTTTGCGAAATCCCTAAATCCAATGGTTGAAATAGATTGAGATCTAGGGCTGAGATTAAATGCTCATTTAAATCTCACTTTCTATTTTTTAATTCACCCCACTTTAATAAAGACCCACCTAGTCATTTATTTCCAAAGTCACTTTTCCTTTCTAATTTTACATTGACTTTATTAAAGTCACTTTAAAATTAGACTTTAGTAACTTTATCACTTAAAGTCACTTTTAAATTAGATTTGACTTTATTAAAATTATAAAGTCACTTTAGGAGAAAAATTAAATTCTTTTGGACACTTTTCCCTAGGCCAAAGATTAAAGCCTCAAGGAACCACCTGTCCTCCGGTACCAAATTTCAACATAAAGGAGCAGTGTTCCACGGGGACTCGCCCCCCCCCCCCCTTAGGGGTCTAGTTTCCTCGCTCCCCCGCGCTCCGGGGACTTGGGGACGAGTAGGGGACGTTTCCCCACGCTCCCAAAATGGAGGAAACTCAGGGGGACGTGCCAGGGAAACGTTTCCCTTCCCTGAGGGGACGTTTCCCCACGCTCCCAAAAAAATGGCCTTGCTTATAGTTTATGATTTAATAGACCTAAAGTGGTACAAAGCTACTCATGTTCTGTACGGGGATAATGTCTTGTGCTGTCTTTTGGTTTCAAAGAGCGTTATTTTAGAGGGTCAGTTTCATGGAAATTTGTTGGACCATATAGCACGTACATGAATTTTCCCTTTTAAAACTTCTCCTTTTTTTTCTCAAGTGATGGCTGGATTACAGTGGGGAGATAACTGGAGTGACAGGCAAAGAATATGAGACATTCAGTTTGTGTTTTTAATTTGCATGACATTTGACATACAAACTATGGAAGCAGCACCTATGTCATGTGGGAAATAATTGGGTGGACTATAGACTAACATGCGTTTACTGCAAGCATGACAAAATACTATGGGCAGCAAGAAATCTCAGGAACTGTCATTATATATGAATTTATACAGTTACAAAATTTACACAGACCACAGTTGCTTAGCTTGAATTCTCAGGTCTGAAAATTATTTTCACCCCTGAAATACACTGCTAGTTTGAAGTTTGAACTGCATGGCATTGCTCTAATAAGGTAGACAAATTATCCATGCCATCGTTGGTCACCCAAGTTGGTTCGCAGATGGCCATCCTGCAGTCAATGTCATTTGATAGTAAACTGTCAGAAACTCTTTCATGTGATCTTCTCATCTCTCCTGGAACTAAAACTCTTCTTTCAGCATATGGTGTACTGTCTATATTATATATAATATAACAAACTTTCTAGCTGTTGGATCCAATACAGCTGGACAACCCATTGTAGTTGCCCCTTCTACTGCCAATGCAGTGTTCTTGATCTGTTCATTTACCTTTTCACAGAATTCAGTGGCTACCTTATCAAGCTGAAGCTCTCCCTCTGTCTGACCAAAATCTAAATTAGAATTTGACCAAGCTGAATTAGAATTTTAAATTTATCATTTTATATGATATTATAAATTTGGATAATGTCAAATGATATTCATATCAATGATCATGCTTTGCAGCGTTTCAATTCAAACCAAATTGTCATAGTGGACTCAATTAATAAATTATATTTTATATTTATAAATTTTTAAGACCCTGACGCTCCCCCACGTTTCCTAAAAAATGGTAGGGAGCTTTTGCATAGGCCGCTCCCGCGCCCCCTCGCTCCCTCGCCCCCTCGTCCCGGAACCTTGGTGGAACATTGTAAAGGAGATCCGAGATCAATTGACTTCCATAGGGGCCACACTAGATCCAAAGTTGATGGTGAGAACAACCCCGAATGCAGTCTCAGAAGACTAGGAGGTGTTTGTCTAGAGCATACTGAGCAGGGCGACCCTTCCAGATTGGGAGGAAATGTGGGCGGTTCTTCGCCAAGAAGAGATCAGGAGGGTGACCAAGACGGGAAGCAGCGGCAAGTGATCAGAATCAAGAAGGAGGAGGAGGTGGATGCTGCCCTAGCATCTGAAGGTAAGTAAGAAAAGCGAAAGAAGAAGGACCTCTCCAAGGTCAAACTCTTCCACTGTGGGGAGTTGGGTCAGTATGCGACCCAGTGTCCGAGGAAGAAGAGCAAGGGAGAGGCTTCCAAGACCAAGGCAGCGCCAACAAGGGTAGAGAAGGAAGTGGAGACAAACGATGACTGTGCCATGAGTGTACACACACCACTTGAGCGAAAGTGGGGAGACATCGAGTTGTAGTCAAGAGAACTACAAAGATGAGGGGCAGGATCCTCGAGATACCCAACCTTTTGGATTATACCTGGCTACGGGAGCCCGGAAGAGCAGTAGCAGGACTGGCGGATGTCAGTAGAGACGGATGAGGATGGAGTGGCAGAGAGAGCTACACTGCAGGATTCCTAGGACAGCGCGAGGCTACTTGGTTGCAATAGTGCGAGAGGCGCAGGAGTGTTGCACCAGTGCAGGATGGCACAAAGAGGTGTGCAACGGTGATAGATGCAGGGAGTTGTTGCAGCAGAGCAGAGGTCTTGCAGGATTCCCAGGACAGCGCGAGGCTAGCGGGCTGCAACAGTGCGAGAGGCACAGGAGTGTTGCACCAGTGTAGGATGGCACAAAGAGGTGTGCAACGGTGATAGATGCAGGGAGTTGTTGCAGCAGAGCAGAGGTCAGAGAGGGAGCACTTGTTAGCGACAGAAGGAGCTTCAACATCGGGAGTGTCTCTAGCCTAGAGATCAATTACTTACTTCTCAGTAACTGAGTTGCAGTGCAGCAGTTAGCAGTGGTAGTGCTATGGGCAACTTGATGAGATGAGTTGTAGTACAGATGCAGCAGTGGCAGTGGCAGGGCCATGGGCAGCAACACGAATGCAAAGGGAGTTGCAGTACCAATATAGCAGTGGCAGTGGCAAGGCCATGGGTAGCAGTACAAGATGCAGTCCTCACTAAGAGGGAGTGTTGATTTGGGGTAGCATCGGATGTGCTCTAGCCACGAAAATTAGTGGAGAGGCTAAGGCACATGAGATCTCCAATACTAAGAAATGGTTTGGGCAAATTCTAAACAAATTGAGAGATATTAAAATAATTAATATTTTTAATGGAGTCCCTAAGTCTAAACTTAGGGAAAATAAAATATTAATGTGAATTAATATAAAATTGTGTTAGAATAGTCCAAAAGTCATGGATCAAGCTAGATCTAATCTTAGCCATTGATTAGGGACTTAATCTTGGCCGTTGATTTGTCAACGAGAAAAGTATAAGAGGAGGCTTGAGGGTCACTTGCAGAACACACCAAGAGATCAAGATTTCAACTTTCTGAGGTTGGTTTTGCTGAGAAAGTTGAGAGAGTGATCTGGAGTTGCAGCTAAGGGGCAGTGAATACAAAAGCAGAGAGACAAAGATAGTGTCGGGAGGATCAACGCAGTAGCCGAGAAAGCTGACGCAGAGGGCAGAGGTGTGAACTGTCGAGAAAGCTAACGCAGAGGGTAGAAGCCAAAATTGCCAGGAAAGCTGACGCAGAGGGCAGAAGAGGCTAGGGTTTTTCGTGGGGCAGATTGGAGTTGAGGAGTTGTCAAAGTGTTTATCCTAGGTTTGAGCCAGAGCATCTGTCTCCGAAGGAGAGGTACTACTGCCAAGATTTTTCTTTGTTGGGTGAGCCGGATTTGGAACCCAGATTGTATTTTGAAACTGCTTAATAAATCAAACCCTCAGATCGCTGCACCAGTTTTCTCGCATTGGGTTTTTCCGAGGACATTAGTCCAAAAATAATGGTGACATTTGTGTGCTTGTTTTTGTTTCCTTCAATTGATGATCTGTAATGTGTTGAGCATGTACTTGTGTTTATTTTCAGTATTTACATGGTAAATAACTTGTTAATTAATCAAAACAAGTAGGAAGGAATAAATCAGAAAGTACATGGAGGGTTTCTAAATGTTAGACTTAGAAACTTCAACAAGTCTAAGGAGAAAAAGAAAAACGAAATTTTGGTGCTTCTATCTTTGTTTTGTGCCTTAGTTTGGGAGATTGAAGTCTTCCAAGTTTCGCTAATGCTGAACGCTGCCTGATGCCAAAAGCTGCTACATAGTCGAAGTTGCTGGAAGAGAGGTCGAAGATCTGGGAGGCTGACTTGGTGTGGAAGGAAGGTTTGGTCTTTGTCTAGGGCGAAGAGTCTCAAAAAATACTATTGAAAGGAAGAGCATTTTGACTGGGTTTTCACCTCAAGGGGGGTTTTGCCCTGGCATAGTGCCTATATCTGGTGTCTATTGTTTTATATGTTTTTGCTTTGGTAATTGCTTGATGAACTAAAAGAAAGAAGATATAAAACTTAATAAGAAGTCAAGAACATCACAATTAATTATCAAGTATAAAAAATCTTTCTGCTTTTCTGATTTTCTAACAGGACGTAGAAGTACTGCCACAAGAGACATCATTCCACCTACTTTATAAGGGACTTGTTTGCTATTAATTTGAGTTTGGACTTCTGCAAAATAAAAGATGAATTCTGAATTCAAACATTATTGGTTTCGATGGGAATAAAATATATGGATACACCTTTATCTGCAAATTTGTTTTTCTATTGTTGTAGAAACAAAACTGCTGTCCAAAGAGAATCCATTTTAACATTCACAAGGAGTAGAAAATTAGAAATATGTTGACATACTGGATGCAGCACAGCAATAGAAAATGCTTGAGATTGGTTTTGCCAATTTCCAGTTTTTGATGGAATTGTTTTGGCCTTAATTTTTAGGTTGCCAGTAGAGGATTTTAAAGTAATGCAATTTAAGGCCTATTGAATGTACTTTGGGTTTCATCCCATTTATAACTATACAAAACTCAAACGGAATATTATTTGCCTAAGCACTTCAATTGAAACATATTGGACTTTTATTGGAAGCCTTACATTTATTGTCTGAAAAGCACCAGCTTTGATCGTTTCAGGCATCATGAAATCTCATAGATTCATAAGATGAGGTTTCCACATTTTAATACCATATGCATTAATAGCTAAAGATGTCTTTAATCCCTTATGTTCAATGATAACTTTTACAAATGTTTGGGATGATTCTAGTCTCTAAATCTCCCCTCTCCAGTTCTGCAAATCTGTTCCCACATACTTTGAGTTGCTTGTCTGTAAGGCCCTTTATAAGGGTGGCACCAAGTCGTGATATATGCTTTGGAGAGGGCTGACTTCATAGTGATAAAAAACAGTAAAGTAGGGATGTAGATATGCTTTATGGGTGGTGACAGGTCGATTTTGTAATGTGGAGAGAATAACCTGAACTTAGCTACTGGAAGTTGCAATTCCTTTCTTTCTTTTT
This sequence comes from Pinus tabuliformis, assembly GCA_031772625.1. NCBI lineage: Eukaryota > Viridiplantae > Streptophyta > Pinopsida > Pinales > Pinaceae > Pinus > Pinus tabuliformis. Next base: position 80,154,291 of record CM062820.1, on the reverse strand, counting down.
TAAAATGCTTACAGATAAACCTTCTTTAACAGGAGCATTATTGTTGCTTGATCTGAGGTTGTAAGTGATATTATAGACTTGGGCATATGACAACTGTGATATTTACTCATCAATTTTTCTCTGATATATTTTTACTGATATGTTTGATGTTATATTTTGCAGCTGGCATGCACATTGACCTTTGAAGCTCTTCATGCATGTTCATGTGACACAGGGATCAACCATCCAAATCAGTATTTTAGTGAGAGCCAAAAAGTCTTACAAGCGAAGGTTTGTGCTTCTGTGTTTAACGAAGTCAATTTTAATTTTTATGCCATTTCCGAATTTGCCCCAAATTCTCTGTTATGAGGTATTTTTCAGCTAAACGATAAGATGCCTAAATTTGTTATAAATAAAAAAGGTAACTAGAAGCATCTTCTGTGACGTTGTCTTGATACATTGTCATTTTTGTGTCAATTCTTTTCTGCACAGAATCCAGCGTTTGAATCCGGGGAATCTCCTGTAACTCCAGTGAAGTCCAAAAGAAGTTGATAAAGGATTGTTCTCTCCTAGATTCCAGAGCAGGAAAGTACTTTGGGGATTGTATTGATCTAGCTAAATATTGTTTGTTTTCAGAAAATAACCTTAAGTCAACAAGATTATCACTCTTGCAAAAGGGTGATTTGTATGTGATAAGCTGAAAATTTATAAGCTGAGCAAAATTGTAATTCGGGAGAACAAGAATCCAATGAACTGCAATGTTCATCTGAGCTTTATGTGTAATAGAGTTGCCAAAGTAGCTTCCATGCATGAAAATAGCGGAAACGCTTTTATCGTTAAATGCCCAAGCAATATGGCACTTTCAAGGCTGTTTATTTAAGATGTGTTGTTGGCAGATCACTGGTTAGTATGGATAGCATGCTGCGAGTATACATAATTCTGCATCATATTTCAAGTATGCTTTCCATAGTTACTTTTTATGTAAGCCATAATATATTTCAAGTACGCTTTCCATAGTTATGTTTTATGTAAGCCATAATATATTTCAAGTAACCACAATAGGCAACTATGGTTACTTATATGTGTCCATTGCCCAGTTTTTTTGGTATATTCAAATTATTTATTCCAGATTAAATAATTTTCTCCAGGTGGTTGATGAAATATTAAGAGGCATAGTCACACATTTCCAGTACATTATACATTTAAATTTGACATTCTAGCTAATTGCTTATTGTCAACAATTGAAAAGTCCGAAATTATTTTGTTGGTACATCCAGTCCGTTGTTGAATTGACTTAAATTGGATGCTGTTTATTTTTATTAAAAAAATATTTCTCAAGCATTCCGATGGTGAATTTATTTATATCAGATTTTCAAACAATGACCATTTGCAATCATGGAGAAGTTTCATCAGGTGGTTCTTAAAAGGTTTGTTAATACCTAACTGCTGTTCTTGCGAACAGTTTTGTCAACTTTCACCAAATCTGTACTCGGTCTTAGCTAATTAGAACTACTTCCAGTGTCCCCCTATTAGTTGCAATTGCTAGTCTCTTATTAATAGTTCTCTGTGATCTTTATTTTAATGTTATAACTCTTTACCAGTTTTTTGTAAACCTTATCTGTTCTGTTAATTTCAGGTCCTCATTTTTACTTACCAGGATTATTTATCAGATCCCAATACAAAACTGCTAAGAGTTGAGTGGTGGAATGTCAATAATAGGTGGATTTCAAGCATCCTCAAGTTGTCCTTAAATTTTCTTTGATTGTTGAAAAGCTTCAGTATATCTGATATTAAAGAAAATTTCAAATTCCATTTTTTTTTTCTTGTTTAAATGATAAATTTGAAAGTTGGCAAACAAATTTTTTTCTCAAGATCAGCAGAGCTAAAGGCATGTTACTTGAATGTCATAGAAACCTGTATTAGAGGAATCACTGTTTTGGGTGCAGAACCACAATATTTATATTCAACGTCAGTTATTGTAATATGTGCAAGATTGCCTTGAAGTTGAATGCAGATTTGTTTGTCAAGCATGAAAGAATGCAATGATTCATTGTTAAGAATTTCTCATATTTTTTAATTAGAATAGGGTTTGTTTAATTTAACATATTCAAGTGCAATCTTAACTAGTTAGATTGAGCAGAAAGTCCCATTTTTTTAGAAATTTTTTATTAATCATATTGTTCGATTTGCTCTTGTTGCTTTTGCAAAAGCATTTTCTAAATGGTATTCAGTACATAATTGTTTTGCCTTTTCTGAGAGCAGAAAATCTGAGATGTTCTCTTCGTTGACACATTTAGTTGATTTTTCTTCCATTATTGTTTCACTCCCTGTGTGATCAAAGATTCAAGGTTGAGTTCATGGATGCAGAAGGCCATGAAGTCTAAGTAAAAAGATTCTCACAATACTTGTACACCAAAAATGATGTTTATTGAATACTTAGCCAAAATTGTCTGCTTTCCATATTCTTTTTCCAAGTAAAACTTTGCAAGGAAACCTAAGGGATGCTTTTTTGTATTTGTGGATGACATCTTTAGTAAACTTGTCAGCATAGATTAGTGTGCTTAATCCAAGGGATTCAAACTGAACACCTATTAGCACATAACTAGCCAAATGCCCAAAATCATTGACAAAAACTAGTTGAGCTAAAAGCTTGGGCTAGCTTTCCTCATATTGGAACCATGTAGCAATGAATATATTTGAGAACACAAAAGAAGCATGGGTGTGCAAGACAAACCATTGTAGAGGCAAACTACCGAAAGAATGTCATAATATTTATAGTCCAAATAAGGTCATTGAAAGCTTAGCTTAAATACTATCCTTTCCATACTATATTCATGTAATAATAAATATCGTCAAGAGGGGTTGTGCTCGATGTATTCTTGTCCAAAAACGAAGGTCACTGAAAGTTTCGCCTAAATACTCTCCTTTCCATACTATATTATGTAAAAATGAATATAGTCGAGAAGGATTGTGCTTGATGTATTCTTGTCATTTGTCATTTTCGTCTAATTAAAATAGTGAAAAGATTAGCTACAATTAGGAGGCTAGAGCTATGATAGTAGTAAGTCTTAGCTTATAGGAGAAGTGCACGAGACAACTTGTGGTAATTATCTTCAATAAATGAAATGAACACTCACCTTTGGCATTACTTTATGTTAATGTGAAGATATCTTTGATTGAATGAATCTATTGTTTATTTGTAGTACTTCATACATAGACATGCTTTAATGTGTTTGTTTTGAAATATTTCAAGTTCTAAATTTCAATTAGATGGGTGAATAACAATTGGTAGTTGTGAAGCATGTGGCTACATTTACAACACATTTATAATACAAGTGTATTTTTTCTTGTATTTGTTTTTGGGTCATTGATCAAAGTGAAGTCCTCTAAATTGTTAGAAATACCGGTGTAATACTTTTTTAAATAGAAGGTGACCTCCAAATTGTTAAAAATATTGCTATAATTTGTTTCCAAAGAGCCTCAAGTTTGTTGTATATGTGAAATTTAAGTCTTTGTTGCATTGACTTTGATAATATGTTGATGGTTGGTATTTATTGCAATACTAGAATATGGTCAAGATCTGTCTAGTCAATTTTGATACATAAATTCACTAATCCTTTTGGAAGTGTGCCTACTTATATGGGTTCCTCTTCTAGGAAGAAAAGGGCCATAAATTGGAATGGATCCATATTCTTAGCTCTCCATCTTTGTTGATCTCTTATAGTAATCACATCTTGAGGTTTGCAAGGGTAACTTGGTATATTTACCATATGGTCATTGACTTGGATATGTCGATGATTAATTACTTGTCTAGCTTAGGGAATGGTGGGAACCATAAATTCACTAAACCTTTTGGGAGTGTGCCTTGTTTATATGGGCATATAACCCTTCTTGGGAGGATGCCCTGCTTAAATTGTGTAATTCTTGAATTTCATTTAGAAGTCTTTTTTGTTTAACCATTAAGGCTCTCTAATTTAAATGTTTGAAGGTCTATAGGCATTACATCTTTGGTGTACTTTTGTGGTTACCATATTTTATTTTCTCATGGGCACTTATGCATCTCGTGTTGTGCATTCATGCTTGGGCGTCTCTCTCAAATGTAGTTTGTGTTGGTTTTCTCTTTTTCTCTGTGTTTTTGGGTTAGTACATTGATTCCATATGGAGATTTCAAACAAAGAGAGGATCAAATAAAACAAAAACCTAATTTGTACATCTTGTAAATTGGAAATATTGGAAATTAGATTTTGAAATTTGGATTAAAGATAGTTTGATTCCTTTTCTTTCCAACTCGACAAGTCCCAATTCTAACATCCCAACAAAACGTTGTAGTAGAAATTGTAAAGATTTTTTTTCTTGAGGATTGTCCATTTTGATGCAAACTGTTAGGTGGCAAATTTTTACCATAACATGATAAAAAATAGAATACATAAAATGTAGACAAGATGTGAATGTGGTTCATGGCTTCCAAAAATATAATAGGGACAAGTTGTAAAATAACTCCTTATAAATTAGGAGATCCTCCAAATAAGTCTTGTACTACCATATATCTAAATCATGTCGATGTTTACAATAATGACTTTGTTAACCTTTATCTATACATAGTTTCACTCATTATACCTTGTAGGTGTTGATTTGGGGTAGCATTAGATGTGCTCTAGCCATGAAAATTGGTGGAGAGGCTAAAGCACATGAGATCTCTAAGATTCAAAAATGGTTTGGGGAAATTCCACCATATTAGAGAGATATTAAAATAATTAATATTTTTAATGGGTTCTTAAGTCTAAACTTAGGAAAATAAAAATATTAACAAGTATTAATATAAAACTAGGTGAGACCTAGATGCGAGTGATTTCAAAATACATTAATGAGGATATTTATGAGTGACTGCGCTCGGCCATGCTAGCTGCTGGCCAGCGCTAATCTCCACATCCTTACCTGGCTCATGATGGCTCACATTAGGTGCGAGCAGGTCTGTCTGCAGGTTGATATTAATGCTCACATCCGCCGAGACATTGAAGGAGTTGGTTTTAACATGGAGTTCTCGGTCTTTAATCCCATTGCATGCACCTCGTCTCATATTCTCTGCCTGCCTTATGCAGATTTCCTTTGCAGTAGTTCGGTCTCAGGAGTTCAATGCCGGCTCCTGGTTGCTCCTAATTCTGGGCTTGGGACGTTTATCTCCCACTCTCTGTCTTGCTCACTAAGTCTTCCTTAGATTCCTGTTGCGCAGACCAGGCATTCTCCAAAAGTTCTCTGTGCTTTTGTGCTCTCCCCTTGCCGTTTATCCATGGTTAGGCATCGTATGAGAAGCTGTCATGGCGGAAGCCGTGGTGGTCGTGCGAAGCATCAAGCTGCTCATTCTGTGGATTAGCCTCTTCCCACTCTCTTCGCCTTCTTCCCAAGAGAATTCACCCCCGTCCAGCCCTGCTCGAAAACCCTTTCCGCATAATGCTTTTCAATCGACTTACTTTAAATTTCAGAGCAGCTTGAATAAGCCCATCATTACGGCTACTATCACCATAATTTTCTCTGAGGAAGAAGCTCGGATTCAACCTCTGGCGAGTACAGTGGCAGAGCATCCTCAGGGTGGTCTCAGAGTTGTGGATAGCCTTGGTTCTAGGCAGACTTCTGCAGATGAAGATAAGGTGGAAAGGCGTGGCGACATGCATGGTGAGGGAGGTATTCCAAGCGCTTCTCAACCACCTGGTGGCATGCCAAATGAAGTCAAAGTCTTGGTGGCCTTTGCTGGCAGCTCCAGTGGTATCCATCCTGAGTCGTTTCCTCCAGATGGCAGCGAAGTGGATGATGTGGAACGTGATGGTGTTTTCTAGTATGGCAATGCATGCCCTGTCATCGAGGAGCCGCTGGATTAGGATGTCCCTATGTGATGCCACCTGATTTCCTTCTTGGCTACTCAGAGTTTTCCTTTGGTCATGGGTCAGGTTCAGTCTCTTCTGTTTTTGATGTTCTGGCTTTGTATCGGCGGTTCGGCAATCTGGTTATATGTCTTTGTGGTTTGGAATTTCAATATTCTGGTTCTGCTCATGGGGTTCGATAGTCTGGTTTTATGTCCTTTTGGCTCAGCAGTATATCGTTTCCCGGTTAACATGTACAATTTTGATATCTATAGGTGTTTGGTTTTCACTGTTTCAAAGGGATTACTCTATCTCTGCCCCAGGGCTTTCCGGTAGTTGTCAGGCTTCTATGGATGGTTTGTGTATCACTGTAATTGTTTTTTCCCGAGTATGGGACAGCTCTGTTCTCCTGGATGCATTCAATTGCTCTAGTCTGAGGCCTATGCCTCTTTGTAACCTTATTTTCATTTCCTTTTAATAGAATTAGTCTTTACTTAGAAAATATATATATATATATATATATAACTAGGTGAGAAGATTTTAAATGACATGGATCAAGCCAAATCTAATTTTAGCTGTTGATTATAGATTTAATCTCGGTCGTTGAAGACTCAATAGAAAAAATATAAGATGAAACTTGAGGGTCAGTTGTTGGAGATACACCAAGTTGATTAGTGAGTTCAATTTTCTGGAGCGGGGTTTGTTAAGAGAAATCGAACCAGTGATCAGAGTTGTAGCGAGGGGCAATGAGTGCATAACAGAGAGGTAGAGATATTACCAAAGGACTAGCGCAAAGGCAGAGAAGGCTACGCAGAGCCAACAGGAGCCACGCAGAGGGCCAAAGGGCCTATGTGAGTGACACAAAGGGCCAGAGAGCCAACACAGAGCATCGGTTGACACAGAGGTCAAGAGGGCTGACGCGGAGCCTCAAAGAGACCTTGGATAGATTTTCGTGGAGCAGACTTACTGAATATCGAATTCCGAAAAAAGGTATTACTGCCAGATTGATTTCTCTGTTGGGTGAGCTAGTTTGGCACCCAGTTGTACTCAAGAAAAGCTGCTTAATAATAAAACCCTCAAAATTGTTGCACCGGTTTTCCCAAGTTGGGTTTTTCAAGGACGATTGTCCAAAAAATAACGGTGTCCCTTTTGTGTTTGTCTATTTTTTTCAGTTGATGATCTGATTGCATTTGTGTTTTATTCAATATTTATATGGTTAAATAACTTGTTAAAGTATAAAACAAATAGGTGAAATAAACTAGATAGTGCAGGAAAACTTCTAACAGGTTAGACTTAAAAATTTCAACATGGTATCAGAGGGTTGCAGATCACAGGAGAACTGAAGGCACCAGCGTAATCAGAAGATTTGCAACAGAAACAGTTGTCCCGAGAGACAAAGTTGTTCCTAAGAGATTCAGCCTTGCCGGGATTGCATGAAGCTAAGAGGCTTAGTTTCTTCAGCTCATGGGGCTGAGGAAGCTGTGGGTAGATTGTGTATTGTGAAGTTGGTGGGGTGTTGTTGCTGTCGAAGCATAATTGTACCTAACGGGACAGAACCAAGGTAGAGAGAGTCGCTACCTAGGCGGATTTCTAGCCAAGAAATCCATATCAGTGTTGCAGAAGCAAAGGGGATCGGAGAGGTGCGATTCGACTGTTGCTAGAAGGATTTCCAAGAGGGAAATCGAGACTTAAAGGGAGTCTAGGAGAGGATTTCCAGGAAGGAAATCGAGACTCAGAGGGAGTCTAGAAGAGAACTTCCATGAGGGAAATAGAGACTCAGAGGGAGTCGAAGAGGAGCAGAGATGGCAATGAACAGACTGAGGGATCAGGACAAGCTGAACGGGGTGTCCAACTTTGTCATCTGGAAGGCTATGATCATGTCTATTTTGGATAAACATCGTATCAAGGCCTTTGCCTTGAGAACTGTGGTTATCCTAGTCGACCCAGTTGATAACGAAAAGTATGAGAATGCAATGGCCAAGGCAAAGTGTATAATCCTTGCTGGGGTCAAGGATCATGTAGTTCAACATATTGCCAAGAAGAATACGGCAAAAGAGATGTGGGATACCTTGACGACATTGTATCAGGGCATTTCCATGCAGAGGAAGATGCTACTAGAGAATCAGTTGCGGTCGTATCAGATGCACAAGGGGGAGCAGATAGATCACTTTTTTAGCAGGTTGCAGGAGATTCGAGACCAACTTACTTCCATAGGGGCCACATCGAATCAAGAGTTAATGGTGAGGACCGCCCTTAACGCAGTCTCCGAGTAGTGGGAGACATTCATCTAAAGCATTTTGGGCAGAGCGAATCTTCCAAGTTGGGAAGATTTGTGGGCAACTCTTCGGCAAGAAGAGATCAAATGGCTGACCAAGGCAGGAAGTAGCAACAAAGGAGGTCGAATCAAGAAAGAGGAGGAAGAGGATGCAACTCTGGCATCTTTGGGACAGCAAGGGAAGATGAAGAAGAAGGACATCTCCAAGATAAAGTGCTTCCATTGTGGGGAGCTGGGCCATTATGCAACCCAATGTGTCAGGAAGAAGAACAAGGGAGAGGCTTCTGACTCCAAGGAAGCGCCAGCTAAGGCAGAGAAGGAAGTGGAGACTGATGATGATTGTGCCATGAGTGCTCATGCACCTCTAGAGAAGAGGTGGGGTGACATCGAGCTGTAGTCAGGAGGACTACAGGAGATGTGGGGCAGGATCCTTGAGGTACCCAAACTCTTGGATCATATCTGGCTACGGGAGCCCTGAGAGACAATAGCAAGATGACAGATGTCAGTAGAAGCAAGATGCGGATGGAGCAGCAGAACAGTGCTAGAGTGCAGGGATCTGTAGTAGTGCATAGGAGGTTGCAGCAGTGCAAGAACGCACAAATGTGTTTGCAGCGGTGCGAGAGGCAGAGTTGTTGCAGCAGTGCAGAGGCAACAGAGGGAGCACAAGATAACAACAGAGAGAGCTTCAGCATCAGGAGGGCTTCTAGCCTAACAAGGATGTCAGTCGTTGGGTAGATCAGTTACCATCGTTTCAGTAACTAAGTTGCATTGCAGCAGTAACAGTGGTAGTGCTATGGGCAGCACGATGCATCATGATAAGAGAGGGCTGCAGTGCAGATGCAGTGTTGGGAGAAAGGACCAACAACAACATAGATGCAGAGTAGCAGTACAAATGTAGCAGTGGTAATGGTAGAGTCATGGGCAACGGTACAAGAGGCAACAGTGAAGAGGATGTTGGCAACAAGGCCAAACATCAGCACAGATACCGGTGCCAAATGATCAAGGTAATGTTTAGTGTTGGAGCATTACTAGAGCACATTCCTTGCTAAGAGGAAGTGTTGATTTAAGGTAGCGTCGAATGTGCTCTAGCCATGAAAATTGGTGGAGAGGCTAAAGCGTATGAGATCTCCAAGATCCAAAAATGGTTTGGGGAAATTCCACCCGGTTAGAGAGATATTAAAATAATTATATTTTTAATGGGTTCTCAAGTCTAAACTTAGGAAAATAAAAATATTAATGGGTATTAATATAAAATTAGGTGAGAAGGTTCTAAATGACATGGATCAAGCCAAATCTAATCTTATTCGTTGATTAGAGATTTAATCTTGGCCGTTGAAGACTCAACAAAAAAAATATAAGAGGAGGCTTGAGGGTCAGTTGGAGATACACCAAGTTGATTAGTCAGTTCGATTTTCTGGAGCAGGGTTTGCTGAGAGAAATCGAACCAGTGATCAAAGTTGCAACTAGGGGCAGTGAGTGCATAGCAAAGGCACAGAGATAGTGCCAAAGAACCAGCGCAGAGGCAGAGAAGGCTACGCAGAGCCGGCAGGAGCCACATAGAGGGCCAAAGTGACTGCGCAAAGGGCCTATGTGAGTGACGCCGAGGGCCAGAGAGCCAACGAAGAGCATCTGTAGGCTGACGTAGAGGGTTCTAGGCTGACACAGAGGCCAGGAGGGCTGACGCGAAGCCTCAGAGAGGCGTTGGAGAGATTTTCGTGGAGCAAACTTGCTGAATATCTGCTTCCGAAGAGAGGTATTACTGCCAGATTGGTTTCTCTATCGGGTGAGCCAGTTTGGCACCCAGTTGTACTTAAGAAAAGCTGCGTAATAATAAAACCCTCATAACTGCTGCATCGATTTTCCCAAGTTGGGTTTTTCCGATGACAATTGTCCAAAAATAACGGTGTCCTTTGTGTATTTGTCTATTTCTTTCAATTGATGATCTGTAGATGGTTGAGAGTGCATTTGTGTTTATTTTCAGTATTTATATGGTTAAATAACTTGTTAAAGAATAAAACAAGTAGGTGAAATAAAACAGATAGTGCCAAAAAATTTCTAACGAGTTAGACTTAGAAATTTCAACAGTATGACTCTAAGATAAAGCCCCAAGAAACTATAAACAAGAGATTATCCATGTAGTAGCTAATTCAAAAGTTTGTTTAGATCATTTCTGTTAGAGTCGGTCTAGTAGCCCTCCATCAGCGATCAAAGCTCTTTGCATTTGCATAAGTAGGTGTCTCATCAGTGTCATCTCATTACATTCCATTAGGCATGCCATAACCCTGATGGAGGAGCTGGTGTCTTTATTCCCCTCTTGGCACTGCTGGATCAAGTTGTTTCAGTCAATAAACTCTTTCAAGGTTACTTGTCTTGTCTTGAGGTCAAAAGTCCTAGGTCTAGGGTTTCTAGGGTTTAGGTCCAATTTGTCTTTGAGGTCATGTCTTTAAAAGTCAATAAATGCCCAGCAGGCCAGAGGGATGACTATCAAAGTATTTCTTTAAAAGATTTCATCTTGTACAGCTAATTTTTACCTTGGATTTAAAAACCCTGTTTTTAAAGCCCAAGGTCATTTTCTCATATTTTTGTAAAAAGTTGTAAAAATTCAAAATTCTTTGAAAGTCAGCATGCAGCCCTGGTCCCCTTTGCCAAGATTCCTCAGCAGCTATCCCTGCAAAAATTTTCAAGAAAAGCATCAGTTCAATCAATTTCAGGACAAAAGGAAACCATAAAATCAGCAGCATTCAAATTTTGAAAAAGTGTCATGATATAAACATTAGAAAGAGGGTTTGAAAGGAAATTAATTTAAATTAAGCCTATAAAGCTCCTCTCTCCCTCCTTTTAGTCATCATTGCGCCTCAAAGCAATAGTGAAGAGTGATTGAAGAGAAATTGGGCGAAATTGCATAGAGTGCCCGCGCGCGACCCGTTCAAGCCTGCGCGCGACCTGTTGGGTGAGCGCGACGTGTCAGGGCGCCCATCACAGTTCAAAAAAAAGCACAGGCGCGACCTGTTGGGCGCACGCGACCCGTTCAGCCTTGCGCGCGACCTGTTGGGAATTCTTCCACCAAAATTCGCCTGTAAACTACAAAACAACCCCGGTTTGCTTCAAGGTTGCAGGTAGGCCTCCCATCATTAAAATACATTGTTTGCCAAAGCTTGAAAAGCATGAGAATGTATTTTAAAGCCATCATTTTGAAATAATGAGTTCAATGTATATTTGCTTAAGAATGTCAAAGTGTTAGTAAGGCTAGGGTTTGTTTTGCTGTTTTCAAGGTCATCCTTTTCACCCCCACTTTTTCCCTACATCCCATTTCCACCTCCCTCATCATTTTTACTCAATCTCTCTACCAAAAATACCAAAAGCCCTAAAACCCTACCCCTATTCCTAAAAATCAAGAATCTAACCCTAAACCATACCTCTCATAAAACCCTTGCAAATTATAATTGTGTGATGGGGTATATATCATGATTTCTTCCCTTAAACTCCCTATTTCATATATTTTTCCCAATTTCCCTTAAAAGTCTCCCTTCCCTAACATTTCCCTTGTGCTATTTGTCCCCTTGAAACAGCATTTCAACAATTAAAATAGCAGATTTTTGAGCAGAAGCAGCAGTACATTCCAGCCACTTTGCTCTCGAAACCATGTCAGAAACCGAAACCAACTATGAGCAAAGTGATGACCGTGAGTCAACTCCAGAGGTTGAGGTACAAAGGAGGCCTCACAGGGGTGGTAAGAGTGGTCACCATAGGAGAGAGGAGCCCACCTCTTTGACCGATTTGCAGGCTTGTCCAATTGCAGTCACATGTTTCCGCTATCAGTCATGTTATGAATTTTGTGAGAGGATCTCTCAAATTCAACATCACAGGGAATTGGCCCGCTTGTTTGTTTTGCATTTGCATGATGGGCATGTGAACCTTGCAGGGGTGGATTTTACATTGACACCCGAGATGATTGCTCAAGCAACAGGGATACCTAATGTTGGAGAAGTGTGGAACAAGCGCAAACTATTGGACAGATTTCAGTATGAGCCCTACATTAAACCTGCCTATACGAGGCACATCACTGGTGTATTTCCTTTCAGATTTTTGAGGGATGAGTATGCTCCTTTGATGAGGCTTATCATGCGCTATTTCACCTGTGAGGGCAGGTTTACATATTTGTATTCGTACCATATTCGCTTATTGATGCATTTCACACGGGTACGGATGATGAACATACCATTTTTCATATGCCGGAATATTGAGAAGATGGTGCCCTTGGTGCATAGAAGGAGTCCAGCACAGCAACACAGGAGCATCTATCATTATGGTTTGATCCAGATTGTGGTCATACATCAGTTGGCTCAGCAGGGTATCCCATGGGAGGATTTTATCTCTCGGGATTTTTTCACAGCATCAGCATCATCACCCCCTGAGGTTGTTCATGAGGAGGGAGGGCCTTCACAGCAGCATAATATTCCTGAGACCAGACATGTCAGCTCTCCTCCATTGGTCACATATCAGAGAGGCCACAGGGCCTTATTTGCAGCAGCTCGGCGAGTATTTTCTCCACACCAGGTGGAAGGGGTCTCGCCTTCTTTATCAGCACCACGAGTGTTATCTCCACACCAGGTGGAAGGGGCCTCGTCTCCGACAACAGCACAGGTACCAGAGAGAGGCAAACAGCCCCAAGATTGATGAGAGGCCATCAGGTGTTCCAGGCATAGAGGTTGTTGATCTTGACATCATTTCTCCTAGCCTAGAGTCAGAGGAGATCATTCAGCACCTAAGGGCTGAAAATGACTCGTTGCAGCAAAGATTGGAAATGGCAAATTGGACAATCACCTACTTAGAGCAGCGCAACAAGCAACTTGAAGAGGAGCACACTCTTGATGAGTTGCGGAGGATCCATGAAGACCGCAACTTGGCGCGCAAGAGACCCGGTGACTTGGTACCCGTTGAGCGAGAGGCTATGATTCTCCGGGTCAATGCTTATTTGGAGAGGCTGCTGGCCAAGGCCAACAAAGATAAGGACCTACTCCGGAACATGAAAAACCACTATTGGGCCCGAATGCATGTATGCAAGGCGAAAATGAAGGTACTCCAAGGGTGGTTGACCAAAGCACTAAAACGAAGGAAAAAGCCCGATCCCCTCCACATCTTGGCTGAGGCTTCCTTGAAGGAGCATGGTGCTAAATAACTCACTTCCAGCACAAAATTCTAAAAATTTTGAGCATTTTTTGTCATTTGTGATTTTTTTGGCAAAAAACAGGTTTTCCTCACCAACGGGTCGCGCCTTTTCGTTGGGCAACTCCTTTTTGGAAAAACTCTACATTTTTGGATTTGTCATGCAAAGATACACTTGCTCAGCAATTGCCAAGAAATTTCACCAAGTTTTGGGCCTCCAGAAAGTCAAAAAACAAGCAAAAAATGACTTTCTGCCACCTTTTTGACACACAGGAAGCAGTCTTGGGAGATTGCAATTTTGGAGGGGTAAATGACCACCAAATTCATAAATTCCACTTGGGTTGGAAAGTAGACATCCAGACCTTTCCAACAAGCCCACTTTTGCCTTATTTGGACACCTGGAAGTCCCTCAAAAGTAGCTCCAAAGTAGCGCGACCCGTTCAGGAAGAGGGCGCGACCTGTTGGGCAGTTTTCACAGGAATTCACCTACAGCTCAACAAAACGCAGTTTTGACTGGATTTGACTTTTTGGAGTAGATTTTCATCCTCCTTGTTGTAAATGATGTAACTTTATGATATTTTGACACTTATTTATCTCTTCTAGAAGATTCATTCATGAGATAGGCAAAAATTTAATGAATGAATTGGTTTCCTAGCTTATAGAGGCAAGTTGTTTTGACTGCCTAGTTTTTAGTGCTCAGTTTAGAATTGGTTGAAACAGCTCCTAGGATAGTGAGCTCGACCCCTAGAGGCAAGGAAAGATGTTAGATTGCCTATATTATGTACTTTCTTGGTCATTTTCATGGTTGGACTCTTGAGGGAGAAGCTACTATTGTATTATTCATTGTATCTCTGCAGTTTTGGCAAAGGAAGAAAGACCAGGGTTTTGCAGTCCTTTTTGGGATTCCTGTGGTTACATGTATTGATGGTGTGTTTCTCTTTGTACTTGTAAATTTGTTATGTGATTCATCTTCTTACTTTTCCTTCTGCAAATTAGGCAAATGAAGTGTTAAAGTAGAATTCATGATTGCCATGCTCTGCTTTTAAGTTTGCTTAATATTTATGTTTTCATCTGTCTAAAGAGAACTCTTGAAGGTTTCTTGCTCTCTTTAGCTCCTCACCGGTCATTCTTATCCATTCACTTAATTTAAAGGCATCAGTACAGTCTCCTACCTTGCCCCAAAGAACCCCCTGCAAAAACTGTGTCCAATCCCCGCACCCAGAATTGCCTTTCCCCAACTTTCCACCAAAACCCTAAAAATCGCAAACCAAACCTTTAAATCAGTTTACTAGCCTAAAATCAGTGTTTCCTCATTGGCTATCTCGCCCGTTGAAGATCTTTACCGAGATAGACCGGAGAGAGCCCTCTCCTGCCCCGTAGGGCTAGCTACGAGGCTAAGTGGTTTGATGTTGCCTTGGAGTTTACCTTTCTCAGCCTGAGGCGAAATTTCAAGCGCTAACAATTTCTTTTAAGGTTCACATAAAAGGGTTGCACTTCTTTTCTATGGTTCTTTGGGCATATCTAAATATTGCTATTCTACAAAATCAATAATATCTTCCATGGGGTTTTTGCTTCTCAAAATCCATTATTATCTTGTTCATTCTTAGTAGTGATATTTTGTAGGGTCATGTATATTGCTAAGGTTTATGCTACTTTAAAGATAGAAACAATGCACTCAAGATTTCTTTTAAGTGTTTGTATTATTTCCTTTTTGGGTCTATATAAGATATTATTTGAAGACTTACAAAGTTTTTCTTCTCTGTTGAACCTCTTGATTGAAGAGTTACTCTTTGCCCTATTCAACAATGCTACTAATATTTGGGCATATTTGATGTAGAACTATATATGCAATAGCTTGTTATTTAGATATTTGTGTCATCAAGTCTTGCTTGACTTTTTGTCAAGAGATTGAATCTTATGGGATTAACACTTTGCGATAGGGATTTTTTGAATAATAATGTTAACAACTTATAGTACACGTCTAATTTTAATGAAGTTGACATTTTCATTAACATCGTATCCTAACAATTGGTATGATATTTTCTAAATTATCTCAAAGATGATCCTCATCAATTAGGCATTCTTTGTCTTTTTGAGAACTAGTTTAAAAAAGTTAATTATTACTTAATTTGATCCATTTTTTCTAGTTGATTTGCATGTTAATTCTTACATTAAAACCTTGTCAAGGGAATAACTTTCCCATGTGTTCTATTTAGTGAAAATGAACCATTGTTGGAAATATATTGACCTATAGAATGTAGTGAGGACATCTACGAAACATGTACTCAAGGTCAAAGGCCTAAAAATACCTTTTTTAACATTAACCAGAAGTATTTTTTATTTTTGTTTGTTAGTGTGGTTTCTAGGATTTGACACAATCCATCCCTTTTAGGTTCCAAATTCTTTCTTCCCTGTCTAGAGCAACAATTTAGTAATATGGTAACTATAACATAATTATCCCGTTAAGCCCTGATTAAGGATGTAAGGTATCCAAACTCAACCTTTAACGTTTATTAATGAAGATGAATTTATCAAATTTCCTCTTTCCTCTGTCACCTCCAATCATATTTTTGATATCACTATCATCTTTTGCTCATCGAAAGCTTTCTAATGATGCAAATTTCATTTCAATTTGAGCTTCGAGGACAAAGTTATGGTCATTTGAAGACCTACCTCTTAGGGCCACATCAACATTTGTACAAGCCATGTGGTTGATAGGTGATAAGCCTTGGCCACGTGTCGCTTCCACACTATTCTACGTTTGTTGATAGTCTATCATACTAAAGCCTTACCATACCAATTTTTTTTAGTAATTAGTGCATTTCTGACTCTTAGGTATCTTGATATATTGATATACCTCAAAAGGAGGCTATGTCGATATTCTAATTTCTCAGCGTGCTAGTTCAACATGTCACCCCATTCTTTGACACCTAAACATTATTTGAAATTTGGCAGATGTTGACATGTCTTTTGACACATGGCAATTACTAACATGTTCGCTTCTATGTATCACTCGTATTTACATAACTAACATGCCAAGAATGTTGAATCTAAGTGACATGTGTCTTACATGTGGATTTTCCATGTCATCCTTTGTGAAATCATCATGACATCATTCTTTTGATGTCCAATCTCGTTGGTTAACATGCTCGGTAAACTTGAATTTTGTCATTAAGTGACAGTTTGTCATATTGGAGTTTTTCCAAGGTGTTTCTTTCATTCTTTCAGCGTTTTGGTATCCGGTAAGCCCCCTCGACTGTTTCTTAGTCATTGCTCCATCAAGCCCTACAACAAGGGGCTAAAGTTGAGGCCTTCCATCGCCTAAATTCTCCAACTTGCATTAGGTTTCCGCTTCTCGCCAACCCCACTTTCAATCGCTTGACATGTATTCATTCTTTAATGGTTTCAAACTTCTAATAGCGAATGGATTTGTTGACTTTTTCTTGTATCGGAGGAACAACTTGATAAACTCCATTGTATTATCCAGTCCCTAAAGGCCAAAAAGTGTTGAGAAATCAAGTGTAGTAAATATTAAGCTTGATTTCTCTTTCTTGATAATTACTTGTGTATGTTAAATATCTTCTTATTATTTATTATGTGTTCTTCATCAAGAAACTATACAAATGTTTAGTCTTTCAAGAAAAACAAAGGGAGAAGAGAAATCAAAATTAGGCTCTAAGCCAAGGCAAAAACCCACAAGGGGATAAACCTAACAATCCATCTCTTATAGAATAGGGCAAAATGAAATATGAAATGAAAGACCAAGACGAAGACCATAGAGATTCCAAGTCAAACATTCCTCCAAGTCTTCTCCAATAATGAGAGTCAATGTTGGTCAAATTGTTTCAATTCTAGTTGACAATCTGTAATTCATACGTGCAACATAGAGGGCCAAAATTCGACCTGTAGTTCCTCTAAACGTTTGGCCTCTCCACAAAAAAATAGACCTCACATGTGTGGGCTTCCATAGTCAAAGATTGCTCCTTATTCTCCTTTTATTAAGCTTCTTTTATCCTTCCTTGGTTCAAAAAAATACTTCTTGTTATGTGCTTGAATGATCTCCCAAGTGGTTCGAACTTCCCTCTTATATATAGTTGTTAAGGAGGTCGAATAGGTGTCTCTTGGAGGACAGAGTCGACTTGTTCCAAGGAAGGCTAACTTGAAGATCTTGTGGGCTTACAACACAACATAAAATTCAAATTTCATTTCCTTAGAAATGCCCAAATGGGACATGACTCAAATACATTTTCTTTGACTTATAATAAATTCTTCTTTTACTTTTTTTTTTTACTCACTAAGCATGAAGAACATGCTTTGACCAAAAATAATAATAACGAATATAATAAATTCATTAATGATAAATTTATATTACATTATGAACTTCAACAAAAGGTTGATCTCCAATCTCCTAATAAATCAATAAGCCCCTTATCTACTAACTATAAGTCATAATTACCTTGTTGGCCATATGACTAGGGGATGAGGTTTGGGTCTCAAAACCCCAAATTTCTTTTCGAACCAAAACAAAGAGACAATTCGCGAATTTCCTTGGGAAAGGCATATCTGTAGAGGGATCTTCTTAGCCTATTAACCAATCAACTTCTCACATGAGGCCAAATATACCATTGCACACAATCGTCTTCTTTTGAGGCTCTTGGACCTCTTATCCCAAGCCTGTATAACCTTACATCTGCTCAGCAATCCAAGTAATGTATGTCATCACTATCTTAAACATTACACTGGCCTCCAACATCTCCAAAGTTTTTTAGTGAAGTCTTTTATGTTTTCTATCAGATGTTCTGAGAAGACACTTTTCCTTAAGTCTTCCCTTTTGAAATCAAGGCTTATGTTCATGCCTCTGACATCCACATAATTCACATGACCCTTTGATTACTTCAATTGGCCTAGAGCTTCTTTAATATGTCTAATAACATACCATGGACAATATCCATGACTAGGACTAGAAGTCCTTTAGTCCCACTTCTTATCGATAACATGAAAGGCATAACACAGAAGTACATTAAAGATTGATTATGGGGCATTTTAGCATTATACAACCATTTCAGTGAAATCTACTATTTAAATCAAAAATAGACATCATATAGACCATATTTCCTATTGAGCAGAGAAACACATAAACACAATAAATTTCAACGATGATCGTATGTTTCTCATTAACATGGTTTACATTACAAGGATGAAGTCCATGAGGGTACTTATTTGATCAAGATCATATGTTTCTTGTAACTGATGAAGGGTGAGCCACATTCCACCCCACCACAGGTTCAACTGCACTGCAATATTTCTTGTAGTTGTCCACCCCCCCGAGCCAAACGAAGAAGCCATGAGGGATGTTCTACTCAACATCGTAGGGTGGCATCGTGAAGGCCATTCGCCTTCATCAAATTAATTAATCAGTTCCCTTTGGATCACACAAAGTCCAGAGTTTTGCCTAGCTGCTATGGTTGGTTCCTTATCTGCGCTACATATTAAACACCCAACTAGCAACATTTCCCAAGCTACTAGTGGTATTAGGATGAAAGCCACTCTCCTTCATCCACTTAGAGGTTAATATGAAGTCTTTCTACATGTAAAGCCAGTGCCCGATTTCATTCCCAATGTGGTCACTATGGAGCTTGCACAACATGAGAGCCCTTCAGTTAGCCAAGATTTCTTCGGTGCCTCTCTCGAGTGGTCAGGTGCATGGATTTCAATAATTTTTTCAACAGATGGCCATTCTAGGCCCATACAACCCAAAAGGAGCCCTTCGCTAATTCGAGAGTCCCTCAACACTTTCTTTTGGCATCTTAGTGCATAACACATACAATTCTCAACAATCCATTTGGTCCTCTGGCTCAGGCTAAGACTCGCCCCCTAACCTTGCTCTCAAAAATCAGGTGAACAAAAATCATGCACAAGGTTTCCTCTTGGTTCGCATGAGAACTTATTCTTGTCTCCCTTATTTTCTATTTTTTATCTCCTGGCTGATGCTTCTTCTCTGTCTTTTCTGGGTCAACTTCATTGGGTTTCTTCTCTTGATAGGATTACATGTAAATTTTTCCCATACTAGTTAGATCAAGAACTTCTTGTTAGACTCCAAAAGTATTCCCATGGTAAATTGCCTATACATTGAGTAATTATGCAACCATTGTCCCACTCTTCTCATAATTGTTGGTAGTTATTGTTGCATCATCCCATTAGACATTTTCTTGGGGAAAGGTTGGAAATCCTTATTCTTATGAACAATTGGCTTGGCCAATAATCCATTGGCAATTATTAGTTCACCAAATCCACATTTACTGGCTCCCCTCCTTATGGCTTCTCATGGTTTGTATTGTATTAAGGCTTCACCTCTTCAACTGCGATTAGATTATAGTTACAACTATTCCAAGTCATTTCCCATTTACATTTACATGCCCATACAGAGATCAATAACATAATTAGTTACAATTACAATATTAGTGGGGTTAAGTGATGGGGATGCTACAATCACATCCCCTTAAAGGAATATTTTCCTCGTTGTTCACACACTTTTCAAGTGTCACCTTTGGCAACATTACACTATTTTAGGTGCTCTTTGTTCATTACAACAATCAATGGATTGTTTCCTTTTGGTTCCACCAACATCCTTGTTGCTTCTCAACATCATTATTCATGTTCTTTATTCTTTCTACTGCTTTAACAATGGCATTCTTCTTCACAGTTTGGTCACTTTTAGACCTTTGGAATTCCTACAACACTTATTAACAAATTGGTGTATTAAAACATTTTTTAAAGCATAAGCATTTGCCTGAATTTTCACAAAACTAGATATAATATTTATTTAACCATAATATTAATCTGTATGGTTATTCTTTGCTTCATCATGCTTCCATAGGTAACAAACTTAGCTCACTACTTGCTCAAACACACCCAAATGCATTCATGATCCCATTGAGGATGTGGCATATTATTATTATTATTGTCACAATCCATGCAATTCTCCTCTTCTTTGCAGTCACTCATCCTTCTAGGCTCAGGTAAATCCCCTTTGCTACTATAACATCCCTTCGACAATCTACTTTACCAAGGGTTTCTTGCACAAGAAGGCCCAAGAAACTCATAGAGCCTTATAGCTAATGAATCCCTCTACCTTGTTGTTAACATATCACAACTCATCTAACATGACATGGCTCATGGTGACCAAAGCATATCACACAGTTCGGTGTCACCAAAGTGGCCTTGGTATTAGGCTTCCAACTTTACATCCATTAATGGTTCCAATTAGGGAATTCACCATATCCCTCTAAGGAGGCATTACAAGTAATACTTTCAAGTATTTTGTTGCACCGCTCTAATTTACAATCATCATCTATCCTCCTTGGATAGATAGATAATCTCACATGTGTCGCACACATACAATTCCTGTGAGACTTATCATGAAAATTTCAATTAGAAATTTCATTTTTAAAACTTGCTTCATATAGAAGTGAAGTCTCACAACTAGGAAATTCTTTTAATAATGTTTGGCTCTTTGCAAGTGATAAAATTTTCATCTTGCATCATGGGCATACCCCTAATGCCATGCTTGAGGCATTTACCTGAAACTTACATTCACAATTAGCCAAATAATGTTAGTTTCTTTGGCATAACATCCTTTTAGTCTATCATTTACAATAGTTACTAAATTGGTTTCAACACCATCATAGTCAGTTATTAATTCATGTTCAATTCTAAGCTATGCAGATTGAAAGAAACATCAATGCACTACAAAATTCATTTCATATAGGCATACTCATTTCAAGAAGATAGACAACTTTTCCTACCAATAATTTGGATTAGATTAAGACCGCTAGTTTCATTATCACTTTCTCCTTCACATATAGGATTTAGGAGTCCACTCTTCAAGTGTTAAGTCGTGGCCTATTAACACATCAAAAACATGACCACTCAGGGCTAGCACAACACAAAGGGAATCCCTTCACTGCTTCCTACAGTCCCTCGGTGATTCTCCTTCTCTTCAGTGCTTCTCATGCATTAATTAAACCTAAATTTTAGAACTTCCTTCAGGCTCTTGACCAAGTTGAAGGCTTCTTCATTGATCTTATTATCAACAAGGTTAAAGTCATAATTCCACTCGAGTTGTTGTGATTCAACGAGTTCTCAACCATCCCATTTTCAAATTCACACTCATAGCCTCACGAGTGGATTAGATTCCATTCTCATGAGCTTCACAGTTTCATAAGGCCACATTTTCCTTACCTAATCCATTTCATGTGATTATTTATAAACATGATTAACATTATGCATTCAAACAAGCATTCAAAAAATACCTCAATCATGCATATCAACATGCTTGTGCACTACCTACACCTTTGTCATTATTCTTATACATTCATTAAATCTGAAAACAACCCACCTTATGAGAACTTACAACCATTTAATGACATGTTTCATAGGTAAAACATGTTGTCCCCTTTCATATGACAACAACTATGAAGGAATCATTTAATCCAAGCAGCATGAATTCATTAGGTGACCCTCAACATTGCTCAGAGCATTGCTAATGCTAGCTCTTGATTTACTTGTCATGCATGCATTGATGTCATTGTTGTTATTAAAATTTTACTAAGGAAATTCTTACATGATTCCCTCTCAATATTTTGGGCATACCAAAACCATACATGCATGGTTGTTAGAAATTATTGGTTGCTACCTAGTCAGTTTGTTGTTTCATGGATGGTTTTTACACTCCTCTTCACCAACCTCTTGATCATTACTTTATTATTCCTAACCTTGTCCCTACACGACTCTATACAACATCCTCATCAACTTCTCTAGCCATGTAATCAACCTCCTCTTAGTTACATGTTTATCAATCCAAGGTTAGTCATTATACTCATATTATGACAACAAACTACTCTGAGTCCACAAGCATATCACATGTATGTTCAATCATTATTTACATGCACTACGACATATTTGTCTACATTTAACAACTCATTATCCTCATGTCTATCATAGCCTATGGAATCTAGCTATTAAATCCATTGTCATCTCATCATGTCTATGCATTTATTTATCAACCTATTACAACCCTTTCAGAATTTAAGAAAGCATCAAAATAGCAAGAAATAAGTTGAGATGTCCCCCCTCATGGTCATATCACTTGGACATATGCTTCTGTATTTATCATTTATTGAGCTTTTCAAAGGATGTCTAGTCATCATCCTGGATGTGGTCTTTGTAACTTTGAAAACCAACATTTCCTTATGAATCCCTTCTTTTTTGCATCTTCAATAACCTTGCCTCAATCTCTTAACACATATTTTCTACACATGTCAGAAAGTCATATTGTACATGTCGCGGGCTTAGGTACATACAACTATTTTGATTTATCCAATGATGTTGGCTCCATGTTGTACATACTTATTGTCATATTATTTTCTATCAAACTTTTTCTTTATTACTCTAGCAACTTTGCTTTTGTAGTTCGTCTTCTTACCCCATCCAAATCTAGTGTTGAATCTTTGCTTCGACCATTCTATATTACACTGGCACCTTTGTAAGCCACTCTGAGACTACTTTGTAGTAGATACCATACTGTAGTAGAGTACCACTTTCATCCTTGTGGTGTATCTGTGGCCTTTGAACCACAAATTCTGATGATTTTACTTTTCTTGAATGCACTTAGCTCTAGTATTGAACCTTAGCTCTTATATCACTTTGTAGCAAAGCTTTAACTTCATCTCATATAATTTTATATCTCGAGGGCCCGTCCAACCCAAATGTTGAACCTAAGTTTTGATACCACCTCTATCAGAGCTCTAATTTTATCCTTTTGGTGTATCCATCTAGGCCCAAGGTTTGAACCAAAACTCTGATACCACTTGTAACATACCCAATGCCTCATGCCTTGATGAAGGATGTGAGCTATCCAAACCTGACCTTCAAGGTTTATTATGAAGATTGGTTATCAAATTCCCTCTTTATTCTATCACTTCAAATCACCTTTTTGATACTACCACCATCTTTTGCTCGTCAAGAGCTTTCCAACGATATAAATTTCATCCCACTATGAGTTTCGGTCACAAAGTTATGACCATTTGAAGATCTACCCCTTAAGGGCCACATCAACATCCATATAGGCCACATGGTTGACACATGGTAGCCCTTAGCCATGTGTCACTCCTGAATTGGTCCACATTTGTTGACATTCCATCACACTGGAGCCTTGCCATACAATTTTTTTTATAAAAAGTGGATTTCCGACTCTCTGGTGTTCCGGTATCTTGGTATACCTCAAAGGGAAACTATGTTGGTATCTCGATATGTTGGAATGGCGACTCAACATGTTGCCTGCTTCTTTGATTCCAAATCATTATCTGATACTTGGCATAAGGTGATGTGTCTTTTGACACGTGGCATGTTTGTTGTTACATGTCACTCATATTTATAAAGTCGACATGCCACAAATGTTGAATCTGAGTGACATGTGTCTTAGACGTGGCATTTCCACATCATTCTTATGGTGTCTAATATTGTTAGTTAATGTGCCTGGTAAACAGGTATTTTGTTGTCAAGTGATAGTTCGCCATATTGAAGTGTTCCATAATGGAGTTTCTCCAAGGTGTGTTTCTTTCGTTCTTCTAGTGTTCCAGTGTCTGATAAGCCCCCTTCCAACTGTCTCTTGGTCATGGATCCCATCGGGCTATGTGGCCAGGGCCTAAGGCTGAGGCCTCCATTCCCCAAATTCTCCAGTTTGCTTTAGCTTTTTTCTTCTTGCCAACTCAACATTCCATCACTTGATATGCAATTATCTTTTAATGGTTCTGAACTTTTGTTACCTAATGGTTTTGTCGGGTTTTGTTTGTATCGAGGAACAACTTGATAGACTCCAATGTATTCCTTGGTCACTGAAGGGAAAAAGGTTGACCTCCAATCTCTCGATAACCTAATAATTCCATTATTTTCTAACTCTAGGTCACAACTCCCTTATTGCCCATATAACTAGGGGTTGATGCTTGGGTCTCCAAACCCCAAAATTCTTTCCAGGTCGAAACAAACACTCGATCCCCGAATTTCCCTTGGAAGGCATATCTGTAGGAATTTCTTATCTTGTTAACCAATCAACTTCTCACATGAGACCATAGAGAATTGCACAAAATGTGCCTCTTCTGAGGCCCTTAGAGCTCTTGTCCCAAACTAGGATAACCTTACATTTTCTCAACAATCTAAGTAATGTAAATCATGGTTGTTTTAAACCTTCAACCAACCTCCAACAACTCTAGAGTTATTTAGTGAAGTCTTTCATGGTTTCCATTAGATGTTGTGAGAAGAATTTTTCCCTTAAGTCTCACCTTTTGAAATCAAGGCTTTTGTTCATGCCTTTGACATCATTCATAAGAACCTTTTATTACTTCAATTGGTCTAGAGCTTCTCCATTCTATTTAATAACAAACCATTGACACTAGCCATTATGTAGACTCAAATTCCTTCAATCACATGCTTGATGTGCCATTTACTTTCTGTCCATAACATGTGTTAGGATATTCCGACACATAGGAAATAGTTAAGTACAACTTGGTCTAGTATAGAGTTAGGTAAAGTGTGTTTCTTTACCGTTGTACATTTTGTAACTTACAATCCGACGGTCATGATATGTAGTGATCCGACGGTTCATTCTCTCCTCGGTATTACCGACACTTGATCCATGGCTTGACACCCGATTGGTCCATGAATTCTATTTAAAGCGCATGGAGGGTCATTTGTAGGGTAATCCGTGCATGAGAGAAGCTTATGTAAATTTTCATTCTTTGATTAATAAATTGCCTGAAGTGGCCGCGTTGGCTCAGGCCGTGGACTGTTTCCCTCTTTGAGGGTTTTAACCACGTCAAAAATACTGGTGTATTGATCTGTGATCTGGTTGTGAGTGGTGTCCTTTTGGTGTTCTTTCTGAGGAACTTACCCTGTAAATTCCTACATGGTATCAGAGCTATTTGAGGGCCGCATCCGTTGGTGATCCAAATCTGAAGCCGGTAGAACTGCATCCGACTGCCGTTTCCTAGATCTGTTGTTTCTGACTGCTTTCGGGCCGAGAGGACTGCTCTGTTGTGTTCGGAGCATCTGTTCCAGTGAGGAACCCCTTTCGTTTCACGCAAAAAGGTTTCCGGTAGCCCTAGCTGCGTCATTCTTAAGATCTGGAGGTATACAATGTTTATTTGCAGTTTACTATTATTTTCTCTCTGCTTATTTCGGTTTCGGTTTATTTAGCTTTTTTTTAACCGGATCTATACCTTTCATTTTTGCGTATGCTCTTTGCCCTGCGACTCTGTGCGATCTGGGCAAATCAGAAACAGAAAGGAAGGATTTTTCTCATGCGTATGCTCTTTTCCCTGCACCTTAGTGTGATCTCGGAAAATCAGAAACATTGAGAAAAATATTTAGTTTTTCGGCTAAAGCTAACTTTGAGCCGCAAGGTTCATTTTTGAAAATATTTAGTTTTTTGGGTAAAGCTAACTTCGAGCCGTAAGGTTTATTTTCTTTGCATGTCCGTGTTGGGTTTTGTGTTTTTTTGTTTTGTAGGGAAAAAGAGCTTTCTCAAAGCAAGCACGCAACCCAAAGCACCCCCCCCCCCCCCCTCTCTCTCTCTCTCTCTCTCAAATTTTTTGTATAGATCAATCTCTCTCTCTCTCTCTAATTTTTTGTATAGATCAATTGGTTCAAAGCTATTTTAAGAGAGTAGAGGTCTTGGGTTCAAATCTCCATTTTGTGGGGGCGGACTTTTTCATTTCCGCACATTCCCGCACTTCGTCGGCAACTTCAACAACTTTTTTTCAAAAAGCCATAACTTCTTCATCCGGAAGCCTTTTTCAGAGCCGTTTTTTTTTAAACCAGCCTAATTTTTCAAGATCTATCCATTGGAACACTTACTTTAAGCATCTTCAGCTTCAGTTTCTGTTGAAATGGAAATTCAATACCAAGTTACCCTTGACAGCACCAACTACTTCCAATGCTTGTCCTACATGGAGGATTTACTTAGAAGTAAAGGTCTCTACCGAATAGCCACAGGCCAAGAAAAGAAACCGAAAGATGAAGACAAGGCTGCTAAATGGGAAAATAGACAAGATCAAGCACGTGGTTTGATAGGGATGTCTATTCCTCCTGATCTTAGATTTCATATTGCAGAACTTGATACTCCTCATGAAGCAATGGAACAAATCAATAAAGTTTTTGGGATTAAAAATGAAATTAGAGCCCATCAACTTGAAAATGAGTTGCTTACATTGGACCCTAATAATTTTTCTTGCATTGAAGATTTCTTGTCTAAGTTCAAGACCCTTAGATATCTTTTGGAAGGTGTTAAGGTTAAGAAAGAAGATAGTAACCTTATTTATTCCATCCTTACTAAGTTGGGACCAGCTTACTCTGTATTTGTTTCCACCTTCCATTCTACAAGAGAAGCCTTCATTTCTCAAGGAAAAGACTACAAGCCCCCTTCCTTTGACTCTTTTTGTGATTCTTTAATAAGAGAACAAGAAAAACTCTTACACCTTGGTCTTCTTAATCTTGGAAACTCTTCCAAGAAAGCGTTAGCCGCCCAGCAGCAACCAAATTCAAAGAATCTTAAGAAGTCATATCCTAAAAAGAATGGTCCTAAACCAAACAAGGGTCCTAAGCAAACTCAGCCTCAAAATGAAAGATCATTTCAGCAAAATGATAAGACAAATAAAAACAAATGGAAGAAGACTGACAGACATTGCAACTTTTGTAATCGAGATGGCCACTTAGAATCAAAATGCTTTAAAAAAATGGAAGCCTTGGAAGTAGCAATGAAAAAGAATAACATCCATTTGGGGCAATCTTCAACTTCAACTTCATCTTCAGGAATGGCACTTTCTGCATGTGGTTGTCAAGCATCTCGGTCTGGCTATGCATTAAATGTATCTTCTTCTTCTCATTCTCATGAGTGGCTCATTGATTCTGGAGCTTCTTATCACATGGCCAAAAACAAAGCCATTTTTTCTTCTTTAAATGATTGTAACACCAAAAATATATATGTTGGTGATGATAGATCTCTTAATGTTGTAGGGACTGGAACTGTTCATCTAGACAATGGTCAGTTTAATGATGTATTATGTGTTCCAACCTTATCCTGCAACCTTCTATCTGTATATCAGATAACTCATTCAGGTGAAGGTAAAATCGTTGAATTTTCACCTCATGATGTTGTAATCAAGGACTTACAAGATCCTAAACAGATTTTGGCTACTGGCATTGCTGATGATTCTACAAGGTTGTATAAGTTTCACAACTTTGGGTCATCAAATCTTCCCTCAGTATTTGTTGCTCATAACGATGAAGTGAGCAAACTTTGGCATGAGCGATTTGGTCACTTAAACTATCGCTCCCTTCAGCATCTATGTAAAGAAAATATGGTGACAGGTCTTCCTATGGTATCTTGTAGAGATGGTGTTTGTTTCGGATGTGTACTCGGAAAACATCATCGGGACAGTTTTGAAAAACGTGCCTCTTGGCACGCCTCAGCCCCTTTACAGCTTGTGCATAGTGATTTATGTGGTCAACTTCCAGTTGTGTCATTCTCTGGTTGCAAGTATTTCTTAACTTTCATTGATGATTTCTCCAGACGCACTTGGGTATACTTCTTAAAACTCAAGAGTGAAGTATTTAACACTTTTTTGGCCTTCAAGGCCTTTGTTGAAAAACAATCTGGACATCAAATTCTTAAGTTAAGATCTGATAATGGCGGAGAATATGTTAAAAACGCATTCATCAACTATTGCACTGAGAATGGAATTCAAATGCAACATACTGTTCCATATACTCCACAACAAAATGGTGTAGCTGAAAAGAAGAATCGCACCTTAAAGGAAATGGCTAATTGTATGCTACAATCTAAAGGACTTGGTCTTAGTTTTTGGGCAGAAGCAATTAACTGTGCAAATTACATAATAAATCGCACTCCTACTAAGGCTTTAAAGAATATCACTCCAGAAGAAGCATGGAGCTCAATCAAACCAGATGTAAGTCACTTTCGTGTTTTTGGAAGTGAAGCGTGGGCCCATATTCCAGATGAAAAGCATAAAGCTTTAGAACCTAAGAGTGAAAAATGTACTTTTGTTGGATATTCTGAAGATGTCAAAGGCTATAGACTTATTCCATTTAAGTCCAAAAATGTTATCATTAGAAGAGATGTAAAATTTGATGAAAATATATCGGCCTGCGAGCCTAGTCCGGCGGATGTGCCACCTCTCCCTATCTCTTCTACCTTTGAAAATATTTCTTCTTCAGATGATGAAAGTGAGGATGGCAATCCTCCCCCACCATCTCAGGATCCTCCTTCAGCTCCTGAGCTTCCAAAATGGGTTCGTGCTACTCGAGATGCAGCAGGTGATCTTGCCGGTGATCCTACAGATCAGCGACGCACACGTTCTCAGTTCGAGAGAGCCTCTTCTTTACTGGCTCAAGCTCCAGTAAATTATGATCCTGACACCTTTGCAGAAGCTTCAGGCCATCCAGATTGGGAAGCAGCTATGAATGAAGAATATCATTCATTATTGGCAAATGATACATGGGATCTTGTTCCTTTACCAAAGGGACGAAAACTTGTTAGATGCAAATGGGTTTACAGAACCAAGTATGGACCAGATGGGAATGTTGATAAACATAAAGCTCGTCTTAGGGTTTTTCACAGGTTGAAGGCATTGACTACACTGAAACCTTCTCCCCTGTTGCCAAAATGAACTCTATCCGCCTTGTTCTTTCCCTTGCTGCCTCTTTCAAATGGGAAGTCCATCAGATGGATGTTAAATCTGCCTTCTTGCATGGGGACTTGCATGAAGAAATCTATATGGAACAACCCATTGGCTTCATACAAACAGACTCCAGCCTTGTTTGTCGACTTAAGAAATCCCTTTATGGTCTCAAGCAAGCTCCTCGGGCTTGGTATGCCAAAATGGATAGCTTTCTTTTAGAATCTGGCTTTTCTAGGTGTCATTCTGACAATACTGTCTACACCAAGAAAGTGGGCAACTCTCTTATCATCCTTGTTCTTTATGTTGATGATCTTATCCTTACTGGTAGTGATCCCAACCTTATAAACCATGTGAAGTCTAGCCTCAAAAGGAAATTTGAAATGACAGACTTAGGACACTTACACTATTTTCTCGGTCTTCAAGTCTTGCAATCCAAGGAGGGTATTTCACTTTCCCAGTCCAAGTATGCTTGTGATATTCTACGTCATTTTCACATGGAAGACTGTAAGCCAGCCCCTTCTCCCTTTCAGTCTGGAGTCAAACTCTCAGTCACTTGTACTTCTCCTGAAGTTGATGCTACCTTATACCGTCAACTTGTAGGAAAACTTTTGTATCTAACCCATACTCGTCCTGACCTTTCCTTTGCTGTTGGCCTTGTTGCTCGGTTCATGCAAAAACCCCGTGAAAGTCATTGGAAAGCAGCTAAAAGAATACTTCGTTATGTTCGAGGTACAGTTCAGTTTGGGATTCATTACAGTGCCAAAGCATCTCCTCTATTGGTTGGTTTCACTGATTCCGATTGGGCTGGTGACCCTGATGATCGGAAGTCTACTGCCGGTTATGTGTTCACTCTTGGTTCAGGACCTATTACATGGGCTTGCAAGAAACAGGGTGCCATTTCTCTTTCATCAGCAGAAGTAGAGTATCGTGGTGCCGTAGAAGCTAGTAAGGAAGCCTTGTGGCTTCGTCAAATCCTGTCAGAGTTTGGCTTTGAGCAGCAGCATCCGACTACACTTTGGTGTGATAATCAAAGTGCCATTCAGCTATGCAAAGATCGAGTCCAACATCAGCGCAGCAAACACATTGAACTGCACATGCACTTCATCAGAAAGATCATTCACGACCATGTTCTTGAAGTGCAATATTGTTCAACAGATGATCAAGTTGCAGACATCTTCACAAAGGCTCTCACAGAGGCGAAGTTCACTAGACTTCGATTTATGGTTGGAGTTCAGGAAGTTGTCACTAAGGGGGGATAGGCTCTAGTGCCTCCTTCCTTCTCCTATTGTGTCATATTTGTAAATCCTTCAATCCTATCCCAAGTTGTTCTTAAGGGGGGATGTTAGGATATTCCGACACATAGGAAATAGTTAAGTACAACTTGGTCTAGTATAGAGTCAGGTATAGAGTTAGGTAAAGTGTGTTTCTTTACCGTTGTACATTTTGTAACTTACAATCCGACGGTCACGATATGTAGTGATCCGACGGTTCATTCTCTCCTCGGTATTACCGACACTTGATCCGTGGCTTGACACCCGATTGGTCCATGAATTCTATTTAAAGCGCATGGAGGGTCATTTGTAGGGTAATCCGTGCATGAGAGAAGCTTATGTAAATTTTCATTCTTTGATTAATAAATTGCCTGAAGTGGCCGCGTTGGCTCAGGCCGTGGACTGTTTCCCTCTTTGAGGGTTTTAACCACGTCAAAAATACTAGTGTATTGATCTGTGATCTGGTTGTGAGCGGTGTCCTTTTGGTGTTCTTTCTGAGGAACTTACCCTGTAAATTCCTACAACATGAAAGACATAACATAGAAGCACATTAAAGATTTATTATGGGGAATATTGTTGATTTGGGGTAGCATCGGATGTGCTCTATGCCTCAAATTTTGCAGGGAGACTTGGGCACATGCATTCCAAAGAAACCATAAATCGTTTTGCAAAATTACACCCAGAGACGATTATATTAAAATAATTAATATTTTTAATAGGGTTCCTAAGCCTAAACTTGGGAAACTTAAAAATATTAATGGGTATTAATCTAATTGTGGGTGAAACTTCTAGAAAAAGACGAAGATCAAGTCAAAACAATCTGAGCCTTTGATTAGGAGTTAATCTAGGTCGTTGGTTATCCAACAGGAAGATATAAGAAGGGGCTTGAGGGTCATTTTGGAAACATACCAAGAGAGATCAATAAATCGATTTTTTGGAGTGAGAAGTTCTTAGGAGGAAAATTCAATTGAGGAGATTTGTTGCAGCAGAGGGGCAGGGATAGCTTCCGGAGAGAGAGTGATTTTTTAGTCGGTGAATCATCAGTAGAGAAAGGCAGAGGGTAATCCAAAAGTGGCAGCGCTAAGCCAAAGCGGTTGACATAGAGGCAGCGCAGAAGCCAGTGAGGAGTCTGAAATTTGCAAAGGGAATTCGAGATTCAGAAGTCGGGAGGCAGGAGGCAGAAATCCAATCTCTTGTGTAGCAACTCGACTAGCCAGAGGAGTGACGCAGTCCCTAGAGAGCTTGACACTTGGCTGACGCAGACACAACGTAGAGGCAGCCACAAAAGCTATGGAGGCAATCAGTCTGGGGCAGGATCAACCAGGATTTCCAGTGATAGTGTGAGGTAACCTCATAATTATTTCTGCCAGTATTTCTCTCTATAACTGAATAACCCTGTGAGGTACTCAGAGATGTATTCAGAATTTGCTACTGCTTAATAGTAATAAACCCTCAAAATTGTTGCACCTGTTTTCCCCCATTGGTTTCTTCCAGGGACATTTGTCCAAAAACAATGATTTCCTATGTGTTTGTATTTCGTTGCTCAGTTTCTATGTTTCAGAATCATATTTAATTTGGTGTAGACTGATTCAGTAATTTACTTCAATATTTCAAGAAGAAATCTGAAATAAGTTTGTAATGTAATTTACGATTTAGGTGAAGTAGATTCAGTTGGTTGCAGTAGGATTCTTGAGATTGTTAGATCGAGGAATTTTAACATGGTATCAGAGATTTTGACGTGAAACAGAAAGAGATGATTTAGCACTGAAGCAAGGGCCAACTTGCTGCAACAAGCAACAGTTTGAATCCCCTGAGGGATTGCGCATTTTTAGCCAGGAGGGCTATATTTTCAAGGTTGTCTCTCTCTGAGTGAATCGATAGAGAGGTAAGACTACCAGATCAAGAATTTTCCAAGGCAGAGGGAGCCACGCAGAGCCTCAACACAGAGTTAGAGGGACGCAGTTTTCTGCAAGCTAAGTGCTAGGTAGAAAAGTCGTCAGAAGAAGGAAGCAGATCGCATAGTGAGGGGATACTTCTTGTCGAGGAAATAAATATTTCTCATTTGCTGGGCAACAGAGGAGCAACAGACTTACCAGCTCCATCAGGGAGTACGTAAGCCAGCTTAGAAGCTACGCAGTAAGGAGAAAGAGGGAGTTGTTCGAAATTTTTCAGAGGATATGGAAACCAGTGGCTTGAGGGATCAAAAACAGGTTGGACAGAGCATCCAACTATGTCATCCGGATGGCTAGAATGTCCTTCCTTCTAGATGAGCATGCCCTCAAGACGTATGTCGATAGTGTGGTAGCTAAACCTACGGATGCAAATCCACTAAAGAAGTACAAGGCAGAGATGGGAAAGGCTAAGAGGATGATCCTGAATGGAGTCAAGGATCACGTGGTGTGCCATGTTGCTAGCAGAGCAACTGCTAAGGAGATGTGGGATGCCTTGGCCAAGTTGTATCATTGATCTTCCGAGTAGCGGAAGATGTACTCAGAGCAGAAGTTGAGATCTGCTCAGATGCAGAAGGGTGAGCGTGTGGATCCATTCCTCATGAAGCTGAAGGAGACCTGTGATGAGGTGTTGGATACAGAGCATACACCTCATGATTCAGAGTTAGTTAGATTGGCCCTAAATTCTGTCTCGGATGAGTGGAAAGTCTTTGTCCAGAGTATCATGGGCAGAGAATCATTGGCTAATTGGGATGAGATGTGGGCAGCTCTAAAACAAGAGGAGTTGAGGAGGGACCTGGTCAAGGTCAAACTTAACGGGAGTAGTAGCAGAAGTGGGTCCAAGCCCAAAGAGGAGGAGGAGAATGAAACCCTTGCATCGAAGGACAATAGGGGCAACAGAGACGAAAGAAGGACATCTCCAGGGTGAAGTGTTTCAGATGTGGCGAGATGGGCCACTATGCATCCCAGTGTCCCTTGAAAAAAAAGAATAAGGATGAGAAGCACGATCCTAAGGTTGTAGCTACAAGGATTTAACAGGAGGAGTTCGCCATGAAAACCAAGATACCTCCAGGAGGGAGGTGGGCTGATTTAGAGTTGTAGTTGGAAAGATCTACAGATGGGCATGAGCCTTGAGGAGTCCATTTCTTGCATCAATACCTTGCTACGGGATCCCAGATCAGGAATAGTAGAATGGACTAGTGTCGGTTGGTGCCAAGGGGTGTCGGGGAGACAGTTGCACTGGCTAGGAGCGCTAGAGACTGAAGAACGCAGAGTAGAGTTGGTAGTGTGGATGACACATAATAGAGGTCAACAACAATGCAATATATTTAGAGGGGCAGCGCAGAGACTAGAAGTAGACAATTCCAACATTCACGTGGTATCATACTGAACATAGTTAGTTCAATAATTTTGGAAGTTTTTTAGTTGCTTCTCTCAGCAACTAAGTTGCAGTATTAGCAGTGGCAGTGCTAGCAGCATAGGATATGCAACATTTGAGAGGGAGATGTAGTACATATTTAGCATTGGCAGTGGCAGTGTCAAAGGAAGCACTACAGTTGCAACAACAATGCAGTAGTTGGTGGACAACATGTCAGACATCAACAGCGTAGAGGACGATGCTTCAGAGTCAGAACAATATGCAGCTGCAGTATATTGCTAGAGCACATTCCTCGCTAAGAAGGAGTGTTGATTTGGGGTAGCATCAAATGTGCTCTAGGCCTCAAATGTTGCAGGGAGGCTTGGGCTTATGCATTCCAAAGAACCCATAAACCGTTTTTGGGAAATTCCACCCATAGACAATTATATTAAAATAATTAATACTTTTAATGGGGTTCCTAAGTCTAAACTTAGGAAAATTAAAATATTAATGGGTATTAATCTAATTGTGGGTGAAACTTCTAGAAAAAGATGGAGATAAAGTAAAAACGATCTGAGCCTTTGATTAGGAGCTAATCTAGGTCGTTGGTTGTCCAACAGGAAGATATAAGAAGGGGCTTGAGGGTCATTTGGGAAACACACCAAGAGAGATCAAGAAATCGATTTTTTGAAGTGAGAAGTTCCCAGGACGAAAATTCAATTAAGGAGATTTCTTGCAGTAGAGTGGCAGGGGTAGCTTCCGGAGAGAGAGTGAGTTTCTCAGTCAGAGAATCACCAACAGAAAGAGGCAAAGGGTAATCCAATAGTGGCAGTGTTGAGCCAGAGGGGCTGATGCAAAGCCACGCAGAGGCAACGCAGAATCCAGTGAGGAGTCCGAAATTTGGAGAGGGAATTCGAGTTTCAGAAGCCGAGAAGTGAGGTGTGAAACCGGGAGGAAAAAATCGAATCTCCTGTGCAAAAAATCAACCAACCAGAAGAGTGATGCAGTCCCCAGAGAGCTTGACACTGGGCTGATGCAAACACTGCGCAGAGGGAACTAGAAAAGTCGGGGAGGAAATCAGTTTGGGGCTAGATCAGCGAGGATTTCCAGTGGTAGTGTGAAGTAACCTCACAATTCTTTCTGACAGTATTTCTCTCTGTAACTGAATAACCATATTCGGTTTTCAAAGATGTATTCAAAATTTTCTACTACTTAATAATAATAAACCCTCAGAGTTGCTACACCGATTTTTTCCGCATTGGGTTTTTCTGTGGACATTTGTCAAAAAATAACGATGTCCTATGTGTTTATATTTCCTTGCTCATTTTCTATGTTTCATAATCATATTTAATTTGGTGTAGGTTGCTTCAGTAATTTACTTCAATATTTCAAGGAGAAATCTGAAATAGGTTTGTAATGTAATTTACAATCTAGGTGAAGTAGATTCACGTGGTTGCAATATGATTCCTAAGATTGTTAGATCTAGGAATTTTCACAAATATGAGTATTATACATCTATTTTAGCTATATTTACTACTTCACATCATAAATAAACATCATTTAGACCATATCGTCCATTAAGTAAACAAGCACATAAACACAATACATTTTAGTAATGACTGTTTCTTTTGTAGAAATGGAAAGAAATTTATTATTGCTAATGAATTCAAACTGAGAACAAGAAACAAAAATTTCTTCTACTATTATGCGGAAAGGAAAACACACGATAGAAACACATACAATAACATGCAACCATCAAAACACAAGGAACACAATGATTTTACAGGGGAACCCAACTAGGAAAACGCCTCCACTGCTTTGTATTATTCAGATGATAATATAGATTAATTACAATGATTGCTTCACACATGAAGCACACCCTGCATTCCAAATCTGATCCTCCTTCTCATTAACCTACTATGACCAACACTTAGCCAAAATAGGCCTCTGCTTTCCTCCTGTTTCCTTGCGCAATCATTGAGGAAATTAACTCCTAAAAAATAGGAGAATTCCTATTTCCTTGCTCAAATCCTGAAGGAATTGACTACCAACTCTAATGCAAGAACTTGTACACTCAACTAGTATACAACAATATACAAAATTATGCCTTTTCCCTCCACTCAACTAGGAAATTCGAATTCCATGAATGACTGGGACTATTTTTAGTAAATTGATTAGTTAACTGAGAGATCAATGAGTTAACAAATGTTATAACTACTCAAATGAATTCCTACTAACTCTACAAATGACTAGAGCTCAGATAATTGAGTTTAACTAACAATAACTCCACTAGATTTCTAGTTTTAGCAATCAACCCATGCACAACTCTACTTCTAGCCTACAAACTCAAATTTACTGATTTAACTAGGAGACAAATCCATGTCACTCTAGCTAATTGCAATCCAAGTCATCATATTGATGTGGAAAATTGAATTTCTCCATTTGACTAAGGCACAAGTCAAACAAAGCCTTTTCTTGCTACAATTCTAACACTCTCTTTTAGCAAGAAAAGGGCTATGTACAACCCAATGCTGCTCCCGTGGAGGAATGTACTGTAACAAAACTCCCTCTCACTGTTGTTGTTGCTATTGCAACAACTGCATTTGAGAGCATCCAAAATACTGAATCAACTTTGTCTATGAGTTGCAACTATCTCCTGAGTATCTCACTACTACTAGCCTCTACACTATCACTCAAGATATGACTGTATCAAATGACACTGATCCTTCTGCTATTGAATACTATGGGTCCCTGTAGCTAGGGTAATGACCAATCAAAAGAGTATATTGCAACTGTTATTTCTCTCCTATGGACCCTACCCAAATAGTTGCAACTC
Organism: Pinus tabuliformis; assembly: GCA_031772625.1. NCBI lineage: Eukaryota > Viridiplantae > Streptophyta > Pinopsida > Pinales > Pinaceae > Pinus > Pinus tabuliformis. Next base: position 80,117,848 of record CM062820.1, on the reverse strand, counting down.
TTAGACTAAGGCTCTACATCACCCCACCTCACTCTTGGAGGTATAAATACATGCATGGCGAAATATACCTCTAGCTTGTAGAGATTTTTAACTTGAACACCAATTTGTTTTACTTGTCTAGTAGCAACATGCTTCAGATATGCCTTCCCTCTACTGAACACCACATCATATCCTTTGTCTTCAAGTACAACTACAAAAAATAGATTTTTCTTTAGACCAGGGACATACATTACATCCTTTAGGTGAAGATGGGAGCTTGACTCCCTCTTAAAGGTGGCAATGTCAATCCCTTTGGTAGTATACCTTACGTCATCTCCAAGCTCTATGTATAATTTTAGGTCCTTCTCCTCTAGGCTACCGAAGAACTTATTTCCTATAATATGATATGAAGCATCAGAGTCTACGTACCATTAACTTCCTCCTACTATTCTTTCCATGCAAGAAGTGAGGGTGAAATCCAACTAAAATTGTGATGCAAGAGCATATCCTCCTACTCCTGCTCCAGGTTCGTTACTGGATTTCTTGTGTGGACATGCATAGTGTCCATACTCATGGCAGTGAAAGTATTTAATTTTACAGAGGTATTTCTTCTTTTCATGGTTATGGTTGGGTTCTGCCTTGCCTTGGGCCTTCTTGCCTTTGGAATTATTTCCTTTCCAACTATAGCACAGTCTTCTTCCTCATCAGATTTAGACGTGACACCATCTCTAGTTTCTCTTCCAAACTCCTCTTGCACCAAATTAGACCAAAGCCTTTCCTAATTTGGAAGCTTGTCTCTTCCATTAACTGAATCCTGATAGTTGTGTCGGGCTTTGGAAGACCAAGGAGTGCTAAGCTCACAAGTTCAGAAGATGGCACATTTTCTCCAACTCCTCCAAGTTCATCTCTCACCCGAGTGAATCTAGATAGGTATTGAATAACAATTTCATTTTTACCCATTCAAATGTTCTTGAGCTTGTCTCTCAATGCCAATTTCCTGGCATCACTGCTTCTTTGGAATAGATATGTGAGAGTTTTCCACATTGCAAAAGGAGTCTCCTTTCCATGCAAGTTCGAAACCACATGATCTCTGACACCCTTCAGAATAATCCTCCTATCTTTTACTATTTCTTTCTTCCACTGAACAAGTGCTGGTGCATCTGATGTTGCTGGTTTCAGAATATTAGTTTGTGTGTATTCTCATACTCCATTGTCATCCAGGACAACTTCCATCCTATATTTCCAAGCACAAAAATTCAAGGTGTCCTCCAATGCATACTCAAGCCTCAATCCATTGAAAGGCATTTATCCTGCATTGAAGAGAATCGACACCAAAAACTCTGCAAATAGAAATGTCTTTAAGAGAAGATCTGGAACAAGGTTTCTATGTAGTATTCCGTCGCTATGATACCATGTAAAAATGGAAAGAAATTTGCCACTGCTATTGAATTCGAACTGAGAACAAGAGACACAAATTTCTTCTACTATTCCGCAGAAAGGAAAACACACGAAAGAAACATATGCAGTAACATGCAACCATCAAAGCATAAGGAACACAATGATTTTATAGGGGAACCCAACTAGGAGAATCCCCTTTCCTGCTTTGCATTATTTTAGATGAGAATATGGATCAATTACAATGATTGCTTCACACATGAAGCACACTCTGCACTGCAGTTATGATCTGCTGCTCACTAACATGCTCTGACCAACACTTGGCCAAAATAGGCCTCTCCTTTCCTCCTATTTCCTTGTGCAATCCTTGAGGAAATTAGGTCCTAAAAAATAGGAGAATTCCTTATTTCTTTGTGCAAATCTTGAAGGAATTGACCACCTTCTCCAATGCAAAATCCTATACATTCAACTAGTATACAACAATATATAAAATTATGCCTTTTCCCTCCACTCAACTAGGCAATTCAAATTCCATGCATGACTGAGACTACTTTTAGTAAATTAATCAATTAATTGAGAAATCAATGAGTTAACAATTGTTATAACTACTGAATTGAACTCCTATTGACTCTGCTAATGGCTAGAGCTCAGATAACTAAGTTAAACTAACAATAACTCCACTAGATTGCTAGATTTTAGCAACCAACCCTTGCACAACTCTACTTCTAGTTTACAAACTCAAATTTACTTATTTAACTAGGAGATAAGACCATGTCACTCCAGCTAACTGCAATCCAAGCCATCTTATTGATGTGGAAAATTGAATTTCTCCATTTGAGCACAAGCCAAATGAAGCTTTTTCTTGCTACAATTTCGACATCTTCCTCATTAAACATTGTAAACTATCAAATGAGAACTAGAAACTCAAAACAAGAACTTTAGCCAAAAAAACATGAAAAAACAATTCGAAAATGAAAAGTGTTGATGTTGCATAAAAAAAGAAACGGGGTAATTTTTCAACATTTTTTAAAAATGGTAGTAAAATCCAACAAAAGCCAATTTTTTGGTGTAAAAAACACCCTGAAAATGAAAAGTGTTGATGTTGAAATAATGTTTTTTCTTTGGGTAAATTTTCAACACTTTTTAGCAATGACGTTAAAGATAAAATATCATTACTTCAAAAAAACTTAAAATTCCAACAATTTTCAAGCATGACATTAAAGATAAAATACTAAGTCTTTGAAAAACCTTAAAATTCTACCAATTTTCATCTATAGTGTTAAAGATAAAATATCATGACTCAAAAAAACTTAAAATTTTGACAAATTTTCAACCATGGAATTAAAACCAAAGACCGTGACTACAAAAAACCTTAAGTTTTCAATATATTCCAACCATGACATTATGAAAAAATTATATGACTAAAAAAATTTAAAAATGAACACTTGAATGAAAGATTCATTATACCAAGAGTAATTTCTTTTTTAAATGCTAAAATTATAGTTATTTTAAGATCTTAGTTTAAGACAACTTGACACTTTGAAACAAAAAAATAAAAATCAACCACCAAATTGACACAGAGTATAAGCAAACTCAACCCATTGCAATGAAAAGTTAAAAATCGATTATGAAATTAAAACATTGAAAAAATACACACTAAAATAAAAATAAAAACAAAAAACTTAATAAAATAATAACAAGTAAATAAAAATGTATATTAAAACATTTTTAAAAAAAAGACCCGAGAAAAAAAATCAAATATAAAAAATATATATTAAAAAAAATCAAACATAAAAAAATGTAAAAATAAAATAAAATTAACCTATAAAAGATAAAAAATTAAAATTAAAAACCACAAAAAATAAATGGAAAAATAAGAAAATATTTCAAAAAAAACAATTTAAGAAAAATAAAAACATTAAAAAACAATTTATATATATATATATATATATATATTAAACAAGGACGTTTCCCCTGCTGGCCAATTCTAGGAATCGACCAAGTTAGGCCCAACCACTCGAGGGGTTGTGGGCCAAGTCGGATAGGGTTGCACGCATCCTCACTTGGCTTGGCCTGCGACCCCTCGAGTGGATGGGCCTAGTCAGGTCGATTCCCTGAATCGACTTGGCCAAGCCCAGTCGTCCGAGGGGCCGCGACTAGACTAGGTAGGGTTGGAACCGTCAGCTAGGTCCAGTTGCTTAAGGGGCCGCGACCAGGCAGGGCTTTATTTAGCATGCTATTTTTAGCTAGAAGGTCCCCAAAAAATGCGTATTTTTTGTCGAGTGTTTAAAATTATTTTTTGTGACTTTTTTTTTTATGTGTATTGAAGTATTAATTAAAGATATAAAAATATATAAAAAATCCTAACCTCAAAATATTAATTGCAAAAAAAAATTACAATTTTCATTATAAAAAAACATTGTAAAGAAAAACAAAAAACACAGGTTCAGAAAACCCTTAAAAAAAACATCTTAGGACAAAAAACAACAAGAGAAATAAGACAACTTGAAAAATGGTTAAATAATCAACATTAAAAAAAAAAATTCCTAGTTAGGACATAAGAAAATTTGAAGTGTCAAAAATATGTGTTAAAAAAAGGTTTTTGTTTTTGAAAGTTTGCATGAGCCCGAATGAAAATCACCAACATTTAAAAAAAATATCCATACTTAATTATATCATAAAATTTAAAGTGTGAAAAATATGCCCTCTAAAAAAAGGGGTTAATGTTGCATCAACACTTTTCAAAATCAATATGAAAATCATTAACATTTAAACAAAAAATGTTCATATTTATTACATAAGAAAATTTAAAGTGTCAAAAATATGCTAAAAAAATATGTATTTTGAATCAACACTTTTCAAAATCGGATAATTTTTTGTTACCTCAAAAACGGGTACTCGGTACAATTTTCATTTGATTGTTTATTTTGTTATTAACATGGTTTACATTATAGAGATAAAGTCTACGAGAGTTCTTATCTGATCAAGATCATATGTTATCTTCAATTGACAAAGAGTAAGCCAAATTCCACCCCACGATAGGCTTAGGTGCACTGTAATATTTCTTGCAGCTAACCACCTCTGAGCTGGACCAAGAAACCATGAGGGAAGTTTTGCTCAATATGATAGGGTGGAGTCATGAAGGGGGTTCTCCTCCATCAAGTGAACTCGTCAATTCCCTTAAAATTAAACCAAACCTAAAGTTCTACCCACCTCCTATGGGTGGTTTCTCAACTACTTTACATAGTAAGCACCCTAGAGCAACATCTCCCAGGATACTAGTTGTGTAAGGATGAGGGTCACTCTCCTTCATCCACTCAGAGATCAATATGGATTCTTTCAACTTGCAAAGTTAGGGCTTGATCTCATTATGAATGTGATCACAATGAAGCCTTCGTAGCACAAGGAAAGTCCTTCACTCATACAAGAGTTCCTTGATGCCTCTCTCGTGTGCTTAGGTGCATGGATTTCAACATTTTTCTTAACATATGGCCATTCTAGGCCTAAACCACTGGAAAGGGGCCCTTCGCTTAATCGAGAGTCCCTCAATGCTTCCTTCTTAGGTCTTCATGCATAATATAGACAATTCTCAATAATTCATTTGGTCCTCTAGCTTAGGCTAAGACTCACCCCTGACCTCGCTGACAGAAATCAAATGAAAAGGAATCATGCACATGGTCTCCTTTTGGTTCACATGAGAGCCTACTCTCGTCTCCCTTCTTCTCGATTTTTCTCTCTTGGTTTATGCTTCTTCTTTTTCTTTTTAGGGTCAACTTCCTTAGGTTTCTTTCCTTGATGGGATTACATATCATATCTGCCCATACTAGTCAAATTAGATGCTTCTGGTTAGAATCTAGAAGTGTTTTTGTCATATGTTTCCCATAGCTTGAGCAATTATTGTATCACTGTCCCACTCTTTTCATAACTACTAGCAATTATTTTTGCACCTTCCCATTAGATATTTTCTTGGGAGAGGGTTGCCAATTTTTATCCTTATGAACATTTGGTTTAATCATTAATCCATTAGAAATTATTAATTCTCCAAATCCCCCTTTGTTGGCTCCCCTCCTCCTCATGTCTTCTCACGGTCTGCATTGTATCAAGGCTTCACCTCTTCGTCAATTGATATTAGATTATAATTACAATTATTTTGGGTCTTTGTCCATTTAAATTTACATGCTTATTCAATGATCAATAACATAATTAACTACAATTACAATATTAGTGGGGTTAAGTGCAAGGGATGCTATATAAATTATGTAGATCCATTTTGGATTAAGAAAACCAAAAGGTCGAAATGAAGCTAAAGTACAATGAAGGGCATGAAAAGTTGTAGAAGCGCTAGACATAACTAATGAAGAATAAATGATTTGGTAGCCATTAGAACCGATCATTTGTAGGATCATAGATTGAGCTAGCATAGGGTTGTTGGTATCATCCCAAGACCCTTTTTCCTTCCCAAAAACATATCATTTGTCCATACATTTTCATCATATATCCCTCAAAATCCTTGAATATTGATTATTAATCGTTTTATAGTTATTAAATTGCATAGAAATTAATTTAGGGGTTTTATGTTCAAGAATTGGAAGTTTTTGATGACCTAGTTACAGGAAGTACCTACATCCTGTAATGAGCTTATCGTTTGACATGTGGCGCAGCAGATGAGCTAGAACGAAAGGCATGGGCGAAAAGCAGAATGTCCAAGCATGGACAAACTCCTATCTCCCAGCCAAATCGAACCTCCTATGTATGCGGTCAACTCAAGTCAAAGCAGGGCACTCTGACAGACAAAAGCAGAAACAGCATCGTTCCATTTTCATTTTAGTCTTTTTGTTCTTTTTGAAACACTCAGCATGGAAACATTTTGAAAAGGCTTATGTGATAAAAGCGGCAACAACCGAATGTACATTCATTGTATCGATGACATGGCTGTGCGTACGCATATGTAAATACAGTCAGGGTTATGTTTAGAGTTTAGTTGTTGAATTGTTAAATCGTTTTTCTCAGAACAGAGTTTTAAGTTAATACACAGACCTATTCACAGTCACGACGTGTGTATACTTCTTGCGTTGATTTGATAGCTGATCAGTTATAGCCAGTATACCCTTAGGCGCGGACGGGCCCTGCGTTCTTCGATTGGTATACTGTTCATTTGTTTTGTTACATTTCAGTTATCACATGTTCGCACAGTATTTATATTGGATTCGATTTATATAGCATATGGTTTGCATCACAGTACGATTACATAGCTTTCGATTTACACAGTTCATGGTTTGCATAGTAGTTACATAGCTTTTGATTTCAATAGCCTTTGATTTTCATTGCATGTCTATGGTGTGCGCTTATGAATGGTTTATGGTTATGTTGAATGGTCAGCACTAGGATCTGGAAGGGAGTCTTGTAAGGGATTCGATCCCTGTGTGACTTATAGAGACATTATTATAAACTCTGTTTTGTTTCACAGTTCATTTATGTTCTCTTTATATAGTTTGATAGTGTAAATATCTTTGCATGCTGTGTGTGTTTACCAAACAAGGGTTTTCTGGGTGATATCTCTGTAAGGAGGTTAAAATCATTGTTATAGTCATACACAGTACTTAGGTTCATGGTTTGATTTGATAGATGCATCTCATAACAAGCACTGTAATCAAGCATATCAGTAGAGTAACCTAGGTGTGTGAATGTTAGGCTACATATTCCGGTCTTCCGTAAAGAAGCCTTGTATCCTACATCCTAATCACTTGGCCAGAGATTCTTTATGTCTATATATTTTAGACCACGCCTCTAAGCTTACGCACCTCGGTCGATATTAAATATAGAGTCTAGTCTAGTACCCTAGCTGGAACCACTACATTTTGGCGCCGTTGCCGGGGAGGCGTACGTAAAGGATTTAAACAAAAAGAAAAAAAAAATCAATACACAAAAACACAGTTAGAAATCATGTTCATTTATGCCTAGACTTAGAGACAATCAAGGGAGATTTGTAAGAACCCCCCACCATCTCAAAACTAACCCATCATCATCAGGAGCAGACTCTCCAGGGAATACAACACCATCTGAGGAGGATATCCAAACATTGGCAGAAAGATTTTATTCGGGACAGCACATTACTCTTGCTGAGAGGGAAATTCTATTCGCATATAAATTACAGCAGCAACCCTTTCCTAAATCTTCTACGCAAGGGAAAAGTAGTACCATTACCAAGCAATCTTCCTTTCTCTCTTTTCCACCAAGAGACACCAAGAGACCAATTAGAATGGCTGAGGAGGGATCTGGATCAGTTCCCCATCAAGAGGAGGAGGAATCAACTTTTAAATTCCCTATACAAGAACCACAGGAGGATGAGGAGATCAAAATGAAAAATATACCCCCATCCGTGTTACCCAATTTCTATGGTATGGCTTCAGAGGATCCGAACTCATTCTTATTCGAGTTTGACATTGTATGTCGAACTTATGGCTATACGGATGATGCTCATAGACTGAGATTGTTTCCAGCCACATTAAAGGCAGCAGCCTTGAAATGGTTTATGGGGCTGGGTGAGCATGCCATAGTAGATTGGGATGGCATGAGGAGAATATTTCTGAGGAAATATCAGCCTTATTGCAGATCCAAAGACTCTAAAGATGACATCTTTAGAATGAGTCAGCAGGAGGATGAAACTTTAGAAGAATATTTAGAACGGTTTGTCTATAACTTGCAAAAATCTAAACACCGAACAATGCCTCCTGATCTAGTCCGCACAATATTCTTGAAAGGTATCCGGGAAGAATACATGGATGATCTCAATTTAATGGGCAAAGGTGACATCTCTGCCTTACCCTTTGAAGAAATAGCTGAACTGTGTGAGAAATATTCAAGAAGTAAAGCCAAAATGGGAAAGAGAACTTTGTCATCTAGGGTCACAAAAACTGTCTCTGCTAGTGTCACCCGGGCTGAAATTGGTAATCTTTTAGAAGAGTTCAAAACAGATTTGTTGAGCACTCTAGGAAACCAAATTGATACTTTAAAAGCCAAAAATAAACAGGAGGAAGAAGACAATATCATGGCTATTTTCTGCCCCAAGTGTCGCAAGAAACATGCATTAAAAGACTGCCCTCTAGACAATATCCAAGTATGTGCTTTCTGTACTGAGCGTCATGACATGTTTAACTGTCCTAAAGTTAAAATTTTGCAGAACTGTAACATGGCAGCCAGCACAGAGATGGAGAACGTGTACTACATGGGTGCAAAGCGACCATGGCAACCAAGGCAAGCACCCCAAGGTATGTTTCCTAATCAAAATATGCAATTTCCTATGAATGATCAGATGTATGCACAAAACTCATGGAATATAGCTATGCCATGGCAGCATGGAAACCAACAACAAAATCAATGGAGACCGTCTCAACAGTATTCCCAATCTTACCATCCATATCCTCAATCATACCCACCTTACTCACAGTCATATCAGCAGTACCAACAGCCATATCCATCACACTCACAGCCATATCAGCAGCACCCTCTCAACCCCACCCCTCAGCAGCAGCAAGTTGTTTGTCAGCCCCAACCCTCTCAACAGACCTTGCCTGCTCCTCCACAAATAAATGTACCACAACTTCAATTTCCAACTAACCCACAACCTCCCAGACCCACACAAATACCTGCTCAAACTGTCCCAAATCTGAACAATAGAGCAGAGAGGCCAGCCTATAATGTAGAGGAAGGAACTTCCTACTCCACACTGCCTTCGCAAAACATTAATCTGAGGTCTGGTAGGGTGCTTCAAAAGGATTCTCCACTAGCAAACCAGCAAGAAGAAAACTTAGAAAAAGAAAATGAAATGACAACTCAAACAAAACCAAGCAGTGAAACCAAGGACAAACAGATGCAATCATTGCAACCACCTTTTCCAGACCGTTTGGTCCAAGTAAAACACCACTGCCTCCACCACAATTTGATGTCTTGGATGAACTTAAAAATGTCTACATAAAAATCCCTTTGCTGCAAGCTATAAAGGACATTCCTATTTACACCAAAGCCATCAAAGACATGTGTCTCAAGAAACCTGCTAGAAAGAGGATTGATCCTCAGACCATTCATGTTTTAGGAAATTTAGCAGGCCTTATGACCAATACCATCTCCATGGAGAAGTATGTTGATCCGGGCATTCCAAAAGTGACCACCATCATTAACAACATACGGATTCCAAACACTTTGATAGATCTAGGAGCCGCAATCAATGTCATGACCCTTGAAACCATGAGAACACTCCAGCTTATGAATTTGCAACATACCACGATTGTTCTTGAACTAGCTGATAGGTCCAAAGTCATTCCTGAGGGGATTTTGGAAGATATCATTGTCTCACTGGACTCTTGGGAGTATCCAGTGGATTTCCTAGTCCTTCAACCCAAATCCAATCTAGGAGGACATCCTATCATTCTAGGTAGACCATGGTTAGCGACTGCTGATGCATTTATTGGATGCCGATCAGGTAACATGATTATCTCTAGAGGGACCGAAAGGAAACAACTCACCCTCTATCCATCAGCACAATCACCTGCAGTAACACATAACTTGTGGCTTGATGATAAATTTAATGACAAAGAGGAAGTACAATCTGTTTTTAGCATTGACCAGATCTATGATTTCCACGAAGACAATAATGATTTGGTAGAACTATTTCTTTCTCAACCTGATGTATCTGAAAATTTGAGAAATGAACAATATAATGCTGTCGATGTACTTCTGGCTCAAAACCTTCAAGAAACATGTACTATCCACTCCTTGCAATCTACATTTCATGATATCTTTCCAGTTCAATCCATCACCAATACTCAGAGTCAAGTCATAGAGATTAGTCCAGGGAAAACTTTGAACATAGGCAACCACCTAGACTCATCTCAACAAGAGAAATTGATTAGACTCTTGACGAAGTACCAAAAAGCCTTCGCTTGGGATTACACTGACATGCATGGGATTCACCCCGACACATGCACTCACCACATCTACACAGATAGCACCATTAAACCGGTGAGGCAACCACAACAAAGAATGAACCCCATGCTCCAAGACATTGTCAGAGAGGAGTTGCAAAAACTTTTGAGAGTCAACTTTATATATCCTATTTCTGATAGTCAGTGGGTATCCCCATTGGTTATTGTGCCCAAGAAAAATGGCAAGTGGCGCATCTGTGTTGATTACAGACAGCTGAACAAAGCAACACTTAAAGACTACTTCCCACTGCCATTCATTGACCAAGTGTTAGACACCCTAGCCGGCAAATCATCATTTTCCTTTCTTGACGGTTTCAGTGGCTACAACCAGATCCAGATTGCCTCTGAAGACCAAGACAAAACCACCTTCACCTGTCCTTGGGGCACCTATGCCTACAATGTTTTGCCATTTGGACTTTGTAACACTCCAGCTACATTTCAGCGAGCTGTGTTAGCTATTTTTGCTGATTTGATTCATGATTGTGTTGAAGTGTATATGGATGATTTTTCAATATATGGCAATTCTTTTGAACATGCATTAGAAAATCTAGAGAGAGTTTTGAAAAGGTGTATTGAAGCTAACCTATCCCTCAGCAACGAAAAGTGCTTCATGATGTTAAATGAAGGGATAGTGTTGGGCCATTATATCTCTTTTCAAGGCATCCAGGTTGACCCAGCCAAGATCCAGATTATTGCCGATTTGCCTATTCCACAGAATCAGAGAGAGGTAAGAAGTTTTCTTGGGTATGCTAGTTATTACCGCAGATTCATTGAACATTTTAGCAAGATAGCCTTACCTTTGTTTAAACTTCTCGCCAAAGATGTACCTTTCAATTGGACTGCGAACTGCCAACATGCATTTGAACAACTCAAAAAGAAACTATCTACCGCACCAGTCCTGAGGGGGCCTAATTGGAGTTTACCATTTCATATTTTTACCGATGCATCTGACACTGCCATAGGTGCATCCTTAGGCCAAAAAGAAGAATCTTGTACATATGCAATTTATTTCATTAGTAAAAATCTCACACCTGCCGAGCTAAACTATACAGTTACAGAAAAGGAAACACTTGCCATCATTTATGCTGTGAATAAATTCCGCCATTACATAACTGGTTATGAAGTATTTGTACATACTGATCATTCTGCCATTCGACATCTCATGAATAAACCAATAACTAGTGGCAGAGTTACCATATGGTTACTATTGTTACAGGAATTTAACATCACAGTGTTAGATAGACCAGGCAAAGAAAACCAGGTGGCAGACTTTCTGTCTAGACTGCAAAATCCAGGTGAGATTGTTCCTGTTGAAGATTCTTTTCCGGATGAGCATTTATTTGCAATTTCCATAGTAACTCCTTGGTTTGCTGATTTAGCTAATTACTTGTCTACAGGTAGAACACCTCCACATTTCACTGCAAAGGAAAGGAAAAGACTGATCAAACAAAGTGCTAGATATTCATGGCTTAATGGCGATCTCTTTTACACTGGTTTTGATATGATCATTAGGAGATGTGTACGAAATGATGAGGTAATTGACATTTTAAAATCTTGCCATGATGAACCATGTGGTGGGAATTTTGCAACGAAGCGGACAGCCTTCAAAGTTCTTACTCTTGGATACTACTGGCCATCCATTTTCAAGGATGCCAAGAAGTATGTAAAGAGTTGTGACAGCTGCCAAAGAATGGGCAGACCAACAGCTACTGATCAGATGCCCCTTCAGCCCCAAGTTCACTTAGAACCATTTGATAAGTGGGCTCTGGACTTCATAGGACCTATCAACCCAGCCTCTAATGGTAAGAAGTACATCCTAGTATGTATTGATTACGTCACAAAGTGGGCAGAAGCAAAAGCACTGGTAAGAGCAACCGAACACACAGTAGTCAATTTCCTTTTTGAGGAGATCTTTGTGAGGTATGGAGTGCCAAGAGAAATTGTCACTGATCAAGGTACCCAATTCACCTCCAAGCTCATGAAGGACATCACAGACAAGTACCAAATAAAGCATAGGAAAAGTACCCCATACCATCCGCAGGCCAATGGGCAGGTGGAATCAACCAACAAGACTTTGGAGGGGATCATTACCAAAACTATTGCAATGAACCGGAAAAACTGGGAAGAAAAGCTCAAAGAGGCACTCTGGGCTTACCGGATTTACACCATACCAATTGGTGTATGGTAAGGATGTCATGCTTCCTATTGAATTCCAAATTCACACTTTTAAATTAGCTGCAGATTTACTAATTGATTTGGATCAAGCACAAAAAGAGAGAATCTAGCAGTTGAACCAGCTGGATGAGATGCGGCAGCAAGCAGAACAAACCACCACCCTCATGCAACAACACAGGAAGCAATGGCATGATTCACACATTAAGAAGAAGCACTTCAAGGAAGGTGACTGGGCTCTGCTTTTTGATTCAAAATTCAAGGATCATAAAGCTAAGTTCACCACTCATTGGATGGGCCCCTATGAAATTGTTCAGGCTTATGACAATGGTTCAGTAAAGCTCCAAACTATTGATGGCGAAGGTCATTCCTTCACAGTCAACGGTCATCGCCTGAAGCTGTACAACAAGCCCATCAGCAAGCAAGATTTTCTCCATACACTATCTCAGCAAGAAGAGGTTGAGATACTGCAGCCCTCAGCTGCAGTATCACTGCCTTAGTTTCATTTCCTTTCAATTTCAAAATTAAAAAGAAAAATTAAAAAAAAAAAAAAAAAAAAAAAACAAACAAACAAACAAACAAAAACAAAAAAATAATAATGGGTTAGATGTGAAAACCAGTATCTGGCACAATCTAACCCTGAATTCCTACCTGAAAACCAATTTATTGGCGGGTATGAATTCTCTTTCTTTTGTTCATTATTTCATTTCTCAGTTGAATCATGACTTGAGGACAAGTCAAACCTCAAGTCGGGGAGAGAGGCATCAGCATGCCTGTTCTGTTACTTTTATCTCTCCGTTGTAAATACTTCAGATTTCTTATTCTATATTAAATTTCCAACAGCAGCTTGTTACCTGCAGTAATTCCAGACTTTAACAAATAAGCTGTTCTGTCATGATTTTATTTCAGAGGGACCTGGTTATAAATATTTTGCAGGGGGACCTGTTCTGTTCAGACATCTATGCTACCAACACCAGTAGTCCAACACCAGCAGTCATGGGACCTGTTTAAGATTTTCAGAAGGGACCTGTTTCAGCAATTGACACCTGTTAAGACATTCCAATCAGCAGTAATGGGACCTGTTTAAAACATTCAGTTGGGACCTGTTAAAACAAAGTTTTTGACACCAAAGGCTACTTCAACAAACTTTCACCAAGCTTTTACAAGGATTTGGGTACCAACACTTCAGCAAATGGCAAGCTCAGTGAACCTGTAACAATACAAAGAGCTGCATGAACATCTTCAGTTCTCTCAAGGGACCTGTACATTCAAATTTTCTCAAGGGACCTGTTACATTCAGTTTTCTAAGGGACCTGTACATTCAATTTTTTTTTTCAAAGGGACCTGTTACATCTTCAAAAAATTTTCTCAAAAGACCTGTGCATTCAACCTCCCTCAGAGGACCTGTCAAAAAGAACAGTAAAAAAGAATTAGCAACTCAGCATGTCAAATGATCAACAAAGGAGTAATGTATTTCTGTTCTTAAGCATTTAATTTCCTAGATTGGTTTTTAATGTAACTTTGGTGACTATAAGCTGTTGTAATTGATTTCAAGGACACCCATATACATCAATCCATCACCCTTATCCCACCAATTCTCATCATTCCCCTACATTAACCTATCCATATCCATTACCAACACATCTACCTTGTCATATACCCTACAGGCATACCAACATTCTCTATGTGACCGAATGCTAATTGAAGAGGGCACGTGGTGAGCTGTGTATTTTTAAATAGAAAGGATGAGATAGATGTGGAAGCGGCCTATATATATATTTCACTCCATACAGTCAAATCATACCAAGCGGCCTATATATATTTGACTCCACACACAGCCGAATCATAACTTCGCCACCCAGCATTATAGCCCAGCACTATGGGTACGCTCTCAGCGTTCTTGTGATGACATGCATGCAAGCGTACAGCACTCTGTTTTTAAATGAATGATTACATTGTAAAGTGAGTACAGGGTTATTTCACTTCCATAACGATGAATGATTCCCATAACTTCCAAGGTGAGAATCAAAAGCAAGGAGCGCGAGGAGATTATTATCATTTGGGTGGAGTTACAAAGTGAAACTCTGAAGCAAGGAGCGCCGAGGAGAGTATCACCGTTTGGGGTCGGTTTACACAGTGAAACCAGTGAACGCCGAAAAGGGAAAGCATCACCATTTTATTTCTAACTCCCATCACAGTCATATCGACCGGCCAAGCACCATATTGAAGACTGAAGGAAGCGATATATACCAGGTAACCAACTCGACATTTCTGTGCTTAAATTTTAAAGGGTATAGACAGAGAAGGGTTAGAGGCACAACCCTCTGCCATCACCATGACTAATAGGGTCGAACCCAGTATATTTGACAGCTTACAATACCATAAAGATTGCATTGAGATTCTTAGAGAAGCACAGTGGTTACCTTTTCTGGAAAAATTCCATGGGAGTAATGAGGAAATCACCAAGCAATTTGCCTTCACCTTTAATGGAGAAAAGGCCCTAATAGGCACCTTCTCCTTCAGAATCTCAGAGGATACTATAGCTCAGGAAATTGGACTCAGTCCTGAGGGAGAGAAGTACTTTAAAACCAAACAATTTAAGGAGAAATCATGGACACAGTTCATGTCCAGATCTAGAGTTTCCTCAGTAAATTGGAAGAAGGGTGTTCCAAGAAGCTGGTTAGTTCATCCTTGGGATGAAATGGTTTATATTCTTCAAAAGTTCATAACCTGTGAAGGTAGGTATAGTATTGTTTATCTATACCACATCAAGCTACTCCTCCATTTAAAGAAACAATGTGTAATCAGTGTGCCATATTTTCTGCTGCAAAGTTTAACAAAGATGGCCAAAACTATCTAGAAGCAAAAAGGGAATGAAGACAAAAGCCTGTACCATTTTGGCCTAATTAAAATCCTCATTGAACATGAGTTGCAGAAGCGAGGGAAGCCATGGAAATAATTCTTAGCTGTCAATCAAATCAGAGATGAGGAGGAAAAAGAGGAAGTGCAAGAAGCTTCAGGGTTTATGAAGGACATTGATGAGGAAATTCCAGTGTCCAAAGCCAGCAGAGCACCCCTACTTGTGGGCAGCATAAGGACCAGGAACATGCAAAAAGAGGATGCCAAGAGAGCTGAGAAAGGCAAAAATTTTACCACCTACTCACGAAGAACAAGGAGGACACCAAAAACTCAGCTGCAAGAAGACCAGTTTGAATCTTATGCACCTGCACAAATGGATGCTGGGAGTGGTGACCATTCACTACCAGCACCAGAAGTTGACATAGAGGTAGAGAGCCATAACAAACAAGAAAAATGTTCACCACATCCCACCAAAAGACAGAAGAAATTAGAAAAACAAATTGAAGAATTGAAGGAAGAGCTCATGGAAGCTAACATGTTGGAAAAAGTTATTAAAAGGGAAAATGAAATGCTCAGGGCGCAAAGCAAAGAAACACAGAAAACAAATGAAAAGCTAAAGGAAAGAATCAGTGAGTTGGAGACTGAGCAAACTGAGATTTCCAACTGGGCCACTAAGTGGTACAATCAGAAGAAGGCTCTTAAAGAAAAATATAAAAAGTTAAAGCAGGAGCTCAAGGGATAGAAAGATCACCAAGTGCAGAAGAATGTAGATACCTTGCTCAAGGCAGCAAAGATCCATGCAGGGACAGAGTTCAAGGGGAGTACTTCTGGGGTAGCATGAGGACATGCTAAGTCCTTAAGTCGGGGAGAGATGTTGGTATCATCCCAAGACCCTTTTTCCTTCCCAAAAACATATCATTTGTCCATACATTTTCATCATATATCCCTCAAAATCCTTGAATATTGATTATTAATCGTTTTATAGTTATTAAATTGCATAGAAATTAATTTAGGGGTTTTATGTTCAAGAATTGGAAGTTTTTGATGACCTAGTTACAGGAAGTACCTACATCCTGTAATGAGCTTATCGTTTGACATGTGGCACAGCAGATGAGCTAGAACGAAAGGCATGGGCGAAAAGCAGAATGTCCAAGCATGGACAAACTCCTATCTCCCAGCCAAATCGAACCTCCTATGTATGCGGTCAACTCAAGTCAAAGCAGGGCACTCTGACAGACAAAAGCAGAAACAGCATCGTTCCATTTTCATTTTAGTCTTTTTGTTCTTTTTGAAACACTCAGCATGGAAACATTTTGAAAAGGCTTATGTGATAAAAGCGGCAACAGCCGAATGTACATTCATTGTATCGATGACATGGCTGTGCGTACGCATATGTAAATACAGTCAGGGTTATGTTTAGAGTTTAGTTGTTGAATTGTTAAATCGTTTTTCTCAGAATAGAGTTTTAAGTTAATACACAGACCTATTCACAGTCACGACGTGTGTATACTTCTTGCGTTGATTTGATAGCTGATCAGTTATAGCCAGTATACCCTTAGGCACGGACGGACCCTGCGTTCTTCGATTGGTATACTGTTCATTTGTTTTGTTACATTTCAGTTATCACATGTTCGCACAGTATTTATATTGGATTCGATTTATATAGCATATGGTTTGCATCACAGTACGATTACATAGCTTTCGATTTACACAGTTCATGGTTTGCATAGTAGTTACATAGCTTTTGATTTCAATAGCCTTTGATTTTCATTGCATGTCTATGGTGTGCGCTTATGAATGGTTTATGGTTATGTTGAATGGTCAGCACTAGGATCTGGAAGGGAGTCTTGTAAGGGATTCGATCCCTGTGTGACTTATAGAGACATTATTATAAACTTTGTTTTGTTTCACAGTTCATTTATGTTCTCTTTATATAGTTTGATAGTGTAAATATCTTTGCATGCTGTGTGTGTTTACCAAACAAGGGTTTTCTGGGTGATATCTCTGTAAGGAGGTTAAAATCATTGTTACAGTCATACACAGTACTTAGGTTCATGGTTTGATTTGATAGATGCATCTCATAACAAGCACTGTAATCAAGCATATCAGTAGAGTAACCTAGGTGTGTGAATGTTAGGCTACATATTCCGGTCTTCCGTAAAGAAGCCTTGTATCCTACATCCTAATCACTTGGCCAGAGATTCTTTATGTCTATATATTTTAGACCACGCCTCTAAGCTTACGCACCTCGGTCGATATTAAATATAGAGTCTAGTCTAGTACCCTAGCTGGAACCACTACAAGGGTGATTGCTTGTTAGACCATAGTGAATTGATTGAGAGGCAACTGGTGTAACAAGAGAACAAAACATGATTGTAATTTATATATTCTAATTATTAATGAAGATGAGTTGACTTATTACCTGGGTGAATTGAAATTTGGGTTTTTTATATCATATTATTGATTGTGTTTATTTAAGATTGATTTAATGCAATTTTTATTCTAATGAGCCATTATAGGCCATTTCACAATGAGAGGATGAGTTGAACAATCTATGTCAATAAATCAAGGTAAACCATAATAAACATAAAAATATAAAAACATAATAATTAAATACTATGAAGAAAGTAGAATTAAGAAAGTCTTTACTATTAAGGTAATATTATGTATCAGTGTCTACTTTTTTCTTTCTTTTCCAAGAAAATTCTTGTAGGAAATCCCAAGGGATGCTTCCCCACATTTATGGATGACGTTCCTTCTAAATCTATTAGTATAAACTAGTGCACTTCATCTGACGGAATTTGAATTGCGTACTTATTGGCACGAAACTAACTAAATGTCCAAAATATTAACAACAACTAGTTGAGATAACCCCTTAAAGTTATAAAAATGGCACAAGATTTACTAATTAGACAATAGTATATTACCCAAGTTTAAAGTATGGGGTTTTTAATTCTTAATTAAAAAACATTATATTACCCAATATATAAGGGTCAAGTGCTATTTTAAATATATTAAAACATATGGACATTTGGAAGTTTAAAATTAGGTATTAAAGAGATTTGATTGAGGTTAAATTAAAATAAGGAAGAAATAATTTATAATACATTAGTTTCGATAATCCTCATCAAAGGATGATAAAAATAGTGTTATGCCATGGTATTAGGTGTATAACAATAGTGTTATGCCATGGTATTAGGTGTGGATATAAAATGGGGTGTTAAAAAAGTCACAAAAAATCACTATATTGAAAAAATGAGGTATTATTGGAAAAACACGGTGGGAAGAGATTCAACAAAAGGATGTTGGCAAGTATCCTTTAACATCTAGTGAAATGAGAAATATTCTTTAATATCTATGAATGCATGTGTTATCTTATAGGTTCACTGTGTTCCTCGTGAAAAGTGCTTACTTATCTGAAAGTCCCAATGCATCATGGTAGACACCCTTTAAAATATGTTTGTACATGTGAACCTTCTCTCATTATAATAAATTCATATTATATCGATATAATATGATGCTTTTCTAGATTTCATATTTTCTTCACTTAGGTTAATTATCAAACATAGAATATATTGTTTTTTATTTTGGTCAAAAACCTTTAATTTTCAATTAGTTTTGAAATGTTTAACCAGATTCTATGTAGTTTATTAAAGTTTTGAAAAACAAAAACAAAAAATAAACTAAATGCTTTGAAAATTTGAAAGTAATTTTTAATTTTTAAAATGTAAATTGTTTTTTTCTAATTGATTGAAGACTATTTTTATGTGGTTTTAAATTGAATTATTGTAGGAATTTACATGGTAAGTTCCTCAGAGAGAACACCAAAGGAAACCACTCACAAACAGATCACAAATCAATACATCAGTGTTCTTGACGTGGTTAAAACCCTCAAAGAGGGAAACAGTCCACGGCCTGAGCCAACGCGGCCACTTCAGGCAATTTATTAATAAAAGAAAGAAAATTTGCATAAGATTCTCTCATGAACGGTCACCCTACAAATTACCCTCCATGCTGTTTAAATAGAAATCATGGACCAATCGAGTGTTAAGCCACAGATCAAGTGTCAGTAATACCGAGGAGAGAATGAACCGTCGGATCACTTCATGTCTAGAACATATCGTGACCTTCGGATTGTAAGTTACAAATGTACATAGTAAAGAAACACACTTTACCTAACTCTACACTAGACCAAGTTATACTTAACTATTTCCTATGTGTCGGAATATCCTAACATCCCCCCTTAGTGACAACTTCCTGAACTCCAACCATAAATCGAATTTTAGTGAACTTCGCCTCTGTGAGAGCCTTTGTAAAGATGTCTGCAACTTGATCATCAGTTGAACAATATTGCACTTCAAGAACATGGTCATGAATGAGCTTTATGATGAAGTGCATGTGTAGTTCAATGTGTTTGATGCGTTGATGTTGGACTGGATCTTTTCATAGTTGAATGGCACTTTGATTATCACACCAAAGTGTAGTCGGATGCTGCTGCTGAAAGCCAAAATCTGACAGGATTTGACGAAGCCAGAGGGCTTCCTCACTAACTTCTATGGCGCCACGATACTCTACTTTTGCTGAAGAAAGAGAAATGGCACTTTGTTTCTTGCAAGCCCATGTAATAGGTCCAAAACCAAGAGTGAAGACATAACCTGCAGTAGACTTCTGATCATCAGGGTCACCAGCCCAATTGGAACCATTGAAACCAGCCAATAGAGGAGATGCTTCTGCACTGTAATGAATCCCAAACTGAATCGTACCTCGAACATAACGAAGTGTTCTTTTCGTTGCTTTCCAATGAATTTCATGTGGGTTTTGCATAAACCGAGCAATAAGGCTAACAACAAAGGAAAGCTCAGGACAAGTATGGGTTAGATACAAAAGTTTTCCTACAAGTTGACGATATAAGGTAGCATCAACTTCAGGGAAAGTATAAGTGACTGAAAGTTTGGCTCCAGACTGAAAGGGAGAAGGGACTGGCTTACAGTCTTCCATGTGAAAGTGGCATAGAAGATCACAGGCATACTTGGACTGGGAAAGGGAAATGCCTTCCTTGGATTGCAAGACTTGAAGACCAAGAAAATAATGCAAGTGTCCTAAGTCTGTCATTTCAAACTTCTTTTTAAGGTTCGACTTCACATGGTTTACAAGGTTGGGATCACTACTAGTAAGGATAAGATCATTAACATAAAGATTAAGAATGATAAGAGACTTACCCACTTTCTTGGTGTAGACAGTATTGTCAGACTGACACCTAGAAAAGCCAGTATCTAAAAGAAAGTTATCCATTTTGGCATACCAAGCATGAGGGGCTTGCTTGAGACCATAAAGGGATTTCTTAAGCCGACATACAAGGCTGGAGTCTGTTTGTATAAATCCAATAGGTTGTTCCTTATATATTTCTTCATGCAAGTCCCCATGCAAGAAGGCAGATTTAACATCCATCTGATGGACTTCCCATTTGAAAGAGGCAGCAAGGGAAATAACAAGGCGGATAGAGTTCATTTTGGCAACAGGGGAGAAGGTTTCAGTATATTCAATGCCTTCAACTTGTGAAAATCCCTTAGCAACAAGACGAGCTTTATGTTTATCAAATTTTCCATCTGGTCCAAACTTGGTTCTGTAAACCCATTTGCATCTAACAAGTTTTCGTCCCTTTCGAAGAGGAACAAGGTCCCATGTATCATTTGCCAATAATGAATGATATTCTTCATTCATAGCTGCGTCCCAATCTGGATGGCCTGAAACTTCTGCAAAGGTGTCAGGATCATAATTTGTTGAAGCTTGAGCCAGTAAAGAAGAGGCTCTATCAAACTAAGAACGTGTACGTCGTTGATCTGTAGGATCACCTACAAGAGCACCTGCTGCATCCCGAGTAGCACAGACCCATTTTGGAAGCTGAGGAGCTGAAGGAAGATCCTGAGAAGGTGGGGGAGGATTGTCATCCTCGCTGTCATCATCTGAAGAAGAAATATTTTCAGAAGTAGAAGGGATAGAGAGAGGTGGCACATCTGCTGAACTAGGCTCGTAAGCCGATATATTTTAAGCAAACTTTACATCTCTTCTAATGATAACATTTTTGGACTTAAGTGGAATAAGTACATATCCTTTGACATCTTCAGAATATCCAACAAAAATACATTTTTCACTCTTAGGTTCTAAAGCTTTATGTTTCTCATCTGGAATATGGGTCCATGCTTCACTTCTAAAAACACGGAAGTGACTTACATCTGGTTTAATTGAGCTCCATGCTTCTTCTGGAGTGATATTATTTAAAACCTTAGTAGGAGTGCGATTTACTATGTAATTTTCACAGTTAATTGCTTCTGCCCAAAAATTAAGACTAAGTCCTTTAGCTTGAAGCATACAATTAGCCATTTCCTTTAAGGTGCAATTCTTCCTTTCAGCTACACCATTTTGTTGTGGAGTATATGGAACAATATGTTGCATTTGAATTCATTCTCAATGCAAAAGTTGATGAATTTTTTGTTAACATATTCTCCACCATTATTAGATCTTAGCTTAAGAATTTGATGTCCACATTGTTTTTCAACAAAGGTATTAAAGGCCAAGAACATGTTAAATACTTCACTCTTGAGGTTTAAGAAGTATACCCAAGTGCGTCTGGAGAAATCATCAATGAAAGTTAAGAAATACTTGTAGCAAGACAATGAAACAACTAGAAGTGGACCACATAAATCACTATGCACAAGTTGTAAAGGGGCTGAGGCATGCCAAGAGGCACTTTTTTCAAAACTATCCTGATGAAGTTTTCCGAGTACACATCTGGAACAAACACCATCTCTGCAAGATACCATAGGAAGACCTGTCACCATATTTTCTTTACATAGATTTTGAAGGGAGCGATAGTTTAAGTGACCAAATCGCTCATCCCAAAGTTTGCCCACTTCATCATTATGAGCAACAAATACCGAGGGAAGAGTTGATGACCCAAAGTTGTTAAACTTATACAAACTTTTAGAATCATCAACAATGCTAGTAGCTAAAATCTGTCTATGATCTCTTAGGTCCTTAATTACAACATCATGAGGTGAAAATTCAATGGTTTTACCTTCACCTGAATGAGTTATCTGATATATAGATGGAATGTTGCAGGATAAGGTTAGAACACATAATACATCATTAAATTGACCATTATCTAGATGAACAGTTCCAATCCCTACAACCCTAAGAGATCTACCATCACCAACATATATATATTTTTGATGTTACAATCATTTAAAGAAGAAAACATGGCTTTGTTTTTTTCCATGTGATAAGAAGCTCCATAATCAATGAGCCACTCATGAGAATGACAAGAAGAAGATGCATTTAGTGCATAACCAGACCGAGATGCTTGACAACCACATGCAAAAAGTGATATTCCTGAAGATGAAGTTGAAGTTGAAGAGTGCTCCAAATGGATGTTATGCGTCCTCATCGTTGCTTCCAAGGCTTTCATCTTCTTAAAGCATTTGGATTCTAAGTGGCCATCCTAATTACAAAAGTTGCAATGTCTATCAATCTTCTTCCCTTTATTTTTATTTGCCTTATCATTTTGTTGAATTGATTTTTCATTTTGTTGATACTGAAAGTGCTTAGGACCCTTGTTTGGTTTAGGACCATCATTTTTAGGATACTACTTCTTAGGATTCTTTGAACTTGGTTGCTGTTGGGCGGTTAAGGCTTTCTTAGGAGAGTTTCTAAGATTAAGAAGACCAAGATGTAAGAGTGTTTCTTGTTCTCTTATTAAAGAATTAGAAAAGGCATCAAAAGAGGGAGACTTGTAGTCTTGTCCTTGAGAAATAAAGGCTTCTCTAGTAGAATGGAAGGTGGAAACAAACACAGAGTAGGTTGGTCCAAACTTAGTAAGAATGGAATAGATAAGGCTATCATCTTTTTCTTAACCTTAACAGCTTCTAAGAGAAGTCTAAAGGTCTTGAACTTGAACAAGAAATGATCAATGGAAGAAAAATAATTGGGGTCCAACGTAAGTAACTCATTTTCGAGTTGATGGGCTCTAATTTCATTTTTAATTCCAAAAACTTTAGTGAGTTGTTTCATTGCTTCATTAGGGGTATCAAGTTCTGAGATATAGGTCTGGAGAAATAGACATCCCTATCAACCCACGTGCTTGATCTTGCCTATTTTCCCATTTGGCTGTCTTATTTTCATCTTTAGTTTTAGTTTCTTGGCCTGAGGCTATTCTGTAAAGACTTCTACTTCTAAGTAAATCCACAATGTAGGACCACCATTGGAAGTAGTTGGTGTTGTCAAGAATAACTTGGCATGGACTTTCCATTTTAACAGAAAATGAATTTGTAGATGCTGAAACTAAGTGTTCTAATGGAAATATCTCGAAAAATTAGGCTGATTAAAAAAAAACGGCTTCCGGATAAAGAAGTTATGGCTTTTTGAAGAAAAGTTGTTGAAGATACCGACGAAGTGCGTGAATGTGCGAAAGTGAATGATAATGTTATATTTAAAAAAAAAAAAAAAAAAATATCTCACCCTTTCCAAACTTAATCTAATTAGCTTACTTTAAAAAAAGATTTTATGTGACCCACTTTTATAAATAAGTGAAAGTCACTTTTGCAATTGTACTTTATAAGCTGATCACTAAATTGTAACTTAAATAAAAGATAAAGAGACTTTAAAATTACAAGTGACTCATGTTTTATAATGAGTGAGAACACTTTTACATAAAGTAACTTTAAAACATAAGTTACATGTTCTTTTTGAAAGAGTAACTCAACAAAAAGAAAGACTTGAATACTGAATCCAAAACCTCTATTCTCATAAAGTAACTTTGGACCAAGTGAGCTAGTTTAAAAGGTTAGTAATTTTTGGAAAAGACGGAGGTTTTTTTTTTTTTTTTTTTTAGTCATTGAAGTTTTGGGGTGCGTGTTTACTTGAAAAAACTCTTTTTGCCAACAAAATTGTTGACACCTAATCCTCACGATTGGGTGAATTTATGTAAATAGTTAAATTAGGGATGTGAACAGTCATCACGAGATGAACTAAGCAGTCACACCCCTTTGTATATAACAATAGCATACCTAATGAAATGTATCGAATCAGTTTTACTGCCTATTGGAGTTACTGCCTGGCCTGACATGGTATCAGAGCCAGTTCTCAAAATAGTTGTAACTCCCTTCATTTTTGCTACTGTGGGTTGTACGCTGGTCTGAGCACTGTCCACTGAGCGCTGTCCTCTGTCGTTCTGACCTGAGCACTGTCCTCAACGCCTTTGTCCTCTGCGTTGTGATTCATTGCCTCAACGCCTCTGTCCTCTGAAGGATTACTTTGGTGAATGATTACTTGGTGCGTCTGCGTTTTTTGAAGAACGCCTCTGTCCAGAGCGGAAGGCTGACAAACGCTTTTCGGTGAACTGGTATTGCGTTTTACTGCATTTTGTATGGCGTTTGACCGCTCCTCCTTGTTGCTTGGTTAACGTCCAGATCGACTGGTATCATATTTATGAGTTGCGGTGTGATATGAACGCTTGAATTGACTGTGCGGTGTTACATTGAACGCTTGAATTGACTGTGTATTCAGATAGTGAATGGTGTGTGAGACTAAGCGGAAGCGTGATGAGCCCAGGTCTCTTCATAAAATAGCAAATGCTAAATGCGTGTGGCATATTTCCACTTCTTGGCACTCGGGTCCACGCTCCATCCTTCCAACGGTATAGAACCAGTTGTGAATACTGTGGGTCTGCGGCTATTACCCTTTTTATTTGTGCGACCAGTTCCGGGTATCGCATCTGTTGCATAATATCTCGAAAGAAGGAAGAGTTCTCTAACTTTTGCATAGCCAATTTTACTTTATCGACTAATTCCTGAATTCTTTGATTATATTCTACATCATACGCAGAGGTATTCTCCATAATTACTAATCCAATCTTAGAGGCTAAGATCCCATAAGTTTTCAACGCTGGTTATATAAGTCCGAATGCTGCCTGAAATACGTTTTTTGAAGCTGTTGTTTCAAATAAGTTTTCAACGTTGGTTATATAAGTCCGAATGCTGCCTGAAATACGTTTTTGAAGCTGTTGTTTCAAATAAGTTTTCAACGCTGGTTATATAAGTCCGAATGCTGCCTGAAATAAGTCCATTACAAGCCATGGTATATGGTATCTGGTGATTTTGTTTGGATACCAGCGCAGTTTTAAATTACTGTTCAGATTGGTGCGATATTTCATGTGTGTAAGAATAATAATATATTATATGGAGTGATAATATATTATTTTGAATGGAATAAAAGTGAACCTGAAATTCATTAAGTTTTTTTATGGCGATATGTTATATGGTATATGGAAGGTATAGCATATATATTTGAGAAGTGGAAGGTATAACATATATATTGTTTTCTATCAACAGAAGTAATTTTTTCTTACAGAATGCATTCAATCATCTCCATGGTAGGAATAGTTCTCACTGGCAAGGAGAACTATCCTGAATGGTCCCGGATGATAAAACACACCCTCATCTTCAATGAGTTGTGGAAAGGAGTGTGTGTCGGAGAAGGAGACAATGACCGAGTACAACCTACTTCAGAAAAAGAGCTCGTCATTTGGGAAAACAAGAACAATAAAGCTTATGAATTAATCGCAACATCTGTAAATCAAGAGGTGAGTCGCCATATTTCGTCATATTCAACTGCCTTTGAAGCCCTACAAAAGCTTAAAGAACTCTATGACTCACATTCTGTACTTGAAGTTGTCCAACTCATGATTAAACTCTTCACTCTTGAACTGCAAAATAATGATCCTCTTGCTCTTGCATCTGAAGTAAAGTCTATAATGCATGATATCAAATCCACTAAGGTTGAGCTGGATATCCTTCTTATTGCTTTTCTCAAGGCACTTTATCCTACTTACTCCAATTATCTTGAGTCTTTGCAAGAAAATGGAAATCTCAAAGATATAACCTTTGACTCTCTTGTGAAAAAGTTTGCTGAAAGGGAGAAAGTGTTATGAAACTAGCTCAAGAAAAGGTAGAAAAGATAGATCAACGCCTTAGAATTTAGCCTCTTCGAGGGGGAAACCTCCTTTACATTACATAAATGAACAATTCTTGGATGATTCAAATGACAAAACCTCATTTCTATATATAGGAGTCTAAGGAGTCACAATATAACCAGTCGACCTAACAATAATAATATAAAGCCACAAAAATAACAATAGAGGGATTCTATGGGGCACAGTAATAACAATATGGGGATAATAGGGGCACAACAATATTAATAAGGGGTACAACTACAATAGTAATGGGGTAATCACTAGTATTATAGGGACCCAACATGCCCCTCTCCTTCAAAAAAGTGTTGTCCTCAATGCTTGAGAAGTTATGGATGCTTCTGTATAAAATTCTCATCCTCCCATGTGGAATCTTCAGCGGATAAGTTCTTCCACTTGATAAGATACTCCAAAATTGATCGATTTCGTAGCTGTCGAGTTCTTGTTTCTGTGACTGCTTCCGGTGCCAATATAATTTTTCCTTCCTCGTCAAGTTCTGGCAATATTGTTTGAATTGGGAGCTTTTCGCCTATAACCTTATTTAAACATGAAACATGGAAAACTGGGTGCAATCGAGAAGCTGCAGGAAGCTCCAATTTGTATGCCATAGTACCAATCTTTTGCAACACCTTGTATGGACCATAATACTTTGGTCATAATTTATTATCCTTCTTAGCTTGCTTGAGGGACATTTGCTTATATGGTTGTAACCGTAGGAATACCCAATCACCTACATCAAAACTTCATTCACTACGATGTTGATCTGCCTGTTGTTTCATTCTATTCTGTGCCAACACGAGGTTATCCTTTAAGAGTTGGAGGACTTGTTGTTGATGTTCAATGTGATGTTCCAATGCTTGAACCTTAGAATTTTCTCTTAAATATGATGTGATGGATGGTGGCTGATACCCATAAAGTGCCATAAATGGGGTCATTTTTGTTGTTGTATGGAAGGAAGTGTTATACCACCATTCAGCTAGAGGCAACCATTTGACCCATTGTGTCTGTTTATCAGATACAAAGCAACGAAGATATCCTTCCAAACATTTGTTTACTATCTCAGTTTGCCCATCAGATTGAGGATGATAAGATGAGCTATGAGCTAACTGAGTACCAAGACAAGAAAATAATTTTGTCCAAAAATTTCCAGTGAAAATGGGATCTCTGTCACTTACAATAATCTTTGGGTTTCCATGTAGCTTTTGAATTGTTTCCATAAATGCAGTAGAAACTGTACTGGCTTTAAATGGATGTGATAATGCACAAAAGTGTGCATATTTGGTAAGTCTATCAACTACCACCATGATGACACTCTTTCCCTCAAACTTGGGTAAACCTGTGATAAAATCCATTGAAACCTCCTCCCAACCTTGGCTTGGAATGGATAAAGGTTGTAATAGACCCGGTGTCTTAATTGTTTCAACTTTATTTTGTTGGAAAACCAAACATTCTGCCACAAACTTTTGAATATCTGATTTAAGGCCATCCCAAAAAAATTCCTTCTTAACCCTGTGGTAAGTTTTTAAAAATCCTGAGTGCCCTCCTAAGGGAGAAGTGTGCAATTCCATAAGAATCTTTTGTTTTAGCTGGGAATTCTTACAGAGGTATAAGCGATCTTTGTACCATAACGAATCATTTTTCCAGCTAAATGTATCAGACATACTGGAATCTTGTTGTAACTTTCGAATAAGTGCCCACACTTCTTCGTCATTCTTCCATTCCTCCCTTGCTTCGTTTATCCAATCTGGTTGGATAATAGAAATGGCGCACAACAATGCTTCCACATCCTCATCCTTTCTTGAGAGTGCATCTGCCACCACATTTTGCTTCCCTTTTTTGTAGATGATTTCAAAGTCATAACCCAACATCTTTGTGACCCACTTTTGTTGCTCTTCAGAGGATAATCTTTGTTCTAAAAAGTATTTAAGGCTATCATGATCCATTTTTACCTTGAAGTGTCTTCCCATTAGGTAGGGTCGCCATTTCTTAAGTGCATGGAGTATTGCCAACATTTCCTTCTCATAAATAGCTTTGTGTAAAAACTTTCCCTTGATTGGACGACTTTCAAAAGCAATGGGTCTTTCATCTTGCATTAAAACAGCACCAATTCCATTTCCTGAAGCATCACATTCCACAATAAAGGTTTTTGTGAAGTCCGGTGTAGCTAAGACCGGTGCTTGGCACATTGCCTCTTTAAGATGTTTGAATGCCTTTGTTGCTTCTGGAGTCCATGAAAATGCATCTTTCTTCAATAATGTTGTTAGAGGTGCTGTTATTCTCCCATAATTCTTAACAAACTTGCGATAATACCCTGTCAACCCAGAAATCCTCGCAAATGCTTTATGGATGTGGGGATTTTCCATTCCTTAATGGCTTTAATTTTGCTAGGGTCTACCTTAACTCCTTCATGAGATACAATATGACCCAGATATTCCACCTCTTGTACTCCAAAGAAACATTTGGATCTTTTTTCATATAATTGTTTCTCCTCCAATAGTTGTAGCACCCTTGTCAACATGTTCAACATGATCCTTCCAAGACTTGTTGTAGATTAGTATATCATCAAAAAATACTAACACAAATTTTCTAAGGAATGGTTTGAAAATTGAATTCATCAAACCTTGAAATGTTGAAGGTGCATTGGTAAGGCCAAAAGGCATGACCAAAAATTCATAATGACCCTCATGAGTTCTAAATGTTGTTTTCGGAATGTCTTCAATCTTCATTCTGATTTGATGATATCCCGAACGAAGATCCAACTTGGTGAAGTAAATTGATCCATGCAATTCATCCAGTAATTCATCAATGACAGGAATGGGAAACTTATCTTTAATAGTGAGCTTGTTGAGCTCCCTATAATCCGGACACATGCGCCATGATCCATCCTTCTTGTGCACCAATACTACTGGAGCAGAGAAAGAACTTTGACTTGGTTGAATTATACCAGCCTCTAGCATTTCTGCAACCATACGTTCAATTTCACTCTTTTGGGCATAGGGATATCTGTACGGCTTGATGTTTGGAGGAACACTTCCTGGAATCAGATGAATAGCATGATCATGATCACGAATAGGTGGGAGACCTTTGGGAGTCTCAAATACCTTGGAATGATTGTCCAGGACTTTTTGGAGATCTGGAGAAATAGATGATTCCAATGTGGAAACATCTAGCGAACATAATTGTGCAATTACACCTCTTTGTTTTTTTAGAAGCTTTGTCATACCATTAGAGCTGATTATCTTTCTGGTTTCCCTGCAATACCCCTTAATTCAACTTCCTTTCCTTCCACAGAAAATTTCATGAAAATTTCTTGAAAATTAAAAGCTATTGTACCCAAGGATTGTAGCCATTGGACTCCTAGTACAACATCAGCACCTCCCATTGGAATGGAAAGCATTGGGCTAGTCAATACATATTCTCCCATGGATAGCTTGATATTATGGCACTTTCCAAGCAATTTATTGTTCCTCCATTTGCAACCATCACTTGACACTCTGGTGCTGGATATAAGAAGCAATTCAATTCTCTTGCTACCTTACAATGAATAAAATTGTGGGTACTTCCTGAATCAATCAACACTATTACCTTTTTCTTCTTGATTTGTCCTTCTATCTTGATGGTTTGAGGAGTGGTAATTCCTGCCAATGCATTACAAGATATGGTCGGATTTATTTGTTCTTCATCTAGGCTTTGTTCCTGGAATATATCCTCTTCTTTTGACCTTTCTTGCTCCTTTTCTTCTTCCTCTTCACAATCTATGTAGAATAATTTCTTCTCAGCACACTTATGACCTTTTGTGTATTTGCTATCACAATTGTAACAAAGCCCTTTTGCTCTTTTTTCTTCCAATTGTTGTGGTGTCAACCTTGTAGGTTGTGGAAGACTATGGGTGACAACACTTCCATCTTTATAGTTGTGAATGGTATGCTTCCTAGTTGCCATAATTTTGCTTTCCATTTTTCTTGCTAACCTGAATGCCTTCTCTAATGAATCAGGTTCCCAAAGGCGCACATCATGTTGGATATTATCCTTTAAAGACCCTATGAACACATCAATCCTATGCTCCTCTGGAATATCTTTTACCCTTATGTTCAATTTTTGGAACTCCTCAATGTGCTCCATTATTGAACCCTTTTGTTTGAGACTTATCAATTGGCTAAAAAAAGTGTTGCTTTTTGTATCCTCATAATGTGCTATCAATTCTTCCGTAAAAATTGCCCAAGTGATAAATTGTTTACGAGAACAAAGCCATTGATACCATACAAACTGATTTGGTTCCAAATATAAAGTTGCCATACGTACCTTTTGTGTATTTTGCACATTATTGAGATCGAAGAATTGCTCCATCTGTAATATCCATGTGGCGGGATCCTTGCCATCAAACTTCCTCATATCGATTTTTGGAACATGGTGAGTCTTCGATCCAACATTAGAGTCTATGGAATCATGATTAACATTTCTTTTGTTCTCATCATGAGTTTCCTTTACTACCTTTTCACCATTAGTGACCCTTTCTTGTAGCAACTTATTCATATTTATCTTCAATTCTTCCATCTTATCATCCATGCCATCAATTTTAGCGTCCATGCCATTCACCTTAGCTTCCATGCCATCCATCTTAGATTCTATGCGTTTCTTTAAACAATACATCTTAGCTTCTACACCTTTCTTTAAACCATCCATCTTAGCTTCTACATCTTTCCTTAAACCATCCATCTTAGATTCTGTTGCTTTTTGTGCAAGTGACACTTGTTGCACTTGTTCTTGTAATTTTGATATATCATATATCATTTCTTCTTCTTCTTCATGAGTCATGCTAGAGCTTTCAGGTTCCTTACTAGGTGTTTGCATTTTCTTTCCTCAGGGCATCAGTTACCGATAATAATTCTCTATTATGCCCTTTGAATTCCTTCAAAACAAATTTTCAAACCAAGCTTAAGCAAAAATTTAGGAAAATATACACACCTTTTTTCACTTTGTAGGAGCTCGATATTGCCTCTAATGTATCTCTGTACTTTCCAATCAACTAGTTCTGAATTTGTGACCAACAGTAGCCCTCTATGTCCTCTTTCCAATGCCACAAGTCTGACCCAAATTGGATTCTCCAAGGAAGAGTTATGCAAAATCTCCCATAGTGACTTGATTATAGACTAGTTCAGTAGAGCGAACTTGTATGACGTGCCACGAGTCACTGTTTCGACCTTTGGAACTGAAAAATGCATACAAGAAACTACAGTCCGTCCTCTTTCTATACCTTCTTAGGAAATTTCAATCCGATCCCCAGAGAGAAAGTTATGACGATTTTCCCCAGGTCACTTGTTTGGAAAGTAATTCAGGAGTCTGCAAAAAGACCAACTTCCTCAGATCATATCTCCGCAAATATAGCGCGAAAAGCTCTGAAATTCAGACCCGAGGTTCAGCACGATTTCTTCTCAAATGGGTTTTTTTTGCAACTTCTGAAACATCGTAGAAAAAAAATTATAGCAAAAATGCCACGATGATCTGTTTGGAGCAGCGAAACCCTAGAATCCAAAGCTCTGATACCAAATGTTATGAAACCAGCTCAAGAAAAGATAGATCAACGCCTTAGAATTTAGCCTCTTCGAGGGTGCAACCTCCTTTACATTACATAAATGAACAATTCTTGGATGATTCAAATGACAAAACCTCCTTTCTATATATAGGAGTCTAAGGAGTCACAATATAACCCAGCCGACCTAACAATAATAATATAAAGCCACAAAAATAACAATAGAGGGATTCTATGGGGCACGGTAATAACAATATGGGGATAATAGGGGCACAACAATATTAATAAGGGGTACAACTACAATAGTAATGGGGTAATCACTAGTATTATAGGGACCCAACAGAAAGCTTTTGGAAAGAAGACAACCCCTGAGTCTTCTGAAGAGACTGTGTGCCTTGCTCATAAAGAAAAGCATCCTGTTCAAGATTCTACAAGAGGAAGAGGTGGACGAAGAGGAAGAGGAAGATATTTCAGAGGCAGGGGGGGCAGACATTCTCAAGGAGAAAAGGCAGATCTGCACTGCATTCGCTGCAAAAGAAATGGATCACATGATGCCTCTACATGCAAGCTACCATGGGACAAAATTGAGCAGAAAAGAAACCAACAGAAAGGTAAAACTGATGATACAGACAAAGGTAAAGCACCTGAATCCGCTCACTATATTGAGGCACAATGTAACATTGGAGTAAATGAAGATTTGTTTAATTCTTCACTTGCTTCTTGGAAAAATGATTGGTTGCTTGATTCAGAAGCAACTTGTCATGTGACTTATAGAAAAGATTTTTTTGAAGATTTCACTGACAATGTTGATGGAGCAGTATACTTTGCATATCAATCAAAAATCAAGCCATCAGGGCTTGGCACAATCAGGCTTAAACTGCCTAGTCTTCCAGACTTTCTTCTGGATCATGTTCTATATCTCCCACAGCTCAAGAGAAACTTGTTGTTCTTGGTCGACATCCGCCAGCAAGGTCACTCCATTCATATGTTTGATGGCAAGCTTGAGGTAAGAAAAGCATCTGACCACTCACTTGTCATGAGGGGAATAGAAGAAGAAAGGCTTCTCAAACTGCAAGGAACCTCTGCTCATGCACAACATTTCTCATATATTTCTCATCATGAAGAAGGTACACTTCCATCGAGTTTATTATGGCATTCTAGATTTGGACATTTGAACTATGACAGTCTCCGCTTATTGAAGAAAAATGGTGTTGCTGGGTTGCCTACAATTCCTAGAAAACTTAAGCAATGTGATGCTTGCATTCTAGGAAAGCATAGCAAACAGTCTTTTCATGATTCACATTCAAGAGCACATAGGAAACTTGAACTCATTCATTTAGATTTATGTGGTCCAATGCATGTTTCTTCTGCAAATGGAAATAACTATATCATGACGTTTATTGATGACTACACCAGAATGTGTTGGGTTTATTTATTGAAGAACAAATCTGATGCTTTCCAAACATTCAATAATTTTCATAAATGGATTGAAAATGATGCACAATCTCATATTGGGTCTATTCACACTGATAATGGAAAAGAATATACATCAAATGAATTTGAAAACTATCTTCGCCAACATGGGATCAAACATCAAACAACTGTGCCTTATAATCCCCAACAGAATGGTGTAGCTGAAAGAATGAATAGAACAATCTTGAATATGGTACGATCCATGCTTTTCTTAAAAAATGTAAAGATAATGTTTTGGGCTGATGTTGTTCTATGTGCTGCATATATAAAGAATAGATGTCCATCTAATGCTATAAGAAACAAGACTCCTTATGAATTGTGGTATGGACATGTTCCTTCGGTAAAACATCTCAGGGTTTTTGGTTCCACCTGTTATGCTTTGATACCAAAGGTACATAGAAACAAACTTGGTCCTAGAAGTCGTAAGTGTATCTTCCTGGGGTATTCAAACACCTCCAAAGCATACCGTCTCTATGATGAAGTAAATAAAAAGTTTGTTGTATCAAGAGATGTAATTTTTCTTGAATCATCCAAATCTGACAATGTTGTTGAGCGGCAACTTGATCGCTTGGATAGATTCGCAAAAACGAAATCATTTCAAGAATTTGATAATCAGATTCCACATCTTGAAGGGGGGATTCCTATTCTAGATCAACATGTGGAATCTTCTTCTGAAGAACACTCTCCAACAGCGGATGATGCTTTAAGTGATGTAATTGATAGAATTGGGAGACTCAATCTTGATTCAGTCCCAACTCAATCAACAGAGCAGCCTGGACCATCTCAGAAAGGTCCCCCAAAGTGGCTGACAAAGACACTTGAAAGTGTTCATCCTGATGAAATTGGAAAAACAAGAACCAGAAATTCAAACCGGCAAAATGGAGGTGATGTAGATGACTCTAATTCACCTGTTGATATGGATGTTTCTTATGATTGTGAATTGAACTTGTCTACAGATTTTGAACCAACTTCCTTTAAAGAAGTTGCTTCTCATGATGAATGGAAAGAAGCGATGCAAAAGGAGTATGATGCCCTCATAAAGAACGACACTTGGAAGCTGGTTGATCCTCCATTTGGAACCAAACCAATTGGCTGCAAGTGGGTCTACAAGAACAAGTACAAAGTTGATGGCTCACTTGACAAGCACAAAGCTAGGCTTGTGGCAAAAGGCTTTGCACAGAAGGAAGGGTTTGATTATGAGGAATCTTTTTCCCCCACAGCAAAATGGGCCACCATCCGGACACTCTTTGCACTAGAGCTCAGAATGGTTGGAAAGTCCATCAAATGGATGTAAAAACTGCCTTCTTGAATGGAGATCTAAAAGAGAATGTTTTTATGTCCCAACCTGAAGGATTTGCTATGAAAGGACATGAACATAAAGTATGCAAACTTGTGAAGTTCTTGTATGGCCTCAAACAAGCACCGCGAGCCTGGTATGAAAAACTAACTGAGCATCCTCTGAAACTCAACTTCAATCATTTTGATCTTGATGATGCAACTTTATTTGTAAAGAAAGTTGGCAAAACAGTTGTATATCTTGTGGTATATGTAGATGATCTTTTAATGACAGGGAACAATGAAAGCTACATTGCATCCATAAAGAAGGAATTGGGGAAAAGTTTTGAAATGACTGATTTGGGCTATGTTCATTACTATCTTGGCATTGAAGTAACCCAACATCCAAAGTCCATATTTCTTTCTCAAAAGAAATACATTGGAGATTTGTTAAACAGATTTGGCATGACAGAGTGCAATCCTCTTACTACTCCAATGGAACAAAACTTAAAGCTCACATCTATTGAAGGAAAGGAATTTGAGGATGCAACAAAGTATAGACAACTTGTAGGAAGTCTCAACTACCTTACTACTACCAGACCAGACATTTCATTTGCTGTTGGAATCCTCTCCAAGTTTATGCAAAAGCATTGTGAGAGACATTGGTCTGCTGCAAAAAGAGTTCTAAAGTACTTGAAGGGAACTGAAGACTTTGGAATCAAGTACACACAGGTGGATGACTTCAGTTTGATCGAATACTCTGATTCAGACTTCGATGGAGACAAAGAAACTGGGGTATCTACTTCAGGATATGATATGAGTCTTGGATCTGGAGCTGTCTCCTGGAGATCACGCAAACAATCAGTGCCAGCAGATTCCACAACAGAAGCAGAATACGTGGCAGCAACTGAAGCAACAGAAGAAATTGTGTGGCTCAAGAAAATTCTTGAAGATTTGCAGGTAAAACAAGTACAATCAACTCCACTCATGATTGACAACACCTCTGCAATAAAGTTGGCCAAGAACCCAAAGTTCCATGATCAAATAAAGCACATCAATACTAAATATCATCTGATCCGACATCATGTTGAGGCCAAAACAATCCATCTCCTTCATTGTTCCACAAATGAACAAATTGCATACATCTTCACCAAAGCGCTTGGAAGAGAAAAGCTTGAAAGATTTAGAACGATGCTTGGACTCACCAACATCCCTTCAGATTAAGGGGGGGAATGTTGACACCTAATCCTCATGATTGGGTGAATTTATGTAAATAGTTAAATTAGGAATGTGAACAGTCATCAGGAGATGAACTGAGCAGTCACACCCTTTTGTATATAACAATAGCATATCTAATGAAATGTATCGAATCAGTTTTACTGCATATTGGAGTTACTGCCTGGCCTGAAAAAAACAAAAAACACACAACCTAACACAGACATGCAAAAAAACCAAACCTTATGGCTTGAAGTTAGCTTTCGCCAGAAACTAAATATTTTTCTCAATGTTTCTGATTTTCTGAGATCACACTAAGGTGCGGCGGAAAAGAGCATACGCACGAGAAAAATTCTTCCTTTCTATTTTTGATTTGCCCAGATCGCACAGAGTTGCGAGGCAAAGAGCATACGCAAAAATGAAAGGTATAGATCCGGTAATAAAAAAACAGAGAGCTAAATAAATCGAAATAAATAGAGAGATGAATAACTAAAACTGCAAATAAATACTGTATACCTCTAGATCTTAAAAATGACGTAGCTAGGGCTACCAGAAATCTTTTCGCGTGAAACGAAAGGGGTTACTCACTAGAACAGATGATCCTAACAAAATAGAGCAGTCCTCTCGGCCTGAAAGCAGTAAAAACAGTAGATCTAGGAAATCACAATCAAATGCAATTGTACCGGCTTCGGATTTGGATCACCAATGGATGCAGCCCTCAAATAGCTCTTATACCATGTAGGAATTTACAGGGTAAGTTCCTCAGATAGAACACCAAAGGATGCGGCCCTCAAATAGCTCTGATACCATGCAGGAATTTGTAGGGTAAGTTCCTCAGATAGAACACCAAAGGACACCACTCACAAACATATCACAAATCAATACACCAATATTCTTGACGTGGTTAAAACCCTCAAAGAGGGAAACAGTCCATGGCCTGAACCAACGCGACCACTTCAGGCAATTTATTAATAAAAGAAAGAAAATTTACATAAGCTTCTCTCATGAACAGTCACCCTAAAATGACCTTCCACGCTCTTTATATAGAGATCATGGACCAAGCGGGTGTTAAGCCACAGATCAAGTGTCGGTAATACCGAGGAGAGAATGAAACGTCGAATCACTTCATGTCTATAACATATCGTGACCGTCGGATTGTAAGTTACAAATGTACATAGTAAAGAAACACACTTTACCTAACTCTACACTAGACCAAGTTATACTTAGCTATTTCCTATGTGTCGGAATATCCTAACAATTATAAGATATAAAAATATATTAAAAAATAAAAAATCTAATAAAAGTTTCTACTTGCCAAATGTCATAACTTTGTACAACAAAATCCCATGTGTATAGTTTCCCACTATTTTATGCAAGAATGTTATATGGATAGCTGCCCATCATAATTTAAGCAAGCATTTGCATAAAAAATGGTGGGAACTGTCCACATGGCATTATGTTTTAAATGGATTTCTAATTACATTTACTTTCACAATATGTCTACTAGTTGCAAAGGAATTTCAAAATATGTTAAAACTATCACATAGTAAAATGTTAATAACTATAAACTTTATATATTTCTATAACTTTAATAAAATCCCTTCGTTGCTCTATTGATTTAAATTTAATAAAATTTACAAAGTGTTTTAGATACTAATTTCTTAAGTGTGTGTGTGTGTATATAACTTCGGTTATCAATTACTTTTTACGTAAGAGGCGGGTACTAAGCAACAACATTAAATATTAGACTTGTTTCTTTGTACTATTAGTTAGAGCCTCTTTTAGGGTACTTCCATTGTTATATATATATATATATATATATATATATTATCTTCCAATTCATGTTTAATGGTTATGTGATATTTTGATAAATGGAAATAATTTGTTGCCCATGATTGATAGCATCTCTCCACTTAGTTATCCATCTCACATTCCCCATTGATATTACTACCATATGTTAGAGCCTTTGGATATAGTACATATAGAAAGGGTGTTGTTGTAACGAACAAGGTTCATATACGCAACAGAAATATTGAAAATATTTGGAATATAAAATGATCTATCGTAAGATAATAATTATACATATAAATGTTTGAATACAAAAGAGATGAGATATGATGAGATACTATTGATTACAAATGAGGGCTTGCTTATATACCTAGGCAGGTGCCCCTTCATGAATAATCATGTCCTTAAAGGCATGCTTCTTCAATATGCTAATCATTATCAACTATTAATTATTAATTATTATATTCATAACATTGCCTACCCCTTAGAAAAACTTTGTCCTCAAAGCTTACTGATGAAAATACTTGATATATTTTTCTGTCTTAAATGTCGTCTCATCTCAAAATTCTCATATTTGATGATACAAGACATAATGCACTTCTGAGAGTCATACATAATTGTCGTACTTTGAAATGATCTAACCATTCCAAATTAATCTTCTATGGAATCTTGAGATTACTAAAAACTTGGGATAATTGTTATCTTAAGTCTGGATTGTGCAGACATCAATATTCTTCAGAACATAAATATGTTGTTTCTATTATGGGTGATACAAACATGTAAACTGATTGAGATGTCTGCTCTTGTGATTTGGATGTTGATTATGAGTTCTTGTGATTTGATTTTCCTTATCATGCGTGTGGCAATTTCTTAATTTACTTCAGGTACCGATGTTGTTGAGTTGGTTACACAATCTTCACTTGGAATGTTCATCTTCTGAATTGCAACATCTGGATATGTTTTTACTTCAACTAGTTTGTCATTTTCTTGAGTTGTGATGTTGACTGGATCAATATTCGTTCATTTCTCTTCGATTTGAACATCTAAATATTTTGATGCCTCCTTGATAAACTATTGTACTTTGTTTTCTAACAACTTATTATCCTTCTTAAGCTTCTTAATTTGCGTCAGTATTTTCGCGTTGTGGTCCTTGAGGCGAGTAACTTCTTCTTTTTTTGTCTGTGATAATATTTTCATCTTCTTTCTGCATATTTTGCATTGCCTTCTAATTTTCTTGGAGATTTACTTTTGATATATATTTTACATCTTTTGGTGTTATTGACTTTGACTTCAATGTAACATCTTGTAGTTGTTGTTGTTTTTTTTTTGTATTTAGGATGAGGGAACATGGTGATTCCATTTAGGTTGAACCCATAATTATGTACCTATCATCACAAAATAAGGATTTAGCGTTGAATTGCGAGACAAAAGTTTTGTCTCCAATACTTTGTTGTAGATTGCTTATGTCATATTGTTTTTTATTCATTGAATCCATAGTTTCTATTATATTCAATTCATAAATCACTAATTGGTTAGCACATTCATTACTAACATAATTATTACCTTGAGTAGGGTCGATATATATTGTACTATTCTTTCCTATAAGTGATCCTTTGATTTTAAGTAACACATTGACACTTTTACTATAAATTTTAGGAAGTCTTCCATTATTGGTCTCCATTTTTATTTATTTTCATTTTTTTTTTCTTTTTTCGGGTTGAGCTTAGGGTTTTACAAGTAACTCTTTAACTTTGATTAATCCTTCAAACCCCTTTAAGTTTAAAGTCTTTCAGTTATATAATAATGAAATATATTTCAATTTGTATTTTATATCCTTTTCTTAAATCAATCTTTTTATGTTTTTTTTAGAATATCTTTTTTCAATATATGAAAATCTTCCTTTGATAATATTTTTTTTGGCTTTGTTTTTAATCTTTCCTTTTAATATGTTCTAATATAACTTATCTTATTTTAGTAAATCAATTGCCTTCATAAATGATATTAAACTTAATGATGTGATTAATCCAAAAGACAATTTCATAATCACGATGGATCACAAAAGTCTAAGATCAAGCATTATATTAAACCTTTTTCTTCCTTCAAAAATGTGAAGAGTCATGACTATAAGAACAATCCATGTCACATGGGAATTTCAGCTAATATTGTACAGTCAATTGTCGGCTTGTACGAGCACTACCTTATCGCAGTATGGACAATTTTGTATTCACAAACTTGTACAATTGAATATGAAGGATGACATATTTTTTAATGGTGGTTAATGTAATGGTAAAAATGTTTGAATTGTCACACTAATTTGATTACGACCGTGAGTCCTGTTCTTGTAGAGTGGAAATGTGCAGGCGCCAATTTATGGTATGCCCATCAATAATGACATTCATCAAATGCAATGGTGGGAGTGAGGCCTAGACAAAATAAAATGATATGGTCACTAACGGTGGTAGATTTTAGTTTCGACTATTTGAATGGTTGTAGGATGTTTGCGACAGAGTGTTGTTGGGGCATTTGCGGTCGCTTAGTACGGTTGTTGGGAAGTTGGTCATGTGCTAGATGGCTGATCGTTCTTTTCCTTTTTAAATTTTAATTTCTAGAATTTTAAATTTAATTTTTTGTTTATTTTTTCCCCCTTGGAAAAATCGTAATTTTCATTATATTAAGGAAAATTACATGTTGTAGATGTTGTTCGCATATGTTGTATATGAGGCTGAGTGCCTGTCAATTTAGAAGTAAAACAAAAAACATAATCAACTCTCCACACAGGGAGGCTCTGTCATCTGTAGAGTTCACATAATGTTATAAAAAAATACTCTGCTCAGAGAGTATGTCTGTCTGTAGATACAACTAATAAAAGTATAAACATGATAATATTAACATATAACAAAAAAGCACAGGCTCCTGCTGAGCCTATACTATATGGTCCATAAATGGTCGGTGATAATACTAGTAATGAGCTTCATCCCTCAGCTCCTGGATCATCCATTTATCATGTGGCCTGATTGTTGCCTCCTTGGATAGCATATCGGCAGCTGTGTTGCTTTCCCCGAAGATAACACAACTTCAACAGCCGCCCTTGACCTAGTCAGAGGAGGAGAGGGTGGCTGAAATGATGCTTTTCCGTGCTTCTTCGAGGTCTCCAAGGTCAGGGAATGCTTTGTTGCTTCAAGGGCAATGTGCTCCACTGCTTCATGCGAAGGGTTGTGCCTTGCAGTTTCTTGTGGATTTTTTGTAGGAATTGTCTGCCCCTTGTTCCCATTCCTCACTTTCCCATTTAGAGGGCAGTCCTTGAAGAGATGACCCACTTTGTGGCAACGCCTGCACCTAAATGGTACCCCCTCATAATCCAAGATCTGAATTCAAGTGAAATTCCTCCAACGCAGAGTCACTTGCTCCTGTAGACCTTCTCGGATGTCTATATGAACTAAGATCCTTGCGTAAGCCATGATTCCTGTGGAGAGGTATGACTTGTCGAATTCCAGGTAGGTGCCGAGTGAGTTCCCAATGCGTCTAAATATTTCCTCAAACTAGAATTGTAGCGGTAGGCCTGGGAGGCGAACCCATAGAGGCCTAGCCCCAAACTGTTCCTTCTCTGGATCGAAAAGGGGGCTCCATCTCCTCAGCAGCATAGGGGCCTGCTCTAAATGCCAAAATGATGACAAGACCCAATTCGTATGCTTGGCCCGAGCAAATCGCAAAGCAAACTAGTCGCGGATGAAGGTTTGTACAAAAGGTAACTTGGCCAGGTGCTGTCCCCAAATTTCTGCCACCCATTGTTTTAACTGAGCTGCCGTGTAATTCCTGCCCCAAACTCTGCCCACCAGGACTCGTTCGACGTTGTCCATGGCTTCTCCGCACTGAATGTATTCCTCCAAGATGATGATGACGTCCTGTGACCTTGCTTTTACACACTTTTTCCATTTCCGGGCCTATGTCCTGCGTTAGTGCCGCCCTCCTGAGGTCCACTGAGGGAACGGTAAGTAGGGTTAGGGTTAGAGGGATTTAGATTAGGTCCAGAGGGGAAGGAGTCCGATAGGGGGGACATTTGTGAAACTGCCTGATAAGGGAAAAGATACCGGAGCAGAGGGGGTTGGACCATGAAAGGAAGGCAGTGGGTCGCCGAGGAATGCAATGGAAGGGTAGTGGGATCCGACAGATGGCTGAAGAGGAGGGCCACCAGAAGAGCAAGTGGTGAGATTAGGGCCAATGCAACAAGCCACGAATTGCAGGGAAGTCGACGACGGAGGGGGCGTAGCAAATGGCGACCAGGAAGGAGGAACAACGGGAATAGTGATAACTAAGCAAGAGGGCCCTGTAATCGCAGGTAGAGGAGCGATGGCCTCTGTCAGGTCGCGACTGAACGGAAAAAAACCTCCGAGCTTGCATGAGGGGTAGTCCAAATGGAGGCACCTTCGAGAGGTTCCTCTGAATAATCCACGAAATCCGGGTCCATGACTTCTCCGGGAGTTAACGCCAGCTGCCGCCAAAAACCGGGCTAACCGTCGTTGTAGGAGACCGACTGCTGCGAGGGGGATAGGTGTGGGCACGACGCGGTCATGGAGAATATGCCTTATGCAGAGAATGGGGAACGGGGGAGCAAGTAACGACGTATAGGTGACGACGCTAGGTGGGGTGGATGCTAGACTAGGTTGGGTGGAGGGTAGCACCAAGAGTCTGTAGGAAAACTAAACCCTAGCCCGTGTCGGGGTTGGGTAGCGACCTACGCCTCAATGCCTCCATCT
This sequence comes from Pinus tabuliformis, assembly GCA_031772625.1. Lineage (NCBI taxonomy): Eukaryota > Viridiplantae > Streptophyta > Pinopsida > Pinales > Pinaceae > Pinus > Pinus tabuliformis. The sequence continues at coordinate 80,075,404 of CM062820.1, read as the reverse complement.
CACCTTTGTTTTGTCTAATCCAATTTTTTGTTTGTTATATATATATATATATATATATATTCTCTTTTTCTTTATTCTTTTTTTTTAATACATTGACTAAAAGTCAACTTCAATTGATGGTGGTCAAAGACCAAAACCACACTGATTGCCAAGCTACAGGAGAAACTTCAAAATCTTCTAATATGTGGTAAAATCTTGGCCAATGGCTAGGATTAAAAACGAGGCTCTGATACCAATGTAACGAACATGGTTCGTCTATGCAGTGAAAATATTCAGAATATTTGGAATATAAAAATATCCATTGTAGGATTATACACACACACACACAACATGAGATATGATGAGATGATATTGATTACAAATGAGGGCCCACTGATACTTAGGCATGTGCCCCTTTATATGGTCATGTCCCTAGAGACATGCCTCTTCAATATACTAATCATTATTAACTATTAATTATTATATTCATAACAATTCTAGGGAAACAAATTGAGAAAGAATGGGATCTTTTGAATGCACAATCTCTTAGCCCTCCATGAGATTGAGAAGACAATGCCTAAATGGTCTAGAAAAGTCTCCTTTCCCTTAAGTTGGATTAGCGTGCCTTCATTACAATAAAAAGAGAAATTGTTTTCCTTGGAAACATGACTTTATTGAACATCTCTAAAACTTTGTTTACGCCTTTCCAGAAATCCAACCATGTGGTTTCACCAAAGTTCAAACAAATTGGGTCTTTTGAATTTATTAGAATATTATGGGTCTAACCTAGCCTTAAGGCCATTTAAGCAACCTACTCCCCTTAGAGCATCCAAATAGGGAACACTTCTTCTTTTCATTCTGAAACTGGACCATGTTGAAATTTGAGAAACTAATCAATCAACTTTAAGGAATTCATCATCTATATAAATTCAAAAGGGAATTCATCATCTATGTAAGCCTAAAAGGTCAATCTGTCATTAGTATCATATGCGGCGGGGGAATTGGGCAAGCCTAAAAATGAACCATCCAAGTTTAACATCATTCTCATAAAATTCCTAAATTAGTTAGGTAAAAGCTTCTTCTTATAATTATTATCTTGGCATCATTTTCACAAATTCCTAAATTAGTTAGGTAAGAATTTTTTCGTATAATTATTGTCATAAAACTGAGTAAAATTAAAATTATACACTTTCATATCTTCATAATTAAAAACATAAATAAAATCATTATATTAAAAAATTGAAGATCATTTATAACTAGTAACTAAAGTACAAAAACCAACTAATATACACTTTACTTTATGAATGATCCAAATTATAAACCTATTCCTAAATTTTCTGAAAACATAAATTGTTTTATATACTTTAATAATCTCCTTAATATTCTATGATGCTATTTTTATTTAGGTGTGTTACAAAGTATTTTATTTTTCGAATATAAATATTTTCGCAAATTGTAGTAAGTATTTTAGATATAAACTATGTTGGAATTTAAAAATATTGCAATTATCACTATTTTATATATATACTTATACTAGGGAAAAAAAAAATACTCTAATTAAAAGATAAATAGCATTAACCACTGTTTAAACAATTTTGTGGTTATGTTACGACTAGCAATTGTCCCAAAAGGTACAAATAGAGGCCGATAGGATTATTAAATTGGAATTGTTGAATTTTTTTAGAAGAGATATTGGTTCAATCACCCTGGTTGCCTACACTGCCACAACTCTTCCCGGTAAACCTGACAACGATTCTGCTTTTGTGAAAAATTAAAATTTGCACCAGTAAACGTCACACATATACCTATACAGCTGGATTGTTGATTGATATCTTTGGACGTTGAATATTTTAAGGTAAATCTATTCGCTATTACGCATTTGTGAAAAAATGAAAATTTGCACCAGTAAGCATCACAAATATATACAATTGGATTGTTGATTCATACCTTTGGACATGCTCGATTAATGAATAATTTAGGGTATAATCTATTACGTAAACAAAGGATCAAAGGGGGAAGGGGTGGGGTTTGTGTACTGTATCAAGCCTCTGAGATTCATGGGAGAAACGAAGGAAGAATCACCGCCCAAAACCTCCTCTGCAATCATCCACTGTACCCTCTCAGTTGGATGAAATTTGTCCCATTAAACATATTCCTTGGGATCCTTGCAGATTGAGCACCCTGGATCCAACCCACAACTTACATGGCCATTGTATGGACCATCTCCACAGAAAACCTGTTGACCCACCTCGTACCTCCTAGTCTTCGTCATCCAAAATGAGGTCTAGTCTGCAGCACCCTAGGCCGATGGCCTAGGCTGCCCTGGTTCGAGTCCTCCTGCCGACAGAACCCTCATTGCTCTCTTTTTCACATCCCCCTCAAGTGAGAAAGGATTCATAACCCTATATAATCTTATTAATGAATATTATTATATATAATATTATATTAATATTAAGGTTTAATCCTATTCATATTACTAAAAATAATTTAAGAGAGTCATAAACTAAGCAATATGGGGATTAACAAAAAAAAGTAATTAATTAATCTATAAATAAATAAAAATAATTTTTTAGGAAGAAAGCGCAGGAATCTAGCATCTGTTGATACTCCAGCCATCATCTCTATTTAAATTAACAAGTCTTTTTTTTCAATTTCTAAGGCCTCTCTAAATTTACGATAATGAAAATGGTCAATCCTCGCAATTACCTTAGCCTCTTCAATGGAGATGTGATGATTGGTTTTTTCTGCATGCTCTACCAAAGCAGAGGAGCGAGACCTTCCATGCCTGATGTCGGCAACATGTTCACAAATCCTTTGGTTAATGGATTGACCGGTCTCACCAATATAAGGAGCTCGACAAGAACAGGGAATGATATAAACACCCTTCTAATCCTTGGGGTTAATCGGGTCCTTAACAAAATGAAGAGAGCTTCATATAGTGTTAAGAGGTCTAAAATAAGAATGAATCTCATGCTTCCTCAAGATCCTAGCAATTTTATCCGTGGTCCCTTGAATAAAGGGAAGATGAACACCGGAAGACCAATCCTTGGGGTCAATCTTACTCTTAGGACCCTTTTCAGCATTTTGAAAAGCCTTAAGACATTGAGACCTACTATAACCATTCTTATTAAAAATTTCCAGGAGGTCAGTGTTCTCATCTTCAAGGTGATTTTCGTCATAAACATGCAACGCCCGCCGAAGTAGCTAAGGTGTTGAGAACGCCTATCTTTTGAGCAGGAAAATGATGGGAGCTAGCATGGAATTAAATTGAATTTAATTATTTTAGAGAGATGTTACAATGTTTAACATTTTGAGTTAGTCAAATTAAAATTAAAATATAAAATATAAAATTTTCCAACCCATGGTTTTTCTTTATCATATTTTTAATCTATGGTTTTTTCCCATGGTATTTTTCTCTAATGTGAGTTATTTAAAGGTTAATATTTAAACTAATCTAAATTCATTTTAACTCTACATCTACCAAATGCCAAAAAAAATCAAATCTCTTTTCACTCTTAAAAAATCAATACCTCAAAAAAAAATCCCTCTTAACACATAATAAACTTACAACTAAAAATAAATCTAAACTAATTTTTAAATTTAAAATTTAAAATTTATATTTCAATTAAATTATAAAAATAAATTAATAGTACATTGCATTTAAAAAATAAAAATCTTCAAATTTTTTTGCTTTTCTGAGCTTTTTTCTTTCGATCTTTGATTTTTACTTTCTTGATTTTTTTTGCATAGAATCTTTTTTGAGCTTTTGTGCTTTCTTGACTTTCCGTGCTTTCTTGATTTTCCATTGTTTTGTTTTCTGGTTCAGATCAACGGTTGAAAGTGTTTCATCTGATCTAATGGATCAAAGTAAAAGTGTTGACGAAAAATTGATGCATAGGAAAGGCCTATCAGCCTAAAAATGTGCATTTCAAATGAACTTTATGAAAGCGCCACAAATGATCACTTCCTCTCTACTCAGAAGATTTCTACTTGTCGGTAGCAAGTCATACTATGTAAATAGGGTGGTGATTAAAGGACAAAAATGATCTGTTATCGCTTATGGAACCTTGATACTCGGCAATGACCATGGCGATGGCGGTGGCGACCGCACATCTTCGGTTTTCGCTGTTACCTTCCAAAATCTCGCATTATCCAAAAAATAGCAGACCTCTCCCCTTTCTCAAAATCTCTCCTATCATATTGTCCTTGCCTCGGACTATCTGTTTTAGCAGCTCTAGCACTAGCATTAAAGCGGAGCCAGATTTAGCGGAAGCAGAGTCGGATAATTCTCCAAATAATCAGACCAGGTGGAAACCCATAACAAAGAGGAAGGTGGCAATGCGTGTTGGTTACGTTGGGACTAATTACAGAGGCGAGTTACAATTCCTCATTTAGTGCTCTTTGGACCAAGCCTCTGATTTCAACGGTGAAATACATTCATAAAATTGGTTTCAATGTAATATTTTTACTATCATTTTAAGTTAAATTATGAGCAGAATGGTCTTCAGCATTTAAGTGCTGAAATTGACCATATTGGTTTGTGCATTTTGCTGTATGGTCTTCAGCATTTAAGTGCTGAAATTGACCATATTGTTTTATGCATTTTGCTGTATGTAGTGGCACTTCCGGTATCATGTCTCACCTCATTCGCATCACCGGTTTTCCCATGATGTTGGGCAGAAACGGAATCCAATTGCAGGATGTGTTTTTTTAGTTGTGGGGGTAGTGAAACACCCTTTGTTTAGACAGAGAAGCTGTGAAACTCCATAGAGTGTGCACGAACGTGGTCCCTTTTTCCGCTTTATCATGGTCCTTTCTCGGGTGCGGCCCTTATGCCAGGACTCGAACATGGGTCATTCCGGTGGCAAGTGTCCTTACTTATCACTTGACCACAGCCCATTGGACATGGGGATAGACCTTGTTGAAGTAATAAAAACCATGATCAATTAATAATTGGGAATAAGCCTCCAGGTAAACTCACTTGGCAAGCAAATCAGAATGTAAAGCAAATTAGAATGTAAAGAAAATGGGAGTATAAGGTGCTAGGTTCAAATCCCCTAGATGTTCAACCTGTGGCTGGACCTACAGAGTTTATAGTAGTTAATACCCAGGGCAGCTCACTGGGCAATCCCATGAGAATGGACCTACAGAGTTTATAGTAGTTAATCCCCAGGGCAGCTCAGTGGGCAATCCCATGAGAATGGACCTACAGAGTTTATAGTAGTTAATCCCCAGGGCAGGTCAGTGTGCAATCCCATGAGAATGTAAAATAAATACGAGTATAAGCTCTGATGCTCAAAACCCTAAATGTTAAACCAGTGGGCAGACCCACATACAGTTTATAGTAGTCATTCCCTAGGGCAGCTCACTTGGCAAGCCCATGAGAATGTAATGTAAATGTGAGTATAAAGTCATATGTTTTTTTTTTGAATCTAGGATAATCGGTAACTGGTGAGAGTTATCCTGAACAGACCGAGGATCAAATCTAACTGGCTGCCACTATAAACCTAGGCTACGTGCAACAACCTGCAAGCCGCACAATAACAGGAAACTTATGCCTCAACAAGAGCCGATACGTCCTCTATGGGGTTGCCTACTCTTTTAGCCAAGACACAACAGGTCAAATATATACTCAATGGGATTTGAACCCTCATCTTGTGGGTTTCACTCAGCGAAACTCACCGCTAAACCCCATATGTTTAAATCCCCTAAATGTTCAACTCGTGGCCGGACCCACATAGAACTTATAGCAGTTACGGATTCACCATGGTAAATAAATAAATAAGTTAGCAATCGGGTATTTGATTGAGGGCATAGCTTTTAGTCCATCATTACCTCATGAGATTTAATTTTAATAAAATCAGGAGTCCTCATAACAAGCTGCCACGGTGATAACCGGGTGCATGATATGTATGGAGTTACATTTGAGCTTTGATCTTTGCCAATTCAAACTTAAGATGGAATATCAAGTGTGCAGATTTAGGAAATCCAACCCTTGCATCCCTCACATAATCTTCGTATGCATGGTAGCATACTACTATGAGTGCAAGGAGCTCGCAGACAGTTATCTCGTGCCAGTTGGCGCAGACAATTTATAGGGTAGAATACCTGATTATTGAATGGGGTTTAGTAGTGGATATATCAGTGGTGCAGTTTTGCTCTGTAGTAGCCCAGGCTGGCTCCAGTTTATCTACCCGCATAAACCCATAACTGTAATTGAATTAACCCAAAAAATAAACAGAACTGTATATGTTATCAACAATACATTTCATATCCAGTACAGGGTAAATGGCAGCCACTATTGGTGCCAGTTGTTTCCAATTCTATAAAAAATATCCAGTACAAGTCCACAAGAGTGCAAACACATCTGACTTTGCATCACTACAAGGTGAAAACAAATTTTCAACAAAAAATGAAGGGGAAAAACTTGCCCTCCCACCAGCTACAAACCTGTTCCACCCTATAGTCTACTTGGGTTCAAACTTTTATTGGCAAGGTGAACATCAATGTTCTATTTTTAGCTTTTGGGTTGTTCTGAAAGTGTTTACACCATGATAGGGATGTGCTTCATGTGATATGGGCACGGTGAAATCCTAGCTCCTTGTTGTATCGAGTGTGTTTTTGTTGATTGACATTTCAAGAGATTACTGTAGGTGGATGCTTGTCTTTGGGATATGTCCAAGAGGAGGCACATTTCTTATGGAGGTAGTTATCTTGTGTGGCATTGACATCTTATAGATGGTGCATGTATTGAGGAGGATTGAGCCGTGGTAGAGGATAAGGAGCTATCTTGCGGAGGAGTAATGAGCAATAGGAGGAAGGGTGCTTGGCCCTAGGAGCATCACGACCACATGGTACATTCTAGGAGGTTGATCCTTACCTAGCACTGGACCCAAGGAAAGTGCTTGTCTTGTGTAAGGAAAGAGAATTTGTTTTATTGTCTAAGTTGTTTCTCCATGGAGCTATAAAGTTAACGAACCTTCGTGTTCTGCTTGGCCCTCTGGTAGTGTGGGATGGGGTGCTTGGCTTGAGCGAGGTGTTATCACAATTTTAGTTAATGGTTTTCAGGCGCTGACAATTTCAGTGTCAGTGCCAATTTGTAAAAATAGTGTAAAAGTGTTGACAGATAGAATATCAACACTATTGTAGGTTTGTAAAATAAAAATGTGCTTACAACCAAAGTAGCAGCACAAATTTGTTAAAACTGCTAATTAAACGCTAACAACTGGAGTATCAACGCCAAATGTAAAATTCAAAATTTTTATGTCCAAAGCAAAGCGCTGATGGAGCACACGTCAGTGAAGTAACGATAATCTATCAAGCGAGCGCTGACTAAGCAGATGGTGATATTATGTGAATGGATTTCGGGTTCCGCCGCCAAGAGGTAATTCTCAATTAAAAAATCATGATTGCATGGATTTTTTTTATGTAATTGCCAGTTAGGTTTATTATATGATTTACCGACTACCACGCTTTGAAATCATTTCTTTCAAATGTTAAAATCTTGTATAATGCATGGTTAACCTGTTGTATGTATTACGCAAAGAGGACAAGGTGTTAGTTATCTAGAAACCCCAAATCGAATCCCATTCTCGTTTCCAGTGCAAGCATTTAACAATGAAAATTATGGGAAGGAGCGGAAAGTTACACAGAGGAGAGCCCAAAGGACCCGACCTGCTTGAAGTCTACCCAGAAATTCATCAACATTTTCGAGAAGCAGGGTGGGAACAATGTTTCTTCCATTGTATAGATTAGCACGATGGAGTTGCCAGGGCCTTCGCTGAGGGTTTTGATGGCCAACAAGTCAATGTTAGGGGTATTTCTTTTTCTGTTACCGAGGAGGTAATTGTAGAAGCCACAAGCTTCCCTGTAGATGGAGAACAAAGTTTTAAGAGTCATGTTTTGGCCGGAATCGATGTGTTGTTTTTCTTGAGGGATGAGTATAAGGATAAGTGCTGGTGTTCAGAGATCCAGAGATCTTGATTGAAGGATGAGTGGCATTGTCTCTTGCGTATCACACAATCCTACTTCATGTGCAAGGGACGCTTCAGTAGGGTAAATTTGTACCATTTCTGGTGTTAGAAAATCAGAAAGGCATAAAGATTTTCTTATATAGATTAATACTTGTGATTCTTTAATCTTTATGTTCTTCTTTTATCTTTTAGTTCATCAAGCAATTACCAAAACAATAACACAAGGACAACAGATGTAGGCGGACAACTAGGGAAAAACCCCTATCTAGGGGAAAACCCAGTCAACAATTCTTCCTTCAATAGTTTCTTGAGATAATCCAAGACTCTAGGCCCAGACAGAGACTCCCTCCACACCAAGTCAGCCTTCAATCCTTCTTGCAGATGACAACCCTTCATAAGCAACTTCGACCTGGAAGCATCAACAGCAACTTCAACCCAACAGTAGTAGCAGCGACAACTTCGACCAAACTTGAAGAATTTCGATCTCCCTTGATACATTTCAGAACAGAGTGATAGTTGTCCCAAAATTTCGATCTTGAGGTCTTCTATCCTCCAAAAACTTGCACTCCTTTCCAACTCCTTTTCTAGCCCATAACCTGTGAAAATTCCTGAATCTAACACATTAGAAACCCCTACTGCAATTACTGGTTTATAATCTCCTACTTGTTCTTTACATTAACAAGTTATTTAATTGCATAAATCGAAGTAAACACTATTGCAACCTTCACAAATATACAGATCATGCACTGAAATAAATTGAGACAATAACACAAGGGACACTGTTATTTTTGGACAATCGTCCGCGGAAAAATCCAATGCGGGAAAATCGATGCAACAAATATGAGGGTTTTATTATTAAGCAGATTTCGTGAATACAACTAGGGTGCCAAAAATGGCTCACACAACAGAGAATATCCTCAACAGTAGTACCTTTTTCCGGAGACAAATATACCAGCAAATCAACAATTGGATGATCAAACGCTACAGTGACTCTGACTATTCCGTATGCTGGACAGCGAAAGCTGCTCCAAGCACTGCTCAGGAACTGCGTCACTCCTCTAGGAGCTGCGTCACCCTCTCTCGACTCAGAGTTTGTTGATTTGCTCTCAGTCTGCCCCACAGAATCTCCCCAGCGCTGCCTCTGAGGCCCAGCGTTTGCCTCTACGACTTCTGCATTAGCCTCTGCATCTTATGCGTCAGCTCTACGGCCTCTGCGTCAGCCCTTCTAGTGTATATGCTGTCTCTCCTGGCACTGTGTTGCCTCTCTGATATGTATTCTTCAACCTCGGATAAAAATCCCTTGCAGAAATGCCCTTGCTGCAACTTTGATCACTAACTCGATTTCCTCAGCAAACCTTGCCCCAGAAAATCGAATTGTTGATCTCTCTTGGTGTGTCTCCAACTAACCTTCAAGCCTCCTCTTATACTTTTCCCATTGACGATTCAATTGCCGAGATTAAGTCCCTAATCAACAACTAAGATTAGAACTGGCTTGATCCTCGTCACTTAGAACTTTCTCACCCATATTATATTAATACACATTAATATTTTTATTTTCCTAAGTTTAGACTTAAGAACCCATTAAAAATATTAATTATTTTAGTATCTCTTCATCCGGTTGGAATTTCTCCAAACGATTTTTGGGTCTTGGAGATCTCATGTGCCTTAGCCTCTCTACCAATTTTCAAAGCTAGAGCACATCCAATGCTACCCAAAATCAACACTCCCTCTTAGCAAGGAATGTGCTCTAGCAATGCTTCACCATAGAAGCATCACACTAATCCTCTGCATCAGTCCTCTATGCTGATGCTTGGCCTGTTGCCCCACATCCACTGCACTGCTGCTTCCTGTACTATTGCCCATGACACCGCCACTGCCACTGCTACATCTATACTGCAGCTCCCTCTCAAAATGTTGCTTCATGTTGCCCATAACACTGCCACTGCTAATTGCTGCACTACAACTTAGTTACCGAGAAGTAAGTAACTGACTTCACCCAAACACTGACATCCTGGTCAGTCTGGAAGCCTCGTGATGTTGAAGCTACCTCTGCTGCTATCCTGTGCTCCCTCTGCTACCACTGCACTGCTGCAACCTCCATTGCGTTGCTATAGACTTTTGCACTCTAGAACTGCCTTGCCGCTCCATCACACCTTGCTCCACCCGACACTTGTCATCATGCTATTGTCTTTAAGGGCTCCTATAGCTGGATGTGATCCAAGAGTTTGGGCACCTCAAGTATCCTGCCCAACTTCTGTAGTCCTCTGGACCACAGCTCTATGCCTCCCCACCTCTTCTTTAGAGGCACATGAGCACTCATGGCACAATCGTCATTAGTCTCGACATCCTTCTCCGCCTTTGCTAGAGCAACCTTTGAGTCAGAAGCTTCTCCCTTGCCTTTCTTCCCGGGGCAGTGAGAGGCATAATGTCCCAGCTCCCCATAGTTGAAGCACTTGACCTTTGAGTCAGAAGCTTCTCCCTTGCCTTTCTTCCCGGGGCAGTGAGAGGCATAATGTCCCAGCTCCCCATAGTTGAAGCACTTGACCTTGGAGATGTCTTTCTTCTTCCTCTTCTGTACCCCCTGCTGTCCCGCTGATGCGAGAGCTGCATCCTCCTTCTCCTTCTTGATTCGAACTCCCTTACCGCTACTCCCTGCGTTGGTCAATCTCCTGCTGTCGAAGAGCTGCCCACATCTACTCCCAAATGGGGAGAGTCGCTCTGCCTAAAATGCTTTGGACAAATGTCTCCCACTCCTCCGAGACACATTCAGGGCAGTGCTAACCATGAACTCTGGATCCAGTGTAGACCCCACAGAATTAAGCTGGTTATGAATCCCTTGCAACCTGAGAAGGAAGGGATCTATCTCCTCCTCTTTTTGCATCTGACATAACCTCAGCTGATTTTTCAATAACATCTTCCACTGCATGGAAGAGCCTTGGTATTAGGTGGTTAGGGTCTGCCACATCTCCCTTGTTGTGTTCTCAGCAATATGTGGTTACATGATCCTTGACCCTGTCTAGGATCATGCATTTCTCCTTCGCCTGAGCCTCCTCATACTTCTCATTTGCATCAGGGTCAACTGGGATAGCTACTGTTCTCAAGGCATAGTCCCTGATGCGATGTTTATCTAGGATTGCCAGGATCCTGGCCTTCCAGATGACAAAATTTGAAGCCCAGTCCAATTTGTCCTGATCCCTTAATCCGTTCACTGCCATCTCTGCTCCTCTTCTCTAGACTCCCTCTGAGTCCTGATTTCCATCTCGGAAATCCTCTGGCCAACTGTCGAATCACTCCTCTCCAATCCTCCTTTGCCGTTGCAACCCGGATCTAGATTTCTTGGCTAGAAATCTGTCGAGGTAGTGCTTCCCTCTACCTTGGTTCAGTCTCCTTAGACACTGTTTTGCACTAACAGAAAAAACGTCCCATCAGCTCCACAAATCAAAATCTGCACAACTCCCTTAGCCTCGACAACTCGAAGAATTTGAGCCCTTTAGGCTTTGCGCAATCTCTGCGTGGGTTGAATTTGCTCTTCCCAGCCAACTGCGTCAATCCTTCCTGGCTCAGAAAGATGATGTGGCTCTGCATGAACTTGATTTTCCCTCCTTTGCCTCTGCACTGGCCCTGATGGCTGACACAGCCACTGTGTGGGCTCCTCCCAACTACCACGTCTTCCTCTCCCGGCTCATAATTTTGACGTAGGCACTACGTGAGCCTTTGCGTCACACTCTCTGCACTGCATCACTCCTCTTGCCTCTTCAGCTCTGGAACAACGCTGTCTCTTGGGACAGCGGCTTCTCTGTCGCAAATCCTCAGATTTCTCAATTGGTGTCTTCAGTCGCTTATGATCTGCAATTGCTCTGATGCCATGTGAAAATTCCTGAATCTAACACATTAGAAACCCCTACTGCAATTATTGGTTAACAATCTCCTACTTGCTCTTTACATTAACAAGTTATTTAATTGCATAAATATCGAAGTAAACATTACGACAGCCTTCACAAATATACAAATCATGCATTGAAATAAACTGAGACAATAACACAAGGGACACCGTTATTTTTGGACAATCGTCCCTGAAAAAACGCAATGCGGGAAAACCGATGCAACAGATATGAGGGTTTTATTATTAAGCAGATTTCGTGAATACAACTAGGGTGCCAGAAATGACTCACCCAACAGAGAATATCATTAGTAGTAGTACCTCTATCCGGAGATAGATATTCCGGCAAATCAGCAACCGGGTGATCAAACCCCACAGTGACTCTGGTTGTTCCCTATGCTGGACAACGAAAGCTGCTCCAAGCACTGCTTAGGAACTGCGTCACTCCTCCAGGAGCTGCGTCACCCTCTCTCGACTCAGAGTCTGTTGATCTGCTCTCAGTTTGCCCCACAAGATCTGCCCAGCGCTGCCCCTGAGGCCCAGCGTCAGCTTCTGCGGCTTCTGCATTAGCCTCTGCGTCCTCTGCGTCAGCTCTACGACCTCTGCGTTGTCTCTCCTGGCACTGTGCTGCCTTTCTGCTATGTACTCTTCAACCTCGGATGAAAATCCCTTGCTGAACTTCCCCTTGCTGCAACTCTAATCACGAACTCAATTTCCTTAGGAAACCCTGCCCCAGAAAATCGAATTCTTGATCTCTCTTGGTGTGTCTCTAACTGACCCTCAAGCCTCTTATATTTTCCCTGTTGACGATTCAACAGTCGAGATTAAGTCCCTAATCAACAGCTAAGATTAGAACTGGCTTGATCCTTGTCACTTAGAACTTTCTCACCCATATTATATTAATACACATTAATATTTTTATTTTCCTAAGTTTAGACTTAGGAACCCATTAAAAATATTAATTATTTTAGTATCTCTTCATCCGGGTGAAATTTCTCCAAACGATTTTTGGGTCTTGGAGATCTCATGCGCCTTAGCCTCGCTCCCAATTTTCAAGGCTAGAGCACATTCGATGCTACCCAAAATCAACATAACAAACTTCACACTTTTCCAACTTCCAGCTTTAGAGATCGAACTGTGAGAGAGAAAGAGATGCTCCAAATGAATTCGAACTGCCTTGTATTTATAGCCTTCCAGAGATGTTAGATTACTTGCCTTGAGGTCGACTTGATCTTCTTGAAGCCAACTTGGTGTGGAGGAGACTGAATTCAATTTTGACTCAAAAAGAATTCTTTTTACATGATTCGAAAACCCAAGAAGGGTCTCTTTTAATGTACAATGACTCTAATGACTCGGAATAAATCCTAGAAGTCCTCAATGGGGAATTTGATCTAAAACATGATGACCCAAGCATGAAACCCATGCTTTAATAAGTCAATAATAATAAAAAAAATATTTTCTTCATTATTTTGATAAGTACATCTCAAATATATTTATGAAGACCGAACCTAGTTACAAATTTCAACACTTCCTATTAACTAGGTAGGTATTCATTAGTACAAGTACAAGGAAGATATCATAACACATGAACCATGAAAAATTTTAGGCACCACAACGCCATGGACTAGATTCCTGACCAGGGCAATCTATCCAATGTCCTCCAACAGTTTAGGCACTACAATGCCATGGACTAGATTCCTGATCAGGGCAATCTATCCAAGTGGGACTAAGATGGACTAAAGCTTTCAGCCTCTCTAGGTACCATCAGGCTTACTTACTAACCATCAACCCAGGGATCTAAGTGCGCATCCGAGGTCAGAGCTCCATGACTAACGGCACCCTCCCTACTTTTGGGAACTAGACATCAACACAAGGTGTTGACCAAATGTCCTCCCAGGCAATGCCTTACACACAAAGCCTCAACTTATCAATTATTTCTATCGGTAACTAATCCTCCCTGATCAAACAGATCAAGAACAAATCTCTCCAATCAATTTGATCGACAACACTTAAGCATGTGAAAACATGCTATCAGACTTCTGATAGATTTACCTGTACAAACACAACCCCAATCAGTTACAAAATTTCAAATGTACATAAATAGATACAAACCATCGGGGTCTTCCAGACAACTTGATGTTGCTTCTCAACTTTTCACAATAGGACTTAGAGCTTTCTCAATGAATCTTGACAGAAGATTCTTCAACCATGCAACTTCCTTTCCTACTTCTCATGCAACAACATATTTCATAAACCGATCCACTTTTCTTATCTCAGCAACCCTTCAAAATACATTCTCCAATTTCTTCTATCAAGGTGTCCATCATGACTATGATATGACCTCCCTCTCAACTAGGGAGATTTCTTTCATCCAAGCTCCCTCTCAATCTAGGGAGATTTCTTTCATTCAGGCTCCCTCTTAACTTAGGGAGTTCTACTTCTTTTCTATGACATTGGAGAATCTTTCATGGCTTCCATCCTTCTCACCAGAGTTATCATGATCATCGTCATTCATATCATGCTTATCATATCAACTTTTCTTTATGAACATCTTCACCATATTGAAGATCATGTACCTGCACAACTTAGCTAGCAAGTACAACCAAATCTATAGAAGCATGCAGTTAACCATATCAAAATCATGGAAGCATTCAACATTATATATCAAATGCCCAAACTTAATTGCAAACAAGAGACACATACTCTTCAACTTCTTGCTAGGGTTTTTGTCATAAACCCTAGACTACTTTATCAGGGCTTTGAGCATTTCATAACAACTATTACATCTAGGGTTTCAATGTATCTTCCAGAGGTATGACATACCCTACTACATCATATAGCAAACCCTAGAAACAATTCAAGCAAATATAGATCTACAATTTATCTAACAACTTTCAGAATTCATATGTTAGACTTCCTACTAGGATTTCATACAAACCCTAGATTTCATATATGAGATTTTAACAATCAAAACCAATCACAACTCAACTCAAAGTAATAACATGACTAACTTTCACTAGGGTTTGTTGCAAACCCTAGATTTTCTCAAACAATCAATCATACCTAAAGCTCAGATTTTGACAACCTTACACAAATCTTAAATTATCACATTGTCATAAGAGATTTGGACTTCTACGAAGGTTTAATTACAAAACCCTAGAATTCACAAATACTATCATCCTAGAGAATCAAACTTTAGCTAGGGCTTCGTTCCAAACCATAGGATTCATGACCATCAACAATTAGGTCAAGTCATATATCTAGGATTCCATCATCATGCACAAGCATATCATGACATGTGTTAGTCAAACCCATCTACACAAATATCAATAAGAGTTATACATATAACAAACTTGATTAGACTAGGGTTTGATCAGACACATCCCAAGAAAATAATTTCTAGGACATTATAAGGGGCTTGCTTACACACCCTACGAAACCCTAATGATCTAGGTTTCAATACAAAACATGGAAAACCCTAAATTACCAATACTTCTAAGGTTCGGGATTTCAGACATTATCATTCAACCCTAACAAGTTAGAGTTTCCATAACTATACAAAAACCCAAAACATGACTCCATCAAAACATCAAACATTTTCTTTCAACAATAACCCTAAGTAGGTTAGGGTTCCACACACAATCATTGACATACCCTTAAGTTAGGGTTTTTCACAATGAACCTTTCTAGGGTTCCACAAAAATAATCAAAGATACGAGGAGAGTAGATTTATCTAATGATAAATCACCCAATCAAGAATCTTTAAGATTAAAGAGAGCTAGGCAAAAAGATGTTAGTAATAGTTTATCAAGAATGAATATGGAGAGAGCAAAACTTGTAATTCAAAATATACCTCTTGTTTCTTAACAAACCTTGTAATTCCAATGCTTTGTTTTTGTGAGGTCTTCTTCCTTGAGTCTTCAACAACTTTTTCTAAACAAGGAAAAATAAGAGCAGAAATGTGATTAGTATTCACTGCAAGCAAAACTGGATAAGTAAGGAAAACTAAAAATGAAAATGGTAATAGGATACTTATCTTTGGAGGTTGGTGAGAGCTCCCTCCAAGCTTGACGGATACCTATAACCTTAAGAAAAAATAAAAATGTTTTTCCAAAATATGTTATGTAGGAATTTACAAGGTAAGTTCCTTAGATAGAACACCAAAGGACATCGCTCACAAACAGATCACAGATCAGTACACCAGTATTCTTGACGTGGTTAAAATCAGTGTTGCGAAAATCGCGATAACATAAAAAAAATCGCGATTTTTTCATTTTCCCGATAATATCGTACGATTAATTCAATGATTTTTTTTCATTTTGAAGAAATCATGAATTAATCCCGTTTTTTCCGAAAAATCACGATTTTTTGGGAAAAAATCTTGATTTTTTTTGCCGATTTTTACGATTTTTTCCCCTTGCTGATTTACTCCCGATAACGATTTTCGCAACATTGGTTAAAACCCTCGAAGAGGGAAACAGTCCACGACCTGAGCCAACACAGCCACTTCAGGCAATTTATTAATGTAAAAGAAAGAAAATTTACATAAGCTTCTCTCATAAATGGTCACCTAACAAATGACTCTCCATGCTCTTTAAATAGAGATCATGGACCATTCGGGTGTTAAGCCACGAATCAAGTGTCGCAATATCGATGAGAGAATGAACCGTCAGAGCACTTCATGTTTAGAACATATCGTGACCGTCAGATTGTAAGTTACAAAAAGTACATACTAAAGAAACACACTTTACCTAACTATACACTAGACCAAGTTATACTTAATTATTTCCTATGTGTCAGAATATCCTAACATCCCTCCTTAAGAACAACTTGGGATCGGATTGAAGGATGTACAAAGATGACACAATAGGAGAAGGAAGGAGGAATTAGAGCCTATCCCCCCTTAGTGACAACTTCCTGAACTCCAACCATAGATTGTAGTTTAGTAAACTTCGCCTGTGTGAGAGCAAAGATGTCCGCAACTTGATTATCGGTTGAACAATATTGCACTTCAAGAACATGGTCATGAATGAGCTTTCTGATGAAGTGCATGTGTAGTTCAATGTGTTTTCTGTGCTGATGTTGGATTGGATCTTTGCATAGTTGAATGGCACTTTGATTATCATACCAAAGTGTAGTTGGACGCTGTTGATGAAAACCAAACTCTGTGACGAAGCCACAAGGCTTCCTTACTAGCTTCAACGACACCACGATACTCTGCTTTTGCCAAAGAAAGAGAAATGGCACTCTGTTTCTTGCAAGCCCATGTAATAGGTCCAGAACCAAGAGTGAAGACATATCCTGCAGTAGACTTCCGATCATCAGGGTCACCAGCCTAATCAGAGTCAGTGAAACCAACCAATAGAGGAGATGCTTCTGCACTGTAGTGAATTCCAAACTGAATTGTACCTCGAACATAACGAAGTATTCTTTTAGCTGCTTTCGAATGACTTTCATGTGGGTTTTGCATAAACCGAGCAACAAGGCCAACAACAAAGGAAAGGTGAGGACATGTATGGGTCAGATACATAAGTTTTCAAACAAGCTGATGGTATAAGGTAGCATCAACTTCAGGGGAAGTACAAGTGACTGAAAGGTTGGCTCCAGATTGAAAGGGAGAAGGGGCTGGTTTACAGTCTTCCATGTGCAAGTGGCGTAGAAGATCACATGCATACTTGGATTAGGAAAGGGAAATACCTTCTTTGGATTGCAAGACTTGAAGACCAAGAAAATAATGCAAGTGTCCTAAGTCTGTCAATTCAAATTGCTTTTTAATGCTAGACTTGACATGGTTTATAAGGTTGGGATCACTACCAGTAAGGATCAGATCATCAACATAGAGAACAAGAATGATAAGAGACTTCACCAATTTCTTGGTGTAAACAGTATTTGTTGAAGTTTCTAAGTCTACTAGTTAGAAACCCTCCATGCACTTTACTGATTTATTCCTACCTACTTGTTCCATTACTTAACAAGTTATTTACAATGTAAATATTGAAAATAAACACTAGTGCATGCTCAACATATTAAAGATCATCAACTGAAGGAAACAGAAACAATCACACCAAATGACACCGTTATTTTTGGACTAATGTCCCTGGAAAAATTCAATGCGGGAAAACCGGTGCAACTATCTTAGGGTTTTCTTATTAAGCAATTTCAGAGTACAATCTGGGTGCCAAATTTGGCTTACCCAACAAAGAATGCCCTTGGTAGTAGTACCTCTCAGTCTGAGATAGATGTCCCGGCTGAAACCCCAGATAAGCCCTTTGGCAGTTCCTCAGCTCCAATCTGCCCCAGAAACCCTAGCCTCTGCCTCTTTGGACTGCGTCAGACTCTCTCTGCCTAGCGCTGGCCCTGCGTCACCCTGAATAGGCCTGCGTCAGCCTCAGGAGGCCCTGCATCAGCCTTTTGGCCCTCTATGTCAGCGACATTGGCCTCTCTGAAGCACTGCATAGCTCCTGGCTGCCTCTACGTGGCCCTTTGTAAGCCCTGGTTGCTACTGCGTCGCTCTCTCTGGCTCCTGCGCTGATCCCCCGGCACTATCTCTGCCTCTCTGTCTCTCTGTACTCACTGCCCCTTAACTGCAACTCTAATCACTGATTCTATCTCTTAGCAAACCCCGCTCTAGAGAATAGAATGATTGATCATCTGGTGTACTCTCCAAGTGACCCTCAAGCCTCCTCTTATACTTTTCCTGTTGACACATTAATGGCCGAGATTAAGTCCCTAATCAATGGCAAAGATTAGATCTGGCTTGATCCATGTCTTTTGGATCATTCTAACATAGTTTCATATTAATACACATTAATATTTTATTTTCCTTAAGTTTAGTCTTAGGGACTCCATTAAAAATATTAATTATTTTAATATCTCCTGAACTGTTTAGAATCTGCCCAAACCCTTTCTGGGTGTTGGAGATCTCATATGCTTCAACCTCTCCACCAAATTTCATGGCTAGAGCACATCCGATGCTACCCCAAATCAACACTCCCTCTTAGCGAGGACTGTGCTCTAGCAATACTCCTTACTGAATATTACTTTGATCATCCGACATCGGTACTTGTGCTGATGCTAGGCCTTCCTGCCCAACATCCTCTGCGCTGCTGCATCCTGTACTGCTGCCCATGGTTCTGCCACTGCTGCATCTGTACGACAACTCCCTCTTCATCTGTGTTGTTTGGTCCTTTCTGCGAGCACTGCACCTCCTCTCATCATGTTGCATCGTGTTGCCCACTGCTGCACTGCAACTCAGTTACTGAGAAGTAAGTAATTGATCTCCCAATTTGACCTCCGTTGATGTTGAAGCTCCTTCTGCTGCTGACAAGTGCTCCCTCTCTGATGTTGAATTTTCTAAGTTTACTTAGTTAGAAACCCTCCATGTACTTTATCTGATTTATTTCTACCTACTTGTTATTTTCCTTAACAAGTTATTTACAATGTAAATAATGAAAATAAACACTAGTGCATGCTCAACATATTACAGGTCAACAACTAAAAAGAAACAGAAACAAACTCACCATATGACACCATTATTTTTGGACTAATGTCCCTGGAAAAACCCAATGTGGGAAAATCGGTGCAGCTATCTGAGGGTTTTCTTATTAAGCAATATCAGAGTACAATCTGGGTGTCAAAACTGGCCTACCCAACAGAGAATTTCCTTGGCAGTAATACCTCTTAGGTTCTGACAAATCTATTGGCTAAAACCCCGGATAATCCTTCTGGCATCTACTCAGCACCAATCTGCCCTAGAAACCCCAACGTCTGCCCAATTTGGACTGCGTCAGCCCCTCTCTTAGCCTAGCGCTGGCCCTGCGTCAGCCCTAGGAGGCCCTGCGTCAACTCTTTGACCCTCTGCGTCAGCTACGCTGGCCTCTTGTGTGCTCTGCGCAGCACTTAACTGCCTTTGCGTGGCCGTGCGTGAGCACTGGTTGGTCCTGCGTCACTCTCCCTGGCTACTGTGTTGCTCTCCTGACACTATCTTTGCTTCTCTGTCTCTCTGTACTCAATGCCCCTCAGCTGCAACTCCCGATCACTGGGTCTATTTCTCTTAGCAAACCCCGCTCTAGAGAATAGAATGACTGATCACTCTGGTGTATTCTCCAAGTGACCCTCAAGCCTTCTCTTATACTTTTCCTGTTGACATATCAACGACCGAGATTAAGTCCCTAATCAACGACTAAAATTAGATCTGGCTTGATCCATGTCTTTTGGACCATTCTAACATAGATTCATATTAATACACATTAATATTTTATTTTCCCTAAGTTTAGACTTAGGGACTCCATTAAAAATATTTATTATTTAATATCTCCTGATCTGTCTAGAATCCGCCCAAACCCTTTCTGGGTATTGGAGATCTCATGTGCCCCAACCTCTCCACCAAATTTCTTGGCTAGAGCACATCTGATGCTACCCCAAATCAACACTCCCTCTTAGCGAGGACTGTGCTCTAGCAATACTCCTCACTGAGTATTACTCTGATCATCCGACATCGGTACCTGTGCTGATGCGAGGCTTTTCTGCCCAACATCTTCTGCACTGCTGTATCCTGTACTGCTGCCCATGGTTCTTCCACTACCACTGCTACATCTGTACGACAACTCCTTCTACATCCGTGCTGCTGCTGGTCCTTTCTCTTAGCACTGCATCCGCACTGCACCTTCTCTCATCATGTTGCATCGTGCTGCCCACTGCTACACTACAACTCAGTTATTGAGAAGTAACTGATCTCCCAACTGACCTCTCTGTTGGGCTAGAGACACCCGCTGATGCTGAAGCTCCCTTTGCCGCTGACAAGTGCTCCCTCTTTGACCTCTGTGTTGCTGCAACAACTTCCTGCATCTCTCATTGTTGCACACCTCTCTGTGTCATCTTGCATTGGTGCAACACTCCTGTGCCTCTCGCATTACTGCAGTTTGCTAGCCTCGTGCTGTCTCAGGACTCCTGCACTATAGCTCTCTGTGTCGCTTCATCCACATCCGTCTCTAGCCGACTCAGCCAGTTCTGCTACTCCTCTTCGGGGCTCCCGTAGCAAGGTCTAATCCAAGAGGCTGGGTACCTCGAGGATCCTGCCCCTCATCGCCTGTAGTCCTCTTGACTACAGCTCGATGTCTCCCCACTTCCGCTCAAGTGGTGCATGTGCACTCATGGCACAATCATCGTCTGTCAAAACTTCCTTCTCTGCCCGTGCTAGCGCTGCCTTAGTCTCGGAAGACTCTCCCTTACTCTTCTTCCTTGGACACTGGGTTGCATAATGACCCAGATCCCCACAGTGGAAGCACTTGATCTTGGAGAGATCTTTCTTCTTCCTCTTTTCCTGCTTTCCCTCAGATGCTAGGCCACGTCTTCCTCCTCTTGCTTGACTTTGATCCCCTTGCTGCTGCTACTCGTCTTCAACTGTCGTCTGATCTCTTCCGGGCAAAGAGCTGCCCACATCTCGTCCCAAGGTGGAAGTGTCCTTCTGCCCAGTATACTCTGGACAAATACCTCCTAGTCTTCTGAGACAGCATTCAGGGCTGTCCTTCACCATCAACTCTTGATCCAGTGTCGCCCCTATAGTAGTCAATTGATCTCGGATCTCATTCAGTCCTCTGAGGAAGGTGTCAATCGATTGTCCCTTCTTCATCTGATACGACCTCATCTGGTTCTCAAGAAGCATTCTTCTCTGCACAGAAGTATGCTGGTATAGCTTCTTGAGAGCCTCCCACATCTCAAACGCTGTTTCCTTCTCGGCTATGTGTGTTACTACATGATCCTTGACCTCGTCAAGGATAATGCTGTTGGCTTTCGCCATCGCCTCCTCGTACCTGTTATTATCACTGGGGTCGACTGGGACAACTATTACCTTTAAGGCGAAGTTCTTGACACGATTCCTGTCAAGTACGGATAAGATTCTGGCCTTCCAGACTGCAAAGTTCGATGCTCCATCCAGTCTATCCTGGTCTCTTACTCTGTGTAGTGCCAAGATGCTCCTCTACCTCCCTCCTGGAAGTTCTCTGTTCGACTCCTTTGAGTCTCTACTTCTCATCTGGAAGTTCTTTTCTGGACTCCATTTGAGTCCTGATTTCCCTCCTGGGAATCCTTCTGCCGCTTGTTGAGATGCCCCCACTCTGATCGTCTTGTGCAACCGCAACACTGATCCGGGTTCCTCGGCTAGAAACCCTCGGTAGCAACTCCTCTAGCCCTGCTCTGTCAGGTACTGTTCTGACTACAATACCTCATCAACTCCACTCTGCAATATCCTTGCAACGTTCTAAACCCCAACAACTGCCTATCTGTGGACTGCGTCAGCCCCTCTCTGCATCACGCTGGCCCTGCGTCACCTCGGATGGGTCTGCGTCAATCCTCTGGCCCTCTGCATCAACAACGCTAGCCTCTCAGAGGCT
Source organism: Pinus tabuliformis (assembly GCA_031772625.1). NCBI lineage: Eukaryota > Viridiplantae > Streptophyta > Pinopsida > Pinales > Pinaceae > Pinus > Pinus tabuliformis. The sequence goes on along the minus strand of CM062820.1, from coordinate 80,053,181 downwards.
CCGCGTAGCTCCCGGCTGCCTCTGTGTGGCCCTGCCTGAGCCCTCGCTGGTTCTGTGTCACTCTCCTTGGCTACTGCGTTGCTAGAAACAACTTCTGTCACCTCGGGACAACTGTTTTTTTGCTGCTATTGCTCCGCTCAGCTGATGTCCTTTAGTCCTCCTATGATCTGCAATCACCCTCTGATACCATGTCGAAGTTTCTAAGCTTACTTAGTTAGAAACCTTCCATGCACTTTATCTAATTTATTTCTACCTACTTGTTATTTCCTTAACAAGTTATTTATAATGTAAATACTGAAAATAAACACTAGTGCATGCTCAACATATTACAGATCAACAACTAAAAAGAAACAGAAATAAACACACCAGATGACACCATTATTTTTGGACTAATGTCCCCGAAAAAACCCAATGTGAGAAAATCGGTGTAGCTATCTGAGGGTTTTCTTATTAAGCAATATCAGAGTACAATTTGGGTGCCGAAACTGGCTTACTCAACAAAGAATTTCCTTGGTAGTAATACCTCTTAGCTTTTGACAAATCTACAGGCGGAAATCCCGAATAATCCTTCCGGCAGCTACTCAACACCAATTTGCCCTAGAAACCCCAGCTTCTGCCCAATCTGGACTGCATTATCCCCTCTCTTAGCCCAGCGCTGGCCCTGCCTCAGCCTATCTTGGCTTGTGTCAGCCCCAGGATGCCCTGCGTCAGCTCTCTGACCCTCTGCGTCAGCTATGCTGGCCTCTCTGGTGCTCTGCGCAACACTTAGCTGCCTCTGCGTGGCCCTGCGTGAGCACTGGTTGCTCCCGCGTCACTCTCCCTGGTTACTGCGCTGCTCTCCCGACACTATCTCTGCCTCTCTGTACTCAATGCCCCTCAGCTGCAACTCCCGATCACTGATTCTATCTCTCTTAGCAAACCCTGCTCTAGAGAATAGAATGACTGATCACTTTGGTATATTCTCCAAGTGACCCTCAAGCCTCCTCTTATACTTTTCTTGTTGACATATCAAAGGCCGAGATTAAGTCCCTAATCAATTACTAAGATTAGATCTGGCTTGATCCATGTCTTTTGGACCATTCTAACACAGATTCATATTAATACACATTAATATTTTATTTTCCCCAAGTTTAAACTTAGAGACTCCATTAAAAATATTAATTATTTTAATATCTCCTGATCTGTTTAGAATCTGCCCAAACCCTTTTTGGGTATTGGAGATCTCATGTGCCCCAACTTCTCCACCAAATTTCGTGGCTAGAGCACATCTGATGCTACCCCAAATCAACATCTGATCTCTGCGCTGCTGCAACAACTCATCTCGCACTGTTGCACACCTCTTTGTGTCATCCTGCACTGGTGCAACACTCCTGTGCCTCTTGCACTATTGCAGCCTGCTAGCTTCGCACTGTCTCAGGACTCCTACACTGTAGCTCTCTTTGCTGCTTCATCCACATCCATCTCTACCCACATCAGCCAATCCTGCTACTCCTTTTTGTGGCTCTCGTAGTAAGGTCTAATCCAAGAGGCTGGGTACGTTGAGGATCCTGCGCCTCATCGCCTGTAGTCTGCTTGACTACAGCTCAATGTCTCCCCACTTCCGCTCAAGTGGCGTGTGTGCACTCATGGCATAGTCATCGTCTCTCTCCACTTCCTTCTCTGCCCTTGCTGGCGCTGCCTTAGCCTCGGAAGACTCTCCCTTACTCTTCTTCCTTGGACACTGGGTCACATAATGACCCAACTCCCCACAGTGGAAGCATTTGATCTTGGAGAGATCCTTCTTCTTCCGCTTTTCTTGCTTTCCCTTAGATGCTAGGGCAACATCCTCCTCCTCCTGCTTGACTTTGATCCCCTTGCTGCTTCTTCCCACCTTTGACTGTCGTCTGATCTCTTCTTGGCGAAGAGCCGCCCACATCCCATCCTAAGGTGGAAGTGTCCCTCTGCCCAATATACTTTGGACAAATACCTCCCAGTCTTTTGAGACAACATTCAGGGCTGTCCTCACCATCAATTCCTGATCCGATGTGGCTTCTATAGTAGTCAACTGATCTCGGATCTCATTCAATCCTTCGAGGAAGGTGTCAATCGGTTTTCTCTTCTTCATCTGATGTGACCTCAACTGATTTTCTAGTAACATTCTTCTCTGCACAGAAGTATGCTGGTACAATTTCTTTAGGGCCTCCCACATCTCATTTGTCGTTTCCTTCTCGGCAATGTGTGGTACTACATGGTCCTTGTCCCCATCAAGGATGATGCTCTTGGCCCTTACCATTGCCTCGTAATTGTCGTTCTCAGCTGGGTTGGCTGGGATAGCTATCGTCTTCGGGCGAAGTGCTTGACATGATTTCTGTCAAGTACAGATAAGATTCTGGCCTTCCAGACTGCGAAGTTTGACGCTCCGTCCAACCTGTCCTGGTCTCTTACTCTGTGTAGTGCCATGATGCTCTTCTACTTCCCTCCTGGAAGTTCTCGATGTGACTCCCTCTGAGTCTCGATTTCCCTCCTGGAAATCTTTCTGTTGATGTCGAGATGCCCCCTACTCTGATCGTTTGTGCAATTGCACCACTGATCCGGATTTCTCGTCTAAAAGTCCTTGGGTAGCAACTTCCTCCTCTTGGCCTTGCCATGTCAGGTACTGTTTTGACTACAATACCGCACCAACTCCACTCTGCAATGTTCCCACAGCCTTCTAAACACCAGCAACCTGAAGGCGAGAGCTCCTAGGCTCTGTGCAATCCCGACACCAACAACCCGACCTCCTTAGCCAACTGCGTCAGCCTTCCTAGCTTCTGCGTGGCTCTGCGTGAGTCTCCCTTTGCCTCCCTTAGCGTCCGCGCTGCCTCTTCCTAGCTCACCCTTGATGACGCAGTGCCCTTCGCTTGTCGCTGCTTTGCTAGAAACAACTTCTGTCACTTGGGACCACTGTTTTCTGCTGCTATTGCTCTGCTCGGCTGATGTCCTCAGTTATCCTGTGATCTGCAACCATTCTCTGATACCATGTTGAAGTTTCTAAGTCTACTAGTTAGAAGCCTTCCATGCACTTTACTGATTTATTCCTACCTACTTGTTCCATTACTTAACAAGTTATTTACAATGTAAATACTGAAAATAAACACTAGTGCATGCTCAACATATTACAGATCATCAACTGAAGGAAACAAAAACAATCACACCAAATGACACTGTTATTTTTGGACTAATGTCCCCAGAAAAACCCAATGCGGGAAAACCGGTGCAGCTATTTGAGGGTTTTCTTATTAAGCAATTTCAGAGTACAATCTGGGTGCCAAATCCGGCTTACCCAACAGAGAATGCCCTTGGCAGTAGTACCTCTCAGTCTGAGACAGATGTTCGAGTTAAAACCCCAGATAAACCCTTTGGCAGTTCCTCAGCTCCAATCTGCCCCAAAAACCCCAGCTTCTGCCTCTCTGGACTGCGTGAGCCTCTCTTTGCCCAGCGCTAGCCCTGCGTTAGCCTCAGGAGACCCTGCATCAGCGTTCTGGCCCTCTGTATCAGCTACATTGGCCTCTCTGAAGCATTGCGCAGCTCCTGGCTGTCTCTGTGTGGCCTTGCGTGAGCCCTGGCTGCTACTGCGTCACTCTCTCTGGTTCCTGCGCTGATCTCCCGACACTATCTCTGCCTCTCTATCTCTCTGTACTCACTGCCCCTCAGCTGCAACTCCGATCACTGATTCTATCTCTCTTAGCAAACCCCGCGAATAGAATGCCTGATCATCTGGTGTACTCTCCAAGTGACCCTCAAGCCTCCTCTTATACTTTTCCTGTTGACACATCAACGGCTGAGATTAAGTCCCTACTCAACGGCTCAGATTTTATTTGGCTTGATCCTTGCCTTTTGGACCATTCTAACACGGTTTCATATTAATACACATTAATATTTTATTTTCCTTAAGTTTAGACTTAGGGACTCCACTAAAAATATTAATTATTTTAATATCTCTTGAACTGTTTAGAATCTGCCCAAACCCTTTTTGGGTATTGGAGATCTCATGTGCCCCAATCTCTCCACCAAATTTCGTGGCTAGAGCACATCCGATGCTACCCCAAATCAACAGTATTGTCAGAATGAGACCTAGAAAAGCCAGTATCTAAAAGAAAGCTATCCATTTTGGCATACCAAGCCCGAGGGGCTTGCTTGGGACCATAAAGGGATTTCTTAAGCCGACATACAAGGCTGGAGTTTGTTTGTATAAAGCCAAGAGGTTGTTCCATATAGATTTCTTCATGCAAGTCCCCATACAGGAAGGCGGATTTAACATCCATTTGATGGACTTCCCATTTGAGAGAGGCTGGAAGGGAAAGAACAAGGCGGATAGATTTCATTTTGGCAATAGGGGAGAAGGTTTCAGTATAGTCAATGCCTTCAACTTGTGAAAAACCCTTAGCAACAAGACGAGCTTTATGTTTATCAACTTTTCCATTTGGTGCAAACTTGGTTATGTAAACCCATTTGCATCTAACAAGTTTTCGTCCCTTTGGAAGAGGAACAAGGTCCCATGTATCATTTGCCAATAATGAACGATATTCTTCATTCATAGATGCGTCCCAATCTGGATGGCCTAAAGCTTTTGCAAAGGTGTCAAGATCATAATTCGTTGAAGCTTGAGCCAATAAAGAAGAGGCTCTATCAAACTGAGAACGTGTATGACATTGATATGTAGGATCACTTGCAAGAGCACTTGCTGCATCCCGAGTAGCGCAAAACCATTTTGGAAGCTGAAGAGTTGAAGGAGGATCCCGAGAAGGTGGGGGAGGATTGTCATCCTCGTTGTCATCATCTGAAGAAGGAATATTTTTAGAAGGGATAGAGAGGTGGCACATCTGCCGAACTAGGCGCGTAGGCCGATATATTTTCAGCAAACTTTACATCTCTTCTAATGATAACATTTTTGGATTTAGGTTGAAGAAGCCTATATCCTTTGACATCTTCAGAATATCCAACAAAAATACATTTTTCACTCTTAGGTTCTGAGACTTTATGTTTCTCATCTGGAATATGGGCCCATGCTTCACTTCCAAAAACACGACAGTGACTTACATCTAGTTTAATTGAGCTCCATGCTTCTTCTGGAGTGATATTCTTTAAAGCCTTAGTAGGAGTGCGATTTACTATATAATTTGCACAGTTAATTGCTTCTGCCCAAAAATTAAGGCTAAGTCTTTTAGATTGAAGCATACAATTAGCCATTTCCTTTAAGGTGCGATTCTTCCTTTCAGCTACACCATTTTGCTGTTGAGTATATGGAACAATATGTTGCAATTGAATTCCATTCTCAGTGCAAAAGTTGATGAATTTGTTGTTAACATATTCTCCGCCATTATTAGATCTTAGCTTAAGAATTTGATGTCTAGATTGTTTCTCAACAAAGCCCTTAAAGGCCAAGAACATGTTAAAGACTTCACTCTTGAGTTTTAAGAAGTATACCCAAGTGCGTTTGGAGAAATCTTCAATGAGAGTTAAGAAATACTTGTAGCCAGAGAATGAAACAACTGGAAGTGGACCACATAAATCACCATGCAGAAGCTGTAAAGGGGTTGAGGCGTGCCAAGAAGCACATTTTTCAAAACTATCCCGATGATGTTTTCTGAGTACACATCTGGAACAAACACCATCTCTGCAAGATACCATAGGAAGACTTATCACCATATTATCTTTACATAGATTTTGAAGGGAGCAATAGTTTAAGTGACCAAATTGCTCATGCCAAAGTTTGCTCACTTCATCATTATGAGCAACAAATATCGAGGGAAGAGGTGATGACCCAAAGTTGTTAAACTTATACAACCTTGTAGAATCATCAACAATGGCAATAGCTAAAATCTGTCTAGGATCTCTTAGGTCCTTAATTACAACATCATGAGGTGAAAATTCAACGGTTTTACCTTCACCTGAATGAGTTATATGATATACAAATAAAAGGTTGTAGGATAAGGTAGGAACACATAATACATCACTAAATTGACCATTGTCTAGATGAATAGTTCTAGTCCCTACAACACTAAGAGATCTATCATCACCAACATATATATTTTTGGTGTTATGATCATTTAAAGAAAAAAACATGGCTTTGTTTTTGGCCATGTGATAAGAAGCTCCGGAATCAATGAGCCGCTCATGAGAATGAGAAGAAGAAGATACATTTAGTGCATAACCAAACCGAGATGCTTGACAACCACATGCAAAAAGTGTTATTCATGAAGATGAAGTTGAAGTTGACGAGTGCTCCAAATGGATGTTATGCTTCTTCATTGCTGCTCCTGTTGAAATTTCTAAGTCTAACCATTAGAAATTTTATCTATATTCTTCTGGTTTATTTTCTCCTACTTGTTAATTACAAACAAGCTATTTAAACATATAAACATCGAAATAAACACAATACAGTCTCAACCATCTACATATCAACAACTGAAAGAAATAGCAAACACACAAGTGACACTGTTATTTTTGGACAACTCGTCCCTGGAAAAAACCAACTTGGGAAAACTGGTGCAACAATTCTGAGGGTTATTTATTATGTAGTATATCCTTCAATACAACTAGGTGCCAAACTGGCTCACCTGACAGAGAAAAGTAAACTGGCAGTAATACCTCTCTATTTGGAAGCAGATATTCAGAAAATCTGATCCACGTAACCCTCTCTAGCACAAATGAAGCACTGCGTCAGCGCTCCTAGCCTCTGCGTCAGCCTCAAAACCCTCTGCTTCAATCCTCTGAGGCACTGCGCAACCTCTACGGCCTTTTGCGTTACTCCTACTGCCCTCTGCGTGGATGATGCAGGCCCTCCTAGCCTCTGTGCTATCTCTACTGGGCTCTGCGTGGCTCCCTCTGGCTTTGCGTTTGCCTTTCTCTGCTTCTGCACTAGTCTCTCGGCACTATCTTTGCCTCTCTGCCTCGTACTCACTGCCCTTCGCTGCAACTGATCACTGATTCGATTTTTCTTAGCAAACCCCGCACTAGAAAATCGAATAACTGATCACTTTGGTGGATGTGATTTAGGGTTTGTAACTAAACCTGGGCAAGAATTTGAAGTATAGTCTCTTGTTGATTATGTTTGTAAAATGCTTCTGTTATTATAAGATTTTGATATGGCTAACTTCATGCTTCTATAGTTTTGGTTGTATTTGCTATCTAAGTTGTGTAGGTACACAATCTTCAAGGTGGTGAAGATGATTGAAAGAAAAGTTGATAAGCATGATATGAACAGTGATGGTAATGATAACTATGATAAGATGGATGGAAGCCACGAAAGATTCTCTGATGTCAAAAAGAAGAAGTTGATTGCCCTAGGTTAAGAGGGAGTATGGATAGAGAAATCTCCTTGGTTGAGAGGGAGAGCATAGTTTTGATTGGAGAATGAAGTTTGAAGGATATGTTGCTGTATGAAAAGGAAAGTATCAAATATTTGGTTGATAGGCCTATCGTTTTTGAGAATCAACATCAGGAAAACCCCAAAGGTTTGTGTTTATTTATGAATATGTAAAAGAATATTATTGATTGATTGGGGTTGTGTTTGTATAGGTAAATCTCTTGTAGGTTTTGATAGCATGCTGGTTACCAATGAGTTTGTTTGGGAGAGATTTGTTGTCCTTGATCTGTTGGATCAAAGAGTGCTAAGGCTTTGTGAGTGAAGCATTGCCTGGGAGGACATTTGGCCGACACTTTGTGTTGACGTCTAGGTCTCGAAGTAGGGAGGGTGGCGTGAGTCATAGAGCTCTGACCATGGATATGCACCTAGATCCCTGGGTTGATGGTTAGCAAGTAAGCTTGATGGTACCTATAGAAGCCGAAAGCTTGAGTCCATCTTAGTCCCATTCGGATAGATTGCCCTAGTCAGGAATCTAGTCCGTGGCATTACGGTGCCTAAATTGTTGAGAGACCAATGGATAGATTGCCCTAGTCAGGAATCTAGTCCATGGCATTGCGATGCCTAAACTTCTTCATAGATGATGTGTTTTGAGATCTTCCATGTACCTCTTTGATTATATGTAAATATGAATACCTCCCTAGTTAAGAGGGAGTGTTGAAGAATGTAACTAGGTTTGATCTTCATAACTGTTCTTGAAGTCAAAATGTAATATTTGTCAAAAGAAAGCAAAAATAATTTGATTATTATTTTAATTGACTTGTTAAATCATGGGTTTCATGCTTGGGTCAAATATATACGTCAAGCCTCCATTGTAGGCTTTAGGTTGTTGTCAAAGTCATTTATTGGTCAAAGACTCCTCCATCAAGTCATCCTCTTCAGCGAATTCATGAACTCGGCCTCTTCATCAAGTCTTCATCAAGTCAGCTTCTTCAAGTCGGCCTCAAATAAATTATCCTCAAGTCTGTTTTCTCAATATACTCATGTTGGAATAAAAAAGAGACACACCTCTTCACAAAGTCATGTCGGCTTATTTATTGTGGGAAACTAATATAAATACAAGTGTGAAGACTTCACATAAAATACCGTCAAGCAGTTCAGATCTCTCTGAAATCAAGTTCGGTTATCACAGAAGTTCTCTCGGTGAAATCTCAAAAGAAAGGTTCGGTGGAATAGAGGTGAATAGGCTCGGATCATCTCAGAGATAATTTCGGATGTCACAGGATTGGTAAATGCGGATTGATGCCACAGTACTACCACAATTCAGTGCTAACATATCACAGTCTCGGTGCAAAATCACTATCTCAGAATTTCGAAAATCAGTGAGAAGGGTTCGGTGTCACTACAGTGAGGAGGTCTCGGTGCTAAGTGCTATTACAATGATACTCTCTTGGTGGCATTACAGTGACAAGGTCTTGATGGAATTACAGTAATGATGTTTCGGTGCAAACACAGTGACAAGAATTTGGTGCTAATACAGTGACAAGTGAAAGGAAGATCAAACAAGGATGACTTGATGGAAGGAGTCTCTAGTCTAGATTGTAAGGGTCTTGGTCATCTCATCTTGAATCTACTGAAGGAAGAATTTTGACTGGGTTTTCCCCAAAGAGTGGGGTTTTGCCCTGGTAGCATGCCTACATCTTGTGTCCTCTTCTATTTGTTGTTTGGCATTAGTCTTGATGAAAAGAAAAGATAAATTGGAAGATCTAATAATAATAACAAAAACATCACAAGATAATGTCATAATAAGAGAAATCAATTAACTGCCACCTCCTTGGATTTCTGAACATTTAACACGTGGGCAAAAGCCAATACATGATCTCTACCCCATCATCACGGCCATCACCTTGGTTCCTACAGGTTCTATGAGCCTCTTTCATCATATAGGAACCCATTATTGCCCCAACCCCTGGTGCACAATGAACCGCCCTACCTTAAAGGGGGTATTCACTACTATATCTTATGCATCATGCTCTTACCACTTGAGCAGTCAATAAAAAAGGCAAAAGGCAAATAAAGAAGGGTGGAAAAATCAAGGCCGGGGGACCTCATGTACCACAATTTCTCCCTCTTATACATTATAAACCCAAGTGTGCGCTTCCCTTTTATTAGCTACTGTTGTATCCTAGCGTGTGACCCAGGCTGCCCCTTCTCATCCCCTACTTCATTCACCTATCTGTCACATGCCACCACCTTTTGAAGGATGTAACTTGAACATATTATCCCCTTTAGAAGTAGAAACCACCTAGTAGGATACTTGGTTAACCCCATTTAGAGTTTAGGAGATATTGGCATATTGTGAAGCCCATTATGGAAGGGCAGACCATTATGAAGTCCCCACCTGTGGTCTATGATGTTGATTTGTGGTAGCATCGGATGTGCTCTAGCCATGAAAATTGGTGGAGAGGCTAAGGCACATAAGATCTCAAAGACCCAGAAATGGTTTGGGGAAATTCCACCCATTTGGAGAGATATTAAAATAATTAATATTTTTAATGGGGTTTCTAAGTCTAATATAAAACTGGGTGAGAATGTTCTAAATGATATGGATCAAGCCAAATCTAATCTTAGCCGTTGATTAGAGACTTAATCTCGGCCGTTGAAGACTCAACAGGAAAAGTATAAGAGGAGGATTGAGGGTCAGTTGGAGATACACACCAAAATTGATCAGTCAGTTCGATTTTCTGGAGCGGGGTTTTGCTGAGAGAATCGAGCTAGTGATCTGTTGCAACGAGGGGCAGTTCGGCACGAGGCCAAGAATACATAGCAGAGAGGCAGAGATAGTGCCAAAGAGACAGCGCAAAGCCTAGAGAGGCTGACGCAAAGGTAGCTGGGACTTATGCAGACGCTAAAGAGGCCAACGTGGGTGACGTAGAGGGCTAGAGAGCTGACACAGAGAGCCAAGGGGTTGATGCAGAGGCATTAATAGCTGCGCAAAGGCTAGCAGAGCTGACGGAGGGCCAAGAGGCAGTGCTGGAGATTTTTCGTGGGGCAGACTGGAGATGGGAAGGGTGACGTAGTCCCTAGTTGAGTGACGCAGAGTAGTGGCTTCATTGTCTAGCTAAGGAGCTGTCGTAGTTGCTGTGGGATCGTTCATCCAATGATTGATCAACCAGAATATGTCTATGAGCAGAGGTACTATTGCTGAGGGCATTCTCTGTTGGGTGAGCCATTTCTGGCACCCTAGTTGTATTCAGAAACTGCATAATAATAAAACCCTCATATCTGCTGCACTAGTTTTCCCGCATTGGGTTTTTCCGGGATGATTGTCCAAAAATAATGGTGTCCCTTGTGTGTTGTCTTAGTTATTTCAGTCGCTGATCTATATATGAGTTAACACTGCATTTGTGTTTATTTCAGTATTTATATTTATAAATAACTTGTTAATGGAATGAACAAGTAGGAGAAATTAAATTAGATAATGCAGTAGGGATTTCTAACGTGTCAGACTTAGAAATTTTTACATGGTATCAGAGGGTTGTAGATCACAGGAGGACTAAAGGCACCAACAATAATCTGAAGAATTTGTAGTAGTAGTAGCTGTCCCGAGAGGCAGCGCTGTTCTAGAGTAGAAGTAGCAGAGAAGAAGTGATGCAGAGGGCTTGCGTCATCATTTCAAGCTAGTAGGAGGGTCAACATAGAAGTAGAGGGGCAGATCGGACCTACGCAGTGCTCAGTCATCTTTCTCAGCCAGGAAGGATCGACGCTGTGGCCAGGAGGAGCAGATTCTGCTGTTGCTGGGATTGCGCAGAGCTTGAAAGGCTCAATTTCTTCAGTTGCCGGGGCTTGGGGAGTTGTGGGCGGATTGTGATTGAGAAGCTGGCGGGGTGCTAGTTTTGTCAGAACAGAACAATACCTAAGGAGACGAAACCAAGGTAGAGGGAGTTGTTGAATTTTCTAAGTCTATCCATTAGAAAATTAATCTGTATTCTCCTGGTTTATTTCTCCTACTTGTCTAAATTCAAACAAGTTATTTAATACATTTAAATACCGAAATAAATAAAATACAGTCACAACATCTACAGATCAACAATTGAAAGAAAACAAGCACACAAGATAGAGAAAAATACACGGCAGCAATACCTCTATATTCAAAAACAGGTATTCAGTAAACCTGTCCCACGAAACCCTCTCCGAAACAACTGAAGCTCAACGATGGCCCTTCTGGCCACTGTGTCAGCCCCAGGACCCTCTTCGTCAATCCTTTGAGGCACTGCGCAGCCTCTGGGACCCTTTGCGTCACTCCCTCTGCCCTCTGTGTGGATGATGCAGTCCCTCTGGGCTCCGCGTTGCCTCTGCTGGGCTCTACGTAGCTTGGACTGGCTGTTGCTCTCGCTCTCTCTACTTCTGCACTGGTCTCCCAGTATTGTCCCTGCCTAGTGTTACTTGGGAGCGGGAGCGGGAGCGGAAGCGGGAGCGGGAGCGACCATTTTTAGAAGCTCCCGGTTTGGGAGCGAATCCCGGAGCGATTTTTTAAAAATATATATATTTTTTTATATTTTTTAATTTTTGATACATATATGTCAACAAAAACATGTAGAATGATGAAATAGAGATAAAAAACATAAAAAAACATAAATTGATCATTGAACCATATCACATCAATCATCTAGAAATTATAATCGTCATCAACCTTAGTAAAATAATAAATTAAAATAACATTCAATTCAATAACATTTATCATCATTGATCACCAAAGTAACAAGTTGTACTTGTAAGCCAAGTTTAACCATTACAAGAAGTAATATCGAAGATATTTCTAAGTCCTAACTTGTAACTGTTAACATGATATGAAATGTTAACAATTTATAAAATGAAACATGAATAATGAGATGAAATGAAACAACTTTAGTCTTTCACAAAGCATCATATTCATAATTCACAATCATTACCAATGAGTTATAATTGCCAAGGCCCAACTTCAAACTTCAAATTTTCATTGTCACAGTGATATAATGTTTACAAAAAATATCATAATGTCATAATGATATGAAAGAGTCAAGAGTCAAGAGTCAAGGACTCAAAACTCAACACTGAACAGTTATGAAAACTAAAGTGACAAGTCTAATAGAAACTAAAAAAGACAAGTAAACTGTAAATCTACAAGTGGCCCTTGCCACGAGAGTCTCCAGGAGTATAAGTAGGTCTTGGCGGTCTTCTAGGAGTCTCCCGCCCAGACCGACGACCAGAACTAGAGCCTCCACGCGAGGGTGTCGATGGAGGTGGCGACAGCAATGGAACAAGACTCGGGCCCCGAGAACTGCTACTGGATGGTGGAGGTGGAGGTGGCATGGCTGCTGCAGCTGCTTCAGCTTCATCTCGTACAAGCTCATCTTCTAGTTCTTCCATATGTACAATGCCATCCTCTAAATTGTCGTCCTCAGGGTGATTGTCCCAAATTTTATATGTGGGATCTTCATTAGCCCGATCACAGTAATGGCTCAACAACCTCAAATTGTAGTGCACATAAACCAAGCTTTCTGCTCGGTTTTCGTTGAGCCTGTTTCTTTTCACATTATGTATATAACTGTAGGTGCTCCAACACCTCTCTGCAGAAGAAGAATTTACAACCTGTGCAAGAACTTTCAATGCCAATTTTCGCAAAAGTCCGTCGCCGCCATATGTTTCCCACCATGTGAGAGAATCAAATTTATCTTTGTCGTCCATTGCATGGAAGTTACCATACAAACCACTGCCAGTGAAGTATCTGCCTATTTCAAGGCGCACAGCTGCACATTCCTCCCTGTCAGGCACCAACTTTTCTAATGCATCCAGATATCCTTTAGTTACCTCTCGATCTAAATGGGGTTTGGTCCTAACACCACCCCCTGCTGCAGGTTTGCCCAACCAAGAATCTGAGTAGTATTTTGGCGTAAGGATATACGCCAAGCAATGTAGTGGAAGGTTAAGCTTTTTCCACCGTTCACACACACAATCGTGAATCAGATTGTACAAGTCGGGATCTCTGTTATTAACAATGTCTTTTATTTCCCCCAACATGGTATCCATTTGCTCATACACCTCGCCAATCACTGGTTTGTCTGTATCTGCAAACCGAATCATGTTATAAATTGGCTTGGTGAAATCCAATACCTGTCTCACAGCTGTCCAAAACTGCCCATCAAGAGCGTCCTCCTCCACCGTTTCAAAACCTGCAATGTCAGCTACATTTGTAGCCCTTTCCTTTAACACCTGCCAATTTGGACTTGATACCATGCTAGCTAAACCCTCTCTTACCTTCAAAAGGCGCCTGAAGGTGAGGTAATAGCTACCAAATCTAGTCCTCGCAATCTTCAGCAACTCCAATCTCGAGTGACTGCGGAAAAGGCCATGGGTATTGCTATGATTTGTAATAAATTTTATCATTTTTTTTCCTCTCTTGTACAAATCCCCAATCCATTGGTATTGTTCATTTTTGTTTTTGACAATATCATGCAACAGAAGGTTCAATGTGTGAACCAAACATCCAGACCAAAATATGTTCGGGTATCTATCCTCAATAATTGCTCCCGCTGCCTTACAATTAGGAGCATTATCAGTGATGACTTGGATGACATTGTATGGGCCAATACGCTCAATTGTTTCAAGCAATGCTTCTGCAATGTTGATAGCGGTCTTGAACTTGTCTGAGTAATCATGTGCAGCTAGAAAAATGGGACCACTTCGGGACACAGCAAGAACACTTATCAATGGCTTGCCTTTTACATTTGTCCATCCATCAGATACAATGGACACCCCATTGTCAGTCCAAGAACTTGTCATTTTATTCAAAGAATGTGATATTTTTGCTTTTTCATGATCAAGGCCAACTGTTCTTGCCTTGTCATACCCAGGGCTCTTGTATCCTTTAGGGGCATCATTTATGGCAGAAACCATTTCGTGCCAATAAGGTGAGCGTAGAACATTGAATGGTATCCCATTTGCATAGAGGAACCTGTAAATTTTTGAATCCACATCATTCCTACACCCCTCATCAAGGAAATCTGAAATGGTTCTACGGCGTAAAGATGATGACCCTGAGCCTCCATGTCCATATCCACTGCCTTGGGAGGATGCTGAAGGAGTTCTTTGTGAGCTTGGTTCAAAGAAACCCCTTGATCTTTTTGCTTTGTATTGGGCGTCCTCCTCTTCCTTTATGTATTTGGCTCTATCAACTGTTGACACCGCGTCGCAAGTTCTGATTCCTATTTGTTTCTCTCCATCCCATGCCCTTTTCCCGCAAAGGTGTCTTCTCAAACGGGTGTATGAGCCTGTGAAATCAGTGTTGCAATGGGGGCAACGAAATTTAGTGGTTCCACCCCCTCTCCCTGTTTCAGGCCTCTGAACATATTTCCACAATGGAGTTTGGTCTTGTTTAGTTTTTTGACCCTCATGTTCACCCTCCACATCCTCCTCACTGGGGTTTTCACCTATTTGACTTCCTCCGGCTTCTTCATCCACCTCTTCAGTTTCAGGCCCCCTCCGTTTCCTACTCTCCACCACCATAATAACCAGAAAGGGGACCAGGAAGAGGAAAATGCCAATAAAAATGCTCAGGTCCATCGTGTTTGATGTTTGTAGGGTTTGAGTCTTGAATCTGCAAATTAATTTAGTTTATTGGGATTAATTCATTTAATTTATTAATTTAATTTAAATTAATGATCTTTAAACTCAAACAGGTAAATGAAACTAACCAAATTAACTACCTAACCAGCTAAACTAACTAAATGATTAAGTTACTTACCTCTGCAAGCTTGCTCCTCGCTCCTTGGCACTTGCTCCTCGCTCCTCAGCTCTGGCTCCTTGCTCCTCAGCTCTTGCTCCTTGCTCCTTTGCTCTCAAACTCAACCTCAATCTCATTGAAATGATTTTGTTTTGGCCCATTGGGCTTATAAATCCAAAAAAATTAGTTTAATTTTTTGTTTTTTCGGGTCCGCGGAATTTTTTTCCGCCGAATCGCTCCCGGAAATTTAAAATTCGCTCCCGGAAATTTAAAATTCGCTCCCGGAGCGTTTTTTAATGCCCGGGAGCGATCAGGGAGCGATCGCTCCCCGATCGCTCCCGGCATTAAAAAGCGCTCTGGGAGCGCGGGAGCGATCGCTCCCTGAAGCGCTCCCTCACAGACCAGGGAGCGCAAATTTTTTTACGGGAGCGCGCTCCCGAAAATCGCTCCCGTCCGGGAGCGATTTGGGGAGCGCGCTCCCGACCCGCTCCCGCCCGGAGCGCGCTTCGGGAGCGGGTTCGTAGGGGGGGGGGGGCGCTCCCCCGCATCACTGTCCCTGCCTCTCTACTTCGTACTCACTGCCCCTCACTGCTGATCACTGATTCAACTTTGCTTAGCAACCCCGCTCTAGCAAAATGAATCACTGATCACTCTGGTGTATTCTGCAACTAACCCTCAAGCCTCCTCTTATACTTTTCTCGTTGGTCCTTCAATGACCGAGATTAAATCTCTAATTAACAGCTAAGATTAGATTTGGCTTGATCCATGACTTTTGGAACCTTCTAACCCAATTTTATATTAATACCCATTAATATTTTATTTTTTCTAAGTTTAGACTTAGGAACTCCATTAAAAATATTAATTATTTTAATATCTCCCAAACTAAGTACAATCTGTCCAAATTATTTCTGGGTCTTGGAGATCTCATGTGCTTTAGCCTCTCCACCAATTTTCATGGCTAGAGCACATCCGATGCTACCCCAAATCAACACTCCCTCTTAGCGAGGACTGTGCTCCAGTAATACTCCTCACTGAGCATCACTCTGATTATCTGGCACCGATACCTATGCTGATGCTAGGCCTCCCTGCGCAACATCCTCTGCACTGCTGCATCCTGTACCACTACCCATGGCCCTGCCATTGCCACCGCTGCATTCGTACGACAACTCCCTTTGCATTTGTGTTGTTGCTGGTCCATCCTCCCAACACTGCATCTGCACTGCAACCTCCTCTGATCATGCTGCATCGTGCTATTGCATACCGCTACTGCACTGCAACTCAATTATTAAGAAGTAAGTAACTGATCCACCCAACTTCTGACATCCCTGTCAGGCTAGAAACACTCCCGATGCTGAAGCTTACTTTGCCACTAGCAGGTGCTCCCTCTACTGACCTCTGTGCTGCTGCAACAACTCCATGCATCTCGCACCGTTGCACACCTTTTTGTGCCATCTTGCACTGGTGCACACTCTCCGTGCCTCTCACGCTTTTGTAACCTGCTAGCCTCGCGTTGCCTGGGGACACCTGCATTGTAGCACTCTCCGCCGCTTTATCTGCATTCGTCTCTACCGACATCCGCCAGTCCTGCTACTCTTCGGGGCTCCTGTAGCAAGGTATAATCCAAGAGGTTGGGTACCTCGAGGATCTTGCCCCTCATCGCCTGTAGTCCTCTTGACTACAGCTCGATGTCTCCCCACTTCTTCTCAAGTGGCACATGAGCACTCATGGCACAATCGTCATCTTCCTCGACCTCCTTCTTCGCCTTTGCTGGCACTGCCTTCGAGTCCGAAACCTCTCTCTTACTCCTCTTCTTAGGACACTGGTTCGCAAAATGACCCAGTTCCCCACAATGGAAGCACTTGACCTTGGAGAGGTCCTTCTTCTTCCTCTTCTTCTACTTTCTCGCAGATGCCAGAGCCGCATCCTCTTTCTCTTCCTTCTTGATCCTGACCACTTTCCCGCTACTCCCTGCCTTGCTCAATTGCCTGATCTCCTCTTGGCGAAGAGTCGCCCATAGTTCTTCCCAATCTGGAAGACTCGCCCTGCCTAGTATGCTCTGGACAAATGTCTTCCACTCCTCGGAGACTGCGTTAAGTGCGGTCCTCACCAACATCTCCTCATCAGGTGTGGCTCCTATGGAAGTTAGTTGGTCCCAGATCTCTTTCAATCGACCGAGAAAGTGATCTATCTGCTCCCCCTTCTGCATCTGGTATGACCGTAGTTGATTTTCAAGTAACATCTTCCTCTACACGAAAGTATGGTGGTACAATTTCTTTTGGGCTTCCCATATCTCATTTTCCATTTCCTTCTCGGCAATATGTTGGATCACAATATCCTTGACCCCCATCAAGGATGATCCACTTCGCCCTCGCCATTGCCTCCTTGTACTTCTCATTTTCAGCCGGGTCAACTAGGATCGCCACTACTTTCAAGGCGAAGGCCTTGATGCAATATTTGTCTAGAATGGATAGGATCCTGGCCTTCCAGACCACAAAGTTGGACGCTCCGTCAAGCCTATCCTGATCCCTCAGCCCATTCACGACCATCTCTCTTCTCTTCTCTGTCACCTCTTGCTGAGTCTCTCTACTTCCCTCCTGGAAGTTCTCAGTTAGACTCCTGCTGAGTTTCTCAACTTCCTGTCTGGAAGTTCTCGGTTCAACTCCTCCGAGTCTCTCTACTTCCCTCTTGGAAGTTCTCTTTTGCCAATGTCAAGTTGCCCCACTTCGATCGTCTGTGCAACTGCTACATTGATTAAGATTCCTTGGCTAGAAATCCGCCTCGGGAGCAACTCCCTCTATCTTGGTCTTGCCTTGTTAGGTATTGTTGTGACCATAGTACCCCACCAACTTCGCTCTGCAAACTAGCCACAAACTCCTATGTCCCTGCAATTGAAGGATTGAGCCACTTGGCTCTGCGCAATCTCGACACCGGCAAATCAGCTCCCTCAGCCAACTGCGTCAGCCCTCTTGGCCTCTACGTGATCCTGATTCTGCCTCCCTCAGCCTTTGCGCTGGCCTCTCTTTAGCCTAGACAGATGACACAGTCCCTCTACGTCACTCCTTCCTCTGTCGCCTTCTACAAGGATCAACCTTGTCACTCGGGACAACTGAATCTGTTGCAAATGCTCTGCTCGGCTGATGCCTTCAGTTTTCCTGTGATCTGCAACCATGCTCTGATACCGTGTTGAACTTTCTAAGTCTATCCGTTAGAAAATTAATCTGTATTCTGCTGGTTTATCTCTCCTACTTGTCTAAATTCGAACAAGTTATTTACTACATTTAAATACCGAAATAAACACAATATAGTCACAACATCTACAGATCAACAACTAAAAGAAAACAAGCACACAAGTGAGACCGTTGTTTTTGGACAAATGTCCCGGGAAAAACCCAATGCGGGAAAACCAGTGCAGTTTTTTTGAGGGTTATCTTATTATGCAGTCTTTTTGAGTACAACTGGGTGCCTAACCGGCTCACTCGACAGAGAAAAATACACGACAACAATACCTCTATATTTAGAAATAGGGATTCAGAAAACCTGCCCCACGAAACCCTCTCCGGCACCATTGAAGCTCAGCGCTGGCCCTTCTGGCCACTGCGTTAGCCTCCTGCTGACCTGCGTCAACCCCAGGACCCTCTGCGTCAGTTCTCTGAGGCACTGCGCAGCCTCTATGACCCTCTGCATCACTCCCTCTACCCTCTGTGTGGATGACGCAGTCCCTCTGGGCTCTGCATTGCCTCTGTTGGGCTTTGCGTAGCCTGGACTGGCTGCTGCTCTCGCTCTCTCTCCTTCTGCGCTAGTCTCCCAGTATTGTCTCTGCCTCATATTCACTGCCCCTCGCCACTGATCACTGATTCAACTTTGCTTAGCAACCCCGCTCTAGCAAAATGAATGACTGATCACTCTGGTGTATTCTCCAACTGACCTTCAAGCCTCCTCTTATACTTTTCTCGTTGGTCCTTCAACGACCGAGATTAAATCTCTAATCAATGGCTAAGATTAGATTTGGCTTGATCCATGACTTTTGGAACCTTCTAACCCAGTTTTATATTAATACCCATTAATATTTTATTTTTTTTAAGTTTAGACTTAGGAACTCCATTAAAAATTAATTATATTAATATCTCCCAAATCGGGTGCAATCTGTCCAAACTATTTCTGGGTCTTGGATCTCATGTGCTTTAGCCTCTCCACCAATTTTCATGGCTAGAGCACATCTGATGCTACCCCAAATCAACAGGAGTCGCTACCTTGATGGATTTCTAGCCAAGAAATCTAGATCTGAGTTGCAGCTGCAAGGAGGCTTGGAGAGGAGCAGTTCAACAGTTGGCGAGAGGATTTCCTGGAGGGAAATCAGGACTTAGAGGGAGATTTCCAGGAGGGAAGTCAAACCTCAGAGGGATTCCAGAAGAGGAGCTGAAATGGCAGTGAACAAACTAAGGGATCAGGACAGGTTGGACGGGGCTTCCAACTTTGTCATTTGGAAGGCCGAGATCTTGATAGTCCTGCATCGACATCGCATCAAGGACTTTTTCTTGAGACCCGTGGCTATCCCAATCGACCCAGTTGAGAATGAGAAATATGACGATGCAATGGTGAGGGCGAAGTGCATGATCCTAGATGGGGTCAAAGATCATGTCATACCACATATAGCTGAAAAGAACACAACAAAGGAGATGTGGGATACTTTGACGACTTTTTATCAGAGCACTTCTGTGCAGTGGAAGATGCTATTGGAGAATCAGTTGTGGTCGTATCAGATGCAGAAGGGAGAGCAGATAGATCCATTCCTCTTCTTAGGTTGTAGGGGATTCACGTCCAACTTAATTCCGTGGGGTCTACACTCGATCCAAAATTTATGGTTAGGACTGCTCTGAATGCAGTCTTCGAATATTGGGAGACATTTGTCCAAAGTATTTGGGCAGGGCTACTCTTCTAGGTTGTGAGGAGATGTGGGCAACTCTTCGCCAAGAAGAGATCAGGAGGTTGACCAAGGCGGGAGTAGTGGCAAGGGAAGTCGAATCAAGAAAGAGGAAGAGGAGGATGCGGCTCTAGCATCTGTGGGACAACAAGGGAAGAGGAAGAAGGAGGATATCTCCAAGTGAAGTGCGTCCATTGTGGGGAGCTAGGACATTATGCATCCCAGTGTCCCAGGAAGAAAAACAAGGGAGAGGCTTCTGATTCTAAGGTAGCTCCAGCTAAGGTGGAGAAAGAGGTCGAGACTATTGATTTGGGGTAGCATCGGATGTGCTATAGCCACGAAAATTGGTGGATAGGTTAAAGCACATGAGATATCCAATACCCAGAAATGGTTTGGGCAGAATCTAACCAGTTTGGGAGATATTAAAATAATTAATATTTTTAATGGAGTCCCTAAGTCTAAACTTAGGGAAAATAAAATATTAATGTGAATTAATATAAAACTGAGTTAGAATGGTCCAAAAGTCATGGATCAAGCCAGATCTAATCTTAGGTGTTGATTAGGGACTTAATCTCGACCGTTGAATTGTCAATGAGAATAGTATAAGAGGAAGCTTGAGGGTCACTTGGAGAACACACTGAGTTGATCAAGAATTCGATTTTCTGGGGCAAGGCTTGTTGAGGAAATCGAAGGAGTGATCAAAGTTGCCACTGAGGGGCAGTGAATACAGAAGCAGAGAGGCAAAGAGGGTACCAGGAGCATCAATGCAAAAGCCGGGAGAGAGGGACGCAGAGCCAGCTAGAGGCCACATAGAGGCAGCCAGAAGCCACGCAGAGGCAACCAGGAGTTGCGCAGTGCCTGAGGAGAGCCAACGTGGGTGATGCAGAGGCTCCAGAGGCTGACGTAGGGCTAGTTGGGCTGACGCTGGGCTAGAGAGGCTAACGCAATCCTTAGAGGTAGACGCTGGGAGATTTCGTGGGGTAGATTGGAGTTGAGAGCTGTGGGATTGTTCATCCGGGGTTTTTAGCCGGAATATCTGTCTCCGACTGAGAGGTACTACTGCCGAGAGCATTCTCTGTTGGGTGAGCCATTTTTGGCACCCAGATTGTATTTTGAAACTGCTTAATAATAAAACCCTCAGATAGCTGCACCGGTTTTCCTGCATTGGGTTTTTCCGGGGACATTAGTCCAAAAATAACGGTGTCACTTGTGTTCTTGTTTTTCCTTCAGTTGATGATTTGTATGTGTTGAGCATGTACTTGTATTTATTTTTAGTATTTATATGGTAAATAACTTGTTAATTAACAGAACAAGTAGGAAGAAATAAATCAGAAAGTACAGGGAGGATTTCTAACAGTTAGAATTAGAAATTCCAACAGAGACTTATGAAGACTATGCCATGAATGCTTATGCACCTCTAGGGAAGAGGTGGGGAGACATTGAGTTGTAGTCAGGAGGACTACAAACTAGGGGCAAGATCCTTGAGGTGCCCAAACTCTTGGATCATATCCGGCTAAGGGAGCCCTCAACAATAGTAGCAAAATGACAAGGGTCGTGTAGAGCAAAGTGTAGTGGAGCAGCAAGGCAGTGCTTGGGTGTAGGAATCTGTGGCAGCGCAATGGAGGTTACAGTGGTGCCAGAGGCATAGAGGTATATGCAGCAGTGCAATAACAACAGAGGGAGCACAGAATAGCAGCAGAGGCAACTTTAGTTTCATGAGGCTTCCAAACTGGCTGGGATGTCAGTATTTGGGAGAAGTCAGTTACCTACATCTCGGTAACTGAGTTGCAGTGCAACAGTTAGCAGTGGTAGTGCTAGGGGCAGCATGGGCAACATATTGAGAGGGAGCTGCAGTACAGATGTAGTAGTGGCAGTGTCATGGGTAGCAGTACAGGAAGCAGTAGTGCAGATCATGTGACGTAGTAGGGCAAGCATCAGCACAGGTACCGGTGCGGAGGATCAGTGTGATGTTTCCATGGTGAAACATTACTAGAGCACATTCCTCGCTAAGAGTGAGTGTTGATTTGTGGTAGCATCGAATGTGCTCTAGCCATGAAAATTGGTGGAGAGGCTAAGGCACATAAGATCTCCAAGACCTAGAAATGGTTTGGGGAAATTCCACCTGGTTGGAGAGATATTAAAATAATTAATATTTTTAATGGGGTTCCTAAGTCTAAACTTAGGAAAATTAAAATATTAATGGGTATTAATATAAAACTAGGTGAGAATGTTCTAAATGACATGGATCAAGCCAAATCTTATCTTAGTCGTTGATTAGAGATTTAATCTCGAACATTGAAGATGTTATCACTCCTTCAGATCTCCAAGGCTGAGGAAGAGTCCAGCTGAGGTAACCACAAACCAATCTTTTGACTTGGTAGCTAGCCCTACCAGGCTGGAGAGGGCTCTCTCCAAAAAATCACAGCCAAGAGGGCTGGATGAATTAGGGTTTTAGGCTAGGTATAAAGTGCAGAGGTTGTTTTGATTTGATTTGATGGGGTTATTGCTGGATGAGGATATTAGGTCAAAGAGGCTAGGTCAGGGCAAATAAGATATGATTGCAGACATTCAAAGGGGCAAGGTAGGTAGGAGGCTTAACACTTAAAAGGTGGTTTGGTGAGATGGTTTAAGACTGATGAGGAGTTAGGAAGAGCATATGAGATGTATTCTTCCTAAACTGAAGAAAAATGGACAAATTATGATAAATTTCCCAAAACAGAGCATGAACAAACATGTATTCTGCCTATCAACTTGAAAATTACCATATAACAGACATGAAATGGTTTATGAGCATACAAAACATTCATACAAATGATCACAAAGAAGAAACAATGCTAAACATCCATACCACATGTATCCCAAAGAAATAGCTACAACTCATCTATTAAAACTAGCCAAAATCTGATACAATAGTGTCTCTGATCACTAGTACAACATCCAACTGAGTCCAACCTCTGAAAAGAGTGAAGAAAGGGAAGATATAGACATCAAAACAAACTCCTCCCAACCTCAGGGGTCGAATCCATGAGAGGAGGAGAAGTTCCACCAAAATCTGAATTGATAGCTAGAGTGTAGGGTGGTCAAAGTGACTCATCCCTAATTACATTGAAACTGATTCATTTGACTTGATGAAGTCTATTTACCTAATGTATTTACCCCTAGGTAATAGTAAAAGACCATAATTACATTTACAATATCAATTACATCAGTAAAAAGTTGATTTCCATAGGTGAAAATCAAATCTGGAGAAGAACAGTGAAAAATCAGGCAAATTGTCAAGTGCGCCCTCACAGTGTCATGTGCGCCCTCCATCTTGCAGGCTACTTTTGACTGCCTTCTTGGTGTCCAAATTGAGCCTAGGATAGCTCATTGGAAAGCTTGTCCTGTCTAGTTTCCAAATCTGCCTTCAGTTTCCAAAATGGACTTGATTTGACCCTCCAAAACTTCATTCTCCCAAGACTGGTCAAACGCGTAGCACCTGGGCCAAAAATGAGGCAGAAACATGATTTTTTGCTAGTTTTTTGCCCTTTTCACCTGCCAGTTTTGCAAACTAAGGTTGGAAACATGGTTTTCTTAGATGTATTTATCATTCTGCATCCAGTGGCAGTCTCCATTTCTTCAAAAAGTGCCCCAAAAAAGCGCGCAACGCTTAGGGCGCTGCACATTTGACCATGCAACTGATATAAAATTTCCTTAAAAAACATAGAAAAGACAATATTTGCAAAAATGTGCCAAGAGGTTTCAAAATTGGTCAAGGATCTAATGTTTGGTATGGCTAGGCTTGGAGTGAAGCCTCTGCAAGTATATCTAGCTTCTTCTTCTCTTCTTGATGAGTTAGGGCTTCAATTTTTGCTTTTGCAACCTTGAGCTTTGCCCTTGCATTTCTTTCTCTGTTGGCATAGTGTTTTGCCATCTTCCTCTGAATGTCATTTTGTTGATTAGCCTTGTCTAGGAGCTTCTCTAAATGTTGATTGACCTTATCAAGCCAATGCTCCCGGTTCTCATTGATCAAGATGACAAACTGCTCATTCCAGGTGAGCTCATTAGCAAGCTCAGCCTCCTTTTGTTTCTCTAGTTCTAGAGCTCTTTTCAGCCCTCTAGTCCTAGGTCTGCTTCTTGGTTCTTGCTCTTCTTCAGGTTCACCATACCTATCATAGGCCTCATCAAGCAATGCCTTGGCTTTCATTGCTTCCCTTTTTGCCTTGATGAGCTAAATCTCCATGACGTTATGTTTGGCTTGAAGCTGCTCATTCTCTTGCTCATAATATGAAATGATGTATTTTGACCTCTCTAAGTTGATCTGGAGCTCCCTGATGAGTGCATCCTTTTCCTTGATGACAATGTTGGTGTTCTTATTGTCATCATGCTCACCTAGGTCAACCAAGTCAAAATCCTACTCTGTCTCATGGAGGTCCTCCTCCTCATGCTGAATCTCTGTCTCTATCATCTTTTCTTTGCCTTTGTGTACCTGCTTTGCTGATGAAGAAGGCAAGGTCCCTCCCACATTCTGTGGGGCAAACACTTGCCTATGGCCTCTCTAATAAGTGTGTGCCAAAGTGCCCAAATCTGCCCCTTTAGGCTTGATGACCTCAACCTGCTCAATCTGCTCTGGCTCACTGATCTCATCTCTGCTAGGTGACTCACTATGCTCTTGAAATGGTGATGGTGAAGGTGACTGATCTGATGATGATGAATGATCGATAGGCT
Source organism: Pinus tabuliformis (assembly GCA_031772625.1). Classification (NCBI taxonomy): domain Eukaryota; kingdom Viridiplantae; phylum Streptophyta; class Pinopsida; order Pinales; family Pinaceae; genus Pinus; species Pinus tabuliformis. The sequence goes on along the minus strand of CM062820.1, from coordinate 80,028,467 downwards.
GAGATGGAGGAATGGAGGTGGAAGGATGAGATGATAAAGGGACATTTTGAACATTCTGAATAGATGGATCAATGAATATGGGATTGGCTATGAAGGTGCTCCATGCAATGTTCAGCTCTTTGAGGTGATAGAGGACTATGATTTTAATGAGGGAATGATGAAAAAGACTCTTCATTTGATGTTCATATTCCCTTTTCTGGACAATATAGGCCATCTTATCAATGCTCCGGAAAAGGTAGTAGGGTATGTTGAGTAGTTTTACCCTAGTGAAATGCATTAAGAGCTGGATGTGATAGGAATAAAGCCTAGAAAATTTGCCTTCACATGAAAAGTATTTCATGATAATCTTCATCATTGGGGCATATCTGTCTAGGAGGTGAGAAAAAGGAAAATAGCCCTTTCTCTCATTTCGGTACCTTGGTTTTACGAAAGGCTCATAATAATGTTTCTCCAACTCACCTTGTTTAAACCATTTCTTTCCAACATCTGGGATCCCGGTGGCAGCTGATATAACGATAGTAGATAAAGTAAAAGTGACACCAGCTAGAGTGACTTGGTTGTCATGGAGTTTGGATATGAAGAGTCTAGTCAACATAGCATGGTGTTGGACTGCTTGAATTTGCTCACAGAAATCATAACAACCAAGATATTTGAAGGATGTCACAGCCATAGGAGATGCCAAGAGTTCCCTGAGATCTGTTGGCTCAAATCTAAGTATTCTACCCCCTTTGTGTGGTTTCTTCACCTCTGTTTCTTCTCCCTCATTGTATGGTTTGTATTCCTCTTCTGCCATGGTGTTTTAATATCAAACCCTAGGGAGGTATTAGGTTGTTGGAATGTGGTTTTTTAGGAGTAGGGGATGGGGAAGGGAAATTGAAGGAGATGGGTAAAGGGATGTATGTAATGGAGGAGGATAGGGAGTATTAATATGATAGATTTTTGGGATGGGGAAATGGTTTACAATGTTGGGGGTTTGGGAGCCTAGGTAGTTGTAGCACCTAGGGCTTAAGGTTTTGGGGTAAAGGTTAGAGAGTATGGGATAAAGGGTTTAGGGAAAGTGAATGAAAGTGTAGGGGAGTTGAAATTTGGGAATTAAGAGTGCAATGATAGTTTTAAGGGATATACTAGGGTTTAGATGAGAGAAAAACACCAAATCTTCAATAAACTTTCAAAACACCATAAGAGTGACTTTAGGGGGAAGAAGCACACTATCTTTAGATGTTACTTACTTGTGGGAAGTTGAATACAAGTTTGGTGAAGCTTTGGAGGCGATTCTAGCTTTCCTAGACAAACGCGCAGTGCCTGAAGGAAGTGCGCCCTTCTCTGGCAAGTGCGTAGCGCTGGTAGCAAGTGCGCAGCACCTGAAGGAAACGCGCAAGGCTTGGCAAGTGCGCAGCGCCTGAAGGGTGTGCTTAGCGCCTAAAGGAAATGAACAACGCCTGCTCTGTTTTTCCAAATTCGCCCAGAATCGTGAGAAATGCTCTCTTGGGGCTTGCTCAAGAAATGATGGGAGGCAAATGAAGTTGCGTATAAAGCTAAGAAGGCCTTTATACTCGAGTGAATTAAAATTTTCAACTTTAAAACCCACTTCTTAATGTTTCAATTCACCTTCTGAAAACTTTTCTAATTACCCTTTGCACTCTAATTTTCTTCTTTGCAAGTTGATGATGCTGGAGTTTGGCACTCTTTACATTTGAATTTGCTTGGATGAAGTTGGCACATAGAGTTTGAGTTGACAGATTTAGGAATAGTTACTTATTAAATATAATGGACATAAAATTACATAAATAAAAAAAAATATTACGTCTCTGTTTTTTGGAATAAAATTAGAATCTGAAATAGAACTCATACTTGGAATGAAAATTAGAACTTTGGCAAGCATAGTTACATGTTTGCAAATCCTCTTTAAATGAAAAAGGGATATTATTTTGCTCATTCTCATACTTTTTTGCTGGCCTTATGCAGTGAAATGGTGTGTTATTGAACCTTGGAAAATGAAACCTAGTGACCTAATGGGACCTTGAGTGAATAGACTTCATGGTGACTTGATTGACATAAAAACATGATGAAATGACCTTCTGATGGATGTATGCTCAGTAAGACATGAAGGTGGGCCAAAAAGTATTGATTTTTTAAGGGAGAGTGAGGCTTTTGACTTGGGCTACCATCAGTGAGTAAATTTTTGCATGAGGACCTAGGTGGAATGACAAAAAATTTGGAATGGGACCCTAATATGATATAAAAGAGGAGTGTTGATCACTGATGGCAGTATGCAAATACTGACTCTAACAGAAGACTCATATGGAAAAGTATAAGAGGAGGCTTGAGGGTCAGTTGGAGATACACACCAAAATTGATCAGTCAATTCGATTTTCTTGAGCGGGGTTTTGCTAAGAGAATCGAGCTAGTGATCTGTTGCGACGAGGGGCAGTTCGACATGATGCTGAGAATACATAGCAGGGAGGCAGAGATAGTGCCATAGAGACAGCGCAGAGCCTGGAGAGGCTGACGCAGAGGTAGTTGGGACTTACGCAAAGGCTGAAGAGGCCAGCGTTGGTGACGCAGAGGGCTATCACAGAGAGCCAAGGGGCTGACGCAGAGGCATCAGTAGTTGCGCAGATGCTAGCAGAGCTGATGCAGGGCCAAGAGGCAACGCTGGAGATTTTTTGTGGGGCAGATTGGAGCCAGGAAGGGTGATGCAGTCCCTTGCTGAGTGACGCAGAGCAGTGGAGAAGCTTGGAGCAGCTTTCACTGTCCAGCTAAGGAGCTTTTGTAGTTGCTGTGGGATTGTTCATCCGGTGATTGATCAGGCGGAATATCTGTCTCTGAGGAGAGGTACTACTGCCGAGGGCATTCTTTGTTGGGTGAGCCATTTCCGACACCGTAGTTGTATTCAGAAATTGCATAATAATAAAACCTTTATATTTGCTGCACCAGTTTTCCTGCATTGGGTTTTTCTGGGGATGATTGTCCAAAAATAACGGTGTCCCTTTTGTGTTTGTCTCAGTGATTTCAGTGGCTAATCTATATATGAGTTAAAACTGCATTTGTGTTTATTTCAGTATTTATATTTATAAATAACCTGTTAATGGAATGAACGAGTAGGAGAAATTAAACCAGATAATGCAGTAGGGATTTATAACATGTCAGACTTAGAAATTTCAACACGTGATTAGTAAGCTCATTTACTCGATTTCTCTAATGACTTGTTGTATTGGAAGGCTAGGGGACACATTGGATCTTATGCAAGATTGCAGATGGTCTCCATTTGGGTTTGGTCCACCTATATGTGGTCCTAATCATCCAGAGGGCTACTTTGGCACATGTAGGGTGTGTGTTGAGAGCCATCAGCATCCACAGCAGTAGACAATACTCCATGGATCCCTGAGGATGGTCAGAGATGCTCGAGATACTCCCATTGGACGAGGAAGATGCACTACTTGATTCATTTTGCCCAGCTGACCCCACAAATGTATCATGCACTTGGCAGTTGACCCAGGACTTGTAGGATGATGTGGAATCCCCTACATCATCATCAGAGCCCTTGCAGACGATCTACATGCATATTCAACTCATTTGGAGACCCATGAGGTTATTGTTGTGCCCCCACACCCATTGGGAGCACCATAAGCTTATTGTTTGGAGAACAAGGGGCCAACCCCTTGTTAATCACTTTCGAGGGTCCTACTCTTCATTATGGCATCCATGGACCTCATTAGGCCACTTGGAGGGCCCTACAACATGCATAGATTATTATTTGACCTCTTGAGAGGCTTATTCTTTCATTTGTGAGCTAGTTTGGTGGGCTTGTCACCAAAAGTTAGAATATTAGCACATTATTTTATTTTTGGTGCTTATCTAGGCCAAGGAGGCTAATTCATACGCTTCATTAGTGTATAAATACAAGTGAGATGAGTTCATTTTCTCATCATCACTTTGGATTGGATGAATTTTGATGTGTGGATATTGGTCTATTTTATCTTGGAGCTTCTCTTTTGTCAATTGTGGATGGTTGGATATATTTTGTTACATGCAAGTACATGCTTTTAATGTTATTCTTGTTTTACTTTGTCATATACATTGCACTGGGATTTTCGCTATTTTTAGGGCTAATCGTTGCATGCATTTACTACTTTAAATTGTGGAATTTAGTCTCTATTATAGCATCTCTCAATGTATGGGCCATGTAATGTGAACGAAATCTCCTAGGGGTAATTGTCTCAACGAATTGACCTTATAAGCCATCTCCTTTTCACATCGAAGTATAAAAGCTGCAAGACTGCTTCTCTTTGACCTATAAGGCTAGCAAAGTGGTCTTGAGGCCTCCTTGATTGGGAATCAAAGATCCTCACTCATATTCATCATAGACTCCATTCTCCCAAGACTAAGGCACTGATCTACCAACAGGTCGTCACATAAAATCATATCTTTTCACCTTTTCCTAGGTCTAGCCAAGTTGGGTCACCTATGGCATCATTTTCCTGGCAAACTACCCATCCAAAAAGTTTGATCTCTTAGGGTCTCATGCTTTGGTGTTTTCTCAAGGCCTCTTTCAAATTTGAGGGCATTCATACGATGGAGTTGTGAGAAAAGCCAAGCCCTAGCTTCGGGATCAAACTTTGCCCTAACATCCCCAAAGGCTAGTACCTTATTGGATCAATTCAAACCTTTAAGTGGATATTTTTTCTTTGATCCATTTCCATACCTTGTCCAGGTTAGGGACAATCATTGGTTGCCATACTCTTCTCCCCTACCCTACACTGGGTCCACTTGGTTCTGTGTGGTCCCGTTCCTTTGAAAAGACAATTCTTCAAGAACCATCTGGGATACTAATTTCAATAAGGCTTTTAGGGATTGGGAAATTCCTTCACAATTCATATCCAATAAACCTAACCCTCAAATCCTCCCTTCCTTTCCCTAGAAGACGTTGTACCTTGCTTAGAAAGGAAGCAAACTCTATCTTTCTAACTCTCCCAGGAAAGGGATTATTTGGGTCATTCCATGTCCTTTCATTGACTTATCCTTCATCGGTGACTCCATAATATACCAGGTTTCGTCCCATCTGTGAAAGTCCATAAATAGAAGGTAGCCATAGCTGAGGTGATAGTGGGCTAAGTCTCCATTTGTTGTCCTTGCCTTAGCATTTTCCCTTTAAGGATCCTACATAGGTCCCCTGCTAGTTTGAGCGGTAACACTTAGTAAGTTGATATTGCAATAGAACTTTGGAACAAATTTTCAAACAGTGAACTGGTTACTATTTTGTCTTAAAATTATAAATGTTCTGTTTGTTTAGCTCATTTCGTGTTATTTGTCTTAAGATTTTCAGTAAAATTTTGAAATAGTCATTTATAATAAAGCTTGTTGTTCATATATATTTGTGTATTTTCACTGCTTTCAGGTCTGCAAATTCAGCGGGACTCTGCTTCTACAGTCAGTAAGTAGTCCATTTCTGATTGTTACATGCTCTTTAAATCATTGATCTCAGAATTGCTGATGTTATTTATTATGCAGGATTGATATGAACTTGCTTTGAGTAGGGTTTTGTACTACATTTGATTTCTCTGTCAACTGTGTATGTATATATTCATTATTTGTTTTTTGTATTGCCTTTCCTGGAGTAAGCATCAATTCAAAAGCCTGTTTATGTGAGATTTGACTGTTCATCAAGATAAAATTCAAGCTAATGGTGGATAATATTGTGAGTACAAGGAAATAAACATTCACAGCATCATTGCAATAGACACAGCTTCACTAGGACAGGAGCAATTATATAAAACAATTACCATTGGTATATATCTCTCTATAGTACCACTTGCAAAGATTCACATGGAAATATGGTGAGTTGACTTGCTTGTCAAAAACTGAGCAAGTAGGTGAATTTGTGGGTTAAAATCAAGACTTTGTCACTCTTGATTGATTTCATGAGTTAGGTGAGTACTTGCCAAGCCTTGCCAAACTTGGTAAATCCATCCAGAATCACTTTGTTTTTCTGTTCATTATACTTCGAGAATCAGTCATAGTCTTCTGAACTTTACCGATGGTATCGATGAGAAGCACATGAACTGAAGCTTGCCAGAGACTCCTGGGTACTGTTTGGCACTGTTTATCCTAATATGAGTATTCTTGTTTGTGCAAACTTAGATAAGAACATATGTGAAATTTGTAATCAATGCATGATAGATAATGCTTAAGAATAAAAATATTTCACACTTTCAAATAGAGAGTAATTTACCAATGTTGTGCAGTTGGAAAAGTCCTGGTGTTAGCATGTTTTGGCCATAACCAAGCTTGAAATCAGGCTAGCGGTAGACTGAGCAGCTTCAACCACTTGCAAGCAGCTTTTGAATCTTGAAATAAAATTCTGTGCAGCATCTAGGGTGAGACTGAGTTCTTTTAGACGAGTCAGGACTCGTTGGAAACCTTTAGGTTGTTAATGACACCAAAGTGCAATCTCCAAAGCAGTAATAATCTCTAATAGTAGGTCTGCTCCAAGTAGAATTTAAAAAAAAAACAAAAGTTACCATGTACAAAATGTCGAAGAATCTAGGGCATAATAACTAATGAGATTCTTCTTGGCATGATAACTATTTGTGAGGTATTTTATCTTTAGCTTATTAGCACAATCTTTTACTTGATATCATTAGTGTGTGTATTTCTTACTTCATCAAATAGCTACCAAAACAAAGAGACAAGAACACAAGATGTTGGCATTCTGCCAGGGCCAAAACCTCTCCCTCTTGGAGAGGAAAACCCGCACAAAATTCTTCTTATAGAGATTCCAATTGATGAATACCAAGACCATGACCCTTGACCTATAATGCCGCTCCAAGATCAAGACACCAATCCTCTTCTTCGTCATTGCTGAGTTCATCATCACTGCACCACTGAGATCTTCCTTGCTGCTGTCATCACTGAGAACATTATTGTGCCTCTACTGAGATACTCATTATGACAATGAGATCATTGCTTCTACACCATTACTCCATCTTCACATAGATCATTGTTGCATTGTCTCAACTGCACCATCATTACTGTGTCATCTTGTTGCACTACTACAAAGATCTTCCTGAGACCATGGTTGTGACTATACTTAGATCATGACTGTGTCTTGATGATATCATGACTGTGTCTTGATGATATGCCGAGACTGTATGATCCTCTCCATTGTAGATACACCAAGACTGCGAGATCAAGACTGTGACTGTGTATATATATAAGCCGAGACAGAGTATGACTGAGGTTCTTCGTATGCATGCCGAGACTGTAACTTCCAAGACAGTAGTCACTGAAATCGAGAAGAGACCGTGGTCATGAGACTGTTATATTTCACTGTGATCATCACCGAAGATAGCAGAGGTATCCGAAGTCCTTTTTCCCACAAAAAATCACAGAGAAACCCGAGATTATGTGTCACTGTGCTTGCCCGAGATTTCAGAGATCTTATGCGAAGATGTCACTGTGCTTATCACCGAGATCCTGTACCTTACTGTGCCATCAAAGTTTCAGAGTGATCCGAAGTTATGTCCTCCTGTGATTACTCCAGCTGCGTATTTATAGGTGTTAGTCCATGTATGCAAGCCGACGTGAACTTAGTGAACCGTTGCGTCCTTTTATTGAGTGACGTGTCATCTATATATACTTTGAAGCTGACTTGACTGTCTTTCACATCGTTTTGCTGGCAGTCTTCTTCTTTGGAGGATGGTGCTTGTCTTGGAGGGCTACTTGACACTAGGTTGACCCATATTCATGCTCAAGAAGAGCTCTTTAACATGACTTTGATTCTTTGACTTTCCTAGACCTATGGAATGAGCAAGAAACTCATTCTTATAATTTACAAAAATAATATTTTTTTTTCTTGACAAGTACAAAGATCAAAATTACATTTGTAAATACCGAACCTAGTTACACTTTCTTCAACACAAAATGTTATGGTTACATAAGATATCATACACTTATGTATGCTTATTCTAGGTGCCAGTTGCCTTGTAGGTTGACATTTGTGGGCCGATTCCTATTAACAAGCTGAACAACCTATATAGGCTTCTGCAATGTGTCACAAAATAATTTTGTTAGCTTGATTAGTGTTGATCAACGTGACTGAAGTTATCCTCAAAACTGAGTTACTAGGCTTAATACTTGTTAATTTATTCCTTGATTTTTTTTTCCTCTGATCATCATAATGATTGCCTTTTTGATTTTTTTACCCTTTATGGTTTCAACAGAAAACATTTCACCATTTCTTACCTTATTTAGTTGCCACTGTTGTTCAATAGCATCCTTCCAAACTATGTTATTGGCATGTTATTTTGACTTTGCAACTATGACACTGGATAAGATTGGAATCAATTGTTTTTGTTATTTCAAGATTTGTTCTTAAAATGTTTGTGTATATTGAGCTGGCTTAGTTCACATTTTTTATATTCTTATAGCAATACTGATATTGGCCTTGAACCTTTTCTCTACTAGGTAAGTGATACATTGGAGTAGTTTTGGTGTTCTCTCCAAAATTATTTTATATTCTGTATAAGATATTTGCTGTATCAGATGATGGACTATTTGAAGTTGTATAAAAGAGACATTTATGATATATTGATGTTAAATGTAGCAATTGAGGATGAATTGGAAAATGCTATTCTCAAGGCGGGAGGAATGCTTCAGAGTAACTATGGAAATCTACATAAAGTCGGATGGAAGAGGAGCAGTCGAACTGACAAAGGGGTATGATTTTATAATTACTATTTTCTTCTACTTATTATTTTTAAGTTTTAACGTCATAGTTGATTGGGTACACTTTGTATAAATCTGAGTTCATAGATTTTGTAAGTTTTAGAGAATTAATTCTAGAATGATACCTTCATGTTGTTCTCAAGTTTGTTTCTGAAGTATTGGTCTTTGATTAAATTGGTCCTCACATACGTTCACATTTTCCTTTTCTTAAATATGTTCCTTACCCTTCAAGTATCTCACTATATTGTTCACTGTTCCTCATTAATTGTGGCTTTACATCCATTATTCCTTTCAGCAATAACTGTTGTTCCTCAAATACGTTTCTACTTTGGTTTTGGTTATCATTCCCATGGTACCTCCTGTTACCCACCACCAGTGGGTGACCCCTATAGGAGAAATTTTCTCCTAGCTTTGTTTTCAGCTAGCAACCAGCAGCCCCTTGCAGCCACCGGAAAGCTTGATGTGCTCGTATTCTCTGCCACCTGAGCCAGTCATTGTGTGCCCTCGTTTATCTGTCATGATTGTTGATTTTTGGTAACATCGGATGTGATTGGTTCTTGTGTATGTATTTTATCTATGTAATTATGTGATAACTGCAATAGAATTTATTTTAATATTCGCTGAAGGGATTTCGTAAATAACTTATTGTGAAGAATAAGTAGGTGAAATAAATTAGTTGCTGCAGTAGAATTTCAGGTTAGAAATTTTCACATGGTATCATAGCAGAGATCCCACAACAGGAGAGAAAAATCGACTATGGGTCAAGAGCATGATGCAGAGGCATCAACTCAAAGGGACTCACGCAGATTTCCAGAAAAAGACACTAGGGGCATGGATCACGATTACTCTATGTTAGCTTCCAGATTGGAAGAAGAAGTCGCTTGCCTAGCAAGCCTTGCCTCCTCTGAGGTTTGGTATATAGATAGTGGAACTTCCTGGCATATGACAGGAATTCGAGAAAGTTTTTTAGATTATCAGCAAGAAAGAATGAATTCTCAGATCACAATGGGAAATAAGGCAAAGTGTACCCCAATAGGAAGAGGTACTATAGTCTTTCAAACCGAAGCAGGAGAGCGGTTTCGAGCAACCAATGTGTTGCATGTTCCAAGATTGGGGATGAACTTACTCTCCGTATCTCAACTTCAAAATAAGGGCTACGACATTTTCTTCATTAAGGAGAAAGTATATGTCAAACATCCGAGTTGGAAAAAGAAGGCCCAGATCGGAATCAGAAGTAACAGGTTGTATAGATTATAGCTAGAATCACCAATGGGACTGATAGGCAGCAATGGAGATAGAGATTTGAATGAACTATGGCACAGAAGGATGTGACACTTACACCAGGGGCTTTGAGAATTCTTAGGAAAACAGTATCAGGAGTTCTAGAATTGAGTACCGAACGAGATGATGTATGCAGAGGATGCGCTCTGGGCAAGTATGCCAAAGTTGCGTTTTCCAGAAGTAACAATAGAGCTAAGAGTGTTCTAGGATTCATACAATCAGACATTTGCGGACTGATGTCCACAAAAGCTCTTAGTGGTGCCGAATACTTCGTCACCTTCATCGATGACCATTCCAGGAAGACTTGGATCTACTTTCTGAAAACCAAAGATGAGGTTTTTGGTCAATTCAAAGAGTTCAAGGCTCTAGTGGAGAATCTGACAGGAAATAAGATAAAAGTGTTGCGCTCAGACAATGGTGGAGAGTATGTTGACAAGGACTTCACCGATTTTTGCGCTAAGGAAGGCATAAAAAAAGAGTGGACAACTACCTACAATCCGGAGCAGAATGGAGTAGCAGAAAGGAAAAACAGGACTGTTGTGGAAGTAGCTAGGGCAATGTTGTATGATCAGGATATGCCCAAATTCCCGTGGGAAGAAGCATGCAGCATGACAGTTTATGTTCAGAATAGAACTCCACACAGGGCATTGGGCAAAATTACTCTGGAAAGGGTCTTCACAGGGAAGACACCTAAAGTCAGTCATTTCAGGATATTTGGGAGTTTAGCGTATTGCCGTATACTCGAAGAAAAGAGAAAGAAATTAAATCAAACTGTTGAGAAAGGATATCTTGTGTGATATAGCGAGAATGCTAAGGCATATAGAGTCTATCTTCCAGGGAGTAGGAAGCTAGTAGTTCGGCAAGATGTAAAGTTCATGGAGGACAGAGCTTTCAGGAAATCCCAAGAAATGCCTTCCGAGGATCAGTGAAAAGACGATCCGTTGGTACAACTACTTCGACTAGCAGAAACAGAAATTCTGCTAAAGGCAAAGTTTCGGAATAGGGGAATCTCAGGAAGAGGAAGAGATGATAGATGTACCCACTGCTAGTGGAAGAACGAGCCGGGAACTCCGAAAGATTCTACAGGATCCAAAGGATTTCATTGGTGCACCCAGGAATGATAAAAGGGAGCGAAGACAACCAGACAGATATGAGGCCCTAGTAGCTCAAATTGGGGAATCTTCTAGTTTTTAGGAGGCTGTTCAGCATCAAGTATGGGGAGATGCGATGGTGGAGGAATACAATTCTATAATGGTCAATGATGTCCGGGATGTGGTACCTAGGCCTCAGGACAAGTCAATGGTAGGTTCGAGATGGATCTACAAAGTCAACTATGCTACAGACGACAGTGTGGAGAAATACAAAGCGAGGTTTGTGGCTAAGAGTTATGCTCATAAGGAAGGGATAAACTACGAAGAGACCTTCGCCCCAGTAGCTAGGTATACTTCTATTAGAACGGTGATATCTCTTGTAGCACAGATGGGGTGGGAGATTCACCAGATGGATGTCAAGACGACATTCTTGAATGGGGTAATAGAAGAGGAAGTATACATTGAACAACCAGAGCGTTTTGAGACACATGAGAAGAAGTCTCATGTATATAGATTAAAGAAAGCCTTGTATGGGCTTAAACATGCACCTAGAGCATGGTATGGTCGAAGTGATGGCTGCTTGCAGAAGATGGGGTTCGTCAAGAGCGACACAAATCCTAATCTCTACTATCTTGTCGTAGAGAATGAGCCTCTAATCCTAATGTTATATGTGGATGATCTTTTTCTGACAGGATCATCCAGGTTCATCAAAGACTACAAAAATAACCTAGCCATAGAATTCGACATGAAGGATTTGGGGTAGATGCATTATTTCCTGGGGTTGGAAGTTTTGTAGCAGAAGGGTGAGATCTTCCTTGGAGAAGGGAGATATGCTACAGAGATATTGAAGAGATTTAGGATGTAGGACTGTAGACCTATGGTTACTCCAATGATCACCAACTGGAAGAAGATTGATGCATCAAAAGATAAAGACGTTGATCCCACCTTGTACAAGCAGCTTATAAGGTCCCTGATGTATCTGGTCAATACTAGGCCAGACATTTGTTATGCCGTCAACACCCTCAATTACTTCATGGTGGAACCCAAGAGGGTGCATCGGGCAACATCCAAACATGTTCTCAGATATATACAAGGAACAATCGATTATGGACTATTGTACACCCAAGGCAATGGCATCAGGCTGAGTGGTTTTACTGACGTAGATTGGGATAGAAGTTCAGTAGATCAGAAAAGTACAACTGGGTACTATTTCAACATTGGATTACGAATGACCTCCTGGTGTAGTAGGAAACAAAAATCTGTGGCTCTGAGCTTAGTTGAAGATGAATATATGGCATCTAGCACAACTTCGTGTGAAGCCATATGGCTTAGGAAATTGCTTGTGAATCTATTCAAGAGATGGATGGAAGCGACTTGGATTTTGTGTGATAATCAGAGTTGCATCAAGCTCTCTGAGAATCTAGTATTTCATGATCGGTTGAAGCACATTGATATCAAGTGCACTTTGTCAGACACTGTGTCCAACGAGGGGCAGTATAGTTGAGGTACACTCCTACAGGAGAACAGGCGGTAGACATCCTCGCCAAGGCTCTAGGAAGAACACAGTTTGTTTATTTCAGGGAGAAGATGGGGATGGTGAAGAATCCATTTCAGTAGCAGAAATGGATAAGTGTCGAGAGTTGCAGTGCAACAGTTAGCAGTAGCAGTTCTATGGGCAACATGATGCAACATGTTGAGAGGGAGCTGCAGTACAGATGTAGTAGTGGCGGTGGCAGTGTCATGGGCAGTAGTACAGGAAGCAATAGTGTAGTGGATGTAGGGCAACAAGCCAAGCATTAGCACAGAGGACCGATGCGGAGGATCTGTGTGATGCTTCTATGATGAAGCATTGTGCACATTCCTCACTAAGAGGGAGTGTTGATTTTTGGTAGCATCGGATGTGCTCTAGCCTTGAAATTTGGTGGAGAGGTTAAGGCACATGAGATCTCCAAGACCCATAAATTGTTTGGAGAAATTCCACCCGAATGAGGAGTTATTAAAATAATTAATATTTTTAATGGGTTCCTAACTCTAAACTTAGGAAAATAAAAATATTAATGGGTATTAATAAAGATAAGGGTGAGAAGCTTCTAAGAGACGAGGATCAAGTTTGTTTTAATCTTAGCCTTTGATTAGAGACTTAATCTCGACCATTGATTCATCAACATGAAAAGTATGAGAGAAGACTCTAGGATCATTTGGAGACACACCGACAGATACTCAGTATCTCAAGGAAATCGATTCTCAAGAGGAGATAAATTTCAGAGGGAGAGTTGTAGGGTGGAGGAAGAGGAGGGTATCAACAGCAATCAGGGATTGAGTAGGGGGTGACGCAGGGACATTGAGAGAAAGCACAGAGGGAGACGTAGTCCAGGGGAGACGTAGCCCTCATGCAAATTGACACAGAGGGACATAGAGCCACTTAGAGCCACGGTGAGCCACGCAGAGTGACACAGAGGTGACGCAGAAGTGGGAGAAGGGTCTCCAAAGTGTCAGAAAGTTTCCAGGGGAAAGTCTCAGGTGTTTTCTCTCAAGTTCTTTGTAAAATCATTCCTTGTAATAGTGATTGTGGTTGAAGATTAATAAAACTCTCATTTGCTGCACCGTTTTTCCCGAGTTGGGTTTTTCTGGGGACAATTGTCCAAAAACAACTGTGTTGATGTGATTGGTTCTTGTGTATGTATTTTCTCTGTGTAATTATGTGATAACTGCAGTAGAATTTATTTTAATATTTGCTGAAGGGATTTCGTAAATAACTTATTGTGAAGAATAAGTAGGTGAAATAAATCAGTTGCTATAGTAGAATTTCAGGTTAGAAATTTTCACATGGTATCAGAGCAGAAATCCAGAAACAGGAGAGAAAAATCGACTATGAGTCAAGAGCATGATGCAGAGGCATCGACTCAAAGGGACTCACGCAGATTTCTTGAAGAAGACACGAGGGACATGGATCACGATTACTCTATGTTAGCTTCCAGATTGGAAGAAGAAGTCACTTGCCTAGCAAGCACTGTCTCCTCTGAGGTTTGGTATATAGATAGTGGAGCTTCCTGGCATATGACAAGAATTCAATAATGTTTTTCAGATTATCAGGAAGAAAGAATGTATTTTCAGATCACCATCGGAAATAAGGCAAAGTATACCCCAGTAGGAAGAGGTACTATAGTCTTTCAAACCGAAGCAAGAGAGCGGTTACGAGCACCAATGTGTTGCATGTGCCAGGATTGGGGATGAGCTTACTCTCTGTATCTCAACTTCAAAACAAGGGCTATGACGTTTTCTTCATCAAGGAGAAAGTATATGTCAAACACTCGAGGTTGAAAAAGAAGGCCTAGATCAGAATCAGAAGTAACGGGTTGTATAGATTATAGTTAGAATCACTAATGGCACTGATAGGCAACAATGGAGATAAGGATTTGAATGAACTATGGCACAGGAGGATGTGACACTTACACCAGGGGCTTTGAGAATTCTTAGGAAAACAGTATCAGGAGTTCTAGAATTGAGTACTGAACGAGATGATGTATGCAGAGGATGCGCTTTGGGCAAGTATGCCAAAGTTGCGTTTTCCAGAAGTAACAATAGAGCTAAGAGTGTTCTAGGATTGATGCACTCAGACATCTGCGGACCGATGTCCACAAAAGCTCTTAATGGTGTCGAATACTTTGTCACCTTCATCGATGACCATTCCAGGAAGACTTGGATCTAATAGGAAAGAAGATAAAAGTGTTGCGCTTAGACAATGGTGGAGAGTTTGTTGACAAGGACTTCACCGATTTTTGCGGTAAGGAAGGCATCAGAAGAGAGTGGACAGAATCCGGAGCAGAATGGAGTAGCAGAAAGGAAAAACAAGACTATTGTGGAAGCAGCTAGGGCAATGCTGTATGATCAGGATATGCCCAAATTCCTGTGGGTAGAGTCACTTCGGAAAGGGTCTTCACTGGGAAGACACCTGAAGTCAGTCATTTCAGGATATTTGGGAGTGTTGATTTGTGGTAGCATCGGATGTGCTCTAGCCTTGAAATTTGGAGGAGAGGCTAAGGCACATGAGATCTCCAAGACCCAGAAATCATTTTTGAGAAATTCCACCTCGATGAGGAGTTATTAAAATAATTAATATTTTTAATGGGTTCCTAAGTCTAAACTTAGGAACATAAAAATATTAATGGGTATTAATAAAGATAAGGATGAGAAGCTTCTAAGAGACGATGATCAAGTCTGTTTTAATCTTAGCCGTTGATTAGAGACTTAATCTCGGTCGTTCATTCATCAACATGAAAAGTATGAGAGAAGACTCTAAGATCATTTGGAGACACACCGGCAGATACTCAATATCTCAAGGAAGAGGAGATCGATTTCAGAGGGAGTTGTAGGGTGGAGGAAGAGGAGGCTTCAGCACAAGCAGAGTTTGATGAGGAGGTGATGCAGGGGCAATGAAAGACAACGCAAAAAGAGAGACGCAGTCCTGAGAAGAGACACAGGGCCTACGCAGGCTGACGAAAGCCCCATGGTCCCATCCTCATGTGCCATAGTATCAGGAGTTCCAGGAAAATAGTATCAGGAGTTCCAGAACTAAGTACTTAACGGGATGATGTACGCAAAAGGTGTGCTTTGGGCAAGTATGCCAAAGTTGCCTTTTCCAGAAGTAACGATAGGGCAAAGAGTGTGCTAGGATTGATACACTCAGACATTTGTGGACCGATGTCCACAAAATCTCTTAGTGGTGCCGAGTACTTCGCCACCTTCATCGATTGACCATTCCAGGAAGAGTTGGATCTACTTTATGAAGATCAAGGATGAGGTTTTCGATCGATTCAAAGAGTTCAAGGCTCTAGTGGAGAATTTGACAGGAAAGAAGATAAAAGTGTTGCGCTCGGACAATGGTGGAGAGTATGTTGACAAGGACTTCACTAATTTTTGCTCTAAGGAAGGCATCAAAATATAGTGGAAAACTCTCTACGATCTAGAGCAGAATGTAATTGCAGAAAGGAAAAACAGGACTATTGTGGAAGCAGCTAGGGCAATGCTGTATGATCAATATATGCCTAAATTCCCGTGGGCAGAAGCATGCAGCATGACAGTTTATGTCCAGAACAGGACTCCTCACAGGGAATTGGGCAAAATCACTCCGGAGAAGGTCTTCACTGGGAAGATACCCGAAGTCAGTTATTTCAGGATATTTGGGAGTTTAGCATATTGTCGTATACTCGAAGAGAAGAGAAAGAAATTAGATCAAACTGCTAAGAAATGATATCTTGTGGGATATAGCGAGAATGCTAAGGCATACAGAGTCTATCTTCCAGGGAGTAGGAAGGTAGTAGTTCGGCGGGACGCAAAGTTCATGGAGGATAGAGCTTTCAGAAAATCTCGAGAAATGCCTTCTGAGGAGCAGTCGAAAGACGAGCTGTTGGTGAGACCACTTCAACCAGCGGAAACCGGTACCAAAAATCCTCCTGAAAATAAGGCTTCAGAATAGGAGGAATCTCAAGAAGAAAAGGAATTGATAGATGTACCTACTACTAGTGGAAGAACGAGCCGGGAACTCCGACAGATTCTACAAGATGCAAAAGACTTCATTGGTGCACCCAGGAATAGTAAAAGGGAGCGAAGACAGCCAGACAGATACTAGGCCTTAATAGCTTAGGTTGGGGAACCTTCTAGTTTTCAAGAGGCTGTTCAACATCAGGTATGGGTAGATGCGATGGTGGAAGAACACAACTTTATAATGGTCAATGATGTTTGGGAAGTGGTACCTAGGCCTCAGGACAGATCAGTGGTAGGTTCGAGATGGATCTATAAGGTCAAATATGCTGCAGATGGTAGTGTGGAGAAATACAAAGCTAGGTTCGTGGCTAAGGGGTATGCTCAGAAGGAAGGGATAGACTACGAAGAAACCTTCGCCCCAGTAGCCAGGTATACTTCTATTAGGACCGTGATATCTCTTGCAGCGCAGATGGGGTGGGAGATCCATCAGATGGATGTCAAGACGACATTCTTGAACGGGGTAATAGAAGAGGAAGTATACATCGAACAACTAGAAGGTTTTGAGACACATGAGAAGAAATCTCATGTATGCAGATTAAAGAAAGCCTTGTATGGGCTGAAACAGGCACCTAGGGCATGGTACGGTCGAATTGATGGCTACTTGCAGAAGATGGGGTTCGTCAAGAGTGACGCAGACCCTAATCTCTACTATCTAGTTGTAGAGAATGAGCCTCTAATCCTAGTGTTATATGTGGATGATCTCTTCCTGACAGGATCATCCAGGCTCATCAAAGACTGCAAGAAGAACCTAGCCACAAAATTCGACATGAAGGATTTGGGACAGATGCATTATTTTTTGGGGTTGGAAGTTTGGCAGCAGAAGGGTGAAATCTTCTTGAGACAAGGGAGATATACTACAAAAATCTTGAAGAGATTCAGGATGTAGGATTGTAGACCTATGGCTACTCCAATGATCACCAATTGGAAGAAGATTGATGCATCAGAAGATAAAGATGTTGATCCCACCTTGTATAGGCAGCTCATAGGGTCCCTGATGTATCTGGTCAATACTAGGCCAGACATTTGTTACGCTGTCAACACCCTTAATCAGTTCATGGTAGATCCTAAGAGGGCGCACTAGGCAACAACCAAACATGTTCTCAGGTGTATACAAGGAACAATCGAGCACGAACTATTGTACACCAGAGGCAATGATATCAGGCTGAGTGGGTTCACTGACACAGATTGTGCTGGAAGTTCAGTAGATTGGAAAAGTTCAACTGGGTACTGTTTCAACATTGGATCAGGAATGACCTCCTGGTGCAGTAGTAAACAAAAATCCGTGGCTCTAAGCTCAGCTAAAGCAAAATATATGGTAGCTAGCACAACTTCGTGTGAAGCCATATGGCTTAGGAAATTGCTTGTGAATCTATTCAGGAGAAGGATGGAAGCGACTAGGATCATGTGTGATAATCAGAGTTGCATCAAGCTCTCTGAGAATCCAGTATTTCATGATCGGTCGAAGCACATTGATATTAGGTGTCACTTTGTCAGACACCGTGTCCAACGAGGGGCAGTACAGTTGAGGTACACTCCTACAGGAGAACAGGTGGCAGACATCCTCACCAAGGCTCTAGGAAGAACAAAGTTTGTTCATTTCAGGGAGAAGATGGGGATGGTAAAGAATCCATTTCAATAATGGATAAGTATCAAAAGTTGCAGTGCAACAGTTAGTAGTGGCAGTGCTATGGGCAACATCATGCAGTAGATTGAGAGGGAGCTGCAGTACAGATGTAGCAGTGGCAGTGGCAATGGTAGTGTCATGGGCAACAATACAGAGAGCAACAATGCAGATGATGTAAGGCAGCGGGCCAAGCATCAGCATAGGTACCAGTGCGAAGGATCAATGTGATGTTTCAGTGATGGAGCATTATTAGAGCACATTCTTCGCTAAGAGGGAGTGTTGATTTGTGGTAGCATCGGATGTGCTCTAGCCTTGAAATTTGGAGGAGAGGCTAAGGCACATGAGATCTCCAAGACCCAGAAATAGTTTTGAGAAATTCCATCAAGATGACGAGTTATTAAAATAATTAATCTTTTTAATGGGTTCCTAAGTCTAAAGTTTGGAAAATAAAAATATTATTTGGTATTAATAAAGATAAGGATAAGAAGCTTCTAAGAGACCAAGACCAAGTCTGTTTTAATCTTAGCTGTTGATTAGGTACTTAATCGATTCATCAAGAAGAAAATTCTTCAACAAGACTCGAGGGTCATTTGGAGACACACTAACAGATAGTATCTCAAGGAAATTCAATTCTCAAGGAAGAGGAGATCAGTTTCGGAGGGAGTTGCAGGGTGGAGGAAGAGGAGGGCTTCAACAACAGGAAGAGTTCGAGTTGGAGGTGATGCAGGGGCAGTGGAAGACAACGCAGAAAGAGAGACGCAGTCCAGAGAAGAGACACAAGGCCTACGTAGGCTGATGCAGAGGGACGCAGAGCCACTCAGAACCAAGCTAGGTCAATCAGAGTGACGCAGAAGTGGGAGCAGGGTCTCCAAAGCGTCAGATAGTCTCAGAGGGAAAGTCTCAGGTGTTTTCTTTCAGTTCTCTGTAAAAATCATTCCTTGTAAAAACAATTGCTGCTGAAGATTAATAAAGCCCTCATCTGCTGCACCGATTTTCCCGCATTGAGTTTTTCTAGGGACAATTGTCCAAAAATAATTGTGTCTATGTGATTGATTCTTGTACGTGTATTTTTTCTCTGGGTAATTATGTGATAACTGCAGTAGAATTTATTTTAATATTTACCGAAGGAATTTCGTAAATAACTTATTGAGAATAATAAGTAGGTGAAATAAATCAGTTGCTGCAGTAATAGAATTTCAGTTTGGAAATTTTCACATGGAGTTTAGCGTATTGCCATATAGCTGAAGAAAAGAGAGAAATTAGATCACACTGCTGAGAAAGGATATCTTGTGGGATATAGTGAGAATGCTAAGGCATATAGTGTCTATCTTCCAAGGAGTAGGAAGGTAGTAGTTCGGCGGGATGTAAAGTTCATGGAGGACGAAGCTTTTAGGAAATCCCGAGAAATGGCCTTCGAGGAGCAGTGAAAAGACGATCTGTTGGTCCAACCACTACGACCAGCAGAAACTAGTACCAGAAATTCCCCTGAAGGCAAAGCTTTAGAACAAGAGGAATCTCAGGAAGAGGAAGAGATGATAGATGTACCCACTACTAGTGGAAGAACGAGTTGGGAACTCCGACAGATTCTACGAGATGCAAAGGACTTCATTGGTGCACCCATGAATGATAAAAGGGAGCGAAGACAACTAGACAGATTCCAGGCCCTAGTAGCTTAGGTTGGGGAACCTTCTAGTTTTCAGGAGGATGTTCAACATTAGGTATGGGTAGATGCGATGGTGGAGGAATACAGTTCTATAATGGTCAATGATGTCTGGAAAGTGGTACCTAGGCCTCAGGACAGGTAAGTGGTAGGTTCGAGATGGATCTAGAAAGTCAAATATGCTACAGACGATAGTGTGGAGAAATACAAAGCCAGGTTTGTGGCAAAGGGGTATGCTCAAAAGGAAGGGATAGACTATGAAGAAACCTGCGCTCGAGTAGCCAGTTATACTTCTATTAGAACGTTGATATCTCTTGCAGCACAGATGGGGTGGGAGATTCACCAGATGGATGTTAAGATGACATTCTTGTATGTGGTAATAGAAGAGGAAGTATACATTGAACAACTAGAGGGTTTTGAGACACATGAGAAGAGGTCTCATATATGCAGATTAAAGAAAGCCCTGTATGGGCTTAAACAAGCACCTAGAGCATGGTACGGTCGAATTGATGGCCACTTGCAGAAGATGGGGTTCGTCAAGAATGACGCAGATCCTAATCTCTATTATCTTGTCGTAGAGAATGAGACTCTAATCCTAGTGTTATATGTGGATGATCTTTTCCTGACAGGATCATCCAGGCTCATCAAAGACTGCAAGAAGAACCTAGCCACAGAATTCAACATGAAGGATTTGGGATAGATGCATTATTTCCTGGGGTTGGAAGTTTGGCAGCAAAAGGGTGAGATCTTCCTTGGACAAGGGAGATATGCTACAGAGATCTTGAAGAGATTCAGGATGCAGGACTGTAGACCTATGGCTACTCTAATGATCACCAATTGGAAGAAGATTGATGCATCTTAAGGTAAAGACGTTGATCCCACCTTGTACAGCCAACGTATAGGGTCCCTGATGTATCTAGTCAATATCAGTCTAGACATTTGTTACACTGTCAGCACCCTCAGTCAGTTCATGGTGGAACCTGTTGATGCCCCGAAAATCGTTGTATCAACATTGGGGGATAACCACTCGGTCCGGACCTTAATACAACTCCTTTTCCGTTTGGAATGGTGGCTCCGACTGGGGATAATGGGACCAGTTTCCCAGCAATGGATAAACGGGATGAATGAATGATTGGTTGACTAATCTAATGATAGGCGAATAACTTAATTTAT
The DNA here is from genome assembly GCA_031772625.1 of Pinus tabuliformis. NCBI lineage: Eukaryota > Viridiplantae > Streptophyta > Pinopsida > Pinales > Pinaceae > Pinus > Pinus tabuliformis. Next base: position 80,007,367 of record CM062820.1, on the reverse strand, counting down.
CAGCGAAATAAAAGAACTACTACTAATCCCGGGAACTATTGTACTTTAAAGTGTAGCGCTTAATGATCTATGTTTATAAACAGGCATGTAGATGACTCTATTTAATAAACATGGACTTTTATTCATTCAAGGATTACTTTGCTTAAATCGTTAAACAAAGGGATTAGCGCAATATTGCTACACTTATATATCATCGATACATATACGATCAAAAGAAAAGCATCCCATAAACATCCAATAGTGGAGGGAATAAAGAAATGCTGTTAAAACACATACATATATTCGATAATAGCAAAGGCAATCAAATAACAATTCATATGAAAAGAATGAATTCAGACATAGATAATAGTACCATATGAACTGCTAGTCACTCCGAATATCAATCGCTATTTGAGATTCTTCTTCCAACGCAGAAATACTTTCAAACAAAGACAGTAGTGCACATTTGCATAAAAGCTTCCTTGTCAAAATTAGAATAACTGGTCCAGTTTTATAAAAGAATATGGCTGAAGTACAGTAGTGCAACTTCAGTCTTTAAGTCAAGTACAAAACTTTACGACCCCTTCCAAAACAATGAAAGGGTCTATAAATACTTAATTAAGCTAACTTCCTATGAAACTGAAATCCTATTTAATTGGTATCAATTGATTTTGATCATATTCTTCTCAGCAACCTGGCAGTCGGCGGCATGAATCATCAAGTAGGCTGTTTGCCTTTAAACCTGAGCTGACTTATCGCAAGCATTGGCTCCACTTTGGGCGGTCTGTTGAGGCGAGAGCTAAGCTGGGCGGCATAGGTGGCATCCTGAATATCGGGGATAATATACCCGATTGCATCTGTAAGGCATTTGAGGGCGGCTCTTTGACTGTGTGGTTTTACCAAGAAGAACCAATAGGTGTCCCATGTTAAACTGTTAATTCCAGCAATTAATCTCCCCTTTTCCTCTAGATCTGGATAACATGATTGCTCCAATGTTTTCATCACTGTCAATTTTCCTGGAGTGCATTGGGAAATCATGTTTGACAAGTAGAGAGTATTATTAACCAATTCAACCAAATTGCTTGTAGTTGATTTGCACCTTGAAATTGCCCTCTCTGCTTTCATTAACTGGGACTGCCATTCTGTAAACAATATATCTTTATGTGACTCTAAAATTCTTGGTAAATTTGCCGCTTGTCCCTGATCAGTATCTTGCCAGTCAAGAAATGCAGCTATCGTTTCTTCAGCTTGATCCAATTCCGCTCTAGCCTTTTCTGTTTTTTCACTTATTGATGCCGTCAATTCGCATAGTGGTTCCGCCTGGGCGATTTGTTGACATAGAAGCTTGATTTGGGCTATTAATGCCGTATTTATCTGTAGTGCCTCTACTCTGAATTCAGTTATTTGTGGAACGCCCTTTGTCTTCTCAAGCTGTGCTGATAGTTGAGCAATCTGCTCATCTTTTGTTTTCAGCATTTGTTCATTTGCTGCCCTCAGTTGTGCCAAGGCTTCAGACAACTCTTTCTGCTTCTGGATTGCGCTGTGATCAATCCTTTGTTTCTCTGCCTGCAATTGTTGAGTTAATTGATTATTTACTTGCTGTTGTGTCAACAATTGCTGTTCTGCCTGCTCCGCTTTCTGCTGTGCTTCTGTTAGCTGTGCCTGCAATAAAAAGATTTCCTGGTCTTTTGTTTTCAATAAAAGACTCACCTCTGATGCTTTGTCTATTGTTGCTGCCGAATAGGCTCCAGCATATTGTGATAGTTTTGTTAGGTCATCAGAGGGGTCAAATTCCTCCTTCCAAACCACATTGCCCATGACCGTCTGTTCTGGGAAAAGGGAAGGTTGATCAGTCCTTCTTCTCTTCCTCTGTCGTTTTACTACAGCTTTATGCCTTGGGCTATAGAAGACATCCAAGGGAGGAATCTCTTCTACCTGCAAAATGATTTGATCGGAGGGGTCCTTTGGTATTATTTCTACTTCCTTTGAACTGGGTGGGCCGCTGGTTCCACTTGGAACCTGTTGTGAAGTGGTTTCCTGTGTGTCTGCTGCTTTCGAAGTTTCGGTGTCCTTTGAACATTCTAGACTGCTGATAATAGAATCAAATTGTTGCCATTCCTGGAGCAGTTTTGGATCAATATGAGTATCCACATTTACTTCTATGTTGCTCTGCTTCTGCTCTTTAGTCTGGGTCTCCTCCCGCACTTTCTCTTGCTCTTTAGTCTGAGTTTCCTCCTGTGCTTTCTCTTGTTCTTTTGTTGTAACCGGAGGTTCCTTTGAATGTTGCCTTTCAGGCTCGCTTGATGCTGTTGTTGGGGTTGTTGCTAACAGATCTAGAGGCAGAGTTTGCAACCTCTGTTCTCTAAGTCTGTTGAATTCAACCAACCCTTCATCCTGATATTTCATTCTGGCTAGTGCCTTAACCTGCAATATTGACTCGGCTGAGGAGAACAGGTCATCGAACATATCTTCTTTATGATCAAACTTTGTCAATTTGGCCTGTTCAAGTGCATTATAGGCGACTTTGTTGGGATCAAATCGCCTATTAGGGAGAGTTGCTAGAGTTAATGATTTTATCTTTGTAGCTTCTTTCTCTGCATGTTTGAAATCATGCAACGTGTAGACACCACATCTCAAAGGAAAAGAGGGCCAGACCTGCTTCTTATTTTTCTTGAGGGTCTGTGTAACTCCCTCGGCAATGATCTGATAAGCTATTTCTCTCGCCAGCAGTTTATCAGGTATGTACAAAGGAAGGACATGAGGTTCGGCTTGGCTATCGAAAACTCTTATATAAGTGAACTTTTCCTCCCCGAACCATCTTCCTATTGATGTTAAATCAATCCCGGCTTGGTAGGAAATCTTGGGAGCAGGTTTATCAAAAATAGAGTAATGAATGGGTAACATAAAGCCATTGCAGACTTGGTATAAATGGTGCTTATAGGAAGCTTTCCACAATTTCTGATGGTATATGTGAATAGGCATGGGGTCTTGTGATGTCCACCTCCAGCCGAGCACAGGAAATTCAGAATTAAAACACAGGGTATCTAGAATATAGGCACTATAGTAGAATGGGGGAATTAACCTTTCAGTAATGCGGGTCTTATTTCTAAAATCAAGAACAGCTGTTGCTAGTTTATCTGACAGTATAGTTGCCCAATCCATTATTTCACTGTTACACACCGCTTCCATCAAGGGAACCATTTCTATAGTGAAATTAGCGGAATCGTGCAACCCCCACAATCTACACATCATTATCCCAGCATAACAATAAGGAGAACATAGGGAATCAACAGAGTACTTACCGGAAGATTCATGCTTGTGTTTTGCCGGATTTTGTCTCCAATCCCGGATGGGTTCGGATTCAATTTCGTTCTCTTTTCGGAATTTCTCCAAAAACGCCTTGTTGTACTTCTTCTCTGGCTCAGGCAAATGATACATTTGCCTTAAATCATCAGCCTTGAATGAACCGAAGATTCTCCCATCTCTGGTGCAGAAAGTTCTGTCTGTGATTGGGATTTCCTCAATTGCCCACCTCACTACATCCGTATATGGGAGAATTTGTTCCCGAGCTGCTATCCGATGAAGGAAGGAGTCGGCTAAGTCCTTTAAAGTACCATCAGATTTTCGAGTCGCATCTGCAGTGGCTTGTACTGTTGTCACTTCAGGTTCTTCGGCCTCAATCAAATTATAGGTACTTTGCCAAGTAGTTTTGCCGAGATCAGAACATGTAGTATCAGATATCAATCCTTTCTTTTTATTTGTTGGATCAGTGACAGCTTGTCCTGTTGCTGGCACAGCGGAAGCGACTGTGGTTTTCTTAGACTTCTTCCCCATTTTGCTTGAGTTTTCTGCTTCGGAGGAATTCTGCACAGGAGTGAAAATAAGCGTAACACAGAGAATTGGTAGTGAAAACCAAATATGAGCGAGATATATTGATCAATGCGTGATGAGGGATTAACTTTAAAGTGGCCGCGGATACAATCTATGAGAAGATTTTAGGACTTACTATTACATTAAATGGCCGTTAAAACCTGCCAATCCTTTAAATGCCCATCATATCATTAATTGGCTGAATGATTTGTTTAAGCGTGCCTTGGATGTTTTGGCGGTTGAGCACAGGTAAATCACTGTTCGACAGATAAGGCTTTTAATATGAATTAATCGTAATATCCCTCTGTTTTAACGGCTTTTTTGAAGTTTGCGCTTCTGGCTTTATCGCAATCGGGCGTCGGGGAAAACTTAAATCCTTATATTGACACCTTTTGAAATCCCCGATCGCCGATAGCGATATCGCATCGCATCGGGAGTATGGGCACTTTAAGAAAGCATGGATAGTGTATCGCCGATCGCCGATAGCGATATCGCATCGCATCGGGTGTATTACCTGGGGTGCTTTAAAAACATGCATAGTATATCGCCGATCGCCGATAGCGATATCGCATCGCATCGGAGCGAAAGGAACTTTTATCGCATCGGAGAAAACCAATGGGCCTTTAAAGTATGCCTCCTATGTCATTGCGATATGCGATCTTGCGATCGCTTTATCGCAATGATAAAAGATTGATTATTTATATTATAAGACCAAAATTGGTTTGTCCAAAAGGTTTTTTATAATGTCTTCATTTTGTTTTCGGACCTTTTTGAATAATACAATGTTGATACCAATCAAAACTAAAAGGGACCCATTTCATATGATAGTTTTTTTTTTTTTTTGTGAATAACCATGATATGAAATGGGGGGTTGTTGTAGAGCACAACAGAACCCAAGAGGGCGCACTGGGCAACAGTCAAACATGTTCTTAGGTATATACAAAGAACAATTGAGCATGGACTATTGTACACCCAAGGCAATGCCATCAAGCTGAGTGGGTTCACTTACGCAGATTGTGCTGGAAGTTTAGTAGATTGGAAAAGTACAACTGGGTATTGTTTCAACACTGGATCAGGAATGACCTCGTGGTGTAGTAGGAAACATAAATCTGTGGCTCTGAGCTCAGCTGAAGCTGAATATATGGCAGCTAGCACAACTTCGTGCGAAGCCATATGGCTTAGGAAATTGCTTGTGAATCTATTTAGGAGAAGGATGGAAGCGACTAGGATTTTGTGTGATAATTAGAGTTGCATCAAGCTCTCTAAGAATCCAATATTTCACAATCGGTCGAAGCACATTGATATTAGGTGTCACTTTGCCAGAGATTATGTCCAACGAGGGGTAGTACAGTTGAGGTACGCTCTTACAAGAGAATAGGTGGCAGGCATCCTGACCAAGGCTCTATGTAATATTCCTAGTAGAAATTTTACAATAATAACAAAGACATGCACAAATAAATAACACAAAAAATTTCAGAAATGGATGCACATAAACAAGAAATTTCTGCAAATCCCCAAATTGGCCAAATTTTATTAATAATATCTGTTGTGGTACAAATTAGTTGGAGAAATTGCACTTGGGCTTGCACAAGGCAGGCTACAAGCACCAGGTGATGTGTACGAGAAAGCCAAATGACTGCAATAATCAACACCTCCAGAAAACTGTGCCGCTGCTCCAAAACTACACTGCTGCTTGACTTCGCCCCCTGATTTTCCCACTCTAGAATGCCCAGAAAATTCTATAAAATTAGGAGAGTACTCCTTGCCCAAAACGTAGAAAATCCCAGAAAGGTTTTTCCTTAGTTCCAACTTTCGAAATTTGACCCTTCACAACTTGGCCCTCCACCAAATTCGAATTCTGTTACTATGGCTACTCTTGTCAATCTCTTCTCTCCAAACTCTAGCAATTCTCCTCAAATTTCCCTCCCAATGGGAAAGATTTCCCAGCACCCTAGCTCCAAACTCCCCCGGATGATACTTCCCCAAAAGAGTCTCATTCCAATGACTGCACAGTCATGGAGGAGATGATGTAGTCTTGTGTATGATAAAGTGAGAGTTGCGTGTAGGTTGGTCCTCTTGGTTGTAGCTGCCCTCCACACTCATGAAAATGATCAAAGAACACTCCTGTAGCTTCTTCGGTCAATTCCCCAACAACCCAGCTCCACAAACAACCAATGAATCCTCCCTCTGCGCAGTGGTGGCTCCTGGATTGCGTGCTTTAGTCCAGAAATGCGTGGGACTTGTAGTTGATGCCTCTTTCAGTCTCAGTGATGAAGGAAAAGCCTTCCTAAGGTGGCACTTGAAGTCCACCGAAGAAAGGTTGAGCTTCTCTCCTTGGGAAGCTCTTGTGCTAAACAACACAATATTGGCTCAGCTGAACAGCTAAGGCAAATTCAATTTTCAAATAGACAAAAGACCCCTATTGCTCCCTCATTCCTTCCTTTTATAATTGCTGGCCATGCATTCCTTGTGGGTCCCTCCACAAATTTGATTTGCCTCAAGGAATTGGAATTCTTTCCTCCGCAAGTGTGTACTTTATGTGGGCCCCATATTCCACTATCAATTTAATCTTTCATTTTCTCTAATGTTGGTGGCCTCCATCTCTCCAAAAATTAAGTGGGGACTCCCTCCACCCACTTTTCTTAAGTTTACATGCCAAAATATTTCCCAACACCCAATTGCAAAATAGAAATTCATCTTAGCAAAATTAATTTAATTGGGGACATTATAGTCCTCCCCACCAAAAATTGCTTGTCCTCAAGCAATGCCTGAACAAGCACCCTCTCGATCAACTGACCCCAACAATCTCTGCACACAATACTGGGGTCCCAAATGTACCACTCAGCCATCCCTGATCTCTGACTCGTCCTGCTAGGATCCCAAGCCATCCTGATCAGCATGAGGCATCCCTTGCTCCACTTGCTGTCCAACTCAGCATAGGCACCAGACGTCCCCTGCATACTGCCACTAAGTAGAGAATCATGGTAGTATAAAATCCTGATCATCTCCTCGTGAAACTGCTCTACCAAATAGTCTCTCTTGTGCACTTTAGGAGTAGACCCCTGAAGACGCAATCCAATCCTTGTGGGATGGAATCCTCGCCTGCCTGTGCTTCCCCTGATCTCCTCCTGCTGATCACCCTGCCACACTGGTGAAGTCCGCCACACCACCAACAAGTCACTAAAACCCAATGGAAGATATGGTTGACCTTTCCCTATAGAAACCCGCTCACCTCCATGGGTAGTTGCACTGCTAAGCCTTGCTAGGCCAAAATCCCAAGTTAGTCCAAAAGGGGTGCCACCATGATGTTATTGTGCCACTCTGATCATGATGGTTTGCTCGTCACGTGCACGCTGTATCCCCCTCTCCTGGGACCTGATGGAAAAATATCTATGGAGTTCCAATGCATCTGGCCCAAGAATCCCCATGATGTCACGACCTACCCATCCAACATTCACTCTAATTTGTAGCAGCAACAAGGAAAACCAGTCTTGTAATGCGACAAAGGCCTCAACGCTCCCTCGCATGTCAAACCAAGTGGGAGTTGGGTCATCCTCTGTCCTTCTCCCGCTCATCATGAAACAAAGTGTCCAATCAACCAGCCAAATCCCTGGATCCCACAACCAGAATGGCTGCGACATAGTCTTGACAGCTGCTGGCGCCAACCTGTACCACATCTTAAGCCCTTGCGTGCAATCGATATATGGCCTCCTTACATCACAAACCAATTTGGTGCATACGAACCTGCCTCGCGTGGACCATACCACGCGATGGGATCTATCATCCTGCCTCTTGAAAGCGCTCACCAACATCGCCTGGAGTTTAAACATCTGCCTACATGTAAGGTCCACAAACTGTTGTGGATGCTCCTGAGACACCTCAGAATGTCTCACCCAAAGGGGGTCATGCCTCTCCCTGAGTGTGGGCTCAAGTGCAATGCAAGTGTTACCTCTAGACAAGATTGGACTAACCCCAAGCCTGCATCCACCAACCCGCGCCTTGCCCATATGCCACACCTGGAAAAACTGTTTCTTGATGCACCGTGCCTTGTCCAACTGTCTCAGATGAACCTCCTGGGTTTTGTTGCTCGCAATGAGAGCATCAACGGTATCAAAGTCCCCGACATTAGTGTGCAATGCTGGTGAGTGATAAAGGGAAGCTCACGGTCGACCCTATGATCAACTCGCTCTCCAAATTTGAGTGTGCCAAACCTAATGGATTTCCTGATGCCCTCGTCAAGAGATCTCTCTAGTGAAAATACCTCAATAAACTGTTGTGCATCATCATGCTTTGCTGCACACAAATACACACCCCAACACTCCACTACATAGCCCTGAACTCCGTGGCACAACTTCATGCACCACTGGATATCAATGCTCAGTGCCATGCCACCATGTACCATAGGCCATCCAATATGTGTCCATGCATTTGCCACTCTACTAGTACACCCACCATGATGTGATCTACACCTCCTCATCTGCCCAGGTACACCTATGTGGCTCAACTCCTCACATGCAATCGGGACTAACGCTACCATGTCGAACCTCAGTAGCTCTAGTGCCCAATACATCAATGAGAAAGCACTGTCTCCATATGATGCCTTGTCTGGTGGCCTGACGATGCCACCTCCTCCTACCAACTCTTGACAGAGTAGTCTAACCATCCTACGATCCCATGTCAACCCAACATGCCATGACAACTCATGAAATCTGCCTGCTCCTCTGCCAATCCATCCTGTCACTAGTGTTGTTAGGAACTCTGAAGGGGATATGAAAAGGTGTGTGCACCCAACCATCGAGTCCATCACGTAGCTGCTACCATGACCTATCGACTCCACGATGTGATGGAGAATCCCACCTAGATCCCAACAACAGTCTAGCCCTCAAGCTCCTCTGGTAATCCACAGCCTCCGCTGAGTTGTGGCCATGGATGCATCTAACCTCCTAGCCAGCTCCACTAGGTACCAACTCAATATCTCTTGCCATCCAACCCCAAGGGAAGGATTGAGAGCATAAACTCCCGTACATGGAACTAACCCTCCATCTTGCCAAGGATGCACCCTGCACAACTCATGTCGCCTCATCTCACCATCTTGGTCAACACATAAAATATGTCGAGGTGACTCTGCCTCTCCCTCTCCAATGTGTAGTGGTAACATGCTAGTGCTACTGGCCTGTAATGTCTAAGAAGGGTTGCCCCATCGCTCCAATGTGCACTCCAACCGAACCATTAGTGAACCAAACTGTTCCCCAACGCGAGTTAGTTTGGCTGCTGACTCAACACAAATCGCTCTCATGCCCTCCAACTCCTCATTCTGCTGTAGAATGGCCTCTCACACTACCGTGGCCTTCTTTGTCAACGCTAGAAGGATAGCCCAAAACTGATGAAATTGTGGAGGGCGGTGATCGTCTGTAAAATCGGTCACCGCTCTGGACCCTTCCATCTCTTCTGGTACCTCCTCAATGACAAGTGTGCGTCCAGGCACCTCATCAACCTGCTGTGGGTGACCATCGTCTAGAAATTGGGTCATAGCACTGGGTACCTCATCAACTGTTGGCATCTCATCGGTAGATGGCCCTGCGAGTGTATGCTCTACTCCTTCAACCGAGGTGTTAGCTGGAGCTACCAAAGAGGTCTCCAACAATGGTGATTCCTGAGCCACACCGGGTATATTGATGTGCCCCTCACCATCCCGCAGATCCTCCTGTTCAACCTCCTCCTCGAGCTTCTGACATCTAAAGCCTGGTCTCCACCAGTAGAAATGCCTCCTGGTCTCATCCTCTAGCTTTCCTCATCCTATCCACTCCCTTTGAGGGGGTCTAGTGTCCTTTCGGTCAAATCTCTCCACGAGCCTCTATGTGAACTCTTTGTAGGATGTGATACATACATGACCCAAAGGGATCAGCCCTTGGTACCACCATTCCATAACATCTCCATCCAAGTGCAAAGTGGCATGTCTAATAGCGTCTGCCTCCCTCATGGGGTTTAGCCAGAAATATGTGTCCAATTCTTGTACCCATTTTCTGACAGAACTCCTAGCTGAACCATCAAAGTGGGTGAGGGTCATTTTTCCCTCAATGATACTCACTCTCCCTTGAGCCATGGGTTTGTCTATAGTTCACCCATCACAGTGCATACATGCCCAAATCTTCCATGATCTTGCTGGATACTCCACAACTGGCCAAGATCATGCTTTGATACCACTGTAATATTCCTAGTAGAAATTTTACAATGATAACAAAGACATGCACAAATAAATAACACAAAAAATTTCAAAAATGCATACACATAAACGAGAAATTTCTACAAATCCCCAAACTAGCCGAATTTTATTAATAATATATGATGTGGTACAAATTAGTTGGAGAAATTGCACCTAAGCTTGCACAAGGCAAGCTACAAGCACCAGGTGATGAGTACGAGAAAGCCAAACAACTGCAATAATCAACACCTCTAGAAAACTATGCTACTGCTCCAAAACTACACTGCTGCCTGACTTCGCCCCTTGATTTTCCCACTCTAGAGTGCCCAGAAAATTCTATAAAATTAGGAGAGTACTCCTTGCCTAAAACCCAAAAAAAAGAAGCCAGAAAGGCTTTCCCTTAGTTCTAACTTTCGAAATTTGACCCTTCACAACTTGGCCCTCCACCAAATTCGAATTCTGTTACTGTGGCTACTCCTGTCAATCTCTTCTCTCCAAACTCTAGCAATCCTCCTCAAATTTCTCTCCCAATGATTTCCCAGCACCCCAGCTCCAAACTCCCCCGGATGATGTTGCTCCAAAAGAGTCTCACTCTAATGACTGCATAGTCATGGAGGAGATGATGCAGTCCTGTGTATGATAAAGTGAGAGTTGCGTGTAGGTTGGTCCTCTTCGCTGTAGCTGCACTCCACACTCATGAAAATGATCAAAGAACACTCCTGTAGCTTCTTCGGTCAATTCCCCAACAACCTAGCTCCACAAATAACTAATGAATCTTCCCTCTGTGCAGTGGTGGCTCCCAGACTGCGTGCTCTAGACCAAAAATGTGTGGGACCTGTAGTTGATGCCTCTTCCAGTGTCAGTGATGAAGGAAAGCCTTCCTAGGGTGTCACTCGAAGTCCACCAAAGAAAGGTTGACCTTCTCTCCTTGGGAAGCCCTTGTGCTAAACAACACAATATTGGCTCAGCTGAATAGCGAAGGCAGATTCAATTTTCAAATAGACAAAAGACCGCTACCGCTCCTTCATTCCTTCCTTTTATAATTGTTGGCCATGCATTCCTTGTGGGTCGCTCCACCAATTCGATTTGCCTCAAGGAATTCGAATTCTTTCTTCCCCAAGTGTGTACTCTATGTGGGCCCCATATTCCACTATCAATTTAATCTTTCATTTTCTCTAATGTTGGTGGCCTCCATCTCCCCATAAATTAAGTGGGCACTCCCTCCACGCACTTTTCCTAAGTTTACATGCCAAAATATTTCCCAACACCCAATTGCAAAATAGAAATACATCTTAGCAAAATTAATTTAATTGGGGACATTACACTCTAGGAAGAACAAAGTTTGTTTATTTCAGGGCGAAGATGGTGATGGTGAAGAATCCATTTCAGTAGCAGAAATTGATAAGTGTCGAGAGTTGCAGTGCAACAGTTAGCAGTAGCAGTGCTATGGGCAACATGATGCAACATGTTGAGAGGGAGCTGCAGTACAGATGTAGCAATGGCAGTGGCAGTGACGTGGGCAACAGTATAGGAAGCAACAATGTAGTGGATGAAGGGCAAAAGGCCAAGCATCAGCACAGAGGAATGATGTGGAGGATCAGTGTGATGCTTCTATGGTGAAGCATTGCTAGAGCACATTCCTTGCTAAGAGGGAGTGTTGATTTTCGGTAGCATTGGATGTACTTTAGAGTCTAGCCTTGAAATTTGGTGGAAAGGCCAAGGCACATGAAATCTCCAAGACCCATAAATCGTTTGGAGAAATTCCACTCAGATGAGGAGTTATTAAAATAATTAATATTGTTAATGGGTTCCTAAGTCTAAACTTAGGAAAATAAAAATATTAATGGGTATTAATCAAGGTTGCACAAAACGGGGAAACGGGTACGAGTTTCCGAAACGGGAAGCGATACGAAATGCGACCTCCCCAAATTTTGGAAACGGGGAAACGCGAATATATATATATATATATATATATAGTAGGACATTTAAGAAATATGTGCAATCATAAAGCATATATGATACATTCTAATTTATTACATTATGATAAAACTGTCAATTGTCAATGCATAAACTATAAGTATCTAAATTTGCATCACATTTACTCATGAATAATCACATAATGAAAATAGAAATATCCAAAATCAGCCACATGAAATTTCTAATTTCTTGTTTCGTGCTTGATTGGGAGTCTCCTCCTACATAGTCGAACAACCTTAATGCTCTTGATTAAATACAAGTTTCATACCCTAGTACCCTACATTCTCTTGATTATTGGGAGTCTCCCCTGCATAGAGGGCTTGGTTCTCTTGATTAAATACAAGTTCCATACCCTAGTACATGATAAAATCCAATGGAAACATTGCAATCCCCCCAACCCTGAAATCCTGAAAAACAGATAAGTCTGCTGGATTTTGAGTGAGATCTAAAATTCTACTTTCTCCATATGAAATCCAATGAGGGCGAAACCACTCTCAAACATCCCGAGTCATTTCATGGTAATGTTAAAAACTACCATGCGTGGAGAGAGTGCCCACTTAATTTCTGGGGAGATGGAGGCCACCAACATTAGAGAAAATGAAAAATAAAGGAGAATATCACTTTTACTTTAAGAATTTAACATTACCATGAACTGCATATCAACACTAGGGCAAAAGTTCACTTTTATAACTTTAGACAGGCATCTGGAAGCAACTAGAAGTCACTAGGCTAACGTAAGAATAGAGTAGAAAACAAATAAAATAAAAAATAACTAAAAAAAAAAAGTAAATGCTGAAACGTGGGTCGTACGGCCTTGAAACGCATTTCAGGCCATACTGGCCACGTTTCAGTTTCGTGAAACGTGGCAGTACGGCCCGAAACGCATTTCAGGGCCGTACCAAACGCGTTTCAGCGTTTCGTACCCGTTTCCGTACGGAAACGCCCTTCTGCCCCACGTTTCCTGCAACATAGGTATTAATAAAGATAAGGGTGAGAAGCTTCTAAGAGATGAGGATCAAGTCTGTTTTAATCTTAGCCGTTGATTAGAGACTTAATCTCGGCTGTTGATTCATCAACATGAAACATATAAGAGAAGACTTGAGGATCATTTGGAGACACACTGGCAGATACTTAGTATCTCAAGGAAATCAATTCTCAAGAGGAGATCGATTTCAGAGGCAGAGTTGTAGGGTGGAGGAAGAGAAGGGTATCAACAGCAGTCAGGGACTGAGGAGGAGGTGATGCAGGGACATTGAGAGACAGCACAGAGGGAGACGCAGTCCAAGGGAGACGTAGCCCTCACGCAGGCTGGCATAGAGGGATGTAGAGCCACAGTGAGCCATGCAGAGTGACGCAGAGCTGACACAAAAGTGGGAGAAGTGTCTCCAAAGTGTCAGAAAGTTTCCAGGGGAAAGTCTCAGGTGTTTTCTCTTAGGTTCTTTGTAAAATCATTCCTTGCAAAAGCGATTGTTGCGGAAGATTAATAAAACCCTCATTTGCTGCACCGATTTTCTCGAATTGGGTTTTTCGGGGACAATTGTCCAAAAACAACTGTGTTGATATGATTGGTTCTTGTGTGTATTTTCTCTGTGTAATTATGTGATAACTGCTGCAGAATTTATTTTAATATTTGCTGAAGGGATTTCGTAAATAGCTTATTGTGAAGAATAAGTAGGTGAAATAAATCAGTTGCTGCAGTAGAATTTCAGGTTAGAAATTTTCACAATGATCGTATGTTTGAAGGTGGGCCTTCCAACCCCGAAGATTTTTCATTATGTAATTGGTGTTTATGCTTTATTTTTTTGGGCACATTTGGGCATGGATTAGTGAGGGATTCAACGGAAAGCGCAGGTTTTGAATGCACTCTTGTTCCCTCACCTCAACTTGGGGGTTAATCCTGTATCCTAGTCCCATGGGATCTCCTCTATTGGCTACTAGCTTTAGGAGTGGCACTACATGGCAAATCCTAATTTTGGTTGCATTGTCTCACTTCCCAATACCATATATCTCACTCCCTTCTGCTCATTACAAGCCCTTTTCACATTTTCCCCATCTGGGTCAACATTTTTCCATTGGGTCCACAAGGTGTTAAACTCCCCTTCCTCTTGTCCACACCTTGGGTCAGGCTTGGAATGATGCCCCAGAGGTTGATGTAGCTAAAAATAATGGTAAAAGCATAATATGGCCACATACAATAGGAAATGAGTCAGAAATTGCAAAAGACGGCTGGTGTGAAAATTCCTATACTTAAGGAACCCCTACTGTAGCAAACCTGAATCTACTTCAGCTACTTGATTTTTAAATTACATTCATCAAGTTATTCTTCTGAATACTGAAGAAAATTACTTCTGCAACCTACACTAATTAAATATTTGATCTCATGAAACAGAAAACAGAGCAAAAAACAAGATACATAGGACACACTTATTTTTGGACACAATAGTCCTTGGAAAAACCCAATGCGGGAAAACCGGTGCAACAGTTCTGAGGGTTTATTATTATGCAGGAGAAATATCTGAATACAAATCTAGGATGCTCATCTAGCAATCCTTTACAGAGAAAATACTGGACAAAATACTGGTGAAATGATCTCACCCTGTCACTGGAGAAATAGTGATTGATCCTTAGCTCTGGGAGGCTCTGCGTCACCCTCTGATGGCCTTTGCGTCAAACTGCGTCACCCTCTGATGGCCTTTGCGTCAAACTGCATCACCCTCTGATGGCCTTTGCGTCAAACTGCGTCACCCTGGGCAACTTCTACATCACCCCTGCTGGGTATTACGCTGCCTCTCTGCTCTGGATCTTCTGCTGGCTGAGAATTCGACTTTCTTGCCTCCAGTCTCACACCCTGGCTCCCGACAACTGCAAATCGAATTCCCTCTGCAGAATTTCGAATTCCCCTCACTGACTACGCTGCCTCTACGTTAGCAATGCGTAGGCCAACGTCATCCTTCCTCTGGAAGTCTTTCTATCCTCTCTCTGCCTTGTATTCTCTGGAAAGTCCTCCCGGGTTCTTACTGCCCCTCAGCTGCAGAATGATAACCTAGTTCGAATTTCTCAGCTTCCTAGCTCCAGAACTCAAACTCCAGATCAATCTGTTCACTCTGTGTGTGTTTCCAAATGAACTCCAAGCCTCCATCTTATACTTTTCCTGTTGAGTCTTCAACGACCGAGATTAAGTCTCTAATCAACAACTAAGATTAAAACATGACTTTATCTGCCTTCTAGATCATTCTCAACCATATTTTGATTAATACCCATTAATATTTTAATTTCCCTAAGTTTAGACTTAGGAACTCCATTAAAAATATTAACTATTTTAATAAAATACAATCTAGGTGGAATTTCACCAAACAGTTTCCAGGTTCTTTAGAACTCATGTGCCTTGGCCTCTCCACCAGTTTTCAAGGCTAGAGCACTTCCGATGCTACCAAAAACTAAGACTCTCTCTTAGCGAGGAAAGTGCTCTAGCAACAATGTCCACTTGCATGCTGCTCTCTTTCTGAAGCATCTCCTTTCTGCACTGTTGTTGCCACCAACACTGTGTTGTTGCTGCTTGTACTACAACTCCCTCTCAAATGACACTGCTGCATTTGTACTACAACTCCCTCTCAAATGCTGCATCTGCTATGCCGCTAGCACTGCTACTGCTAACACTGCTATAGTTTTATTAAAATAATTAGTTGTCTTTAATGGGACCCTAAGTCTAAACTTAGGAAATTAAAATAGTTAATGGGTATTAATCTAAACTGTGGGTGAAACTTCTAGAAGAAGGCAGAGATCAAGTCAATATGATCCTAGCCATTGACTAGAATCTAATCTCGGCTGTTGATTGATCATCAAGAGGATTATAAGAGGAGGCTTGATGGGCACTTGGTGAACACACTAGAGGCAGATACTGAGTTACCCGAGTAAGATCCATTTTCTCAATGTTCGAAGTTCGGTAAGAGAAAATTGAATCAGAGGGAGAGTTGTAGGTGAGAAAGATAGAGAGGGCATCAACATCAGTTGGGAGTACAAGGCAAGAAGACGCAGAGTAGGGAGAGGCAATGCAGAAGTGTGACACAAAAAGAGGCAGTGCGGGGCAGGTTGACTCTGAGATTGCGTGAGGAGTTTGACGCTGGGCCAATGTGAGGAAAAGTGATGCAGGAAGACCCAAAGGGATTCAGAGGGCTGAGGAGCACTTCTCCTGGATCATAGATTTGTCAAGAAGCGTTTGTAAATTTTCTCACTTCTGTTCTGTTGGTTGTATATTGTACAAGAGATTTTTGCTGAAGAATAATAAAGAAACTCTCATCTGCTGCACCGGTTTTCCCACATTGGGTTTTTCCGGGACGATTGTCCAAAAATAACTATCATTGTGGTTATTCTTGTGTTGATTATTGCATTCGCTTTCAAAATTTTTATCTGTGAAGCCTGCAGTAGAATTTCTTTTGATATTCACCGTAAGAACACTGTGAATAACTTATCTCCGAGTTAATACGTAGAAGAAATAATATTATCATTGCAATAGGATTTCTATTTTGAATTTTTCACATGGTATCAGAGCAAGGTTAAGCAGGAGTGCAGATTGAAGAGCTCTCATTGAGGAAAAGGAGGGAGTTCGAAATTACTGCAAAGGCAGAAAATCGAAACCCCAGAGAATTGCATAGTTCTCAGGAAAGGACGCAGTTTATTCTATAGGAGTTGTTGGGGTAGGATAGCGTCAGAAAACAACACAAAGATGGACACTCAAAGTAACTCAGAATTGTCTTCTAGACTAGAAGAAGAATTCACATGCCTAGGAAGTTCAGCGTCAGTAGATGTTTGGTATATTGATAGCGGGGCTTCAACTCATATGACTGGAGTACGAGAATATTTCTCGAGCTATCAAGAAGAACAAATGGATTTCCATATTACAATGGGAAATTGGACAAAGTGTACTCCAGTAGGGAGGGGCACCATGGCATTTCAGACAGAAGCAGGAGCCAACATCTGAGCCACCAATGTTCTGCATGTGCTAGGATTAGGAATGAATCTGATTTCACTGTCGTAGTTACAGGACAAGGGATACGATGTATACTTCATTGGAAAGAAAATATACGTTAAGCATCCAAGCTGGAAGAAGAAAAGACAAATTGGAAATTGAAGCAACAAATTGTATAGGTTGCAGCTTGAGTCTCCAATGGGACTGATAGGCAGCAACTAGTATGGTGAAAAGGAACGAAATGAATTATGGCACAGATGAATGAGACATTTACACCATGGAGCGCTGAGGATGCTTAGAGAGACTGTTACAGGAGTACTAGTCCTTAGTAGTGAACATGATGACTTATGCAGAGGGTGTGTACTAGGGAAGTATGCTAAAGCAGTTTTTTCCTGAAGTAACAACATAGCTGAATGTGTATTAGGATTGATACACTTAGATATTTGTGGTCCTATGTGCACAAGAGCTCTTAGTGGTGGTGAATACTTTGACATCTTTATTGATGGTCACTCCAGAAAAACCTGGATCTATTTCTTAAAGACCAAGGATGATGTCTTTAATCATTTCCGAGAGTTTAAAGTTCTTTTTGAAAATATGACAGGGAAAAAGATAAATGTATTGCGTTCAGATAATGGTGGAGAATATACGGACAAAGACTTCATAGATTTCTGCGCAAAGGAGGGCATCAAAAGAGAGTGGACAACTCCATATAATCTAGAGCAGAATGGAGTAGCAGAAGGGAAAAATAGGACTATTTTTGGGGCAACGAAAGCTATGTTGTATGATCAGGATCTACCTAGGTATCTATGGGCAGAAGCTTGCAACACAGTAGTGTATATTCAGAATAGAACTCCTCATAGAGCATTGGGGAAGAAAATGCCCGAAGGGGTCTTCACAGGGAAGAAGTCGGAAGTTAGTCATCT
This sequence comes from Pinus tabuliformis, assembly GCA_031772625.1. Taxonomy (NCBI): domain Eukaryota; kingdom Viridiplantae; phylum Streptophyta; class Pinopsida; order Pinales; family Pinaceae; genus Pinus; species Pinus tabuliformis. The sequence goes on along the minus strand of CM062820.1, from coordinate 79,989,450 downwards.
CAGGATATTCAGAAGCGTGGCTTATTGTCACATTTCAGATGAGAGCCGCACTAAACTGGATTAGATTGCAGAAAAGGGGTATCTCGTAGGATACAACGAGACTTCAAAGGCATAAAGAATCTACATTTCTAGCAACAGGAAGATTGTAGTGAGACGGGATGCAAAGTTCATGGAGGATAGAGCTTTCAGGAAATCTCGTGAGATGCCTGTGGAAGATCAGTCAAGAAATGTTCCACTAGTCCAGGAGCAGTAGGGGCAGCAAGGAGGACAGGCAGGAGGACAGACACCTCAATCGAGTATAATGACTAGTACCAGTATCTCCTCAGAAGGAGGAAATTGAGATAGTTCTCAGCAGATGGAACAATAGGATCAGGAGGAGGAGTTGATTGAGCCTCCCACCACCAGTGGTAGAACCAGTAGAGAAGTACGACAGACACTGAGGGACGCAAAGGAGTTTGTTGGAGCTCCTAGAACCGAGAAAAGGCAGCGTAGACAACTTGACAGATACTAGGTATTAGTAGCTCAGGTTGAAGAACCCTCTAGCTTTCAAGAAGCTGTTCAACACCAAGTATGGGTGGATGCCATAGTAGAAGAATACAACTCTATCATGACAAATGATGTTTGGGAAGTAGTACCTAGATCATAAGATATATCAGTTGTAGGATCATGCTGGATCTACAAGATCAACTATGTTGCAGATGGCAGTGTAGAGAAGTACAAGGCTAGGTTCGTGGCAAAAGGGTATGCTCAAAAAAAATGAATAGACTATGAAGAGACCTTCGCCCTAGTGTTGCTCGATACACCTTTATCAGATTCGTTATATCCCTAGCAGCGCAAATGGGATGGGAGATACACTAGATGGATGTCAAGACAACTTTCTTAAACAGGGTGATAGAAGAGGAGGTGTATATAGAACAACCCGAAGGCTTCGAAACTCATGAGAAGAGAACTCATGTTTGCAGACTAAAGAAAACCATGTATGGGCTCAAGCAGGCACCCAGAGCATGGTATGGTCAGATTGATAGTTACTTGCAGCAGTTGGGATTTGTCAAGAGTGATGCTGATCCGAATCTCTACTATTTGATGGTAGAGAATGAGCTACTTATTCTGGTATTGTATGTAGATGACTTGTTTCTAACTCGGTCATCAAGGCTCATACAGGATTGCAAGAAGAATCTTGAAGCTAAATTCGACATGAAGGACATGGGGTTGATGCATTATTTTCTACAATTGGAAGTTTGGCAGAAGAATGGGGAGATCTTCCTTGGACAAGGAAGAGATGCTACATAAATTTTGAAGAGATTTAGAATGCAGGATTGTCGACCCATGGCTACTCCCATGATTACCGATTGGAAGAAAATTAACGCATTAGGAGACAAGGAAGTATACCCCACCTTGTACATAAAGCTCATTAGATTGCTCATGTATCTGGTCAACACTAGGCCGTACATTTCGTTTGCTGTCAACACTCTTAGTCAATTCATGGTGGAACCAAAAATGGTGCATTGGGCGGCAGCTAGACACATTCTTAGGTATGTGCGCGGAACAAGCGGATATGGGTTGAAATACTCCGGAGGGGAGGACGTCAGACTGAATGGGTTCACAGATGCAGATTGGGTAGGTAGTTCAGTAGACCGAAAAAGTACCTCGGGGTACTGCTTCGGTGTTGGATCAGGGATGGTATCTTAGTGCAACAAGAAGCAAAACTCAATAGCTCTGGGCTCAGCAGAAGCAGAATATATGGCAGCCAGCAAAGCTATGTGCGAAGCTATATGGCTCAGAAAATTGGTTGTCAGCTTGTTCAGAAAAAGGATGGAAGCGACCAGGGTTTGCTGTGATAATCAAAGTTGTATCAAGCTCTCTGAGAATCCAGTATTTCATGATTAGTCGAAACACATAGATATCATATATCACTTTATCAGACACTGTGTTCAGCGTGGGGCAATACAACTACAATATGTCCCCATAGGAGAGCAGGTAGCAGCCATACTCACAAAGGCTCTCAGAAGGGCTAAGTTTACTCAGTTTATAGAGTAGATGGGTATGGTAGAGAATATGCTTCAGTAGCAGCAATAGTTTGTAGTGCAGGGGCAGTTGGCAGTGCCAACAACAACACGAATGCAAAAATTCAGAGGGAGTTGCAGTGTTGACAGTGGCAGGGTCAGCAATAGTACAAATGCAACATTTGCGCAGTAGATGATGGACAACAGGTTAGACATCAACATCGTATAGGACGATGTTATGAAGTCAAAATGATGCTTCAGTAGATTGCATTGCTAAATCACATTCCTCGCTAAGAGGGAGTGTTGATTTCTGGTAGCATCAGATGTGCTCTAAGTCTCAAAATTTGTAGGTAGGCTTAGACACATGCATTCTCCAATACCCAAAAATCATTTTGGGAAATTCCACTCGGAGATAGTTTTATTAAAATAATTAATTGGTTTTAATGGGACCCTAAGCCTAAACTTAGGAAATTAAAATAATTAATGGGTATTAATCTAAACCGTGGGTGAAACTTCTAGAAGAAAGCAGAGATCAAGTCAATATGATCCTAGCCATTGAATAGAATCTAATCTGAGCCGTTGATTGATCATCGAGAGGATTATAAGAGGAAGCTTGATGGGCACTTGGTGAACACACTAGAGGCAGATACTGAGTTACCTGAGTAAGATCCATTTTCTCACTGGTCGGAGTTCAATAAGAAAAAATCGAATCAAAGGGAGAGTTGCAAGTGAGAAAGATAGAGAGGGCATCAACATCAATCAGGAGTACAAGGCAAGAAGACGCAGAGCAGGGAGAGGCAACGCAAAAGTGTGACACAGAAAGAGGTAGCGTAGGGCAGGTTGACACTGAGATTGCGTGAGGAGTCTGACGATGGGCCAACGCGAGGAAAAGTGACACAGGAAGACGCAAAGGGATTCAGAGGGTTGAGGAACACTTCTCCTGAATCAGAGATTTGTTAGGAAGCGTTTGTAAATTTTCGCACTTTTGTTATGTTGGTTGTATATTGTACAAGAGATTTTTGTTGAAGAACAATAAAGAAACCCTCATCTGCTGCACCTGTTTCCCACATTGGGTTTTTCCGGGGACTATTGTCCAAAAATAACTGTGTCATTGTGGTTATTGTTGTGTTGATTATTGCATTCGCTTTCAGAATTTTAATTTGTGAACTCTGGAGTAGAATTTATTTTGATATTCATCGTAAGAACACTGTGAATAACATATTTTTGAGTTAATAAGTAGAAGAAATAATCTATGTTGCACGGGTTCGCGAACCTAGGGGTGGGGTTTTCAAACCTGTCCCCAAGTACCGGATTCAGGTACGGTTTCTTCTGAGAAGAACCCATAAGAACCGGGTTCTTCTATGAAGAATTGGGTTCTCCATTAAAAAAGTTGGGTTCTTTTGTCTTGACAGGTACAAAGAACTCTGATGATGGGTACTTGGAACCCCAAAATCGGGTTCTTTGGGGTTCATTTTAGTTTTTATTTTTAAATTTAATTAATTTAATGGGCTTCCCCTAATATTCCAGGTAGCTAGTTCTTCATCTTGCGAGAGGAATTGGAGTACTTATGCCTTTATCCATTCAGTAAAGAGAAATAGATTGGGCTTAAAGAAGGCAAATACACTGTAGCCTACACCAATATACAGATCAAGTACTGAAAAAAATGAGACAACCACACAAAGTACACACTTATTTTTGGACTAAACGTCCCCAGAAAAACCCAATGTGGGAAAACCGGTGCAACAGATATGAGGGTTTTATTATTAAGCAGATTTCTGAATACAACTAGGGTGCCATATCCGACTCACCCAAAGAGAATAAACCCGATAGAAGTACCTCTCTCTGGAGACAGATATTTTGGCGAATCGAACAATTGGATGAACAAACCCCACAAGTGACTGCGTTGTCCCCAGTGCTGTGCAACGATGGCTGCTCCCATCTCTGCGCTAGAACTGTGTCACCCCCTCTAGGAGCTGCGTCACCTTCCGAGTGAGCCTTCCAGCCTCAGAAATCGATCTGCTAAACTACTGCCTGATCTGCCTCACAGAAACCCCAACGTTGCCACTAAGTGACTGCGTCAGCCCTCCAGCCTCTGCATCGACCTTTCTAGAGCTGTGCTATCTCTCCTTGGTGTTGCACTGCCTCTCTGTTATGTATTCTCGGCCTTGGACTGGAGTCCCTCTGCCAAATTGCCCCTCTTTGCACTAGAGGCTCACTCTGAAATTCTCAGCAAACCACGCCCCAAAATTTCGAATTAGCTCAGGTACTGCTCTCTTTGTGTGTACTCTCCAACTGACCCCAAGCCTCCTTTTATACTTTTCCTGTTGAGATATCAACAACCGTGATCTAATATCTAATCAACGACCAAGATTAAATTAGACTTGATCCTCATCTCTTAGAAGCTTCTCACCCATATTTTCATTAATACTTATTAATATTTTAATTTTCCTAAGTTTAGACTTAGGAACCCTATTAAAAATATTAATTATTTTAATAAAATATAATCCGGGTGGAATTTCACCAAATGATTTATGGGTCTTGGAGATCTCATGTGTTCTAGCCCCTCCACAAAATTTCAGAGCTAGAGAACATTCGATGCTACCCAAAAATCAACATTGGAGGGTGACTTTGACTCATTTTTTACTCAAATAAATTCTCTTGACTAGATACAATATGCCCAAAAGGGTATTTAACATATTACAATGACTCTTTGGACTTCTTGATTTGAAGACAAAACCCTAGAACCACACAATGGGTGCTTGACCTAAAACAATTTGAGTTGAGCATGAAACCCATGCTACAAAATAATAATAAAATTTCTTTTTCTCTTTACATCAAATACATAAAATCATGATTACATTAGACATTATGAACACTGAATCTAGTTACACATTTCAATAAAAACCCAATCAAAGTCTTCCACTAATAGATTCAAATCAAGTTGAGACAAACCAAGACCTTAAACCTGACCAAAAGACCTTCTTCCTCCACCAAGTCAGTCTTACAAGAAGATTCTGCAAACTTCAATGGTCTCTTCTTTCCTTCCAGCTTCAACCCAGGAATAACATAGAATTTTTGGCTCCCAACTTCCAGAATTTCGGCCCTACTGCCAATCTGAAATTTTGGGCCTCCCCAACAACTTTAGAATTTTGTATGTGTGCCTTCCACCTTCAACCAAGCAATAACATAGAATTTTCGGCTCCCAACTTCTAGAATTTCGGCCCTACTGCTGATTTGAAATTTTGGGCCTCCCTAGCAACTTTAGAATTTCGCACGTGCGAGTCAAAGAGAGAGAAGAACAACTTCTTGCTTGACAAATATCTCCTCCTTTGCTAGGGTTTTCTCCTTCTTCTTGGAAAATTTGCTCTTCTTTTCTACCTACAGTTACTGTAGATGAAACTTCTTGGTTGGTAGTTCAAATGAGGTCGAATAACTGCCAATATATAGTGAATCTATGAGATCAAATTCTCTTGATGTGGACGATTTGTCCTTCTTTGAGGCCGACTTGGTGGAGGAGGCCTAAATGACCTAATTTATATCAAAATAAATTCTCTAATAGATAAAGCCCAAGAAGGGTCTTTTACATGATGACAAGGACAAGGACTCGGACTCTTGACAGAAACCTTAGAAGCCTACAATGGAGGCTTTGACCCAAAAATCATTGATCCAAGCATTAAACCCATGCTTTAATAAGTCAGTTTCTTTTACAATAAAATTTCTTTTTCCTTCTTTTGACAAATACATTACATTATGACTAAAATACAATTATGAAGACCAACACTAGTTACATTTTCAACACAATGGACCACCCGAGAAAAACAACACGAACTCAAGTGAAATCAATCATCCATTAGAGACTAAGATCATATATGCATCTAAGTGTACCAAACTTGAATGTTAAGGGAATGTACTACCTTTAAATGAGGATCACCTTCCGATATCTAACTAGACCAACTTTCGTAAAGGTGTTTGAAACAAGGATCACCTTCCGATGTCTAAGTAGACCAAGTCTTGTAAAGATGTTCCCAACCTTGATAGAGGTGGCTAATGGTCAACCCTATTAGGTGCTTCTAGCCCTCAAGGGGAAGTGACAGTTCCAAGGTCCACCCTTCAATCAATAGGTGTTAGTGTATATGTATGATAATGGAGGGGAAAAGGCTTCTTGGTTGAGTGCCATGGTCAAAGGTACCAATTGATTGGGTATCTACATCCTGAAAGTATGAATGTAAATGAGGGAGCAATCATGGAGGTATGATTTACCCTGCTCGACTTGTTTTTTCCACCCTTCTTGTGCACCTTTTACTTCTTCTTAAGAATGCTTTGTATTACCACATCTGGCTCAAGAATTAGAACTTGCTCTTTATGATGTAGCATTGATATTATCCCTTGAGACAGTTCATCGCTCATTAGGGTTGGGACATGCAAGGGTTCCTTTTTTATGTGAAGGAACATCATGTGCTCAAGAACCAAGTGATGGCTAATGAGGAGGGTATAACTCATGCTAGGCTTTTTCCACATGTTAATTTATCCTGACCATCTTTTGCATTTTGATTTTCTTCTTTTTCTTTTGTTGTGGCCATGTTATGCTCTTTCATTCTTTTAGCTACAACAACCTCCAGGGCAATAGTTTTTCGGCGCTACTCAAGGAATGTGGACATGCGAGTGCCGAATCCCAAAGAACCAATGACAAGTTAGACCTGAAGAATGGAGGTGGTATTTGGGGCTTGTAATGTGTGATGGAAAGTGTTAAGTATGGTACAAGGGATAATGAACATGCTATCTCAATCAGGGTTTTCGAAGTAGTTCCCCTCCTATAACCCTAAGGCCTCAAGGGAGGTCCCACTAGACTAGAGCTAAGGATTAACCCCTCTGATAAGGTGAGAGAACAAAATCACAGTGAAAATCGGTCAATCTTCCAGATCACCCCTTTATCCATACTAAATGCCCTAAATAAACAAGCATAAGCAATTGGTTGCAAAATGAACAAAGTACCTTTTGAATAGTATCCCACCTACATCCAAGTGGTAATGTTGGTTGGGAGAGGCATATTGCTGGTGCATATGGGGGGGGGCACATGGCATATCATCATCAAATAGGTGCTATTAAGGGGTGTTGGTTGGCTGACTATCCGACTGGCTATCAAATGTAGGAGAAAAGTTTTCTCCTATGGGGACCCATCTAAGTGGGTAACAAGACCTAGAAAAAATAACACATCATTAAAGTCCAAAGAGTTACCTAACTCGAGCTAGAAGAAAATAATACCAACACTTGCTACTAAATACTTAGCATCATTACCAAGCTCAACTTGTACTCCTAAGGCTTCCTCTGTTAGATTGGCAAACAATTGTTGGGCTAATGTCATATGACGAGATACCCCATTGTCAACATACTGCACGTGTTGGAACCATGCTAGTAGAAAGGCAATATATCATAGATAATTCTTTCTCAAACTTGGCAATAAACTCATTCATCTGAATTTTTGCTGAGGTTGCTACCTGCTTTTGTTGTTATTTCACTTTGTCCTACTTGTCTAGACTGTAACGATAATGTCAAAACTTATGAGAAATAAAGAAGTTGATTTTACTTAAGTCCTTTCTCAGCTGTGAGGCTGACTCCTCACTCTTACCCTTACCCTTACTGGAAGCTTTTCCTTTGCCCTTTTTTGTCTCACTAAATAGGGCCAGGTTTTCATCACTACCCTTCTTGTTGGCCTTTGATGTGAAAATTCCTTGAAATGCAACAACTAGAAATATTTCTCCTAACTGATAAATTAATTATGCAGTATATTTTGTTTACGGCGAAATATTCACACTGCAATTTCTTCACCAAATAAAATACCGCGAAAGCAAAAATAGGAACTGAGAAATATGCTATAGCACACACACATGAAAATTGACACTGCTATTTTGCGTTGATTTTTGGGTAGCATCGGATGTGCTCTAGCTCATAATTTTATGGAGGGGCTAGAACACATGAGGTCTCCAAGACCCAGAAATCGTTTGGAGAAATTCCACCCGGAGTGCATGTTATTCAAATAATTAATTATTTTTAATGGTTCCTAAGTTAAAACTTAGGAAATTAAAACAATTAAAGTGAATTAATATAAACATGGGTGAGAAGCTTCTAAGTGATGAGGATCAAGTCTAATTTAATCTTAGTTGTTGATTAAAGATTAGATCACGACTGTTGATTTCTCAACAGGAAAAGTATAAAGCAAGGCTTGGGGTTAGTTGGCGAACACACACAGGGAGAGCAACACTTAAGCTAGATCGAAATTTTGGGGCGTGGTTTGTTGAGAATTTCAGAGTAAGCTTCTAGTGCGAAGAGGGGCAATTCGGCAGTGGGACTTTCGTCCAAGGCCGAGAATACATAACAGAGAGGCAACGCAACACCAGGGAGAGACAATGCAGCTCCAGGAGGGTGACGCAGAGGCTGGAGGGCTGACGTAATCAGGTAGAGGCAACACTTGGGTTTCTGTGAGGCAGATTGGGTAGCAATTCAGCAGATCGATTTTTGATCCGGGAAGGCTCACCGGGAGGGTGACACAGTGCCAGCACAGAGTTGGGAGTAGCCATCGCTGCACAACACTGGGGACAACGCAATCACCTGTGGGGTTTGTTCATCCAGTTGTTGGATCCACCAAAATATCTATCTCCGGATAGAGGTACTTCTATCGGGTTTATTCTTTGTTGGGTGAGCCAGATTTGGCACCCTAGTTGTATTCAAAAATCTGCATAATAATAAAACCCTCATATCTGCTGCACCGGTTTTCCCACATTGGGTTTTTCCGGGGACGTTTAGTCCAAAAATAAGTGTGTCCTTTGTGTGGTTGTCTCATTTATTTTTCAGTACTTGATCTGTATATTGGTGTAGGCTGCAGTGTATTTGCATTAATATTTTCTGAATAATTATGAAAATAACTTGTTAAAATGAAGAACACAAGCAGGTAATGCAAATCAATTTACTGCAGTCGGATTTCTGATTTGTTAGATTAAGAAATTTTCACATTTTGGACAAAAGACCCCAGGAAAATCCAATGTGGAAAAACTGGGGCAGCAATATGAGGGTTTATTTTATTATGTAACAACAATAATCTGAGTATGATAACGTGGATGCTCTACTGGCAATCCAATCTGAGGGAAATATTGAAAAAAATCTAGTGAGGATTTTTCCTCACCCCACAAGCAATCCCAACTCAATCCGACAGGTCAAGCTACTGCTCCTCCAATCTCTACGCAGGCCTCTGCACTGCCTCTACACAGGCCACAAACGCACTAGCTGGTGCAGGCTTTGAACTGGCTCTGACTGGCTGCTGCTCAACTAGAAGTGTCTCTCTTGGCCTTTGGAAAATTTCTCCTGCTTCTGGAGACTGAAACGATCCCCTGTCTCTGCTATTCAAATTGCCTCCACGAATGCTTGTGCAGGCTTCTGTGCACATCCTTTGTGGCTGCTGCTTCCTATCTACAAGATACTCTCTGAAACCATAAAACTATCCTCCGGATGCTACTGTCCTCCTCTGCCACCTGCTACTCACACTCTAGCTTAGCCTCCATTGTTGAATCACTGTTGGATCTCTGCTATTGGGAAAATCGAACTACTTGGGCAACTGAGTATCTGCTCTGGCGTATTCTCCATCTACCCATCGACCTCCTCTTATAATCTCCAGTTGGGACTCCAACAGCCAAGATTAAAACATAATCGATGGCTAAGATCATTTATGGATTGATATGTGTGAGTTTCTAGATAATTCAATCTTTTCTCAATTAATACTAATTAATTAACCCCTTTTCCTAAGTTTAGACTTAGGAAATATATATATATATTTTTAATAATTCTAAAAGCTGATAATTATAAATCTCTAAGAATTTCATAAATTTCTAAGGTTTTTTTTTTTTTTTTTTGTTCTCTGAATAAGACTAATTCTATTAAGATAAGAAATGTATAGTACAATCAAGCTTGCATGCAAGCAAAGCAGAAAAGCAGGGGAGCTGTAGGTGATAGGCTATCTACCTCGCTCCTTAGAGACAATCAAGGAAAGGGCCATAGAAAACACGGGAATACAAACGCTAGAACTAAGCAGAGATTTCTACCCCGAGAGGGCAGTTACTGCCACACGACATTTTTTGCCTTTTTTCTTGCTTACTTTGACCCATCCAGTGGAGTTTGGCTGAGCCATAACAAGTTGTAGACTATTCTGCTCTGGCGGTGGAATATCCTTATCAGAGTCTGAGGACGAAGATATATGAGAACGTTTCTGAGAGATCTGAGGGTCAGAGGGGATTGCCGGACCGACTGAGGGAGCGTCTAGTGGAATCTCATCATTCTGCCCATCTGCTTCAATTTCCTCCTCATTCGAACGAGAGGAATTTGTATCGTCCATAGGAGGTGGCACACAAGGATTCTAGCTCTTGGATTTGGGTTTGCGTTTCAGATTCTTCTTTTTGTCGAGGAACTGGGTACATGTACTCTGGAGGTGCCCTGTTTGATGACAATGGCGGCAACGGAAGGCTGTATTCTCGTAATCCAAGGTTTGTGTCCAGTGGAAATCTCCAATCTTGAGATTGATCTGATCCGGCAGTCCTTTGCTGATATCTATTTCTGCACAAATTCTATCGTAGGTGTAGAGTCCATTTTCCTTTCTTGAAGAATCTATAGCCAGGTAGCGTCCTAAAGTGTCTCCAATGGCTAAGAAGATAGAGATATGCCATAGATGTGCCGGAAGATTCGGGAGCCTGACCCAAATGGGAAGCTTGGTGATGACAGCTGTAGAAGGGTCGAAGTCTGGAAACCAAGGGGTGAGGAAAAGCCCAGCCGAACCCCAGAACCAAGGGCCTCCCATTAAGGCCTTCTGGTAATCTTCATTTAAGTCAAAAACCACAATGAAGAATCCTTTTGAACATAAGTAGATCTTGCTTTTTTTAGTCCAATTGGTATGGATCCATTGGTATAGATCTGATGTGCAAGGCCAGAGCCCATTAAATCTGCATATGAGTGCGGATTCTGCAAATATCTGGTAGCGATTGTCAATCTCAGGATGAGAGAAATTGATGGAAGGAATTTCCTCTAATTTGTCTACCAAAAATGGCTTTGGAGCCACAGTTGGTTGGGCTGCTTTCGAAGAGGACTAAGGTTGGGCAGCGTCTTTGCGGACTGCATCTTTAAAAGAGAAAGAAGGGGCAAAGGAGGTCTGCCCAGTGGAACCTCCTCTTAAACGAAAGGTAGCCACAATAGAAGCGTCCTTATGAATGCTGTAAAAGGAGAGAGGAAGGGGATTCATAAGTTGCTTACCCTTATAAAGCAATCTGAGGTAAGAGGAGGGGATCCCCAGCAGTGTTGTTAAAAGCGCGCGTTTTTACCTTGGCCGATTAAAACCCGCGTTTTATAGGAAAAAAGCGCCGGTTTTTTTTATACTGCTTTTTTTCCGAAAAAAGCGTGCTTTTTTGAAAAAAGCGTGCTTTTTTGAAAAAAGCGCGCTTTTTTCGAAAAAAGCGCAATTTAAATGGAAAAAAGCGCCGAGGGCGCGGGTAGCGGGGTTATAACAATGAAAAACTATTTTTTTTTTGTCATTTCTGACTGTCGCCGCGCGGAGGAGGAGGAGAAGCGTTGAGGAGAAGAGCTGAAGGGTTTGGGTCCACTTTGGGAGCGAATCCAAGTGCTTGTAGGAGAAATCCAAGAGGAGATCACCAATTTGTCCATAAAAACAGTATGTAGATTAATTTTTTTTTTGTTTTCTTTGTTTAAAAACTTTGTTTTTCATTGTTTTTGGTTGGGAAACTTCATATGGGCACCATTTTCCTTTTGTTTTCATTGTTTTTAAAGAATTTTTTGTAATTTTTCATTGATTTGGGATGGGTAACTTGGTATGACTATGGGAACCAATTTTTTTTTTGTTTTTTTTTTTCATTTTTTTTAAACATTGTTTATGTTTTTTCATTGTTTTTTGGCATTTGCCATTTGGTTGGATAACTTGGGTTTGGAAATTGGGATTTTGGAAATTTGTAACTTGTAATTTTGTAAATGCTAAATTGTAATTTGTAATCCTAAATCCCTATTTCCTAATCCTTATTTTTCCATAGGTTTGCAAATTCAAAATTCAAAAACAAACATGCCAAGGAAATTGGATCCTTTCTGGGAATATGGTGAACCTAAAGCTCTGAATGATAGACAAAACTTGAATTGCAAGTTGTGTGGAAAGGAGATACGCGGGGGGGTGTACAGGTTGAAGTACCACCTTGCACAAATCCCTGGACATGATGTGGGGCCCTGTATAAATACAAATCCTGAACTTATCCAAAGAGCCATGAGAGCATTGGGAGAATTAGAGCACACTAGAGAGGCCAAAGAAGAACTCAAAAGGCAACTAAGAAGGTCAGCTGAAGGAAGTGGGCCAAGTGGCACTGGTTCTACTGCAGCGTCAGTCAATCCGGTTGCTGCATCATCATTTTTTGTTCCTCGAACCACACCTGGTTCACAACCAACTATCGGTTCAATGCTAAAAAGAACTGAAAAAGAACAAGCTGATAGGTTGATGGCAAAATTTCTCCTCTGGAGTGATATTCCTTTCAGCATTGTAAGGAATAATCCATTTTTCCAACCTGCTGTTGATGCTATTGCCAGTGTTGGCCCGAGGTACAAAATCCCTTCGTATCATGATTTCAGAGGCCGGATTCTTCAAGATGAAAAGCGTGACTGCACCCAAAGATTGGAGGATTTTAGGGCATCATGGGCACAAACAGGATGCACTGTTATGTCAGATGGTTGGACTGACCAAAAGGGGAGAACCCTTATAAACTTCTTGGTTAGTTGTCCCAAGGGGACTATGTTTATCAAATCTATTGATGCAACTCATCAAATCAAAGATGCAAGAACTTTATGTGATTTGCTGGATGTGTTTATTTTGGAGGTGGGTGCAGAAAATGTTGTCCAAGTCATAACGGACAATCCTGCAAATTATGTTGCTGCTGGTAGAATGCTTATGGACAGGCATCCTACTTTATTTTGGACACCTTGTGCTGCCCATTGTATTGATTTGATGTTAGAGGACATAGGGAAAATTCCCTTTGTCAAAGATATTGTTGACTCATCAAAAAGCATCACAAAATTTATTTACAATCATACATCTGTGCTTAGCTTGATGAGAAGATGCACCAACAACAAAGAGTTGGTGCGCCCCGCCATTACACGGTTTGCGACGAGTTTCATATCTCTTCAATCCCTTTTGAATTCTATGTGGGATTTGAAGAGAATGTTTCTTTCAGAGGAGTGGCGTGCTTCGTCAATGAGCCGCAAACCAGAAGGAGAGGTTGTATGCAGACTAGTTTCATACCAGGAAGACTTCTGGGCGGGAGTGCAGGAGGTGTGCGCCGTTACTGAACCTTTGGTAAAGGTTCTTCAGTTGGTTGATGGTGAGAAGCCCGCAATGGGCTATTTGTATGAAGCCATGGACAGGGCCAAAGAAGCCATTCGGTCCTACTATGATGATAAGGGAGATGATGGGTTTCAGAAACAACTCCTTCTATGGGAAGTGATTGATGAGCGATGGAACAACACACTCCATCGTCCCATTCATGCTGCTGGGCTTTTCCTGAACCCTGCATTTTCTTATGCATGTGGGTTTGATTTTGATGCTGAGATCATGGATGGATTCTTATCCTGTATCCAGAAGATGGTGCGATCTCCAGAACAACGTATAGAGATCTCAAAACAAATTGAGACATATAAGATGGCAGGTGGCACATTTGGCTTTGAGATGGCTATCATTGATAGGACGATTAAAATGCCAGGTATTTTTTAGTTTGTACTTTGTAACTTTGTTTCAAATTTCATTGTCTCTTCAAATTCCATTTTTTTCTTATGTTTATTTAAAATTTTATTTGTAATTTTGTTGTAGACGCATGGTGGAAGATGTATGGTGGCAGAGTACCCCTTTTGCAAAAGCTTGCCGTACGCATCCTCAGCCAAACATGCAGCTCCTCAGGATGTGAGCGCAATTGGAGTGTATTTGAAAAAATACACAACAAGAAGCGCAATAGGTTAACACTTAAACATTTAAAATATTGCAAATTTCGAAATAAATTTTTGAATTCATTAAACAATATTTTTTTTATAATATTAATTATTAATTATTATTTCATGAACTTTGTACAGGTTGGAGTCCCATAGACTTAATGACATGGTCTATGTCTACTACAATCTTCGATTGTGGGTGAGGCAACTAGAGCGGACACCTGATATGGATGCCATCTCATTGGATGGGATTGACACCACTGCTGAATGGAGGGTTGAGACCGAGAGGCCTCTCATGGATCCCACTGATGATTGGTTAGTGCAGGATGAGGGGGAGGAGGAGGGGGAGGAGGAGGAGGAGGAGGAGCAGGAGCAGGAGCAGGAGGAGGAGGAGGAGGAGGAGCAGGAGGAGGAGGTGACACTGCCTACCCGGGCTACCACTACCACCAGTAGAGGACGTGGTCTCCGTCTACCTCCTGTAGCTGCTACTTCTACTTCTTCAGCTTCTAGAGCACGTCAGACTCCACTGCCATTTCCACCAGCACAGGCACCAGCATCTTCATCTAGAGGGAAAGGGAAAGCAGTGACATTTTCTCGCAAGAGGGGCAGAGGAAATCAATAGGATTAGACTTTCATTTTATTGTATATGACATTATGACATGATGAGATACATTATCATATTTTTTGTTGATATTTTGAGGCTGAGTTGGGACTCAGGAGTCAGGACTTACTATTCAGGACATGATTCAATGTTATGTGTGATTTTAGCGCTAGAAATGATATTAAACATCTTATATATTAGTTTTTTTATCATATTTATGTGTCAATGTATTTATTTTATGTTGTAGATGGTTTAGATATTAAAAAAATTGAAAAAAAATGAAAAAAAATGAATATTTTTGTGCCAAACGCTTTTTTCCCGCTTTTTCCGATTTTTTCCGCTTTGTTCCCCACGCCGATTTAATCCCGCTCGCGCTTTTAACAACATTGATCCCCAGCTGGCGTTCGAGTCTTTGCAAAAGATCCTGCACGAGATCTGTTGCGCGTACCCATTGCATCATCGTCTTGCCCGAGAGTTTGACTTGGATCTGAAATCCATGTGTTTCTTCAGGTAGATCTGGCTGGTTCAAGAAAGGAAACTGCTTCCGCAGCACAGATCTTGTCTGAACAACGTCGGAAACCGCGGCCGTCATTTTAGCCACGAGCTTCGGCTCCCGGAGCATGGGCACCTCTTTAAGCAGATCCTCGCCATGAGGTTCATTCGCTGCAAAATCCGCTTTAATGGCGCTCGAAAACGAGGGTTTGGAGCCCAACTTTAATGGCTGTGATGTATCCGTCCTTACCTCCACCGCTTCCTCTTGCCCTGTCTCCTCTCTGTTCAAACTACTCAACAACATTACAGGATTCGAACGCGGGCCCACCGAAAGGCCGCCATGAGTTGAAATGCTTGTAAGAAGAGTAGGACCTGCACATTCTTCATCAGATTTCGCCCTCCTGAGCAACTGGGATACCAAGAGTGCTACAATCGCCATTAGGGTTTTCCGAATAAATTTCTAAGGATTTTTAGGCTTAGGGAATATTTAAAAATAGGCTAATAATCTTATGGAGACACTTCTAGGTGGAATTTCCAGAAACAATTTCTGGGTTATGGAGAATTCCTATGTTTAGCCTCTCTACAATGTTTTGAAACTAGAACACCTCCGATGCTACAAAAACTAACACTCCCTCTTAGCGAGGAAGGTGTTCTAGGGCTGCACTACTACTACAACACCCTGTCTCTATACCACCCTTTGTGATGTTGTTGATGTTTGGCCACTGTGATTGTCTGTCACTGCTCACCAACCACTACGCAACTCTGGTGTGCGTCTATGCTACTATTGAAACTTGACACTGCTATATTGCTGCCAATTCTACATCTGCACTGCAAGTCCTTCTCATTTGTTGTTGTTGCTACTGCAACTACTGAAACTGAGAAGCATCCAAAATATTATGCCCCTGCTACTGAAATGGGTTCTCCACCATACCCATCTATTCTATGAAATAGGCGAACTTAGCTCTCCCTAGAGCTTTTGTGAGTATATATGCAACCTGCTCATCTGTGGGAACATACTGTAGTTGGACCGCTCCGTGTTGCACACAATCTTTGATGAAATGACACCAAATATCTATGTTTTTCGACCTGTCATGAAACACTGGATTCTCAGAGAGCTTGATGCAACTCTGATTACCATAGTAGAGATTGGTTGACTCCATCCTCTGCCTGAACAAGCTTACCAACAACTTTCGAAGCCATATAGCTTCACACGTAGCTCTACTTGCTGCTATATACTCTGTTTCTGCAGAGCTTAGTGCTACTGACTTCTGCTTCTTGCTGCACTAAGAAACCAACCTTGATCTAATGCTGAAGCAGTACCCAAAGGTACTTTTCTTGTCCATTGAACTACCTACCCAATCTGCATCTATGAACCCACATAGTTTGACATCATCCCCTCGGGTATATCTCAGTTCATACTATATTGTGCCACACACATTCCTCAAAATGTGCCTCGTTGCTGTCTAGTGTACCCTATTTGGTTACACCATAAACTAACTGAGGGTATTGATTGTGAAGCAGATATCTGGCCTAATTTTGACCAGATACATGAGAGAACCGATGAGATGTCTATACAAGGTGGGGTTAACATCCTTGTCATCTGATCCATCTATTTTTCTCTAGTTGGTGATCATGGGCATAGACATGGGTCTACAATCATGCATTCTGAATATCTTTAGAATATTTGTAGCATATCTTCCTTGTCCAAGGAAGATCTAACTGTCCTTCTGCCACACTTCCAATCCTAGGAAATAGTGCATCAACCCTAAATCCTTCACATCAAACTCTGTTGCCAGGTTCCTCTTGTAGTCCTCTATGAGCCCTAATGACCCTGTCAGGAAGAGATCATCCACATAAAATACTAGGATGAGTGGCTCGTCCTCTACCATCAAGTAGTAAAGGTTGGGTTCAGCGTCACTCTTGACGAATCCCATCTGTTGCATGTAGCTGTCAATCCGACCATACCATGCCCTGGGAGCCTGCTTGAGCCCATATAGAGATTTTTTTAGTCTGCACACATGAGTGTACCTCTGATGAGTCTTGAAGCCCTCTGGTCGTTTTATGTACACCTCTTCCTCTATCACCCCGTTCAAGAATGTTGTCTTGACGTCCATCTGATGAATCTACCACCTTGTCTGAGCTGCGAGGGATACAACTGACTGGATAGAAGTGTATCTGGCAACTGGGGCGAAGGTCTCTTCATAATCTATCCCTCCTTTCTACGCATACCCCTTTGCCACAAATCTAGCCTTGTACTTCTCCACACTGTCGCCTGCAACATACTTGATCTTGTAGATCCATCGAGAACCTACAACTGACCTGACCTCTTTCCTTCGCACCACCTCCCAATCATCATTCGTCATGATAGAGTTGTATTCCTCCACCATGGAATCTATCCACACTTGATGTTGTGCGAACTCCTAAAAGTTGAAAGGTTTTGCAACTTGAGCCATCGATGCTTAGTACCTGTCAGGCTATCTGTGCTCTCTCTTGTTCGTCCAAGGAGATCCAATGAACTCTACATCTCTCAATGTCTGATGAACTTCTCTGTTGGCTTGACCACTAGTGGTGGGAGGATCAACCAACGCCTCCTCATCTTGCCTCTGTTGCTCAATCTGCTGTGATCTCACTAGATCCCTAGCACCTGTGGAAATGCGATTACTAGTCACTGTACTTGATCCTTGTGACTATCCCACTGACTGCCCCTATGGTTGGACCAATGGAGCTTCAATTGGCTGATTCTGATCACCTGCAGGCATCTCACGAGATCTCTTGAAAGCTCGGTCCTTCTTGAACTTTATGTCCCGTCTTACTACAATCTTCCTATTGCTAGGAATGTAGATCCTGTATGCCTTTGAGGTTTCGCTATATCCAACAAGGAACCCCTTCTCTGCAATCTGATCTAATTTGGTGCGCTTCTCATCTGGCACATGGCAATAAGCAATGTTGCTGAAGATCTTGAAGTGACTAACTTCAAGCTTCTTCCCTGTGAAGACTCCTTCTGGCATTTTCTTCCCCAATGCTCTATGAGGAGTCATGTTCTGAATATACATTGTTGTGTTACATCCCTCTGCACATAGAAACATGGGCAAATCCTGGTCATATAACATGGCTTTTGCAACCCCAACTATAGTTATGTTTTTCCACTCCGCTACCCCATTCTGTTGTGGATTGTATGGAGTTGTCCACTCTCTTTTGATGCCATCCTTCGCATAAAATCTATGAAGTCGTAATCAGTATACTCTTCATCATTATCTGAGCAAAGCACCTTGATCTTCTTCCCTGTTGCATTCTCTATGAGAGCCTTAAACTCCCTGAAACGTTCAAATACCTCATCCTTGGTCTTTAAGAAGTAGATCCAGGTTTTCCTGGAATGGTCATCAATAAAGGTGACGAAATATTCGGCCCCACTTAGAGCTCTAGTGGACATCAGGCCATAAATATTTAAGTGTATAAGTCCTAACACGCCATCTACTCTGCTGTTACTTCTTGGGAATGTTGCCTTAGCATATTTTCCAAGCATGCACCCTCTGAATAGATCATTGTGTTCTGAGCCAAGTTTTGGAACCCCTGTTATTGTCTCCCTGAGCATCTTGAGTGCTCCATGATGTGAATGCCCCTTTCTCCTATGCCATAGCTCATTTAGTTTCTTCCCACTGTTACTGTCAATGCCTATTAGTGCCATTGGAGAATCAAGCTGCAACCTGTATAACCGATTGCTTCAAACTCTAATCTGTCTCACCCTCTTCCAGCTTGGGTGTTTGACTAACACCTTATTCCCTACAAAGTGGACATCATATCCCTTATCTTGTAGCTAGGATACTGAAATCAGGTTCATACCCAATCCTGGCACATGCAGCACATTTGTAGCACTGGTACTTGCTCCTGACTCCCTTTGAAAATCGATGTTACCTTTCCCCACTGGAGTACACTTTGTTCTGTTTCCCATCGTAATCTGGGAATCATTTGCTCCTCATTGTAGCTAGAGAAATATTCTCTAACCCCTGTTATGTGCGCTACACTCCACTATCTATATACCAGACAGCTTGTGAAGCTAAGCCTGATAAGGAAGCAAATTCGTCCTCCAATCTGGTAGACAACTTTGAAGACCCCTGAATATCAAACCAATCCATGGCCATATTGGAAAATTCTGGGTATACTTCAGTGTCTTATTTCTCCTCCTTCTGGCACTGCATTTACTATTGCAAACCCTCTTTGCCCAAACTAAGAATCTATTCTGCAAAAATCTGAGTTGCTGCTTCCTCTGCCCGCTGGAGTCACTCGAACTGGAAAGACGGATTTTTCTGCCAACCTACACTGAAAAATTGAACTTGCTAAAGCAACTCGCACTGTGTGGCTTAGGATTTGCGCAACCACCAGAAAATTTGTCTTGTTGCTCCCTCTAAACAATGAATTTCTGCTTCCACTTTTGAGCTTCCCCGTCTGATTAAAATCACTCTGATACCATGTGAATTTTTTTTGAAATGTAGCAACTATAAATATTTCTCCTAACTGATAAATTAATTATGCAGTTTATTTTGTTTACAACAAAATAACGAAATATTCACACTGTGATTTCTTCACCAAATAAAATTTTGCGGAAGCAAAAATAGGAAATGAGAAATATGCTAGCACACAAACATGAAAATTGACACCGTTATTTTGGACAAAGGTCCCCGAAAAAACTCAATGCGAGAAAACCGATGCAGCAGTTTGAGGGTTTATTTTATTAAGCAGCAACAATAATCTGAGTACAATCATTTGGATTCTCTACTGGCAATCCAATTTTAGAAAAACACTGGCAAAAATCTAGTGAGGAATTTTCCTCACCCCACATGCAATCTCGGCTCAATCCGACAGCTCAAACAACTGCTCCTCTAGCCTCTACGCAGGCCTTTGCGCTGGCCACAAAACACACTAGCTGGTGTAGTCTCTAAACTGACTTTGACTGGCTACTACTTAACTGGAAGTGTCTCTCCCGGTCTTTGGCAAATTTCTCCTACCTCTAGAGACTGAAACGACCCCTGTCTCCGTTATTCGAACTGCCTCCATGAATGCTTGCACAGGCTACTGCGCAAATCCTTTGTGGTTGTTGTTGTCTCTCTACAAGATACTCTGTAGAACTGGAAAACTATCCTCCTGATGCTACTGACCTCTTATGCCACTTGCTACTCACCCTTTGGCTCAATCTCCACTGCTGGATCTCTGCTATTGGGAAAATTGAAGTGCCTGGACAACTGAGTATTTGCTCTGGTGTATTCTCCGTCTACCCATCGACCTCCTCTTATAATCCCCAGTTGGGACTCCAACGACCAAGATTAAAACATAATTGATGGTTGAGATCATTTCTGGATCGATCTGTGTGAGTTTTTAGATAATTCACACCTTTTTCAATTAATATTGATTAATTAACCCCTTTTCCGAAGTTTAGATTTTTAGGAAATATTTAAAAATAGGCTAATAATCTAATTGAGACACTTCTAGGTGGAATTTCCAGAAACGATTTTTGGGTTATGGAGAACTCCTATGTTTTAGCCTCTCTACAAAGTTTCGAGATTAGAACACCTGATTCTACAAAAACTAACATTTTTCTCCATGCGAGTCTCCTCTTAGATGCAATCATCCCACAATCCTTCAAAATTGGGAAGTTTCTTTTGGGCACAAACACCTTGGACAAATGGTTCCCACAAAACTGGGAAAATCCATTCAGTGCCGTGTTCACCAACTTTCCATCTTCCACCTTCTACCTTGCCGCTACAAGTTGATCACTAGTCTATGTGATCTTCATCAAGTAACTAGTAACGGTGTCAGATCTCGTCATCTTTATTGATCTGAGTTTGTTATGCAAGATCACGTTCTTGTTAATGTTCTCACTTTGGTAGATGCTTACCAATGCATCGAACATCTGCTTAGCAGTGTTCTTCTTGCATATGTGAGGGACCAATTGATCTTTAATGGCATCCATGATCATCCACTTAGATTTTATCTCCTTTGTTTGGGCTGACAACTAGTGTGGATCTGTCAATGTTGTGACCACATCTTTCACAATGTCCTAGAGGTCATTCTCTTCCAACAAGAGAGCAACCTTGAACTTTCAAAATAGAAGATTAGAGGCATCATCCAATCTATTCTCGAACTGGAGGCTAGCTGATACCATCTATGATCTGCACACAAACTGCTACTCTTCGTTCTTTGATTAGAGTAGCTTTGAGACCATGTGAATTTTCTAAATCCTATATGATTGCTGTCCTATGCTTCTTTATTAAACAAATCAGATTTTGAATTTACTCAATAACAAAATTAAAAATTCTAAGCATGCATCAATCACAGATGGTTGGAAAATATAGCAGAAGCATAAAACATGAAACACGGAATCTGTCCTTCAAATCAGTGTATCATTAATGAAATCAGTTTTTCGGCCTGTTGAATGAGATAAGTGCAAAACAAGTTTGAGAAACCTGTGGTACAACTCTGTTCATATGACAGTACAGACTGTACAACCTATCCGTATGGCTGCACAGATCCATATGGTCTGTCCGTATGACTAAACAAATTGTCAAATTCACTGCATAGAGATCCACAACTTGCAATCAGTACTGGGCTACTAATCTCACTGCCGCACTGTTTTGTCCTTTACACCGTCTCTTTCTTGAGCTTCAGAGGAAGCTGTCTTCGCAAAGAATCAATGTATCTTTTCCCTCTAACTTGCCTTGCCTTTATAGTTTTAGTGGAGAATATATTTTTAAGATTTGTCCTAGTCTAAGTACAATTTTGGACTCAACTGCTAAAAGTAAGACTCACTTTTTTTACTAAAGTGAATTACAAATTAGAGTTGTTTTTCCAAAATTAGAATTACTTTTTGAAAATAACTTTTTTCAGAACTATTTGAAACTACTTCTCGCATTTCACACTGAACATATGCAGAAGTTCTTGTCCAAGCTATAATTCTTAACACCTCCTTTGCAGTCAATGAAAGGCTCACTTCCAAGAGTGACTCTGATGGACAGGACCATTCTTCTAGGCCTTGGTTCTACATGTGGATATCATAAGTGATATTCGATTGTATTGCCTCCTCAGGGTCAAGAGCATTGGGAGAGGGTTCATCAAGGTGACCTTTATGCTTGATATTGTTGATTTGGTGTAGCATCAAATGTGCTCTAGCCACGAAATTTGGTGGAGAGGTTGGGGCATATGAGTTCTCCAATACCCGGAAAGGGTTTGGGCAGATTCTAAACAGATCAAGAGATATTAAAATAATTAATATTTTTAATGGAGTCCCTAACTCTAAACTTAGGGAAAATAAAATATTAATGTGTATTAATATGAACTATGTTAGAATGGTCCAAAAGACATGGATCAAGTCAGATCTAATCTTAACCATTGAATAGGGACTTAATCTCGGCTGTTGACATGTCAATAGGAAAAGTATAAGAGGAGGTTTGAGAATCACTTGGAGTGAACACTAGATGATCAGTTATTCTATTCTCTAGAGCGGGGTTTGTTAAGAGAGAGAGAATCAGTGATCGGAGAGCATCTGAGGGGCATTGAGTACAGAGGGACAAAGATGCAGAGATAGTGCGGGAGAGCAGCAGAGCAGCCAAAGAGAGTGACGCAGTAGCAGCCAGTGCTCACGCAGGGCCACGCATAGGCAGTTAAGTGCTGCGCAGAGCACCAAAGAGGCCAGCGTAGCTGACGCAAAGGGTTAGAGAGCTGACACAGAACCTCCTGGGGCTGACGCAAGCCTATTTAGGTTGACGGAGGGCCAACACCGGGCAAGGAGAGGTTGACGCAGTCCAAATAGGCAGACGCTGGGGTTTCTGGGGCAAATTTGTGTTGAGTAGCTCCTAGAAGGATTATTCGGGGTTTCAGCCATGAGATTTGTCAGAAACTAAGAGGTATTATTGCCAAGGAAATTCTCTGTTGGGTAGGCTAGTTTCGGCACCCTGATTGTACTTTGATATTGCTTAGGAAGAAAACCCTCAGATAGCTGCACCGGTTTTCCTACATTGGGTTTTTCCAGGGACATTAGTCCAAAAATAATGGTGTCATATGGTGAGTTTGTTTCTGTTTCTTTTAGTTGCTGATTTGTAATATGTTGAGCATGCACTAGTGTTTATTTTCAGCATTTACATTGTAAATAACTTGTTAAGGAAAATAACAAGTACATAGGAATAAATCAGATAAAGTGCATGGAGAGTTTTTTAATTCTAACTAAGTAAACTTAGAAACTTCAATAGATATCCAAGTGTTAAAAATAGAAAGCTTCTTTTGATGAACCATTTCTTGTTGTCATTGCCACCAGAACACTGAACCTCTCTGTTCTTCCTGTGAATACCCTTTGAATCCTTGCGGTGTGAATTTTTTTTATTGCAGTTTTTCTCAACTCAGCACCTGAAAAAGGACTATTGGCTATGAACTGGAGGACCCCCACAGACAGACTATCAAACTCCCTCCCCGCCTCTTAACAGCTTCAGTCTCAACGATCAGGGCTTTGTCATCTGAGACAGAATAGCATCTGTTGCCTCTGCCTTGACCTGGGCGTTATCTTCCGAAGACAGACCAATTGTGAAGACCTGTGTTAACCTTCATGCTACCATTTGAGGAAGCCATACCTGGAGGCTAAGTAGTAAATCACTGCGAGCATACACGAGAACAGCTACAACCATGCCAACCCCACTTCCTGCCCTTACGCAGAATGCTGCCAACAGAAACCTGTACCAGAATGGCCCAGACAGCAAAATAGCCTGAAACCGCAGCAGAAGGACAGCTACAAATGCAGCTAGGAACAAGTAACAACCAACCCCTGATTCTTTCCAACTGGACAGTGCTGCTAGCAGATGATTCATGGCAATATTGTCTGGAACTAGCAAACTACCAGAAGAAACCTACAGCAGAAGCCATAGATTTCAGAGGTAGCTAGGGAAAAGCAACCACAGCATAATGAACATACAAAATATCACTCCAACAAACGATGACAGAATGGAAAAGCTGAAATTCACAACCAGAAACCACACAAAACCTAGCAGACAGTCACAGGTCTGTATGTTCTCCTTGCATCTTCAATAACAACAAACATTTTATCCAGATTCCTATTTCTGTACTCTACAATGTTGGAAAAGTATTCTATTTTCAAGCATTGGGTTTCCGCTTGGATTTGGGCACTAAATTTGTCTTCTCTGGTTGTGGGTGAACATATCTTAGAAACAGTGAATGCATTTGTTCTTTTGGGTGGTTCTTTGTGAATGGCTAGGCATACATGTCTGCAACAACTTTCACTGTTATTATGTGCAGTGATCCTTAATCACCGTGTAAGGCTCATTTTCACCCCTGAATATTCGACCCATTCATTCATCACTCACATCTTCCTATTGTTTTTTTCATTCAGACATTTATGTTCATCTCTGCAGAAAGGAATCCTTGTTGTCATTGGGCACTGTATTTTAATGTATCCGATTACTGAGTATCCATGCCACTGAACTTGAAAATAATTTGATCTTTTTATTCTTCTTCTTGGTTATCTTATATGATTGCTTGTTTGTATTTGATGCGGGAGCATTCAGCCAAGGGAAATTATTGTAAATAATAGACATAGGGGGGTCATGCATTTTAGGAATTAATTTCCTAAGTAGTATTTTAAGTGTGATTTAAATTAGATGTTCTCAAATAAGAGCATGAGTATTCCATGATTCTAGAAGTAATGGAGAGCTTTTAGGCATAAAAGAAATAGATGTGGATAAGGAGGCTTTTCTGTTTTAAAACAGAGAAAAGATAGAATAAAGCTTCAATAGGCTTTTTACCATATATGCATGCATGTAAAAGCTTTAAGCTTTTGATACCAATGTTTATTATATATATATGAATGTAAACCTACGGGCAAGGGGGAGCCACCAGAGGAGGCCACTAGTGTTGAGAATCTGGCTTGTGGGAGGAGGCACTATTGTTGATAATCGGGCCTGTGAGAGAGAAGGCCATCGATGTGGAAAATCTGGCCTGTGTGTGTGCATGTTTGAGACCGAAGTCTCTCAGTGTAAATTATGCTTTTATATTAATATATGCGAGTTCCTGCTTATATTGGAACGCACGAAGCGCATGGCTCGTGCTGGAAGCGTTATTCCTTGGGAGGTTCCTTTCACTGTGTATCGGCAGTAAATGGTTTTCTGTTAATTGAGTCTATGTTTGCATGTACCAAATAATTGATTGTACTGTGAGTTAAAATTGATGAATTTGTATTAGTTCTCCCGCTTGATGCTTGATTTATGCATTCAAGGTAGTTTCCCTTTCACTGTTGCTTCCGTAGGCTCTCTAAGACCTTTTTTTATAAATCTCTGTGTATAATTCCGTTTACACAGAGGACGAATGCTTTCTTACATAAGCGGAACATTGGCGGACGTGAAATCTTATTAAGATTGGTCCAGACCCATATCGGGTCCGGAACTCAAGCATCGCATTGGAAAAGTGGCTTTGGAACTGTCTTGCGAAAGCTCCGAATTACCGGAGCCGAAATAATATTAAGCAGAATCCGAAAGCATATCGGGTCTGAGATCCAATATCGCATCGCATCGGAGAAGGGCTTTGGAACTATCATGTGGAAGCTCCGAATTACCAGAGCCGAAATATTATTAAGCCAGCATAAAAGAAGATCGGGTCCGAAAGGGCCTTTAGCAGTGTGAAGCTCCGACACATATCGGAGCCGAGAGCCTATTAAAGCTGAGTGTAAAGCCATATCGGGTCCGCAAAACCCTTGTATCGCATTGGAGTAGCGGAGATAGCGATCGCCGAAATCTGGACCCGCCGAAATTTATGAAGGCGGCCATATAATCCTTGATGTCCGTGTACATTAAGTTGAGCGGGTTTTATGTTGGTTCCGAGGATTGATATTATATGGTTATATATGGCCATGGGGGGGTTTAAGGTATATATATATATAAAGCCTGCATGATGGTTGATTAAAGGCTCAGTGGTGGCTTCCGATGGTTGATTATAAAGCGCCGATGAAAAGTTGGCTGTGATTCTAAATAAGTCCATGGTTTATAAAAGGCTTAGAGCCTAAGCTGAAGCTTCCTATTGGACTTTGTGGCCATATCCACAGGTCCAAGGTTTGGGAATTTATATAAGAAAGGGGATTTTGGGCTTGTACCAGATCTCTTTTCATTAGGTGGTATCAGAGCAGGGAAAGTTTCCTGCGGTAGAAGGAATTCCAGAAAGGAAAAGTTGATATCAGAGAAGGATTGAGGTAAAAGCAGCACTACTGTCAGAACAAGATTTCTGTGAAGAGGAACATGCACACAGGAAAAGGCAATGAGCTGAATGATGGAAGACTACAGTGGGAGATGTAGCAGTCCAGCAGAGGATTGGAGTAAGTTCTGGTTGGTTTCTCAAGTAGAGGACAAGCCATTCAAGGTGCAGAAGAATGGGTGAACCAAGATCATGCTGAGATCTTGAAAAAGAGGTAATATGTTATGCTCTGTTTTAAATTAAGAGTATGTTTTATGCTAATGCACAGGTGATAGCAAGAGAAGCTGTGAGAGAAGAACCAAGTGAGTTCTTAAAGACAGAGTAAGGAGAATACTCTTATAGAGAAGTGGTAGTGAACCTGAAGAATCCAATAAGAAATTGGATAGAGAGGACAACTGAAGTGTTCTCAGGAGAGAGTGAGAGGATTGCAGAAGCCTAGAAGGAGCAAAGGTGTTGCTCAGGAGGAGGTTCCAGACAAAGAACCGTGCTTACCAAAAGACTAAGTGAGGAGAGCTTAGTGAGGTAAGATTGCAGCCAGGAGGACTAGCTGTTGCAGAGGCTTGTTGCAAAGGAGAATCAACAGAGGTTGAAGAAAGTTGCAGATGAGAGAAGCCTGAAAGAGCAGTGGAGAATGCTCGAAAGGTTCCAGTAGAGGACCGGTGATTACCAAAAGACCAGATCCGGAGGGAAGGATTGGTGAGGTAAGTGGCAGCAAAAGAGTTTGCTATTGTAAAGGCTTGATGCAACTCATGGGTGAGAAACTCATGGCGAAGAAGATGACTACTGATAGTCATAGCAGAGGTTCAGGAAAAAGCTACAATAGAGGACATAAGAAAGAGGATGCCAAGGTAAATGGCAAGAAGATAAGTCCAGAGGAAGTTGAAATGGAAGAATACATTTGTGAACCAGAACAAGGAGAATTTCTGGGAGATAGTGAAGATGAAGACTTGAACACTGAAACTTCAAGTAAGACCAAAGGGTCACATGATTTTAAAACTGACAATTTGTGGATGTTTGCAGGTGAAAGACAATTGGCTGATATTGTCATGAAGAAGGGAAAAGACCAGCAGAATCAAAATTCTGTTCTGGAAAAGCATAAGGTAGATAGGCCTTATATACAGCTGGAGAAGGTGATCATGGAGAATCAGAGAAGAGGTCTAGAGGAATGGCACAGAAATGGGATGACTGCAGAAGTTCGAGGAAGAGAGATTGCAGTAATGAAGGTACAATTGCAGGTACTGGAAGAATGGCTGCAAGAGCAGGAAAATCAAAATAGAAAATGGATCTTTCCACTGAAGGGAAAGAGAGTGACTTGGCGACAATTGCAGAGGAGGTTGAGGAAAATTGTGATTGCCTTGTTGAAAAAGGAACTTAGAGTTCTTGTGCCAGAGATGGAATTTGAAGATTCCACAAGCAGATCTGTTCAGAAAGAAGTAATGGAGGAAGCAGTCAAGACTGAAAAGTCTTGTGATTTAAAAACTAATGAGTTGCACATGTTTGCAGGTACAGAACAGGGAGATGAACAAGCTTTAGAGTTTGTGCAAGAAGAGTTGAATTTGAAGGTTGTTCAGATCGATGATGAGTTAGCAATATCTCAGAAGGAGATGAAAAAGAAGAAGGATAATCAGAATATTGATGCAGAAAGACAAGGACCAGCTGATGATGGGTCAAGCACTAGGGAAGGTATGGAAAATCATGTGAAATTTCCAAGGTCTACTCCTAATGAAGTTGTTGAATTGTATAGGAAACTAGATCTACAGAGAAGAGAGTTGGAGAGACAGAGGACTTATGTGCAGGCTAATTTGCTGAAGAAGCAAGAGAAGAGAGTTTTTATGAATGACAGTCATGAAGCAGAAGATGGCAAGAAGGATTGGAATCAGCATACTGATATGCTGACAGAGAAGAAGGAGAAAATAGAACAACAAATTGAATTATTGCCAAAAGGAGATAAGGCACAACAGCCTTATGATTTTAATTTTAACAAGCGTTTTGTGACTGCAGGTGATGTAGAAGAAAGACCATCATTTGGAATTGTCTTGAGGGAAGAAGAACTATTGCGGTTAGAAGATGAGACAGTTATGTCCCATAACCAGAGGATTATTTCCATGAGTGACAATAAAGAGTTGGCTTGCTTAAATAACCAAGAGAAGACTGGCGTACAAAATTTTGAAGCTGCTACAGGAATACAGGATGAAGCCATAGTGGTTGAAGAAGAAGACAAAGGTTATAATTTACAGCATATTGATGAAGTGCTTCAGAAGAAGTGGCCGAAATATGATAAGCAAAAGAATGTTGCAGAGGGACAGGAAGTTTGGGAGGTAGCAACATCTGTGAAAGCAGCGGTAACAACATCTATGGCGGCAACAATAGGAAGTGAAAGCAACAGCAGTAGGTTGGACATAGAGATTGAAATTATCAGAAGACTGATGATGAAGGTGTCTCCGAACCAGCAGACAGCGGCAAGAAAGAAGAGGAATTTCAGCAAGCGAAAGACCGCAAAAGATTGTGAAAGCATAGTCAGTGGGGCGATGCAGCATAAAGTTTGGAAACCTGGAGAAAGACAGCAAACAATAGCAGATGATGACTTGCAGAATAAAGTGTGGGATCCAGGAGGACCAAGACCACAAGACACATGATCAGGAGATCATGAAAATTTTCTACCTTGGGAGTCTGATGCGGGAGCATTCAGCCAAGGGAAATTATTGTAAATAATAGACATAGGGGGGTCATGCATTTTAGGAATTAATTTCCTAAGTAGTATTTTAAGTGTGATTTAAATTAGATGTTCTCAAATAAGAGCATGAGTATTCCATGATTCTAGAAGTAAGGGAGAGCTTTTAGGCATAAAAGAAATAGATGTGGATAAGGAGGCTTTTCTGTTTTAAAACAGAGAAAAGATAGAATAAAGCTTCAATAGGCTTTTTACCATATATGCATGCATGCAAAAGCTTTAAGCTTTTGATATCAATGTTTATTATATATATATGAATGTAAACCTACGAGCAAGGGGGATCCACCAGAGGAGGCCACTAGTGTTGAGAATCTGGCTTGTGGGAGGAGGCACTATTGTTGATAATCGGGCCTGTGAGAGAGAAGGCCATCGATGTGGAAAATCTGGCCTGTGTGTGTGCATGTTTGAGACCGAAGTCTCTCAGTGTAAATTATGCTTTTATATTAATATATGCGAGTTTCCTGCTTATATTGGAACGCACGAAGCGCATGGCTCGTGCTGGAAGCGTTATTCCTTGGGAGGTTCCTTTCACTGTGTATCGGCAGTAAATGGTTTTCTGTTAATTGAGTCTATGTTTGCATGTACCAGATAATTGATTGTACTGTGAGTTAAAATTGATGAATTTGTATTAGTTCTCCCGCTTGATGCTTGATTTATGCATTCAGGGTAGTTTCCCTTTCACTGTTGCTTCCGTAGGCTCTCTAAGACCTTTTTTATAAATCTCTGTGTATAATTCCGTTTACACAGAGGACGAATGCTTTCTTACATAAGCGGAACATTGGCGGACGTGAAACCTTATTAAGATTGGTCCAGACCCATATCGGGTCCGGAACTCAAGCATCGCATTGGAAAAGTGGCTTTCGAATTGTCTTGCGAAAGCTCCGAATTACCGGAGCCGAAATAATATTAAGCAGAATCCGAAAGCATATCGGGTCTGAGATCCAATATCGCATCGCATCGGAGAAGGGCTTTGGAACTATCATGTGGAAGCTCCGAATTACCGGAGCCGAAATATTATTAAGCCAGCATAAAAGAAGATCGGGTCCGAAAGGGCCTTCAGCAGTGTGAAGCTCCGACACATATCGGAGCCGAGAGCCTATTAAAGCTGAGTGTAAAGCCATATCGGGTCCGCAGAACCCTTGTATCGCATCGGAGGTAGCGATCGCCGAAATCCGGACCCGCCGAAATTTATGAAGGCGGCCATATAATCCTTGAGGTCCGCGTGCATTAAGTTGAGCGGGTTTTATGTTGGTTCTGAGGATTGATATTATATGGTTATATATGGCCATGGGGGGGTTTAAGGTATATATATATAAAGCCTGCGTGATGGTTGATTAAAGGCTCGGTGGTGGCTTCCGCTGGTTGATTATAAAGCGCCGATAAAAAGGTGGATGTGATTCTAAATAAGTCCATGGTTTATAAAAGGCTTAGAGCCTAAGCTGAAGCTTCCGATAGGACTTTGTGGCCATATCCACAGGTCGAAGGTTTGGGAATTTATATAAGAAAGGGGATTTTGGGCTTGTACCAGATCTCTTTTCATCAGTATTGTGATCGACAGAGGTTGATTTTAAATTTTTAACCCATCCTTATTTTCTCATATATGATCAGAACATGTGTAGTTGGTTGTTTTTGGATACTCAAGGCTCTTCCCAGTTAGTTTTGATCTTTCTGGCTTTCCCTTTTGGAATGCTTCTATGATATTCGTTTTTAGGCATGCTGACTTTTTGGCAATGAATTTTTAGTTCTGTTATAAAGAGCTTCATATTTGTTTGATTTTCTCTTTTTCATGTTTTATCATCAATAAGAGTTTTCTTTTGATAAGAGTTTGGACTCTCTGATGATGGGGCCTAAAGCAGACATGTTGGTTCTTCTCGCTGTTGTTGGGAGAGGAAACCCTCACACAACTGTGGCCTTTCGCAGGAATATGACTCTGATGTATCTTTCTGTGAGTGTAAAGGAAATATAAGATACATTTTTAAAAAGAAGAAGGAAGGTGAAGGGTTTCGTCTGTATTCAATTTCCTGCAGAACAGCAGTATAGACCACAATATAAACGAAGGGTAAAAATAATTTATTAATTGTTATTGCCTCTCCATTGTTGCCTACTATTCGAATTGACATTTGTAATATTTTATCTTTGTTTAACTGCAGCACTTAATATATGAGTTTTCATCAGGTACATTCTCTGGCTACAGTAATAACAATGAAAATGGAGATTCCTGATGGTGCATGGGAGGAAGATCCAGATGGTATAGCACTTGCAGATGTTATCAACGGGCATCTTCCATCCAACATAAGGATTTTCAGCATTCTGCCAGTGAACAAGTATGGGTATATCTCCATTTGTCGAACTTCAAGCAACCTTTTAGCTTGAAGAATATTGAGATTCTAGCTAACAAATCTCCTAAAATAGAGCCTAAGATACGACACTTTTGGAGAGTCATATCTTGTTACAACAATATACTAATTCTAAATGTCTCCATTAAATAATTAAACATTCTAGAATAATAATTATTAATTTAATATCTAAAATTAATAATTATTTTATTCCAAATTTATAACCTATGATAATATTTTATTTTTTGGATCATCTAACATTATGTAAGGGAGGCTGGAGAAAATGGTATATTTGCACATAGATTTTTTGTGGGAAATATTTGTCTTGTATTATTTTTTGGAGAATTATTGGAGTGATAAAATCATGCTTTTATTACTTTGTTTTCTTGTGTAATAGCATTCCTAGGGGAAAATTATCTCGGCTACATTTATTGATTCCTAGATATATAAATAAACATTTTTGCTATTTGTTATCTGATTCTAGATATCTTAACTTGATTGGCTTGCTATACACAGAGAACATATAATTGAGAATCTTATCACTTTCTAGATCTTTGCAAAGATGATATTATACACTTTTATATCATATTCTGTTAAGCTCAACTTTATGTATGTACCTGAAAATTCCTGTCAAGTGATCTGTTTTGGTTGCATTTTAGATGGAAACACTACTGTAAATGTCCTTGTGCTAATTCGTATCTTCCTTGTAGGCGATTCGATGCAAGAAATGAATGTAATAGTCGAAAATATGTGTATCTTCTTCCAGCTGAAGTTATAGGCATTGGAAATGCCAGCAGTCCTGAAGAAATACAGAGCCATGTCAAAGAATTCAGAGATATACTGCATTTGTTTGAGGTAATCACACTTCTCAGTATTCAGGGACGATTTATTGAGTGGAAGACTGGGCATTTCCTCTGACCAATTTGCACATGAATCTGGTATCAAGAGTAAGGTTTTATGGTTTATTAACTCTTGTTTAGAAATATTCATATGAAGTTTTGATATCCTTCACTAGACTATACATGGTTGAGAGGAAATTATTCTAACCCTGCAGTTTTTGTTTAATTTATTTTTCTCCATATCCATTTGATTGCGTTAAATATCTTTAGAAATCAATGTTGCAAAACCTAGATTCGGGAATAACTTGACTAGGGTTGAAAATTAAGATTCAGGAAAACATGGGAAAAAATCAAAACTAGGCAAAAACTTGACATATTAAAAAATTACATTTTTTTTCCTTTTTTTCAATTAAGTTAAAATATAAGTGTACGGTAACGAATGATCACATTGGCACACAAAGATGAAAGGAAGATACATATATAATGTGTGTAAGATGCCCAACCATGTACTTGTTGATGATTGTAGCTTGGGCAGGTACTTCTAGAGAGGCCTAAGTGTTTGGGCATGCAGGAGTCACTAATACATCCTTAGACCTTACAATTACTTTAGTAACTAATCTCTTTTTATAAGATAAAGTGAGTTAATTTAATGAAATGCAAAGGTTTCTGCATTAGTGAAATAGATGTAATCTCAATTGTCAATATCAAGTGATATTGAGATATAATCTCATTGTCAATCACTTTGGAGATTAGGGTTAGGGATGGTCATAAATCAAGGTTATAAAAGAAAATCCAGGCCAAGGGAGAAGACACAACACTTAGGGGCACAAGGCATTGAGAGAGGCATCTCAGTGGTTAGGTGGAGAAGGACTTCCATTCAAGTGTACTGGATCCAATGAAGGTGCTAGGGTGCAACAAGGAGATCCGGATCAGCCAAGAATAGGGCTTGATCAGTTGGATCATATCCAAATTTTTTGCATGTATTTTCCTCAGTTTGGCCCATTTTTAGAGTAAGGGAATCCAAGTAGGTTTTGATCACTATTACTGAAGAACTGATTTGACTGGGTAGAAAAGTTGTATGTGTTATGTGATTGAGATTGGTTGATTTATTGTGCTTCCACTAAATATTTTTATTTATGTTAAAGACCTAGTTGTGTTTTTTTAAGCAAATCTGAGATAATATGATAGGTTAATAAATTGCAAAATGTTGGGTTCAAAAATTTAACATGGTATCAGAGTGTAAACTCTAAGAACCAATCTCATAGGGTGCTAGGTTCATACAAATATCGAGAGGCCAGGTTTGGGCAATGATCATACACGCGTCGAGAGGTCAGGTTCAGCCAACGATTGTACAAGGCACAATTTTATTGCACAAGGGCTGAAATCGTTGGCTGTACATCATATGGTGCGATTATGTTGGAGGGCAGCTAAGTTAATAAAAAAGAAAAAAATTCCTTTTATGTTCGACACAAATACAAAGTGACAAAAAAAGAAGCAAAAAAAAGGCAGCCGAGATGGCTATGAAGGGGCCCATTGCAGTCATGGGGCATAGGGCAGGCAACCCACAATTGTGTGAAAGCTTGCTGTCGATAGCAGGCTACGTGTAGGTGAAAAAGGGGTTGACAAGGCCATTCATAGAGCAGATAGACTGTAGGGCAGAGCATGAGGTGACAAAGGCTAAGTTGTAAAGTCAGGCCGTAGCAATTGTAATGGCTCAGCAGGAGCTGGAATCGAGGCACGGGGAGATTGCAGGAGCTATACCAGAAGTTGAGTGTTGTAGAGCAGCAGCTGAGGATTGATGCTGCAACAACCTCAGTTGTTGGTCGTGCAAGTTGTGGGAACATATAGTATATACCACTGCCAATGCCAATTGCCAAGGTATCGTAGTCACAAGGGTAGAACCGACAGTCAGCGTGGGGGACAATTAAGCCGCAAACATGGAGAAAACAGGCTTGGGTCGAGACAGTTGCATCAGGGAACCAACAGAGTGGTAGGTCATAGCCAATGAGCTGACGCAAGAGACTGTGCAGTGAGCATGGAACATAGTTTTAAAAATCAGTTGGTTTGAATCAGTAACTAGTCAAACTAACTAGTCAACTAACCCATGGCACCAAACTACCATTAAACCCCATTCAGGGACTGGTTGGAACCGGTTACGTGCCAAAACAGTAACAAGTCAATGGCCATTCAGCTAACCCCAGGCATCAAATTGGCCAATAAGCCCAATTTTGGGACTAGTTGGTACCTAACTGGTACTAGTTGGTCTGAGTCAATGACCGGACGTGTAATATCCAGGAAATTAATTGGACAAATTTTTTTGGAAAATTGCTTCAAAAGATACACCATAAATCTCTTTATTTAAAACCCAATCAAATTTCACAATTTGCATCATGAAGTTATTAGCACAACATGGAAATCCAGAAATGCTGCAACTAAAGCTAACACAATAAATAGTAGCAAACTCAGCTTTATTTTTATTAACTAGAAGATGATTATATGCCAATACAAATGATCGACAGCTCCTGCTAAAGGGCATGTCGAGTTGGACATTAGCTGAGTTGATGGCCTCCAAAATAACTGCTGCAATATTGATTTTGGCTTCCTGAAACTATAACTGGAAATGAAGCCCAAATTGGAGATTTGGGTGATCCCCACTTCAACCCACGTATATGCTCCAGATCTGCTCGCAAATAGATGTTGATGAAGCCTGATGAGATTTCTGAATGAAATCTCCACAATAGTGAGTTGGGGTTTCATCCAACACACCAAGAAACCCAAGGGTTTTCGTCCTAGGGCTCTCTGAACCTAAAAACCAAGTTCACTAAAACTCTCCAAGAGAAAAAATTCCCAAATCCAAGATGCCCCCAATGACTTGCTCTCCCCTCTTTTAAAGACTTGATGGATCTCTCTCCAACCTTCTAGAAGCACTTTTATTTTATTATTTTATTTTCATTTTAGAAGCTCCTCCCTTTTAATTTATCTAAGTGACTCTTTTTATTTTATTTTATTTGATTTAAGTCATTTTTATCCTGAAGAATGATCAATCTACCTGTATGATCTCTCCGACCACTGAAAGTCACTTTTCATCATCCCATCCTGTAGATCTCTTCATCCTAGTTCCAATGAGCTATTACACTAAGGTGTTTCTCCAAATAATCTGCTCCAAATAACACCTTTAGTGTATTTAATTAAAATATGTTGGATAATAACCCCATTTTACGGGAATTGTCGAAATGCAACGGAACCAAGAATGAACTATGCAGAACTGACCCTAATGATGAAATATAGCAAGTGAACCCCATCGAACCCCATAAAACTCCTCCAAAACCCTTCGAGCCCACTGATGACGTAATCTCGCTCCTATGACTTGGTTGTCACAAGCCTTGGAAAACCGCCCTGACTGCATCATAAGGGAAACCAAAAATTGGAACATTACAAATCCTCTCGTCCTGAGATTGCTTGCCCTCAAGTAATGCACATCTTCCAACTGTAAAGGCATCTGTACACCAATACCAGGATCCTATATGAACCATTGTGTCACATCATGCCTTTGTAGCACCCAATCATGAATGGAACCCTTGATACTTGGACCCCAAACAATCCTTTGACTCATCCTGCTACCTGTTGGGCCTCGAATATGCCCATTTTTCCATCATACAAAACCATTATTCATAACCCAAATTTCGACACTTTTACACTCATTTCACACCATAATTCCATCACTTATTGCCAATTCATATCCTACGCTTCGTGGTTGATTATCATTAGTTCTCTTAAGTTTTTCTATGATTAGAGATGATATACTAATAACGGTTTTTCTAAGTTCATTTGTCGCAGGGTTCCATTGCCAAAATTCTTCACAAGTCAGTTAAACTAGTTACTACGGGTTGAGTACGGAAAAAAAATCCTATAGGTGAAAATATAAAATTTGTGATAAAATGGTGAAGAATCTTGAAATTTCGAATCGCGGGTTTTGTTTAGAGCACCCTCATTCAGGTAACCCAAAAACCATTTGGCAACATTCATCATTGAGAATAAGTTATGGTTAGCGGAATATTCCAGTGCAAAGTTAAGTACAAAATCGTGCTGAACGACTCGGGTTCGGTTTGTTAGGTCCCTATACTACTAGTGTAACCCCTTATTGTTATTAGTACAACCCCCTTATTATATTGTTGTGCCCATGTAGTCCCCATATTGTTATTATTGTGCCCCATAGAAGCCCACTATTGTTATTATTGTGCCCTTACATTATTATTGTTATGTTGGCTTTGACTATATTATGACCCCTTAGACTCCTATATATAGAAATGAGGTCTTGTCATTTGTATCATCGAAGAATTGTTCATTTGTGTAATGTAAAGGAGGTTTCCCCTTCGAAGAGGCTTATTTCTAAGGCGTTGATCTATCTTTTCTATCTTTTTGTGAGCCAGTTTCATAACATTTGGTATCAGAGCTTTGGATTCTAGGGTTTCGTTGCTCCAAACAGGTCATCGTGACATTTTTGCTATAACTGTGTTTCTGCGACGTTTCAGAAGCTAAAAAAAACCCATTGGAGGCGAAATATCGCTAAACCTTGGGTCCGAATTTCAGATATTGTCTCGCTATATTTTCGGAGATATGATCTAAGGAAGTTAGGGTTTTTCCAAGCTCCAGAATTTCATCTAAAATAGGTCATTGTGGAATTTTTGCTATAACTTTGTTGATACAAAGTTTCAAAAGCTAAAAGAAAATACCATTTGAGATGAAATCGATCTGAACCTTGAGTCCAAATTTCAGATCTTGGCTCGCTATATTTTTGGATATATGATTTGAGGAAGTTAGGGTTTTTGTAGAGTCCCGAATTAAATCCTAAACAGGTGACCTTGGGAAAATCATCATAACTTTCTCTCTGAGCATCAGATTGAAATTTCATAAGAAGTTACAGAAAGAGGACGGAATGTAGTTTGTTTGGGTATAATTTTCAGAATCTAAGGTTGAAACAGTGACACGTGGCACGTCGTACAAGTTCACTCTACTGAACTAGTCTATAATTAGGTCATCGCGGGAGATTGGGAATAAATATTTCTTCGGGAATCCAATTGCGATCAGACTTGCAGAGTTAGAAAGAGGACTTAGAGGGCTATTACAGGACAAAATTTTAGAACTTAAAGATCCGAAATTACAGAGTTACAGTCGTTTCAAGATCGAGCTCCTAAAATCAATAAAAAGCGAGATGAGGAAGTTTGATGGCAAGGATCCGGTAAATTGGATACTACAGATGGAGAAATATTTTGATCTACATGGTGTACCACTATTACAAAAGGTACGTATTGCATCTAATTATTTAAAACCGAATCAATTTTTATGGTATAAAGGGCTTTGTTCTCGTAAACAACTTGTTACGTGGTCAATTTTCACAGAGGAAATGATAGCACATTATGAGGATACAAAGAGAAACACCTTTTGCAGCCAATTGATAAATCTCAAACAAAAGTGTTAAAGGTAAAAGCACATTGAGGACTTTCAAGAATTGAATATAAGGGAAAATAATATTCCAGAGAAGCAAAAGATTGATGTCTCCATAGGGACTTTAAAGGATAACATTCAACATGAGGTTCGTCTTTGGGAACCCGATTCATTGGAGAATGCATTCAGGTTGGCAAGAAAAGTGGAAAGCAAAATTATGGCAACAAGGAAGTCTACCTCTCACAACTATAAAGATGGAAGTGTGGTTTCTCCTAGCCTTCTAGAACCTACAAGGTTTACACCACAACAATTGGAAGAAAAAAGAGCAAAAGGGCTTTGTTACAATTGTGATAACAAATACATTAAAGGTCATAAGTGTGCTGAGAAGAAATTATTTTACATTGATTGTGAAGAGGAGGAAGAAAATGATCAATAAATGTCAAAAGAAGAGGATATACACTAGGACCCAACCACAGAGAAAGAAGAAATGAATCCGACCATATCTTATAAAGCATTGGTAGGAATTACCACTGCTCAAACTCTCAAGATAGAAGGACATATCGAGAAGAAAAAGGTTCAAGAAGTGGAAGATCACATCGAGAAAGAAGAAATGAATCCGACCATATCTTGTAATTCATTGGCCAGAATTACCACTCCTCAAACTATCAATATAGAAGGACATATCAAGAATAAAAATGTTCAAGAAGTGAAAGATCACATCGAGCATCAAGAAATGAATCTGACCATATCTTGTAATGCATTGGAAGAAATTACCACTCCTCAAACTATCAAGATAGAAGGACATATCAAGAAGAAAAATATTCAAGAAGTGAAACATTACATCGAGAATCAAGAAATGAATCTGACCATATCTTGTAATGGATTGGAAGAAATTACCACTCCTCAAATTCTCAAGATAGAAGGACATATCAATAAGAAAAAGATTCAAGCAGTGAAAGATCACATCGAGCATCAACAACAAGTTCTCCAACTTTAAAAGGATAACGCCACTTTGTTACAGGGAAATCAACATCGCAGTGAAAGAAGTTTTGATGTAGGCAATTGGGTATTTTTATGGATACATCTCAAGCAAGCTATTTATGAGAAGAAAATGTTGGCAATACTACATGCTCTTAAGAAATGGCGACCTTACCTAATGGTAAGACACTTCAAGGTAAAAATGGATCATGATAGTCTTAAATACTTTTTAGAACAAATATTATCTTTAGAAGAACAGAAAAATGGGTCAGAAATATGTTGGGTTATGACTTTGAAATCATCTAGCAAAAATGGAAGCAAAATGTTGTTGCAGATGTACTCTTAATAAAGGATGAGGATGTGGAAGCATTGTTTTATGCTATTTCTATTATCCAACAAGATTGGATAAACGAAGCAAGGGATGAATGGAAGAAGGATGAAGAAGTGTGGCCACTCATTCAAAAGTTGCAGAAGATCCCAGTTCAAACAATATCGCCAGGACTTGACGAGGAAGGAAAAATGATATTGGAACTTGGAGAAGTCACAGAAACAAGAATCCGAAAGCTACCAAATCGATCAATTTCAGAGTATCTCATCAAGTGGAAGAAATTACTCGCTGAAGATTCCACATGGGAGGACAAGAATTTTATACAGAAGCATCAAGAAGTACTCAAGCGTTGAGGACAACACTTTTTAAAGGAGGGGCATGTTAGGTTCCTATACTACTAGTTTAACCCCTTATTGTTATTAGTACAACCCCCTTATTATATTGTTGTGCCCATGTAGTCCCCATATTGTTATTATTGTGCTCCATAGAAGCCCATTGTTGTTATTATTGTGCCCTTACATTATTATTGTTATGTAGGCTCTGATTATATTATGACCCCTTAGACTCGTATATATAGAAAGGAGGTCTTGTTATTTGTATCATCGAAGAATTGTTCATTTGTGTAATGTAAAGGAGGTTTCTTCCTTGAAGAGGCTTATTTCTAAGGCGTTGATCTATCTTTTCTATCTTTTTGTGAGCTGGTTTCATAACACGGTCTGAATGGGTCGGGTCGGTTTCGGTTCTAAACGATTTTACTGAACGACTTGGTGCCTTAAATGGAAATGGTTCCTTCAGTTTCTCCATGATCAGAACGAGCTAACCATGACCCTTCTTAAGACTGTTCTAGAAGATCTCATATGGCTTACTTTAGCCTTGAGATTGTATTTGCTTTGTTTAGTTATATTGGTTGTGCATTGGCTGCATTATATAAAGCCCGATGCTCTAGAATATGAGGAGGGCAGCAAGCATATGAACAATGGAATCATGGTGTGGTAGAGCAGGAGGAGCAATAGATGGCAGCGGGAAGTAGCAAGCATATGTAATCTTTCTTATGTTATGAATACAATGGAGACTTTGATGCATTTGCTGTTAGAATTCATGTTTTGTTGAACTGTAACACATAATTCCAATTTCGTACTTAAAGTTTTGTAAGTGATTTTTGTTTTTAAGTTTTAAGCGATTTGAGTTAATCTGGGCTTGCTCCAGGAGTGGCAAGGGCCCACCACAATTGGAAACAAGTCCTTTAGCCTATTTAGATCATAGGATTTACATTCGAAGTGTGAATTTCATCGAGAGATTGTTGTGTGAAATCTAGCATCATTATGTACTTAAAACTCTGTCTTGTAGATTTAAGATTAAAAATTCCAGAATTCATTCAATTAGAAGTCTTCTTGTTTTTTAGCATGATTATCTTGTAGTGTCATGTCTGTATAAGAATGCTCAGAAACAACAGAACACGATATTGGTTGTGTTAATTATTAATTAAACTTGTAGCATTGCTTCGAGCCATTGGCATAATAAAAGCATGATTTAATTGAGAATTGAAGTCCCGATCCTTTTTGGATGTGTTGACACCGTTGGTATGGAATATCGATTTATGGATTATATTGGTTAGCTTCTTTTGAACGTTTGCAGGATTGAAATTCCTATCGATTTATTGCATGCGTCCCAGGACTAGGCTTGGATCAATTATATAATTCTGCATTATGTACTTATACAGAGTCATTCTGTACTTAAACAGAGTGATTCCGTACTTAACAGGTCTTGTAATATCACGTTTATATAAATGACCAGCGATGACATGACGACATATTGATGGATGTAGTTCAGTTCTGAGATCCAATAGAGTCGAAGTGTGGTTGAATTTAGAGTTGTAGGTTAATGCTTTCCATAAAATAGATTTTCTGAGTTTGATTGCAGTGGTTTCAAATTAGAATGAATTTCTATCTTTAGAATCCTTTTAAACCTGAATGTGTCAATATAGCCAGCATGAGAATGTTGAGTTTCCTTTGAAGTGTTTGCAGAATTGAGTGCTAAGAAAGATAAAGAAATTAGTTGAATTCTTGTTGGCTTTCGTCTCGGGAATTAGATTCAGTTTGAATTGTCCATTTTCTTTAAAATAGAATTCGCTTGGATCGAAATTAGCATAAGTTTGATATGAGATTTCTATTAATTAGATTAAATAAATTTTATTGTTTGGATTGCAATTAGATTTTACTTGCATTGGAATTAAGTTTTGATTAAAATTAAGATTTACTTAGAACAGTGATTTGTATTATGTACTTAATTCAAGAATAGGAATAGGAATCGATTTTAGATTTCATGATGTTAATTTAGATTAGATGCTTTGATCCTGCGTTACCTGCGCTTGTGCCTCTAAGTCTTACGACCTTGGATTGATAATTTAATGTTGGAATTATAACACATAATTTCCCCAACATTTTTGGCGTCGTTGTTGAGGAGGTGCAAAAGGGATTAGAGCATGGTTTCTTTCACAAGTTTTTTTGTGTGATCTTAGT
This sequence comes from Pinus tabuliformis, assembly GCA_031772625.1. NCBI lineage: Eukaryota > Viridiplantae > Streptophyta > Pinopsida > Pinales > Pinaceae > Pinus > Pinus tabuliformis. The sequence continues at coordinate 79,947,937 of CM062820.1, read as the reverse complement.
TGTAGGGCAACTAGAGGGCGGAGAAGATAGTAAGACGTGAGTGAAGAGCCACACATCCACTTTGGTTTGGGGTCACTCCAAAGTCTGGTTGTCCAAGTAAGCGAGGATTTTAAGTTTGGTAAGTTTTATTGTAATTAGTTTTAATTCATTTAGATTTATAATTCAAGCTCTTCAAAGATAAAACATTTTTGGGGTGCTGTAAGAACCCCAGGTACTAATCCATGTTGCGACACAGGGATCATCAACCAGTAGGAGAAATTCAAGAATGATTGAGAGCTTGAAGAATGTCCCTCGAAGTACTTTCTCAAATCCTAGCAGTAGCTGGGATAACTACCTCTCAGCAAGAGTTCATCCTGACCGCATTCAGGAAACTATCTCTATCTCCAAAACCAGAAAAGGATTTGGAAGTCTCCCTTATTTCCTCTTTCCTATCTACGAAGGAGATCGAGCAATCATGTACCAAATCCGATGAGGAGCATCTTGCTAACCCTGAGATCGAGGAACTCTCACCATGCCCAACAACAAACCTTGTATGCATTCTTGAGACCAATTATCCAAGTTTACCTGGCATGACCGAGGAGGACTTTTAGAGTGGTTGAAATGAAGAAATGGGCCAATACCACCAGGGTTACATCGAGCATTGGTTCCAGATCACAATCTAGTCAAAGTACCACTCACAATTTAGTCAAAGTACCACTCTCATCTTCAAATACTCTTTGTATCACATTTTTCAAAACTGCTGATTTTTCATGCTCATGTACCTTCTAGAGTTTATATGTTAAATCTGAGCATGAATATATCCTTGTACTTGATTCGCACATGGCTTCATTGGAAGTTCTCTTTCACTTGAAGGAGGACATCTTTTCTCCAGTATAGTAGGAAAGTTAGTATTGTAATAAATAAATAAATGAAAATAGTAAAGAGAAAAATAAGTCCTTTTGTGAAAACTAGCTTGTCTGGCACAATTGGGTAGGGATTTTGCTCGAAAACCAGGTAACTGGTGGGCAAAGTGTTGATTTGGGGTAGCATCGGATGTGCTTTAGCCATGAAAATTGGTGGATAGGCTAAAGCACAGGAGATCTCCAAGACCCAGAAATGGTTTGGGGAAATTCTGCTTGGTGAAGGAGATATTAAAATAATTAATATTTTTAATGGGTTCCTAAGTCTAAACTTAGGAAAATAAAAATATTAATAGGTATTAATATAAAATTGGGTTAAAATGTTCTAAATGACATGGATCAAGCCAAATCTAATCTTAGCCGTTGATTAGAGATGTAATCTCGGCCGTTGAAGACTCAACAAAAAAAGTATAAGAGGAGGCTTGAGGGTCAGTTGGAGATACACCAGAGTGATCAATCAGTTCGATTTTCTAGAGCGGGGTTTGCTAAGAGAAATCGAACCAGTGATCAGAGTTGCAATGAGGGGTAGTGAGTGCAAGGCAGAGAGGCAGAGATAGTGCCGGAAGACCAGCACATAGGCAGAGATAGTGTCGGAAGACTAGCACAGAGGTAGAGAGGCAGACGTAGAGCCAGAGGAAGCCACGCAGAGGCCAACAGTGACTACGCAGAGGCCAGAAGGGCCTGCGTGATTAACGCAGAGGCTGCAGAAGTGACACAGAGGGCCAGAGAGGCTGCATAGATCCTCAGAGGGTTGACGCAAAGGGTTTTAGGCTGACGCAGAGGCCAAGAGGGATGATGTTGAGCCTTAGAGAGGTGCTGGAGAGGGTTTCGTGGAGCAGACTTTCAGAATATCTGCTTCCGAAGAGAGGTATTGCTACTAGATTATATTCTCTGTTGGGTGAGCCAGTTTGGCACCTAGCGTACTCAAGAAACGCTGTTTAATAATAAAACCCTGAAAACTGCTTCACCGGTTTTCCCAAGTTGGGTTTTTCCGGGGAGGATTGTCTAAAAATAACGGTGTCCCTTGTGTGTTTGTTTATTTCTTTCAACTATTGATCTATAGATGGTTGATACTGTATTGTGTTTATTTCAGTATTTATATTGTTAAATAACTTGTTAAGTAATTAAAACAAGTAGGCGAAATAAACCAGAGAATACACAAATTTTTCTAACGGGTAATACGTAGAAATTTCAACATGGTATCAGAGGATTGTAAATCCCAGGAGAGCTGAAGGCACCAGATGTATCGGAGAATTTGCAGCAGAAACAACTGTCCCAAGTGACAAAAGCTGTTCTTAAGCTGAAAGCAGCAGAGAAGGGTTGACGCACAGGGCCTGCGTCATTAGTCCGACCCAAAGAACGAGCCAATGTAGAAGCAGTGAGAGGTAGAAGAGGCTCACGGAGCACCACATCATCCTACTCAGCCAAGTAGGAGTGACGCAGTTGGCTAGTGGAGCGATTCAACCACTGCAGGGATTGTGTAGAGCCTAGAGGCTTAGTCCTTCAGTTGCTGGGGCATAGGAAGCTATGGGCAGATTGTGAAGCGTGAAGCTGGTGGGGTGCTGTTGCTGTTGAGGTAGCCCAGTACCTAACGGGACAAAACTAAGGTAGTAGGGAGTCGCTACCTAGGCGGATTTCTAGCCAATAAATCCAGATCAGTGTTGCAGGAGCAAAGGAGATCAGAGAGGTGTGATTCGATGGTTGGCAGGAGGATTTCCACAAAGGAAATCGAGACTCAGAGGGAGTCTAGCTTTGAACTTTTAGGAGGGAAGTAAAGACTCAGAGGAGTCGAAAAGAAGAGCAGAGATGACCATGAATGGACTGAGGGATCAGCACAGGCTAGACGGGGCTTCCAACTTTGTCATCTAGAAGGCCAGGATCCTGTTTGTTTTGGATAGACATCGCATCAAGGCCTTCCCCTTGAGAACTGTGGCTATCCCAGTCGACCTAGCTAATAATGAAAGGTATGAGGTTGCGATGGCCAAGGCGAAAGGCATAATCCTTGATGGGGTCAAGGATCATGTGAGAAGAATACGACAAAGGAAATGTGGGACACCTCGATGACATTGTATCAGGGCACTTCTGTGCAGAGGAAGATGCTACTAGAGAATCAGCTGCGGTCGTATCAGATGCAGAAGGGGGAGTAGGTAGATCACTTTCTCAGCAGGTTGAAAAAGATTCGAGACCAACTGACTTCCATAGGGGCCACACTGGATCAGGAGTTAATGGTGAGGACTGCCCTGAACGCAGTCTCCGAGGAGTGGGAGATATTTGTCCAAAGCATTTTGGGCAGAGAGAATCTTCCAGATTGGGAGGAACTGTGGGTAGCTCTTCGACTAGAAGAGATCAGACGACTGACCAAGGTGGGAAGTAGTTACAAAGGAGCCCGGGTCAAGAAAGAGGAGGAAGAGGATGCAGCTCTGGCGTCTGCGGGGCAGTAAGGGAATAGGAAGAAAAAGGACCTCTCCAAGATAAAGTGCTTCAATTGTGGGGAACTGGGCCATTATGCAAACTAGTGTCCTAGGAAGAAGAATAAGGGAGAGGCGTCTGACTCCAAGGCAACGCTAGCGAAGGTAGAGGAGGTAGAGGATGATGACGATTGTGCCGTGAGTGCTCATGTACCTCTAGAGAAGAGGTGGGCTGACATCGAGTTGTAGTCAAGAGGACTACAAGAGATGATGGGCAAGATCCTTGAGGTACCCAAACTCTTGGATCATATCCGGCTACAAGAGGCCCGAAGTGACAGCAGTAGGATGGCAGATGTAGGTAGAAGTGGATGCGGATGGAGCGACAGAGTGTGCTAGAGTGTAGTAGTCCATGGCAGTGCAAAGAGGGTTGCAGTAGTGTGAAAGGCACAAAGGAGGTTGCAGCAGTTCAGGAAGGCACAAAGGTGTTTGCAGCGGTGCGAGAGGCACAAAGTTTGTTGTAGCAGTGCAGAGGTAGCAGGGGGAGCACAAGATAGCGACAGAGAGAGCTTCAGCATCGAGAGAGTTTCTAGCCTGACAAGGATGTTAGTTGTTGGGTAGATCAGTTACTTACTTCTCAGTAACTGAGTTGCAGTAGCAGTGGTAGTGCTATGGGCAACATGATGCAGTATGATGAGAGAGAACTGCAGTGTTGGGAGGAAGGGCCAGCAGTGGCATTAGTAAAGCCATTGGCAGCAGTAGAGGATGAAGTAGTGCAGAGGATGTTGGGCAGGAAGGCTTAGCATCAGCACAGGTACCGATGCTGTATAATCAATGTGATGCTCAGTGGTGTAGTATTATTAGAGCACATTCCTCGCTAGGAGGGAGTGTTGATTTGGGTAGCATCGGATGTTCTCTAGCCATGAAAATTGGTGGAGAGGCTAAAGCACATGAGATCTCCAAGACCCAGAAATGGTTTGGGGAAATTCTACCCGGTGAAGGAGATATTAAAATAATTAATATTTTTAATGGGTTCCTAAGTCTAAACTTAGGAAAATAAAAATATTAATAGGTATTAATATAAAACTGGGTTAGAAGGTTCTAAATGACATGGATCAAGCCAAATCTAATCTTAGTCGTTGATTAGAGATGTAATCTTGACCGTTGAAGACTCAACAGAAAAAGTATAAGAGGAGGCTTGAGGGTCAGTTGGAGATACACCAGAGTGATCAGTCAATTCGATTTTCTAGAGTGGGGTTTGTTAAGAGAAATTGAACCAGTGATCAGAGTTGCAGTGAGGGGCAGTGAGTGCAAGGAAGAGAGGCAGAGATAGTGCCGGAAGACCGACACAAAGGCAGAGAGGCAGACGTAGAGCAAGAGGAAGCCACGCAGAGGCCAACAGTGATTGCGCAGAGGCCAGAAGGGCCTATGTGATTGACGCAGAGGCTGCAAAAGTGACGCAGAGGGCCAGAGAGGCTGCGCAGAGCCTCAGAGGGTTGACGCAGAGGCCAAGAGGGCTGACGCTGAGCCTTAGAGATGTGCTGGGGAGGGTTTCGTGGAGCAAAGTTTTAGAATATCTGCTTTCGAAGAGAGGTATTATTGCCAGATTATTTTCTATGTCAGGTGAGCCAGTTTGGCACCCAGTGTACTCAAGAAAAGCTGCTTAATAATAAAACCCTCAAAACTGCTGCACCGATTTTCCCAAGTTGGGTTTTTCTAGGGACGATTGTCCAAAAATAATGGTGTCCCTTGTGTGTTTGTCTACTTCTTTTAGTTGTTGATCTTTAGATGGTTGAGACTGTATTGTGTTTATTTCACTATTTATATGGTTAAATAACTTGTTAAGTAATTAAAATAAGTAGGCGAAATAAACCAGAGAATATAGAAAAATTTCTGGTAATACTTAGAAATTTCAACACAAAGTTCCCAATAAAGTTTGTAAATTTGTATGATTTCTTCAAATCATGTATCTTTCAAGTCATTATGTTTGGAATTGAGTTGGTTGATGTGGGATTCCTTAACGCCCACCTGCCAACAAGCCTTGTCCCATTGACATCAGCGCATTATCTGGGATGTAGGTTAGAGTTAGATAAGGTACCTAGGAGCCTGCATGCTGTAATGGTAGGTATCCTTGTCATCTACTAAGGAAATACATCAATGTTTCTTGGTGGATGAATTCTGCAGTCCATTCGACTTCGACAAATCCATTCATGGCTGGGAGAATGTACCTAGTGCCTTGATTCCCATTGACATCAAAGTGGGATATCTCGCATTGGTTAATGATCTCCTCAATGGTCGGTAATCCAATGATCCTTGCTTATGTTCGACATCGACACCATTTATTCACATATGCAAGATTGCACACGGGTGTGTAGCGGTTGAAGACTGTGGTTTGGTAATCTCAATACAGATTTGCAGTGGTTTGGATTTTTGTATCAGCATTTCCATTGTCATTTGCAGTAATAGTTGTTGTAACATGATTAGTTTTGATAAGTTATCGCTTGACAAAGTTTAAATTCTTTAATCAAGATTTAATTTTGTTATATAGTTTGGCATTTGCAATAATTGGACAACGCATGTTTTTTTTGATCCTAACGTTGAAAGGCGACAAAGATGTCACATCGGCGTGACATAACTCTTCAATAGATTGTAATGACCTAGATCAATCCCGCCCAGATCAGCGACGAAGGATCCTCCTCAGCCCTCCTTTGGCGTCCGAAGGCTATTGGTAGAAGGGGTCCTGAAGTCGACGGTTTTTCAAACGGCCATCTTAAACCACCACCTCCACCTTTTAGTTATTTGGGACACATCCCCCCAAAACCATAAATTGTTTAGCCTACCCCTCGAAATCCGACCAGCGGTTTTCAATAAGTCAAATGGTCAACCTTCGCTAACTATGCCGCATTCATTCCACTCCATCTGCCACATCATCCATCTGCTACCCTTCATCCAATAAAACTTCACCATTTCAGTTGCTTGTTGCGCCACAACGCTCCTGTTCCATTGCCTCTCTCATGGTCAATTGAAACTATGTTTTTTCCTATACACTGCATTGATTTAAAACATGGTTTCCGAACCCATAAGAATGAATTTTACGAAACTGAAAGAGGTTTTTTCTGCCAACATCCTTATTAACAAAAACCTCTCCCAGTTTTGTAACAGCTCTTATGGTTTGGGAGATTTTAAAGAAACTTTGAAGACATATGTTCCTGAATTTTTCCTGTTTAGTCATATTTTGGCAGACAAGATTGTGTCCAATAAAAGACGATTCTTGAGAAACTGAAGGAGATTTGTGTTCCTAAGATGCTAAAGTATAATAACCGACTTCAGATTTTACACAACTATTACATAATTAGAGATACAAGTACATCTTCACAGCCTATTTTTCGGACTATGTAAATTCATTTTTAGCTGGAGCCGAATTTTGGGAAATTGAGAGAGGTTTATCTCAAGAACATATTCATCTACAATAACCTCTCTCGATTTTTGCAGAACTATCTCGGATTGAGATATACCAAGGAATGACTGGACCCTATTTTGCAGGATTTCGGGAGGGAAATGCTCAAAGATAGTTAGGCCACTTCATCAACTAAGAGTTGCAATTCAATTCAAATTTCTCTTTTTTGAAAACAGCAATGCATAATGATAGTGTCAAGTAGATACATTAGTTTTTAATGTCGTATATTTCAATTTTATTTGTGTAAAACAATTTAAGATATTTGTAAACAAATCTTGATATTTTTTCAAGATATTTAAGTTTAGAATTTGTATAAATACTTCATCAATTGAAGTAATTGGGGTGGGCTTTTAATGCCAAGAGTTAACTCTGTGATAAAGCTTTTGTTGTAGTTTTTCTAATGAAAGCCTTACGGCTCTAGTTTTGACATAATTTTGTGCTTCGAGTATGGTTTTCCAGTTTTTCATATCTTATTTCTACACATGATAAAAGTGTTTATAGGTAGGTCTGCAAAATCATTATCTTTAGAAAGAGATTTGTTTATTGCATTGTTTGTTCATCATAACTCCTCTAAAACTGGTTTTTGTTTTGTGCTTTCTGACAACCATTAAAAGAGATTAGCTTATTAGGCTATTTGTCTGAAATATCTCCTCTTAGAATTGGTTTCAGTCTGACTATTTTGTTTCCCTTTAAATCTATTTTGTTGAACTGTAGAAATCTTCTACACCCATCCAAATCTTCCTAGTGGTCAAGTAATCAATCTGGCTACTCAATTATTAGGAATCTCCTTACATTCTTTTGCCAAATTCTTATACAAATCAAGTCGTTCTGTCAAGCTGGAAGTTGACACTTTCAAAAGGAACCCTGTGAGAGAGCCTTTAAATCATGAGTAGGGATTATCATTGATCGCCAACCACCCCCAATTAAAACCATAAATCTAGCCATTGTGCTTCAAAGGCTGTTGTTCAGTGACAGGTGAACAACGTTAAACAAAGCCTCGTAACAACTGAGGGAGCCCCCTCTGGTTCAAGGGCCAGCTTGAACCTAAAGGCTGGTTGAGTTGGTTTCCTGGCGTAGTTTTTGCAGCCAAGGACTGCCTATGGGAAACAGGTACAACATTTGGTGTTGTTGTCGGGGAGCAAAGTAAAAATCTTTCTCCAGGGAAACGATAAAGTTTAGATCTATTTCTTGTTGGTGAACAAGGAATAGGAATTTGTATTGGTTGCATTATTTTCACCTGGCGACTCCACTTTGTCGAATGGTGATTCCACTGGATTACCGATCCCACTCTTGTTTTGAAATTTCAGCTGCCTTTACTGCTATGCGAGGTTTGTTGATACTTGCAGTAAGCAGTATATGTATCTTCCTCTCAGCCTTGATCAGAAATCTAAAATGTCTACAGAGGATGCAACTTTTAAAGTACACCTGTGAGTATAGGTTTTCCATTGGATTTTATGTTCATATTGTATATATTCTTCAGATTTTCAGCTGTTGGCAACGTGGTTTGTCAATAAATCCACTCCGCACTTGGTTACATTGGAAAGCAGATTACACCTAACAGTGTAAAGTTTTTCAGTTCAGTTAGATAGAGGTGTGGGATTGATTAGCTACTTTCAGATTCAGGGTGCAGTAGATCTACAATTGTTTCAGTTATATTTCAAGATTGCAGTATTAAGTTTGGTTTGGTTGAGTGCAATGACTTCCAAGGGATTAATTGATTAACTCCATAGCCCATGAATTAGGCACTCTTGTGCTTATTTCCACTTACAATGTCAGTTGTTTCACTTCAGTAGTTTTCAAGTTTCAGATTTCAGTGTGAAAGAGTATCCGGATTGGTGCAAGAATATGGTTGCATTTCACAGTTGCAGGTTTAATATGCACTAGGTCGATGATGGGGATTGGTTATACATTACATGATGATAGATCATTGATCGATGATTTTATGGTATGACTCCATGCCCAACACTTAAGGCAACTGGTCTACTAGTTCTCTGCATCCCACAGGGGGAGGCAGTCCCCAGTTGGAGCCTATGTTGTAACATGATTAGTTTTGATAAGTTATTGCTTGACAAAGTTTAAATTCTTTAATTGGGATTTAATTTTGTTATATAGTTTGGCATTTGAAATAATTGGACAGCGCATGTTTTTTTTATCCTAAGGTTGAAAGGCGACAAAGATGTCACATCGGCGTGACATAACTCTTCAACAGATTGTAACGACCCAGATCAATCCCGCCCAGATCAGCGGCGGAGGATCCTCCTCGGCCCTCCTTTGCCGTCCAAAGGCTATCGGTAGAAGGGGTCCCGAAGTCGGCGGTTTTTGAAACCACCATCTTAAACCACCACCTCCACCTTTTAGTTATTCAGGACACATCCGCCCGAAACCATAAACCGTTCAGCCTACCCCTCGAAATCCCACTGACAGTTTTCAATAAGTCAAACAGTCAACCTTTGCTAACCGCGCTGTATTCATTCCACTTCATCCGCCACATCATCCATCCGTTGCCCTTCATCCAATAAAACTTCACCATGTCAGTTGCCCGTTGTGCCACAACGCTCCCGTTCCATTGCCTGTCTCATGGTCAATTGAAACTATGTTTTTTCCTATACACCGCATTGATTTAAAACATGGTTTCCGAACCCATAAGAATGAATTTTACAAAACTAAAAGAGGTTTTTTTTGCCAACATCCTTATTAACAAAAACCTCTCCCAATTTTGTAACAACTCTTATGGTTTGGGAGATTTTAAAGAAACTTTGAAGACATATGTTCCCGAATTTTTCCTGTTTAGTCATATTTTTGCAGAACAAATTGTGGCCAATAAAAGATGATTCTTGAGAAATTGAAGGAGGTTTGTGTTCCTAAGATGCTAAAGTACAATAACCTACTTCAGATTTTACACAGCTATTACATAATCAGAGATACAAGTACATCTTCACAGCCTATTTTTCGGACTGTGTAAATTCCTTTTTAGACATCTTTTTGCAGAAAGTATTGTGAACAAATGGAGCCGAATTTTGGGAAACTGAGAGAGGTTTATCTGAAGAACATATTCATCTACAATAACCTCTCTCAATTTTTACAGAACTATCTCGGATTGAGATATACAAAGACATGACTGTGGACCTTATTTTGTAGCATTTCAGGAGGAAAATGCTCAAAGACAGTTAGGCTACCTCATCAACTAAGAGGTGAAATTCAATTTGAATTTCTCTTTTTTGTAAACATCAATGTATAATGATAGTCCCAAGTAGATACATTAGTTTTTAATGTCCTATATTTTAGTTCTATTTGTGTAAAACAATTTAAGATATTTGTAAACAAATCTTGATATTTTTTCAAGATATTTTAGTTTAGAATTTGTATAAATACTTCATCAATTGAAGTAATTGGGGTGGGCTTTTGATGCCAAAACTCTTAACTCTGTAATAAAGCTTATGTTAGTTTTTCTAATGAAAGCCTTATGACTCTAGTTTTGACAGAATTTTGTGCTTCGAGTATGTTTTTCCAGTTTTTCATATCTTATTTCTACACATGATAAAAGTGTTTATAGGAAGGTTTGCAAAATCATTATCTTTAGAAAGAGATTTGTTTATTGGACTGTTTGTTCATCATAACTCCTCTTTAACTGGTTTTTGTTTTGTGCTTTCTGACAACCATTAAAAGAGATTAGCTTATTAGGCTATTTGTCTGAAATAGCTCCTCTTAGAATTGGTTTCAGTTTGGCCATTTTGTTTCCCTTTAAATCTGTTTTGTTGGGCTGTAGAAATCTTCTACACGCATCCAAATCTTCCTAGTGGTCAAGTAATCAATCTGGCTACTCAATTATTAGGAATCTCCTTACATTCTTCTGCCAAATTCTTATACAAATCAAGTCGTTTTGTCAGGCTGGAAGCTGACACTTTCAAAAGGAACCTTGTGAGAGAGCCTTTAAATCATGAGTAGGGATTATCATTGATCGCCAACCACCCCCAATTAAAACCATAAATATGGCCATTGTGCTTCAAAGGCTGTTGTTCAGTGACAGGTGAACAACGTTAAACAAAGCCTCGTAACAACTAAGGGAGCCCCCTCTGGTTCAAGGGCCAGCTTGAACCTAAAGGCTAGTTGAGTTGGTTTCCTGGCGTAGTTTTTGCAGCCAAGGATTGCCTATAGGAAACAGGTACAACAACAATCACCTTTCCTCAGTTGTTTGGGGACACACAACTCCTCAGGCATGGGGGAGAAGGGGACGTTTAGTTTGTCCTTTAGACCTTCAGCTCATCCTTCACCCTTCTTTAGCAAATCAGATCAGCAGTCACATCAGCTCCATCTAGCTCATCCTTCGCTTCATTTTGCAACACCAAGCACATTAACAACAAAGGTAAAACTTGAGGTAAATTTGGCGTATGATTCTCTAATTCATGACGAGGTTAAAGAAGCTTAATGATTCACCACTTCTCATTCCATGCATTTCATCTTTCATAAACCATTATCCTTCTTTTTCCTTCCATTCATTACAAGATCATGTTAAAAGCAAAAGTCTTATGGTGCATTTATAAAGGCAGTCTCTATAGTGTCTTCTCCAAGCATTTTCATCACAGGATGAAGTCATTACTTCCATGAAATGATAAAGGAAACCACCTATAGACATTGGCCTTACGATGACAAAATACGCAAGCACCCATTTGTGAAAATTTCTAACACAAAATTCTACTGTAATAACTGATTCATTTCTCCCACTTATTTTCCACAATAAGTTATTTACAAAACCCTTCAATAAACACTAAAATAAATTCTACTGCAGTTATCACATAATAGCATAGATAAAATAACAGTGATATACGATCACAAGAATCCATCACATCAACACAATTATTTTTGGACAATTGTCCCCGGAAAAACCTAATGCGGGTAAACTGGTGCAACAGATGAGGGTTTATTTATTAATCTTCAGCAAAAATCTCTTTACAAAGAAAGATTCTACAGAATACTGAGACACTTCTGAGAGAAACACCTGAGACAATTTTTCTCCTCCTGGAGAAGTTCTGACACCCTGGAGACCCTCCACCCTCCTTTGCATCACTTATGCGTCACTTCTGCGTGAGGATTGCGTCTCCAGCGACGCTATCTCACTGATCTTCCCTCTGTGCTATCTCTTAGATGCTCTGCGTCACCTCTTCCTCAGTCTTTGAGTGATGCTGATACCCTCCTCTTCCTTCACCTTGCTACTCTCCCTCTGAAATCGAACTTCTTCTCCTTGAGAATCGATTTCCCTCGGGTTACTGAGTATTTGCCTGGTGTATCTCCAAATGACTCTCAAGTCTTCTCATATACTTTTCCTGTTGATGAATCAATGACTGAGATTAAGTCCCTAGTCAACGACTAAGATTAAAATAGACTTGATCCTCATTTCTTAGAAACTTCTCACCCATATTTTTTTTAATACCCATTCATATTTTTATTTTCCTAAAGTTTAGACTCAGGAACCCCATTAAAAATATTAATTATTTTAATAACTCATCATCTGGGTGGAACTTCTCCAAATGATTTTTGGGTCTTGGAGATCTCTTGAATTCTAGCCCCTCAATATTTTGGAGCTAGATCACATCCGATGCTACCCAAAATCAACACTCCCTCTATGCGCTGCTGATGCTTGGCCTGCTGCCCCTCATCTACTATGCTACTGCATCCTGTCCTGCTGCCCATGACACTGCAACTGTCACTGTTACATCTGTACTGCAACTCCCTCTCAATATGCTGCATCATGCTGCCCATAGCACTGCCACTGCTAACTGCTGCACTGCAACTCAGTTGCTGAGAAGTAAGCAACTGAAAAGCCACCCAAAAGTTGACATGTTGGTCAGTCTGGATGCCCTGTGATGCTGAAGCTACCTCTGTTGCTAATCTGTGCTAACCCTCTGATGCTACTGCGCTACTGTTGTATCTGCTTTGTGCCTCTCGCACTGTTGCAACACTCCACTACGTTGCTTCAAACTTTGGCACTCTAGCTCTGCCACTGTTGTGCTATCATCCCTCGCACCGACTCCCTTCATTCTGCTATTGTTGTTAAGGGCTCCCATACCAATATGTGATCCAAGAGTTTGGGCACCTCAAGGATCCTGCCCCTGCATGTAGTCCTCTCGACTACAACTTAATATCGCCCCACCTCTTCTCGAGACTCCCCCTGTTGTGATACCTCTGGAGTTTTGCCTTTAGGAGAAATACTGGTGCTAGTTTCTGCTGTTCGAAGTCGCTGGACCAATGGATCATCCTTTGACTGCTCTTCGAAAGGCATTTCTCGAGATTTCCTGAAAGCTCTGTCATTTATGAACTTTACATCACGTCGAATTACGATCTCCCTATTCCTCGAAAGATGGACTCTATATGCCTTAGCATTCTCGCTATATCCCACAAGATATCCTTTCTCCGCAGTCTGATCCAATTTCATCCTCTTTTCTTCGAGTATATGGCAGTGTGCCAAACTCCCAAATATCCTAAAATGACTCACTTCAGGCTTTTTACCGGTGAAGACACTCTCCGGAGTAATCTTACCTAATGCCTTGTGAGGAGTCCTGTTCTGGACATAAACAGTTGTGTTACATGCTTTTGCCCATAGAAACTTGGGCATATCCTGATCATACAACATCGCCCTGGCTGCTTCAACAATAGTCCTGTTCTTCCTTTCTGCTACTCCATTTTGCTTCGGATTATAGGGAGCTGTCCACTCCCTTCTGATGCCTTCCCTTGCACAAAAATTAGTGAAGTCCTTGTCGATGTATTCTCCACCATTGTCTGAGTGCAATATCTTTATCCTCTTTCCTATCAGATTCTCAACTAGAGCCTTGAACTCTTTGAATCGACCAAAAACCTCATCCTTGGTTTTTAGAAAGTAGATCCAAGTCTTTCTGGAATGGTCATCAATGAAGGTGACGAAGTATTCGGCACCACTAAGAGATTGTGGACATGGGTCCACAGATATCTGAGTGTATCAATCCTAGAACACTCTTAGCCCTATTGTTACTTCTGGAAAATGTTGCTTTGGCGTACTTGCCTAGTGCACACCCTCTGCATACATCATCTCGTTTGGTACTCAACTCTGGAACTCTTGCTATTGTTCTTCCGAGAATTCTTAGAGCCCCACGGTGCGAGTGTCCCATCCTCCTGTGCCATAGTTCATTCAAATATTTTTCTCCACTGTTGCCTATTAGTGCCATTGGAGATTCTAGCTGTAATTTATACAGCCTGTTACTTTTGACTCCAATCTGGGCCTTCTTTTTCCAACTTGGGTGTTTGACATATACTTTCTCCCTAATGAAGAAAACATCATAGCCCTTGTTTTGAAGCTGAGATACAAAGAGTAAGTTCATCCTCAGTCGTGGCACATGCAACACATTGGTTGCTCGAAGCCGATCCCCTGCTTTTGTTTGAGAGACTACAGTACCTCTTCCTACAGGGGTACATTTTGACTTATTTCCCATGGCATTCTGGAAGTTCATTTTTTCTTCCTGATAATTCGAAAAACATTCTCGTATTCCTGTCATGTGCCAGGAAGCTCCACTATCTATATACCAAACCTCAGAGGAGGCAGAACTTGCTAAGAAAGCGACTTCTTCTTCCAGTCTGGAAGCTAACATAGAATAATCATGATCCATGTTCTTCGTGCTCTCTTCTTTCTCTGGAGATCTGCGTGAGTCCTTCTGAGTTGATGCCCCGACATCATGCTCCTGACTCATAGCAGATTCTTTAATCCCGTTGCCTGATCTCTGCTCTGATACCATGTGAAAATTTCTAACATGAAATTCTACTGCAATAACTGATTTATTTCTCCCATTTATTTTCCACAATAAGTTATTTACAAATCCCTTTGGTAAACATTAAAATAAATTCTACTGCAGTTATCACATAACAGCATAGAGAAAATACTAGTGATATACAAGCACAAGAATCAATCACGTCAACACAGTTATTTTTGGACAACTGTTCCCGGAAAAACCCAATGCGGAAAAACGGTGCAACAAATGAGGGTTTATTTATTAATCTTCAACAAAAATCTCTTTACAAAGAAAGATTCTACAAAATACTGAGACACTTTTGAGAGAAACACTTGAGACAATTTTTCCACTCCTCTTGGAGAAGTTCTGACACCCTGGAGACCCTCTACCCTCCTCTGCGTCACTTCTGCGTGAGGACTGCGTCTCCAGCTACGCTATGTCATTGATCTTCCCTTTGCGCTGTCTCTCAGATGCTTTGTGTCACCTGTTCCTCAGTCTTTGATTGATGCTGATACCCTCCTCTTCCTTCACCTTGCTACTCTCCCTCTGAAATCGAACTTTTTCTCCTTGAGAATTGATTTCCCTCGGGTTACTGAGTATTTTCCCGGTGTATCTCCAAATGACTCTCAAGTCTTCTCTTATACTTTTCCTGTTGATGAATCAATGATCGAGATTAAGTCCCTAATCAATGACTAAGATTAAATCAGACTTGATCCTCGTCTCTTAGAAGCTTCTCACCCATATCTTTATTAATACCCATTAATATTTTTTATTTTCCTAAGTTTAGACTTAGGAACCCCATTAAAAATATTAATTATTTTAATAACTCATATTCGGGTGGAATTTCTCCAATCGATTTCTGGGTCTTGGAGATCTCATGAATACTAGCCCCTCCACAAAATTTCGGACCTAGATCACATCCGATGCTACCCAAAATCAACACCATTCACCATCTCCATCACCACCTCATTTCATCCATCATCTCTCCCTCAGCCATTCATTTCTTGTCCTCAATTTGTATTGCTCAGTAAATTAGTGTGACATATTAAATGTGAAGAGTGCTGCTCCACAAGAAACAACACCTCCAAGTATTCAAGCAGTGTTGTTCCACAAGAACCAACACCTCCAAATATTCAAGCAGTGTTGTTCCACTAGAGCCTTGAACTCTTTGAATTGACCAAAAACCTCATCCTTGGTCTTCAGAAAGTAGATCCAAGTCTTCTTGGAATGGTCATTGTTGAAGGTGACGAATTATTCGGCACCACTAAGAGCTTTTGTGGACATCGATCTACAGATTTCTGAGTGTATCAATCCTAGAACACTCTTAGCTCTATTGTTATTTCTGGAAGACGTTGCTTTGGCACACTTGCCTAGAGCGCACCCTCTACATACATCATCTCGTTCGGTACTTAGTTCTGGAACTCCTGATATTGTTTTCCTGAGAATTCTCAGAGCCCGATGGTGTAAGTGTTCCATTCTCCTATGCAATAGTTCATTCAAATCTTTGTCTCCATTGCTGCCTATCAGTGCCATTAGTGATTCTAGCTGTAATCTATACAACCTGTTACTTCTGATTCCAATTTGGGCCTTCCTTTTCCAGCTTGAGTGTTTGACATATACTTTCTCCTTAATGAAGAAAATATCATAGCCCTTGTTTTGAAGTTGAGATACGGAGAGTAAGTTCATCCATAATCTTGGCACATGTAGCACATTGGTTGCTTGAAGCCGCTCTCCTGCTTCGGTTTGAAAAACTACAATAACTTTTCCTACTGGGGTACACTTTGCCTTATTTCCCATGGTGATTTGAAAATTCATTCTTTCTTCCTGATAATCTGAAAAACATTCTCGAATTCCTGTCATATGTCAGGAAGCTCCACTATCTATATACCAAACCTCAGAGGAGGTAGAGCTTGCTAGGCAAGCGACTTCTTCTTCCAATTTGTAAGCTAACATAGAATAATCGTGATCTATGTCCCTTGTGCCTTCTTCTGGAAATCTGCGTGAGTCCCTTTGAGTTGATGCTTTTGCATCATGCTCTTGACCCATAGCCGATTCTTCTCTCCTGTTGTCGAATCTCTGCTCTAATACCATGTGAAAATTTCTAATATGAAATTCTATTGCAACAACTAATTTATTTCACCTACTTATTCTTCACAATAAGTTATTTACAAAATCCCTTCAACAAATATTAAAATAAATTCTATTGCAGTTATCACATAATTACACTGAGAAAAATACGTACACAAGAACCAATCACATCAATACAGTTGTTTTTGGACAATTGCCCCCGGAAAAACCCAATGCAGGAAAACCGGTGTAGCAGATGAGGGTTTTATTAATCTTCAGGAACAATCACTTTTACAAAGAATTATTTTATAGACAAACTGAAAGAAAACACCTGAGACTTTCCCCTGGAAACTTTCTGACACTTTGGAGACCCTTCTCCCACTTCTGCGTCACTCTGCATGGCTCAGCATAACTCTGAGTGGCTCTCCGTCCCTCTGCGTTAGCCTGCATGGGGGATACGTCTCTCTTCTGGACTGTGTCTTCCTCTGCGTTCTCTCCATGTCCCTGCGTCACCTCCTCCTCAGTCACTGACTGCTGTTGATGCCCTCCTCTTCCTCCACCTTGCAACTCTCCCTCTGAAATCAATCTCCTTCTCTTGAAAATCGATTTTCCTTGAGATATTGAGTATCTTCTAGTGTGTCTCCAAATGATCCTCAAGTCTTCTCTTATACTTTTCCTGTTGATGAAGCAACGACTGAGATTAAGTCTCTAATCAATGGCTAAGATTAAAACAGACTTGATCCTCGTCTCTTAGAAGCTTCTCACCCTTATCTTTATTAATACCTATTAATATTTTTATTTTCCTAAGTTTAGACTTAGGAACCCATTAAAAATATTAATTATTTTAATAACTCCTCACCCGGGTGGAATTTCTGAAAACGATTTTTGGGTCTTGGAGATCTCATGTACCTTAGCCTCTCCTCCAAATTTCAAGGCTAGAGCACATCCGATGCTACCCAATATCAATAGCAAGTTGTGGTACATGAGTTATTGCAGCCTTTGTTTTTCGACCCTTCTGCCTTTTTGCCTTTGATTGATTTTTCTTCATAACTGCTTGGGGTTCCAGGGGATGAGAGCATGATGTGTAAGATATAGCAGTAGACATCCCCTTTGAGGTGGGGCAGTTCTTTTCCCACCAAAAGTTGGGACAACCATGGGTTCCTTAATGTGGAGGGGGCTCATCTAGGGCCCATAGGAACTAGGATGATGGCCATAAGCAAGGGTAGAGCTCATGCTTGCCTTTTGTCAACGTGCTAAATTTGTATGTCCTAGCTATCTTTTTTATTTATTATGTGGTACATTTCTTGTTGAGAATGGCCAAATTATGCTTTTTCTTTTCCTTTTAGCTGCATCAATGAGTGTTGCGAAAATCACAATTCTTTGCCTGAAACGATTAAGTCGATGATATTTTCATTTTGCAAAAATTGCAATTTAATCCTGATTTTTCCAAAAAATTACGATTTTTCGAAAAATCCACGACTTTTTCCCCAAAAAATCCTTATTTTTGTATATTTTTTAATTTTTAAATTATTATTTTTTTTTTTGTATTTTTGTATATATATATTTTTAATTTTGCTGATTTCTTACCGATTTTCATTGATTTTATCTTGATTTTTACGATTTTTTCTGATTTTGGACCCTCGCTGATTTGATCCCGATCACGATGTTTGCAACATTGGCATCGACCTTTAGGGCATCGTTCCAGGTCCGACCTAAGGTGTGAAGAAGGGTATGGGGAGCCTAGGCTTATGTGGACTGTGTAAACATGTGTACCTAGATGGGAGAAGAGATGAATGGGGCTAAAATGAGTGGAGGGGAGTGATGTATATGGTGTCGGGAAGTGGGACCACGCAACCAAAATCAGGATTTCCCATGTAGTGCCAACCCTAATGCTAATCTCTAGTAAACGAGATCCCACAAGACCAGGGTACAAGGCTAACCACCAAATTGGGCACAGGAGACAAGAGTATAGACCTAGCCCACTCTTTCTGCCGAATCCCCGCACCAATCCATGCCCAAAAGTGCCCATGTTTAGTAAGGAAAATTACTCAACTATACCAATGAAAAGACATACCTTTGGGGTCAGGAGGCCCACCTTCAAACATACGATCATAACAGGAGGGACCACATGACTGGCTCAAGTGGAAGAGATGATGACGTATTGAGCTACCTAGTCGCTGCAAGGGGCTGTTGGCTGTCGGCTGAGGACCATCTAGGAGAAAAAAATTCTTCTATGCATACTATCCACAAGTGGTCAGTAACATCTGACTCCAACTGGGGATTGAGCGCTCGGGAAGTTGCACAAAGCTACTTGAATGAGAGATCATGAGAACACCAACAATCTCTTGGTACCGCAAACCTGTTACCTACACATATCAAAGACCAAGCATACAGGGAAACATGTTTTTGTGGTGTCTTATGATCACCCATGCTTGGTATTAGGCCATGTAAATCAACAAGAAAGTAAAATTATTTTACATGAAAATATAATCTAAATGCAACTAATCTATCATGATAATATCATATGATGTTAGTTCTAATGAGAAAATCAACATACAATGCATCTTACCATAACATGGATATAAGACAATGTCAAGTGTCAAAAGGAAAGGGGGGATGCAACTCAACTTGACCAGTTGCGACCAAAGTTCATCGTTAAGTTTGGCAATGTAATAATAATCTTCCTCGACCTTTTCGTGAATCTTGATGGGTACATGACTTTTATCTAGCAAGACCACATCCCTCACTCTATATTCTCTTTTAGGCTTCCACTTCCTGCTTGGTTTGTGATTTGGTCATTTAAGAATATAGACTTCTTGTGAAGGGAGTATGTGGGAAGGTTTCTCAACCTCATGTGTCTTATAATATGGGATAGGGCCCGACTTGACCACATGAGTAGGGTAGGCAGGTCCTCTATGTGAAAATTCCTAGATCTAACAATCTCAAGAATCCTACTGAAACTAGTTGAATCTACTTCACCTAGATCATAAATTACATTACAAACTTATTTCAGATTCCTTCTTGAAATGTTGAAGTAAATCACTGAAGCAGCGTACACCAAATTAAATATGATTCTGAAACATAGAAACTGCGCAAGGAAATACAAACACATAGGACATTGTTATTTTTGGACAAATGTCCTCGGAAAAACCCAATGCGGGAAAACTGGTGCAACACCTCTGAGGGTTTATTATCATTAAGTAGTAGCAAATTGTGAATACATCTTTGAATACCTCACAGGGTTATTCAATCACAGAGAGAAACACTGGTAGAAAGAATTGTGAGGTTACCTCACACTATCACTGGAAATCCTCGTTGATCCAGTCCCAGACTGATTGCCCCTGGCTTTTCTGGCTGCCTCTGTGCAGTATCTACGTCAACCCAACGTCAAGCTCTCTGGGGACTGCGTCATCCCTCTGGCTGGTCGATTTGTGGTCTAGGAGATTCGATTTCTGCCTTCCGGTCTCACACGCCGGCTCCCAGCTTCTGAAACTCCCTCTGCAAATTTCGGACTCCTCACTGGCTCCTGCATTGCCTCTGCGTGGCTGTGCGTCAGTCCTTCTGGATTAGCGTTGCCACTGCTGGATTACCCTCTGTCTCTCTCTGCTGATGATTCTCCAGCTGAGAAAATCACTCTCTCCGGAGGTTATCCCTGCCCCTCTGCTACAAGAAATCTCCTTAATTGAATTTTCCTTCTGAAAACTTCTCACTTCAGAATATCGGTTTCTTGAACTGTCTTGGTGTATTTTCCAAATGACCCTCAAGCCCCTTCTTATATCTTCTTGTTGGCAACCAACGAATTAGATTAACTCCTAATCAAAGGCTCAGATCATTTTGACTTGATCTCCGTCTTTTTCTAGAAGTTACGCCCACAATTAGATTAATACCCATTAATATTTTAATTGTCCTAAGTTTAGACTTAGGAACAACATTAGAAATATTAATTATTTTAATATAATCGTTTATGGGTGGAATTTCCTAAAACGGTTTCTGGGTTCTTTGGAATGCATGTGCCCAAGCATCCCTGCAAAATTTGAGGCCTAGATCACATCCGATGCTACCCCAAATCAATATTCCCTCTTGGCGAGGAATGTGCTCTAACAATATACTGCTGCTGCATACTGCTCTGACTCCAAAGCATCGTCCTCTACACTGTCGATGTCTGACATGCTTTCCACCAACTACTATGCTGCTGTTGTAACTGTACTGTTGCCTTTGACACTGCCACTGCCAATGCTACATTTGTACTACAACTCCTTCTCAATCGCTGCATTTGCTATGCTGCTAGCACTGCATCCTTACTTCAACTCAGTTGCTGAGAGAAGCAACTGAAAAACTTCCAAAATTATTGAACTAACTGTGTTCAGTATGATACCACGTGAATGTTGGAACTGACTGCTGCTAGTCTCTGCACGAAGCAACTGAAAAACTTCCAAAATTATTGAACTAACTGTGTTCAGTATGATACCACGTGAATGTTGGAATTGATTGCTGCTAGTCTCTGCACTAACCCTCTGAATATATCGCGCTGCTGCTGACCTCTGCTCTCTGCCATCTGCACTGCTGTCAACTTTGCTATGCGCTGTTTAGTCTCTGGTGCTCCTAGCCACTGCAACTGTCTCCCCGACACTCCTTGGCACCATCCGACACTTGTCCATCCTGCTACTGCAAAATTGGGTTCCCTATTGATCCAAGAGGTGGACTCCTCAAGGACGCTGCCCATCTGTAGCTCTTTTGAACTACATCTCCAAATCATCCAACCTCCCTCTTGGAGGTATCTTGGCTGTCACGGCGAACTCCTCCTCTTATTCAATCCTTGCGGCTGCAACCTTAGGATCGTGCTTCTCATTCTTGTCCTTTTCTTCAAAGAATACTGGGATGCATAGTGGCCCATCTCGCCACATCTAAAACACTTCACCTTGGAGATGTATTTCTTTCGTCTCTGTTGCCCTTGCTGCCTCTTCGATGCAAGGGCTACATTATCCTCCTCATCCTTGGTCTTCGACCCACTGTTGCTGCTGCTTCCATCAAGTCTGACCTTGACGAGGTGTCTCCTCAATTGCTCTTGTTTTAGCGATGCCAACATCTCATCCCAATTAGGTAATGTGCAATTTAATCCCGATCTGAGGGTTTGATAGAGTCTCAAACAACATTGCAATTTAATTGTGAATTGGGAGCAGGGGGGCGCTCCCCCAAAACCCTGGACTTGACACTCATATGAAACATATTTGAGGGCTAGTCTAACTAATTCTGAATCTTGAGGTGTATGCCCCACAGCCGACAACTCATCCCGAGTCTCCTTCAGCTTCATGAGGAATGAATCCACATGTTCTCCCTTCTGCATCTGAGCAGGTCTTAGCTTCTGCTCTAAGTACATCTTCCGCTGCTCGGAAGATTCTTGATATAACGTGGCCAAAGCATCCCACATCTCCTTAGCAGTTGCTCTGCTAGCAACGTGGCACACCACGTGATCCTTGACTCCATCCAAGATCATCCTCTTGGACTTTTCCATCTCATCCTTGTACTTTTTCATCGGATCTGCATCCGCAGGTTCAGCCACCACACTGTCAACGTACGTCTTGAGGGCATGCTCATCTAGAAGGAAAGACATCCTAGCCTTCCAGATGACGTAGTTGGATGCTCCATCCAACCTGTTTTGATCCCTCAAGCCACTGGTTGCCATCTCCTCTGAAAACTGTTGAACAACTCCCTCTTTCTCCCTACTACGTAGCTTCTAGGTTGGCGTACGTACTCCTTGATGGAGCTGGTAAGTCTGCTGCTCCTTTGCTGCCCAACAAATGAGAAAAATTGATTTCCTTAGCAAGAAACCACTGAGGAAGTATTCCCTCACTATGTGATCTGCTTCCTTCTTTCGACGGCTTTTCTACCCAGTACTCAGCTTGCAGAAAACTGCGTCCCTCTAGCTCGGCACTAAGGCTTTGCATGGCTCCCTCTGCCTTGGCAAATTCTTGATCTGGCAGTCTTACCTCTCTGTCAACTCACTCAGAGAGAGACAACCTTGAAAATATAGCCCTCTTGGCTAGAACTATGCAATCCCTTAGGGGATTCGAACTGCTGCTTGCTGCAGCAAGTTGGCACTTGCTTCTGTGCTAGATCTGCTCTTCCTGTTTCACATCAAAAGCTGTGATACCATGTGAAATTCCTAGATCTAACAATCTCTGGAATCCGACTGAAACCAACTGAATCTACTTCACCTAGATCGTAAATTACATTACAAACTTATTTCGGGTTTCTTCTTGAAATATTAAAGTAAATTACTAAAGCAGCCTAAACCAAATTAAATATGATTCTGAAACATAGAAACTGAGCAAGGAAATACAAACACATAGGACACCATTATTTTTGGACAAATGTACCTAGAAAAACCTAATGCGGGAAAACTGGTGCAGCAGCTATGAGGGTTTATTATTATTAAGTAGTAGCAAATTCTGAATACATCTTTGAATACCTCATAGGGTTTTTTAGTTACAGAGAGAAATACTGGCAGAAAGAATTGTGAGGTTATCTCACACTATAACTGGAAATCATCATTGATCTAGCCCCAAACTAATTGCCCCTGGCTTTTCTGGTTGCCTTTGTGCAGTATCTACGTCAACCCAACATCAAGCTCTCTGGGGACTGCACCACTCCTCTGGCTGGTCGATTTGTGGCCTAGGAAATTCGATTTTTGCCTCCTGGTCTCATAGCCTGACTCCAGGCTTCTGAAACTCAAATTCCCTCTGCAAATTTCAGACTTCTCACTAGCTTCTGCGCTGCCTCTGCGTGGCTCTACGTCAGCCCTTCTGGCTCAACGTTGCCACTACTGGATTACCCTCTGCCTCTCTCTGCTGATTATTCTCCGGAAGCTATCCTTGCCCCTTTTGTTGATTTGGGGTAGCATCGGATGTGCTCTAGCCACGAAAATTTGGTGGATAGGCTAAGGCACATGAGATCTCCAATACCCAGAAAGGGTTTGGGCGGATTCTAAATGGTTTGGGAGATATTAAAATAATTAATATATTTAATGGAGTCCCTAAGTCTAAACTTAGGGAAATTAAAATATTAATGTGAATTAATATAAAAATGTGTTAGAAGGGTCCAAAAGTCATGGATCAAGCCAGATCTAATCTTAGCCATTGATTAGGGACTTAATCTCGGCCGTTGATTTGTCAACGAGAAAAGTATAAGAGGAGGCTTGAGGGTCACTTGGAGAACACACCAGAGTGATCAGTCATTCTATTCTCTAGAGCGGGGTTTGCTAAGAGAGATAAAATTAGTGATCAGTTGCAGGGAGGGGCAGTGAGTGCGAGGTAGAGAGGCAGGGACAATGCCGAGAGATCAACTTTGAGGCAGGATTTGTAGACGCAAGGCTTTTCAGGCATACGCAAAGGCAACAGAAGACTGCACAGTCACTTGCTGGGCCTGCGTGAGTGATGTAGAGAGGTCCAGGGCTAATGCAGAGGGTTTGAGAGCCATGCAGAGGTTAGCTGGGTTGATGCTGGGATTGGGAGAAGTGCTGGAGAATTATTTCTCTCTGTGGGTAAGCCAGTTTGGCACCCTATTGTACAGAAGAATTGCTTAATAATAAAACCCTTAGATAACTGCACCGGTTTTCCCGCATTGAGTTTTTCCAGGCACATTAGACCAAAAATAACGGTGTCATTTGTGTGCTTGTTTCTGTTTCCTTCAGTTGATGATCTGTAATGTGTTGAGCATGCACTTGTATTTATTTTCAGTATTTACATGGTAAATAACTTGTTAATTAACAGAACAAGTAGGTAGGAATAAATCAGTAAAGTGCATGGAGGGTTTCTAACTGGTAGACTTAGAAACTTCAACATGGTATTAGAGCGTGGTTGCAGATCACAAGAGAACTGAGGACATCAGCAGAGCAGAGCAACAACAACAGAAAACAGTTGTCCTGAGTGACAGAAGTTGTTCCTAGCAGCAAAGCAGTGAGGAAGGGGTGACGCAGTGCCGACGTCATCAAGTTCGAGCCAAGAAGAGGCTACACAGAGGCCGAAGGAGGCAAAGACAGGCTCACGTAGAGCCACACAGAGGCCAGGAGGGCTGACATAGGTGGTTGAGGGAGCTAGTTTGTCGGTGCCAGGATTGCGCAGAGCATAGGAGCTCTCACCTTCAGGTAGCTGGGGTTTAGGAGGCTGTGGGTAAGTTGCAAGGTGGAGCTGGTGGGGTGTTGTAGTCAGAACAGTACCTAATAGGGCAAGAACAAGGGGAGGGAGTTGCTGCCGAGGTAGATTTCTAGCCTAGGAATCCAGATCAGTGGTGCAGTTGCATAGACAATCGAAGAGGGGCAACTTGACGGTTGGCAGAAGGATTTTCAAGAGGGAAAGCGGGACTCAGAGGGAGTCTAGAAGAGAACTTCCAGACGAGAAGTAGAGAGACTCGGAGGAGTCGAATCAAGAACTTCCAGACGGGAAGTAGAGAGACTTAGCAGGAGTTGAACCGAGAACTTCCAAGTGGGAAGTAGAGAGACTCGGAGGAGTCAACAGAGAAGAGTAGACAGATGGTCGTGAATGGGCTGAGGAATTAGGATAGGTTGGACGAAGCGTCCAACTTTGTGGTCTGGAAGGCCAAGATCCTGTCCATTCTAGATAAACATCGTATCAGGCCTTCGCCTTAAGGGATGATGATTGTGCTATGAGTACTCATGTGCCTCTTGAGAAGAAGTGGGGAGACATCGAGCTGTAGTCAGACGGACTACAGGCGATGAGGGGCAGGATCCTCGAGGTACCCAGTCTCTTGGATTAGACCTGGCTACGAGAGCCCCGAAGAGGAGTAGCAGTGCTGGCGGATGTCAGTAGAGATGGATGCAGATGGAGTGAGAGAGGGAGCTACAATGCAAGATTCCCAGGATAGCGTGAGGCAACAGAGTGAGAAGCACGGTAGTGTTGCACCAGTGCAGGATGGCACAAAGAGGTATGCATGGTGCGATATGCACAGAGTTGTTGTAGCAACGCAGAGGTCAGAGAGGGAGTACTTGTCAGTGACACAGGGAGCTTCAACATCAAGAGTGTTTCTAGCCTGACAGAGATGTCAGAGTTGGGAGATTAGTTACTTACTTCTCAATAACTAGGTTGCAGTGTAGATGCAGAAAAGGCAGGGCCATGGGCAACAACACAGATGCAGAGGGAGTCGCAGTACAGATGTAGCAGTGCAGAGGGTGTTGGGTAGCAGGCCTAGCATCAGCATAGGGACCGATGCCGGATGATCAGAGTGATGCTCAATGAGGAGTATTACTAGAGCAAAGTCCTTGCTAAAAGGGAGTGTTGATTTGGGGTAGCATCGAATGTGCTCTAGCCATGAAAATTGGTGGAGAGGCTAAAGCACATGAGATCTCCAATACCCAGAAAGGGTTTGGGCAGATTCTAAACGGTTTGGGAGATATTAAAATAATTAATATTTTTAATGGAGTCCCTAAGTCTAAACTTAGGGAAATTAAAATATTAATGTGAATTAATATAAAACTGTGTTAGAATGGTCCAAAAGTCATGGATCAAGTCAGATCTAATCTTAGCCATTGATTAGGGGCTTGATCTCGGTCGTTGATTTGTCAACGAGAAAAGTATAAGAGGAGGCTTGAGGGTCACTTGGAGAACACACTAGAGTGATCAATCATTCTATTCTCTAGAGGTTTGCTAAGAGAGATAGAATTAGTGATTAGTTGCAGTGAGAGGCAGTGAGTACGAGGCAAAGAGGCAGGGAGAGTGCCGAGAGACCACTGCAAAAGCAGAGAGGCAGACGCAGAACCAGAGGGAGCCTCGCAAAGGCAGTAGAGACTGCGCAGAGCCAAAAGGACCTACGTCATCCACGCAGAGGCTGCAGGAGTGACGCAAAGAGCCAGAGAGGTTGCATAGAGCCTCAGTAGGCTGACGCAGAGGGTTTCAGGCTGACGCAAAGGCCAGCAGGGTTGACACTGAGCTTCAAATTGTGCTGGAGAGGGATTTCGTGGAGCAGGCTTTCCGAATACCTGTTTCCGAAGAGAGGTATTGTTGCCAGATTTTTTGTATTTGTCGGGTTAGCCAGTTTGGCACCCAGTGTACTCAAAAAATAATTGCTTAATAATAAAACCCTCAGATAGCTACACCAGTTTTCCGCATTGGGTTTTTCCGGGGACATTAGTCCAAAAATAATGGTGTCATTTGTGTGCTTGTTTTTGTTTCCTTCAGTTGATGATCTGTAATGTGTTGAGCATGCACTTGTATTTATTTTCAGTATTTACATGGTAAATAACTTGTTAATTAACAGAACAAGTAGGTAGGAATAAATCAGTAAAGTGCATGGAGGGTTTCTAACTGGTAGACTTAGAAACTTCAACACCTTTGCTGCAAGAAATCTCCTCAATCGAATTTTCCTCTTGAGAACTTCTCACTTCAGAAAATCGTTTTCTTGATCTTTCTTGGTGTATTTTCCAGATGACCCGCAAGCCCCTTCTTATATCTTTCGATTGGACAACCAATGGCTTAGATTAACCCCTAATCAAAGGCTCAAATCGTTTTGACTTGATCTCCGTCTTTTTCTAGAAGCTACACCTACAATTAGATTAATACCCATTAATATTTTATTTTTCTTAAGTTTAGACTTAGGAACTCTATTAAAAATAATAATTATTTTAATATAATCATTTCCGGGTGGAATTTCCCAAAATAGTTTTTGGGTTCTTTGGAATGCATGTGCCCAAATCTCCTTGCAAAAGTTGAGGCCTAGAGCACATCTGATGCTACCCCAAATCAACACTCTATAGAGAATGAAAAGGGCCCCATCAGATTGTGGAATGGTGACGCATGATAAGTCCATTTGATGTTGACCATCAACAATGGCTCATAATTTCTTTGATACCAACATCCCCCACAGATCAGGGATATATATGACCACAATATCCATAAGTAGTGATATATCGAGATTCATAACCAAAGAAACCTTAAGATCTTTTATGAGGCCTTCTACTTCAACGGGTTGGGAGTTGAAACCACACACACTTTTATACCTTCGAGTGATGTTAAGATTCAATTGCTTCATGACCTTTAGTGGCATGATGTTTGTGGAAGCCCCTGAATCTAACATGCAATTATGTAATAGAAGGTCATTAATAGCTAAGGTGAGTAGGAATGGCTCATGCCCTAGGTTTAGATCGGGAAGGTGGATATTTTGCAATGCTACGGGTAATTCCTCCTCTTCAAACCCCAGGGATTTCTTAACTTGCCATTGCTGCCGAGGAAGCTTCACAATCTCCTTTAATGGAACTTGTACGGTCATCTTCCCTATAGTAGTCTCTAAGTCGATATCAAGCTCAACCTCTTTACCCTTATCCTTTTTGGTGGGTTCTTTCTTTTGAGGATCCTTTTTGGGATTAACTTTCTTTGGGGGATCTTTAAGGAGAGGTTCTTTGTGAGGGACTTACTTGGGAATTGAGTCATTCTTGTTGGTTTCCTTGGAGGTTGTGGGGTTTTCATTGTTGTTCTTTCGTGAATATTGGACCCCTTTGAATCTTCCACTATCATTGGTGTTGAGGATTGGCTCCCTTTTCTCTTCTTTGATAGTAACCTCACTAATGGGAGGATGAGTATATGAACCCCCTAGCAAAATGTTAAAGGCTTCAGATTCCACGATATTAGCTTGCTTTTTGACTTCTTCCTCATTACTATCATCCTCATCACTTTGCTCATCCTTGAAGGACGAATCTTGCTCTACAATGTTTGCTGGAGCCAAAGTGTTTGGGACTTGAGAAGAGCTTGGCTTATCCTCTTCATTTTTCCTCCTAGGTAAAGGTTTCCCTTTTGGGATATAGCTTGATTTTTGGGCCCTTTCCAAGGCGGTGAGCTTGTTCATGTAAATCCTATCTCGTGAGTTCATTCATTGAGCTTATCCATTTTCTTAAGAAGCACTGAAAGGGTTTCTTTGGTTTGATCTTTCGACTTTCCCTTCTTGACCTCAACCTTAGCCTTAGTGTGTTCATCTACATCCATCTTGGAAATTCGTAGTTTTTGTTCAACTTCCATGACCATCTCTTTAGCCTCAGCCAAGGTCTTAGGTTTCTTGTCCCTTAGAGCATATGTTAGATGCCCCCCCCACAACTTTGATGAATTTGTCGAGTATACTAGCATCAGGGGGTTTCAAATGGTCGGGAATGTCCCTAACTACCCTATCAAATTTTTGGATGAATTCTTTGATGTCTTCCCTTCCCCTAGTTATTTGGTAAAACTTCTCAATGTTGAAGGTTCCTTGCACATCACATGACCATCTTCTCATGAACTTATCCTCAAATTGGTCAGAATTGTCAATGCATCTTGGGGGAAGACTAAGGTACCACTCCCTTGCTTTCCCTTCAAGAGACAAAGCAAAGAGCATCATGATCTTGTCTTCATCAAATATCATCGTAGGGGAAATGTTCCAATAGAGTTCTTTGACATGGTCATGGGCACTTATGGTAGCATCACCCTTGAACTTGGGAAGCCAATTATTATGCTTCTTAGGTAAATCAAGTTTAGGTGGCAAAGAGACTAACCAAACATCTTTCACTTCTAGTCATTTTATGTTAGTCTTGGTTTAGGTCAGTGCTAGCCATTTTGGGTGTAGGATCTCTAACCTTTTCAAACTCAGGGAGAAGGGCAGGTCTAATGAGTGATGGGATTCGTTCTCCCCATCTTGCAACGGCCCTAGTTAAAGGAGGAATGCTGTCACCTTCAAGCAGACTAGGGGATTGGACAATGAATGGAGTTGCCAGAGGAATAGTTGAAGTGTCATCTATGAACCAACTCAATGATTCACTAGGGAGGTAGACCTACTTCCTCCCCGACAATGGCACCAAAATGTTACCACTGTATTGTTGCTGCGACAAACACCTTCCAAAATTTTGCCTATACTTGAATTTTGGAGCCTACTGTGGATCTTGTGATTGACCTTTCCGTAGTCACTTCTAGCTCTGTTTTAACCATTGACCTGATAGAAGGTTGTGAACCAAGCGTTGTTCTAGGAACAAAAAACGACGACGTCAATATGGGGCTAGGCATTGTGGAAGGTGATGCCAAAGAATCATTGTCACTTCTTGCCCCTCCCCTAGATCTTACAACTTCTCCCACCACAACCTCACCTTTCACAACGTCCCTGTTATCTTTGGCCATACCCAACTTTGCAAGTGATTTGTTGGTGATATGAATGATTTATGGGCTTGCTCCTGTTGAGAAATCTATGGCAGCTAGATTAAGGTAATTTCTCTTTACTTTGATAACTGCTTGTGATGTTCTTTACTTCAACTTGTAGTATCTATAATTAGCTTCTTCTTCTTTTGATTATTATAGTGTTCTTATCATCAAACAACTACCAAACTACAAAGATCTATAACACAAATGGACACAGGATATAGGCTACTAGCTAGGGCCAAAACCTCTCATAGAGAGGAAAATCCACAAGAAATTACTCTTATAGAATCTTCAAATGACGAATTCCAAGACCTTTAGACCCAAGATAGAGATCCCTACAAGACCAAGTCAATATTCCTTCTTGGTGAGCTTTTCTTACACAGCTTCCAACAATAAACTTTGACCTTCCAGCAATTTCTCCAGCAACTTCGACCTAGAAACTTCTTCTGCAACTTTGATCTAGTAGCTTCTTTTGCAATTTCGATCTAGTAGCTTCACCTGCAACTTCGACCTAGTAGCTTCACAACTTCGTTCTAGGAGCTTCACAACTTCGACCTAGCATCTTCACAACTTCGACCTTGCAACTTTAGAACTTCGACCTAGCAGCTTCATAATTTCAACCTAGCAGTTTCAGAAACTCTAGTTCTCCTTCGCACGAGAGAGAGAGAGAGAGAGAGAGAGAGAGAGAGACCAAAACTTGATTCTGGCTTCTTCCTTGAACTTCGTTGCCCTTTTGACTTATTTTCCTTGTGATCGAATTTCTTCTATTGCTTGATCGAATGTCTTGGTTGTCTTCTTCAAATGAGGTCGAATGTTCTTATATATACACACTTTCTAAGAGTATGAATAGTCATCATGAGGCTGACTTCATACTTGTAGGCTGACTTGTTCTTTTGTAGGTCGATTTGGTCATTGAGGGAGACTTTTGACACTTTTTGAATTAAACAAATTCTTTTGACTTGATATAAAAAGCCCATTAGGGTCTATTAAATATGAAAATGACTCTTTTGACTTTGACTCTATGACAAATCCTAGAAGCACACAATGCGTGCATTGGCCTACAAATAAATTGACCTAGAGCATGAAACCCATGCTATAAAATAATAATAATAATTTTTTCTTTTCTCTTTACATCAGATACATATAATCAATAATACATAGAATATTATGAAGATCGACCCTGGTTACAAATTTCAACACTCCCTCTTAACTAGGGAGGTATTCATAATACATATAAGGTACATGGACATTCTCATACTGAAGAATTCTCCTAAGAAGAGTCAGATTGGTAAGCCATCTCATAAGCTATCTTTTAAGCTTATATCAGTGCATTTCATTATATCAATCAACATTGTCATATAGCAAGGCCTTGACTAACAACTCTATCTCTCCACTAGATTAAAGAACAATGCTAGGGAGACAATGATTTATGGACACCTTCATCATTGTCTCTCATTGTCTCTCAAGGCACATACCCCATCCGGATGTTCACAAGGCATGTCCTTTTAGGACCATTCCTGTCTTGGATTTACACATCCTCAAGGAATCTCCTCTTCAATTACTCTTACCTATCGATGCCCTACCTCATCGTCAAAGATTATCGGTATTGGTCTTAGATGCTTACCCAATCCTCCATTCTTTTCTCATGATATGAAGACAAGAATGATGTGTCTATCTCTCCCTCTCAACTAGGGAGGATCTACTCATTCCTTTACATGTAAGGAATATGCCCAAGCTCCCTCTTAACTAGGGACTTGTTGTAATGTCCCCAAATTAATTAATTCTGTTAAGAAGAATTTTTGTTTTAATTTTGGCAATTGGGAGATATCTTGGCCCACAATTAGGAGAATGGATAATGTTGATTTGGGGCAGCATCAGATGTATTCCAAAGAACCCAGAAAGCGTTTTTGGAAATTCCACCCAGAAACAATTTTATTAAAATAATTAATATTTTTTAATGGGACCCTAAGTCTAAACTTAGGAAATTAAAAATATTAATGAGTATTAATATAATTGTGGGTGTAACTTTTAGAAGAAGACGAGGATCAAGCTAAAATGATCTTAGCCATTGATTAGCTTTTAATTTGAGCCGTTGAATGTCATCGAGAAGATTATTTAAGGGAGCTTGAGGGTCATTTGGAAAACACACCAAGAGATCAAGAGATCGAATTTCTGAAGTGAGAAGTTCTTAGGAGGAAGTTCTGATCGAGGATATTTCTTGCAGTTGAGGGGCAGGGATATCATTCGGAGAGAGAGAGATATTTTCTCAATTGGAGAATTATCAACAGAGAGAGGCAGAGAGTGATCTAGCAGCTCTCACGCAGAGGCTGATGCAGGGCCATGAACGGCCACGCAGAGGCAACGCAGAGGGTGAGAGAGAGTCTAAGATTTTGCTAGGCAGAGTCAGTTTTAGAAGCCAGGATCCGGGTGTGAGACCGGGAGGCTGCGAGTAGAGACTCCGGGCAGCAAATCAATCAGTAGGCTGGGTGACAGAGTGCTTAGAAGGGTTGACGCAGGGACAATTCGTCAAGGTCGGCCAGCAACCGAATAAACCCCACTTGTGCTCAACGTTTTAGTATAAATAGAGGTGGCCTTCAAGTCATTTAAAAACACTTGGGATCTCTTCCTCTCTACTTGTCTTTGTGTTTTAGTAGGAGGAGAGATCCTAAGGGATAACGCTACCCTAATCCAGAGAGCAGAATCCGTAATTGTTGGGAACTGCCGGGAATAACCGAAATTGCTGGAACTGCCAGGAACAGCCGAAACTGCCGAAACTGCTGGAATTGTCAGAACTTTTGGGAACTGTTGGGAACTGTCGGGAACAGTCGGACCTGCGGGAACAACTGGAATTGCCGGAACAGCCGGAACTGCCAGGAACTGCTGGAACTTCCAAGAATTGCCGGAACTGCCGGGAATAGCCTGAACTGCTGAAGCTGCCACGAACTGTCAGAATTGCCGGAACTGCTAGGAATTGTTGGGATTGCCGGGAACGGCTGGAACAGTTGGAACTGTTGGAACTGCGGGAACGGTCGGAACTGCTGGAACTATCGGGAATAGCCGAAACTGTTGGAACCGCTGAGCACTGTTGGAACTGCTGAGCACTGTCGGAACTGCCAAGCACTATCGGAACTGCCAGAACTGCCGGAACTGTCGGGAACTGCCGGAACTGTCGGGAACTGCCGGAACTGCTGGAACTTTCAGGAACTATCGGAATTGTCGGAATTGCCGGGACTGCCAGGAACAGCCAGACCTTGCCAGAACTGCCGGAACTACGGGGAACAGCCAGAACTGCTGAGAACTACTGGAATTGTCGGGAACAGTCGGAACTGCCAGAGCATCTGTCTCCAAAGGAGAGCAGCATGCAAGGGCCAACTAACTAACATTGGGACAGTTGTATGGTACTTAGCAGCAAATACACCAAGTATGCAATGTTACAGCTAGCATGCAAGGAATAGCTAGCTTGCAACAGCAAGCATGCTAAGGACAACAAACATGCTAGCGACAACAAGCAAGCTAGGGACAACAAGTAAGCAAGATGCAGTGAGCACATAGGTCAGTATGGCAACATGGTGCAACAATGGCACATAATGCAGTACAGTGATGGGTACAGTGATGATTAATGAAGCATGATGAGATGCAACATAATGATGATGGGTGCAGCATGGTGCAGCACGGTGAGGTGCAACATGATGACGAAATGTAGCACAACGATAGTTGAAGCAGCAACATGTCTTCAACTGATCTCATGTATCATCTTCTTAGAGATAATCTATGCTCTTATCTAGATAAGTCAAAGTGTTGACTTCTATTGTAAACGTATTATCTCTCTCTCACTCTGCTGAACTATTGAAGAACATATAAGAAGAATTGATCAAAGGTTTCCCCACATTGGGGTTTGTCCCTGGCTAGTGCCACAGCTTGTGTCCTCTTGTCTTGGCTTGTCTTCTGCGATTTATGTTTATGTTCTATCTGCAGTTTACTTTAATGCTGATGTGATTGCTAATCTGGAAAAGATATTGAGCTAACTATGAAAATTGAAATAACTTTCTCTAGGCATAGAACATACCTAAAATTAACATGGTATCAGAGCTAAGGTGAAGACAATGCCCAAGCAAGAGTGAAAGAGCAATCACCGAAGACAGTTGAGAAAGGATCAATGGATTCCTCATCCCTCTTCAAATTCACCAAGGGTGAAGTTGAAGCAGAGAATATTATCAGAATGGCGCAATAGAAGTTTCTGATGGCCTACCTAAAGATCACTTCAATGGGAAGTCTGGATCTAAGGGTGGAAGGAAAGGCAGATGCCTTGGTTGTAATAAGTCCGACCATTATGCGAAGGAGTGTTCGAATGGTAGGGACACATCACTTGATGAAGATAACAATCATTCCAGGGACATCTTCAATGATCAAAGGAATGACAGGTAATGCAGGTCATCAAGGAAATGGCCGACTCTTCAAAGAAAGCAAGGAACCCCAGGTATGAAGAATCAAATGTTGTTTTTGATAAGATAAAGAAGCGTTATCTTGTATTGGCCCTCTCCTTCAGATTCTTTAGGAATCTGGCTTATTGATTGTAGTGCTTCAAGGCACTTCATCGGATAGAAGGGTGCACTCTCTAATATGGTAGAGATGGAAACAATCGTGGGATTATACTTGGAGTCGATGCCACCTATCCTGGAAAGGGTGTAGGGAATGTTACCCCTCAATTGAATGAGGGTAACTCGATTCATTTACAGAATCTCTTTTATGTACCTGATCGGAAGAAGAATCTGGTGTCCATTTCAGCAATGGAAGTCAAAGGTTATGAGGTGGCACTCATCGATGGAAAGGTATGTGTTTGAAAATAGAATTTTCAAAGATGTTTTTGAGTTCAGGGTTGTATCAAGTTGCAGGAAGTTCACTGGGGACCATGTCCATTGACACATAGCACCGGAGGTCTTGAGTCAGATCGTGACAGGGATGCCTGAATTCAAAAAGAACATGAAAGTACATGTCTAAGATGTACCGAAGGAAAATCTTACAAGGGGACCATTCCCCTCATGTAGCAGGTCTACAGGTTTGGAACAACCCGAGGGGTTTGAGATTGATGATCAGGAATCTCACGTATGCAGGTGGAAGAAAGGCTTCAATGGCTTGAAGCAAAACTCCTCAGGTGTAGTATGAGAGGATTGATAGTTGTCAGATGAAGCTAAGATTCACTAAGAGTGAAGCCGATCCAAACCATTGTTTGAAGGTTGTGGATGATAGACCTCTCATACCAATATTTTTCCACACTGCTATCTACAGCGTATTTAATCTGGTAGATCCATCTCGAACCTACCACCAATATGTCTTGAGGTCTCGGCACTACCCCCGAGACATTGTTCACCATTATTGAGTTGTATTCCTCTACCATCGCATCCAACCAAACCTGATGTTGAGCAGTTTCCTGAAAATTGGCAGGCACCCCATCCTGAGCTACTAATGCTTGATATCTATCTGGCTGTTTTCGCTCGGTTTTATTGTTTCTTAGTGCATCGATGAAATCCTCTGCCTCTTGCAAAATCTGACAAAGTTCCCTGCTCGTTCTTCCTCTGGTAGCAGGTGCTTCTGTTAGTTCCTCCTCCTCCTGTGATTCTTCCTGATACGAGGAAGAATTCTTTACTTCTGTTGGTTGGAGTGGTTTGACCAACGACTCATCTTTTGACTGCTCCTCGGAAGGCATTTCACGAGATTTTCTGAAGGCCCTGTCTTCCATGAACTTCGCATCTCATCGAACTACTACCTTCCTGCTCCCTGGAAGATAGATTCTGTATGCCTTAGCGTTCCCACTATATCCCACTAGATATCCTTTCTCTGCAGTTTGATCCAACTTCTTCCTCTTTTCTTCAGGTATGTGGCAATATGCTAGGCTCTCAAATATCCTGAAATGACTGACTTCAGGTGTCTTCCCTGTGAAGACTTTCTCTGGGGTAATCTTGCCCAATGCCCGATGAGGAGTTCTATTCTGAACATAGATTGCCGTGTTGCATGCTTCTGCCCACAGGAACTTTGGCATATCTTGATCATACACCATCGCCCTAGCTGCTTCTACGATAGTCCTGTTCTTTCGTTCTACTACATTCTGCTCCGAATTGTAGGGAGTTGTCCACTCTATTTTGATGCTCTCCTTAGCACAAAAATCAGTGAAGTTCTTATCGACATACTCTCCACCATTATCTGAGCGCAAAACTTTTATTTTCTTCCCTGTCAGATTCTCTACCAGAGCCTCAAACTCTTTGAATCGATAGAAAACCTCGTCCTTCTCTGATACCATGTGAAAATTCTATCACTGCAACAACTGATTTATTTTACCTACTTATTTTCCAATAAGTTATTTACGAAAACCCTTCAGTAAACATTAAAATAAATTCTGCTGCAGATATCATACCATAATAAAAAAACGAATACATGCACAAGAATTAAACACATCAACACAAATATTTTGGACAATTGTCCTTAGAAAAACCCAATGTGGGAAAATTGGTGCAGTAGAGGAGAATTTTATTTATCAACTATTCTTGAGTACAACTGGGTGCCAAACTGGCTTACCCAACAGAGATAAATTCTCCAACACCTCTTCCAGTCTCAGCGTCAGACTTGCTGGCCTCTGCGCAGCTTCCAGACCCTTTGCGTCAACTCCTGCCTCTCTGCGTCAGCACTGGGCCTCTTTGCGTCACCCACGTAGGCCCTCTAGTGACTGTGCAGTCCTGCTGCCTCTGTGTCTGCCTGAGAGGATCTGCGTCTGCCTCTCTAATCTCTGCAGTGCCCTTCTAGATTGTTTCTGACTCTCTGTTTCATACTCGCTACCTCTTGCTGCAATCCAGACCTCTAGTTCGAATTTCTCAGCAAACCCCACTCCAGGAATCGAACTGACTGGTCTCCCTCAGTGTGTCTCCAACTAACCCTCAAGTCCCCTTTTATACTTTTCCTGTTGATGAATCAACGACCGAGATTAAGTCCCTAATCAACGGCTAAGATTTAAATAGACTTGATCCTTATCTTTTGGAAGCTTCTCATCCTTATCTTTATTAATACCCATTAATATTTTTATTTCCCTAAGTTTAGACTTAGGAACTCATTGAAAATATTAATTATTTTAATAACTCTTCATCTGGATGGATGTTTCCAAAACGATTTCTAGGTTTTGGAGATCGCATGTGCTTTAGCCTCTCCACCAATGTTCATGTCTAGAGCACATTTGATGCTACCCAAATCAACATTGTTACCACACTGCACTGCTGTACTGTTGCACGACTGGTTAGGGCACACCACGTTGCCCTCAACCTCCTCGCAACTCCGCAAGCAAGCCCTTCTAGGGCTACAGTTCTCCAAGGGAGAGGCCCTCCACACTTACGCTGCCCCTTTGTGCATTGTAACACCCAAACACAACAGCAAAGGATGGCCTAGCTGTTGGCTGTGGCCTGTGGCCTAGCACAACCACTGTTGTAGCCTTTAGCCAACCCCGAGATCTCCACAAACTGCCCTCAAAACAACTTTGTTTGTCCTCCAAATCTGCGACCTTCTCTACCCAACAAAAGCACCCAAGAACAACCCTAAAACAAGCCTTTAGAAAACCTCTCTTTCCCCACAATGTACCTACAGCAACAAAACCTGGTCTTTCACGTTGTCCTTAGCCTCTTATTGCTGCGGCTAGACCTCCTCCTTATTGAAGAAAGTGTAACTAGGTTCGGTATTTGTAAGTGTAACTTTGTTCTTTGTACTTGACAAGAGAAAGAAATATTATTTTTGTAAATTATTTGAATGAGTTTCTTGCTTATTCCATAGGTCTAGGAAAGTCAAAGATTCAAAGTCATGTCAAAGAGCTCTTCTTGAGCATGAATATGGGTCAACCTAATGTCATGTAGCCCTCCAAGACAAGCACCATCCTCCAACGAAGAAGACTGCTACCAAAAGATGTGAAAGACAATCAATTCGGCTTCAAGGTATATATAGATGACATGTCGGCTCAATAAAGGGACTCAACGGTTCAAGTCAGCTTACAAATTGAACATACCACTATATATATACCCAATAAGGTCTTCACAAAAGTGAGAGGACATATCTCGAATTTTCTCTTTAGTTCTTCGTGGGTATATAATAGAGTCTTGAACATCTCTGCAGCTTTCGATGGTAATCAAAGTGAGTGAGGACAGTTCTAAGACCTCGCAATCTCAGAAGGTCTCTGTCCTTCGGATGGGTAAGATAATGAAGATCTCAGTGTAGTCAGAAGAACACACTCACTCTCGGCATACTAA
Organism: Pinus tabuliformis; assembly: GCA_031772625.1. Taxonomy (NCBI): domain Eukaryota; kingdom Viridiplantae; phylum Streptophyta; class Pinopsida; order Pinales; family Pinaceae; genus Pinus; species Pinus tabuliformis. The sequence goes on along the minus strand of CM062820.1, from coordinate 79,909,919 downwards.
ATAAAGTTTCTGATCTCAGTAATCGCACAGTGCACTCTCGACATGTTATCTAGTCACACGCTCTGACAGGACATACAGTCTCGACATTACTTCTGAGTCAACGCATAACCTTGATCACTGATATAATCTCTGTCTCGGCATAATAAAGCCTCGGCTTAACTACGATGAAAAGAATCTCGATGATCTCACAAAAGCATACTTAGTCTTGGTATATTCACGATGAATAGAACTCACAATAATACGCTATGGCACATCATACATTCTAGACGAAGTTATAATCTCAGTCTATGTTTTACGAAGACTTAGTAACAAGTATGGATTATGAAAAAGATCTTCATGCAAGATCTCATCGTTATAGAGTTGATTCAAGTGAAAACATGATCTCAGTAACAGAACAATGAAGATCACAGTAACAATGGAGCAGCGTTCGTGATCTTGTTGTTAGAATTAATATCCCTCTAAAGATGCTACTATGATGACCTCCATGAAGCAACAATGATGATGATGATCTCAACAACAAGAAGAGGCCTGGTGTCTTGGTCTTGGAGTGGCCTAGCAGGTCAAGGAGTGTGGTCTTGGTGTGCGTCAACAGGAATCTCTATAGAAGAATTTTGTTCGAGCTTTCCTCTCCAAGAGGGAGAGGTTTTGGCCCTCGCATAATGCCATATGTTGTGCTCTTGTTTCTTTGCTTTGATAGTTATTTGTTGAAGTAAGAAATCCACACACTAATAATAATACGCGAAAGATTGTGCTAATAATCTAAAGACAAAATGCCTCACAAATAGTTATTATGCAAGAAGAATCTCATTAACTACATTAGCCCTAGATTCTTCAACATGGTATCAGAGCCAGGTTACAGTCGAAGGAAGGGCAGAAAAGAGACATTCAAGGATCACGTTTCTAGCAAGGCATCAAAGCAAGCTGAAGGACATCAAGATCTACATTGCAGAATCAAACCCTAATCTTGATCAAATCTTAGATCAAAGAGCAGTCTACAACAACAAGAGCTCGTGTCTCCATAATCATCATCAAAAGGCCATCAAGACACTCATCAAGTTGTCGACAAAGCAAGGTAGCTTGAAGGACCTCAAAATGAAGATCACATCAGCTTGGAGAAATTCGAAACCCTAGAAGCAGTTCTGATCTACAAGGAAAAACATATTAAAAGCAAGAAAACATTGTCATCATCTTCAAGAAAGAAGGCATCATTTCCTTACCCTAGAAGAATATCATTCAAGACGAAACCCTCTTCAATCTTCATCAACATGATCAAGGTAAGGATTTTGTCTTCACAAATCAAGTAAGTATTTTTCATTAATCAATTTGGTAAAATGACTTCATGATTGCAAGGATATCTATAGGTTGATAAGTCATCGAAAGCCCCCGCATAGAATAAGGAGGATTGTTATAATCCTCATAGAAGAGAGAAGTCATTGATGTCTATGGAAAGGTCCTTGAAAGTCAAACATTGTTTGAAATGCAACAAGAGACTCGTAGGAAATCTCACTCAAAGGTCCTCTCATGCCTATCTAGCAGAAGAGGAGACATAAAGAGACATATATGAAATGCTAGAAGATACTCTCTAAATTAAAGTAAAGAAGGTCACATCACTTAGACCTACACAAAAATAAAGGTATCAAAGAATGAAGGAATATCTTCATGAGATCTCAATTGGGAGATTTGGGAAATATGATAAGAAGGTAGACATCATTGATAAGCAAGGTAGCAAATGAAGAAATTTCAACCCCCACTCCAATTATCAGTTTTCCTTATCACTCCATGCATTTAGTTTTAAATCCAAGCATGACAAAAATTCTAAAATCTGGAAACGACAATATTTTTCTGAAAACACAAATTTAGAGATTTCACAGTTGCAGAAATAAAACACAACAAAATTATGATAGCCACAGACAAAAAGTAACACTGTGGTTTTTGGTCAATGTGACTCTGGAAAAACCCCCTACAACTCTTGGGGAAAACCAGTTTGACAACTCTTCTTTATTTCTGAAAATGCTTTTACAGAGAAATTGAAATACACAGTGACAATTCCAGCAACCACAAATCACAACTTATCTCAATTTTCGTGCTTGCACTCCGCCTCGAAAATCATGCCAATCAGTAAACAACCAAAACAGAAATTTTCCAGCAATAAAACAACATTAAATGCTGTATGGCCAACCTCGAAAATGTGCCCAAAACTTGTTGTACAGATTGTACGGGTTTCAACAATACCACTGCCTCGAAATTCGTGCCTAAATCTGCCTCGAAATTCATGCCCTTGCTGCTGTCCCTCTTCCTCAATATCTGTGCCTTTCTCCTCCTGTACGATTTTACCTTGTGATGCGTTCCAATAAATGTTGTTGCTCATATTCGCTGAAATGTCTTCCTGTTGCTCTCCTTCATTTCCTCACTGCTCAGAAATTTTCTCCTTGCTCTCTCTTCTCTTTCTCTCAAATGCTCATGAAAGAATGAATTGATCTTTTCCTTTTCTCTTCTCCTTTTATTCTCTAAATGACCCTTTGGGTTACTCTAAGATCTAATGGTTGAGATTCATTTAAATCTAGGGATGAGAATAAATGTGCATTTAATTCTCACGTTCTATTTTCTAACTCACCCACTTAGCCTTTTATTTCCATAGTCACTTTTTCACTTTCTAATTCTTCATTGACTTTAATAAAGTCACCTTTAAATTAGAATTTAACTTTACCACTTATAAAGTCTCTTTAAAATTAGAATGTAACTTTACCACTTATAAAGTCACTTTTAAATTAAATTGACTTTACCACTTATAAAGTCACTTTAGGAGAAAAGTAAAAGAATAAATTTGTACACTTTTCCCTAGGCCAAAGATCAAAGCCTTAGGGAACCACTTGTCCTCTGGTACCCAAATTTTAACACTCCCTCTTACTGAAGAAAGTGTTCCTCACCACTCCCATCTTGTCTCTGAAGTATACATGCTTGCCCCGTGGTAAGGCTTTGGTGAAAATATCCGCTACCTGCTCATTTGTGGAAATGTACTCAAGCTTGACAACTCCTTTTTGGACATAGTTTCTAATGAAGTGATACTTGATCTCAATATGCTTTGAGTTGTCATGAAACACTGGATTCTCTGAGTTTTATGCAACTCTGATTATCACAGTAAATTACTGAAGGTCTCAATGCCTGACCAAATAGACCAAATAACATTTTGTGAAGCCATATGGCCTCACAACTTGCCAAACTAGCAGCCATATACTCTGCCTTAGCTGAGCTCAATGCAACTCACTGTTGTTTCTGGTTGATCCACGACACAACTGCGTAACCCAACCCAAAACAACACCCGGAAGTACTCTTCCTATCTGAAGCACAACCTGCCCAATCTGAATCTGTGTACCCTTCCAGTCTCACTCCATCACCCTGTCTATAATCCAGACCAAAATCCACAGTCCCCTGCAAGGAACGAAGAATGTGTTTTGCAGCCACCCAGTGCACTCTCCTGGGCTCGCATATGAACTGACTCATAGTGTTAACTGCAAAACATATATCTGGTCGAGTGTTGACCAAATACATCAAACAACCAATTAGTTGTTTGTATCAAGTAGGATCCACCAACTCGGAATCAGAAGCGTGAAGCTTCTTCTAGTTAGTGATCATAGGTGTAGACATGGGTTTGCAGTCCTCCATGTGAAATCTGCTAAGAATATCCACAATATACTTCCCTTGTCCCAGGAAGAAATGCCCCTCCTCCTGCCACACCTCCAATCCCAGAAAATAAGGCATCAAGCTGATATCATTCATCTCAAACTCTGAAGCAAGATCTCTCTTGGAGCCCGCACTGAGTCTCTCTGCACCAATGATGATCAAGTCATCAACATACAACACCAGAATGAAAGGCTCCTCACCCACCACAATGAAGTATAGGTTCGGATCAACCTCACTCTTTGTGAAACCCAACTGCTGCAAGTATGTATCAATCCTCGAGTACCAAGTTCTAGGAGCTTGCTTTAGGCCATAGAGTGCCTTTTTCAATCTGCATACATGGGACTCCTTCCCATGCACCTCAAAGCCCTGCGGTTGCTCAATATAAACCTCTTCTTGAATGAAGCCATTGAGAAATGCGGTCTTCACATCCATCTGGTGGATCTTCCAACCCATCTTTGCTGCAATCAATATAATGGAGCGAATAGATGTATACCGAGCTACGGGAGTTGCAATCATAGTCAACTCCCTCTACCTTTGAGAACCCTCTCGCCACAAATCGAGCCTTGAACTTCTCGATGTTGCCATCTGCAGCATGCTTTATTGTTTAGAGCCATCTGAAAGTAACAACTGATTTACCTTCAGGCCTCGACACTACCTCCCAAGCATCGTTCTTCATAATAGAAGAATACTCCTCCATCATGGCCTCTCTCTAGACTTGCTTGCTGGCTGCCTCCTCATAACTAGAAGGATCGAAGTTAACAATGCTTGTTACCAATGCCATGTAACTACAGAACCGCTCAGGTGGTTTACTCTCTCTACCCTGTCTCTTTGGCCCAACAACTGATGTTGCCTTGCACAAGGTATCTTGAAGCCACTTGAGCTTCCTCTTCCCTGAGCATACTTCTCCCACCAGAGTGAAAGAATCCTCATCATCATCAACAACCTAAACCCTTGAAGGCCTACCAACTGACCTCATGCTTGAATCTGTGCCTGTAGATGCTGAAGTACCGTGCGAACTGTCTATTAGTGGACTACCATGTGAACTGCTCTGTGGACTGCCCTGCATGCTGCTCGAAGAACCACCCACCTGACTCTGAGAGCCACTGCTCACTGATGGACCTGACACTATAATCGATGTATCTCCTAATCCTTGACCACTGGATCCCTGTGACTGACTCAGCTACTCCTGAGGGTCTGGTGACTCTGGATCTCTAACTCCCGTGACCTCCTGAAAGCTCTCTCCTCCTCGAACTTCACATCTCGGCTGACAACCACTTTCCTCTGCGTGGGAGTATAAATCCGATAAGGTTTCGAGGTCTCACTATAACCCACAAAGATGCCCTTGTTTGCAGTGGGCTCTAGCTTGGTCCGGTTCTCCTTGGGGACATAGGAATATGTAAGGCACCCAAAGATACGAAAGTGCCCAACATCAGGCTTCTACCCAGAAAAAGCCTCCTTCAGAGTCATATTCCCCAAGGCACGATGCGGACTCCTGTTCTGCAAGTACACAGCAGTGTTGCAGGTCTCTGCCCACAAAAATAAAGGTAACCCCTAATCATGAAGCATGGCTTTGGCAACCCCTCCAATGGATCTGTTCTTCCTCTCCACAACCCCATTCTGCTAGGGGTTGTAAGGAACTGTGAGCTCCCTCCTAATGCCTGCCTCAGCACAAAAATCAACAAACTCACCAAGGGTATACTCCCCTCCATTGTCCGACCTGATGACCTTGATCTTCCTACCTGTCTGGGTCTCCACAAGAGCTTTGAACTCTTGAAACCGCTTGAAGACTTCACTCTTGGTCTTCAAGAAATAAATCCAGGTCTTCCTGGAGTGGTCATCAATGAATAAAACATAGTACTCAGCCACTCAAGGATACATGAGACATCTGACCACTCACATCAGTATGAATCAAGTCAAGGATCCCGATCGCTCTGCTGTCATCGTTGGGAAAAGTGGATCTGGCAAACTTCCCCATAGCACATCCTTTGCATACATCAAGGTGATCAGAACTGAAATCTGGCACACCAGTGGTGATTTCCCGCAATGTACTCAGGGCCCCATGATACATGTGCCCCATCCTGTGGTGCCAAATCTCACACAACTCTGAATTGCTAGATCTGTTGTCGGTCTTGTCTCGGGTGTTGCTACTCAATGCCATCAGGTGCTGGAATGAGAACTTGTACACCTTGGCATGGCACACACCAATCTCTCTAGCTAAAGAAGCTGGAGTTCCCCTAGGATATATAAGCACCTGCCCTCTCCTGAACAACACATCATACCCTTTGTCCTCAAGTGCTGAGACGGATATCGGGTTCTTCTTCATTCCAGGCACATATAGAACATCTGACACTTTCAAGGGAGGTTTGGGTCCCTTATCAAATGTCAATGTCCCTGCACTGACTGCTCTAACAACGCTGTCATCACCAAGTAATACCTCCATATCAGTATCACCCTCTAAAAGCTCTGAGAAGTACTCTCTGACTCTTGCATGTGGCGGGAAGCGCTGCTGTCAACATACCAAATGCTAGAAGATGCTCTGCTAGTAGTGGGGAATGCAAACTCCCTCTGACCCTGTATGGCAGGTGATCCTGCACTAGTGGCCTCACAAGCTATGAACCCAAACTTCCGATCAGAGCTCTCTGAGAAGCTCTCTATCTCTGCAAAAGCTGCCATGGGTTTCTCTTTCCCTTTCTTGTTCTTCTTCTCCGGACACACAATAACATAGTGTCCCAACTTTTGACAATTCCAACATTTAACTTTGGAATAGTTCTTCTCCTTGTTCTGCTGCTTGCCTTTGCCTTTGCCTCCACTGTTGGAAGCTTGCTTCTTTGCTCTGCCCTTCTTGCCTCTTGCTAACAATGCCACATTGTCATCCTCCTCCACCTGTTTGGCTTCCCCAAGATGGTTCTTTCTGATCTTATTCTGAATGCAATCATCCCACAACCTCTCTCAATCGAGAAGGTTTTCCCATGCAACAATGTCATCCACAAAATTCTTCCAAGTCTTGAGAAGACCATTCAAAGCAGTCCTCACCAACTCAGCGGGTGCAATGATCTCACCTACGGCTGCCAACTCATCTCTTACTAAAGTGATCTTTGTGAGGTATGTTGTAGCATTGTCAGTCTTAGCCATTTTAATGGCCTTCAGTTTCTCCTTTAGGACCATTTTTCTGTTTTCATTTGAGCTCTGGTAAACACTGGTCAAGGCTGTCCACATCTCATGTGCATAAGTCTTTCCTCTCACATGAGGAATGACATGGTTTTTTGTTCCTTCCAGAATCAATCTTTTTGCCTTAGCATTCTTTTTGTTAAACTCTATCAACTGTACATGATCAGCGGGTACTACTACTGGGTTTAGTGTGGTATTTACCATAATGCCCCAGACTTTTGCTTCCTCAAAGATGCTCTGGATTCTCTCCTTCCATGCACTGTAGTTGTTCTGCCCATCCAACCTGTCTTCAACTCTCAAACCCAAAGACATGTTTCACTATCCTACCAAACTGAAATTTTCAAATCTGTGGTAAAGGTTTCTGTTTTCTGTGTAAAAATTAGCTTGCTGTAATTTTCACTTTGTTGTCCCAAACTACACTTTTCAGCCAACCAAGCTCTGATACCATGAAGAAATTTCAACCCCCACTTCGGTTATCAGTTTTCCTTATCACTCCATGCATTTAGTTTTAAATCCAAGCATGATAAAAATTCTAAAATCTGGAAATGACAATATTTTTCTGAAAACACAAATTTAGAGATTTCACAACTGCTGAAATTGCAGAAATAAAACACAGCAAAATTATGACAGCCACACACAGAAAATAACACTGATTTTTGGTCAATGTGACCCTGGAAAAACCACCTACAACTCTTGGGGAAAACTAGTTTGAGAGCTCTTCTTTATTTTTGAAAACGCTGTTACAGAGAAATTGAAATACACAGTAAAAATTCCAGCAACCAAAAATCACAACTTATCTCAATTTTTGTGCTTGCACTTTGCCTCGAAAAGCCAATCATCAAACAACCAAAACAGAAATTTTCCAGCAATAAAACAACATTAAATGCTATACGTCTAGCCTCGAAAAATGTGCCCATAACTTGTTGTACGGTCTGTACGAGTTTTAGCAGTACAACTGCCTCGAAATTCATGCCCAAATCTGCCTCGAAATTTGTGCTTTTGTTGTTGTCCCTCTTCCTCGATATCTGTGCCTTTCTTCATGCTGTATGATTTTTCCTTGGGATGTGTGCCAATAAATGTTGTTGCCCAGATTTGCTGAAATGTCTTCTTGCTGCTCTCCTTCATTTCCTCACTGCTCAGAATTTTTCTCCTTGTTCTCTCTTCTCTTTCTCTCAAATGCTCATGAAATAATGAATTGATCTTTTCATCTTTTCTTCTCCTTTTATTCTCTAAATGACCCTTTGGGCTACTCTAAGATCTAATCGCTGAGATTCAATTAGATCTAGGGATGGGAATAAATGTGCATTTAATTTTCACTTTCTATTTTTTAACTCACCCACTTAAATAAAGACCCACTTAACTTTTTATTTCCATAGTCACTTTTTCACTTTCTAATTCTTCATTGACTTTAATAAAGTCACCTTTAAATTAGAATGTAACTTTACCATTTATAAAGTCACTTTTAAATTAGAATGTAACTTTACCACTTATAAAGTCAGTTTTAAATTAAATTGACTTTACCACTTATAAAGTCACTTTAGGAGAAAAGTAAAAAATAAATTTGGACACTTTTTCCTAGGCCAAAGATCAAAGCCTTAGGGAACCACTTGTCCTCTGGTACCCAAATTTTAACAACAAATGTCAATGAACAAGAAGGTCACCCAATCTGACAATTTGTGGTCTCTGTTGAAATTTCTAAGTATTACCCGTTAGAAATTTTATCTGTATTCTCTGGTTTATTTCGCCTACTTGTTTAATTACTAACAAGTTATTTAACCATATAAACACTGAAATAAACACAACACAGTTTCAACCATCTACAAATCAACAACTGAAAGAAATAGACAAACACACAAGTGACACCGTTGTTTTTGGACAAACGTCCCCGGAAAAACCCAACTTGGGAAAACCGGTGTAGCAATTCTGAGGGTTATATTATTATGCAATCTTTCTGAGTACAACTGGTTGCCAAACTGGCCCACCCGACAAAGAAAATAATCCGACAATAATACCCTCTATTCAGAAGCAAATATTCGGAAATTCTGCCCCACGAAACTCTCTCCAGCACAATCTGAAGCTCAGCGTCAACCCTCTTGGCCTCTACGTTAGCTTGAAACCCTTTGCATCAGCCTTCTGAGGCTCTGCGCAGCCTCTCTGATCCTCTGCGTTACTCCTGCAGCGTCTGCGTGGATGATGCAGGCCCTTCTGGCCTCTGCACAGTCCCTGCTAGCCTCTGCGTGGCTCCCTTTGGTTCTGCATTTGCCTCTCTGCCGCTGCGCTGGTCTTCCGGCACTATCTCTGCCTCTCTGCCTCATACTCACTGCCCCTCGCTGCAAACTGATCACTAATTCGATTTCTCTTAGCAAACCCCACTCTAGAAAATCGAATGACTGATCACTCTGGTGTGTTCTCCAATTGACCCTCAAGCCTCCTCTTATACTTTTCCTGTTGGTCCTTCAATGGCCGAGATTACATCTCTAATCAATGGCTAAGATTAGATTTGGCTTGATCCATGTCATTTCGAACCTTCTAACCCAGTTTTATATTAATAACCATTAATATTTTATTTTCCAAGTTTACACTTAGGAACTCCATTAAGAATATTAATTATTTTAATATCTTCTTAACAGGGTAGAATCTACCCAAACCATTTCTGGGTCTTGGAGATCTCATGTGCTTTAGCCTCTCCACCAATTTTCATTCTTAGAGCACATCTGATGCTACCCCAAATCAACACTCCCTCTTAGTGACGACTGTACTCTAATAATACTCCATACTGAGCATCACTTTGATTATACGGCACCGGTACCTGTGCTGATGCTAGGCCTCCCCACCCAACATCCTCTACACTGTTGCATCCTGTACTGCTGCCCATGGCTCTGCCACTGCCACTGCTGCATCTGTATGACAACTCCCTCTGCATCGGTGCCACTGCTGGTCCCTTCTCCCAACACTGCATCTGCACTTCAACCCCCCCAATCAAGGTGCATCGTGTTACTGCTTACTTCTACTGCATTGCAACTTAGTCAGTAAGAAGTAAGTAACTGAACCACCCAACTATTGACATCCTTGTCAAGCTAAAAACACTCCCGATGTTGAAGCTCTCTCTGCCGCTATCTCGTGCTCCCTCTACTGCCTCTACGCTGCTACAACAACCCCGTACCTCTCGCACCGCTGCAAACCTCTTTGTGCCATCTTGCATTGCTGCAACCTCCTCTGGGCCTCTCTCAATGCTACAACCCCCTCTACGCTGCATGGGACTTCCACACTTTTGGCACTCTCTACCACTTCATCGCATTTGTTTCTACCAACATCCACCATCCTGCTACTCTCACTTCAGGGCTCCCATAGCCAGGTATAATCCAAGAGTTTGGGTGCCTTAAGGATCCTGCCCCTCATTGCCTGTAGTCTTCTTGACTACAGCTCGATGTCTCCCCACCTCTTCTCTAGAGGTACATGAGCACTCATGGCACAATCGTCATCCTCCTCTACCTCCTTTTCTGCCTTCGCTGGCGCTGCCTTCGAGTTAGACGCACTGGTTCGCATAATGCCCTAGTTCCCCACAGTTGAAGCACTTTATCTTGGAGAGGTCCTTTTTCTTTCTCTTCTCCTACTTCCCCGCAGATGCCAGCGCTGCATCCTCTTCCTCCTCTGTCTTGACTGGGCTCCTTTGCTACTGCTTCCCGTTTTGGTCAGCCTTCTGATCTCTTCTTGGTGAAGAGTCGCCCACAATTCTTCCCAATCTGGAAGATTCGCTCTACCCATAATACTTTGGACAAATGGCTCCCACTCCTCAGAAACTGCGTTATAGCGATCCTCACCATCAACTCTTGATCTGGCGTGGCCCCTATGGAAGTCAATTGGTCCTGGATCTCCTTCAACCTGCCAAGGAAGTGATCTATCTGCTCCCCCTTCTACATCTGGTATGACCGCAGCTGATTCTCCAGTAACCTCTTCCTCTGCACGGAAGTGTGCTGATACAATGTCTTCAAGGTGTCCCACATTTCCTTTGCCGTCTCCTTCTCAGCAATATGTTGGACTACATGATCCTTGACCCCATCAAGGGTTATGCATTTCGCCCTGGCCATCACATCCTCATACCTTTCATTTTCCGCTGGGTCAACTGGGATAGCCACAGTTCTCAAGGTGAAGGCCTAAATGCGATGTCTATTTAGAATGGACAGGATCCTGGCCTTCCAGATGACAAAGTTGGATGCCCCGTCTAGCCTGTCGTGATCCCTCAGTCCGTTCATGGCCATCTCTCTGCTCTTCTTTTCGACTCCTCCGAGTCTTTACTTCCCTCTAGAAGATCTCTCTTCGATTCCCTTTGAGTCTCTATTTCCCTCCTGGAAATCTTCTTGCCAACGGATGAATCGCACCTCTCTAGTCTCCTATGCTCCTGCAACACTGATTTGGATTCCTTGGCTGGAAATCCGCCTAGGTAGCGACTCCCTCTACCTTGGTTTTGCCCCGTTAGGTATTATTCTGTCTCAGCGGCAACAACACCCCACTAGCTTCACTCCCCGCAATCTTCCCACAGCTTCCTATGCCCCAGCAACTGAAGGACTGAGCCTCTAGGCTCTGTGCAATCCCGGCACTGGTTGAATTGCTCCACTAGCCAACTGCATCAACCTTGCTGGTGTCTGCGTGGCTCTTCTTGAGCCTCTTCTGCCCTTCTCAGCCTCTGCGCTGGTCTTTCTCTGCCTCGCACTGATGATGTACTCCCTCTACCTCAACCCTTCTCTGCTGCTTTCTGCTAGGAACAACTTCTGTCACTTGGGATCACTGTTTTTGTTGCAAATGCTCTGATTCAGCTGGTGCCTTCAGCTCTCCTATGATCTACAACCCTTTGATACCATGTTGAAATTTCTAAGTATTACTCGTTAGAAATTTTATCTGTATTCTCTGGTTTATTTCGCCTACTTGTTTAATTACTAACAAGTTATTTAACCATATAAACACTGAAATAAACACAATACAGTCTCAACCATCTACAGATCAACAACTGAAAGAAATAGACAAACACACAAGTGACACCGTTGTTTTGGACAAACGTCCCCGGAAAAGCCCAACTTGGGAAAATCGGTGCAACAATTCTGAGGGTTATATTATTATGCAGTCTTTCTGAGTACAATTGGGTGCCAAACTGGCTCATCCGACAGAGAAAATAATCCGACAGTAATACCTCTCTATTCGGAAGTAGATATTCGGAAAGTCTGCCCCATGAAACCCTCTCCAGCACAATCTGAAGCTCAGCGTCAGCCTTCCTGGCCTCTGCGTCAGCCTGAAACCCTCTATGTCAGCCTTCTCAGGCTCTACGCAGCCTCTCTGACCCTCTGTGTCACTCCTGCAACCTCTGCGTGGCTCTCTTTGGCTCTGCGTCTGCCTCTCTGCTGGTCTTCAGGCACTATCTCTGCCTCATACTCACTGCGCCTCGCTGCACACTGATCACTGATTCGATTTTTCTTAGCAAACCCCACTCTAGAAAATCGAATGATTGATCACTCTGGTGTGTTTTCCCACTGACCCTCACGCTTCCTCTTATACTTTTCCTGTAGGTCCGTTAACGACCGAGATTACATCTCTAATGAACGGCTAAGATTAGATTTGGCTTGATCCATGTCATTTAGAACGTTCGAACCCAGTTTTATATTAATACCCATTAATATTTTATTTTTCCTAAGTTTAGACTTAGGATTTCCATTAAAGATATTAATTATTTTAATATCTCCTTAACTGCGTAGAATCTGCCGAAACCATTTCTGGGTCTTGGATATCTCATGTGCTTTAGCCTCTTCACCAATTTTCATGGCTAGAGCACATCCGATGCTACCCCAAATCAATACTGTATAGGGAAAGACAAGTTGTAGACAAAAGTATTTCAATCATGTGCAGAAAGGAAAGGAAAGTTTAGTCCTCAAATAGTATAAGGTTCAATGTTGTGAAAAGAATATGGAAAGAAGTTCATATCGCTGGAAAGATGGAGGAAGCTGAAGAAAAGGGCGAAGGAAAGAGGGAGCAATAGATCTCCACTATGATTAGATGGCCTCCCTCACAAAAGGGTCCCATCATAAGCTCCTAAATCTTTAGATATGGCTATGAAATTAAGATGCATAGTGGGATCATGAAAGAATTAGAAGCAAGAGCTTGTGGCATCACCATGCGAATCATGGAAAACAAAATCCATGATAGTCGAACATAAGGGACATAACTCTTGAAACCTCATTAGACATTAAAGCAGAGGAAGAAGTCATCTATGACAGGTCTCAACATATATCAAGTCAAAGGGGAAACATCTCCCATATGAGGATATACAAGATCCTCAAAATTCTTTGATAGAATCCTAGTTGGAGGATTTACTAATCAAGAGAGGAAGCAAGTGTTTCATTAGGAACTCCAACTTATGGAATTTATGGGATGATGGTATGATGTCATAAGAGATGAAGCAGATCAAGGGATTGAAGACACTTCAATCAGGGAAGTTGTTGGAAGAATCCTAGATGACCTGAAGATAAAATGAGGTATGTATGCTTGTATTAATTTTTATAATGTCATGTCATATGGTTGCAGGTAATATAGATCATCACTTCTATTTTAAGAAGCATTATCGAGGGAAAATGATCTCCTCCTCTGAAAGGATGCAGAAAGGCATAAGTCACACTAGATGAAATCAACATAATATGTCCTCATATAAAGTATGAGTTGGTTGACTACAATTATTCTGATTAGAAACCCTTGAGAATGGAATGTGTGAGGAAGGAAGAGATCGTGAGCTTTGCAAACATGATGAAGGCAATCAACATCCAAAAGGCCAAGAAGAGTTGACTAGGAAATCTCCCTAAATATGAAGAGACTCTGAAAGAATTCTGGAAAAGATAGAGACCATTGACAATGTATATCTTTGGGAAATGTGTCAACAAGTATGCAAGATGTTGATACCTACAGAAAGATGTCATGATAAAGAGCCATCTTGAAAGGTACGATTTGATTTAATGCTGTGTTTTGATTTCTTGAATAATAACTGGATGAGCTTATGCAGGGCTACTAGAACAAGAGTTGTAAGCGCAAGTATAACTAAGCATCCATGTGGTGGATGGAAATTCCTGAAAGAAGCATGAGAAAGAAGTAGCCATACGATGAAGGTTCTGGATATGTATCAAAAAGGGCACTTTCCATGAAGAAAGGAGTGATATGACAAACCAAGAAGGAAAGTGATGGATGGCCAAAGCCCTACAAAAAAGAAGCTCAACTAACTTTCATGACATCAAGGAGAGAAGTTGATCAAGTAGCTGAAGCACCCACGAAGAAGAAGTTGCTGATGTATTGAAGAGTCCCTAGCTAAGAGTAAGCTCTAACAGGTCCTTGATCAAGAGGAAGCTTGTATTAAATCACTCCTGATTACAAAGGAGTGACAATTGTGTTTTCCTATTTCATGTGTCATGCACTAGACCAGGACTAACAGCCGTAAGTCTAGGTGAAGGCCATGAATGGAAATGTAGACACATGATAGACACAACATTCTTGCCTTCACCTGGGAAGAAAGAATGGAGGGTTGGGTAATCATTTGGCATCCGATACTCTTTGAGGATGTGTAGGGCATCCAAGGTAAGAGTAGGCAAGAGGACCGATATTCTTGGAGGGCTAGGAACCCAAGATAAGAATAGTCATAGAAGGTCATACTCAGTGAACACCCGGGTGGGTATTTACCTTGAGAGACAATGATGAAGGTGTCTATAAATCATTGGTCTCGCCATCATTGTAGTCATGGTCTCGTGGATAGATGGAGTTGTTAGTTAAGGCCTTGCACTGTGACAATGTTGATTGATGTGATGCTTTACAGATGGGATCACCAATTCGATTCTTCTTATGAGAAATTCTTCAGATTGAGAATGACCAAGTACCATTGTTAATACCTCCCTAGTTAAGAGGGAGTGTTGAAGAAAGTGTAATTAGGTTCGGTATTTGTAAGTGTAACTTTGTTCTTTGTACTTGACAAGAAAAGAAATATTATTTTTGTAAATTATTCTAATGAGTTTCTTGCTCATTCCATAGGTCTAGGAAAGTCAAAGAATCAAAGTCGTGTCAAAGAGCTCTTCTTGAGCATGAATATGGGTCAACCTAGTGTTATGTAGCCCTCCAAGTCAAGGACCATCCTCCAGCGAAGAAGACTACCGACAAAAGATGTGAAAGACAATCAAGTCGGCTTCAAGGTATATATAGATGACATGTCGACTCAATAAAAGGACACAACAGTTCAAGTCGGCTTACACACTGAACAAACCACTATATATATACCCAATAAGGTCTTCGCAAAAGTGAGAGAACAAATCTCGATTTTTCTCTGTAATTCTTCGTGGGTACAAAACAGAGTCTCGGACATCTCTGCAGCTTTCGATGGTAATCAAAGTGAGTGAGGATAGTTCTAAGACCTCGCAATCTCAGAAGGTCTCTGTCCTTCGGATGGGTAAGATAATGAAGATCTCGGTGCAGTCAGAAGAACACACTCACTCTCGGCATACTAAACGAAGTCTCTGATCTCTGTAATTGCACGATGCACTCTCGACATGTAATCTAGTCACATGCTCTAACACGACATACAATCACGGCATTACTTCTGAATCAACGTATAACCTTGATCACTGATATAATCTTTATTTTGGCATAATAAAGCCTCGACTTAACTACGATCAAAAGAATTTCGATGATCTCACAAAAGCATACTCAGTGTTTGTATATTCACGATGAATAGAACTCACAGTAATACGCTATGGCACATCATACATTCTAGATGAAGTTATCATCTCAGTCTATGTTTTACGAAGACTTAGTAACAAGTATTGATTATGAAAAAGATCTTCGTGCAAGATCTCATCGTTATAGCGTTGATTCAAGTGAAGACATGATCTCAGTAATAGAACAGTGAAGATCACAGTAACAATGGAGCAGCATTCATGATCTCGTTGTTAGAATTAATATCTCAGTGAAGAAGCAATAATGATGACCTCCATGAAGCAACAATGACGATGATGATCTCAACAGCAAGAAGAGGATTGGTGTCTTGGTCTTGGAGTGGCCTAACAGGTAGGAGTGTGGTCTTGTTGTTCGTCAATAGGAATCTCTATAAGAAGAATTTTGTGCGGTTTTCCTCTCCAAGAGAGAGAGGTTTTGGCCCTGGCAGAATGCCATATCTTGTGCTCTTGTCTCTTTGCTTTGATAGCTATTTGTTGAAGTAAGAAATACACACACTAATGATAATAAGTAAAAGGTTGTGCTAATAATCTAAAGACAAAATGCCTCACAAATAGTTATTATGCAAGAAGAATCTCATTAACTACATTAGCCCCAGATTCTTCAACACTTCTCTCCGCCGAAATTTTAGAGGATGTATTGTTCTCTTGGATGCCTAAACAATGAGCCTTCGTCCTCCTTTTATAGGCATAAAGAGGGGCTCAATGTCTCACTTGAAGTGGCACGTCTATTGGCTCTATTTTATATCAAGTCGGCCTACTTGACAACCAAATTAATTTGCCAACTTCAAAAATTAATATCTTTCTAACGACAACTCGGATTTAGACGATTTTCATTGCGTTGGAATCGTCTTTCCAAGCACTATCATCCTCATCCGTCACATGTCGTAAATCCATCAATGTTTTGTCCCAAATCTTGATGGGTGCCAAAACCCCATGCTTGGGTTCCATGCCCACAAGCTGCCCTTGTGGCGCTTTGCTTTCCAAACCCTGAACCCTAGGGCTTAGAGTACTTCCCAGGCTACACAAATCAACACTCCCTCTTAGCGAGGGAGGGACTTCCAATACTAGGAAGTCTCTCGTCATCATCATCATTGCACACAACACTTGCCCAACTCTTGGCGCTCACAATCGCAACAATTCCTATATGGTGAACTACACCCTTCTCAAAAGTGTCGTTGTCACTACTGGAAGCAACCTGCTTCTTCTTCTTATCCTATAACATCTTCCACTCTTTCCATGATTCCTTCTTAGCAATTGTAGGAGCACCCTTGCTCACCACTGACCACACGCTCTTCTTGGGTTGCAGAGTCTCCCTCTGAATCTGCAAGCTCCCTCTTGAACTAGACTCCCTCTGAGTCTCTGGAACTTGGACCTTCTTGGGAAAGTGTACCTTCTTCTCGAGAACCTGTACCTTCTCCTCTAAAGCTTGCATTTGCACCTGCACCTGCTCTTGCTTCTTTGGAACCTGTACCTACTCCACCTGCTTCTTTCCATGATCCACAGGCTTGGCTGTCAACCTGTAGAGACCATGCTCTCTAACTCCGAGTACAATCCCATTGGACTTAGAGCCTCTGAGCCTGAGTCTTGCCTTCCCATCCTGGAACAAGACCTCAAACCCTTTCCTCTCGATCATCGAGACGGAAATCACGCTATATCTGAGTCCTGGTACAAATAGTACATCCTGGACCCGCATCATATGTCTTGTCTCCATCCTGAATGGCACAACACCCGATCCTCGGATCTCCAACTGACTCTTGTCGCCCAACACCATGTGCAACTTCAAGTCCCATCCAGCTAGAGTCTCAAAAACCTCCTGTGACCCTGTCATATGCTTCGTCGCACCATTGTCCACATACCATCCATCCTCAGTGATAGTACTCTGCGAGAAATGAGAAATCATAGCAAAGTCCTCCTCTTCCAATCTCCTGGAGAGATCGTCCATCTTTGCTGAAGTGGCAACACCAGCGACCTGCTTTCCTTTCTTCTTCTCATCATTTCCCTTCTTCTTCATCGGACATCTTGACGAAAAATGACCCATCTCGCCACAGTTGAAACACTTGACTTTACTCAAGTCCTTCTTTTGCTTACCCTTCATTCGTGATGCAAGTGCCACGTCATCATCTGAAGCTTTTTGCTTCAGCTGAAGATCCTCGTCTTGCAACTCTTCCTGAATGAAGTCATCCCACAGCCTATCCCAGTCTGGCAGCTTCTCCCTGGCAATGATTCCTTTGATGAAGGGCTTCCATTCCTCGGTGAACCCTTTCAAGGCAATCCTTACCATATCTCCATCTGAGACAGTCACACCGATGGTAGCAAGCTCATCTTTGACCTGAGACAATCTCGTCAGATACGAGGTCATGCTTTCACCCTTTAACATCTTGGTGGACTTCAATTTATCCTCCAATACTAATACCTGGTTCTCGTTCTTATTCTGGAACAAATTCTGAAGAGACACCCACATCTCATGTGTGGTGTTCTTCCCAGACAAATGAGGTGTTAGGGCACCCCTCACACCATCTAGGATGATTGTTAAATTTTAGGTATGTTCTATGCTTAGAGCAATTTATTTCAATTTTCACAGTTAGCTCAATATCTTTTCCAGATTAGCAATCACATCAGCATTAAAGTAAACTGCAGATAGAACATAAACATAAATCGCAGAAGACAAGCCAAGAAGGAAACAAGATGTGGCGCTAGCCAGCGACAAACCCCAATGTGGGGAAACCCTTGATCAATTCTTCTTATATGTTCTTCAATAGTTCAGCGCAGAGAGAGAGATAGTATGTTTACAACAGAAGTCAACACTTTGACTTATCTAGATAAGAGCATAGATCATCTCTAAGAAGATGATACATGAGATCAGTTGAAGACATGCTGCTTCAACTGATTCTCCAAGGTGACTCCTTCACCTATCGTTGTGCTGCATTTCATCATCATGCTGCATCTCACCATGCTGCACCATGCTGTACCCATCATCACTATGCTGCATCTCATCATGCTTCATTAATCATGACTGTACCCATCACTGTACTGCATTATGTGCCATTGCGGCACCAAGTTGCCATATTGACCTATGTGCTGGCTGTATCTTGCTTGCTTGTTGTCCCTAGCTTGCTCGTTGTCCTTTGCATGCTTCTTGTTGCATGCTAGCTGTCCCTTGATTGCTGGCTGTAACATTGCATGCTTGGTGTATTTGCTGCGAAGTACCATACAACTGTCCCAATGTTAGTTAGTTGTCCCTTGCATGTTGCTCTCCTTTGGAGATAGATGCTTTGGTTGTTCCGACAGTTCTGGCTGTTCTCGGCAATTCTGACAGTTCCAGGCAATTTCGGCGGTTCCCAGCAGTTCCAACAATTCCGGCAATTTGGCAGTTTCTGGCAGTTTCGATAGTTCCAGCAGTTCCGGCAATTCCAGCTGTTCTTGGCAGTTTCGACTTCTGCCCTTTGCATTAGCTTTTCCACCTGTTTCGATAATTCCCGACAGTTCCGGTAGTTCTGGCAATTCCGGCTATTCCCGATAGTTCCGGCAATTCCGGCTATTCTTGGTAGTTCCGTCTATTCCCAATAGTTCCTGCAGTGCTGACAATTCCGGCTATTCTCGGCAGTTCCGGCATTTCCGGCAATTTCGGCTATTCCCGCTATTCACAACAGTTCCGACAATTCTGACTTTTCCCGACATTTATGGCTATTCCCGATAGTTCGGGCAATTTCGGCTATTCCGACTATTCCTGACAGTTCTGGCAGTTCCGACAATTCTGGAAATTCCGGCAATTCCAGCTATTCCCGACAGTTCTGGCAGTTCTGGCTTCTGCCCTTTGGATTAGGGCAGCGTTATCCCTTAGGATCTCTCCTCCTAGTAAAACCCAAAGACAAGTAGAGAGGAAGAGATCCCAAGTGTGTTCAAATGACTTGAAGGCCACCTCTATTTACACTAAAACGTTAAGCACAAGAGGGGTTTATTTGGTTGTTGGTCAGCCTTGACGAATTGTCCCATAACACAAATAAATTCACATCTCCATGAATACTTATCGGAATCGGATGATCTTTAGATCAATCCTACACCTCTCAATGAGAGGGATGCAAGAAAAATATCATCTTCCATTAATAAGATGACCCACATGGAGTTTGGCCCTAGTTGCCAATTTTAACACTCCCTCTCAACTAGGGAGAACTCCATCCGTTGATCCATATGTTCTACTGTACTATCTCTGCCATTAGTGCCCTGCACTGCTCTGCTGAACCATGAAGAAGAAGAATTGATCGAGAATGTCTCATACCATTCTCTACTGACCCGAAGTTAGTTTCATCTGAAGAGAGTGTGTCACATCACTCTTACTGGCCCGAAGTCAATTTTATTGATCCCAGATCAATATCACAAGAGAATGTCTCAAACCACTCATACTGATCCCAGATCAGTTGGAGATCATCTTAGCATAGGGAGTACGGTAGATACATCGATGCGTCCATCAATAGTACTACTATGGTCCCTAACCCCATTTCCCTGCTTATTGATCAGATGAGAGGTACTTCCCATGAGTCCCACATTGCATGGGTAGGATGCCTCAACAAGAGAACTAATCATCCTATCCACAGGAGAACGAATCATCCTGCCCCAAAGTCGCCATGGGAGAACTAATCATCCCGGCCCACAGGAGAACTAATCATCCTGTTTCACAGTTGCCACAGGAGAACTAATAATCCTAGCCCACAGGAGAACTAATCATCCTGTTTCACAATTGCCACGGGAGAACTAATTATCTCGGCCCACAGGAGAACTAATCATCTTGTTTCACAATTTCCACGGGAGAACTAATGATCACGGCCCACAGGAGAACTAATCATCCTATTCCACAGTTGCCACGCGAGAACTAATCATCCCGACCCACAGGAGAACTAATCATCCTGTTTCACAATTGCCACGAGAGAACAAATCATCCCGAACCACAGGAGAACTAATCATCTTGTTTCACAGTTGCCACGGGAGAACTAATCATCCTGGCCCACAGGGGAACTAATCATCCTATTCCATAGTTTCCATGGGAGAACTAATCATCCCGGCCCACAGAAGAACTAATCATCCTATTCCACAGTCTCCACAGGGTATCACAGGGAAAGGTTGAACCTGTCATCTTGTTCATAGCCCACCACCAGGGGAGGGTGAGTCACCCTGTGGTCGTATGTTGCTCCAGTAAGTACCCCAAGCCCCCCAGAGCTCCTAGAGCTCAATGCTTGCAAAATGCAATACCCTTATAAGAAGGTCTCTCAACGACTCCAAGTCGTTTGGGCAAGTCACAGATTTGACCTTTCCCCGGGGCTTTGACAAAATGTTTGCGAGCTGTACATCAGTCTCAAGGCGATGGAGCCTCCTCGCTCATTGACTTACCATATCCCAGATAAGGCCGTATCTGTTGTCTATCTACTGGAGCAGTCATCGAGTACGGGATTCCTCAATAATTGAATCCCCCCTCTGGTTGTCACATAGAATCACAATGGTATTCATCATGTGTACAAACAGCTCACTTAAGAGCTTCTGCAACCATGCGGCTTCACACGAGATCATACTCGCAGTTATGTATTCAGTCTCAGTGGTGCTTATAGCAACCGACTTCTGCTTCCTGCTCATCCATGATATTGAAGCAGAATCCAAAGAGAACCAACACTCAGAAGTGCTCTAGAAATCCTCCACACTGCCTGCCCAGTCAGCATTCGAATAATCATGCAGTTTCATATTTCCGGCAGTGTATCTCAATCCATGAGAGATTGTGCCCCGAAGATATCTCAGAAGATTCTTGGCACCAATCCAGTGAGGCTCAACCAAATATGAGCTCACCATGCTAACTGCAAAACATATATCCAGACGGAAGTTCACCAAGAACATCAACGCGAATGAGTTTATGAAACTCAGAGGCATTTCCCAAATCTGGTCTGACATCACTACCATATAACTTCTGAAAGTTAAGATCCTCAAGGTAGTCATAGGCTTGCAGTTTATCATTCCACATCTGGAATCCAACTCCCTCTTACTTCTGCAAATGAGAGGGTCTGCACCTGTCAGAAATAGGTCATCCTCATAAGGTGCTGGTATGAGAGGTCTATCATCCACAACCTTCAAACAATGGTTTGGATCGGCTTCACTCTTAGTGAATCTCAGCTTCATCTGGCAGCTATCAATCCAAGCATACTACGCCCGGGGAGTTTTGCTTCAAGCCATAAAGGGCTTTCTTCCACTTGCATACGTGAGATTCTTGATCATCAATCTCAAACCCCTCAGGTTGTTCCAAACCTGTGGACCTGCTACATGAGGGGAATGGTCCCCTTGTAATATTTTCCTTTGGTACATCTCAGACATGTACTTTCATGCTCTTTTTGAATTCATGCATCCTTGTCACCATCTGACTCATAGACCTCCGGTTCTATGTGTCAATGGACATGGTCCCCAGTGGACTTCCTACAACTTGATACAACCCTGAACTAAAAAACATCTTTGAAAATTCTATTTTCAAACACGTACCTTTCCATCAATGAGTGCCACCCTGTAACCTTTGACTTCCATTGCTGAAATGGACACCAGGTTCTTCTTGCGATCAAGTACATAAAAGATATTCTGTAAATGAATTGAGTTACCCTCATTCAATTGAGGGGTAACATTCCCTACACCCTTTGTAAGATAGGTGGCATCGGCTCCAAGAATAATACCATGATTGTTTCCATCTCTACCAAATTAGAGAGTGCACCCTTCTATCCGATAAAGTGCCTTGAAGCACTACAATCAATAAGCTAGATTCCCAAAGAATCTGAAGGAGAAGGCCAATACAAGACAACGCTTCTTTATCTTATCAAAAACAACATTTGATTCTTCATTCCTAGGGTTCCTTGCTTTCTTTAAAGAGTCGGCCATTTTCTTAATGCCTTGCATTACCTATCATTCCTTTGATCATTGAAGATGTCCCTGGAATGATTGTTATCTTCATCAAGAGATGTGTCTCTGCCATTCGAACACTCCTTCGCATAATGGCCGAACTTATTTCAACCAAGGCATCTGCCTTTCCTTCCATCCTTTAGATCCGAGCTTCCCAATGAAGTGATCTTCAAAAACTTCTGTTGCGCTATTATGATAATATTCTCTACGTCGACTTCACCCTTAGTGAATTTGAAGAGGGATGAGGAATCCACTGATCCTTTTGTCCTTTCCCAACTGTCTTCAGTGATTGCTCTTTCACTCTTGCTTGGGCATTGTCTTCACCTCAGCTCCGATACCATGTTAAATTTTAAGTATGTTCTATGCTTAGAGCAATTTATTTCAATTTTCACAGTTAGCTCAATATCTTTTCCAGATTAGCAATCACATCAGCATTGAAGTAAACTGCGAATAGAACATAAACATAAATTGCAAAAGACAAGCCAAGACAAGAGGACACAAGATGTGGCGCTAGCTAGGGACAAACCCCAATGTGGGGAAACCCTTGATCAATTCTTCTTATATGTTCTTCAATAGTTTAGCAGAGAGAGAGAGAGATAGTACGTTTACAACAGAAGTCAACACTTTGACTTATCTAGATAAGAGCATAGATCATCTCTAAGAAGATGATACATGAGATCAGTTGAAGACATGCTGCTTCAACTAATTCTCCAAGGTGACTCCTTCACCTATCGTTGTGTTGCATTTCATCATCATGTTGCACCTCACCGTGCTGCACTATGTTGCACCCATCATCACTACGCTACATCTCATCATGCTTCATTAATCATGACTGTACCCATCACTATACTGCATTATGTGCCATTGCTGCACCATGTTGCCATACTAACCTATGTGCTGGTTGCATCTTGCTTGCTTGTTGTCCCTAGCATGCTTGTTGTCCTTTGCATGCTTGTTGTTGCATGCTAGCTGTCCCTTGCATGCTAGCTGTAACATTGCATGCTTGGTGTATTCGCTGCTAAGTACCATACAACTGTCCCAATGTTAGTTAGTTGTCCCTTGCATGTTGCTCTCTTTCGAAGATAGATGCTCTGGCTATTCCAGCAGTTACGGCAATTTCGGCTGTTCCTGGCAATTCCGGTTGTTCCCGACAGTTCCGGCAATTCCGGTTGTTCTCAGCAGTTCTGGCTTCTGCCCTCTGCATCAGTTTTCCTGCCTGTTCTGGCAGTTCTAGTAGTTTCAACAATTCCAGCTATTCCCAGCAGTTCCGGTAGTTTCGGCAATTCCGGCTATTCTCGGCAATTCCGGCAATTGCCGGCAGTTTCGGCAGTTCCCACTATCCTTGGCAGTTCCTGGCAGTTCCGGCGTTTCCTGGCAGTTCCGACGATTCCTAGCAGTTCCGGATTTTCTTGGCAGTTTTGACGATTCCCGGCAATTCTGGTTATTCCGACTATTCCCGGCAGTTTCGGTAGTTCCCGACAGTTCCGGCTTCTGCCCTCTGGATTAGCGCAACATTATCCCTTAGGATCTCTCCTCCTACTAAAACCCAAAGACAAGTAGAGAGGAAGAGATCCTAAGTGTGTTGAAATGACTTGAAGGCCACCTCTATTTATACTAAAACGTTGAGCACAAGTGGGATTTATTTGGTTGTTGGCCGACCTTGACGAATTGTCCCATAACACAAATAAATTCATATCTCCATAAATACTTATCGGAATCGGATGATCTTTAGATCAATCCTACACCTCTCGATGAGAGGGATCCAAGAAATATATCAGCTTCCATTAATAAGATGACCCACATGGAGTTTGGCCCCTATGCTAATTTTAACAATGATCAGTCTCGCCCTCGTATCCAAATCTTCCCATATTTCCAACTCCTTAGGGTCGGTTGGCTTCTTGATCTCTTTCGCGACAAAATCCCAGACCCTGTTGACCTGCAAGATCAACTTGATCCTTTCCTTCCATGGACTATAGTTGGACAACCCCTCCAACCTGTCCTCATATCGGATACCTACCTGCAACTTCGACATTGTAGTGAATCCTTAACTCATAATGTGATCAACCCCCTCTCACGTTGTACTTCGCTACGCACAACTTTGATTTACTTACTTCCAAAGTAGCTCAGACACGCTCCGATACCATGTTGAATTTCCACAACCTTGGGTCTAGGTTAGAGTCTTAAAATCACTGACGCTACCAAACCAAGAATCTCAACCATAAACTACTTTGCACAGTGGAAATATAAGCAGTAAATCACATATGCACAATATACACAGTTTTCAACAAAATTGTATAATATTGTACAATCCCAATCTTTGTTATATTAAACCAAATATAATACAATAGTCTAGGGTTCCCATACCAGGGATAATGGCCCTCATACATCCACTAGTACAAGATACAAACTGGGGCTTGGTGTCAGTCCATCGACAACCAGTCTGCCCTCAACAAGATACTCTGACCATCTGGCTATCGCATGCTCTCTCATCTCCTCTCGGTCATACCCTATACATGCTCAGTCCTTCGGCTCCCAATCTGCAACTCCTGCCTCTATCAATGCTCCAAGCTTGGAGGGAGACTTTTGACACTTTTTGACTTAAATAAATTATTTTGACTTGATACAAAAAGCCCAATAGGGTCTATTACATATGACAATGACTCTTTTGACTCTTTGGCTCTATGACAAATCCTAGAAGCACACAATGGGTGCTTTGACCTATAAATAAATTGACCTAGAGCATGAAACCCATGCTATAAAATAATAATAGTAATTTTTTCTTTTCTCTTTACATCAAATACATAAAATCAATAGTACATGGAATATTATGAACACTGAACCTAGTTGCAAATTTCAACAACTCCTAAGCAAGTTTCCACTCCATGTCCTAGAATTTGTGCAAAGTGGTATTTCAACTGAGTGATTCGCCCCATCATATTTCCTTCCCACACAACTTGCAATTCAACTTTTGTCTATTAAACCCACCCTCGAGTTCACCATATTCTTGCCTAGGGTCCAAATGTCCCAATATTTTCAATCTTCAGTATAATGATTAAACCTAAGGTGCAAAATAAATTAAAATCAACATTGGAGAATCAAAATACAAAAATTTTGCATAAAATACAAATCTGAACGGTTCATAAATCGTAGATCTCTGACAATCCACTAAAAGTTATTTAAAAAAAATGAGAGGGAAAATTGATAGGCATGCAAAACCGATCAAAATTTTGAAAAAAAAAGGTGGGAATTTTTACACATACATGCATATACACCACCAATTGTGTGAATCAATCCCCAATGTGGAAAAAGTCGAAGTCGGGATTAATTCAGCAAGGGTCCAAAAGTTGAAAAACTTGTCAAAGTCGGGAGTTTTTTGAAAAAGTCGGCAAAAAGTTGGCAAAATAAAAGAAACACAAAATTATTCATTTTTTTATTTTATTTTAACATCCAGAGTATCCACAACATCAAATAAATTCATTTCCACATAAACATGTAAAGAAAGCTAATATATAATATGTATATGAAGTCTAATGCTACATCACATATCAAAATAGTGAATCAACTCCTGAATTTTGAGTCCTGTCCGAGTCTCAACTCTCAAGAGTCAAAATATCAACAAAAAATATAATAAATGTATATCATGAGTCATCTAAAAGTCATCAAGTAATTAGTCACTCAGATCCTCTTCCCCTTTTAATTTTTGTTTCTGCTGTTTGTATTAAGAAATACATCATGCATTTATTTAGTAGATTGTAATCTGCTTGGGTAATAAGATGTCAGGTGGTAGGTCCAATGAAAATTAACAGTTAGTATCACAGTAGATGTGAAAATTAACGCTTGGTGAATCCAAGCTGCTTACTTTTTGAGAAAACAGTAGATGTCAGATTATTAACTTAGCGTTGGCATCTATTATTCAAAAACTCTTGGAGGTAAAAGCCACTTTTGATACATAACCTTTCCCCACATTTACAGGGAATTCACCACTAAAGAAGATTCCCTTTCAAAACGTGCTCTCATTGCAGGAAGGATCTTTGCTGTCACAAGATTTCACAAGTACTTTGTTCCTGTCTGAAAAATGGGTTCTTTTTTGAGGCACTAGTTTTGTTTTTTTTGGAAAGGTTGTTGCTATTTGATCTTCATGACCTCCTCTTTGTTGTTTCTCCTGGAAGCATTCAACAACTGTAACAATGTTTTTGATGGTGTGGAGTTCTTTTTATGGAAGACTGTTGTATGCCTATCCTTTTGGTACTTTTGTAATCTTTTGAAGGGGCAGTGGCTGTTAGAGTCTGGATCACTGAAAGCCTGGAGGCTTAGCCAATGTATACTTTGCTTTCTAACTAGAAATATGAAGTATAAAGATTTGTTTTTGCTTGGAAAACAAAAACATGTCTTAACCTCAAAACTAACAGATTACAAATGAGACTGCTATGTCGCAAGAAGTATGACAAACAATACAATGCAATAACTTGAAAATGCATGGATGGAAGCTTCAATTTATAGTTTTTTCACCTTTGCGGCCTCTTTATCCACGGCCTGGGAAGGGAGGAAGACTGTTTGGGTCGACTCCTGATTAACTCGGGAGTATAAGGAAAAAATCGTGATTTTTTCCTTTGTGAAAAAGTCGCCAAAAAGTCAGGGGATTAAATCGTTTAGTTCAAAAAATCGTGTTTTTAGGATTAAATCGGGATTTTTTGCAGACTTTTTCCACACTATCAATCCCCACTCCACAATAAGTTGATTATGGAAAATAAGCACACTCTCCCTAGCAATATGAGGGAAAAGTAATGGATAAAGGAAAACCTATGAAAAATCTAAAAGCAACAAAAGATATGATGGAAATTGTTGCCCATACTTGCAAATGCATCCTCATTTGAAGGAAATCAATCCCCACTCTATAATAACACGGTGATGGCCAATGAATATGGTGTGTTCCTCATCCTTGGCTCAATCAAAAATCACTCTCCTCCTCCTTTGTTCTCCAAACCCTTCTTTTTGTTTCCCAAATGATGAAAAAAAAGTAAAAACAAATCCCTTCTATGTGACTATACTTGTGACCTGCTGATATTTTCCGTCATCGTGCAGTAATATCATAATATTGAAATGAAAATTGTGATATTTCATCAAGGAAAATATTGCTCAATAATATCTTTTCCTCAAAAATATCTCAAAATCTTGCAATGTTGGCAATATTTTCGTGATGTTTGCAACATTGTTTCTAAGTAGAAATTCAAGGTTTCTAGTTTAGGTATCCTGATTGCATCCACAGGTTCCTTCCCCTTGCACATGAACTTAGGAGGGGCAAGAAGCCTGCCTGCCTTTTGGCTGGGGATTTGCGTCAAAGTACAATGATACTTGGTCTTCATGCTTGCTTTATAGAGAATATCCTAGAATATTTCTTATAATTTTATATTCTGATGTTTACCTCAACATGGAACTTGACTTCTTTGAACATTTTCTTGTGACCTTTTATTTTTTTCTTCTAAAGTAAAACACCACGTAACTACATGGTATTTTGGTCCAATGAAGTCCATATGATCATATTATTGTTGTATTATTGTCATGTATTTCATTTTAAATACATGGTGGTCAATGGTGGTGTCATGAAGTCCATTTAACTATTAATACAAACACGTTTCTTGTATATTAGAATCCCATTAATACAATTTAGAAGAGGTTCAAATTTTGTAGCAATTCTCCAGAAATGCCTAATCAGTATGAGTATGGTTGGTTACTTATAATGGAAAAGATGGATTTTCTTTCCCTTTGTAAGTGCACAAGTGAGAAGGGTGTTAGATGCTCTTTGTTTCAGTGCTTGTTCATATACTCCGTAAGAAATTTGGTTCTAGGAAAACGTGGGGATCAGATATGTTGATGTTTTATGTAAGTTTCTGCTTGTATAAATTTTGTGACTCTTATAGCACGAGACTATTTATTCATTCTAGCCAAGTATTGCGCTTAATGCTAGCTGGTAAACGGATAATTTCTCTCATATGATCAAGGCTCTTTCAATTTTATGTTCTGCTTTTGAAAAAGATTGTGGAGTGTGTTAAAGATAGATTAGTCTCTGTACTTGATATTCTTTCCTGCCATCTTGTTCAGTAAGGAAACTCTCTTTGTAAATTAGAGCCACTTCAGTGGGTGTACCGAAACTTCATATACATGCAAGGCATTCACCATCATATGCATAAGCTTTTTTTTTCATCCTTATTTAAGATTTTTTTTCATCCTAATGAATCAGTATCACTGTTTCCTTCGTTGTTTGCTCTGATATGCTTTTACATGCTTTTGTGTTTCGACTTGGAAGAATGATAATTCATGAAATTGGTAGCTAGCAGTCTAAGTTGCACGAAACACCGAAATGTTTTGAAGTTTCCTAAACGGATACATGTAGAAACGTCACCTCCCAAAATTGGAAATGTCAGTTTAAACGTCATATATGTATATATAAATAAATAAGTGAATAACACAATATCTTTGCAAGAAAAAAGGGCATAAGACCCACAGATGACAATTTAGAAGGAAAAACAAGTCTATATTATCTCTCATAGATGATTACATGATGGTCGAGTTTCGGTCAAGTTTCAGAGTTTCAGGTATGGGTACGGCCCGAAACGCTGGATTCCTAGAAGTTTCGTGCAACATAGCTAGCAGTTTATAAAGACCATAAGAAAAATCTTTATGTATTACCTGAGGCCTCAGGGTTAGAGTATTAGCCGTGAAGCTGAAATTGAAGCAAGAAGGAAACAATCTGTCAAGTTAGATAACCTAGGGAATAGCTAGGAGACCAGATGTAGAAGTCTAGTGAAAATAATGATGCATTCCACTGGTCTTATGTGATCAGGGCTCAGGAGATTTCTCAAAAGAAATTACCAAATGAAGAAAAAGATGACCATCCATCATAAAGAGAATGCTGTGGAGAAACTGTCCAGCATGGTTGAAAAATTCATAATTGAAACAGATGAATGAAATGTGTAAATGCCTGTAAGAGAGAGAGTTCTGACCATTGTCGCATATTCATGTAGTAATTGAAATTCATAACACATCTGACCAAAGCTCCAAACCCAATTGCATAAAGACTTTTCTTAGAATGCAATGGGTGATTTAAATCTACCAAAGCTAAGCTAAAACGTTGCACAGAAATGGTTCTATGATCTCTACTTATTTTCCTCTTCATGCTGAATTTGAAAATTATTTTGTTATACTTGTATGCTATATTACTAAAAAAAAATCCTTTTAAATATCAGGGGAGGCATCCTTTTCACAATTACACTATCCGTGCTCAGTACAGAAAGCGTTCACCCAAGAGTCTTGTTAAAATATCCAGACCAGATTCTTTGGTTGAGAAAGGATCCAGCCTGAAATCAAAGGAAGTTCAAATAAAGGGTGTAAATGATGCAAGAAAGAGAATATTATACAAGTTAGAAAAGAGAAAATTGAACCTCAATGGTACGAGTGAGGATGAAGAGGATCTTGTGGTTTCCACTGATGATATTGGATGTGGGTCAAATACTTCAGATGCACTTAGTGTATTGACACGCTCTCGCGCAAAATGGTTGCATGAGCCAGATGAAGCTGATAGAATAACTGCCGCTCATTTTAGGAAAATTCTGTCTTGTACTTGTGGGGAACTGGAAACAATTTCAAATGCACAGTACATTGAGATATCCCTTCATGGAGAGTCTTTTATGTTTCATCAGGTATGCTTCTAAAAATTATTTGTAAGGAGATTTTGTGTTATATGTTTCTTTCTGTGTATTTATTAGTTCTTTTTAGCTATTTTATTTGTAAACTGTTTGATAGGTTCTCAAAAGTTTCTATTAATTTTAAACTGCTAAAAGGGTGAGGAAGCATAAATCTCTAGTGTCAGAAAACTGCCAACTATATTTAATGAAGAGAGGCTTTGAATTAGTCTTTCAGTCATCTAAAGTGAAGGTAAGCTCACTTTGCTAACAAAGGGAAATTTATCAACCAAAAAAGGGAATAAATAAACATGCTTAAATGAAAAGGGAGTGCTTCATGCAACTTCATTTTAAAATAAATGAAGAGGAGAGAAAAGGAACTTTAGCTTATGAATACTCTCAAAATTAGTTTATGAGTTGCAATCCAAGAAGTTCATATAAGTGAATCCATCAAGGCCCACTCTTAATATCCAAGTTTGAGAGTAACTTATTTATAAGGGGTGTGTTGGCCCTCAACACTCCCATACACATATTGTGGGTCCACTTCGAAAATTTTGAGTCCTAGCCCTAAAATCGCGAATAGCAGAGAATTTGAGTCTTCGCTTTGAATCTTTCATTCCTGTTTTGACCAAGTCATCTTGCCTTTGGAGAGCCTTGATGTCAAGATATGGGGATATTATCATCTAATCCAGGCCACTCGTTCATATTTATGCTAAGGTAGTTGAAATATTAGGGGCATGGGGTGCCTTACTCTTAAGAGAAATTAGAATTATATCTTAAACTCTGTAGCTGATATCGGTGATAGGAATATCTTTTAGTTTTGGTCACAGGCAAGGTTTAACCCCTTCAAGCCCTAAGGTGGGGCCCATGCTTACATCGTCTTGAAGGTTGGAGAGTTGGAAGGTTATACAGTTTTTAGATTTTGATCAAGGATTATTTGACCGAGCTCTAAGCAAAGGTTTATGCTTACATTGTGCGTCAAACATCAAGTCTATTACAGGTTAGTTAACAACATAGCATCTTTTTCCTCAGACTTTGAGTGCAATTGCCTCTTCTTTTCCTCAAGCCTCAATATGAGCTAGGTCATTTACCAAACATATCATGGTTCTAATCCCCATTCATCAAGATGGGATCTACCCTAGATCACAATGTTGGGCCTCCAAGGCGTCGGGCATTGAGCCATGGGAAAGCTTGTTTCCCTGATCTCTGATAGCCCAATTATCCCTCTGGGACCCACTAACTCATCACAGCATCGGACCTTGAAGGAAGAATAGACTTGATGCATTGGGTTCAAATGATTCCTTGAACTGCAAGACCCTAGGGATGGGCTCACTGGCATTTATTTTCATGATATATCAAGAGTTAAGGTGTTGTTTGAGGCATGTGATAAAATCTGAATGTTGGCCTTTCAAAATTTTTGTGGGATCCTGGCATTCAATTTTCCTATCAACCACCAGCTCAAACCCATTAGCTATCTATGAAACCACTTAGCAACTTTGCATCATCTAGAACATATTTATTGTGAGTTTAGAATTGGAGTGTTTGACGTCACTACAATCACTGTTATTTTCTCCTTGAACAAGAATCCTAATGACATGATATTGTCAATGTACTTAGCAACTTTCATGACATTAGGCAATACCAGTTTCCTGACAGTTAAGGTACAGTTGGGCCTTGTTTTTTTCACTCTTAGGATTGTTGTGAAAATGGTCATGGGAATGGAAATTTAGAAAGGATATTCTCTATAGGATTCAATGGAAAAGCAGATTTGAATCATTTGAACATAGTTCAAGTATTCTAGTCATTGCCACAATTTCGTCATTCCATCTTGTTCCCACTGTTTTACTAGATTTTCATCTTCTAATTCCACCAATATTAGAACATGCTTTGAGACCTAGTTCTGGAATGCGAGTCATGTTAGAGTTTTGAGTTCACTGACCTCCTAACAACATTGGCAATTCTACATGGAATGATTCATCTGTGGCAGGCCATATATGGTTCCAAAGAAAGGAAAGGAAAAGCATAAGAAAAGTTCAAGACCCATGGATGAAAACTAGATAGATCAAATGGCCATTGTCATCTATGGAGATACCTTCTATAGAATTGAGTTGATGCATGACAAGGATCATCACAAATTGTTCTAAGGCCACAACACATCGTGCATTATAAAAATGTCCTAGGAGTGCCTGATAACAAGATGGTTGAGTTATCGATGAACCATATGGTAACAAGGTCTTGACTTCATAACATTGTTGCAAAGACGTAAGTGATGTGATGCTTAGATATAATTCAGTCGCTGATTAAAAGGCTGGATTTCAGCAATTGGCAGATTTATTCAAACTCTAAATGATGTATTGGCTCCTATACTTCTAACTACGTTAACATGATATATAAGTTTCCATCACCTGAAGGATATCTCACTAAGTAGTGGATTGATGATTGCTACACTAGTAAGGACATGAGCAAAGTAACCTAGGGTTGGTGGAACCTTGATGCATCATTTCACAAACATTCTTCCAGGGCTCACATTATTAGGAGTTTGAAGGCTCTTTTCATGGATGTTAGCATCCTAATGTGGAGATTATATGGGGAAAAGGATGCAACTCATATGAGAGATATGAAAACGCATTTCTTGATTGGGCCAAAAGCTTGTCAAGCAACATTAACAATGCTATTAGGACAGAAGGACAGACAATACACCAGCCAATCAAAAGTCCAAATGTTAGATGTCGTCATATCTACTTGGTCTAGTATGTTCTTCTAACCTTGGGGTTGTAGTGGAGTTGGAATCCTCAAAGTATTCTAATTCATGTGTATTGTCAAGACTTATGGCTATCAAAGTACAAAACTTGGTATATGTTAACACCCAAAATGGATTTCTCCCAAATTCCATCTGGCGCTAGTACTCAATAGAGATGGTTCATGGATACATTATGAGATGGACTGGTTGGTTGGTCCATCATTCAACATTGATGGTTTGAGAGTGTAAGCACATGGTCTTACGTCTTTATTGCGAAAGGGTTGATAATTGGACATGGTTTCTATATAGGTAGTGTTACCGCTTAAACTAGCAGGGTCCTAAAAGGGGATCCTTGAAAGGTTACTACTAGGCTAAGGGCAACAATGGAGCGATAGCCCATTGTCCCCTCGACTAAGGCTCTCTTCTCTTTACGAATTTTCATTGATGGGAGGAGACCCATTATTATAAGGATCACGAAATGGATGGATCAATGATAGGGCGAGGGGTGATCCTGGTAGCTTATTCACAAGAGGCTCAAATATGTGGATTGCTTGTCTTACTGTATTTTGGACCAAAAATCGAAGTATTTGGATGGCTAGATCGTGTGATAATTGATGCCCTAGGTGACCTAGAGGACGAGACCTAGAGAAGAGGAAAGGGGAGAAGAAAGATACTTTTAAGGTGATCACCTTTGGGTGGACTAGTGCCTAATCCTTTGGGGAGGTTGGAGTCAGGTAGAATTATGCCTATGGACCTTTGAATTTTCTAGGTCAAGGAGGCCTCAAAGGCAACTTTGCTTGGCACTAGCGCTGCAGCAAAAGCAACTTCAAAGACTTTATACTTCATTTTGCAAGGTAAATGGATTGTCAAGATGAATTTCGGTAATGAAACATCCCTAGGAACATTCATTCATTATACATGGCCCATACATGAAGCATTCGATATCCAGAAACAAAATTTCCACAACTTCACATAAGAGATGTAGCAAATAAGCCCTAGTATAGTGAAATCCCAGCAACAATGTATGTGACAAAATTAGAAAGAAATAATAGCATTAAAATATACTTACATGTATAAGAATATATTCAACCATCCAAAAACTTGTCATCAAGAAGCTCCAAGACATGAAAATTATCCAAACATCAAAATTTGTTCCATGCTCCAAAAATTCCTCCTCGAAGAAGGATAGAGAAAATATATAAAGAGATATTAGTTCCAGTTGCAAGTGATGATGCTAAAATAAATCCTCATCACTTCTATTTATACACCTCTAATGAGTTTGATTTAGCTACTTGGGCCTACATTAGTCCCCAAAGTAAAAATAATGTGCAAATAACTAACTTTAGGTGACAAGCCCACCAAACTAGCTCATAAACAAAATAATAAGCCTCTTAAGAGGTTGAATGATCAATAATACATGTCGTTGGGCCTTCTTAGAAATATGATGAAGTCCATAAGTGCCATAATGATAAATAAGACTCTCAGAAGTAGTGGACAAGGGGTTGGCCCCTTGTTTTCCAAATAATAAACCCATGGTGCTCCCAATGGGTGTGAGGGCACACAAGTAACCTCATGGGTCTCCAAGTAGGTCAAAGATGCCTGAAGACCATCTATAAGGGCTCATATGATGGTGTAAGTGATGCCACACCAACATACAAGTCTTGGGTCATCTTTTGAGTGCATGGTACAAATGTGGGGCCAGCTGAGCATGGTGAACTAGGTGCATCTTCCTCGTCCAATAGGTGAATCTCGAGAAATATCTAAACATCTCTAGGGATCCATGGAGTGTTGTCTACTGTTGTGGAGGCCCATGGCTCTCAACACACACCCTACATGTGCCAATGTGGCCCTCAGGAGGGTTAGGACCCTGTATAAGGAGACCAAACCCAAAATGGAGACCATCTGCAATCCTACATAAGATCCAATGCGTCCCCTAGCCTTCTAGTACAACAAGTCATCAAGGGAAATTGAGTTAAAAAGCTTACAAACCATGGACAACAGGTGAGCACTTCATAATGGCATGGCCTTCCATAGTGGGCTTTAGCATGTGCTAATGTCTCTAAGCTCCAAGTGGGGTTAACCGAGTATCCTATTACGTGGTTTTTACTTTTAAAGGGGATAGTATGTCCAAGGTACATCCTTCAAAGGGTGGTGGCATGTGATAAAGAGATGAATGGAGTAGGGAATGAAAGTGGCAACCCTGGGCCACATGTTGGGGTACAAGGGTAGCTAATAAAAGAGAAGCCCACACTTGGGTATATAATGTATAGGAGGGAGCAATCGTGGTGCATGAGGTGCCCCGAGCTTGATTTTTTCACCCTTCTTCATATGCCTTTTGCCTTTTATTATTTTTCTTTAATTAACTGCTCGGGGCTCAAGGGATAAGAGCATGATGTGTAAGGTATAGCAGTGGATACCCCCTTTAGGGTAGGGCGATTCATTGCCACTAGGGGTTTGGAAAATCATGTATTCCTGAATGATAAAGGAGGCTCATCTAGGGCTTGTAGGAACCAAGGTGATGGGCATGATAATGGGGTAGAGGTCATGTATTGCCTTTTTCCCACGTGCTAAATGTGTTTGTCCCGACCGTCTTTTGCATTTTGTGGTACATTTTCCTTTTGAATGTGGCCAATTATGATTTTACTTTTCTTTTCAGTTGCATCAACCTCTGGGGCATTGTTCCAGGCTCGACCCAAGGTGTGGGCAAGTGTAAGGGGAAGGCTAACCCTATGTCGACCCAGTGGAGGAATGTGGACCCAGGTGGGAGGCATGATGAATGGGATTATAATGAGCGGAAGGGGACTAATATATGTGGATGAGGGAGAGGGACCATGCAACCAAAATCAGGGTTTCCCATGAAGTACCATACCTAGAGCCCAAAGGTCAGTAAAATAGATCCCACGGGTCTAGGGTCCAAAGTTAACATCCAAAAGGGGTATAGGGGACAACAAGAGCACAAAACTGGCCCACTCTTTCCGCTGAATCCCCTCATTAATCCATGCCCAAAAGTTTCCATGATAAGTAAACTACAATACTCAATTACCAATCTACAAGGCATACCTTTAGGTTTGGGAGCCCCGCCTTCAAATATACGACCATGACAAATGGGTGAGGGACCACATGGCTGGCTTAGGTGGCGGAGAAATTTTAATGGATTCCAAGACCTTGATTTTTCTCTATATATAGCCTCGAGTTTTTTGGATGTGACAATGCTTTTGGGGACCTTGTGTGGCGTAGAGTATCAATTTCGAATTTCAGGGCATTATGAGGAGTTTTACTTTTCAAGGTGTGTTAGCGCTCGAATTTGCCTCAAGCTAAGGAAGGCGAAACTCAAGGCAACATCAAACCAAGCTCAGCCTCGTAGCTAGCCCCACGAGGACAAGAGAGGGCTCTCTCCGGGTCTATCTCGACAAGAGGTCTTCAAAGGGGCTGAGATGACCGATATGAATACTGATTTTAGGCTAGTAAATTGATAAGATAGTTTGATTTCAGATTTTTAGGGTTTTGTTGGAAAACAGGGAAAGGCAATTTTGGGTGCGGGGATGTGACACAGTTTTTGCAGAGGTCTTTTTGGGGCAAGGTAGGCAATCGTCTTGATGTCTTTAAATGAATTGAATGGATAGAAATGACTGGTGAGGAGCTAAGGAGAGCGAGAAAATTTCAGGAGTTCTCCTTAAACAGATGAAAACATAGATATTAAACAAACTCAAAGGCAGAGCATACAAGATTATGAATTCTACCTTAACACTTCATTTGTTTAATTTGCAGAAGAGAATAGTAGGAAAATGATACACATAACAAACTTACAAGTACATGAGAGAAACACACCATCAACACAAATAACCATAGGAATCCCAAATAGTGCCGCAAAACCCTGGTCTTTCCTTTGCCAAAATTGCTGAGATACAATGTGTAATACAGTCTAAGCTTATCCCCCAAGAGTCCAACTATGAAAATGACTAAGAAAGTACATAATATAGGCAAGCTAACACATTTCCTTGCCTCTAGGGGTTGAGCTCATCATCCTAGGAGTTGTTTCAACCAATTCTAAACTAAGCACTACAATCTAGGCAGTCAAAACAACTTGCCTCTATAAGTTAGGAAACCAATTCATTCATTAATTTTTTGCTATTTTATGAATGAATCTTCTAGAATAGGTAAAAAAAAGTGTCATGTCATCATGAAAATACATTAGTTACATCAAAGAGGGTGAAAAATCCCATGAAAAGTCAAAACTAGTCAAAAGCTGCGTTGTCATAAGCTGTAGATGAAAAACTGGCAAATTTCCCTGATGCGTAGCGCGCCTTTGAGCCCACTTTTGGGGCACTTCCCGGCATCCAAATGAGGCTCAAGTGGGCTTGTTGGAAAGGTCTGGATGTCTACTCTCCAGCCCAAGTGAAATTTCTCCATTTTGGTGCCCATTTTCCCTCCAAAAATGCAATCTCCCAAGACTGCTTCCTGTGTGTCCAAAAAGTGGCAGAAGGTCATTTTTTGCTTGTTTTTTGACCTTTTGGGGGCCCAAACCTCAATGAAATGTCCTGGCAGTGGCTGAGCAAGTGTAATTTGTCATGACAAATCCAAAAATGCAGAGTTTTTGTGAAATGGACCGCCCCATCTTCAAGGTAGCGCGCGGCGTGCTACACGTTGAGGGCAAAAACCTATTTTTAGCAAAAAAAATTCAAAATTGACCAAAATTGCTCCAAATTTTCTGAATTTTGAGCTAGGGGTGTATCATTGAGCACCATGCTCCTTCAAGGAGGCTTCGGCCAAAATCTGAAGTGGATTGGGCCTTTTCCTCCATTTTAATGCCTTGGCCAATCGTCCTTTGAGTACCTTCATTTTCGCTTTGCACACATGCATGCGGGCCCAATAATGATTCTTCATGTGGCGAAGCATATCTTTGTCCCTGTTTGCCTTGGCTAGCAACTTCTCTAAATGAGTGTTCACCCGGATGAGCATAGACCCTTGCTCAATAGGTGTCAAATCACCGGGTCTCTTGTGGGCCAAGTTTCGGTCTTCTCGGATTCGCCGCAACTCATCAAAAGTGTGTTCATCTTCTAGCTGCTTGTTACGCTGCTCCAAGTAGTTGATTGTCCAATTGGTCGTTTTCAATTTCTGTTGCAACAAGCGATTTTCAGCCTTCTGTTGCTGAATGATCTCCTTTAGCTTCGAGCTAGGAGAACTGATGTCAAGGTCAATAATGTCTATGTCCGGATCACCTGATGGTCCCTCATCAATCATGGGCTGCTTGCCTCTCTCCTGTACCTGTGCTGCTGTCGAAAGTGAGGCCCCTTCCACCTGATGTGGAGATAACACTCGCTGTGCTGATGAAGAAAGCGAGACCCCTTCCACCTGGTGTGGAGATAATACTCGCCGTGCAGATGCAAATAAGGCCCTGTGGCCTCTCTGATATGTAACACATGCTGGAGTGCTGACATGCTCGGGCTCTGGAATGTGAAACTGATGTGAAGGCCCCCCCTCATCATGGACAATCTCAGGGGGTGGCTGTGGCACCGTGAAGAAGTCGCGAGAGATGAAATCCTCCCAAGCAATACCCTGTTGTGCCAACTGATGCATCACTATGATCTCGATCAGTGCATAATGATATATACTCTTGTGTTGTTGTGCGGGGTTCTTCCTTTGCACTAAGGGCACCATCCTCTCTATATTTCGGCACATGAAAAATGGAATGTTCATCATTCGTACTCGGGTGAAATGCATCAACAAACGGATATGGTACGAATATAAACGTGAAAATCTGCCCTCACAAGTGAAATAGCGCGTAATGAGCCTCATCAAGGGTGCATATTCATCCCTTAGGAATCTGAAGGGAAAAACAGCAGTTAGGTGTCTCATACACCCGGGTTTGATATATGGTTCATAATGAAATCTGTCTAGTTGCTGGCGCTTGTTCCACTCCTCCCCAACATTTGGTATCCCGGTGGCTTGAGCAACAATTTCGGGTGATAGGGTGAAGTCCACTCCTGCAAGGTTCACCTGACCATTGTGCAAATGTAGGACAAACAAGCGGACTAGTTCTCTGTGATGTTGAATTTGCGAGATCCGCTCACAATATCCAAAGCATGATTGATACTGAAAACATGTCATTGCAAGTGGATAAGCTTGCAACTGAGCCAAAGAAGTGGGCTCCTCCCTGACATGCCGACCACCTTTACCACCCTTATGATGTCTCCTTGGCACTTCTATCTCCGGTGTCGAATCACTGTCATAACTCTGCTCATAATCTGATTCGGTTTCTGACATGGTTTTGAAGGCAAGATGGCTGAAATGTATTGCTGACTTTGCATCCAATTAACTGCTGTTTGACTTTTTCAAATGCTGTCACGAAGGGGACATAAATACAAGGGGATTGTTAGGGAAAGGGGAACATGAGGGAATTAGGGACAATAAACATAAATAAGGAATTTAGAGAAGGCAACATGGGAAATCATAATATTGTGGGATTTTAAGGTGAAGTAGGGTTTGGGAATTTAGTAGGTTTTAGGGATTTTAGAGAGGAAGATTATAAAATTTTATGGGAAAATTTGAAGGAGAATGTTGGTGAAGATGAGGGAAAAGAGGGATCAAAAAAGGGCAACTTTGGACAGCAAAATACTTTGAAACCCTAGCACAACTAAGTCTTTAAATTTTCCACAGCAATGTAGTGTTTTAACTTCTCATTTTCATGGCATTTTTAACATATTAATTTCTCCTTCATCTTGCAAAACCAAAGCTAGCCATGGAGGAGAGGCCTACCTGAAATTTGCTTGAGAGAAAAGAGGATTTGGTAGCTTGCTGGCAGTTTATTGGGCGAAAAACCCAACGCGTAGCGCCCCTCTGGTGCGTAGCGCCTGAGTAAAAATGCACTGGAAAAGTCGCGCTGATGCGTAGCGCGCCCTGGGTGCATAGCGCGCCTCAGCTGATGCGTAGCGCCCCCCTGAAATTGCCCAATTTGCTCAATGACTCTTGAAATCGCCTTTGCAAGGATTCACTTGGCTTGTGAGAGGCAAATGAGTTGCTAATGAAGAGTGATGTGCTTTTA
This sequence comes from Pinus tabuliformis, assembly GCA_031772625.1. NCBI lineage: Eukaryota > Viridiplantae > Streptophyta > Pinopsida > Pinales > Pinaceae > Pinus > Pinus tabuliformis. The sequence goes on along the minus strand of CM062820.1, from coordinate 79,869,941 downwards.
TAGGCTCCTTTTTTATTTTTATTTGCCCAAAACCCACTTTATAATGTTTGAGTGTTGACACTTTTTGAATTAATTGGCTCTGACTTCTGGTTTCCTTTTTTTGAAAAAAAATTGGTTGAAATGATGATTTCTTCTGAAAATTTTTGCAGGGATGGCTTCTGAGATGCTTTGGCAAAGGAGACCAAGGCTGCGCTTCAACATTTGGAGAATTTGAAATTTCGACAATTTTTTACAAAAACGAGATAATGACCTTTGTTTTTCAAAAACAGAGTTTTGAAAACAAGGTGAAAATTTCGCTGTACAATAATGAGAATTATTGAAATGATGTTTTATGAAGGACATCCCTCTGGCCTGCTGGTCCTTTATGACCTCTCAAGACAAAAATTGACTCAACCCTAGACCTAAGACCTCGAAATTTAAAAAAAGATGAATGACCCTTTGAAGATTTTATTTACTTAAACAAACCTGAACCAGCAGTGCCAAACAGGAGGGGAATAAAAGACACAAACTCCTCCACCAGAGTTATGGCATGCCTAACGGAATGCTACATGATCACATTGATGGGACACCTAATCATGAAATGCAAAGAGCTTTGATCTCTGGTGGAGGGCTACTAGACCGACTCTAACATTGGCTCCAATGGGGATGGTAGCTCCTTGGAGATGCCAAGAACCTCAGACCTCTGGGAGAGCAGACCAGTGCGTTCAACCATTGGGCAATGGAGTCATTATTTACTCATTTGACACAAACTTTGACAGTTTTGGTGACTACAAATTTAACTGAAAATTGGACACAACTTTGACCCAAACTAACTCAATTTTGGACAGAAAATGAACTGATAAAACCAACTTGACAAACCTCAAACCAACCAATCTTCATCTTCAGAATTATAGCCTTCACCGTGGGCCCCAGACTGTGGATGAAAGATCAGTACACACATGCGATAAAACAGAAGTAAAACGGTATGTACAATGATGATGACAAGAGCAGAAAATGCTCAGACATGGTACCTTTTTAGCAGCCGACCATTGACCGACCCTCCCGGATAATCATCTCCGTTCATTTTTGAGAAGAAAAGCATTTTGGCCACGATATGCTGCAATCTTGTAGGGACCCTTCCATAAATTGTCAAATTTGTCGTGCTTCCCTTTGTCTTCATTCCGAGCATCCCACCTCAAAACCACATCATCTATTTGGAAGTCATCTGGTTTTGCCTTCCTATCATAAATCTTTTTTATGCGCTCTTGCAGCTTGAGAGTATTTTGAAGTACTTTCTCCCGTGTCTGCTGTAAAGGATCATTTGATTAATCCGCCTCTGCATGGGATCTTCCTCACTACCAGCTTCTTGAAACAATTTGACCACCGCAATAGCAAGCGAAGTAGGAAACATCGCGTTTGTCCCATACACCAACTCAAAAGGAGACATGCCAATTGACTTTTTCTGACTTACCCTATCAGCCCACAGTGCATTCACTAACTTTTTGTGCCAGCTCTTCTTATTGATTTCCAGCAACTTTTTAATGATATTTACCAAGGACTTATTTGAAGATTCTGCCAGCCCGTTTCCTTGCGGATGGTAGGCGGTAGAATGCCCCAAGCTGATATTGTATTTGTAGCAAAAGTCAACCATTCTCTTTGATTTGAATGCTGCTGCATTATCTGTGATTAATTTACTAGGACAACCAAAACGTGACAGTATATTATTTTCAAGGAAAGAAATAATTACCGTATCCGTGGCCTGCCGGGTGGGAATGGCTTCAATCCATTTTGTGAAGTAATCTGTAGCTATCAATATCCATCTATGCTGTCCTGACGATGGCGGATGAATTTCGCCGATAAAATCCAAGCCCCACTACTGAAATGGTGCGCTGACCTCAATTGGTTTGAGAGGCAATGGCTGTAATTTCTGTGTCCCTTGAAAAATTTGGCACTCGTGACAATTCTTGACAGCTTTATATACATCTAAAAACAATGAAGGCCAATAAAAACCTGCCCTTAGGATCTTATTTGCTGTAGTCTTCCAAAACAAATGGCCCCCGCAGTCACCTTTATGAAAATCTTCCACAACTGTTTTGGCTTCCTCCTCGACCAAACAATTCAGCAATATTCCACCGGGGTCTTTCCAATATAGTGCAGATTTGAGGATGCAAAACTTGGCTGCTTTCAACTTCAATGTCCTACTTTTATTTTGAGGCATCCCAGGAGGTGAAGACAAATTTTGAAGTACGTATATAATATCAGCATATCAAGGAGAAGAAACAAAGATGTCAGATACCTGTTGTGCTGAATTCTCCTCATCTTCATCGGACATGGCAGCCATCAAATTGATATCTAGGACATGTAAATTTGTTTCAGCCATTAATTTAGCGAGACCTTGACCTTTGATCAGCTTTGTTGGTTTAATCTCCACGTCATACTCTAACAACGCAGCGATCCACTTACCCCGCCTTCCTTCTGGTTCTGCCTGTACCAAAACATCCTTTACTGCCGCGTTAGGAACATATGCTATAATGTGGGAATGCAATATATACACACGGAAATCCTTCAAGGCCTTCACAAGCGCAAGCGCTTGTTTTTCAATGATGTTATACTTTAATGCTCCATCCCTTATAATACGGCTGAAAAAAGCAATAGGCTTCTCAACTCCATCTCTTTTTTGCATTAGTACAGCTGCCAATGTGTGCTCAGAAGCAAATGAAAACAAAATAAAGTCTTGTGTGTAATCCGGACTGATTAGAGTAGGGGCTGAAGATAGAACCAACTTTACCAAATTGAAAGATTTTATCGCCTCTTCTGTCCATTTTAATTGACTGTCCTTTTTCAGCATGTTTGTGATTTCTCTAAGATGCTCAGCAAGATTTGGAATGAAGCAACGCAGAAAATTCAGTTTCCCGTTAAAGCACTGTATTTCTTTTTTGTTCTGAGGCTGCTCAATTTGCTGAATAGCTTCAACACGTGCAGGATCTATACGGATGCCGTCTTTGGAAATGATGTGACCCAAGAGCTTGCCTTCACTCGTGGCGAAAAGACTCTTCTTTGGATTCAGCGAAATACCATATTTTCTGCACTTTTGAAAAACAATTTTCAAGTGATATAAATGTTCTTCATCAGATTTCGAAAATATAGTCAAGTCATCAAGGTAAACAACCAAAAAAACATCTTTCTCGTTGGCGAAAGCCATATCCATCGCACGCTGAAAAGTGGCACCTGCATTTTTCAAACCAAACGGCATCTTTGCATAATGAAAAGTTCCCCATGGAGTGGTGAATGCAGTTTTGTCACGATCATCCTCATGCACCAAAATCTGATTGTACGTGGAATAGCCATTGAGTAGCGACATCCTTGATGTTCCAACTACTCGCTGCAATATATGATCCATCTTGGGCAACGGATAATTGTCTTTTAAAGACACCTTATTCAAATTTCTGAAGTCAATGCATAAACGGATCTCACCGGTCTTCTTTCTTACGGGCACCAAATTTGATATCCAATCGGAAAATCTGATAGGCACTATGATCCCAGACTTGTACAACCTGTTCACTTCTTTTTCTATCAATGGCAGCAATTTAGGATTGATTCTCCTCAACTTTTGACGGAAAGGTTTCTGATTTGGCTTTATAAGAATAGTATGCTGAATGATATTGGTGTCATATGTTTTCAGATCTGAGTAATCCATGCAAAAACATTAGAAAATGAAGATAACAATCTGATATACTCTTCCTTTACCTTTGGTGACAATGACTTAGATAGCTTTACCATCTTAGGATTTTCAGCTGTCCCAATATTTACCTCTTCAACACCTTTTTCAGTCGGTCTTAATGTCGGTTTGGGGGCCACATCATCTTGATCAAACAACTCCTCTAAAGGAATCAATCCCTTAGGAATAAAATTATCCTTAAGTTGCAGCACATCCATTTGATTTACTTCATCTGATTCTGTATCTATGGAGGTATCTTTAAACTCACCTTCAATCTGCAGAAAATCTTTGATTTCTTCATCATCCTGAAAGACTTGCCAACATCTTTGATTATCCGGAACTGTGGGGCGGTGTTTCACATAAATCTCAAATTTGTTGCTGGAATCCATTGGAATTTTTAAGTTACTTGCTGCCTTGGCCAGCGCATCCACAACACCATTTTGTATGCGGGGCACACATGTCAAAGTATGCTCAGAAAATAATTTCAAAATATCTAGGACAGCATTTCGATATGCCCTCATACGAGGATGCTTGGCCTGAAACTCACCTTTAACTTGCTTTATCACCAACTCGGAATCACCATAGACTGCAATCTTCTTTGCTTTCAGCTTGCGAAGAATTTTAAGGCCAGCAATGAGAGCCTCATATTCTGCCTCATTATTTGAACAATCTAATGCTAGTTTATAAGAACACACTCTCACCTTGCTTGGGACTTTGTCTCGAGCAGAAAAGGGACTTCGAATCCACACACCAATACCAGCACCATCGCTGCCCACAGCGCCATCAAAATCCATGGTCCAAAGACCATCTTCATCTTCTTCCAAGTGCTGAAACTGTGTTGCCTCTGTTTTTTCTGTTTGCTGCCCCTTAGCTTCAGTTGTTTGCTTCATGGCAGCTGGCTTTTCTTCTCTTTCCTTTTGCAGAACTTCTCTAAAATTTTCAGTAATCTCTGGTATATCCTCTGCCTGAACTAACTGACTATCTATCTCATTAAAATTATCAGCAAACAAAACAAACGACTCCAAATTTGTATGTACATAATTTACAAGATGATTTATTGGCTTTTCTTTGCTAGTTATCATGTATTTCATCTTTTGCTCCCGATATAACTTTCTCATTTGACCGAAGACTGGAATTGTAGCATAAGAAAATTCTAGCTGAAGTGTACCTTTCAACTTAGCTCCCCAAGATCTTGAAAGCAACATACCAAAACGCGGAGGAATATCCGCCACAACCACATCCATCAAGACATTCTTAGCTAGAATTTGATCTAGGCTTACCACCAAGTCCTTGATCAATCCGATACACTTTACCCGGCTGGAATCAAACGAATACAAATCATGATATTTTCTTGTTATGTCTAATCCCAGCGTTTCCATGATTGCTTTCAGCATCAAATTGTGCGAAGCACCCGAGTCAAACATAGCATTATGTAAAACATACCCATGCAACCTCAAACTGATATAGAAGGGAGGAACATCACTTTCAGGAGACTCACCATCTAAAGCAGGCCCAAAAATTAATTCCGGCTGATCATCTTCTACATTTACCGTGTCAAGCATTGGATCAATATTCAAAATTTTGGAGATTTGACCTCGGTAGCTGTTGTTTTTCATGATTTCAGTCAATGGAATAGACACTTTCAGCTTTGAAATTTCATTCTCCAAACTAAATGCTGAAACTTTTTCACTTTCTTTGGCCGGAACTTCTCTTCTTTCAACTTTATCCCTCATTGTGCTTGGTGGCTGATTTACCTTATCTGCTGAAGATGATTGACTTGCTGGGGGATCAATTATCTCTTTTCCTTTTTTTTGTGGGGAAGCTGAATTATTTTTTGCTGAAGTATCTTTCTTCTTCTGAATGGGATTTATGGGAACAGCTCGATTTCTTAATTGTTTCTGCTGAGCGGACAAAGCATTGAGATATCCTCTTTGGTACTCCTCCGATTCTTCCTCAAGCGCTGCATCATTTGATAAGATATAATTCTCATCTTGATGGATGATGGAGTTTCTCACAAATTCTTCTTCTTCTGTAATATAGGTAGGCAGATCATCAGGAGTGAAAAAGTGATTTTCCTCCCCTATAGTATCACCTTCATCCTCAGATTCTTGGCTAACAAAATTCTGCTGAAGAGGAGGTTTTATTTGCTGCTGAACTGCTGACTCTTGTGCCCTTGATTCACGCTACTTAATTCTGTATTGTGGCTGCTGCGGACCTCGGAAATTAGGATTGCGAATCTGTGGCTCCGGCTTGTCGAGATGGACCTTTTCGAGCATCTTTTCTACCTTTTCTACCTTGCGAAGGAGCTAATCTGATGTAGAAGCTCCTTCTTTGGTTGTCACTCGTTTTTCGGCTTTCATCCTTACTCTTTTATCATTCAAATTCGCTTCAACACTAACAGTGATTTTCTGCATATCCTCCAAGGTAGGTGGATCTCTGTCTCGCAATGAATAAGCCATCTCCGGATCAAAGCCATCCGGGAATTTGAGAAGAGCTGATTTTCTAGATGGTCTTAAGTCATCCGGAATAGCATTATAAACTGTGTTAAATCTGATAATATAATCTTGGACAGACTCACGATGATTACGTTTGAGATTGTTGTACTCGGCATTGATCTGAAGTGGATCCTTTCTGATTTCCCATCGGTCTAGAAACTGTCTCTGAAGTTCATCCAATGTGGGTATGCTTCTAGCTGTCAAACCTCTAAACCATTTTCTTACTTCTCCTCCGAATGTTTGCACAAACAAACGCATGGTTACATCTTCTTCATCTATCTCATATAAATAAAAAAAAGTTGCCATTTTGTCTATATGCTGCTGAGCGAAAACACTTTGAGGAGTGCCTTCAACACTAACAGTGATTTTCTGCATATCCTCCAAGGTAGGCGGATCTCTGTCTCGCAATGAATAAGCCATCTCCGGATCAAAGCCATCCGGGAATTTGAGAAGAGCTGATTTTCTAGATGGTCTTAAGTCATCCGGAATAGCATTATAAACTGTGTTAAATCTGATAATATAATCTTGGACAGACTCACCATGATTACGTTTGAGATTGTTGTACTCGGCATTGATCTGAAGTGGATCCTTTCTGATTTCCCATCGGTCTAGAAACTGTCTCTGAAGTTCATCCAATGTGGGTATGCTTCTAGCTGTCAAACCTCTGAACCATTTTCTTACTTCTCCTCCGAATGTTTGCACAAACAAACGCATAGTTACATCTTCTTCATCTATCTCATATAAATAAAAAAAAGTTGCCATTTTGTCTATATGCTGCTGAGCGGAAACACTTTGAGGAGTGCCATCAAACATGGGAATTTTGCTCTGATAATCAGCTGGCATATCATGCAGATTTTGAGGAAGAGCAAGAGGAGCAAACCGAGCAGCCATTGCTTTAGGTAGATTGGGTCTAGGAGTAGTAGGTGGAGTAGGTGTAGCTGTAGTATGAGGGGTATGGGGAGGTGTAGGCGGAGGAGAAGCGATATGGGATGAAGAGGGAGAATTGACTGTAGTTTCAGGATGTGTGACTATAGGGGAAATAGAAATAAAAGGACGATTGGTCTGCTCGTGCGGAACAAAAGCCGTGATAGTAGATCCAATATTGACAGATACAGTTTCGAGGAAATTAGCAAGATTAGTGACTTGGATATCTGTCTGAAGGTGTCTTAGGATGAAATTTTCAACCAATTTATTGTGTCTCTCGATTTCAAGGGCAACAGCAAAATCAAGATTGAGGACTAGGGAATCGAGTGCACTTTCAGATTTGGTTTTGAACAGGGACAACTCGAAGCTCTCATCAAAATTAATGTCTTCAAAATACTTAAAAACAGTTGGACATGAGTGAGATTTGAATATATGACTAGAATCTGAAGCCAGCTTGGATATTCTCAAAATATCAAGGAACAAATAGCCAATCAGCCTGTGAAAACTCTCAACTTATCATCAAAAGTTCAGAGTTTACAAATGTACTGGGGTAAAATGCAAATGAAGTGTTGTATTCACAAGCTCACGGAGATTGACTGAAGCAGTGTTTATCTACTTTCGCTTATGCAAAGCAAAAGCGTTTCGAAGGCTACCTGGCATATCTTCAGACTTCGTCTAATACTTATGAAATAAACACATCAACCCGCAAACAAGTTGTTCTCCCCAGTATGGTCGCCAATATGTTAGCGCTCGAATTTGCCTCAAGCTGAGGAAGGCGAAACTCAAGGCAACATCAAACCAAGCTCAGCCTCGTAGCTAGCCCTACGAGGACAGGAGAGGGCTCTCTCCGGGTCTATCTCGGCAAGAGGTCTTCAAAGGGGCTGAGATGACCGATATGAATACTGATTTTAGGCTAGTAAACTGATAAGATAGTTTGATTTAAGATTTTTAGGGTTTTGTTGGAAAACAGGGAAAGGCAATTTTGGGTGTGGGGATGTGACACAGTTTTTGCAGAGGTCTTTTTGGGGCAAGGTAGGCAATTGTCCTGATGTCTTTAAAGGAATTGAATGGATAGAAATGACTGGTGAGGAGCTAAGGAGAGCGAGAAAATTTCAGGAGTTCTCCTTAAACGGATGAAAACATAGATATTAAACAAACTTAAAGGCAGAGCATACAAGATTATGAATTCTACCTTAACACTTCATTTGTTTAATTTGCAGAAGAGAATAGTAGGAAAATGATACACATAACAAACTTACAAGTACATGAGAGAAACACACCATCAACACAAATAACCACAGGAATCCCAAATAGTGCTGCAAAACCCTGGTCTTTCCTTTGCCAAAATTGCTGAGATACAATGTGTAATACAGTCTAAGCTTATCCCCCAAGAGTCCAACCATGAAAATGACTAAGAAAGTACATAATATAGGCAAGCTAACACATTTCCTTGCCTCTAGGGGTCGAGCTCATCATCCTAGGAGTTGTTTCAACCAATTCTAAACTAAGCACTACAATCTAGGCAGTCAAAACAACTTGCCTCTATAAGTTAGGAAACCAATTCATTCATTAATTTTTTGCTATTTTATGAATGAATCTTCTAGAATAGGTAAAAAAAAGTGTCATCTCATCATGAAAATACATTAGTTACATCAAAGAGGGTGAAAAATCCCATGAAAAGTCAAAACTAGTCAAAAGCTACGTTGTCCTAAGCTGTAGATGAAAAACTGGCAAATTTCCCTGATGCGTAGCGCGCCTTTGAGCCCACTTTTGGGGCACTTCCCGGCATCCAAATAAGGCTCAAGTGGGCTTGTTGGAAAGGTCTGGAGGTCTACTCTCCAGCCCAAGTGGAATTTCTCAATTTGGTGCCCATTTGCCCCTCCAAAAATGCAATCTCCCAAGACTGCTTCCTGTGTATCCAAAAAGTGGCAGAAGGTCATTTTTTGCTTGTTTTTTGACCTTTTGGGGACCCAAACCTGAATGAAATGTCCTGGCAGTGGCTGAGCAAGTGTAATTTGTTATGACAAATCCAAAAATGCAGAGTTTTTGTGAAATGGACCTCCCCATCTTCAGGGTAGCGCGCGGCGCGCTACACGTTGAGGGCAAAAACCTGTTTTTAGCAAAAAAATTTCAAAATTGACCAAAATTGCTCCAAATTTTCTGAATTTTGAGCTGGGGGTCTATCATTGAGCACCATGCTCCTTCAAGGAGGCTTCGGCCAAAATCTGAAGTGGATCGGGCCTTTTCCTCCGTTTTTGTGCCTTGGCCAATCGTCCTTTGAGTACCTTCATTTTCGCTTTGCACACATGAATGCGGGCCCAATAATGATTCTTCATGTGGCAGAGGATATCTTTGTCCATGTTTGCCTTGGCTAGCAACTTCTCTAAATGAGTGTTCACCCGAATGAGCATAGACCCTTGCTCAATAGGTGTCAAATCACCGGGTCTCTTGCGGGCCAAGTTTCGGTCTTCTCGGATTCGCCGCAACTCATCAAAAGTGTGTTCATCTTCTAGCTGCCTTTTACGCTGCTCCAAGCATTTGATTGTCCAATTGGCCGTTTCCAAATTCTGTTGCAACAAGCGATTTTCAGCCTTCTGTTGCTGAATGATCTCCTTTAGCTTCGAGCTAGGGGAACTGATGTCAAGGTCAATAATGTCTATGTCCGGATCACCTGATGGTCCCTCATCAATCATGGGCTGCTTGCCTCTCTCCTGTACTTGTGCTGCTGTCAAAAGCGAGGCCCCTTCCACCTGATGTGGAGATAACACTCGTTGTGCTGATGAAGAAAGCGAGACCCCTTCCACCTGGTGTGGAGATAATACTCGCCGTGCAGATGCAAATAAGGCCCTGTGGCCTCTCTGATATGTAACACATGCTGGAGTGCTGACATGCTCGGGCTCTGAAATGTGAAACTGATGTGAAGGCCCTCCCTCATCATGGACAATCTCAGGGGGTGGCTGTGGCACCGTGAAGAAGTCGCGAGAGATGAAATCCTCCCAAGCAATACCCTGCTGTGCCAACTGATGCATCACTATGATCTCGATCAGTTCATAATGATATATACTCTTGTGTCGCTGTGCGGGGTTCTTCCTTTGCACTAAGGGCACCATCCTCTCTATATTTCGGCACATGAAAAATGGAATGTTCATCATTCGTACCCGGGTGAAATGCATCAACAAACGGATATGGTACGAATATAAACGTGAAAATCTGCCCTCACAAGTGAAATAGCGCATAATGAGCCTCATCAAGGGTGCATACTCATCCCTTAGGAATCTGAAGGGAAAACAGCAGTTAGGTGTCTCATACACCCGGGTTTGATATATGGTTCATAATGAAATCTGTCTAGTTGCTGGCGCTTGTTCCACTCCTCCCCAACATTTGGTATCCCGGTGGCTTGAGCAACAATTTCGGGTGATAGGGTGAAGTCCACTCCTGCAAGGTTCACCTGACCATTGTGCAAATGTAGGACAAACAAGCGGACTAGTTCTCTGTGATGTTGAATTTGCGAGATCCGCTCACAATATCCAAAGCATGATTGATACTGAAAACATGTCATTGCAAGTGGACAAGCTTGCAACTGAGCCAAAGAAGTGGGCTCCTCCCTGACATGCCGATCACCTTTACCACCCTTATGATGCTTCTTTGGCACTTCTATCTCCGGTGTCGAATCACTGTCATAACTCTGCTCATAATCTGATTCGGTTTCTGACATGGTTTTGAAGGCAAGATGGCTGAAATGTATCGCTGACTTTGCACCCAATTAACTGTTGTTTGACTTTTTCAAATGCTGTCACCAAGGGGACATAAATACAAGGGGATTGTTAGGGAAAGGGGAACATGAGGGAATTAGGGACAATAAACATAAATAAGGAATTTAGGGAAGGCAATATGGGAAATCATAATATTGTGGGATTTTAAGGTGAAGTAGGGTTTGGGAATTTAGTAGGTTTTAGGGATTTTAGAGAGGAAGATTATAAAATTTTATGGGAAAATTTGAAGGAGAATGTTGGTGAAGATGAGGGAAAAGAGGGATCAAAAATGGGCAACCTTGAACAGCAAAATACTTTGAAACCCTAGCACAACTAAGTCTTTAAATTTTCCACAGCAATGTAGGGTTTTAACTTCTCATTTTCATGGCATTTTTAACATATTAATTTCTCCTTCATCTTGCAAAACCAAAACTAGCCATGGAGGAGAGGCCTACCTGAAATTTGCTTGAGAGAAAAGAGGATTTGGTAGCTTGCTGGCAGTTTATTGGGCGAAAAACCCAACGCGTAGCGCACCTTGCCCAACGCGTAGCGCCCCTCTGGTGCGTAGCGCCTGAGTAAAAATGCACTGGAAAAGTTGCGCTGATGCGTAGCGCACCCTGGGTGCGTAGCGCGCCTCAGCTGATGCGTAGCACGCCCCTGAAACTGCCCAATTTGCTCAATGACTCTTGAAATCGCCTTTGCAAGGATTCACTTGGCTTGTGAGAGGCAAATGAGTTGTTAATGAAGAGTGATGTGCTTTTATAGGCTCCTTTTTTATTTTTATTTGCCCAAAACCCACTTTATAATGTTTGAGTGTTGACACTTTTTGAATTAATTGGCTTTGACTTCTGGTTTCCTTTTTTTGAAAAAAAATTGGTTGAAATAATGATTTCTTCTGAAAATTTTTGCAAGGATGGCTTCTAAGATGCTTTGGCAAAGGAGACCAAGGCTGCGCTTCAACATTTGGAGAATTTGAAATTTTGACAATTTTTTACAAAAACGAGATAATGACCTTTGTTTTTCAAAAACAGAGTTTTGAAAACAAGGTGAAAATTTAGCTGTACAATAATGAGAATTATTGAAATGATGTTTTATGAAGGACATCCCTCTGGCCTGCTGGTCCTTTATGACCTCTCAAGACAAAAATTGACTCAACCCTAGACCTAAGACCTCGAAATTTAAAACAAGAGGAATGACCCTTTGAAGATTTTATTTACTTAAACAAACCTGAACCAGCAGTGCCAAACAGGAGGGGAATAAAAGACACAAACTCCTCCACCAGAGTTATGGCATGCCTAACGGAATGCAACTTGATCACACTGATGGGACACCTAATCATGAAATGCAAAGAGCTTTGATCTCTGGTGGAGGGCTACTAGACTGATATATGTGGATGAGGGAGAGGGACCATGCAACCAAAATCAGGGTTTCCCATGAAGTACCATACCTAGAGCCCAAAAGTCAGTAAAATAGATCCCACGGGTCTAGGGCCCAAAGTTAACATCCAAAAGGGGTATAGGGGACAACAAGAGCACAGAACTGGCCCACTCTTTCCGCTGAATCCCCTCATTAATCCATGCCCAAAAGTTTCCATGATAAGTAAACTACAATACTCAATTACCAATCTACAAGGCATACCTTTAGGTTTGGGAGCCCCGCCTTCAAATATACGACCATGACAAATGGGTGAGGGACCACATGGCTGGCTTAGTTGGCGGAGAAATTTTAATGGATTCCAAGACCCTGATTTTTCTCTATATATAGCCTCGAGTTTTTTGGATGTGACAATGCTTTTGGGGACCTTGTGTGGCGTAGAGTATCAATTTCGAATTTCAGGGCATTATGAGGAGTTTTACTTTTCAGGGTCGACATCCATTTTGATCTGAATTGGATCCTAATTAAATCTCTTTTGTAAACCTTCTAATTAGCATTTAATTGTTTTAGCAAACTTGAGTGAATGGTCCATGTTGTTGCTCAAACTAGCAGGGGTCCTAGGAGGGGATCCTATAGAGAAACTATTAGGTCAAGGGGCAACAATGGAGCGATAACCCACTGTCACCTCAACTAAGGCTCCCTACTCTTTACGGACTTCCACCGATGGGAGGAGTCCCAATATGAGAGGAATCACGAGGCAAGATGGATCAATGATAAGATATGGTTATTCCTAAAGCCTATTCACAAGAGAGGCTCAAATAATTGGCTTACTTGCTTTGAAAGCAAGGTGATTAGCTCTCTAAGAAGGGTTATGAGGATACCTAGACCTAGGGTCAGGGAATATCCTTTCACAAGAAGTATCCTAGACCTAAGAATCATAAAGGAGATATGCTTCTATCTAACCCTTGTGGAATGCGAGTTACAAAGTTGTGGGACCACAAAGAACCCAATTGGGCCCAAACTAGGTCAAGGATGTAGAGTTGATCAAAGCTAGAGAGGCTTAACGAGTTTAGGGAGGAGAATAGGATCAAAGGACAAATTCTTTTTTGAATTTTAAATGCAATGATCCAAGTGAGGACACTAACCCAAATCAACCTAGGGAAAGAGACGGTCTTATGGCTAGGGCTTGCTATATCTCGAGATTCCACTGTCGGATTTGCTTCAAACTTGGAAGACCTCTTGAGAAAACCCTAGTGCAGTAGTGGACCAAAATTCAAGGGTTTGGAATGGCTACAAAGGATTTCGCTTGATGCCCTAGGTGATCTACTAGGGTTAGGCCTAGAAAAGAAGGAAGGAGGTGAAAATAATTTTCTTTTTTTGTGTGTTGATTTGAGGTAGCATCGGATGTGCTCTAGCTATGAAAATTGGTGGAGAGGCTAAGGCACATGAGATCTCCAATACCCAGAAAGGGTTTGGGTAGATTTTAAACAATTTGGGAGATATTAAAATAATTAATATTTTTAATGAAGTCCCTAAGTCTAAAGATAGGGAAAATAAAATATTAATGTGAATTAATATAAAACTATGTTAGAATAGTCCAAAAGTCATGGATCAAGCCAGATCTAATCTTAGCCGTTGATTACGGACTTAATCTCCACTGTTGATTTGTCAACGAGAAAAGTATAAGAGGAGGCTTGAGGGTCACTTGGAGAACACACTGAGGGAGACCAGTCAGTTCAATTTATGGAGCGGGGTTAGCTGAGAAATTGAACTAGTGGTCTCGTGAATAGTTAGGAGGCAGCAAGTACGAAACAGAGAGACGAGATCAGCCACTAGAGATCAGCATTGAGGCAGGAGAGGCAGACGCAGAGCATTTCAGGTAGATGTAAAGGCAATAGGAGACTGCACAATCATTAACTAGGCCTGCGTGGGTGACGCAGAGAGGCCCAGGGTTGACGCAGTCAAGCAGGGGATGACATAGAGGGTCTGAAAGCCACACAGAGGTTAGCCGGGTTGATGTTGGGATTGAGAGAAGTGCTAGAGAATTTTTTCTCTCTGTAGGTAAGCCAGTTTGGCACCCTGTTGTACTGAAGAATTGCTAAATAATAAAAACCTCCCTTGCTACACCGGTTTTCCCACATTGGGTTTTTTCGGGCACTGTTGTCCAAAATAACTGTGTTAATGTGTTGATTCTTGTGCATATGTTTGTTTTTGTATTACGGTGTGATATCTGCAATAGTATTTATTTTAATGTTTATTGAAGTAATTTCATAAATAACTTATTATGGAATAAGTAGGAAAAATAAATCAGTTGTTGCAGTGATAGAATTTTCATATGATATCAGAGCGAGTAATCAGAGATAGGAAGGGAAAATTAGTTATGGGTCGAGACCATGATGCAAAAGCATCCTTGTTAGGAGACTCACACAGATTTTCAAAAGATTGCACAAGAGAAAGAGATTTCGATTTCTCTATGTTAGCTTCTAGGCTGGAAGAAGAAGTGGCATGTATGACAAGTGCTGCATCATCAGAAGTATGGTATATAGATAGTGGAGCCTCGTGGCATATGACGGGAATCAAGGTGTGTTTCTCAGAATATCGAGAAGAGAAGATGAACTTTCAGATCACCATGGGGAACAAGGCAAAATGTACTCCAGTAGGGAAGGGTACCATAGTCTTTCAGACAGAATTGGGAGAACGGTTCCGTGCTACAAATGTGTTGCATGTACCAGGATTGGGGATGAACTTACTTTCCATATCACAACTACAAGGCAATGACTATGAAGTCTACTCCATCAAGGAAAAGGTATACGTCAAACACCCGAGTTGGAAAAAGAAAGTGCAGATCGGGATCAAAAGTTATCGATTGTATAGATTACAACTAGAATCACCAATGGCACTAATAAGCAGTCATGGAGACAAGGACTTGAACAAACTATGGCGCAGAAGAATGGGTCACTTGCACCATGAAGCTCTAAGAATTCTCAGGAACACTGTAATAGGAGTTCTGGATCTGAGTACGGAATGAGATGATGTATGTAGGGGATGTGCTCTAGGAAAGTATGCCAAGGCAACATTTCCTAGGAGTAAACACTGGGCCAAGAGTGTACTAGGATTGATACAGTTAGATATCTGCGGACCTATGTCTGTCAAAGCTCTCAGTTGTGCCAAGTATTTCCTTACCTTCATTGATGACCACTTAAGGAAAACTTGGATTTATTTTCTGAAAACCAAGGATGAGATTTTCTATCGATTCAAGGAGTTCAAGGCTCTGGTGGAGAATCTGACTAGGAAGAAATTAAAAGTTTTGCGCTTAGATAATGGTGGAGAATATGTCGATAAGGACTTCACTGATTTTTGCGCTAAGGAGGGCATCATAAGAGAGTGGACAACTCCCTATAATCCGGAGCAGAATGGGGTAGCAGAAAGAAGAACAGGACAATTGTAGAAGCAGCTAGGGCCATGATGTATGATCAGAATATGCAAAAATTCCTGTGGGCGAAAGCATGCAACACAACAGTCCATGTTCAGAACAGGACTCCTCATCAGGCATTGGGCAAGATTACTCTAGAGAAAGTCTTCACACGGAAGACACCTGAAGTCAATGATTTCAGGATATTTGGGAGTTTAGCATATTGCCGCATACCCGAAGAAAAGAGGAACAAGCTAGTCAGCCTGCAGAAAAGGGATATCTGGTGGGATATAGCGAGAATGCTAAGGCATACAGAATCTATCTTCCAGGGAGCAGGAAGGTAGTAGTACGACAAGATGTAAAGTTCATGGAGGACAGGGCTTTCAAAAGATCTCGCGAGATGCCTTTCGAGGAGCAGTCGAAAGAGGAGCCATTGGTTAAGCCTCTTCAACCAATAGAAGTAAAGAATTCAAAGATTCTCAGGATGAGGAGGAGGAGCGAACAGAAGCACCTAGTGGCAGAGGAAGAACTAGCAGGGAACTTCGTCAGATTCTGCGAGATGCAGAGGACTTCATCGGTGCCCCAAGAAACAATAAGAGGGAACGAAAACAGCGAAATAGATATCAGGCATTAGTAGCTCAGGATGGAGAGCCTGGGAGTTTCAAGGAGGCAGCTCAACATCAGGTTTGGCTAGATGCGATGGTAGAGGAATACAACTTCTTAATGGTAAACGATGTCTGGAAGGTGGTGCCAAGGCCTCAAGACATATCAGTGGTAGGTTCAAGATGGATCTACAAGATCAAATACGCCGCAGACGACAGTGTTGAGAAATTCAAGGCCAAGTTTGTGGCTAAGGGGTATGCTCAAAAAGAAGGGATTGACTATGACGAGACCTTCACCCCGGTAGCCAAGTATACATCTGTTTGGACCATGTTATCTCTAGCAACCCAGATGGGATGGGAGATCCATCAGATGGATGTCAAAACGACATTTTTGAACGGGGTAATAGAAGAAGAGGTATACATTGAACAACCAGAGGGCTTTGAAACTCATGAGAAGAAGTCTCATGTATGCAGATTGAAGAAAGCCTTGTATGGGCTGAAACAGACACCAAGAGCATGGTATGGTTGAATAGATGGCTACTTGCAAAAGATGGGATTTGTCAAGAGTGACGCAAATCCAAATCTCTGCTATCTGGTTGTAGAGAACAAGCTGCTAATCTTAGTATTGTATGTGGATGATCTCTTTCTGACAAGATCATCCAAACTCATTGGGGACTGCAAGGAGAATCTAGCCACAAAATTCAATATGAAGGATTTGGGACGAATGTACTACTTCCTAGGGTTGGAAGTTTGACAGCAGAAGGGAGAAATCTTCCTTGGGCAAGGGAGGTATGCTACAGAAATCCTGGAAAAATTCAGGATGGAGGACTGTAGACCTATGGCTACGCCAATGATCACCAACTGGAAGAAGATTGATGCATCAGAAGACAAGTATTTCGATCCCACCCTATACAGGAAGCTCATAGGGTCCCTGATGTATTTGGTCAATACCAGGCCAGACATTTGCTACGCTGTAAACACCCTTAGTCAGTTCATGGTGGAACCAAAGAGGGCACACTGGGCAGCAGCCAAACACGTTCTCAGGTATTTACAGGGAACATTCGATTATGGGCTCTTGTACACTAAATGTAAGGATATCAGTTTGAGTGGATTTACTGATGCAGATTGGGCAGGAAGTTCAGTGGATCGGAAAAGTACCTCTGGGTACTGTTTCAACATTGGATCAAGAATGACCTCCTGGTGCAGTAGGAAACAGAAGTCCGTGGCTCTGAGCTCATCTAAGGCAGAATATATGGCAGCAAGCACAGCTTTGTGTGAGGCCATATGGCTTAGAAAACTGTTGGTGAACCTATTCAGAAAGAATATGGAGGCGACCAAGATCATGTGCGACAATCAGAGTTGCATCAAGCTCTCTGAGGATCCAATGTTTCATGATATGTCGAAGCATATTGATATCCAGTGTCACTTTGTCAGAGACTGTGTCCAACGAGGAGCTGTACAATTGAGCTGCATTCCTACAGGAGAACAGGGGGCGGACATCCTCACCAAAGCCCTTGGAAGGGAAATGTTTGACTACTTCAAGGAAAAGATGGGGATGGCGAAGAACTCATTTCAGAAGCAGAAATGGGAGTGATAGCAGCACGGATGCAGAGGGAGTTGTAGTGCGGATGTAGTGTTGGGAGAAAGGACCAATAACAACACAGATGCAGAGGGAGTTGTTGTACAGATGTAGCAGTGGCAGTGGCAGAGCCATGGGCAGCAGTATAGAATGTAGCAGTGGAGAGGATGATGGGCAATAGGCCTAGCATCGGCACAGGGACAAATGCCGGATGATCAGGGTGATGCTCAGTAAGGAGTATTGCTAGAGCAAAGTCCTCGCTAAGAGGGATTGTTGATTTGAGGTAGCATCGAATGTGCTCTATCCACAAAAATTGGTGGAGAGGCTAGGGCACATGAGATCTCTAATACCCAGAAATGGTTTGGGCAGATTCTAAATAGTTTGGGAGATATTAAAATAATTAATATTTTTAATGAAGTCCCTAAGTCTAAATTTAGGGAAAATAAAATATTAATTTGAATTAATATAAAACTGTGTTAGAATGGTCCAAAAGTCATGGATCAAGACAGATCTAATCTTAGCCATTGATTAGGGACTTAATCTCGACCGTTGATTTGTCAACGAGAAAATTATAAGAGGAGGCTTGTGCTATAGCTCTGATACCACTTGTTATAGATCTAACCCAAAGGTATTATGATAATAGAAATAACCCAAGAATAACAACATAGAAATAGATAGAAATGCTTCTTTATTGATCAAACCCTTAGGGTAGGGCAACACCATACATTCACTCCTTAAGGAAGGAGAATATTCCACAAGCCATATGCCTGTTTATACAATAATCCTTGACACTCTTCCTTGACGTGGAGTCTCTAGCCTTTATATAGGCCTCATACATATAATACCATGGATCATTACCATGGTTCCCTCATACCATCAAACTAATACCATGGGCCCATTACATTATTACTAACTACTTGTGGTCCCTTACATGATATGGGTTAACCACCTTATTTATTACTATGGCCCATCCCATTATTACATTATTACCTTGGGTACCTCCCTTGGTACCCCATATTATCCCCCCTCGGTATATAACATTCGACCCCCCTTAGCATGTTTCGTCCCCGAAACTTGGGAAGAACACAAATAATAAGATCTACGCAAAAGAGCAGTCCACTGGTACCATGCACGTGCATCTAGCCATCCAAGAGAAAGGTGAACCCTCAGTCTCGCTGGTGCCTCGCTCGCTTGAGATGGAAGTTGACTGTGGTAGCTCTTCTGTGTTGATGTGTAGTAGGTGGATCTTCGCTCCTCTCTATCTGTCCTGCGGGGGTTGTTGTCAGTGTGGCTAATTGGTTGCCATCTTGATGGTTGTCTTGCGGGGTGATGTGGGTGATGATATGTTGAAGTTTTAATCCACAATGGCTTTTTCTTTAATTCACCCTACTGTGGTGCCTGTTGTGGTGTCTTCTTTTCCAATATGACTTCAACCACTGAGCCCTCCTCTGATGTATCAGCACCTGTAACATTTTCTGCTTCAACCTCTGTTTGTGTTTGATTGTCTATCATCACTGGCTCATCATCTAATATGTCAGACCTTGGAACATCTTCTCCTTCAGCCTCCTTGGACTCTACTTGTTTATTGATGGAAATATCTTGTAATGTAATTTTCTTCTTTTTATACCAGAGCTTCAGGAATTTCTTCTGCACATTAATATTGATAATACCCACAGATTCCATCCAAGGGTATCCCAAAACAACATCCATATTATCTATCTCTGAAGTATAAAAATCACCATGCAACACATACTTATCCATAGAAATCTTCAAATCCTTATACACTAGAACATCCTCATTATCCACTTGTGTGTTTTCAATGTGTTTTGCTGGAATTTGCAATTTTTTTGCCAAGTTAACATTTATGAGATTTTGCTTGCAATTGGGATTTATAGACACAATGATTTTCTCTTTCTGAATCAATCCATGAACATGCAATAAGGAGATACCAGCAGAAAATAACCCTTTAGGTTTCTTGGTTTCCTTCTTTTCTGTAAAAATAAAATCTGTGCTAGGCAGTGTGTCTGTCTGTGTGAGCTTATCAACAAGATTAGTTTTACGGTCAAAGTGGTCCACAATAGCTTTTGTGAATATGTCCCAAGTCAAGGGCCTTCGATAACAATGTTGATGCCTTTGCCACCATTGCCATCTTTCATAGTCCAAGTACATTTGTCTCATTCTCATTCGAGTCTCATCATCCATGATGTAATTCAAACTAAAACATTTCTCCATTTGTGCTAGCCATTTGGCTGGACGAGAGCCATTAAATTTATACAAGTCCCTCAAACTCCAATCTTGGCCCGCCATCACAAAAAAAAATATAGGCGAAAATTTGAAATGGTCACAATTCTGTCAATATTGCTCAGAATTCATATTATGACCTGTTTTCGGAAATGGAACAACCATTCTGTATCTGCCCATGTGATAGAAATCTTGATCCAGACTCTGGAATTTCAGATCTGCGCTGCTACTCTCCCGCCGTCACCACAATTTCTGCAAAATAGAGTTGATATTAAATCAGCGATATCTCCCTCATCCAGACTCCGATTCGACTGATTTTTTTTTTTTGAAATTAGGTATTTTTTTACAAAGATTCTAGATCTACAATTATATTTTGCAGATCTTGCACTAGGACATCCAGATCTGCGCTGCAAACTCGCTCCCTGAAAAATTGTCTACAACCCCACTGATTTTTAGATCAACGATATCTCCTTCATCCGGATTCCGATTCAACCGATTTTTTTTTTGAAATCGGCTATTTTTTCACATAGAATCCAGATCTACAATTAGATTTTGCAGATCTTGCACCAGAACGTCCAGATCTGTGCCGCAAACTCGCTGCCCTAAAAATTTGTGTGCAACCCCGCTAATTTTTAAATCAGTGATATCTCCTTCATCCAAACTCCGATTCAACCATTTTTTTTTTGAAATCGGGTATTTTTTCACATAGAATCCAGATCTACAATTAGATTTTGCAGATCTTGCACAAAAACATACATGTTTGATCTACAAACTCGCCGCCCCTGAAATCCTGCAAAAAAAAAAAAAAGAAAAAAAAAAAAAAAAATTCTCCACTTTTGCCCAAGAAAGTGCTCTGAAACCACTTGTTATAGCTCTGATACCACTTGTTATAGATCTAACCCAGAAATAACCCAATAAATAACAAGATCTGAATAAATAAAAAAATTTCTCCACTTTTTCCCAAGACAGTGCTCTGATACCACCTGTTATAGTTCTAACCCAAAGATATTATGATAATGGAAATAACCCAAGAATAACAAGATAGAAATAGATATAAATGCTTCTTTATTAATCAAACCCTTAAGGTAGGACAACACCATACATTCACTCCTTAAGGAAGGAGAATACTCTACAAGCCATATGCCTGTTCATATAATAATCCTTGACACTCTTCCTTGACGTGGAGTCTCTAGCCTTTATATAGGCCTCATACATACAATACCATGGGTCATTACCATGGTTCCTTTATACCATCAAACTAATACCATGGGCCCATTACATTATTACTAACTACTTGTGGTCCCTTACATGATATGGGTTAACCACCTTATTTATTACTATGGCCCATCTCATTATTACATTATTACTTTGGGTACCTCCCTTGGTACCCCATATTATCCCCCCTAGGTATATAACAGCTTGAGGGTCACTTGGAGAACACACTGAGGGAGACCAGTCAGTGCAATTTCTGAAGCGGGGTTAGCTGAGAAATTGAACCAATGGTCTGGTGAGCAGTTAGAAGGTAGCAAGTACGGAACAGAGAGATGTGACCAGCCACTAGAGATCAGCGCTGAGGCAGGAGAGGCAAACGCAGGGCATTTCAAGCAGACGCAAAGGCAGCAAGAGACTGCGCAGTCATTAACTGGGCCTGCATGGGTGACACAGAGAGGCCCAGGGCTGACACAGTCAAGCAGGGGCTGACGCAGAGGGTCTAAAAGCCACGCAGAGGTCAGCCAGGCTGACGCGGGATTTAGAGAAGTGTTGGAGAATTTTTTCTCTCTGTGGGTAAGCCAGTTTGGCACCCTGTTGTACTGAAGAATTGCTGAATAATAAAAACCTCCCTTGCTGCACCAATTTTCCCACATTGGGTTTTTCCGGGGACTGTTGTCCAAAATAACTGTGTCAATGTGTTGATTCTTTTGCATATGTTTGTTTCTGTATTACGGTATGATATTTGCAGCAGTATTTATTTTAATGTTTATTGAAGTATTTTCATAAATAACTTATTGTGGAATAAGTAGGAAAAATAAATCAATTGCTCAAGTGATAGAATTTTCACCATTGTAATCACCTTTGGACTAGACCAGTGCCTAGCCAATTGGGAAAATGGAGTCAAATGAAATCAATGTTTAGGTAGTCTTAATTCTAGACAAGGAGTTCCCCAACAACTTCGTATGGCCTAAGCAGTAACTAGGTTACAAATGGAAAATTTATACTTCTTTATATTGCAAATGATGACTTATCAAGGCAATTCATGAACATTCATGTACCTCTAGGACAATAATTCACCATACTTCAAATGATCATATGAAAAATCTCTCACAAAGACAAGCCCAACAACTTCACATAAGATAAAGAGCAGCTACACCAGCTTCATGAACGAAAATATTCCATAGACAAAATTACAAATAAGCATGAAAAGGTACGCACAAGTATAGCGAAATTATTCCAATCATCAAGATGCAAAGAAATCAAAGCTCCAAGACAAGAAATTAAGCTTTTCCAAACATCAAAATGCATTAGATCTCCAATTCATCCATCAAAGAGGCTAGCCAAAATTCTCAAGAAGAGATAGTCCAATCCAAAAATGTGATGAGAGAAATGAATCAGCCTCTCATCAATTTATACAATCCATAAGGTGGTTCAAATAGCCTAATTAGCCCAATAATGCCCCAAATAATAAAATAATATGCAATAACGACATGACTTGGTGACAAGCCCAACAAGATAGCTCAATAATACAAAGATAGTAAACATAATGAGTCGTTGGGCCATTGAGAAGGCCTAGTGGAGTCCAAAGTGTGCCAAGGTGAGAGAATAGACTCCAAACCTTGATATCCAAGCAAGTCACATGTGGTGTTCCCAAGTGGTTGTGGGGGCATAATGACATCCTCATGGGACTCCAAGTGGGTCGATAATACCTGTATACCATCTATAAGGGTTAGGATGATAACATAAGCCGTCCATTTGTCTCCCGTGGTGAGACACATCCACATCTAGACCCTGGAACCTCTGCCAAGTGTGTGGTACAAGTATGAAGTTGGATGGGCACGGTGATCTCGGTTCATCATCCTCATCCAGAAAGGTGGAACACGAGCAATCACTGAATGGTGTTGGGGATCCATGAATTGCTCTCTCCTATGGTGGAGGCCCATGGCTCTCTACCCTCACCGTACAAGTGCCATTGCGGCCCTCTGGAGGGCTTGGACCCTATATAGGGAGACCAAACCCCAAACGGAGACCCACCTGCAATCTTGCATAAGATCCAATGCATCCCATTGCTCTCCAGTACAACAAACCATTAGAGTAATCAAGTAAAAGAGTTTACAAATCATGGAATCGAATGGACACTTCATGGTGCCATGCCCTTCCATAGTAAGCTTTGGCATGTATAGGTGTCTCCAAGCTCAATAAGAAGGTTAATCAAGGACCCTATTAGGTGGTTTCAACATTTAAAGGGGGTGACTTGCCCATGGTATACTTGTCAAGCAGTAGGTGGCATGTGATATAATGATGGAATGGAGTGGGGATTATGGGAAGGCTCCAAGCCACATGCCATGGTACAAGGATAGTTATAATGAGGGAATCCCGCTTTTGGGTATATGAGTGTAGAAGGGAGAAATCGTGGTACATGAGTTACCTCGACCTTTGTTTTTCCATCCTTCCTCATATGCCTTTCGCCTTTGATTGATTTTTCTTCATAATTGCTAGGGTTCCAGGGGATGAGGGCATGACATGTAGGATACAGCAGTAGATACCCCCTTTAAGGTGGGGTAGTTCATTGCCCACCAAGGGTTGGGACAACCATGGGTTCCTTAATGTGGAGGGGGCTCATCTAGGGCCAATAGGGACCAGGGCGATGACCATATATAGGGGGCAGAGCTCATCTTTGGCTTTTGCCCACATGCTAAATTTGTATGCCCCAACCATCTTTTGCATTTTGTGGTACTTTTCCTGTTGTAAGTGGCCAAATTATGTTTTTCCTTTTATTTTTAGCCGCATCAACCTTCGAGGCATCGTTCTAGGCCCAAACCAAGGTGTGGGCAAGGGAAGGGAGAGGCTAAGCCTTTGTGGACCTAGTGGAAAAATGTGGACCCGGATGGGAAAAGTGATAAATGGGGTTAAAATGAGCAGAGGGGAGTGATGTATATGGTGTCAGGAAGCGGGACCATGCAACCAAAATCGAGATTTTCCATGTAGTGCCAATCCTAAAGCTAATAGCCAGTAAAGGAGATCCCACGGGACTAGGATACAAGGCTAACCACCAAATCGAGCAAAGGAGACAAGAGTACAAACCTAGCCCACTCTTTCTGCCGAATCACCCCACCAATCCATGCCCAAAAGTGTCCATGATAAGTAAAAAAAATCACTCAATTACACCAATGAAAAGCCATACCTTTGGGGTTAGGAGGCCCACCTTCAAACATACGATCATAACAGATGGGCGAGGGACCACATGATTGGCTCGGGTGGCGGAGATAGTGGTACATCGAGCTACATAGTAGCTACAAGGGGTTGTTGGCTACCGGCAGAGGACCATCTATGAGAAAAAATTTCTCCTATGCATACCACCCATGAATGGTGGGCAACATCTGGCTCCAACTTGGACATGAGCTCAAAAAAGAGTGCACGAATGTACTCGAATGGGAGGTCATGAGAACACCAACAATCTCTTGGGATCACAGACCTGTTACCTACACTCAACGACTAAGCACATAGGGCAGCATGTTTTTGTGGTGTCTTATGATCACCCATGATTAGCATTAGGCCATAAAATCAACAAGAAAATAAATTTATGCAATTTTAATCTAAATGCATCTAATCTATCATGATAATATCATATGATGTTAGTTCTAATGAGAAAATCAACATGCAATGCATCCTACCTAACATGCATATTACATTGTACAAGTACTAAGTGTAATCATAGAGCCAATGCAACCAGGACATCACTAGATCAATATAAAAACATTTTTCCCAATGATTACTTATGTAGCAAATCCAAGAGCAAGGATAGAAATAATCATATGGAGGGTTACCAGGGCAGGAGGTGGGAAAATAGAATGCCCACACATGGAGGATCACGGGAGAAGAGGGAACAAAGGGATGTAATCTACTCCACGAGATCCTCTCCTCTAACCAAAAGATAGAGATGTCAACAATCAGGCTCATAAACTTTTGATGGATGGCAACCTCAAGCATATCACTTCCATCATGGTCCTTATCATTTATGTCATGCTTTATGGCCACCATAGGGTTATGATTAGTAGGAAAGGGAGACTGATGAGATGGAGAAACACAAGTAGGTTTCCCACGATGATCACACTTAGGAGAGATGGAGGATTCCTCATTATTAGAGATAATGTAAGAAGAGTTGAGAAAAGGACCCACACGAGACTCAACTACAACCCCAGGATTGTGAAGAAAGACAAGGGTCCTATTGATATCATCGTCATTGGTGTCATAGATGAGGTCCTTGTCAAAACAGTCTACACAGACCTCCCATTTTCCTTCTTTATATGTAAGTAATCATTGATATCAATGTTTGAAGGGGTTATGGGATCACCTTCTCCCTCTGAAACCGGATTCGTTGAAATAGGCCAATGTGTCCAACGTGTCCCGAACCGGCGAATCAGACACGATACGTGCCAATTCGTGTCCGGAAATCGGGACACGATGTGCCCGATTGGGACACGATCGAATCTGGATCGTGTCTCAATTGGACACATCGTGTCCCAAATTCTGGACACGAATCCGGAAAAAGTGACCTGCGTGGCCGAAAAAAGGCGACTTTGCTGTTCTTTTTTATCATTTTCTCTTCTCTCTTTTGCAGTAGGTTTGCTATGAGGGGTTTGGAGCAAGGAGCAAAGGGTGTGTGAGCGTTTCCAAGGAGATTCAAGCAACAGGTAAGTGCATTTCCTCTCTATTTTTTTACATTTGTATTACAGCAGTTTGCATATGCATTTCTTTTACAAATTTGTGCATTTTTTGTTTACTTTTTTAGAGTATTCATGGCTCAATAAAGGGCAGCAGGGAAGGGGCAAAGAAAGGGGAAGAATGTCCCCATTGGAGATGCCCCTCCTCCCGCAATTTCATCAAAGTCTGCTGCAAGTATTCCCTCTATTGCAAGTAAAGTTGAGGGAAAACTTGCTCCTAAATGTAACGTTGAGAAATATGCCTTGTGGAAATATGTCACAAGAGAAAAAGGGCCAAGCAGCAAGGTGAAGGGACGAGGCAATGTGAATTGGAGATGCAACTTTTACCACAATACTTTCACGAGCACATATTTCTGTGTGAAAGGCCATTTGTTGGATTTACCAGGTTACGGAGTTGGAGCTTATACAAAAGTTCCTTTACAAAAGAGGAAATAAATGGAAAGAGAGTTCAATGTTGGTATGGCAAATGGTGTTGCAAAATTAAAAAAAAAAAACGAGAATGATAACCCCCTTCCAGTTTTGAGGAAACGCAGCAACAAATTCCCATTTGAGAGTTCTAGTGGGGGACAAGCAGCAAAAAGAAAGGTGATTTCACTTGGTCCAATGGACAAGATTTTTCAAAAGGAGAAACGAGAAGAGCTTGATCTCACCATTGCCTTTTTTCTATCAAAACTTCATATCCTTTAATGTTGCACGCTCACCTCTATTTATTGAGATGTGTTGAGCTCTAACTCAAGGGGCTCCATCAAGGTATGTGCCTCCTGGTTCAGAGAAGCTTAGAACCACATTGTTGACAAAGGCAAAAAAAGAGGTGCAAAAAATGCTTGAGCCTATTAAAGCATCATGGCCAACATCTGGGGTTAGCATTGTTTCTAATGGATGGACAGATCTTGAGATCCAGCACGACACCCACTCATCAACTACATGGTTTCTCCTTGAACGGTCCAGTTTTCTTGAAAGCAATGGATACACTTGGAGAATACAAGGATGCACAATATATGGGTGAGTTGTTTATTAAAGTTATTGAAGATGTAGGTGTTGATTCTTGTGTGCAAATCATTACAGATAATGCACCTATTTGCAAGCCTGCTGGCATGATTGTGGAAGCTAAATATCCACAAGTGTTTTGGACACCTTGCATTGTCCATTCATTGAACTTAGCACTGAAATCCATTACTTCTGATATGCTTTGGATTGGTAACATTATTGAGGATGCACGACATATCCGTAATTTTTTACAAAATCATACAAATGGCCTCACTATCTACAAGGAGTACAACAATATATCATTGTTGAATATTGTGGATACATGGTTTTCCTCGTCATTCATCATGTTGAAGAGGTTGAGGAAGGTCAAGACCACTCTTGGGGCCATGGTTATTTTAGAGTTTTGGTCTTTTTGGAGAAAGACAGATCAAGTAGCCTCTAAAAGAGTGAAGGACACAGTGCTAGATGATGCTTGGTGGGAGAGGGTAGATCTACTTATTTAAATCATGGACCCTATCATTTATTTGCTTCGATTTGCAGACACAGACCAACCCATCCTAGGAGAGGTTTATGAGGGATGGGATTCCATGATTGAGTCTGTGGGGAGCCTTATTTTACAAAGTGAGTACCTCGAGTATGTGACATCACCAGAGGCCTTCTGTGGTACTATACAGGATATTCTTGTCAGCAAATGGGATAAGAATTGCACACCTTTACATTGTTTGGCTGACTCATTGAAACCCAAAATACTACAGCCATGAGTGGCTGAATGGTGGACCTTCCCGCAGATTCCCTCCTCACATAGATGGTGAAATCTCATAGGGGAGGAAAGATGCATTCAAACGGGTTTTTCATGATAGAGCATTGCTTGATGAGGTGGAGGATGCCTTTGCAGAGTTTTACACTGACACTGGTCAATTTGCAGGGTATGATCTGATTAGAGGCAGGGGGGCTAAGAAGCCTTATTCTTGGTGGGCAAATCACGGGGAAACAAGCCCTCCTCTACAACAGCTAACCATGAGCCTTCTCTCTCAGGTGACTTCATCCTCTTGTTGCGAGAGGAATTCGAGCACATATGGGAATTTATATAGTGTTAAGAAGAGCAGGCTTGAGCAGTCCAGGGAAAAGACAATGGTGTATGTGCACACCAACCTTCATCTTATTTACAGGCAGTGGGAAGAGTGGTTGAAGGGAAAGACAAAAATGTGGGATGTCTTTCCTGATGATATGGGTCTGGACAACAGTGTTGAGTTGGCATTGGCCAACATGGATCCAAATGATCCAGTGCTAGAGCCTGTTAGATTTTATGATGGTGATGCTGTAGAGGGGTCATCCTCCACACCAGTGGATGCAGAGACGACTTTGGATACAAGGGAGGAGGATGCAGCAGAGGAGAGCAGTGGTGACCATGATGATGAGGATAGTGATGCTGATTTTGATTATGACTATGAGGATTGAAGACTCATTAGTCATGAGCTACCTACTGCCTTGAGGCTTGTATACTTGTAGTTGTTTTGTATTTTCTATTTCTATTTGCCATTGGCATTGCACTACCTATGTAACACATTTTGATTTTGATGACTTAATGAGAAAACTACAGTTGTCAATGTCTTTATCTTACTATCTTGTCTTTCTCCTATTGGATCATTGATGAATTGAATATGTATTATGAATTTAGAATTTATCATTTATCATTTATGCCACATGTCACAATTTACAAATTACAATTGTATTTGAATTTTGTATGTACTATGCATGCTATAATGTTACTAACTTACTTTGTAAACAGTAAAACTTACATCTAGATGAACATCTATGTTTGAAATCAATGAATTTGTATAAGAAATATCTAATTTTTAATATATATATATATATATATATATATATATATATATTCTTTTTTAATAAAATAATAAATAATGTATCTGAATGTGTCCTGTTTCGAGGGGTCAACGTGTCCGAATCGACACTCGAATCCCAATATCTGATGAAACTTGTGTGAAAATTCTAACACAGCAACAACTGATTTACTTTTCCTACTTATTTTACCATAAGTTATTCATGAAATTACTTCAATAAACATTAAAATAAATATTGCTGCAGACATTACACCGTAATACAGAAACAACCATATGCACAACAATCAACACATTGACACAGTTATTTTGGACTAATGTCCTCGGAAAAACCCAATGTGGAAAAACCGGTGCAGCAAGGGAGGATTTTATTATTTAACAATTTTCTGGTACAACAGGGTGCCAAACTGGCTTGCCCACAGATAGACAAATTTTCCAGCACTTCTTCTGAACCCAGCGTCAGCCTTACTGACCTCTGCGTGACCTGAAAGCCTCTGCGTCAGCCTGTTGAGACTCTGTGCAACCTCTCTGGCCTTCTGTGTCACTCCTGCAGCCTCTGCGTGGATGACTCAGGCCTTGCTGGCTCTGTGTGGCTCCCTCTGGCCCTATGTCTGCCTTTTCTGCCTCTGTGCTGATCTCCCGTCTTTTTGTTTCGTACTTGCTGCCTCTTAACTGCTCTCCAGACCACTGGTTCAATTTCTCAGCTAACCCCGCTCTAGAAATTGAACTCACTGGTCTCCCTCAATATATTCTCCAAGTGACCCTCAAGCCTCCTCTTATACTTTTCTCGTTGACAAATCAACGGCCGAGATTAAGTCCCTAATCAACGGCTAAGATTAGATATGGCTTGATCCATGACTTTTGGACCATTCTAACACAATTTTATATTAATACACATTAATATTTTATTTTCCCTAAGTTTAAAGTTAGGGACTCCATTAAAAATATTAAGTATTTTAATATCTCCCAAACTGTTTAGAATCTGTCCAAACCCTTTCTGGGTATTGGAGATCTCATGTGCCTTAGCCTCTCCACCAATTTTCGTGGCTAGAGCACATCCGATGCTACCCCAAATCAACACTCCCTCTTAGCGAGGACTATGCTCTAGTAATACTCCTCACTGAGTATCACTCTGATCATCCGGCATCAATCCCTGAGCTGATGCTAAGTGTCCCTACCCAACATCCTTTGCACTGCTGCATCCTGTACTGCTGCCCATGACTCTGCTACTGCCACTGCTGCATCTATACGACAACTCCCTTTGCATCCGTGCTGCCGCTGGTCCTTTCTCCCCAACTCTACATCCGCACTGCAACTCCCTCTGCATCTGTGTTGTTGCTGGTCCTTTCTCCCAACAGTGCATCTGCACTGTAACTCCGTCTTCATTCGTGCTGCTAACACACTCATTTCTACTTTTGAAAGGGGTTCTTTACCATCCCCATCTTTTCCCTAAAGTAGTCAAATTTTGACTTTCCAAGGGCCTTGGTGAGGATATCTACCACCTGTTCTCCTGTAGGAGTGTAGCTCAACTGTACAACTCCTCGTTGGACACAGTTTCTGACAAAGTGACATCGGATATCAATATGCTTCGACCTATCATGAAACACTAGATTCTCAGAGAGTTTGATGCAACTCTGATTATCACACATGATCCTGGTCGCCTCCATATTTCTTCTGAATAGGTTCACTAGCAGTTTTCTAAGCCATATGGCCTCACACGAAGCTGTGCTTGCTGCCATATATTCTGCCTCAGATGAGCTTAGAGCCATGGACTTCTGTTTCCTACTGCACCAGGAGGTCATTCCTGATCCAATGTTGAAACAGTACCCAGAGGTACTTTTCCGATCCACTGAACTTCCTGCCCAATCTGCATCAATAAATCCACTCAACTTGATATCCTTCCCCTTGGTGTATAAGAGCCCATAATCAACTGTTCCCTGTAAATACCTGAGAACGTGTTTGGTTGCTGCCCAGTGTGCCCTCTTTGGTTCCACCATGAACTGACTAAGGGTGTTGACAACGTAGCAAATATCTGGCCTGGTATTGACCAGATACATCAAGGACCCTACGAGCTGTCGGTATAGGGTCGGATCGACATCCTTGTCTTTTGATGCATCAATCTTCATCCAGTTGGTGATCATTGGCATAGACATAGGTCTACAATCTCCCATCCCGAACCTTTTCAGGATTTTTGTAGCATACCTCCCTTGCCCAAGGAAGATTTCTCCTTTTTGTTGCCAAACTTACAACCCTAGGAAGTAGTGCATTCGTCCCAAATCCTTCATATCGAACTCTGTGGCTAGATTCTAGTTGCAGTCCTCAATGAGTCTGGATGATCCTGTCAGAAAGATATCATCTACATATAATACTAAGATAAGCGGCTCGTTCTCTACGACCAGATAGTAGAGATTCGGATCTGTGTCACTCTTGACAAGCCCCATCTTCTACAACTAGCGATCTATTCTACCATACCACGCTCTTTGTGCCTGCTTTAGCCCATACAAGGCTTTCTTTAGTCTGCATACATGAGACTTCTTCTCATGAGTTTCAAAGCCCTCTGGTTGTTCAATGTATACCTCTTCTTCTATTACCCCATTCAGAAATGTCATCTTGACATCCATCTGATGGATCTCGCATCCCATCCGGGTTGCAAGAGATATCACGGTCCTAATAGATGTATACCTACCTACTGGGGCAAAGGTTTCCTCATAGTCAATCCCTTCCTTTTGAGCATACCCCTTAGCCACAAACCGCCACAAACCTGGCCTTGTATTTCTCAACACTGCCGTCTGCAGCAAATTTGATCTCGTAGATCCATCTTGAACCTACCACAGATCTGTCTTGAGGCCTTGACACCACCTCCTAGACATCGTTCACCATTATGGAGTTATACTCCTCTACCATCGCATCTAGCCAGACCTGATGCTGAGCTACCTCCTTGAAACTGGCAGGCTCTCCATCCTGAGCTACTAACCCTGACATCTGTCTGGTTGTTTTCGCTCCCTCTTATTGTTCCTTGGCTCATCGATGAAGTTCTCTGCATCACACAGAATCTGAAGAAGTTCCTTGCTAGTTCTTCCTCTACTAGCAGGTGCTTCTGTTCGCTCCTCCTCCTCATCCTAAGAATCTTCCTGACCTGAGGAAGAATTCTTCACTTCTGTTGGTTGAAGAGGCATGACCAACGGATCCTCTTTCGACTGCTCCTCGAAAGGCATTTCGCGAGATCTTTTGAAAGCTCTGTCCTCCATGAACTTTACATCTCGTCGTACTACTACCTTTATGCTCCCTGGAAGATAGATTATGTATGCCTTAGCGTTCTTGCTATATCCCACCAGATATCCCTTTTCTGCAGTCTGATCCAGCTTCTTCCTCTTTTCTTCGAGTATGCGGCAATATGCCAAATTCCCAAATATCCTAAAATGACTGACTTCAGGCGTCTTCTCAGTGAAGACTTTCTCTGGAGTAATCTTGCCTAATGCCCGATGAGGAGTCCTGTTCTGAACGTAGATAGCTGTGTTGCATGCTTCCGCCCACAGGAATTTTGGCATATCCTAATCATACAGCATGGCCCTAGCTGCTTCTACAATAGTCCTGTTTTTCCTTTCTACCACCCCACTCTGCTCTGGATTGTTGGGAGTTGTCCACTCTCTTCTGATGCCCTCCTTAGCATAATAATTAGTGAAATCCTTATCGACATACTCTCCACCATTATCTAAGGGCAAAACTTTTATTTTCTTCCCAGTCAGATTCTCCACCAGAGCCTTGAACTCCTCAAATCGACAGAAAACCTCATCCTTGTTTTTCAGAAAATAAATCCAAGTTTTCCTGGAGTGGTCATCAATGAAGGTAAGGAAATACTCGACACCACTGAGAGCTTTGACAGACATAGCTCCCCAGATATCTGAGTGTATCAATCCTAGTACACTCTTGGCCCTGTGTTTGCTCCTAGGAAATGCCGCCTTGGCATACTTTCCTAGAGCGCATCCCCTGCATACATCATCTCGTTCCATACTCAGATCCGAAACTCCTGTTACAGTGCTCCTGAGAATTCTCAGAGCTCCATGGTGCAAGTGACCCATCCTTTTGTGCCATAGTTCATTCAAGTCCTTGTCCCCATGACTGCCTATTAGTGCCATTGGTGATTCTAGTTGTAATCTATACAACTGATTACTTTTGATCCCGATCTGCACTTTCTTTTTCCAACTCGGGTGTTTGACGTATACCTTTTCCTTGATGAAGTAGACGTCATAGCCCTTGCCTTGTAGTTGTGACACGGAAAGTAAGTTCATCCCCAATCCTGGTACATGCAGCACATTAATGGAACCACTCTCCCGATTCTGTCTGAAAAACTATGGTACCCTTCCCTACTGGAGTACACTTTATCTTGTTCCCCATTGTGATCTGAAAGTTCATCTTCTCTTCTCGATATTCTGAGAAACACTCCCTGATTCCCGTCATATGCCACGAGGCTCCACTGTCTATATACCATACTTCTGATGATGCAGCACTAGTCGTGCACGCCATTTCTTCTTCCAACCTGGAAGCCAACATAGAGAAATCAAAATCTCTTTCTCTTGTGCAATCTTTTGAAAATCTGTGTGAGTCCCCTGAGGTGGATGCCTTTGCATCGTGGTCTCGACCAATAACTGATTTTCCCTTATTGTCTCTGATTACTTGCTCTAATACCATGTGAAAATTCTATCACTGTAGCAACTGATTTACTTTTCCTACCTATTTTACCATAAGTTATTCATGAAATTACTTTAATAAACATTAAAATAAATATTGTTGCAGATATCACATCGTAATACAGAAACAACCATATGCACAAGAATCAACACATTGACACAGTTATTTTGGACTAATGTCCCCGAAAAAACCCAATGGGGGAAACCGGTGCAGCAAGGGAGGATTTTATTATTCAACAATTTTCTAGTAGAGCAGGGTGCCAAATTGGCTTACCCACAGATAGACAAATTTTCCAGCACTTCTTTTGAACCCAGCATCAGCCCTACTGACCTTTGTGTGACCTAAAACCCTCTGTGTCAGCCTGTTGAGACTCTGCGCAGCCTCTCTGGCCTTTTGTGTCACTCCTGTAGCCTTTGCATGGATGACGCAGGCCCTGCTGGCTCTGCGCAGTCTCTGTTGCCTCTGCGTGGCTCCCTCTGGCCCTACGTCTGCCTTTTCTGCCTCTGTGCTGATCTCCCGTCTCTCTGTTCCGTACTTGCTGCCTCCTGACTGCTCTCCAGACCACTGGTTCAATTTCTCAGCTAACCCCGCTCCAGAAATTGAACTGACTGGTCTCCCTCAGTATGTTCTCCAAGTGACCCTCAAGCCTCCTCTTATACTTTTCTCGTTGACAAATCAATGGCCGAGATTAAGTCCCTAATCAACAGCTAAGATTAGATCTGGCTTGATCCATGACTTTTGGACCATTCTAACACAGTTTTATATTAATACACATTAATATTTTATTTTCCCTAAGTTTAGAGTTAGGGACTCCATTAAAAATATTAATTATTTTAATATCTCCCAAACTGTTTAGAATCTGCCCAAACCCTTTCTGGGTATTGGAGATCTCATGTGGCTTAGCCTCTCCACCAATTTTCGTGGCTAGAGCACATCTGATGCTACCCCAAATCAACATCTTGAATCCATGTGTCAAGTTACTTAGCCTTCTCCAAGGTTTTCAAAGGGTAGATCATCAAAGATAGTATCCTTGGGAAAGGTAGGGTTAGCCCTAACTTCACTCTCTACAAACTCACCCTCCCTATCACACATGCTTTTAGAATTATCATCATCCCATCTTTTGTCATGTGGACCCATGGAGGACCCCCTTTCCTTCTCATCATCTAGATTCCCAAGGTCATGATTATGCTCAATGAAGGCTTTGTCTTGAAAGTTTAATGCGGGGCATACTTGAAATTGTCTAAGAAAGCCATCAAAGAGCTCCTCAATAGATGAGATGCTCCTAGGTTCGTGATTATGCAACCATGAGTTATGACCACAAAGAGATCTCATGAACAACAACATAAGGACATCCTGGTGGACCACTTTCTCCTTTGAAGCATGTGCATTAAATATTTCTACATGATCAATTGCGGAGAGTGTATCACCATCAAACATGGGAACCCCACTTACCATCCTTCCTATGACATGATTAGGGTGCCCAGGCATGCTAGTGATGTCCAAAGCGGGAAAATCATCAAAGAAAGACATCTTATTGAGATGTACATGTAAATTACACAGGAGTCACCTGGGTGAATTTAAAGATGCCTAGAAAAATGCTTGCTCCACCCTACAAGCATCAACCTTAAAGCTTAATGAAGAACTTGCTCTGTGTTCTTCCAATGGAGCCACCTAGAATGATATATTGATATTGTCTTATGAGGAACAAGACACACATCTCGTATCCCCAGCAACGACGCCAAAAATGTTACCGCTCAAACTAGCAGGGGTCCTAGGAGGGTATCCTATAGATCAACTACTAGGTCAAGGGGAAACAATGGAGCGATAGCTCACTGTCACCTTAGTTAAGGCTCCATGCTCTTTACAGACTTTCACTGATGGGAGGAGTCTCGGTATGAGAGGAATCACAAGGGAAGATGGATCAATGATAAGATGTGGTTATTCCTAAAGCCTATTTACAAGAGAGGTTCAAATAATTGGCTAACTTGCTTTGAAAGAAAGGTGATTAGCTCTCTAAGAAGGGCTCAGGGAATATTCTTTCACAAGAAGTATCCTAGACCTAAGAATCCTAAAGGAGAAATATCTTCTATGTGACCCTTGTGGAATGTGAGTTACAAAGTTGCGGGACCACAAAGAACCCAAGTGGGCCCAAACTAGGTCAAGGATATGGAGTTGATCAACACTAGAGAGGGTTGACCAGTTTAGGGAGGAGAATAGGATCTGTTACCACTCAAACCAGCAGGGGACCTAAAGGGGTTCCTAAGCGAGAAACCACTAGGTTAAGGGCAATGGTGGAGGCTTAGCCCACTGTCACCATAGTGAAGTCTCCCTGCTCTTTACAAACTTTCTTCAATGGGAGGAGTCTTGGTAGTGTAGGGATTCACTGATAAAGTATATGTCAATGGATAGGTGAGAAGTGACCCTGAAAACCCTTTCCCAAAGATGGAGTGAAGAATGAAGCTTGCTTTCTCTTTAAGCAAGGGACTTGGTCCACCAGGGATAAGGGTGAGGATTGGAGGGTTGAAGGAGAAATGATAGGCTTATGAACAAGTTTGTCAATCCCTATAAGCCTTGGGAAACTTGGATTCCTAAATGGTCCTTGACAAATCGTCTTTATTGAGAAGTGGGACCATATGGGGCCAAGTGGACCCAGCCCAGGTTCGGGAATGGAATGTAGCAACCAATGATGTTCCTATCCTGGACAAGGTGAGGGGAAAGGACCAAACAAGAATACTTTCTTCAAAAGGTTGAATTGATCCTATTGAGGTCTAGCCTTGGGGATGCCTAGGCACAATTCGATCCTAGAGCTAGGGCTTGAGATTCCCGGAGATTCCACCGTTAGAATTGCCTCAAATTTGGAGGAGAGGGAGGGGACCCACCAGCGCAGTAGCCTATAGGAGATCGAATTTTTTCCTTGGGTCAATTCCTGGGAAATTGATGCCCTAGGTGACCTAATGGGGCTAGACTTGGGGAAAAAGGGGAAAATGGTTAAAAGAGGGTTGAAATGATCACCCTTTTTGAAGGACTAGTTCCTTTTTCACTTGGGGATAACGGAGTCAAGGATAATGATGAGTAAGAACTTGGTTTGTTGATCAAGGAGGCCCAGAATGTCAACTTCGTCCAATGTTGAGAGAAAGAAAAGAAAAGTGACCTTCAAGCATTTATACTTCAAAGCAAATGATGCAAGATTCTTGAGATAAATAAATCTCTAGGACATTTCATTCATATAACATTGGCCCATACATTAAATTAGCTAAAACATGCTCAATTCCACATTTCGATAATGCAGCAACTAGCCCTAATTTTAGCAGTATACAGCAACAAGAATAATAGCATCAAAATTTACTTACAACGTTATAGATTATATCCAACCAGCATTTTGTTTGCTCAATAAAGCTCCAAGACGAGAAATAGCCCAAATCCATACATCAAAATTCATCCTTCTCCAAAAATATCCACCAAGGAAAAAGTGTGAAAATTCTCTATGACTAGAGAGATCGCAAGTCAAGTGATGATACAAATGAATGTATCTAACATCAATATACAACCTCCTAATGAGTTCGAATTAGCCTATGGGCCCCTAAAGATAAAATAATGTGCAAATAATAACTCCTAATGGTGACAAGCCCACCATACTAGCTGATAATGTAAAAACAAGCCTCACAAGGGGTCAAATAATGATGTATGCATGTCGTAGGGCACTCTAAAGGCTCAGTAACATCCTGAAGTGCCATATTGAGGAATAAATTCCTCGAAATATGATGGACAAGGGGGTGGCTCTTTGTTCTCCAAGTAGTAGACTTGTGGTGCTCTCAGTGGGTCTGAGGGCACATCAATGACTCCATGGGTCTCCATATGGATCGAAAATGCTTGTAGATCCTCTGCAATGGTCCAAGTGGTGGAATGAATGCTGCCATGACATCGTACAAGTGTTGGGACACCTGCCAAGAGTGTGGGGCTCCTTTGGGGACCTACTGTGCATAGTGTACTGAGCCTATCACCATCGTCCCGAAAGTGGATCGCTAGTAGTCTCTGGACATCCATGATTGGTGGAGTATTGTCTACTGCTGTGGAGACCCATGGATTTCTATGCACACCCTACATGTGCCAATGTAGACCTCTGGGGGTTAGGATCCCATATAGGGAAGCCAAACCCAAATGGAAACCACCTGCAATCCTACATAAGATCCACTGTGTCCCCTAGGCTTCCAGTACAATCAGTCATTAAAATAATCGTGTAAAAGAGCTTATAAACCATCGTAACAAAGTGAGCACTTCATAATGGCATGCCCTTTCGTAGTGGGGTTTGGCATGTGCTAGTGTCTCCAAGCTCCAAAGGGGGTTAGCCAAGTACCTTATTGGGTGGTTTCCGCCCTTAAAGGGGATAGTGTGTCCAAGGTACATCCTTCTAATGGGGGTGGCAAGTGACAAATTGGTGAGGTGGGATAGGGAATGAGAGGGGCAGCCCTGGGCCACATAATGGGGCATAAGGGTAGCTAGATAAGGGGAAGCCCACACATGGGTATGTAATGTATAGGAGGGAGCAGTCGTGGTACATGAGGTGCCCTGGCCTTGATTTTTCCACCCTTATTTATATGCCTTTTGCCTTTATGGAATTTTCTTTGATTAACTGCTCGGGGTCAAAGGACAAGAGCATGATGTGTATAATATATTAGTGATTACCACCTTTCAGGTAGGGCAGTTCATTGCCCTCTAGGGGTTGGGACAATCATGGGTTCCTGAATTATAAAGGAGGCTCAGCTAAGGCCTATGGAACCAGGGTGATGGTCATGGATTGGGGTAGAGCTTGTGAAAATTCCTCAATCGGAATCCTTACTGCAACAATTGATAATGTTTCTTCTATTTGTTAAATTAATCAACCAAATTATTTGTAGTTTCTTATGGAAAATATTGAAACATATATACTGCAGCCTTCACTTAATTAAATATTATGCGGAAACAAGAGACTGAGCAAGAAAGAAAATACAACACAAATGACACCGTTATTTTTGGAGAAACATCCCCGGAAAAACCCAATGCGGGAAAATTGGTGCAACAACTCTGAGGGTTTATTATTATTAAGCAGTGGAAAATTCTGAATGTATCTCTGAATACCTCAAGGGTTATTCAGTTACAGAGAGAGAAATACTGTTGAAATTTCTAAGTCTGACACGTTAGAAATCCCTACCGCATTATCCAGTTTATTTCACCTACTTGTTTATTCCTTAACAAGTTATTTATACATATAAATACAAAATAAACACAAATGCAGCCTCAACATATATACAGATCAGCAATTGAAATACTAGACAAACGCACAAGGGACACCGCTATTTTTGGACAATCGCCCCTGGAAAAACCCAATGCGGGAAAACCGATGCAGCAGTTTTGAGGGTTTTATTATTATGCAGATTTATTGAGTACAACTAGGGTGCCAAATTGGCTCACCCAACAGAGATTGTTACATGACAGTAATACCTCTTCTCGGAGACAGATATTCAACTAGTCTGCCCCACGAAAATTCTTCCGACGCTTCTCCTAGGCACTGCGTCAGCCTTGCTAGCCTCAGCGTAGCTCTGGAACCCTCTGCGTCAGCCTTCTGCCTCTCTGCGTAAGCTCTTTGGCCTTCTACATCACCCACACAGGCCCCTCAGCCTCTGCGCAGTCTCTAGCTGCCTCTGCGTGGCTCTTGCTGCCTCTGTGTCAGCCTCTTAAGTCACTGCACTAACCCTTAGGCACTATCTCTGCCTCTCTGCTATGTACTCATTGCCCCTCGTTGCAACAGATCACTTGTTCGAATTTTCTCAGCAAGCCCATCTCCAGAAAATTGAACTGACTGATCAATCTTGGTGTATCTCCAACTGACCTTCAAGCCTCCTTTTATACTTTTCCTATTGAGTCTTCAACGACTAAGATTAAGTCTCTAATCTACGACTGAGATTAAGTCTCTAATCAACGGTCAATATTAGATTTGGCTTGATCCACGTCATTTAGAACATTCTCACCCAATTTTATATTAATACCCATTAAATTTTAATTTTCCTAAGTTTAGACTTAGGAACTCCATTAAAAATATTAATTATTTTAATATCTCTCTAACCGGGTGGAATTTCCCGAAACCATTCTAGGTCTTGGAGATCTCATGTGCTTTAGCCTTTCCACCAATTTTCATGGCTAGAGCATATCTGATGCTACCACAAATCAACACTCCCTCTTAGCGAGGAATGTGCTCTAGTAATGCTCCACCACTGAGACATCACACTGATCCTTCTACATCGGTACTTGTGATGATGCTTGGCTTGCTACCCAACATCCACTACACTGTTGCTTCCTGTACTGCTGCCCATGGCTCTGCCACTGCCACTGCTACATCTGTACTGCAACTCCCTCTCAACATGCTGCCCATGTTGCCCATAGCACTACCACTGCTAACTACTGCACTGCAACTCAGTTACCGAGAAGTAAGTAACTAATCTACCCAAATCCTGACATCCTTGTCAGTTTGGAAGCCTCCTGATGTTGAAGCTACCTCTACAACTATCCAGTGCTCCCTCTGTTGTCTCTACTTTGCTGCAACCACCTCTATGCCTCTCGCATTACTACAACCTCCATTGTGCCTCTCGCATTGCTATAACCACCTTTGTGCCTCTCGCACTGCTGCAATCACCACTGCGCTGTTACAGGCCTTTGTACTGTAGCACTGCCTTGTCGCTTCATCGCATCTTGCTTCTACCTGACATCTATCATCCTGCTACTGTCATTCAAGGCTCCCATAGCCGGATATGATCCAAGAGTTTGGGTGCCTCAAGGATCCTGCCCCTCATCTTCTGTAGTCCTCCTGACTACAGCTCGATGTCTCCCCACCTCTTCTCTAGAGGTGCATGAGCACTCATGGCACAGTCATCATCAGTCTCAACTTCTTTCTCCGCCTTAGCTGAAGCTGCCTTAGAGTCAGAAGCCTCAACCTTGTTCTTCTTCCTGGGACACTAGGATGCATAATGACCTAGCTCCCCACAATGGAAGCACTTTACCTTGGAGATATCCTTCTTTTTCCTCTTCCCTTTTTGTCCTGTAGATGCCAAAGTCACATCCTCCTCCTCCTCTTTCTTGATTCGACCTGCTTTGCTACTACTTCCCGCCTTGGTCAACCGTCTGATCTCTTCTTGGCGAAGAGCTACCCACATCTCTTCCCATCCTGAAAGATTAGCTTTGCCCAAAATGCTTTGGACAAATGTCCCCCAATCCTCAGAGACCGCATTTAGGGCGGTCTTCACCATGAACTCTTGATATGGCGTGGCCCCTATGGAAGTAAGTTGGTCCCGAATCTCCTGCAATCTGAAGAGGTATAGATCTATTTGCTCCCCCTTTTGCATTTGATACGATCGCAACTGATTCTCCAATAGCATCTTCCGCTGCATGGAAGTGCCCTAATACAATGTCATCAAAGTATCCCACATCTCCTTTGTTGTGTTCTTTTCAGCAATATGTGGTACGACATGATCCTTGACCCCATCAAGGATTATGCACTTTGCCCTTGCCATCGCATCCTCATACTTTTCATTATCAGCTGGGTCGACTGGGATAGCCACGATTCTCAAGGCGAAGCCCTTGATGCGATGTCTATCCAGGACTGACAGGATCCTGGCCTTCCAGATGACAAAGTTGGAAGCCCCATCCAACCTATCTTGATCCCTCAGTCCGTTTACTGCCATCTCCGCTCCTCTTCTGGACTCCCTCTGAGTTTCAACTTCCCTCCTGGAAATCTCCCTCTAAGTCCTGATTTCCCTGCTAGAAATCTTCCCGCCAACTGTCGAACCACTCCTCTCCAATCCTCTTTGCAACTGCAACTCGGATCTGGATTTCTTGGCTAGAAATCCGTCAAGGTAGCAAATCCCTCTACCTTGGTTCTGTCTCATTAGGTACTATTCTGCTTTGACAGAAACAGCACCCCACCAGCTTCCCAACCCACAATTTGCCCACAACTCCCTAGGCCTTGACAACTGAAGAAACTGAGCCTTCCAGCTCTGCGCATTCCGGCAAAGGTTGAATCACTCCTCTGGCCAACTGCGTCAAGCCTACCTGGCTGAGTAGGATGACGTGGCTCTTCGTGAGCCTCTTCTGCCTCCCTCTGCCTCTGTGCTAGCCCTCTCTCTGGCTCGAAATGATGAAGCGGGCCCTCTGTGTCACTCCTCTGCTGCCTTTTGCTTAGGAGTAGCTCTTTCTCTTGGGACAGCTGCTACTGCTGCAAATTTCCAATATTGTTGATGCCTTCAGTCCTCCTGTGATTTGCAATGCCTGATACCATGTTGAAATTTCTAAGTTTGACATGTTAGAAATCCCTATTGCATTATTTGGTTTATTTCACCTACTTGTTTATTCCTTAACAAGTTATTTATACATAAAAAACTGAAAATAAACACAAATGCAACCTTAACACATATATAGATCAACAACTGAAATAATAGACAAACACACAAGGGACATCGTTACTTTTGGATAATCGTCTCTAGAAAAACCCAATGCAGGAAAGCCGATGCAACAGTTTTGAGGGTTTTATTATGATGCAGATTTCTTGAGTACAACTAGGGTGCCAAACTGGCTCACCCAACAAAGATTGTTACACGGCAGTAATACCTCTTCTCGGAGACAAATATTCAGCTAGTCTGGCCCACGAAAATCCTTCCGAGGCTTCTCCTAGGCACTGCGTTAACCTTGCTAGCCTCAGCGTAGCTCTAGAACCCTCTGCGTCAGCCTTCTACCTCTTTGCATTAGCTCTCTGGACTTTTGCGTCACCCACGCAAACCCCTCAGCCTTTGCGCAGTCTCTAGCTGCCTCTGCGTGGCTCTTGCTGCCTCTGCGCAGTCTCTAGCTGCCTTAGCGTGGCTCTTGCTACCTCTGCGTAGCTTTCGCTGCCTTTGCGTCAGCCTCTTCAGCAACTGCTCTGACCCTTAGGCACTATCTCTGCCTCTCTGCTATGTACTAACTGCCCCTCGCTGCAACAGCTTGTTCAAATTTTCTCAGCAAGCCCCGCTCCAAAAAATCGAACTGATTGATCAATCTTGGTGTATCTCCAACTGACCCTCAAGCCTCCTCTTATACTTTTCTCGTTGACTCTTCAACGGTCGAGATTAAGTCTCTAATCAATGGCCAAGATTAGATTTGGGTTGATCCATGTCATTTAGAACATTCTCACCTAGTTTTATATTAATACCCATTAATATTTTAATTTTCCTAAGTTTAGACTAAGGAACTCCATTAAAAATATTAATTATTTTAATATCTCTCTAACCAGGTGGAATTTCCCCAAACAATTTGTGGGTGTTGGAGATCTCGTGTGCTTTAGCCTCTCCGCCAATTTTCATGGCTAGAGCACATCCGATGCTACCACAAATCAACAAATATTAGCAGAAAGATTTGTGAGATTACCTCACACAATCACTGAGAAAAATCTCGGCTGATCCAAACACTGGATGAGGTGCCTCTGGTAGGCCCTACACTGCCTCTGCGAAGTCCTCACGTAGTCTTTGTGTCAACCACTCTAGACACTGCGTCCCAACCAGTTGATCGATTTGTTTCCCGAAGTTACTGCTCTCGGCCTCCCAGTCTCACACCCTAACTCCCGGCTTCTAAAACTGACTCTGCCCAGCAAAATTTTGGACTTGCTCTCACCCTCTGCATTGCCTCGGCATGGCCCTTCATGGCCCTGTGTCAGCGTCTACGTGAAAGCTACTAGATTACTCTCTGTTGACACCTAATCATCAAGATTGGGTGAATAACTGAAATTGATGTAAATAAATAATAGAGAATATGAATAGTCACCGGGAGATGAAATGAACAGTGTCTCCCTCATGTATATAATAAAGACCAACCTGAATGAATATCAACGAATTGTTTCTGAGGAGTTACTGCCTGGTCTAACATGGTATCAAAGCTAGTGCCATTTTTGGCTTCTATTTGCCATTGTAACTCCCTTCTGCCATTTTTTCAGAAATCTGTTCTGCATTTCCTACAGTGTGCCATATTCTTATCTGCGTGATAATCTGGGTCTGCCCTCTTTGTGATAATCCGGGTCTGCCCTCTCCGTGATAATCTGGGTAATGCTTGGTATACCCATCAAATACCTGCTCCTCATTGCAATTATCTCTTCATTGTATTACTCCTACAATGCTGCCAGTGTTCCATTGCCAGACCTCCGTTGTCAAACCTCATGCTGCTCCCAACAATACGCATTGGTAATACGTAGACCTCCCCTCCTCTCTACTACCATACGCAAGTTTTTCATTACCTTGAAGAAGTTCTGGTATTACACTGCCCTAGGGCTGTCTGTCCGTTTGAATAATTAAATTCTGTGTTAATTGAATAATGGTGGTTGTTCGTTGAATAATGAGTTGTTTCTTGGTGTGTGAGCATGGATATATCTCCTAGTGCAGTTATTTATATATGTGAATTGGTTTGAGCACTGAACATTGCCTAACGTTGAGACAATGGTCAGAACCATCGGTTCAAAGAGGACCACATAACAACTCACGAGTTGTCAAGCACT
Source organism: Pinus tabuliformis (assembly GCA_031772625.1). NCBI lineage: Eukaryota > Viridiplantae > Streptophyta > Pinopsida > Pinales > Pinaceae > Pinus > Pinus tabuliformis. The sequence goes on along the minus strand of CM062820.1, from coordinate 79,825,854 downwards.
AAACACCTATCTGTTTGCATAACATAAAGAATCTTTATGTGGGTCAACATTGCTGCGTGCAATTGCAGCAATCGTATGTATGTTGGAGCTTCATCTGTCTTGTTATCTATATCTTACCTACCTCGGCTTCATCATCTTTGCATTCGCCTGTCTGTGCTCCATCTTTCTGTCAAAATTATGTTTCTATGGTCAATGAAACCGTGACTTAATTGTTGCATTGAAACATTGTGTTTGGTTCCCACATTGTACCCACATACCACCATTAATTTCCTTTGTAAATACACTGCGTTTGCAACTTCTCCCTCCATACACTGCTCCATTCTAGTTTTATGGGGTTTTGAACAAAAACTCTAAGCTACAGGAGTCCTTTAAAGCCATGCTGGAAGATGATTTTTTTACCAGAACTACATTTTTATTAGTAATGTATTTTTTACCAAAATTTCATTCTTGATCAGAATTGCACATTTTTTTCTTAAGAATATTGCAATTATAGTGCAAAAGTGAAAATACTTTATAGATTGGCAGCAGAAGTATTTTTTACAGCACTTAGATTTTACAATGCATTCAATCATATCCATTGTGGGAATAGTTCTCACTGGCAAGGAGAACTATCCTGAGTGGTCTCGGATGATAAAACAAACCCTCATTTTCAATGAGTTGCAGAAAGGAGTGTGTATTGGAGACGGAGACAAAGAGCCAGAACCGCCTACCTCAGACAAAGAGTTCGCCATTTGGGAAAATAAGAACAGCAAAGCCTATGCATTAATTGCAGCATCTGTAAGTGAAGAGGTGAGTCGCCATATTTTGCCATTTTCAACTGCTTTCGAAGCTTTACAAAAGCTGAAAGAACTCTATGACTCACATTCTACACTTGAAGTTGTTCAACTCATGATTAAACTTTTCACTCTTGAATTACAAAATAATGATCATCTTGCTCTTGCATCCGAAATAAAATCTATAATGCATGATATCAAATGAACTAAGGTTGAATTGGATATTCCTCTTATTGCTTTTCTCAAGGCACTTTATCCTACTTACTCCAATTATCTTGAGTCATTGCAAGCAAATGGAAATCTCAAAGATATTACCTTTGACTCTCTTGTGAAAAAATTTGCTGAAAGAGAGAAAGCTTTTGGAAAGAAGACAGCCCCTGAATCTTCTGAAGAGGCTGTGTGCCTTGCTCATAAAGAAAAGAATCTTGCCCAAGATTCTTCCAGAGGAAGAGGTGGTCGAAGAGGAAGAGGAAGATATTTCAGAGGCAGGGAGGCAGACACTCTCAAGGAGAAAAGTTAGATTTGCACTGCATACGCTGCAAAAGAAATGGATCACATGATGCCTCCACATGCAAGTTACCTTGGGACAAAATTGAGCAGCAAAGAAATCAACCCAAAGGTAAAACTAATGACACAGACAAAGGTAAAGCCCCTGAATCCGCTCATTATGTTGTGGCACAATGTAATATCGGAGTAAATGAAGATTTATTCAATTCTTCACTTGCTTCTTGGAAAAATGATTGGTTGCTTGATTCAGGAGCAACTTGCCACATGACTCATAGAAAAGATTTTTTTGAAGAATTTACTGACAATGTTGATGGAGTAGTATACTTTGCAGACCAATCAAAAATCAAGCCATCAGGGCTTGGCACAATCAGGCTCAAATTGCCTGGTCTTCCAAACTTTCTTCTGCATCATGTTCTATATCTCCCACAGCTGAAGAGAAACTTGTTGTCCTTGGTCCACATCCGCCAGCAAGGTCACTCCATTCATATGTTTGATGGCAAGCTTGAGGTGAGAAAAGCATCTGACCACTCACTTGTCATGAGGGGAATAGAAGAAGAAAGGCTTCTCAAGCTGCAAGGTACCTCTGCTCGTGCACAACATTTCTCATACAATTCTCATTATGAAGAAGGTACACTTCCATCAAGTTTATTATGGCATGCTAGATTTGGACATTTCAACCATGACAGCCTCCACTTTTTGAAGAAAAATGGTGTTGCTGGTTTGCCTACAATTCCTAGGAAACTTAAGCAATGTGATGCTTGCATTCTAGGAAAGCATAGCAAACAGTCTTTTCATGATTCACATTCAACAGCACATAGAAAACTTGAACTCATTCATTTAGATTTATGTGGTCCAATGCCTATTCCTTCTACAAATGGAAATAAATATATGATGACATTTATTGATGACTACACCAGAATGTGTTGGGTTTATTTATTGAAGAACAAATCTGATGCTTTTCAAACATTCAAGAACTTTCATAAATGGATTGAAAATGATGCACAATCTCATATTGGCTCTATTCGCACTGATAATAGAAAATAATACACTTCAAATGAATTTGAAAACTATCTCCGCCAACATGGGATCAAACTTCAAACAAATGTGCCTTATAATGCCCAACAGAACAGTGTAGCTGAAAGAATGAATAGGACAATCTTAAATATGGTGCGCTCCATGATGTTTTTCAAAAATGTAAAATTGATGTTTTGGGCTGATGTAGTTCTATGTGCTGTATATATAAAAGAATAGATGTCCATCTAATGCTATCAGAAACAAGACTCCCTATGAAATGTGGTATGGGCACATTCCTTTTGTAAAGCATCTCAGGGTCTTTGGTTCCACCTGTTATGCCTTGATACCAAAGGTACATAGAAACAAACTTGGTGCGAGAAGTCGTAAGTGTATCTTCCTGGGATATTCAAACACCTCCAAAGCATACTGTCTTTGTGATGAAGTCAATAAAAAGTTTGTTGTATCTAGAGATGTAATCTTTCTTGACACATCCAAAACTGACAATGTTGTTGAGCGGCAATTTGATTGATTGGATATATTCGCAAATGCAAAATCATTTCAAGAATTTGATAATCAGATTCCACATCTTGAAGGGGGGATTCCTATACTAGATCAACCTGTGGAATCTTCTTCTAAAGCACTCTCTCCCCAGCATGAAACTCCAACAATAGATGATGCTTTAAGTGATGTGATTGATAGAATTGGGAGACTCAATCTTGATTCAATCCCAACTCAATCAACGAAGCAACTTGGACCATCTGAGAAAGGTCCCCCACAGTGGCTGACAAAGACACTTGAAAGTGTTCATCCTGATGAGGTTGGAAAGACAGGAACTAGAAATTCAAACCGGCAAAATGGAGGTGATGTAGATGACTCTGATTCACTTGTTGATATGGATGTTTCTTATGATTGTGAATTGAATTTGTCTACAGATTTCGAACCAACTTCCTTCAAAGAAGCTGCTTCTCATGATGAATGGAAAGAAGCGATGCAAAAGAAGTATGATGCCCTAATAAAGAATGGCACATGGAAGCTGGTTGATCCTCCATTAGGAATCAAACCAATTGGCTGCAAGTGGGTCTACAAAAACAAGTATAAAGCTGATGGCTCACTTGACAAGCACAAAGTCAGGCTTGTGGCAAAAGGTTTTGCATAGAAGGAAGGGGTCAATTATGTGGAGACTTTTGCCCCCAATCCGGACACTCTTTGCCCTAGCAGCTTAGAACGATTGGAAAGTCCATCAAATGGATGTAAAAATTGCTTTCTTGAATGGAGATCTAAAAGAGAATGTTCTTGTGTTCCAGCGTGAAGGATTTGCTGTGAAAGGACATGAACATAAAGTATGCAAACTTGTGAAATCCTTGTATGGCCTCAAACAAGCACCGCGAGTCTGGTATGAAAAACTAACTGAGCATCTTCTGAAACTCAATTTCAAACATTATGATCTTGATGATGCAACTCTATTTGTCAAGAAAGTTGGCAAAACAGTTGTATATCTTGTGGTATATGTAGATGATCTTTTGATGACAGGGAACAATGAAAGCTACATTGCATCCATAAAGAAGGAATTGAGGAAAGGTTTTGAAATCATTGATTTGGGCTATGTTCATTACTATCTTGGTATTGAAGTAACTCAACATCCGAAGTCCATATTTCTTTCTCAAAAGAAGTACATTGGAGATCTGTTGAACAGGTTTGGCATGACAGAATGCAATCCTCTTATTACTCCAATGGAACAAAACTTAAAGCTCACATCCATTGAAGGAAAAGAATTTAAGGATGCAACAAAGTATAGACAACTTGTAGGAAGTCTCAACTACCTAACTAATACTAGACCAGACATTTTGTTTGTTGTTGGAATCCTCTCCAGGTTTATGCAAAAGCCTTGTGAGGGACATTGGTCTGCTGCAAAAAGAGTTCTAAGGTACTTGAAGGGAACTCAAGACTTTGGAATCAAGTATACACAGGTGGACAACTTCAACTTGATTGGATACTCTGATTCAGACTTCGATGGAGACAAAGAAACTGGGGTATCTACTTGTTAAAATTGGAAACCAGGGCAAAACTTCATGTGGGTCATCTTATTCATGGCTGATAATATTTTTATTAGATTCCTCTCGTCGAGAGGTGTAAGATTGATATAAAGATCATCCGATTTCGATAAGTATTCATGGAGATATGAATTTATTTTGATTATGGAATTATTATCAAGCCGACCTACAACTCATGTAGGCTCAGAAGCCCAACAGTCGCATCTATTCACCCACCAACGTTATGTATAAATATAAGAGGACTTTTCCTCATTTGGACTCACTCATCTCATCACATCTCTCTCTCTTTACTGCGCAGATATGAGTCTCTTCTCTACTGCACTGAAATGGGTCTCTCTCTCTCACACATGTGAAGCCGGAAGCTGTTGAATTTGAAACTGCAACTGCAGAAGTAAAGATTGACTTGCGTGGCCTAGAAGATCTCCTCTTTGGAACTGCGCTGTAGGTTCATCTGAACCTCCTTTGAAAGCCGCAACTTTTGGTGGTGGAATGAAGTCAATCCGACGAACGGTTTGCAAGATATCGACTGCCCTAGTTTGAAGCCGAAAACTGCTGAAGCTGCAACTGCAGAAGTAAAGATTAACTTGCGTGGCCTAGAAGATCTCCTCTTTGGAACTGAGCTGTAGGTTCATCTGAACCTCCTTTGAAAGCCGCAACTTTTGGTGGTGGAATGAAGTCAATTCAACGAACGGTTTGCAAGATATCGATTGCCCTAGTTTGAAGTGTTGAACTAGGTTGTCATTGATGTCAATATGGCAATATTCTGGATACTAGAGGATGACATGAAGCCAAGGGGATGCAGAGCAGATTCATGAAGAGACAGGAGCAAAGGCCATCAGGATAGCCGAGCCATATATATATATATATATATGCGGAAACAGACATATATGCAAGGAGGTGGTCTTTGAAAGACATTGCCAAGCTAAGAGGAGTAGATGGAGACGAGAGGAGCCACCAAGCCATCGGAGAGCCATGTCAAAGCAAGAGGAACGCTGCCTGTAAAACAGGCATATCGGAGCAAATGGAGCAAATGGACCGAGAGGAGCAGATGGAGCAAGAGGAGCCAAGAGGAGCAATATATATAGAGCCATCGGTATATGCCAAAGAGGAGGTGCACACAGAGCCATCGGAGGAGCTACAGGAGCAAGAGGAGCCATCGGAGGAGCTATCAGAGCCATACTTATAGACCATACATATATGCCAAAGAAGAGGAGCAATGGAGCAGACAGAGTTAGCGGAGCTACAGGAGCAAACAGAGCAAATGGAACAGAGCATATATATATGCCATATCGAAGGAGTGTCAGAGCAGAGGAGCCATATCGAAGACAATACTTCATATATATATAGTTGTGTTTAAAGCCAAACTTTCATCAAAGCGGGAGAATACATAGGAGCCGTTTGATCTGCCAGATCAACGGTCCAGAAGAAATCGCAGAGGAGCAGAGAATCCTTATCGCATCGGCGAAAGTCCCTTGGAGTCGTCGGAACTGTTCAAGGTGCAAGCAGCGAAATCCGGAGCCGAAACTCTTATCAAGCAAAATAGAAAGCATATCGGGTCCGCAGAGGACTTGTATCATTTCGGAGGTAGCGATCAGCGAAATCGCCGAAGGACCCAGAGCCGAAACTCTTATCAAGCAAAATAGAAAGCATATCGGATCCGCGGAGGACTTGTATCATTTCGGAGGTAGCAATCAGCGAAATCGCCGAAGAACCCGGAGCCGAAATTAAGTTAGGAAGGAGTATAATGTTAGGATATTCCGACACATAGGAAATAGTTAAGTTCAACTTGGTCTAGTATAGAGTTAGGTAAAGTGTGTTTCTTTACCATTGTACATTTTGTAACTTACAATCCGACGGTCACGATATGTAGTGATCCGACGGTTCACTTTCTCCTCAGTATTACCGACACTTGATCCGTGGCTTGACACCCGATTGGTCCATGAGTTCTATTTAAAGTGCATGGAGGGTCATTGTTCGGGTAATCCGTGCATGAGAGAAGCTTATGTAAATTTTCATTCTTTGATTAATAAATTGCCTGTAGTAGCCACGTTGGCGCAGGCCGTGGACTGTTTCCCTCTTTGAGGGTTTTAACCACGTCAAAAATACTGGTGTATTGATCTGTGATCTGGTTGTGAGCGGTGTCCTTTTGGTGTTCTTTCTGAGGAACTTACCCTGTAAATTCCTACATGGTATCAGAGCTATTTGAGGGCCGCGTCCGTTGGTGATCCAAATCTGAAGCCGGTAGAACTGCATCCGACTGCCGTTTCCTAGATCTGCTGTTTCTGACTGCTTTCGGGCCGAGAGGACTGCTCTGTTGTGTTTGGAGCATCTGTTCCAGTGAGGAACCCTTTTCGTTTCACGCAAAAAGGTTTCAGGTAGCCCTAGCTGCGTCATTTTTTAGATTTGGAGGTATATTTGTTGTTTACTGTTATTTTCTCTCTGCTTATTTCGGTTTCTGTTTATTTAGCTTTTTTTATTACCGGATCTATACCTTTCATTTCTGCGTATGCTATTTGCCCTGCGACTCTGTGCGATCTGGGCAAATCAGAAACAGAAAGGAAGTTTTTTTTCTCATGCGTATGCTCTTTTCCCTGCACCTTAGTGTGATCTTGGAAAATCAGAAACATTGAGAAAAATATTTAGTTTCCGGCCAAAGCTAACTTTGAGCCGCAAGGTTCATTTTTGAAAATATCTAGTTTTTTGGCTAAAGCTAACTTCGAGCCATAAGGTTCGTTTTCTTTGCATGTCTGTGTTGGGTTTTGTGTTTTGTGTTTTGTAGGGAAAAATAGTTTTCTCAAGGCAAGCACGCAAACCAAGGCCCCCCCCCCCCCCCCCCTCTCTCTCTCTCTCTCTCAAATTTTTTGTATAGATCAATTGGTTCAAAGCTATTTTAAGAGAGTAGAGGTTTTGGGTTCAAGTCTCCATTTTGTGGGGGCGGATTTTTTCATTTCCGCGCATTCGCGCACTTTGCCGGCAACTTCATCAAATTTTTTTCAAAAAGCCATAACTTCTTCATCCGGAAGCCTTTTTCAGAGCCGTTTTTTTTAAAACAACCTAATTTTTCGAGATCTATCCATTGGAACACTTACTTTCAGCATCTTCAGCTTCAGTTTTTTTAAAATGGAAAGTCTATGCCAAGTCATTCTTGACAGCACTAACTACTTCCAATGGATATCCTACATGGAAGATTTACTTAGAAGTAAAGGTCTTTACAGAATAGCCACAGGCCAAGAGAAGAAACCAAAAGATGAAGACAAGGCAGCAAAATGGGAAAATAGACAAGATCAAGCACGTGGTTTGATAGGGATGTCTATTTCTCCTGATCTTAGATTCCATATTGCAGAACTTGAAACTCCTCATGAAGCATTGGAACAAATCACTAAAGTTTTTGGGATTAAAAATGAAATTAGAGCCCATCAACTTGAAAATGAGTTGCTTACATTGGATCCTAATAATTTTTCTTGCATTGAAGATTTCTTGTCCAAATTCAAGACCCTTAGATATCTCTTGCAAGGTGTTAAGGTTAAGAAAGAAGATAGTAACCTTATTTATTCCATCCTTACTAAGTTGGGACCAGCCTACTCTGTATTTGTTTCCACCTTCCATTCTACAAGGGAAGCTTTCATTTGTCAAGGAAAAGACTACAAGGCCCCTTCCTTTGACTATTTTTGTGATTCTTTAATAAGAGAACAAGAAAAACTCTTACACCTTGGTCTTCTTAATCTTGGAAACTCTTCCAAGAAAGCATTAGCCGCCCAGCAGCAACCAAATTCAAAGAATCCTAAGAAGTCCTATCCTAAAAAGAATGGTCCTAAACCAAACAAGGGTCCTAAGCAAACTCAGCCTCAAACTGAAAGATCATTTCAGCAAAATGATAAGACCAATAAAAACAAATGGAAGAAGACTGATAGACATTGTAACTTTTGTAATCAAGATGGCCACTTAGAATCTAAATGCTTTAAGAAGATGGAAGCCTTGGAAGCCGCAATGAAGAAACATAACATACATGTGGAGCATACTTCAACTTCAACTTCAGGAATGGCACTTTCTGCATGTCGTTGTCAATCATCTCAGTCTGGTTATGCATTAAATGTATCTTCTTCTTCTCATTCTCATGAGTGGCTCATTGATTCTGGAGCCTCTTATCACATGGCCAAAAACCAAGCCATATTTTCTTCTTTAAATGATTGTAACACCAAAAATATATATGTTGGTGATGATAGATCTCTTAATGTTGTAGGGACTGGAACTGTTCATCTAGACAATGGTCAGTTTAATGATGTATTATGTGTTCCAACCTTATCCTGCAACCTTCTATCTGTATATCAGATAACTCATTCAGGTGAAGGTAAAATTGTTGAATTTTCACCTCATGATGTTGTAATCAAGGATCTGAGAGATCCTAAACAGATTCTAGCTACTGGTATTGCTGATGATTCCACAAGGTTGTATAAGTTTCACAACTTTGGGTCATCAAATCTTCCCTCAGTATTTATTGCTCATAATGATGAAGTGAGCAAACTTTGGCATGAGCAATTTGGTCACTTAAACTATCGCTCCCTTCAGCATCTATGTAAAGAAAATATGGTGACAGGTCTTCCTATGGTATCTTGCAGAGATGGTGTTTGTTCTGAATGTGTACTCGGAAAACATCATCGAGACAGTTTCGAAAAACGTGCCTCTTGGCACGCCTCAGCCCCTTTACAGCTTGTGCACAGTGATTTATGTGGTCCACTTCCTGTTGCTTCATTCTCTGGCTGCAAGTATTTCTTAACTTTCATTGATGATTTCTCCAGACGCACTTGGGTATACTTCTTAAAACTCAAGAGTGAAGTATTTAACACATTTTTGGCCTTCAAAGCCTTTGTTGAAAAACAATCTGGACATCAAATTCTTAAGCTAAGAACTGATAATGGTGGAGAATATGTTAAAAACACATTCATCAACTTTTGCACCGAAAATGGAATTCAAATGCAACATACTGTTCCATACACTCCACAACAAAATGGTGTAGCTGAAAGGAAAAACCGCACCTTAAAGGAAATGGCTAATTGTATGCTGCAATCTAAAGGACTCAGTCTTAGTTTTTGGGCCGAAGCAATTAATTGTGCAAATTATATAATCAATCGCACTCCTACTAAGGTTCTAAAGAATATCACTCCAGAAGAAGCTTGGAGTTCCATTAAACCAGATATAAGTCACTTTCGTGTTTTTGGAAGTGAAGCATGGGCCCATATTCCAGATGAAAAGCATAAAGCTTTAGAACCTAAGAGTGAGAAATGTACTTTTGTTGGATATTCTGAAGATGTAAAAGGTTATAGACTTATTCCATTTAAGTCCAAAAATGTTATCATTAGAAGAGATGTAAAATTTGATGAAAATAAATCGGCCTGCGAGCCTAGTCCGGCGGATGTGCCACCTCTTCCTATCTCTTCTACTTTTGAAAACATTTCTTCTTCAGATGATGAAAGTGAGGATGACAATCCTCCCCCACCTTCTCAGGATCCTCAACTTCCAAGATGGGTCCGTGCTACTCGGGATGCAGCAGGTGATCTTGCCGGTGATCCTACAGATCAACGACGTACACGTTCTCAGTTTGAAAGAGCCTCTTCTTTACTGGCTCAAGCTCCAGTAAATCATGATCCTGACACTTTTGCAAAAGCTTCAGGCCATCCACATTGGGAAGCAGCTATGAATGAAGAATATCACTCATTGTTGGCAAATGATACATGGGATCTTGTTCCTCTACCAAAGGGACGCAAACTTGTTAGATGTAAATGGGTTTACAGAACCAAGTATGGACCAGATTGGAAAGTTGATAAACATAAAGCTCGTCTTGTTGCTAAGGGCTTTTCACAGGTTGAAGGCATTGACTACACTGAAACCTTCTCCCCTGTTGCCAAAATGAACTCTATCCGCCTTGTTCTTTCCCTTGCTGCCTCTTTAAAATGGGAAGTCCATCAGATGGATGTTAAATCTGCCTTCTTGCATGGGGACTTGCATGAAGAAATCTATATGGAACAACCCATTGGCTTCATCAAACAGACTCCAGCCTTTTATGTCGACTTAAGAAATCTCTTTATGGTCTCAAGCAAGCTCCTCGGGCTTGGTATGCCAAAATGGATAGCTTTCTTTTAGAATCTGGCTTTTCTAGGTGTTATTCTGACAATATTGTCTACACCAAGAAAGTGGGCAACTCTCTTATCATCCTTGTTCTTTATGTTGATGATCTTATTCTTACTGGTAGTGATCCCAACCTTATAAACCATGTGAAGTCCAGCCTTAAAAAGAAATTTGAAATGACAGACTTAGGACACTTACACTATTTTCTCGGTCTTCAAGTCTTGCAATCCAAGGAGGGTATTTCCCTTTCCCAGTCCAAGTATGCTTGTGATATTCTTCGTCATTTTCACATGGAAGACTGTAAGCCAGCCCCTTCTCCCTTTCAGTCTGGAGTCAAACTTTCAGTCTCTTGTACTTCTCCTGAAGTTGATGCTACCTTATACCGTCAACTTGTAGGAAAACTCTTGTATTTAACCCATACTCGTCCTGACCTTTCCTTTGTTGTTGGCCTTGTTGCTCGTTTTATGCAAAACCCCCGTGAAAGTCATTGGAAAGCAGCTAAAAGAATACTTCGTTATGTTCGAGGTACAGTACAATTTGGGATTCATTACAGTGCCAAAGCAGCTCCTCTATTAGTTGGTTTCACTGATTCTGATTGGGCTGGTGACCCTGATGATCGGAAGTCTACTGTCGGTTATGTCTTCACTCTTGGTTCAGGACCTATTACATGGGCTTGTAAGAAACAGGCTGCCATTTCTCTTTCGTCAGCAGAAGCAGAGTATCGTGGTGTCGTGGAAGCTAGTAAGGAAGCCTTGTGGCTTCGTCAGATCCTATCAGAGTTTGGCTTTGAGCAGCAGCATCCAACCACACTTTGGTGTGATAATCAAAGTGCCATTCAGCTATGCAAAGATCCAGTCCAGCATCAGCGCAGCAAACACATTGAACTACACATGCACTTCATCAGAAAGCTCATTCATGACCATGTTCTTGAAGTGCAATATTGTTCAACAGATGATCAGGTTGCAGACATCTTCACAAAGGCTCTCACAGAGGCGAAGTTCACTAAACTTCGATATATGCTTGGAGTTCAGGAAGTTGTCACTAAGGGGGGATAGGCTCTAGTGCCACCTTCCTTCTCCTATTGTGTCATATTTGTAAATCCTTCAATCCTATCCCAAGTTGTTCTTAAGGGGGGATGTTAGGATATTCCGACACATAGGAAATAGTTAAGTTCAACTTGGTCTAGTATAGAGTTAGGTATAGAGTTAGGTAAAGTGTGTTTCTTTACCGTTGTACATTTTGTAACTTACAATCCGACGGTCACGATATGTAGTGATCCGACGGTTCACTCTCTCCTCGGTATTACCGACACTTGATCCGTGGCTTGACACCCGATTGGTCCATGAGTTCTATTTAAAGCGCATGGAGGGTCATTGTTCGGGTAATCCGTGCATGAGAGAAGCTTATGTAAATTTTCATTCTTTGATTAATAAATTGCCTGTAGTAGCCACGTTGGCGCAGGCTGTGGACCGTTTCCCTCTTTGACGGTTTTAACCACGTCAAAAATACTGGTGTATTGATCTGTGATCTGGTTGTGAGCGGTGTCCTTTTGGTGTTCTTTCTGAGGAACTTACCCTGTAAATTCCTACATATAAGGAGGTGTCGGGTCCGCGTTCCTTGTCGAAGAACGGAGCAACAGTGCAGTGGACGCGATATGCGACTTAGCGCTGACCATCCGATCTGAAGGAATAATGGACGGTGGAGATCTAATCGGCAATCGGCATATCGGAGCGATCGCGTCGGAAGGATCGGGGGAAGCGATATGTGACATCGCCGATAATTGGAGCCAAAATATTATAAAACAGAGCCTAAAGGTGCGTCGGGTCCGCAGACCCTTTGTATTACAAAACTGTCGATGCGAACCTGCCGAAAAGCCGGACCCGAAATCATTAAGAAGCAGAGTATAGAGGGTCGTTGGGTCCGCAGAACTATCGCATCGCAAGAGGCCGCGATAACCCCGACAACCCGGACCTGAAGTCCTTTTAGGAAGGGATGTAATCGGCATATCAGGTTCGCAAGGTCGTCGGAGGTCTGGGCTTAAGAGTTATTGCGACCGCTGAAATCCGGACCCGCCGATAATTGTAAAGGCGGGTGCATAATAATTGAAGTCCGGCATTTGAATTAGAGCGGGGGTTTATAATGTTTTCCGTGTATTATATGATACATGGCCGCGGGGTTAAGGTATATATTAAAACTTGTGCGATGGTTGATAAAGCCTGTGTGATGGGTGATTAAAGCGCTCGGGTGTTGGCTTCCGATGCGTGATTAAAAGCGCCGATAAAAAGGTGGCTCTGATTCTAAGTAAGTCCAAGGTTTATAGAAGGCACATAGCCTAAGTAAAGCTTTCGATAGACATAAAAGCAGTGATAAAAGGGTGGCTCCGATTCTTAAGTATGGAGGCAAAAATACTGTAAGGAACAGTCCCGATAGCTTGCGAAACCAAATCATGGCGATTATGATTATGATAAGGACGTGGTTGTCCGTTAAAAAATGCCATCCCGTATTCCCACAATTATTGGCAAAGCAGCGCTGTTACAAGTTTTTGAACTTGTGTTCTCTACGGATGACTCGATCCTTGCTCTTTGATTCAACGTGTCCTGTGAAAACGAATGGACAGAGGAAGCTACAACGACAAACAAGCCAACAAGTGAGGAAGCTGAAGCAGGCGAGAAGGAAGCCGAAGAGCCAGCGAGAAAGAGGAAACGAATGGACAAAGACAGGTATGCATAAAACAATAAACAGAGGACTGCACATGTGGTGATGGTTGTTGCAAACAAACCAGAATATGAGGTAGCAGAAGCAGTAGAGGTGGTGGAGCATTGTTTGAATTTGCTAGTGAACGCTGCTGCGGCTGTTGAACACTGTTGGAGCTGCTATGGGGGTGAAGAACCAGAGTGTGAGGTAGTAAAAGCAGCAGAGGCTACAGAAGCAGCTACAGAAGCAGCGGAGGTTATAGAGGCAGCAGCAGCAGAAACGGCTATTGGAGACTATGCGTGGGCAGTGTGCAGAGCTGTGAAGACTCATCCATAAGAAGACATGGTTGTCATTGATACTGTAGTTTGGAGACTACAGTGAAGCTGTAAATAGAGAGAACTCAGCAGAGAAGAGTTCTGAGAGCAGAAGGATTGGAGTCCTTGGGTTTGGAGCCTTAAAAGTGAGAAGGATGGGAGTCCTTGAGGCTGGTGCCTTAGAAGTGATATTGGATTGGAGTCCTTGGGGTTAGTGCCTCAAAAGCAGGAAGGATTGAAGTCCTTGGGAGTTGGTGCTCTTAAGTCCAAGATTGGTGTCTTGGGAAAATAGAGTTGGTGCTCTGGAGGTTGGAGCTTCACCAAAGTCCAAGTTGGAGCTTGGCAACCGATTGTGACCATCTATATATTGTATTTATTTTACTGCACAGTTATATTAATAAAAGCATTTATTCTTGCTGTTCATATTGTGTTCTGAATATATATGTTTTAACTGGTAAAACAATAGTGGGAAAAAGAAATACTGATTCACCCCCCTCTCAGTATTTCCAACAATTGGTATCAGAGCCAAGTTCCTTCATTCAAAGCTTAACAGCTTGAAGGTTGACTCTCAGAACACAAATGGCGAGATCAAGGAAGAAAGTCTCCAATCCTCCTAAGGATGTGTCTCCCTCTACTACTAAAATAGAAGACAATGAATTTGAGGAGGCTCCAAGGCTCAATGGGAACTTTAATATATGGGAAGTAAGAATGAGGAATTTCTTACGGACTCAAGGCTTTGAAATCTGGAAATCTGTGATTGATGATAGCAGTATGGATGAAAAATCCAAGGAGTACAATGCGAAAGCAGTAAAGGCAATCTTGAATGGGCTACCTGATTCTGTAAAGAACAATCTAGGAAAATGGTCATTAGCAAAGGGTATATGGGACAAACTTCATGACCTTCACTCAAAAGGAGCATTGACCATGAACATCAATCAAGAAGATAATGGAAATCTAGAAGGAAATCCAGAACCCATCATGGAAGCTGAAAATAAGAATGATGACATCAAGACTGTAGCAGACCAAAAAGATGAAGAGAATGAAAAAGACTTCGTAGAAGAACTCCTTGCTCGACTTATGACTGTCATGGAAGAGTAATAATTTGAAAAAAGAAAATGAGGCACTTAAGAAGATAGCTCCAGTTGGTGACCAAGATCAAACAAGGAAGAAAGTTGATCTCATCAAGCTTCAAGTACAAGAAAGGGATGAAGAGCTTGCCAAGCTTAAGAAGGAATATCATAAAGCAAAGAAGCAGGAAGATATCTTGTCAAGTCAACTTGAACAAAGGCACAAGAGTGTGAACAAACTTGAAGAAGAGATTGGTCAGTACAAGGTAGAGGTCTCCTCCCTTAAGTCTCAATTACAAGAAGCCAGGAAACAGGCACAAGGAGCTGAGAAGAGAATGGAGAGCAGTCAAGCAAAGAATGAAGAAATCTTCAAAATGAAGTCAAATATCATCTCCCTTAAAATAGTAGCAGCTGAAGCTACTCGTAGCAAGGAAGAAACTGAGGAACAACTTGCAAAGAAGAATAATGAGTGCGAAAGATTGGAAGAAGAGATTGTCCTGCTCAGGAAAAAGGTTGAAGGGATGAACAAAATCATGAAGAGCTCTCAGGCCTTGGATGAGATGCTCAGCTATCACAGATGTCCATCTGATAAATCAGGTCTCGGATATGTAGGTGAATCCTCAAACAAGAATGAAAATGCTTCAAACAAAAGAGATGTGAAGAAGCTAGAAAGAAATAGTGATGCTCCCAGTTCCAGCAAAGGCAAGGAGAAAAATCAAGGCTACAATAGAACAAATCCTGCTCCAAGAAGAAAACCCGCTCCAAGAAGAAATATAGATGATGACAAAGATGCGAGAGGCAATGGTTATCATCAAAGGATCTCAAGGCAGCAAGGCTTCAGAAGTACACCAAAGAAACCTCCATCTCCCATGTACCAAAGTTCATTTTTTGGTTATTGTTATTCCTATTCAAACTTTGGTCATATGGCAAAAGACTGTAAAGTATATCATAAAGATAGATGTTGTAGTCCCCAACCATCTCATAGAGATAGATGTTATAGCGTCCGACAACCTCCAAGAAACAATTTTGCAAGAGGAAACCATGAATTCTTATTCATGTACAATGTAAAATGCCTCAAGTGTCATAACATTGGTCATATGGCACGAGATTGTAACTTAACATGGGCTCTTACACAAGCTAGAACCATGCAAAAGAAGAAAATTACACAAGTATGGAGAAGGAAGGAAATACAATCCAAAAGTCCCTTGAGTTCTTTAGCCAACAGCATGTATCATTGGCCTAAATTCTGACAATCTAAGCATTTTATAAGAAGACTCTGCCAAGAGGAGATGATGCATACAGTTAGGGGGAGCCTATCATGTTTCAGAAGCACTCCATTGAAGCATATGATCCTCTAACCATTCTTTGGACTGTTGTTAAAGAAACAGGGCAAACATACATGGTGTTGTTATCACAGAGGTTTATATCTTAACTCAAGAATTTAATGTGAGAACAGATAATTTATGGACACTAATAGAGGTAGTCTTCAAACAAACAGATACATCTGGAATGGAGGTTGAAGTAAGAGCAGCTAGCAGCATATAACAAATTGAAGCATTGTAAAAGGATGCAGATCAGCAATTGGATTTAAAAGGCAGTCACAGATTGGATATTTGAATCTGCAGAGATATGTACAAGAACGCAAGGAAAAGATGGCTCACAGGAAGGAGAATGTTGTGCAGTCAAGCATAACTGAAGCTGATACAGATCACTTAAGGAATATAGCAACAACAAGGCACAACCCCTCAAATTTTTTTTGTCCAAATGTAATGATGATTGAATACTAGATGGCAGTAACTTAAGGGGAAGCACAAAGACACAAATAAACTCAGATCTGAAGAAAGACAATCTCAAGAGCAGTTTCTATCTTGATTCGAACTCTGAAGGTCTCTCAATTCTGCCTATGGAGACATCAATATGGATTGAGCAGGAAAGCCTGGACTTGGACACCTGTGTATGGCCATTTGCAATCTGAATGAAAGCATTAAAGTAGAGCATCCTGAAGCATTGTTGAAGCCATGATAAAGCAGTTCTGAGACATGAAGATGATAAAGCATCAATCCTTTTATCTTGAAGAAGAGGAGCACTATGACAGGGGGAGTCATAGACCCATGAAGATCTACCATTCATGAAGAACAGAAGCAGTTTGATAGGGGGAGTCCCAGAGCACTCCTTTGCCATTGATGTCAAAGGGGGAGAGAAGAAGAATATTGCCATCAATAACAAAGGGGGAGATTGTTGAACTAGGTTGTCATTGATGTCAATATGGCAATATTCTGGATACTAGAGGATGACATGAAGCCAAGGGGATGCAGAGCAGATTCATGAAGAGACAGGAGCAAAGGCCATTAGGATAGCCGAGCCATATCTATATATATATATATATATATCATATATATATGTGGAAACAGACATATATGCAAGGAGGTGGTCTTTGAAAAACACTGCCAAGCCAAGAGGAGTAGATGGAGACGAGAGGAGCAGACAGAGCCACCAAGCCATCAGAGAGCCATGTCAAAGCAAGAGGAACGCTGCCTGTAAAACAGGCATATCGGAGCAAATGGACCGAGAGGAGCAGATGGAGCAAGAGGAGCCAAGAGGAGCAATATATATAGAGCCATCGGTATATGCCAAAGAGGAGGTGCACACAGAGCCATCGGAGGAGCTATAGGAGCAAGAGGAGCGATCGGAGGAGCTATCGGAGCCATACTTATAGACCACACATATATGCCAAAGAAGAGGAGCAATGGAGCAGACAGAGTTAGCGGAGCTACAGGAGCAAACAGAGCAAATGGAACAGAGCATATATATATGCCATATCAAAGGAGTGTCAGAGCAGAGGAGCCATATCGAAGACAATACTTCATATATATATGGTTGTGTTTAAAGCCAAACTTTCATCAAAGCGGGAGAATACATCGGAGCCGTTTGATCTGCCAGATCAACGGTCCAGAAGAAATCGCAGAGGAGCAAAGAATCCTTATCGCATCGGCGAAAGTCCCTTGGAGTCGGAACTGTTCAAGGTGCAAGCAGCGAAATCCGAAGCCGAAACTCTTATCAAGCAAAATAGAAAGCATATCGGGTCCGCGGAGGACTTGTATAATTTCGGAGGTAGCGATCAGCGAAATCGCCGAAGGACCCGGAGCCGAAACTCTTATCAAGCAAAATAGAAAGCATATCGGGTCCGCGGAGGACTTGTATCATTTCGGAGGTAGCGATCAGCGAAATCGCCGAAGAACCCGGAGCCGAAATTAAGTTAGGAAGGAGTATAAGGAGGTGTCGAGTCCGCGTTCCTTGTCGGAGAACGGAGCAACAGTGCAGTGGACGCGATATGCGACTTAGCGCTGACCGTCCGATCTGAAGGAATAATGGACGGCGGAGACCTAATTGGCAATCGGCATATCGGAGCGATCGCGTCGGAAGGATCGGGGGAAGCGATATGTGACATCGCCGATAATTGGAGCCGAAATATTATAAAACAGAGCCTAAAGGTGCGTCGGGTCCACAGACCCTTTGTATTACAAAACTGCCGATGCGAACCTGCCGAAAAGCCGGACCTGAAGTCACTAAGAAGCATTGTATAGAGGGCTGTCGGGTCCGCAGAACTATCGCATCGCAAGAGGCCGCGATAACCCCGACATCCCGGACCCAAAGTCATTTTAGGAAGGGATGTAATCGGCATATCGGGTCCGCAAGGTCGTCGAAGGTCTGGGCTTAAGAGTTATTGCGACCGCCGAAATCCGGACCCGCCGATAATTGTAAAGGCGGGTGCATAATAATTGAAGTCCGGCATTTGAATTAGAGCGGGGGTTTATAATGATTCCCGTGTATTATATGATACATGGCCGCGGGGTTAAGGTATATATTAAAACCTGTGCGATGGTTGATAAAGCCTGTGTAATGGGTGATTAAAGCGCTCGGGTGGTGGCTTCCAATGCGTGATTAAAAGTGCTGATAAAAAGGTGGCTCTGATTCTAAGTAAGGCCAAGGTTTATAGAAGGCACATAGCCTAAGGAAAGCTTTCGATAGACATAAAAGCGGTGATAAAAGGGTGGCTCCGATTCTTAAGTATGGAGGCAAAAATACTATAAGGAACAGTCCCGATAGCTTGCGAAACCAAATCATGGCGATTATGATTATGATAAGGACGTGGCTGTCCATTAAAAAATGCCATCCCTGTGTATGCCCACAATTATTGGCAAAGCAGCGCTGTTACAAGTTTTTGAACTTGTGTTCTCTACGGATGACTCGATCCTTGCTCATTGATTCAACGTGTCCTGTGAAAACGAATGGACAGAGGAAGCTACAGCGACAAACAAGCCAACAAGTGAGGAAGCTGAAGCAGGCAAGAAGGAAGCCGAAGAGCCAGCGAGAAAGAGGAAACGAATGGACAAAGACAGGTATGCATAAAACAGTAAACAGAGGACTACATATGTGGTGATGGTTGTTGCAAACAAACCAGAATATGAGGTAGCAGAAGCAGCAGAGGTGGTGGAGCATTGTTTGAATTTGCTAGTGAACACTGTTGCGGCTGTTGAACACTGTTGGAGCTGCTGTGGGGGTGAAGAACCAGAGTGTGAGGTAGTAAAAGCAGCAGAGGCTACAGAAGCAGCGGAGGTTATAGAGGAAGCAGCAGCGGAAAAGGCTATTGGAGACTATGCGTGGGCAGTGTGTAGAGTTGTGAAGACTCATCCATAAAAAGACATGGTTGTCATTGATACTGTAGTTTGGAGACTACAGTGAAGCTGTAAATAGACAGAACTCAGCAGAGAAGTGTTTTGAGAGCAGAAGGATTGGAGTCCTTTGGGTTGGAGCCTTAAAAGTGAGAAGGATGGGAGTCCTTGAGGCTGGTGCCTCAGAAGTGAGATTGGATTGGAGTCCTTGGGGTTAGTGCCTCAAAAGCAGGAAGGATTGAAGTCCTTGGGAGTTGGTGCTCTTAAGTCCAAGATTGGTGTCTTGGGAAAATAGAGTTGGTGCTCTGGAGGTTGGAGCCTCACCAAAGTCCAAGTTGGAGCTTGGCAACCGATTGTGACCATCTATATATTGTATTTATTTTACTGCACAGTTATATTAATAAAAGCATTTATTCTTGTTGTTCATATTGTGTTCTGAATATATATGTTTTAACTGGTAAAACAATAGTGGGAAAAAGAAATACTGATTCACCCCCCCTCTCAGTATTTCCAACAATTGGTATCAGAGCCAAGTTCCTTCATTCAAAGCTTAACAGCTTGAAGGTTGACTCTCAGAACACAAATGGCGAGATCAAGGAAGAAAGTCTCCAATCCTCCTAAGGATGTGTCTCCCTCTACTACTAAAATAGAAGACAATGAATTTGAGGAGGCTCCAAGGCTCAATGGGAACTTTAATATATGGGAAGTAAGAATGAGGAATTTCTTACAGACTCAAGGCTTTGAAATCTGGAAATCTGTGATTGATGATAGCAGTATGGATGAAAAATCCAAAGAGTACAATGCAAAAGCAGTAAAGGCAATCTTGAATGGGCTACCTGATTCTGTAAAGAACAATCTAGGAAAATGTTCATTAGCAAAGGGTATATGGGACAAACTTCATGACCTTCACTCAAAAGGAGCATTGACCATGAACATCAATCAAGAAGATAATGGAAATCTAGAAGGAAATCCAGAACCCATCATGGAAGCTGAAAATAAGAATGATGACATCAAGACTGTATCAGACCAAAAAGATGAAGAGAATGAAAAAGACTTCGTAGAAGAACTCCTTGCTCGACTTATGACTGTCATGGAAGAGAATAATAATTTGAAAAAAGAAAATGAGGCACTTAAGAAGATAGCTCCAGTTGGTGACCAAGATCAAACAAGGAAGAAAGTTGATCTCATCAAGCTTCAAGTACAAGAAAGGGATGAAGAGCTTGCCAAACTTAAGAAGGAATATCATGAAGCAAAGAAGCAGGAAGATATCTTGTCAAGTCAACTTGAACAAAGGCACAAGAGTGTGAACAAACTTGAAGAAGAGATTGGTCAGTACAAGGTAGAGGTCTCCTCCCTTAAGTCTCAATTACAAGAAGCCAGGAAACAGGCACAAGGAGCTAAGAAGAGAATGGAGAGCAGTCAAGCAAAGAATGAAGAAATCTTCAAAATGAAGTCAGATATCATCTCCCTTAAAATAGTAACAGCTGAAGCTACTCGTAGCAAGGAAGAAACTGAGGAACAACTTGCAAAGAAGAATAATGAGTGTGAAAGATTGGAAGAAGAGATTGTCCTCCTCAGGAAAAAGGTTGAAGGGATGAACAAAATCATGAAAAGCTCTCAGGCCTTGGATGACATGCTCAGCTATCATAGATGTCCATCTGATAAATCAGGTCTTGGATATGTAGGTGAATCCTCAAACAAGAATGAAAATGCTTCAAACAAAAGAGATGTCAAGAAGCTAGAAATAAATAGTGATGCTCCCAGTACCAGCAAAGGCAAAGAGAAAAATCAAGGCTGCAATAGAACAAATCCTGCTCCAAGAAGAAATCCTACTCCAAGAAGAAAACCCGCTCCAAGAAGAAATATAGATGATGACAAAGATGCGAGAGGCAATGGTTATCATCAAAGGATCTCAAGGCAGCAAGGCTTCAGAAGTACACCAAAGAAACTTCCATCTCCCAGGTACCAAAGTTCATTTTTTGGTTATTGTTATTCCTGTTCAAACTTTGGTCATATGGCAAAAGACTGTAAAGTATATAATAAAGATAGATGTTGTGGTCCCCAACCATCTCATAGAGATAGATGTTATAGCCTCCGACAACCTCCAAGAAACAATTTTGCAAGAGGAAACCATGAATTCTTATTCATGTACAATGTAGAATGCCTCAAGTGTCATAACATTGGTCATATGGCACGAGATTGTAACTTAACATGGGCTCTTACACAAGCTAGAACCATGCAAAAGAAGAAAGTTACACAAGTATGGAGAAGGAGGGAAATACAATCCGAAAGTCCCTTGAGTTCTTCAGCCAACAGCATGTATCATTGGCCTAAATTCTGACAATCTAAGCATTTTATAAGAAGACTCTGCCAAGAGGAGATGATGCATACAGTTAGGGGAGCCTATCATGTTTCAGAAGCACTCCATTGAAGCATATGATCCTATAACCATTCTTTGGACTGTTGTTAAAGAAATAGGGCAAACATACATGGTGCTGTTATCACAGAGGTTTATATCTTAACTCAGGAATTTAATGTGAGAACAGATAAATTCTGGACACTAATAGAGGCAGTCTTCAAACAAACAGATACATCTGGAATGGAGGTTGAAGTAAGAGCAGCTAGCAGCATATAACAAATTGAAGCATTGTAAAAGGATGCAGATCAGCAATTGGATTTAAAAGGCAGTCACAGATTGGATATTTGAATCTGCAGAGATATGTACAAGAACGCAAGGAAAAGATGGCTCACAGGAAGGAGAATGTTGTGCAGTCAAGCATAACTGAAGCTAATACAGATCACTTAAGGAATATAGCAACAACAAGGCACAACCCCTCACATTTTTTTTGTCCAAATGCAATGATGATTGAATACTAGATGGCAGTAACTTAAGGGGAAGCACAAAGACACAAATAAACTCAGATCTGAAGAAAGACAATCTCAGGAGCAGTTTCTATCTTGATTCGAACTCTGAAGGTCTCTCAATTCTGCCTATGGAGACATCAATATGGATTGAGCAGGAAAGCCTGGACTTGGACACCTGTGTATGGCCATTTGCAATCTGAATGAAAGCATTAAAGTAGAGCATCCTGAAGCATTGTTGAAGCCATGATAAAGCAGTTCTGAGACATGAAGATGATAAAGCATCAATCCTTCTATCTTGAAGAAGAAGAGCACTATGACAGGGGGAGTCACAGACCCATGAAGATCTACCATTCATGAAGAACAGAAGCAATTTGATAGGGGGAGTCCCAGAGCACTCCTTTGCCATTGATGTCAAAGGGGAAGAGAAGAAGAATATTGCCATCAATAACAAAGGGGGAGATTGTTGAACTAGGTTGTCATTGATGTCAATATGGCAATATTTTGGATACTAGAGGATGACATGAAGCCAAGGGGATGCAAAGCAGATTCATGAAGAGACAGGAGCAAAGGCCATCGGGATAGCCGAGCCATATATATATATATATATATATATATATATATATATGCAGAAACAGACATATATGCAAGGAGGTGGTCTTTGAAAGACACTGCCAAGCCAAGAGGAGTAGATGGAGACGAGAGGAGCAGACAGAGCCACCAAGCCATCGGAGAGCCATGTCAAAGCAAGAGGAACGCTGCCTGTAAAACAGGCATATCGGAGCAAATGGACCGAGGGGAGCAGATGGAGCAAGAGGAGCCAAGAGGAGCAATATATATAGAGCCATCGGTATATGCCAAAGAGGAGGTGCACACAAAGCCATCAGTATATGCCAAAGAGGAGGTGCACACAGAGCCATCGGAGGAGCTACAGGAGCAAGAGGAGCCATCGGAGGAGCTATCGTAGCCATACTTATAGACCATACATATATGCCAAAGAAGAGGAGCAATGGAGCAGACAGAGCAAATGGAACAGAGCATATATATATGCCATATCGAAGGAGTGTCAGAGCAGAGGAGCCATATCGAAGACAATACTTCATATATATATAGTTGTGTTTAAAGCCAAACTTTCATCAAAGCGGGAGAATACATAGGAGCCGTTTGATCTGCCAGATCAACGGTCCAGAAGAAATCGCAGAGGAGCAGAGAATCCTTATCGCATCGGCGAAAGTCCCTTGGAGTCGTCGGAACTGTTCAAGGTGCAAGCAGCGAAATCCGGAGCCGAAACTCTTATCAAGCAAAATAGAAAGCATATCGGGTCCGCGGAGGACTTGTATCATTTCGGAGGTAGCGATCAGCGAAATCGCCGAAGGACCCGGAGCCGAAACTCTTATCAAGCAAAATAGAAAGCATATCGGGTCCGCGGAGGACTTGTATCATTTCGGAGGTAGCGATCAGTGAAATCGCCGAAGAACCCGGAGCCGAAATTAAGTTAGGAAGGAGTATAAGGAGGTGTCGGGTCCGCGTTCCTTGTCGGAGAACGGAGCAACAGTGCAGTGGACGCGATATGCGACTTAGCGCTGACCGTCCGATCTGAAGGAATAATGGACGGCGGAGATCTAATCGGCAATCGGCATATCGGAGCGATCGCGTCGGAAGGATCGGGGGAAGCGATATGTGACATCGCCGATAATTGGAGCTGAAATATTATAAAACAGAGCCTAAAGGTGCGTCGGGTCCACAGACCCTTTGTATTACAAAACTGCCGATGCGAACCTGCCGAAAAGCCGGACCCGAAATCATTAAGAAGCAGAGTATAGAGGGCCGTCGGGTCCGCAGAACTATCGCATCGCAAGAGGCCGCGATAACCCCGACATCCCGGACCCGAAGTCATTTTAGGAAGGGATGTAATCGACATATCGGGTCCGCAAGGTCGTCGGAGGTCTGGGCTTAAGAGTTATTGCGACCGCCGAAATCCGGACCCGCCGATAATTGTAAAGGCGGGTGCATAATAATTGAAGTCCGGCATTTGAATTAGAGCGGGGGTTTATAATGTTTTCCGTGTATTATATGATACATGGCCGCGGGGTTAAGGTATATATTAAAACCTGTGCGATGGTTGATAAAGCCTGTGTGATGGGTGATTAAAGCACTCGGGTGGTGGCTTCCGATGCGTGATTAAAAGCGCCGATAAAAAGGTGGCTCTGATTCTAAGTAAGTCCAAGGTTTATAGAAGGCACATAGCCTAAGGAAAGCTTTCGATAGACATAAAAGCGGTGATAAAAGGGTGGCTCCGATTCTTAAGTATGGAGGCAAAAATACTATAAGGAACAGTCCCGATAGCTTGCGAAACCAAATCATGGCGATTATGATTATGATAAGGACGTGGTTGTCCGTTAAAAAATGCCATCCCTGTGTATGCCCACAATTATTGGCAAAGCAGCGCTGTTACAAGTTTCTGAACTTGTGTTCTCTACGGATGACTCGATCCTTGCTCATTGATTCAACGTGTCCTGTGAAAACGAATGGACAGAGGAAGCTACAGCGACAAACAAGCCAACAAGTGAGGAAGCTGAAGCAGGCGAGAAGGAAGCCGAAGAGCCAGCGAGAAAGAGGAAACGAATGGACAAAGACAGGTATGCATAAAACAGTAAACAGAGGACTACATGTGGTGATGGTTGTTGCAAACAAACCAGAATATGAGGTAGCAGAAGCAGCAGAGGTGGTGGAGCATTGTTTGAATTTGCTAGTGAACACTGCTGCGGCTGTTGAACACTGTTGGAGCTGCTGTGGGGGTGAAGAACCAGAGTGTGAGGTAGTAAAAGCAGTAGAGGCTGTAGAGGCTGCAGAAGCAACGGAGGTTATAGAGGCAGCAGCAGCAGAAAAGGCTATTGGAGACTATGCGTGGGCAGTGTGCACAGCTGTGAAGACTCATCCATAAGAAGACATGGTTGTCATTGATACTGTAGTTTGGAGATTACATTGAAGCTGTAAATAGACAGAACTCAGCAGATAAGAGTTCTGAGAGCAGAAGGATTGGAGTCCTTGGGGTTGGAGCCTTAAAAGTGAGAAGGATGGGAGTCCTTGAGGCTGGTGCCTCAGAAGTGAGATTGGATTGGAGTCCTTGGGGTTAGTGCCTCAAAAGCAGGAAGGATTGAAGTCCTTGGGAGTTGGTGCTCTTAAGTCCAAGATTGGTGTCTTGGGAAAATAGAGTTGGTGCTCTGGAGGTTGGAGCCTCACCAAAGTCCAAGTTGGAGCTTGGCAACCGATTGTGACCATCTATATATTGTATTTATTTTACTGCACAGTTATATTAATAAAAGCATTTATTCTTGTTGTTCATATTGTGTTCTGAATATATATGTTTTAACTGGTAAAACAATAGTGGGAAAAAGAAATACTGATTCACCCCCCCCTCAGTATTTCCAACATGAAGCCGGAAACTGCTGAAACTGAAGCTGCAACTGCAAAAGTAAAGATTGACTTGCGTGGCCTAGAAGATCTCCTCTTTGGAACTGCGCTGTAGGTTCATCTGAACCTCCTTTGAAAGCCGCAACTTTTGGTGGTGGAATGAAGTCAATCCGACGAACGGTTTGCAAGATATCGATTGCCCTAGTTTGAAGCCGGAAACTGTTGAAACTGAAGCTGCAACTGCAGAAGTAAAGATTGACTTGCGTGGCCTAGAAGATCTCCTCATCTGAACTGCGCTGTAGGTTCATCTGAACCTCCTCTGGAAGCCAAAACTTTTGGTGGTGGAATGAAGTCAATCCGACTATCAGTTTGTGAGATATGGTCTGCCGTAGTTTGATAATAAAGCCGCTAATGCTGATGCTACTGATCTAGGGTTTGCTATTGCTGATATGAATCAGATTTATTGTACTATTTCTCTCTGCTGAATTATTGAAGATAAAAGAAGATTTGATCAAAGGGTTTCCCCACACATTGTGGGGTTTGTCCCTGGCTAGCCGCCACATCTTGTGTCTCTTGTCTTGGCTTGTTTTCTGTCGATCGTTTAATGTTCTATCTGCACTTTACTTTATGTACATGTGATTGCTAATCGGTGGAATATAATAAGAAAAAGAAGTGAACTGTTATAAGCATAGAACATACCATAACTTAACATGGTATCAGAGCTGAGGTGAAGACAAAGCCCGAGCAAGAGCAAGAGCAATCATCGAAGAGAATATTGGCAAGGCTATCCTAAAAGAACTATGGGGTCCTCAACACTCTTTCCTGCTGAAGACAAGCTCCGTGAGAAAGATGACTATCACGGATGGAAGATGTCTGTCGATCTAACCCTTGAGAATCAAGGAGTGTTGGATCATGTGAGAGGCAATATTGTTGAGCCTTCATCAAATGCATCTGTTGCTGCCTGGAACAAATGGAAAAATGGAAAAGTCAAAACAAAGAAGTTCATCCGGGACTCTATCGACAAGCGCTTGGTGGCCTACATCTCTAATCTAGACACCTCCAAGGAAATCTACGACAGAGTGGTGAGTTTATTTAAAGTTAATGTTGCAAATCAAGTTTTGTTTCTTAGAAATAAGTTGAGGGAAATCAAGAAGGGTAAAGATGAAAGTATGCAAGCATACTTCTTAAGAATCACCAAGATCAAGAACGATCTCCTATCTATTGGGGAAACCATTACTGACAGAGAAATGGCACTCACAACTCTCGGAGGATTACCATCTGAATGGTATGTGTTCAGGACTACTCTTTTGAACTATAATGTAATTCCTGGTTTCGAGGAATTAATGGCTAGATGCATTCAAGAAGAAACAAGGGAAAAAGTACAAGAAATGCCCATGCCTAAAGGTCTTCCTGCTGCCTTTTCTTCTCATGCAAAGAAAAGAAATAATTCCGGGACTAAATCAAAAGGAAAGGCTGGACCTAAGGCTAGAAGAAAATGACAATGTTACATTTGCGATAAAGCAAGTCACTATGTATGAGATCATGAGCATCATGATGAATGAGATCATGGACATAAAGGGCAACATGAGATCATGCACATATAGGATAGCATGATGATGATGCACACTAGTTTGAGCAGCATTATGATGGATAAAATCATGGACATGGGCAGCATGATGATAATCATGATTAGAGAAGCATGGTACAGTATGCAGTGTTGCAACTCGAAATCCCTCTGATGGCAATCAAAGGAATGACAAATTCAACAGCAAAGGTAAGAGGAGAGTTGGGAATCAAGGAAGAGGACAAGCATTTCAAGAAGGCTAGAAATTCCAAGATGTATTAAATACACCTGACCTCAAAAAGAACCTAGTGTCCATCTCGGCAATGGAAGACAAAGGCTACAAGGTAACCTTCAGCGATGGCAAGGTATGTATATGGAAAAATAATGATAAAGATGCCTTTACTCTTGGGTTTAGTGTTGATTCATTATATTAGGTCAATGGAAGTCCGCTAGGTGTCATGTCTTGTGACACAACTATTTAGTCCGAACTTTGGCATCGGAGGTTTGTCCACCTTCATTACAAAGCTCTACCCGATGTAAGACAGATGGTGACAGGGATGCCCAAATTCTGAGTAGAGAAAGAAGGTGTATGTCCAGGATGTGCCGAAGGAAAGCTCAAAAGGGAACCATTCCCCTCAAGCCAAAGCAAGACCTCCGATATATTACAATTGGTTCACTCAGGCATCCCTGAGGTTGGCATTAAGAGGGAGACTACTACACCACATACTCCTGAGCAGAATGGTGTGTTAAGAAGGAAGAACCACACGATGATGGACGCTGTCCGGGCCATGCTACATGATCAAAGACTTCCGAAGTTTCTATGGGCTAAAACTACAATCACCGTTGTATATGTACAAAATTGATGCCCTCATCAAGCATTGGGTTCCTAAACTCCTGAAGAAATGTTCACCATCGGTCAAAGGGAAGTCATAATCAGTCATGATGTCACCATTGACGAAGATATGGCTCTCAGCAAGGTGATCAAGCTTCTGACTTTGAGGAGCTCTCAAGAAGCCAACACCAGGGAACCGAAAGAAAAGGATGATGAATCAATGCCTGATGTAGAAGAACCCATGGATCCGATTGATCCTCCTCCATATGAGCCTTCCTCTTCTAGGAAGAGGCCTTCATGGCTTAAGGGGTTACTTGATGATGCTTAAGGACATGCTGCACCCCGAGGAACCTTTCGTGAAAGTAAGAAACCTAATAGGTATCAAGGATACCTGACCATCATGAGCACGATCATACAAAATGAGCCTTCGTCATTCTCAGATGTCGTCAAGCATCAAGTATGGAAGGATGCTATGACCGAAGAATATGAGTCTATCATAAAGAATGATGTTTGGGAAGTAGTTCCTAGACCCCAGGACAAGATTGTTGTTACTTCCAAATGGCTTTACAAGATAAAGCATGCAGCAGATGGAAGCACGGAAAAGTATCAGGCTCGTTTTGTTGCTCGAGGTTTCTCCCAAAAGGAAGGTATAGACTATGATGAGATATTTGCACCGGTTGCCAGATATACGACCATCCACTCGATCATAGCCCTTGCCGCTTCACAAAGATGGAACCTACATCAGATGGATGTCAAGACTGCGTTCTTGCATGGCTCGATCAAAGAAGAGGTCTACGTGGAGCAACCCGAAGGATTTGAGATTTATGATTGAAAATCTCATGTATGCAGGTTGAAGAAAGCTCTCTATGGGCTGAAGCAAGCACCCCGAGCATGGTATGAGAGGATCGGTAGCTACTTGATGAAGTTGGGATTCACTAGGAGTGAAGTCGATCCTAACCTTTACTTTAAGGTTGAAGATGACAAGCCTCTCATACTGGTGTTTTATGTGGATGACCTCTTTCTAACAGGTGCAGACACTCTCATTCACAAATGTAAGAGGGAGATGGCTTCTGAATTTGAAATGAAGGACCAAGGACTTGAAGTGTGGCAGAAGCCAGGGAAATTTTCCTATCTCAAGGAAAATATGTGGTAAATATATTGGAAAGATTCGGTATGATGGACTGCAAGCCTGTGACTACCTCGAGGATCTTAACTTTTAGAAGTTATATGGTAGTGATGTCGAACCAGACTTTGGAAATGCCTCTGAGTTTCAAAAACTCATTCGCATTGATGTTCTTGGTGAACCTCCGTCCGAACATATGTTTTGCAGTTAGCATTGTGAGCTCATATTTGGTTGAGCCTCACTGAATTGATGCCAAGAATCTTCTGAGATGTCTTCAGGACACAATCTCTCATGGATTAAGATACACTGTCGGAGATGTGAGACTACTTGGATATACTGATGTTGATTGGGCAGGCAATGTGGTGGACCGTAAGAGCACTTTCGAGTACTGTTTCACCTTGGGATCTGCTTCGATATCCTGGATGAGCAGGAAGCAGAAGTCGGTGGCTTTGAGCACCGCCGAAGCAGGATATATTGTTGCTAGCATAACCTCGTGTGAGGCAGTCTGGTTGCGAAAGCTCTTCAGTGAGCTGTTTGGATTTACATTGGATACCACTGTGATTCTCTGTAACAACCAGAGGTGGGATTCGATTATTGAGGAATCCCGTATTCGTCAATTGCTCCAGCAGATAGACATCATCTGGGATATGGTAAGTCGATGAGCAAGGAAGCTCCATCACATTAAGATGATGTACAGGTTGATACACCTTGTCAAAGCCCCGAGGAAAGATCTAATCTGTGATTTTCCCAAACGACTTGGAGTCGGCAAGAAACCTTTGTACAAGGGTCCTGCATGTTGCATACATTGAGCTCTGGGAGCTCTGAGGGCTTGAGGTTCCTACTAGAGCAACATATGACCACAGGGTGACTCACCCTCCCCTGGTGGTGCACACTGGAACAAGATGATTCGCTCTCTTGTGGGACAGGATGATTCGCTCTCTTGTGGAACAGGATGATTCGCTCTCCTGTGTAGCAGGATGATTAGTTCTCCTGTGAGGCCTGGATTGATGTGTTCTCCATGGCAGCCTGGATTGATGTGTTCTCCACGGCGATTGTAGCAGGATTGATGTGTTCTCCTGTGAGGCCTAGATTGATGTGTTCTCCATGGCAATTGTAGCAGGATTGATGTGTTCTCCTGTGAGGCCTGGATTGATGTGTTCTCCATGGCAATTGTAGCAGGATTAATGTGTTCTCCTGTGAGGACAGGATTGATTAGTTCTCCTGTCAAGGCATCCTACCCATGCAGTCTGGGACTCATGGGAAGTACCTCTCATCTGATCAATGAGCAGGGAAATGAAGTTAGGGACCATAGTAGTACCGATGGACGCATCATTGTAACTACCGTACTCCCTACGCTAGGATGACCTCCATTGATCTGGGATCAATGATACTGGTCTGGGACCAGTGGTAGGAGTTGTACCATACTATGACGCTGACTTCGGATCGGTTGAGACTGGTCTGGGATCAGTGGTACATACTTTGAGACTGACTTTGAGTCAGTGGAGGATGATATTGGTCTGGGACCATTGGAGTTGTACTCACTATGACGCTGACTTTGGGTTGGTTGAGACTGGTCTGGGACCAGTGGTACATACTCTGAGACTGACTTTGAGTCAGTATGATACATCCTCGATCATTTCTTCTTCTTCATAATTCGGACAAAAACAGAGCAGAACAAAACAATGCAAGAGCAGAGCAGAACAGAGCAAAACAGTACAGATCAGTGCAGGGCAGAACAAGACAAAGCAGAACAGGCAGAATAGAGCAGAGCAGGGCAAGGATCAAGCTGTACAGGGCAGTGCATTTGATGGATGAATAGTAACGACCGATAAACAGATTGCAGATGAAGTTCTCCATGGTTGAGAGGGAGTGTTAAAATTGGCAACCAGGCAAAACTTCATGTGGGTCATCTTATTCATGGCTGATAATATTTTTATTAGATTCCTCTCGTCGAGAAGTGTAAGATTGATATAAAGATCATCCGATTCCGATAAGTATTCATGGAGATATGAATTTATTTTGATTATGGAATTATTATCAAGCCGACCTACAACTCATGTAGGCTCAGAAGCTCAACAGTCGCATCTATTCACCCACCAACGTTGTGTATAAATATAAGAGGACTTTTCCTCATTTGGACTCACTCATCTCATCACATCTCTCTCTCTCTACTACGCAGATATGAGTCTCTTCTCTACTGCGCTGAAATGGGTCTCTCTCTCTCACACATGTGAAGTCGGAAGCTGTTGAATTTGAAGCTGCAACTGCAGAAGTAAAGATTGACTTGTGTGGCCTAGAAGATCTCCTCTTTGGAACTGTGCTGTAGGTTCATCTGAACCTCCTTTGAAAGCCGCAACTTTTGGTGGTGGAATGAAGTCAATCCGGCGAACGGTTTGCAAGATATCGACTGCCCTAGTTTGAAGCCGAAAACTGCTGAAGCTGCAACTGCAGAAGTAAAGATTGACTTGCGTGGCCTAGAAGATCTCCTCTTTGGAACTGAGTTGTAGGTTCATCTGAACCTCCTTTGAAAGCCGCAACTTTTGGTGGTGGAATGAAGTCAATCCGACGAACGGTTTGCAAGATATCGACTGCCTTAGTTTGAAGCCGAAAACGGCTGAAACTGAAGCTGCAACTACAGAAGTAAAGATTGACTTGCGTGGCCTAGAAGATCTCCTCTTTGGAACTGAGTTGTAGGTTCATCTGAACCTCCTTTGAAAGCCGCAACTTTTGGTGGTGGAATGAAGTCAATCCGACGAACGGTTTGCAAGATATCGACTGCCCTAGTTTGAAGCCGGAAACTGCTGAAACTGAAGCTGCAACTGCAGAGGTAAAGATTGACTTGCGTGGCCTAGAAGATCTCCTCATCTGAACTGCGCTGTAGGTTCATCTGAACCTCCTCTGGAAGCCAAAACTTTTGGTGGTGGAATGAAGTCAATCCGACTATTGGTTTGTGAGATATGGTCTGCCCTAGTTTGATAATGAAGCCGCTAATGCTGATGCTACTGATCTAGGGTTTGCTACTGTTGATATGAATCAGATTTATTGTATTATTTCTCTCTGCTGAATTATTGAAGATAAAAGAAGATTTGATCAAAGGGTTTCCCCACACATTGTGGGGTTTGTCCCTGGCTAGCCGCCACATCTTGTGTCTCTTGTCTTGGATTTTTTTTGTCGATTGTTTAATGTTCTATCTGCACTTTACTTTATGTACATGTGATTGCTAATCAGTGGAATATAATAAAAAAAAGAAGTAAACTGTTATAAGCATAGAACATACCATAACTTAACACTACTTCAGGATATGATATGAGTCTTTGATCAAGAGCTGTCTCCTGGAGATCACGCAAACAATCAGTTCCAGCAGATTCCACAACAGAAGCAGAATATGTGGCAACAACTGAGGCAACAAAAGAAATTGTGTGGCTCAGGAAAGTTCTTGAAGATTTGCAGGTAAAACAAGTACAATCAACTCCACTCATGATTGACAATACCTCGGCAATAAAATTGGCCAAGAACCCAAAGTTCCATGATCAAACGAAGCACATCAATACTAAATATCATCTGATTCGACATCATGCTGAGGCCAAAACAATCCATCTCCGCCATTGTTCCACTAATGAGCAAATTGCAGACATCTTCACCAAAGCGCTTGGAAGAGAAAAGCTTGAAAGATTCAGAACAATGCTTGGAGTCTTGGACTCACCAACATCCTTTCAGATTAAGGAGGGGAATATTGACACCTAATCATCAGGATTGGATGAATAACTAAAATTGATGTAAATAAATAATAGAGAATATGAATAGTCACCGGGAGATGAAATGAACAGTCTCTCCCTCATGTATATAATAAAGACCAACCTAAATGAATATCAACGAATTGTTTCTGAGGAGTTACTGCCTGGTCTGACACTCTCTGCCTCTCTCCGCTGATGATTCTCCAGCTGAGAAAATCTCTCTCTCTTCGAATGCTATCCCTACCCCTCAACTACAAGAAATCTCCTCAATCAGAATTTTGTCCTGAGAACTTCTCACTTCAAAAATTTGGTCTCTTGATCTCTCGTTGTGTTTTCCAAATGACCTTCAAGCTCCCTTAAATAATCTTCTCTTGACATTCAATGACCTAGATTAAAAGCTAATCAATGGCTAAGATCACTTTAGCTTGATCCTCGTCTTTTTCTAGAAGTTACACCCACAATTAGATTAATACCCATTAATATTTTTAATTTCCTAAGTTTAGACTTAGAGTCCCATTAAAATATATTAATTATTTTAATAAAATTGTCTCTAGGTGGGCTTTGCCAAAACGCTTTCTGGGTTCTTTTGATATACATGTGCCCAAGCCTCCCTGCAAAATTTGAGGCCTAGAGCACATCCGATGCTACTCGAAATCAGCACTCCCTCTTAGCAACGAATGTGCTCTAGCAATATACGTTGCTGCATGCTGCTCCGACTCTTAAGCATCGTCCTCTGCGCTACTGATGTCTGACATGTTGTCCACCAACTACTGTGCCGCTGCTGTAACTGTACTGCTACTGACACTGCCATTGTCAACACTGCATCCGTACTATAGCTCCCTCTCAGGTGTTGCATCTGTGTTGTTGCTAGCATTGCCACTGCCAACTGCTACTGCACTGCAAACTATTGCTGCTACTCTATCAGCAACGGAAAAACATCCAAAATTACTGAACTAACTGTGTTCAGTATGATACCACGTGAATGCTGGAGCCTGGCTGCTATTAGTCTCTGCATTGACCCTTTGAATCTATTGCGCTGCTGCTGACCTCTGCTTTGTGCCATATGCACTACTGCAAACTTTGCTCTGCGTTGTTCAGTGTCTGGCACTTCTAGCCACTACAACTGTCTCCCCGACACTTGGCACCATCTGACACTAGTCCATCCTGCTACTTTTGAATTGGGCTCCGATAGGAAGGAAATGATCCTAGAGGTGGACTCCTCAAGGATCCTACCCATCTGTAGCTCTTTTGAAATACAGCTCGAAATCAGCCCACTTCCCTCCTGGAGGTATCTCGGCTATCATGGCAAACTCCTCTTCCTCGATCTTCGCGGGCGCAGTGTTCAAATCATGTTTCTCATCCTTGTCCTTCTTCCTGAGAGGACACTGTGTAGTGTAGTGACCCATCTCACCACACCTAAAACACTTGATCTTCGAGACGTCCTTCTTACATCTCCGCTGCTCCTGTTGTCCCTTCGATGCAAGGGCTGCATTATCCTCCTCCTCCTTAGGCTTCGACCCACTGTTGTTGCTTCCGTCAAGTTTAACCTTGACTAAGTCTCTCGTCAACTCCTCTTGTTTTAGAGTTGCCCACATCTCATCCCAATTCGGCAATGCTGCTCTGCCCAGGATACTCTAGACAAAGACTTGCCACTCATCTGAGACATAATTGAGGGCCAGTCTAACCAACTTTCGAGTCCGGAGGTGTATGCCTTGCAGCAGACAATTCATCACAAGTCTCCTTAAGCTTAGTGAGCAATAGATCCACTCGCTCTCCCTTCTGCATCTGAGCAGATCTCAGCTTCTGCTCCAAGTACATAGATCTGAAAATGGGGCCCTAAAGGCTTCTTGTCAAGCTTACAAGAACCTCTCCCACTTCCAAAGCTTAAATATTCCCAAGATCTTATGATTAACCAATTGCAGAATTAAAAAGTGCTTGACAATAGGGGTATGCTTGTGCTTGTTTTATACTGTTTATGTGCTTTAAGTTGATTTGCTTAAACTGATATAAAAACATATAACAGTGAAACAGTGCAGCAAATAAGCATCACACATAACAACAATATAATATGGAGTTCACCCAAACCTCTTGGGCTACGTCTCCTTGAGCTCTAGTCAACTCAACTAGGCTCTCTAGGATTATGGCATAAATTCTTTTACAAGCTCCACACTCAACTCCATTGGTTTACAAATGAACCTATGGGTTTAGAATACCATCTTATCCCGCTGGTTGTCCTTACTCTGCAGACAGATCTAGGCTTCTCTAGACTAGACTCCTTCAATCAGCGCTCTGAGCTATCTCACTCTAGCTTGCACCAACTCCCTCAGAATTCTCTCACTGTCTCTAGAATGCCTTCTTCTATCTTCAGCACACTCTGAACACCAGCAACAACTGGATCATTTGATCTCTTTGCTGTTCTCTCGGCTCTGGCTCTGACTCTTGGCTCTTACAAGCTTCTAGTTTCGCTTGAACTCCAAGCGAATCTCTACACCCTCTGCTTCTGAGTCACCGACTCCGCAGATTGCCTCCTGGCATGTACTGAGCTTTCCAATGGATTCCTCAACATGCAAACATCTCTGGGCTTCTTTGAGTTGCCTCTGCACATTACTTTGCCTGCACCTCTCAGAATCCCACTCTCTGTGTTATCTCTCGGCCTCTCCGCGCATTCTCAGCAAGCCTCAGCATTTGTGCTCTTTGGCTTTTTGAAAGGCATCCTTTGACTCTGCAGCTTCCACAGTCGTTCCTCTGTCCCTTCGATCATGAGGAATCATTCTTTTTCCTGGCTCTGCCTCTTCGCGCTTCAAAACGCATCCCTGTTACAGAAACGCCCGCCTGCAGTGTGGCACAAGGAATGATGGCTGTTTCCAATGGAAAAATGAACCGACGGCCTCTTTTCGAACAAAATCCATGAAATAACGCATTTCTGGCTTGTAACGGAAATACACAAGAAAAACACTATCGGGCGCAAACACTGGATTTCAAATATTACGAAATCACGCTCATAATCCCTATCGGGTCCACCTTTAATCGGCATATCGCATCGCATAGGCGGGAGGTCAAAAAAACCTCAATACACGGGAATACATTGAAAATCCCGAATTCCCAGATTTCAAAACTTATGAAATCGGGTCTATAATTCCATCGGGTCCGCCCCTTATCGGCATATTGCAATCGCATGTAACGGCCCTTTGTATCGGGGATCCGTCGATCGCCCGATTGCCGATCACCCCGATTGGATCCTGACCGTTGATCCTGCTCATCGATCCGACGGTCGGCGTGCAATTGCACATCAGCCCATCGCTTTATCGCATATCGCAATATCGTTATCGCAACGGCCCCGGGGGTCTTCCCTTTGGTTATGCCAATCCGCTGATCTACCGATCACAGATATTGCACGTCGCATATCGCAATCGGCCCTGCCTGGGTGCCGATATCGCCTGCATCCTACCTTCGACCCAATATATCAGAGATTGCTGATCGGGGGTCCTTCCGCCCTTGCGTTAAGTCCTCCTTTTAACCCTCCAATGCGATTTTTGTCAATGAGCCTTTTAGGCCTATTTTATAAGAATTTGTTTCATTTTCAAAGGACCATTGCAAACTTCTTTCTGTGATAACTTCTTCATCCGAAGCCCATTTTAGCCCATTCAAATTGCATTGGATTCAGAATGAAAAGATCTATGCAATGGGACTATTTTCAAAAGCATCCTTTGACTTTCATTTTTGAGTGAAAAGTCATCTAGGATCATTTTCTGATCACGCCTTCCCACTAAAAAGCTTTTGGTCTCCAAAAGACTAATATACTGATCTGAACAGTAAATGAGAGTAACAGCACCCTCTTCTTTCAACCTCCATACACTTGCCTTGCATAGTGCCTCTGAACCAAAGCCTTTGACCACTCTCCTTCCTGGATGTGCTTGTCCTCCTGGAAAGAACTGTTTTCCTCCTTGACTTTATGCAAAACTCCTGCTGAGAAGGTCACAAAAGGTAGTTTGAACTTCTCTGCCTTGATCATTGATCCAAGGTGGCTCAAACCAATGTGAAGTTACATCTGCTTCACAAAAATTTACATTTGTACCTGTTTGACATGCTGTCAACAACAACAGAATTACAAATAACAATTGGATGGCCTAAACTCCTGCTTCAACAAAAGAAACAGATTTCACATCTTGTGAACACCTCCATGTCTTTACATCTGCATACAAATAATTGACTAAATAACAAGCCAACAAAACATACCTTTAAAACAATTGACCCTTCAAATCAAACATGTAGAAAATATTTCAAGGATTCTTTTCAAAGGATGAAACACTTCATCATTATCTCCATCTTGGAGACGAAATCAACTTTTCTCAAGTCAATATTACATGCATGTTTAAAACAAAGCAATCAACCCTTCAAGTTAATTACACATACATGTTCAAATACAAGGAAATCATCAACATCCCTGTGTTCATGCATGCATTTCATCTTTCAACTTTCACTTAAGTACACTGTACTTTCGAAGCTGAAATGAAATATAATGTTGCAGCAATAAATTGAGTCTCCTACTCAACTTTTCCATTCACCTTCTTAGTAAAATCGTGCAACTTGCATTCTGTCAACAAAAAAATGCAAATAGATGCATCAAATCAAAAGACATGCAGTCTTAATTGGATAAGAACTCTAACCATTTCTTACCAATCCATTTCAAAGGTGTTACCTTTGTCTGCACATCAGCGTCAACATGTGAATCATCCTGAAACACATCATTCATGCAAACTTCCTTTCCATTCCTGCCATTTTCTCTTTCCACCTTCCTCAACTTTTGTGGAAGCATTGTTGGATTCAGAGTCCAACACTTTTCAGCAATGTGTCCTTGCTTATGGCAGTAGATGCAACACAAATGCATCCTCTTGACAGTATGATTTGCCTTGTCCAATGGACCTTTGGCTTCTTGCTTCCTTTCCTTCAAA
The DNA here is from genome assembly GCA_031772625.1 of Pinus tabuliformis. Classification (NCBI taxonomy): domain Eukaryota; kingdom Viridiplantae; phylum Streptophyta; class Pinopsida; order Pinales; family Pinaceae; genus Pinus; species Pinus tabuliformis. The sequence continues at coordinate 79,788,157 of CM062820.1, read as the reverse complement.
AGCTTCCTCTATGTGGCCATTCTCTTCCAACATCTAGAAACATTATGGTTATCCAAACCACAAAAAGAACATGCAATTCTTTTCCCATGCTTATATGAAAATTTATCATGCTTTGCATAATCAAAAGGAATATGGTTAGAACCAGATTTATACCTTTCTCTTTCACCTTTATTGCCTTCATGAGGAGGTGAATCAAATGAAGAAGTAGCTCCCTTTGGAACACCATCAACCTCTTCAATGGTTTCAGAGTTTCCACAACTCTCTAGTTCAAGTGTATGCTGATATACACCTTATTTCTGCAAAGTATGCTTCAAGCTATTGCATTCTCCTCGAATACAATCTTCACGGTCTTGAGGTAGAAGACCTGCAACGAAACTCCTTCGTGGAACTGTTTCAATGGTCTTCATGGCAGCTTTGGAACTTTCTTCATAAGATTGTCCATAGCCAAGACCCAAATACTTAGGCCTTTCCTTAACCATTATTGGCTCAACAATACCCTGTGCATGTTTACCCAAGCCTTTTCCTTCATAGCCCATCTTGGACATTAACTTGGAACCTATGCCTTTGGTATGTTTTTCAAAAGAACCAATATAAACATTCTTAGGGGAATTTGAAGACAAACAGGTATTGTTTACCTCTTCTTCAAGCTGATACTTGACTAAGGCTTCTTTGGCAACAAAGAGTTGTGTATCCAACTCATGCATCCTTTTCAGGTTCATATTTGCAATATGAAGTTGTCTCTCCATTTCCTGCAATTTGTCAGAAAGCAACTGCTTCTCTTCCTCCATGGAATTCCACTGCTCTCCAAGTATGTTGCTCTTCCTTCCATCCTCATACATTTCTCTTACCTTGTCCATCATGATGAACAAGTCTTGCTTCATGTCTTCATCAAAGAATCTTGTGAAGAAAGAAGATTTTGAGGACTCACTTGTAGAAGTTGTCATTATGCCAATGAACAAAAGAATTTCAAACAAGATTAACAAAGAGCTTTATTCAAGCAACCTTTTGCAACAAACCTCTTGTGCTTCAAGGATTGCCTTGAGGTCCTTTGGGATAAGAAGAATGCCTTCAACCCTTCTTCCTTCTTGTCCTCTCTTGGACTGAGCTATCAATAGCTTTCCCTTCACCTCTGCAAACTCAAACAATAGTCAGTCTGCAAACAAGCATACAATCAACCTCTGACTGTTTAAACACCTTTCAGACAAGCAATCTTTGCTTTGTCAATCAAGCATTCTGATCTGATACCACTTGCTCTAGTATAACCAGCTTTGATATCACCTTCTTTGAAGGTGGGGTTAATCAAACTTAAGCTCCGATACCACCTGATCTGAAAATGGGGCACTAAAGGCTTCTTGTCAAGCTTACAAGAACCTCTCCCACTTCCAAAGCTTAAATATTCCCAAGATCTTATGATTAACCAATTGCGGAATTAAAAAGTGCTTGAAAATAGGTGTATGCTTGTGTTTGTTTTAAACTGTTTATGTGCTTTAAGTTGATTTGCTTAAACTGATATAAAAACATATAACAGTGAAATAGTGCAGCAAATAAGCATCACACATAACAGCAATATAATATGGAGTTCACCCAAACCTCTTGGGCTACGTCTCCTTGAGCTCTAGTCAACTTAACTAGGCTCTCTGGGATTATGGCATAAATTCTTTTACAAGTTCCATGCTCAACTCCATTGGTTTACAAATGAACCTATGAGTTTAGAATACCATCTTATCCTGTTGGCTGTCCTTACTCTGCAAACAAATCTAGGCTTTTCTAAATTAGACTCCTTCAATCAGCGCTCTGAGCTATCTTGCTCGAGCTTGCACCAACTCCCTCAAAATTCTCTCACTGTCTCTAGAATGCCTTCTTTTATCTTCAGCACACTCTGAACACCAGCAACAGCGGGATCATTTGATCTCTTTGTTGTTCTCTCGGCTCTGGCTCTTGCTCTAGCTCTCAGCTCTGGCTTTGGCTCTTGGCTCTTACGAGCTTCTGGTTTCGCTTGACCTCCAAGCGAATCTCTGCACCCTCTGCTTCTAAGTCACCGACTCCGCAGACTGCCTCCTGGGATGTACTGAGCTTTCCAATGGATTCCTCAGCATGCAAACATCTATGGGCTTCTCTGAGTTGCCTCTATGCATTACTCTGCCTGCACCTTGCAGAATCCTGCTCTCTATGTTATCTCTCGGCCTCTCCGCGCATTCTCAGCAAGCCTCAGCATTTGTGATCTCTGGCTTTTTGAAAGGCATCCTTTAACTCTGCGGCTTCCACTATCATTCCTCTGTCCCTTCGATCATGAGGAATCATTCTTTTTCCCGGCTCTGCCTCTTCGCGCTTCAAAACGCATCCCTGTTACAGAAACGCCCGCCTACAGCGTGCCACAGGGAATGATGGTTGTTTCCAATGGAAAAATGAACCAGCGGCCTCCTTCCAAACGAAATCCACGAAATAACGCATTTCTGGATCGTAACAAAAATACACAGGAAAAACACTATCGGGCGCAAAAACCAGATTTCTGTAGAAATTTTGAATAATAAACACTTATTCACAAAGATTATCCCAATTATACACTATTGCAGAATACATGCATAATACATAACCTCCTCTACATTGATCATCAATTTAGCAGCATTAAAAACAATGAAACATCAATCGCATGCACACATTAACACAGTATGTAACCCGGGGAAAGCTTACAGCTGAAAACCCCGCACTATCTGTATATTATAATGATTGAGAACATGTAACAAACATAGTACAATACTCCTCACAAGTACTCAGTACTATCTCCACATGTTACACACAATACAGCTCAGATTTGATCTCCAAATCTCCTCTGCTGCTTTGCCTGCCTCCACTGCACAATCCTGCAAGAGAATGAATGAGAATGGTTGATCCAAACTCCTATTTACCTTGTGAAAATCACCCACATTGTAAATCACGTGAGCACAAGCTATATTTCACTTGGTATTGGCCCACACTACGCAGAGATCATTGGCATAACTCAATCCCATGCATGTGCACAATCTCATGCACAATTGATAGCAATCTCAACCTCTAACACCTGTCCCTGTTGAACTGTACATGCACTGAGTTAACTGATGTATTCTTCAGTTGCATTATGAGTTAATAATTAGTGAATTAATTAATAACTAATTCACACAACTCATCACTTAGTCTATTGATCAGTTAGACTAAATACAACTAGTTCAACTAAGTCAAACTGAACACAACTCCATTAACTGCTCATCCAACTCCACAGAACTCAACCACATGAGTTCTAACTGATGTCATGCATGCAATAGCTCAACTGACTCATAAGAAAAACGTATTTCCTTCTGACAGCTGCATGTGCCACATCTGTAGCTCAAACTGAAGTGCTCCAAGAGAATAAGATAAAGTTTATAGTCTAAATATTATTATGAGACAATAATATTTGACTTTTCTATTTTTGACTAGCAGTCTAAAAATAGACTCTGATCACTCCTGCTGTGATCACCCCTGCTATGATCCAAAAATAGACTTTGCGCCATAATTTGTCTGCGGGCCCACTTAGTGAAGGCGACTCCTTTCCACTAAGCTCCATCATCTTGTTGCATTCCCAACAAGCATTTCTTGTTGCACACTTTTCAACACTCCCTCTCAACAAGAAAGGCTTCCTCTCAAACCCGATCCTGTAATTCTGGAATGTTCTGCATGCAACACATCTGCCCGGTCCACTTTGCTCCAACAACACTTGGAACAAAAAACATTCCCAACTGACCACTCTGTTGGGCTAGGAACATACTCTGATGTTGAAGCTCTACCTGCTGCTGACAAGTGCTCCCTCTCTGACATCTACGCTACTGCAACATCTCCATGCATCTCGCACCATTGCACACCTCTCTGTGCCACCTAGCACTATGCAAAACACTTGTGCCTCTCGCATCGCTGCACCCTGCATGCTATGCGCTCTCTTGGGATTCCTTGCATTGTCGCTCTCTCTGCCGCTCCATCCACATCTGTCTCTATCCAGTCAGTCAGTTCCTGCTACTACACATTGGGGCTCCCGTAGCAAGGTCTCATCCAAGAGGTTGGGTACCTCAAGGCAATGTTTTACAAAACGGACTCGGATTCGGACTCGGTCGAGGATCGACTCGGAAACGGAAACGGAAACGGCAATGACTCGGCCAGCTCGATTTCAATGACTCGGTCGTTGTAAAAAATACATTAAATATTTATTTTTTTTATAAAAAAACATAATTTTAAATATTTTAAACATAATTTTAAAGATTTTCATTCAAGTTTCCAAACACACAACATTATAATATACATGGAAGACAACATATGATCAAAGTTGGCTCATGAACCAATCCATTATATCAAAATGGTACGGTGTACCCAATGGCAATAGTAAATACATAGTCAACTGTAGTCTGTCTGTGTCATACATGATCAAAGACTCAAGAGTCAAAACAAAATACAAATAACCAAGGAGGCTAGTAGCTACTGGCTACTGCCAGAGGAGCCAAGATCATCTCGACCAATCTCTGGATCATCATCATCAGAGCCAGACAAGGAGCCCCATGGCTCCTCCTCATCATCATCGTCTCCAACTGCAACTGTAGAAGTGGTGCCAGTACCAGTACCACTAGGCTGTGAAGCAGATGCAAGCTGAGATAGAGTACAAATGCGGCTGCGCTTCTGTCGTGGCTGAGCAGAGGAAGGCGAAGCACCTACAACTGGAGTCCTACTAGCTGGCTGTGAGACTGAGGCTGGTGGATTGGGATCTGCATTCAACTGAACACGCTGCAGTGGATCTCCAACATCAATTTCATCAAGATCCTCATCAGGATCAAACTCTGGTAGACGACTCTCCACTACCCAATCTGATGTTGGATCAATGTCTTCCAACACAATGGGATCTGAATCAGGTCTTTTGTTCAGCAATTGGTTCCGTCTGAGCCGAAGGTTGTATTGGACAAAAACTAGATCATTCAACCGTTTTTGCTCCAAACGGTTTCTCTTCTTTGTGTGAATCCTCTCAAAGACAGACCAATTGCGCTCACACCCAGATGCACTGCAAGTTTGACTCAAAATACGAATTGCAAACCTTTGCAATTCAGGGCACTGGCCACCAAAGGCCTCCCACCATTGTGCTGCAAAAAACATAGGAGTGTAATGAATTATGAGTTAGATGAAGGCTGAAGCTCAACAAAATTACAAATTATATCTAACTTGAAATTGAGAAATTGAAAATTGAAATTTTTGTTTACCTGGCTCATCTGCTTCTCTTGCAATCTTTGCTAGGTTCTTCCCAAAGGTACCTGTTGCATTGCTGAAGGATGTGACCTGCTGATGTATCAGTAGCTGATCAGACTCCGATGGGACCATGCGCTCAATGCAATCAACCAATCCATCTCTGACCTCCCCCCTCAAAGCTCCTGACTCCTTAGCTTTATAATGATACCGTGGGTTCAAAAAATACCCAGCTGCATGTATAGGGCGATGGAGTTGATTGTTACATCTTTCATCAATGATTGCCCAAATGGGCCCATACTTTGCCACTCTATCCTTGTATGCTGCCTTTATTTGCTCCTTTGCTTGATCCATAGCCTCATAAATGAAGCCCATAGCCAACCTTTCCCCATCCACCAACCGCAACACCTTAACTAGTGGCTCAGCAACCTTCACAATCTCTGTTGCCTTTCTCCAAAAAGTTTCATCATGGACTTTCCTTCTCAATTCTCTGCCTTCTGGTTTGTTAGACCAACTGCTATTATTCCAATCATCACTGGAAAACATCTTTTGCAAGTTTCTATGTTGGGAAAGCATAGATTGCAATGTCAAAAAATGTGTAGCAAATCTAGTGATGGCAGGCCTAATAATATCCTTGCCTCCAGTGTGTTTCCTCATGATACTCAAAACCAGTGTATGATTGTAGATAAATTTTGTTATGCTTTTGGCATTATCTACAGTGTTTCTGACCCAATCTAATTTCCCAATATCCTCAAGCATGAGGTCTATGCAATGTGCAGCGCATGGGGTCCAAAAGATGGTCTTGTGTTTTTCCTCTAACAGTCTACCAGCAAGAACATAGTTAGAGGCATTGTCTGTGATGATTTGAACAACATTAGCCACCCCCACACCCTGAATAACCTCATCCAATAGCTGAAACAACAAGTGGCCATCTTTTACCTTATCAGATGCATCAACTGATTTTAAAAACATGGTTCCCTGTGGGCAGAAGACAAGAAAGTTTATGATGGTACGGTTTCTTTGATCAGTCCATCCATCTGACATGATGGTACACCCTGTTCTTGCCCATGATTCCTTGAAATCTTGCAAATACTCATTAATTGATGTAATTTCTTTCTGCAAACGACCCCCTTAGCTCTTGCATAGTAGGGCCTTTGAAGCCTTTTCCAGCAGCATGTATGGCCTCAAACATAGGCTCATAATATGGTGAACGAGCAGCATTAAAGGGATATCAGCATCATACCACCATCTAGCTATGTAGTCACAAGCAGTCCCCCTCAATTCTTTCTTCCAATGGTCATCTAAAGTGGGCTGAGAAAGACCTTTACTAACTTCAGGACCATGTGCATCTGATGGAGAGGAGCCTGAGTGAGTGAAAAAACTTTTGATAGTCCCATCACCCTTCATTCTACCCTTTCCCTTATCTTGAACAGAAGCAAAAGAGGGAGGAACATAACGGAAAGGGTTTGATGCATCAGTGTGAGGGATAGAGGAAGAACCCTCAAACTCATAGTGGGGGTTGGCAGCCATCATTTTTTGTATCTCCCTCTTCCTCCCAATTTCAGCCTGTATCTCTTTTTGCCTAGTCTTTTCTTCTTGAAATTTTTCAAAGCTTTCCAACAAAGTCTTTCTAATCTCCCCAATTTCGGGGGATTTACATGCAGTAATATTGCCTTTAATCCCTGCCAAGTGTTGTTTCAGCCTATGAATCCCCCCAGGACCTGACTTAATTTTCCTATGGCAAAACTTGCAACACATCTCATCATCAACCATTTCAACATATGCCCAAGCAGCATCTTTTTCTCTAGGTGCCATTTTTTGACTAGGAAAACAATCTGAAAATGAAAAAAAAAAAAAAAAAATTGATTCAATGTTCATTTATTTGACTAAAAACACTCTCTAAGCTATCTTTATATGCACCTAAAATTTAATAAGTAAAAACAGATTTATAGAGGTGGAAAAAAATACCTCCAGGCACAAACTGCCTCCTCAAACTTGCTCCAAAAATCAGCTCCTCAATGCTGCTCCAAATGGCTGCCCAAGAAGCTCCTCACTCCAGCTACAATGCTCCTCCAAGACTCCTCACTGCTGCTCCAAAACAAGCTCAAGAACTGTTCACTAACTCTCAAAGAAGACTCTCACTCAAATGCATAAGACTGCTGTGAGTGAAATGAGAGCATTTGGCTGTCTTAAATAGAGTTTGGGAGGGGGAAATGGACCCCAAATGCATTTAACTAATCACATAAACCTTTTCATGTCCACAAACCCTAACTAAATCAGCTCCAAATCAGCAAAAAAGTAATTTTTTTTAAGTGAAATCGCTGCCCAGCCGGTTCCAATCGGTACGGCCGTTTTTTGACGTGACCCGGCCGGGTTGACCGGGTCAGCTATGACCCGGCCGAGTCATTGGCTGACTCGGTCGGGTCATAGCTGACCCGGTCACCGAGCCGGGTCAATGGGCCGTTTTGAAATTTTTTTGTTCAACCCGGATCGAAACGGCCGTTTCGGAGTCAACCCGGCCGTTTCGTAAAACAATGCCTCAAGGATCCTACCCCTCCTCCTTGGGACGATCAATCAACATCACCCCACCTCCTACCTAGAGGTATGGCGGCATGCGATCCCTCTGCCCACCTGGCTCGAAGTTTCCCCCTATTAGAGGTCTTTGCATGAGTAGATTCTCTACTCGATCTCTTCTTAGCTTCCCTTGTTGTGGCTGCTCCACAACCTCCTGAAGCTGCTGCACCAATCGTGGCTCCTCCACAATTGTCTGAGACTTCTTCTGGCTCTGCATGTCGAGAGGTAATATACGCTCCCTCTCAACCACCAAGTCTCCATCAGTTGTCTTGCTGCTCAAGGCTTTGCATGCATCTTGAACCTCAAGAGCATACAGGTTCTTGACCCGTGAACCAATCTGCTTCACCTATCTAGTGATGATGTGTCTAAGGAAAACCTTTCCCTTACTGAAGACTACATCATAGCCTCTGTCTTCCAGCATCACGATCGACACCAAGTTTCTCTTCAGTCTTGGTACATACTTGACATCGGTCAAGGTAAGGCGAGCTCCATGCTCTCTCTAAAAAATAATCGTGCCTACACCTGAGACACTATACTTCTCATCATTACCCATCGCTATGAGTATCTAGAGATCTTTCTCCTCCAAAGTACTGAACAAACTCTTGTCACCGGTCATGTGGAAAGAAGCTCCACTGTCAAGAAACCAACCACTTCCCACCATGGATGAAACCATCCATGCGAAGAGTGTGAAATCCAACTCAAACTGTGAGGCAAGTGAGGTTGCCTCACCTTCAGATCCTTCCCTAGATCCCTTCTTGGACTTCTTCTTTGGGCAATTAGTAGCATAATGGCCCAACTCATGACAACGAAAGCAGCTCACCTTCGACTTGTCAACCTTCTTCCCATCATTGGAAGAACTGGATTCAGAAAGAGAAACCTTCCCCTTCCCCTTCTTCGCCTTACTCGCTAAGGCACAGTTCTCCTCATCATGCATAGATGAAGCACTGTCTCTCGTGCGCCGTCTAATCTCCTCTTGCACAAGATCTGACCAAAGTCTCTCTCATCCTGGCAATTTCTCCCTTCCATTCACCGAGTCCTGGTAGCTATGCCAACTCTTAGGAAGGCCAAGGAGTGCTAGACTCACCATATCCTCATCTTCAACAGTTACCCCCACACTTCCCAGCTCATCCCGGCATTGGGTGAACTTCGTGAGATACTGGGGCATACTGTCTCCATTCTCACACCTAATGTTTCTGAGTTTATCCTTGAGCTCCATTCCACCAACTCAAAACTCAATTGCTTCTGATCTAAAATTCGTGAGAACAAAGTATTTCTTGTAGAGAGATCGACTTTATGGGCATTCACCGGATATCTCACCTTCCAAAAGAAGGATGAATCCAGAGGCTACCTGGCCCGATTACAGACTCTGCCTGAAGAAATAAAATGTAAACACTTTCTGAATAATAGATCTGATGATCAATACAGCACTGATATCATGTAGAACTTCTTCTACAAATCAGCTCGCTCTGATACCATGTAGAAATTTTGAATAATAAACACCTATTCACATAGATTATCCCGATTATACACTATTGCTTGAATACATGCATAATACATAACCTCCTCTACATTGATCATCAATTTAGCAGCATTAAAAACAATGAAACATCAAGCGCATGCACACATTAACACAGTATGTAACCCGGGGAAAGCTTACAGCTGAAAACCCCACACTATCTGTATATTATAATGATTGAGAACATGTAACAAACATAGTACAATACTCCTCACAAGTACTCAGTACTATCTCTACCTGTTACACACAATACAGCTCAGATTTGATCTCCAAATCTCCTCCGCTACTTTGCCTGCTTCCACTGCACAATCTTGCAAGAGAATGAATGAGAATCGCTGATCCAAACTCCTATTTACCTTGTGAAAATCACCCACACTGTAAATCACGTGAGCACAAGCTATATTTCACTTGGTATTGGCCCACACTACGCAGAGATCATTGGCATAACTCAATCCCATGCATGTGCACAACTGATAGCAATCTCAACCTCTAACACCTATCCCTGTTGAACTATACATGCACTGAGTTAACTGAGGTATTCTTCAGTTGCATTATGAGTTAATAATTAGTGAATTAATTAATAACTAATTCACACAACTCATCACTTAGTCTATTGATCAGTTAGACTAAATACAACTAGTTCAACTAAGTCAAACTGAACCCAACTCCATTAACTGCTCATCCAACTCCACAAAACTCAACCACATGAGTTCTAACTGATGTCATGCATGCAATAGCTCAACTGACTCATAAGAAAAACGTATTTCCTTCTGACAGCTGCATGTGCCACATCTGTAGCTCAAACTGAAGTGCTCCAAGAGAATAAGATAAAGTTTATAGTCTAAATATTATTATGAGACAATAATATTTGACTTTTCTATTTTTGACTAGCAGTCTAAAAATAGACTCTGATCACTCCTGCTGTGTTCACTCCTGCTGTGATCACCCCTGCTGTGATCACTCCTGCTGTGATCACTCCTAATAGACTTTGCGCCATAATTTCCCTGCAGGCCCACTTAGTGAAGGCGACTCCTTTCCACTAAGCTCCATCATCTTGTTGCATTCTCAACAAGCATTTCTTGTTGCACACTTTTCAACAATTTCAAATATTATGAAATCGCGCTCATAATCCCTAGCGGGTCCGCCTTTAATCGGCATATCGCATCACATAGGCAGGAGGTCAAAAAAACCTCAATACACGGGAATACATTGAAAATCCCGAATTCCCGAATTTCAAAACTTATGAAATTGGGTCTATAATTCCATCGGGTCCGCCCCTTATCGGCATATCACAATCGCATGTAACGGCCCTTTGTATCGAGGATCCGAAGATCACCTCGATCAGATGCTGACTATTGATCCTGCTCATCGATCTGACGGTCGGCGTGCGATCGCACATCAACCCATCGCTTTATCGCATATCACAATATCGTTGTTGCAACGGCCCCGGGGGTCTTCCCTTTGGTTATGCCGACTGTCGATCGCCGATATCGCACGTCGCATATCGCATCGGCATATCGCAATCAGCCCCGCCTAGGTCCCGATATCGCCTACAGCCTACCTCCAGCCTGATATATCAGAGATCGCTGATCGAGGGGTCCTTCCGCCCTTGCGTTAAGTCCTCCTTTTAACGCTCCAATGCGATTTTTCTCAATGAGCCTTTTAGGCCATTTTTATAAGAATTTGCCTCCTTTTCAAAGGACCATGGCAAACTTCTTTCTGCGATAACTTCTTCATCCGAAGTCCATTTTAGCCCATTCAAATTGCAGTAGATTCAGAATGAAAAGATCTATGCAATGGGACTATTTTCAGAAGCATCCTTTGACTTTCATTTTTGAGTGAAAAGTCATCTAGGATCATTTTCTGATCATACATCTTTTGTTGCTCAAAAGATCCCTGATATAACGTAGCCAAGGCATCCCACATCTCCTTAGCGGTCCCTCTGCTAGCGACATGACACACAATGTGATCCTTTACTCCATCAAGGATCATCCTCTTGGCCTTTGCCATCTCTGATCTATACTTCTTCAGCGGATCTAGATCTACAGGGGAAGCCACCACGCTGTCAACGTATGTCTTGAGGGAATGCTTATCTAGAAGGAACGACATTCTTTCCTTCCAGATGACGTAGTTGGATGCCCCATCCAACCTGTGCTAATCCCTCAAGCCATTGGTTGCCATTTCTACCACAAATGTCGAATGACCTCCTCTCTCCTTTGTGCTACTGCTAGGCTAGCCTACACACTCCCTACTGTAGCTAGTAAAATTGTTGCCGCTTATTGCTGCTCAACTCTAGAGAATTCAAATTCTTTGGCTAGGAATTGTCTAAGCAAGAAATTCCCTCAAACCTGCTTCTCCTCTTTCTTCTGACGATTTTCTGCCCTACAAACTGCCTGTAGAAAACTTTGTGTCCTACCAGCTTCTCCTCACATTGAGGCTTCAACGCTTCTCCTTCTGCCTCGACAAAAATTCAAACTGGGAGTCCTTCTCTCTGTCGACTCACTCGGAGAGAGTCTGCCTCGAAATTTTAGTGCTCCGGCTAGAACTGCGCAAACCCTCTAGGGTTTCGAACTGCTGCCTCTTGCAACTTTTCGATATCCCTCTTTTGCTTAGCGCTGGGTTCTCTGGCACTGCTCTTCTTGTTCCACCTGCAACTCTAATAGCATGTGAAAATTCCTCAACCAAAATCTCTACTGCAACAACTGATAATGTTTCTTCTATATGTTAAATTAATCACCCAAATTATTTGCAGTTTCCTATGGCAAATATCGAAACATATACACTGCAGCCTTCACTTAATTAAATATTATGCGGAAACAAGAGACCGAGCAAGAAGGAAAATACAATACAAATGACACTATTATTTTTGGACAAATGTCCCTGAAAAATCCCAATGTGGGAAAACCGATGCAACAACTCTGAGGGTTTATTATTATTAAGCAGTAGCAAATTCTGAATACATCTTTGAATACCTCAAGGGTTATTCAGTTACAGAGGGAGAAATATTGGCAAAAAGATTTTTGAGATTACCTCACACAATCACTGGGAAAAATCCCGATTGATCCGAACACTGGATGAGGTGCCTCTGGCAGGCCCTATGTTGCCTCTGTGCAGTCCTCACACAATCCCTGCATCAACCCTTCTAGACACTGCATCACCCAGCCAACTGATAGATTTGCTACTCGGAGTTACTGCTCTCAGCCTCTCGGTCTCACACCCCAGCTCTCGGCTTCTGAAACTAACTCTGCCCAGCAAATTTCAGACTCTCTCTCACCCTCTATGCTACCTCTACATGGACCTTCATGGCCCTACGTGAGAGATGCTGGATCACTCTCTGCCTTCTCTGTTGATGATTCTCTCACTGAGAAAATCTCTCTCTCTCTCTGGATGCTATCCCTGCCCCTCAATTGCAAGAAATCTCCTCGGTCAGAACTTCCTCCTGAGAACTTCTCGCTTCAGAAATTTGATCTCTTGATCTCTCAGTGTGATCCTTTAAATAATCTTCTCATTGACATTCAATGGCTTAAATTAAAAACTAATCAATGCCTAAGATCATTTTAGTTTGATCCTCATCTTCTTCTAGAAGTTACACCCACAATTAGATTAATACCCATTAATATTTTTAATTTCCTAAGTTTAGACTTAGAGTCCCATTAAAAAATATTAATTATTTTAATAAAATTGTCTCTATGTAGAATTTCCCAAAACGCTTTCTGGGTTCTTTGGAATACATGTGCCCAAGGCCCCCTGCAAAATTTGAGGTCTAGAGCACATCTGATGCTACCCCAAATCAACAGAGCTCGTGTTGGTTTTTGCCCACATGCTAATATTTTTGTCCTGGCCATCTTTTGCATTTTGTGGTACAATTTCTTGTTAAATGTGGCCAATTATGCTTTTTCTTCTTTTTTTTAGTTGCTTCAACCCCCGAGGCATCATTTTAGACCTGACCCAAGGTGGGGGCGAGGGGATGGGGAGGCTAGCCCTATGTGGACCCAGAATGGAAATGTGGACCCAAGTGGGAGAAATGATGAATGGGGGTATAGTGAGTGGAAAGGGAGTAATATGTGCGGGTAGAGGAGCGGGACCACACACCCAAAGTCAGGGTTTCCCAAGTAATACCACCCTAAAACCTAATGGTCAATAAAGGAGATCCCACGGGACTAAGATCCAAGGGTAACAACCAAAAGAGATCAAGGAGACAAGAGTACAAACTAAGCCCACTCTTTCCGCCAAATCCCCCCATCAATCCATACCCAAAAGTATCCATGTTAAGTAAACCCAATACTCAACTATCAAATGACAAGACATACCTTTAGATTTAGGAGGCCCACCTTCAAACATACGATCAATACAGGTGGGTGAGGAACCACATGGTTGGCTCAGGTGGCAAAGTAGTGGCACAACAAGCTAGTAGGAGGTATCAAGGGGCTACTGGTTGTTGGCTGAGGCTCATCATGGAGAAAAATTTCTCTTGGGGATATCACCCACAAAGTGGTGGGTAACAGGATCAGAGGACAAATTCTCTTTTGAATTTTAAATGCAATGATCCAAGTGAGGACAATAACCCAAATTAACCTAGGGAAAGAGATGGTCTTATGGATAGGGCTTGCTATATCTCAGGATTCCACTGTTGGATTTGCTTCAAAGTTGGAGGACCTCTTGAGAAAACCCCAATGCCGTAGTGGACCAAAATTCAAGGGTTTGGAATGCAACAAAGGATTTCGCTTGATTCCCTAGGTGACCTACTAGGGTTAGGCCTAGAAAAGAAGGAAGGAGGTGAAATGAATTTTAATTTTTGTGATCACCTTTGGATTAGACCAGTGCCTAGCCAATTGGGAGAATGGAGTCAAATGAAATCAATGTTTAGGTAGGCTTAATTCCAACCAAGGAGTTCCCCAGCAACTTCGTATGGCCTAAGTAGCAACTAGGTTACAAGGGGAAATTTTATACTTATATATATTGCAAATGATGACTTATCAAGGCAATTCATGAACATCCATGTACCTCTAGGACAATAACTCACCATACTTCAAATGATGATATGAAAAATCTCTCACAAAGACAAGCCCAACAACTTCATGAACGAAAATATTCCATAGACAATTTACAAGACAAAATTACAAATAAGAATGAAAAGGTACTCACAAGTATAGTGAAATTATTCCAATCATCAAGATGCAAAGAAATCAAAGCTTCGGGGCAAGAAATTAAGCTTTTCCAAACATCGGAATGCATTAGATATCTAATTCATCCTGTCAAAGAGGCTAGCCAAAATTCTCAAGAAGACATAGTCCAATCCAAAAATGTGATGAGAGAAATGAATGAGCCTCTCATCAATTTATACAATCCATAAGGGGGTTCGAATAGCCTAATTAGCTTAATAATGCCCCAAATAATAAAATAATATACAATAATGACATGACTTGGTGACAAGCCCACCAAGATAGCTCAATAATACAAAGATAAGCCTCTCAAGAGGGAAAAATAGTAAACATAATGAGTCGTTGGGCCATTGAGAAGGCCTAGTGGAGTCCAAAGTGTGCCAAGATGAGAGAATAGACTCCAAACATAGTGACTAAGGGGTTGGGTCCTTGATATCCAAGCTAGTCACATTCCCCAAGTGGATGTGGGGGCACAATGACATCCTCATGGGTCTCCAAGTGGATCGATAATTCCTATAAACCATTTGTAAGGGCTAGGATGATGACATAAGTGTGAAAATTCTTGAATTTAACACATCATAAATCCCAACTGCAATTCTTGGTATACTATTTCCTACTTGTTCTTTACATTAACAAGTTATTTAATTTCATAAATATCGAAGTAACCACAAATGCAACCTTCACAGATATACAGATCATACACTGAAGTAAATAGAAACAATAACACAAGGGACACCGTTATTTTTGGACAATCGTCCCCGGAAAAACCCAATGTGGGAAAACCGGTGCAGCATATAGAGGGTTTGTATTATTAATCAGATTTCTTAGTACAACTATGGTGCCAAAAATGGCTCACCCTTCAGAGAATATCCTTGGCAGTAGTACCTCTCTCCGGAGACAGATATTTTGACAAATCAGCAACCAGATGATCAACCCCACAGTGACTCTGACTGTTCCTTGTGCTAGACAGCGAAAGCTGCTCCAAGCACTGCTCTGGAACTGCATCACCCTCTCTCGACTCAGGATTTGTTGATTAGCTCCCAGTCTACCCCACAGAATCTCACAGCACTGCCTCTGAAGCCTTCTGTGTCCTCTCGTCAGCCTCTACAGCTTCTACGTCAGTCTCTATGGCCCTCTGCGTCCTCTATGCTGGCTCCTTAGGCCTCTGCGTCAGCGCTTTTTGGGCCTGCGCTGCCTCTTCCGACACTTCACTTCCTCTCTATTATGTATTCTTCAGCCTTGGATCGAAATCCCTTGCTGAACTGCCCCTCACTGCAACTGATCTCTAACTCGATTTCCTCAGCAAACCCAGCCCCAGGAAATCGAATTATTGATCTCTCTTGGTGTATCTCCAATTGACCCTCAAGTCTCCTCTTATACTTTTCCCATTGAGTCTTCAACGGCCAAGATTAAGTCCCTAATCAACTACTAAGATTAGAACTGGCTTGATCCTCATCACTTAGAACTGTATCACCCATATTTTATTAATACACATTAATATTTTTATTTTCCCAAGTTTAGACTTAGGAACCCATTAAAAATATTAATTATTTTAATAACTCCTCATCCGGGTGGAATTTCTCCAAACGATTTCTGGGTCTTGGAGATCTCATGCGCCTCAGCCTCTCCACCAATTTTCAAGTCTAGAGCACATTCGATACTACCCAAAATCAACACTCCCTCTTAGCGAGGAATGTGCTCTAGCAATGCTTTACCATAGAAGCATCACACTGATCATTCGTATAGGTCTTCTGTGTCGATGCTTGGCATGTTGCCCCACATCCACTGCACTGCTGCTTCCTGTACTGCTGCCCATGACACTGCCACTGCCACTGCTACATCTGTACTGCAGCTCCCTCTCAAAATGCTGCCTCATGCTGCCCATAGCACTGCCACTACTAACTACTGCACTGCAACTCAGTTAACAAGAAGTAAGTAACTGACTTCACTCAAATACTGACATCCTAGTCAGTCTGGAAGATACTGAAGCCACCTTTGCTGCTATCATGTGCTCCCCCTACTGCCATTGCGCTGCTGCAAACACCTTTGTGCCTCTAGCACTGCTGCAACCTCCACTGCGCTGCCTCAGATTTCGGCACTCTAGCTCTGCTATTGTTGCTCCATCACACCTTGCTCCACCTGACACCTGTCATCATGCTACTGTCTTTAAGGGCTCCCGTATCCGGATGTGATCCAAGAGTTTGGGCACCTCAAGGATCCTGCCCCTTTTTGTAGTCCTCTCGACTACAACTCTATGTCTCACCACCTTTTCTCTAGAGGCGCATGAGCACTCATGGCACAATCGTCATCATCCTGGACATCCTTCTCCACCTTTGCTGGAGCAGCCTTTGAGTTGGAAGCTTCTCCCTTGCATTTCTCCCTGGGGCACTGAGAGGCATAATGTCCCAACTCCCCACAGTTGGAGCACGACCTTGGAGATATCTTTCTTCTTCCTCTTCTGAACCCCCTGCTGTCCCGTAGATGCTAGAGTTGCATCCTCCTCTTCTTTCTTGATTCGAACTCCCTTTCCGCTACTTCCTGCCTTAGTCAACCTCTTGATCTCTTCTAGTCGAAGAGATGCCCTCATCTCCTCCCAACTGGGGAGAGTTGCTCTGCCCAAAATGCTTTGGACAAACGTCTCCTAGTTGTCGGAGACTACATTCAGAGCAGTCCTAACCATAAACTCTAGATCCGGTGTAGACCCCACGGAAGTAAGTTGGTCACGAATTCCTTGCAACTTGAGAAGGAACATATCTATCTCCTCTCCTTTCTACATCTGATATGACCTCAGTTGATTCTCTAATAGCATCTTCCACTGCACGGAAGAGCCCTGGTATAAGGTGGTTAGTGTCTGCCACATCTCCCTTGCTGTGTTCTTCTCAGCAATATGTGGTATGACATGATTCTTGACCCCATCTAGAATCATGCATTTCGCTTTCGCATCGGCCTCCTCATATAGTTTTCAAGGCATAGTTCTTGATGCGATGTTTATCGAAGATTGCCAGGATCCTGGCCTTCCAGATGACAAAATTGGAAGCCCCGTCCAATCTGTCTTGATCCCTCAATCTATTTACTGCCATCTCTGCTCCTCTTCTCTAGACTCCCTCTGAGTCCTGATTTCCCTCTCGAAAATCCTCAGACCAACTGTCAAATCAGTCCTCTCCAATCCTTCTTTGTCATTGCAACTCAGATCTAGATTTCTTGGCTAGAAATCTGTCAAGGTAGTGCTTCCCTCTACCTTGGTTCAGTCCCCTTAAACTCTGTTCTGCACAGACAAAAACAACGTCCCACCAGCTCCTCAAATCACAATCTGCACATTTCATGTCCCTTCTCAAATGAATTAGTCACGAGATGCAACAACACAATTTTAGCAGCAATTTTGGTTTAGGAGAAGGACCCCGCACGCAAAAACTTAGAAAGTATAGGCAGTTCAAATTATTTTTGGCAACAAGTGGCATGTGGAGGCCATAACATGCATAATTCGAAATTGGCCAAGGATACGTTGGACGGAATTCGAGCTAGTGGATGGAGGGGCCCACATGAGGTTAAGGGGGGCCAAGGAGCTATAAAGAGAGATCACCTCTCATTTTGGAGGCATTCTAATCATTTTGACAACAAACTCATATTGTACACTCTGTTGTTTAGTGAGTCTATCGGTTGTTTAGCCACGAGTCTTCCGCAAGGAAGATTCAACCTCTTCTTCAGGGGACCATCCATGTGCACCTTAGGGAGGTTGTTACACAGGGGTTTTCAGGGAGTCCGGTACAGTCACACATTTCAGCCATCAGCGCAGGGAGAAAATTGCATATTCCTAGGCAGCCAGAGAACACGCAGGACGAGTTGGTAATCAACAAGGGGAATTCATAGCCTGCTAGGAGAGCTGTGAATAGACCAACAAAAAGGGATTCACAACTCGCTGGGAGATCCAGGAGTTGAGGAGGTAGCGTGGAAAAAGGCAACTCTGCTGGAGTAGCAGCAAGCTGGACCAGCGCAGAGGCCACTATAGCAATAAACTTGTGGTGCTGGGAGAGCAGTCATCTGGACCAAGGGTCATCCAGGGAGCAAGGAGTTAGTCAGTGCAGGTGAGCCCAATGTTCCAGGGGTATTTGGAGAGCGAGTTGTAGGTTATTTCCTACAAGTCGAATTTGGCTGTCGCAGCTGGGGGAGAAGCTCCAAGGAGGCGGAAAACCCAAATTCAAAACCAGAAAAATTCCCTTCTGGGTTCTTCTGGGTTTTGTCCGAGGAGTCTAAGGCTGGAAGGAAATAAATTTCTGGGCAATTTTTGGGCACATTCCAGCAGGTCAAAGTTGCAGATCAGCAGTGTGTTGGGACATCGCAGTGCAAAGTGGTGCAGCAATGGAACGACCATCATCTCCGCTGTTCCATCACATGGGTTTAGTCCAGTTTGTCCTTAAGACAAGCCCAGTGGCACCATCTTGTCATCCATTGTATTTGGCCTTCAGAGAATTAAAAAAATGGCTCAGTAGTTCCATATTTGCAGCGTTTCTGTGAATGTTTAATGTGTATTTCGTTTTTATAATTTGCTGCACAGATTATTTGGTTTATATCACTGGTATTCCTATCATTACAGCACAACTCCCTTAGCCCCGACAACTGAAGAATCTGAGCCGTTCAGGCTCTACGCAATCACAACTTGGGTTGAATCTGCTCCTCCTTGCCAACTGCGTCAATCCCTCTTGGCTTAGAAAGATGACATGGCTTTGCGTGAGCCTGTTCTGCCCCACTCTGCCTCTACGCTGGCCCTTCTCTTGGCTCAGAATGCTGACGCAGGCTTTGCGTGAACCTCTACGTCATCCTCTCAGCACTATGTCACTCCTCTTATCTCTTCAACTCTTGATAGCGCTGTCTCTCGGGACAACTTCTTCTCTGCTGCAAATTCTCAAATTTCTTCGGTTGGTGTCTTCAGTCCTCCTTGATCTGCAATCGCTCCAATACCATGTGAAAATTCCTGAATCTAACACTTCGGAAACCCCTACTGCAATTCTTGGTTTACTATCTTCTACTTGTTCTTTACATTAACAAGTTATTTAATTTCATAAATATCGAAGTAAACACAAATGAAACCTTCACAGATATACAGATCATGCACTGAAGTAAATAGAAACAATAACACAAGGGACACCGTTATTTTTGGACAATCGTCCTCGGAAAAACCCAATGCAGGAAAACCAGTGTAGCATATAGAGGGTTTGTATTATTAAGTAGATTTTTGAATACAACTAGGGTGCCAGAAATGGCTCACCCTTCAGAGAATATCCTTGGCAGTAGTACCTCTCTCCGGAGACAGATATTCCGACAAATCAGCGACCGGATGATCAACCCCACAATGACTCTGACTATTCCTTGCGCTGGACAATGAAAGTTGTTCCAAGCACTGCTCTGGAACTGCGCCACCCTCTCCCGGCTCAAGATCTGTTGATTAGCTCCCAGAGTGCCCCACATAATCTCACAATGCTGTGTCTGAAGCCCTCTGCGTCCTCTACGTAAGCCTCTACGGCCCTCTGCGTCCTCTACGTTGGCGCCTCAGGCCTCTGCGTCAGCCCTTCTTGGGCCTGCGCTGCCTCTTTCGGCACTTCACTTCTTCTCTGCTATGTATTCTTCAGCCTTAGATCGAAATCGCTTGTCGAACTGCCCCTCACTGCCACTGATCTTGAACTTGATTTCCTCAGCAAACCCAGCCCCAGAAAATCAAATTCTTGATCTCTCTTGGTGTATCTCCAACTGACCGTCAAACCTCTTCTTATACTTTTCCTGTTGAGTCTTCAACGGTTGAGATTAAGTCCCTAATCAACAGCTAAGATTAGAATTGGCTTGACCCTGGTCACTTAGAACTTTTTCACCCATATTTTATTAATACACATTAATATTTTTATTTTCCTAAGTTTAGACTTAGGAACCCATTAAAAATTTTAATTATTTTAATAACTCTTCATTCGGGTGAAATTTCTCCAAACGATTTATGGGTCTTGGAGATCTCATATGCCTAAGCCTCTCCACCAGTTTTCAAGGCTAGAGCACATCCGGTGCTACCCAAAATCAACAATAAGCCCTCCCTTTGTCTCCCGCAGTGAGACGCATCCTCATCTGGACCCTGGAACCTCTGCCAAGTGTGTGGTACAAGTATGAAGTCGGTTTGGCACAGTGATCCATGTGCATCATCCTCATCCAAAAAGGTGGAACACGAGTAATCACTGAATGGTGTTGTGTGAAAATTCCTAAACTTAAGAAACCCCTACTACAACAAATCTGAATCTACTTCACCTACTTGATTTTTAAATTACCATCATCAAGTTATTCTTCTGAATACTGAAGCAAATTACTTCTGCAGCCTACACTAATTAAACATTTGATCTCATGAAACAAAAAACAGAGCAAAGAATAAGATACATAGGACACACTTATTTTTGGACCCCGAAAAAACCCAATGTGGGAAAACCGGTGCAGCAGTTCTGAGGGTTTATTATTATGCAGGAGAAATATCTAAATACAAATCTAGGATGCTCATCTAGCAGTGCTTTACAGAGAAATACTGGACAAAAGACTGGTGAAATGATGTCACCTTGTCACTGGAGAAATAGTGACTGATCCTCAGCTCTGGGAGGCTCTGCTTCACCCTCTGATGGCCTATGTGTCAAACTGCGTCACCCTCGTTGGGTATTATGCTGCCTCTCTGCTCTGGATCTTTTTCTGGCTGAGAATTCGACTTTCTTGCCTTTAGTCTCACACCCTAGCTCCCGGCAACTGCAAATCAAATTCCCTCTACATAATTTCAAATTCTCCTCACTGACTACGCTACCTGTGCATCAACGTTGCATAGGTCAGCGTCAGCCCTCCTCTGGACGTTTTCCTGTCCTCTCTCTGCCATGTATTCTCCAGAAAGTCCTTTTGATTTTCACTGCCCCTCAGCTGTAGAATGAACACCTAGTTCGAATTTCTCAGCTTCCTAGCCCCAGAAATCGAACTCCAGATCCATCCGTTCTCTCTGTGTTGAACCCCAAGCCTCCATCTTATACTTTTCTTGTTGAGCCTTCAACAGCCGAGATTAAGTCTCTAATCAACGGCTAAGATTAAAACATGACTTGATCCGCCCTCTAGATCATTCTCGCCCATATTTTGATTAATACCCATTAATATTTTAATTTCCCGAAGTTTAGACTTAGGAACTCCATTAAAAATATTAATTATTTTAATAAAATACAATCTGGGTGGAATTTCACCAATCGGTTTCTGGGTTCTTTATAACTCATGTGCCTTAGCCTCTCAACCAATATTCAAGGCTAGAGCACTTCCAATGCTAACAAAACTAACACTCACTCTTAGCGAGGAAAGTGCTCTAGCAACAATGTCCACATGCATGTTGCTCTGTTTCTGAAGCATCTCCTTTCTAGACTGTTGCTGCCATCAACACTGTGTTGTCGTTGCTACTGTATCGCTGCCCATGACACTGTCACTGCCACTGCTGCATCTGTACTACAACTCCCTCTCAAACGTTGCATCTGCTATGTTGCTAACACTGCATTCGTACTGCAACTCAGTTGCTGAGAGATGCAACTAAAAAAACATCCAAAATTAGTTGAACTTAACTGTGTTCAACATAATACAATAAATGTTGGAATTTCACTGCTACTAGTCTCTGACCCTCTGAATCCTCTGCGCTGTTGCTGACTTCTGCGCTATGCTAACTACGCTATTGTCAACCTTGCTCTGCGTTGATCAGTCTCTGGTCTCAAGCTACTGCATCAGTCCTCCAAACAAACCACTACATCATCTGACAATAAGTCCATCTCACTTTGTTGAATCTTGGGCTCTCGTAGTAAGGAATTGATCCAAGATGTGGACTCAAGGATCCTACACACATGTAGTCTTCTTGACTACAGCTCAATATCACCCCATTTCCCTCCTGGAGATGCGTGGGTACTCATGGCAAACTCATCCTCATCTATCTTCGCAGCTGCAACCTTTGGATCATGCTTCTCATCCTTATCCTCTTGCTTCAAAGGACGTTGAGATGCAAAGTGACCCATCTCGCCATATCTGAAACATTTCACCTTCGAAATGTCTTTCTTTCGCTTTTGCTTTTGTTGTCCCTTCAATGCTAGAGCTGTGTTTTCCTCCTCCTCCTTTGTCTTTGTGCCGCTCCCACTGCTGCCATTGAGGTTGACCTTCACTAGTTCCCTCCTTAACTCCTGTTGCAGAGTCGCCCACATCTCCTCCCATGAAGGTAGTCTTTCCCTGCCCAATATGCTTTGGACAAAGATTTACCATTCATCTGAGACTCCATTCAGGGCTATCGTCACCATCGCGGTTGACTTAGGAGTGGATCCCACTGCAGAAAGCTAGTCTCTAGTGTCCTGAAGACGTTGAAGATAGAAGTTAACCCCTTCTCCTTTCTACATCAAACTTCACTACAACTTTTGTTCTAAGTGCATCTTCGACTATTCGGAAGAGCCTTCATACAGAGAAGACACAAGGCTTCCCACATCTCTCACGCTGTATCCTTGCCCTGCAAATGTGAGACCACATGATCTCGAACTCCATCGAGAATGAGCCTCTTCGCCTTCCCCTGCTCGGCCTTGTACTTCTTCCTTTGATCGTTGTCAACAAGAACAACCACAATAATTTTGACGTAGGCCTTGAGATCGTATTCTTCCAGAACAACTAAGATTTTGGTCTTCCATATGACATAGTTGGAAGCACCTTCCAACCTATCTTGATCTCTGAGCCCATGTGATGCCATCTCACCCAACTGTCGAACTGACTCCTCTAGTCACTACTTAGCATTGCTCAGTTGCTCAACAAGTGAGAAATTCGAACTTTCTGACGAAAAGTTCTCTGAGGAGAAAATTCCCCTTCTACGTGTCTTCGTTCTTTTCCAACGGATTTCCGCCACGGCATAAACTTCGCCCTTCAAGCACTACGCTGAGGCTCTGCGTCACTCCCTTCCCGGCAAGGACTGCGTAATCCCTTCAAGGGGATTCGAATTGCTGCCAAGTGCAGCGTTCAGCCTCACTGCTCAGCACTGGATCTACTCTTCCTGTTTCAAAATCAATGCTCTGATACCATGTGAAAATTCCTACACTTAAGGAACCCCTACTGCAGCAAATCTGAATCTACTTCACCTACTTGATTTTAAATTACATTCATCAAGTTATTTTTCTGAATACTAAAGCAAATTACTTCTGCAACCTACACTAATTAAATATTTGATCTCATGAAACAGAAAACAGAGCAAAGAACAAGATACATAGGACACACTTATTTTTTGACACAATAGTCCCGGAAAAATCCAATGCGGGAAAACCCGTGCAACGGTTTTGAGTGTTTATTATCATGCAGGAGAAATATCTGAATACAAATCTAGGATGCGCATCTAGCAATCCTTTACAAAGAAAATAATGGACAAAAGACTGGTGAAATGATCTCACCCTATCACTGGAGAAATAGTCACTAATGCTCAGCTCTGGGAGGCTCAGTGTCACCCTCTGATGACCTCTGCTTCAAACTGCGTCACCCTGGGTAGCTTCTATGTCACTCCTGCTAGGTATTACGCTACCTTTCTGCTCTAGATCTTCTACTGGCTGAGAATTCGACTTTCTTGCCTTCAGTCTCACGCCCTGACTCCCGACAACTGCAAATCGAATTCTCTCTGCAGAATTTCGAATTCCCCTTTCTTTTTGTCCTCTCTCTGCCTTGTATTCTCTGGAAAGTCCTTCTCCCAGATTCTCACTGCCCCTCCGCTGCAGAATGATCACCTAGTTCAAATTTCTCAGCATCTTAGCCCAAAAATCGAACTCCAGATTAATCTGTTCTCTTCGTATATGTTTCCAAATGAACCCCAAGCCCCCATCTTATACTTTTCATGTTGAGTCTTCAACAATCGAGATTAAGTGTCTAATCAACGACTAAGATTAAAAACATTACTTGATCGGCCTTCTAGATCATTCTCACCCATATTTTGATTAGTACCCATTTATTTTTTAATTTCTCTAAGTTTAGACTTAGGAACTCCATTAAAAATATCAATTATTTTAATAAAATACAATCCGGGTGGAATTTCACTGAACAGTTTATGGGTTCTTTAGAACTCATGTGCCTTAGTCTCTCCATCAATTTTCAAGTCTATAGCACTTTCGATGCTACCAAAGACTAACATGTTGGGGATCCATGAATTAGTCTCTGCTTTTGTGGAGGTCCATGGCTCTCTACACTCACCCTACAAGTGCCATTGTGGATCTCTGGAGGGCTTGGACCCTGTATAGGGAGACCAAACCCCAAATGGAGACCCACCTGCAATCATGCATATGATCGAATGCATCCCTTTGCCCTCCAATAAAACAAACCATTAGAATAATCAAGTAAAAGAGTGTACAAATCATGGAATCGAATGGACACTTCATGGTGGCATGCCAATCCATAGTGGGCTCTCGCATGTACAAGTGTCTCCAAGCTCAATAAGGGGGCTAACCAAGGACCCTATTAGGTGGTTTCAGCCTTTAAAGGGGGTGACATGTCCATGGTACACCTGTCAAGCGGTAGGTGGCATGTGATATAATGATGGAATGGAGTGGGGATCAGGAAAAGACTCAAAGCCACATGACATGGTATAAGGGTAGCTATATTGAGGGAAGCCCACAATTGGGTATATGAGTGTAGGAGGGAACAATCATGGTACATGAATCACCTCGGCCTTTGTTGTTCCACCCTTCTTCATATGCCTTTTGCCTTCGATTGATTTTTCTTCATAACTGCTCCGGGTTCCAGAGGATGAGAGCATGACGTTAAGGATACAATAGTAGATACCCCCTTTAAGGTGGGGTAGTTCATTGCCTACTAGGGGTTGGGACAATCATGGATTCCTTAATGTGGAGGCGGCTCATCTAGGGCCTATAGGAACCAGAATGATAGCCATATATAAGGAGTAGAGCTCATGTTTGGCTTTTGCCCATCTGTTAAATTTGTATGTCCCAGCCATCTTTTGCATTTTGTGGTACATTTCATGTTGTAAGTGGCCAAATTATGCTTTTCCTTTTCTTTTTAGTTGCATCAACCTTCAGGGCATCGTTCCATCTCGACACAAGGTGTGGGCAAGGGAAGGCGAAGGCTAACCCTTTGTGGACCCGGTGGACAACTCTGGACCCGGATGGGAAAAGTGATAAATGGGGTTAAAATGAGCAAAGGGGAGTGATGTATATGGTATCGGGAAGCGGGACCACACAACCAAAATCAAGATTTCCCATGTAGTGCCAGCCGTAAAGCTAATAGCCAGTAAAGGAGATCCCACGTGACTAGGATACAAGGCTAACCTCCAAATCGGGCAGAGGAGACAAGAGTACAGAGCTAGCCCACTCTTTTCGTCGAATCCTCCCACCAATCCATGCCCAAAAGTGTCCATGATAAAGAAACAAAATCACTCAATTACACCAATGAAAAGCCATACCTTCAGGGTTGGGAAGCCCACCTTCAAACATACTATCATAACAGATGGGCGAGGGACCACATGGCTAGCTCAAGTGGCGGAGATAGTGGCACATCAATTTATCTGGTGGCTACATGGGGTTGTTCGCTGCCCACTGAGGACCATCTAGGAGAAAAATTTTCTGTTATGGATACCACCCACGAATGGTGGGTAATAGCCCAAAAATTCTTCTAACTTGGAAGATGAAAATGAACCATTGTGATGGTTAGTGTCAAGGCCCCGATTTGGCACCAAGGCCAACGAGTGCCCATGATGGGGCATGCTGACTTTGAGAGTCGAAAAACCGAAGTTAAGACGAGTTAGCGATAGCACACGCCCAAGTCGCACGAAGGCGACAGGCATGGGGTGCAGACCCTTTATAGCGAAGGGCACCCACACAACTTGGGCAAAACATGCTTGCACGGTATAGTGGCCAATGCCCATGGGCGCGCCCGGGCAATGCAATGACATAGCGGGCAAGCGATGTGACGAGCGGAGGCAAGCAAGCAAGGGCATGGAACAGCGATGAGACATGACGTGCGATATAAGGAAAGCAACCGATGGGCATAGCATGAATGTTAACACAAGGAAAAGCGCCTAGACAGGGGGGTGCCCACTTGCCCGCGCCCGCCTACCCATAGGCAGGTCGGCCCAAGGGCTTTTAACAAACTTGTGGGTCAGCTCAATAATTAAAAGATGTGTCGGCTAAGATAATTGGTGATGATTGGATGAGTAAATATTTAAGGCACTCGACCAAAAGGCATCCAAGGCATGTCGCACAACACAAAGAAAAGTGTGAAGTCTAGGGAAACCGCAATACTGAGACAGCGCGGGCAAGAAGTAGCAGCGAACAGCAAGAAGTAGCAGCCAGCGGGTAGGAAGTAGCGGCCAGTGTCGAACCTGCCATATCACAGTTCTGAGGCCTCGCGGGCAGGAAGTAGCAGGTTGTGCCCATGCACCCGCCTAAGGTTGGGCAAAGTTCTATTTGGGTGTTTTCTGCAGCTGCGGCTGTAAAGAACGTTGGTTTTGTATTGTAACCAGGGTGGACGAGTTTGTTGGCTTGGACTAGGAAGCTACCACGACCTTGTGACTTTGTAAAATATACCTTGTGTTATATTTGTAGAAGTTGTAAAAGATTGGGGCAAATTATTTGGGGAGTTGACCCCTCCCTTCATAAACTTGTGTTCGTTGTTGTTTTTTGCTGCATATTGTTGGTTAATGGTTATCGCATTGTTTATGAATTATGTGATAATGAAGTTAAGTGAAGTAAATGAATTACAATTTTGTTGCATAATTGAAGCACACTTGAAAGAAAAATAGACTAAGTTTTGGGTGTAGGCATAGTTCGGGTGACATTAGCTTAAGAAGAAGTGAACTCTCGTTGGTGTCGCACAATGCCTATGGTGGACTTAATTTGCCACAAGCGTTGGGCCGTGACAGTTGGTATCAGAGCCCGTTTCAAAGGAAGTGGGTGAGGTATTGAAGTTTGGCAGGGGCAAGATAGCGAAGTCAAGGCCAAGTTGAACGTGTATTGAAGTTTAGTTTAGCGGGAGCAGAGGCACACCAGGGGTCGAGCCAAGTTGAATGAGGGATGACAGCAGGTTGCAAAACTTGTTGGGCATTGACATGTTAAAGGCAGACGTAAGGGTTGTTCAAAAGATTGTAGAGATGGCAGAGTTTTGGAGAGTTAAAAGGCAACAACACTATGAAGAATTTGTGCAGGAGTGGGAGCACTTGAACTGCATCAAGGAGGAGATAGTGGATTTGCGAAGGGCTTTGAACCCTTTCCATTGGAAGATTGCCGCACTTGAAGGACTTGATGAAGAACTGCGACAAGGCAAGCGTAGGCTCCAAGGGCTCATGGATGAACGATCTCGCATAAGGAAGAAACAAGCTAAGTTGCATGGCGAAATCGAAGAGATTGAAGAAGGGATCTAGAGGGACTTTCTTAATTGCAAAGATAATTACATAATCATAAAGGAGCATGAGATTGAACACATTGACAGGGTTGCAACGTGGTTTTGAGCAATGAAAAATGATTGGCAAACGATTGGAGCACTCCAAGTTGAGGAAACCGATGAATGTCAAGTAGTTGCGATTAGGCAACAAGCGAAGAAGGACGAGCCTGATGGAATGAAATCCATTCAAGCTAAACCAAGTTCGAGTTGCTCAAGTGTGCCAAAAAAGGAAGTAGCATACCTCAAGAGGATGGTCAGATCGAGACATGGGATGAGAGACAGTTCGGATGAGGAAACAATGAAGAAGATCATGGAGGTAAGACACAAGACAAGACCCTCATCAAATGCAGGTGCGTTGGGGTTGAGTTTTGTGCAGGTGACCATGTATGGAAGGAAGTTTGCTGCATTGATTGATATGAGAGCTACGAACAGTTTCCTTAGCAAGAAGGCAACAAAATCCTTGAAGTTGAAAGTTGAAATGGAAAGGGAGTTAAGTGCTTTCAAAGCTATTAACTCGAGCATGAAGGTTGTGATAGGTATTCTAAGGGATACACAGGTGAAGGTTGGTTCATGGTTTGGAAAGTTGGATCTAAGGGTGATCGAGATGGATGATCATGCTATGGTCTTGGGGCAGGACTTCTTAGTAGCAGCTCAAGCCATACTGATGATGGACCGAGACATACTCTTGATTATACCTGATGGGAAGACCGTGACCATGTCGATGACAAGGAAGAGTCGCTTGGGGTATCGTCCAAGGATTGCTTCGATGATTTTGTATGAGAGGGACCCGAATGTGAAGCATGAACATGTGGAACAACAAGAGGTTGGAAGTTTGACTCAAGTAACAAAGGAGAAGAAGATGATAGACTTTGTTGCACAAGCCATGAAGGAGAAGAAGGATGGAGGTGGAGGAATGACTCCTCCCATCGCAAAGAAGGAAGATGTGAATTCTACCATTATTCTATACCAAAGGAACACTGAAAAGGGAGAAGACCCGAATGCTTCTTCCAAGACGAGCAAATAAGGTGAGGATGCAGGTAGAGATCTGGCAACCATAGTGGATTATTGCAGATATGTTATGGGCATTTATGACTTCCAGTTGACTAAGGAGAGACTTGAGAAGATAGGATGTACGAAGGAAGAGGTTGTTGTTGTGCATGATTACTTGAGGATGCAACATCAATTAGATAAATGGGTGCCCAAGAGTCAGGGAGGCAATTTCCTAGCCCTTGCCATGCACTAGACCTTTGTGGATGGGTGTGTGCAGCGCCTTGTTGGAGTGAGAGGTGTTGCACCACCACAACAAAGGGGCCTTAGGAGAAGAGGCCTCGCAATAGAAAGAAGTGATGCTTGGATGGATGTGGTTGTTGGTCTATGATTGAGGGCAGCACATGGACGATAGCATTGATGGGCAACAGATCGCAGATGAGATGGATATTTCTTCATGGACCTGAGTATGGCATGATAAGCGTTGGTTGGAGGACAGATGCATGGAGATGGGCAGAATTCTTGATCAAAGTCGAAGATGTGATGAAGTGTTGAAGAAACAACTGTCAAAAGCATGAGGAGTTGCATTCTCATGAGTTGGACGCGACAGTTGGATTAGCTACAAAACTAATTCTAGTCATAGGGGCTAGCAGTGTGTTAAGTGTTGATTTGAGGTAGCATCAGATGTGCTCTAGCCGCGAAATTTGGTGGAGAGGTTAGGGCACATGAGATCTCCAATACCCAGAAAGGGTTTGGGCAGATTCTAAACAATTAGGGAGATATTAAAATAATTAATATTTTTAATGGATCCCTTAAGTCTAAACTTAGGGAAATTAAAATATTAATGTGGATTAATATAAAACTGTGTTAGAATGGTCCAAAAGACATGGATCAAGCCAAATCTCATCTTAGCCGTTGATTAGAGACTTAATCTCGGTCGTTGATATGTCAACGAGAAAAGTATAAGAGGAGGCTTGAGGGTCACTTGGAAAGGACACCAGATGATCAGTCATTCTATTCTCTAGAGGGAGGTTTGCTAAGAGAGATAGAATCAGTGATCGAAGTTGCAGCTGAGGAGCAGTGAGTATAGAGAGACAGAGATAGTGTTGGGAGATCAGCACAAGAGCCAGAGAGAGTGACGCAATAGCAGCCAGGGCTCACGCAGGGCCACGTAGAGGCAGCCAGGGCTCACGCAGGGCCACGCAGAGGCAGCTAGGAGTTGCGTAGTTCTTCAAAGAGGCCAGCGTAGCTGACGCAAAGAGCCAAAAGGCTAATGTAGGCCCATTCAAGGTGACGCAGGGCAAGCGCTGGGCAAAGAGTGGCTGACGCAGTTTAGAAAGGCAGACGCTGGGGTTTCTGGGGCATATTGGAGCTGAGGAGCTGCCGAAGGGTTTATCTGGGGTTTCAGCTGGGATATTTGTCTTAGACTGAGAGGTACTACTACCAAGGGCATTCTCTGTTGGGTAAGCTGGATTTGGCACCCAAATTGTACTCTGAAATTGCTTAATAAGAAAACCCTCAAATAGTTGCACCGGTTTTCCCACATTGGATTTTTCCGAGGACATTGGTCCAAAAATAACAATGTCATTTTGTGTGTTTGTATCTGTTTCCTTCAGTTGATGATCTGTAATATGTTGAGCATGCACTAGTGTTTATTTTCAGTATTTACATTGTAAATAACTTGTTAAGTAACGGAACAAGTAGGTAGGAATAAATCAGTAAAGTGCATGGAGGGTTTCTAACTAGTAGACTTAGAAACTTCAACATTAAGTTGTGCTTGACTTTAGTTGGAGTATGGTAGTAGTAGTTCACATGATGATGAAAATATGTGGTGGATTAGCACGATATGAGTTGCAACGATGCGTTGCATCCAAGTGGAGAAAGCAGCCTTCCGTGAGTTAGAGCAGTGTGGAGGACTGCAATGGGTTGTGGCTGATGACCATGAGTTGAGGAGTCTCACCCATATGGAATCATGAGCCTTGATGAAGGTTCGTGTGAAGAAGGCAAGGAGTTCATGCAGCAAGACGATTGATGTTGGAGTTGGTGGCGCTTTGCAACATTTGGTCTTTAGCAATGGAGTTTGCTAAGATGGTGTTGTCGAGGGCGACAACCTTTTTGAAGTGGGCGAGGATGTCAGGGCCCCGAGTTGGCACCAAGGCCAACGGGCGCCCATGAAGGGTCATGCTCACTTGCAAAGTCGAAAAACGGAAGCTAGGACGAGTTGGCAGTAGTGCACGCCCAAGTCGCAAGAGGGCGACGGACGTGGGGCATGGACGCTCTATAGCAGAGGGTGCCCACACAACTCAGGCAAAACGTGCGTGCATGGTATAGCGGCTTGTACCCACGGGCGCGCCCACACCATGGGGTGCCCGAGCAATGCGACAATGTAGCAGGCAAGCGATGCGATGGGTGGGGACAAGCGGGCAGGGGCGCAAGGTAGCGATGAGACATGACGTGTGATACAAGGAAAGCGACCGATTGGCATGGTGTGAACGTTAAGGCAAGGAAGATTTCCCGGTAGGAGCGCACTTGCTTAGTAGGGGCGCCCACCTGTCCATCGGCAAGTCAGCCCAGGGGCGTGCCCGCCTGCCCAATAGACAAGTCGGCCCAGGGGCATTCAACAAACTTGTGGGTCGGCTCAATAATGAAATGATGTGTAGGCTAAGATAATTGGTGATGGTTGTACGAGTATATATTATAGGAAGGCACTCGACCAAAAGGCATCCTGTTGATTTTTGTAGCATCAATGTGCTCTAGCCTTGAAACTTTGCAGAGAGGCTAAGACACATGCTTTCTCCAATACCCATAAATCGTTTGGGAAAATTCCACCTAGAGATGATTTAATTAAAATAATTAACTTTTTTAAATGGTTCCCTAAGTCTAAACTTAGGAAATCTGGTTAATTAAAGGGTATTAATTAAATCAGGTGAGAATCTTCTAGAAGAAGACATGGATCGATTTCCAGTTAATCTTAGCCATCGATTATGTTTTAATCTTGGTTGTTGGTGCTCCAACAGAAGATTATAAGAAGAATTCGATGGGTAGATGGAGAAGACACCAGAGCAGATAATCAGTTGCTCAAGAAGATTGATTTTCTCACTGGTTGAAGTTCGGCAAGAGAAAATCGAATCAGAGAGTGAGTTGTAGGTGGGAGAGAGAGGGCATCAGCATAGTCAGAGAGTGCAGGACAAATCTGGAGGAGGCAGCGCAGAGGAGAGACGTAGAGTTGGGATGCAGAAGGGTTGACACAGGGCCTATGTTGTCACTGCGCAAAGGGTGACGCAGAAAGGCCAGCGAAAGAGGCAGGAGGTCCTCTTCAGAGTTAGAAAACGTTGTGGATTGTGAGAAAATCACCAGTAAAATTCTCTCAGTGATTCTTCCTCTATTTTGTCTTGTACATAAATTATTGTTAACGATTAATAAAAGAAACCCTCGTCTGCTACACCAGTTTTCCCACATTAGATTTTTTGGGGACAATTGTCCAAAAATTATTGTTTCACTGTGGTTATATATGTGCTAGTATTTTCCTTGTATTTACTTTCCACGGAATTTTAATTTGTGAAGACTGCAGTGTATGTATTTTGATGTTTGCTGTAGAAAACTACAAATAATTTGTTTAAAATAATTTAACAAATAGAAGAAATGTTATCAGTTACTGCTGTAGGATTCGAGGTCACCGAATTTTACACATCCAAGGCAAGTCGCACAACACAAAGAAAAGTGTGAATTCTAGGGAAACCGCAGTACTAAGGCAGCATGGGCAAGAAGTAGCAGCCAGTGTCGAACCTACGATATCGCAGTTCTGGGGCGCGGGCAGGAAGTAGCGGGTTGTGCCTGTTACTACTCAAACTAGCAAGGGATTGAAAGGGGATCCTTAAAGGGAAAATGCTAGACCAAGGGCAACAGATGGAGACTTAGCCCACTATCACCTCAGCTAAAGCTCCCTTCTATTTACGGACTTTCATCGATGGGAGGAGACCCAATATATTATGGAGTCACCGATGAAGGATAAATCAATGAAAGGATGTGGAGTGACCCAAATAATCCCCTTCTCAGAAGAGTTAGAAGGATAGAGCTTGCTTGCTTTCTAAGCAAGGTACAATGTCTTCTAGGGAAAGGAAGGGAGGATTTGAAGGTTAGGTTTATGGGATATGACTTGTGAAGGAGTTTCCCAATCCCTAAAATCCTTGTTGAAATTGGTGTTTCAAATGGTTCTTGAAGAATTGTCTTTCCAAAGGAACGGGACCACACGGGATTAAGTGGACCCAGTCTAGGATAGGAGGAAAGAGTATGGCAACCAATGATGTTCTTACCCTAGACAAGGTGGGGGAAAGGATCAAAGAAAGAATTTTCACTTAAAGTTGTTGAATTGATCTTGTGAGGCACTAGCCTTGGGGATGCTAGGGCAAAGTTTGATCTCGGAGCTAGGGCTTGGCTTTTCTCATAACTCCACCGTCAGAATGGCCTCAAATTTGGAGGAGGTCTTGAGGAGACACCAGCACAGGAGAGGCTAGGAGATCGAACTTTTTGGAGGGATAGTTTGTCGGGAAAATGATGCCCTAGGTGACCCAATTTGGCTAGACCTAGGAAAAGGTGAAAAAGGTATGATTTTAGGTGACCACCTCTTGGTAGATCAGTGCCTTAGTCTTGGGAGAATGGAGTCTATGATGAATATGAGTGAGGACCTTTGGTTCTTGGTCAAGGAGGCCTCAAGACTACTTCGCTAGCCTTTTAGGTCAAAGAGAAGCAAACTTGCAACTTTTATACTTCGATGTGCAAAAGGTGATGGCTTATCAAGGTCAATTCATTAATGGAATTACCCCTAGGAGATTTCGTTCACATTACATGGCCCATACATTAAGAGATGCTATAATAGAGACAAAATTCCACAATTTAAAGCAGTAAATGCATGCAGCAATTAGCCCTAAAAATAGTGAAAATCCTAGTCCAATGTATATGACAAAGTAAAACAAGAATAATATTAAAAGCATGTACTTACATGTAATAGAATATATCCAACCATCCACAATTTGACAAGAGAGAAGCTCCAAGACAAGATAAACCAAATCCACACATCAAAATTCATCCATAAAGCTCCAATTCATGCTCCAAGAAAAAGTGTGAAATTCTCAAGAGAGAGAAGAGATCCAATCCAAAGTGATGATGAGCAAATGAACTCATCTCACTTGTATTTATACACTAATGAGGAGTTCAAATTAGCCTCCTTGGCCTACATAAGCCCCAAAGTAAAATAATGTTCTAATAATCTAACTTTTAGTGACAAGCCCACCAAACTAGCTCATAAATGAAAGAATAAGCCTCTCAAGAGGTCAAATAATAATCTATGCATGTCGTAGGGCCCTCTAAGAGGCCTAATGAGGTCCATGGGTGCCATAATGAAGAGTAGGACCCTCAAAAGTGATGGACAAGGGGTTGGCCCCTTGTTCTCCAAACAATAAACCTGTGGTTCTCCCAATGGGTGTGGGGGCACAATAATAACCTCATGGGTATCCAAATGAATCGAGAATGCCTGTAGATTGTCTGTACGGGTTCTAATGATTTTGTAGGGGATGACACATCATTCAACAAGTCC
The DNA here is from genome assembly GCA_031772625.1 of Pinus tabuliformis. Classification (NCBI taxonomy): domain Eukaryota; kingdom Viridiplantae; phylum Streptophyta; class Pinopsida; order Pinales; family Pinaceae; genus Pinus; species Pinus tabuliformis. The sequence goes on along the minus strand of CM062820.1, from coordinate 79,753,659 downwards.
TGGGTCATCTGCCAAGTGCATGGTACATCTTTGGGGCCGACTGGGCAAAGGTGAACCAAGTGCATCATCCTTGTCCAATGGGAGTATCTCGAGCATCTCTGACCATCCTCGGGGATCCATGGAGTGTTGTCTACTACTGTGGAGGCCCATGGCTCTCAACGCACACCCTACATGTGCCAATGTAGCCCTCTGGAGGATTAGGACCCCGTATAGGGAGACCAAACCCAAGATGGAAACCATTTGCAATCCTGCATAAGATCCAATGCGTCCCCTAGCCTTCCAGTACAACAAGTCATTAGAGAAATCAAGTAAATGAGCTTACCAATCATGGACCACAAGTGGGGACTTCATAATGGCCTGCCCTTCCATAATGGGCTTCGGGATGTGCCAATGTCTCTTAAACTCCAAATGGGGTTAACCAAGAATCCTATTAGGTGGTTTCTACTTCTAAAGGGGATAATATATTCAAGGTACATCCTTCAAAAGGTGGTGGCATGTGACAAATCGGTGAATAAAGTAGGGGATGAGAAGGCACAGCCCTAGGCCACATGCAAGGGTACAAGGGTAGCTAATAAAAGGGAAGCCCACACTTGGGTTTATAATGTATAAGAGGGAGAAATCGTGGTACATGAGGTGTCTCAACCGTGATTTTTCCACCCTTCTTTATATGCCTTTTGCCTTTTTATGATTTTCTTTGATTAATTGTTTGGGTCTCAAGGGGCAAAAGCATGATGCATAAGATGTAGCAGTTAATACTCCCTTTTAAGGTAGGGCGGTTCATTGCCCGCCAGGGGTTGGGACAATCATGGGTTCTTTTATGATGAAGGAGGTTCATAAAACCTGTAGGAACTAGGGTGATGGCCATAATGCAGGGGTAGAGCTCATGTATTGGCTTTTGCCCACCTGCTAAATGTGTTTGTCTCGGCCATCTTTTGCATTTTGTGGTACATTTTCTTGTTGAATGTGGCCAAATATGCTTTTATCTTTCTTTTTAGCTGCATCAACCTACAAGCATCATTCCAGGCCATGACCCAATGTGTGGGCAAGGGGAAGGGGCGAGCTAACCCTATGTGGACCCAGTGGAGTGTGAAAATTTGGATTCCCAAATTTCTACTGCGGAAACTAATGACATTTCTTCCATTTGTTAATTATTGAACAAAATTATTTACTGTTTCCAACAGTAAACACCGAAACTAATATGGAACCAAGAAATTGAACAAGAAAGAAATACACAACACATCTACATAGTTATTTTTGGACAATTGTCCCAGGAAAAACCCAATGCGGGAAAACTGGTGCAGCAGCTGAGGGTTTTATTATTAAGCGATAGTAATTTCTAAATACAATCTCTGGATGACCTGCTGGCTATCCAATACAAAGAATATCACTGACAGAGAGATAAGTGAGATTACCTCACACTATCACTGGAAATCCTGGTTGATCCAGCCACTGAATGACTAGCCCCTGGCTGCCTCTGCGCTACCTCTGCGTCAGCCCAGCGTCACACTCTTGGATTTTGCGTCACTTCTCCCGGCTGATCGATTTGCCTCTTAGATTCTGACTTCTACTCTCCCGGTCTCACACCTTGACTTCCAGCTACAGAAATCGATCCCTTCGGCAAATTTACGGATCCCCTCTGGGCTTCTGTGCTACCTCTGCGTAGCCCTGCGTCAGCCTCTTTTGGCTCTACGCTGCCTCTCTCAGATCTCTCTCTATCTCTTTTGCTAAGTATTCCAAGATTAGGAGGAATCTCCAACTGGAACTATCCCTGCCCCTCAATGCAAAATCTCACTTCAAATTTCTCACATATAGCTGCTCTGCTTCATAAATTCGATCTTCTAAACTCTACTTGATGTGTTCTCGAAGTGCCCATCGATATCCTTCTTATAATCCTACAGTTGAGAACCAACGACCCAAATTAGATTCTAATCAATGGCCCAGATCATTTGCACTTGATCTCTATCTTCTTCTAGAAGTTTTACCCATAGTTTAGATTAATACCCATTAATTATTTTAATTTCCTAAGTTTAGACTTAGGGACCCATTAAAAATAATTTTAATAAAACTTTCTCCAGGTGGAATTTCCCAAAACGATTTCTGGGTATTCTAGAATGCATGTGTCTAAGCCTCCCTGCAAATTTTGAGACTTAGGGCACATCCACTGCTACCAGAAATCAACACTCCCTCTTAGCAAGGAATGTGCTCTAGCAATGCACCTTGCTAAAGCATCACCCTGTTCTGTAACATCTCCTTCTGCACTGCTAATGTCTAACATCCTGTTCGCCAACTACTGCACAAGTGTTGCATCTGTACTGTTGTTGACCCTGCCACTGTCAACATTACATCCGTACTGCAACTCACTCTCAATTTTGCATCTGTGTTGTTGTTGGCACTGCCACTGCCAATACTACATCTGCAGTACAACCTTCTCCAACGGCTGTTGCTACTGCATCAGCGACAGAAAAGCATCCCAAATCACTGAACTGGTGTTCAATATGATGCATCCCGTTGCTGGAGTTCTGACTGTTGCTAGTCTCTATGTTGACCCTCTAAAGCCTTTGCGTTGCTGCTGACTCTGCTCTGTGCTAACTACACTACTGTCAACTCTAGCTCTGTGTTGCACAGTCTCTGGCGCTCCTAGCCAATGCAACTGTCACTCTGACACTCCTCTGCATCAACTGACCGGATCCATCCTACTACTACTGATCTGGGCTCCCGTAGCAAGGTATTGATCTGAGAGGTGGACTCCTCAAGGATCTTGCCCAATTGCAATTCTTACTAACTACAGTTCTAAATCAGCCCACCTCCCTCTTGGATGAATCTCGGTTGTCATGGCAAACTCCTCCTCCTCGATATTTGCAGATGCAGCTTTCGGATCATGCTTATCATCTTTGTCCTTCTTCCTAAGAGGACATTGTGTTGCGTAGTGACGAATTCACCACACCTGAAGCATTTGATCTTCGAAAAGTCCTTTTTCTTCTTCTGCTACTCCTGTTGCCCCTTAGATGCGAGGGTTGCATTCTCATCCTCCTCCTTGGGCTTCGACCCACTGCTGCTGCGTCCATCAAGTTTACACTTGACCAAGTCTCTCCTCAGCTCCTCTTGCTTAAGATTTTCCCACATTCCTTCCCAGTCCAGTGAGTTCTCCCTGCACAGAATGCTCTGGACAAATACTTGCCACTCCTCTAAAATTGAGTTGAGGGCCAGTCTTACCATCTCGGAAGACTGAGGTGTAGACCCCACAACTGCTAGCTCATCTCAGGTCTCCTAAAGCTTTGCAAGGAACGGATCAATGTGTTCCCTCTTCTGCATCTGCGTGGACCTCATCTTTTTCTCTAAGTACGTCTTCTGTTGCTAAGAAGATTCTTGATACAGCGTTGAAAATGCATCCCACATCTCCTTGGCAGTCCCTCTGCCAACGATGTGAAAGACCACATGGTCCTTCACTCCATTGAGGATCATTATGTTTGTCTTTGCCATCTCTTCCTTGTACTTTTTGAGCAAATCTGGATCCACAGGCACAACTACCACGTTGTCGACCTAGGTTCTGAGAAAATGTTCATCCAAAAGGCGTGACATCCTCGCCTTCCAAATCACATAGTTGGATGCACCATCCAACAGATTTGATCTCTCAACCCACTCGCTGCCATCTCTACCAATCGAAAAAGTCGAATGACCTCCTCTCTCTTGTCGCTGCTCAGTAGATGAGAATTCGAATTCCTTAGCTAGGAATTCTCTGAGGAATAAATTCCCTAAGGTGTCTTTCTTCTTCCTTCTGATGTATTTTTTCCCGGCATCTGCCTGCAGAAAACTACATCACACCAAGAACCCCTCTTCGCTGAATTTTTTGTTTCGATGCTCCCTTTGCCACTGACAAATCTTGATCTGGAAATCCTACCTCTCTGCCGACTCACCTAGAGAGATTTATCATGAAAATATAGCCCACCTGGCCTGAACTACGCAATTCCTGTGGGGATTCGAATTGCTACCTCTGCTAGAATTTGAACTCTCTTCCTCCTTCAGCGCTAGGCTCTTCCGGCATTGTTCTCTTGTTTCACCTGTAGCTTTGATTCCATGTGAAAATTTGGATGCGAAAATTTCTACTACAACAACTAATTATGTTTCTTCCATTGGTTAATTACTGAACAAAATTATTTACTGTTTCCTACAGCAAATACAAAAACTAATACACTGTAGCTTTCACCATTTTAATAAAATACGAAAACAAGAAATTGAACAAGAAAGAAATACACAACACATCTACATAGTTATTTTTGGACAAATGTCCTCGGAAAAACCCAATGCGAGAAAATCGGTGCAGCAATTGAGGGTTTTATTATTAAGCAATAGTAATTTATGAATACAATCTTTAAATGCCCTGCTAGCTATCCAATACAGAGAATATCATTGACAGAGAGATAAGTAGATTACCTCACACTATCACTGGAAATCCTGGTTGATCCAACCACTGAATGACTAGCCCCTGGCTGCCTCTGTGCAGTCACTGCATCAGCCCAACGTCACACTGTCTATGTCACTGCTTCTGGCTGATCGATTTGCCTTTGAGATTCTGACTTATGCTCTTCCGGTCTCACACCCCGGTTTCCAGCTATAGAAATCGATTCCTTCAGCAAATTTACGGATCCCTCTAGGCTTTTGCGTTGCCTTTGTGTGACCCTGCATCAGCCTCTTCTGGCTCTGCGCTGCCTCTCCAGGATCTATCTTTGCCTCCTCTGCTAAGAATTCCCAGATCAAGAGGAATCTCCAATTGGAACTATCCTTTCCCCTCACTACAAAAGCTCACTTCGAATTTCTCACCAGCAACTGCTCTGCTTCAGAAATTCGATCTTCTGAACTCTACTCGATGTGTTCTCCAAGTGCCCATCAATGTCCTTCTTATAATCCTCTAGTTGAGAACCAACGACCCAGATTAGATTCTAATCAATGGCTCAGATCATTTGGACTCGATCTCCATCTTCTTCTAGAAGTTTCACCCACAGTTTAGATTAATACCCATTAATTATTTTAATTTCCTAAGTTTAGACTTAGGGACCCATTAAAAATAATTATTTATTTTAATAAAACTTTCTTTGAGTGGAATTTCCCAAAACGATTTTTAGGTATTGGAGAATGCATGTGTCTAAGCCTCCCTGCAAATTTTGAGACTTAGAGCACATTTGATGCTACCAGAAATCAACATGGAGGAATGTGGACCCAGGTGGGAGAGATGATGAATGGGGTAATAATGAGTGGAAGGAGGTAATATAAGTGGATAAGGGAGCAGGACCACGCAACCAAAATCGGGGTTTCCCGTGAAATACCATCCCTAAAGCTAGATGGTTAGTAAAAGAGATCCCATGGGACTAGAATGCAAGGTTAATATCTAAAAGGGGTCTAGGGGACAGGCACAGACCTAACCCATTTTTTCCGTTGAATCCCCCCATTAATCCATGCGCAGAAGTGTTCTGTTGATTTGGGGTAGCATCGGATGTGCCCTAGCCACGAAATTTGGTGGAGAGGTTGGGGCACATGAGATCTCCAATACCTAGAAAGGGTTTGGGCAAATTCTAAACAGATCAGGAGATATTAAAATAATTAATATTTTTAATGGAGTCCCTAAGTCTAAACTTAGGGACAATAAAATATTAATGTGTATTAATATGAATCTATGTTAGAATGGTCCAAAAGACATGGATCAAGCCAGATCTAATCTTAGCCGTTGATTAGGGACTTAATCTCGGCCATTGATTTATCAACAAGAAAAGTATAAGAGGAGGCTTGAGGGTCACTTGGAGGAGACAATGAAGGAGACCAGTCAGTTCAATTTCTGGAGCGGGGTTTTGCTGAGAAATTGAACCAGTGGTCTGGAGAGCAGTCAGGAGGCAGCAAGTACGGAATAGAGAGACAGGAGATCAGCGCAGAAGAGGCAGACGCACAATGAGAGGAAGCCACGCAAAGGCAGCAGAGACTGCGCAGAGCCAGAAGGACCTGCATCATCCATGCAGAGGCTGCAGGACTGATGCAAAAGCCCAAAGAGGCTGTGCAGAGCCTCAATAGGCTGACGCAGAGGGTTTCAGGCTGTAGCAGAGGTTAGTAGGGCCTACGCTGAGTTTAGGAAAGTGCTGGAAGTTTGTCTATCTGTGGGTAAGCAAGTTTGGCACCCTTTTGTACAAAAAAATTGCTGAATAATAAAATCCTCCCTTGCTGCACTGGTTTTCCCACATTGGGTTTTTCCGGGGACATTAGTCAAAATAACTGTGTCAATGTGTGCATATTTTTGTTTCTGTATTACGATGTGATATCTGCAACAGTATCTATTTTAATGTTTGTTGAAGTAATTTCATGAATAACTTATAATGAAATATATAGGAAAAGTAAATCAGTTGTTGCAGTGATAGAATTTTCACATGTTCATGATAAGCAAACTACAATACTCAATTACCAGATCACAAGGCATACTTTTAGGTTCGGGAGGCCCACCTTCCAACATACGATCATGGCAAATGGGCGAGGGACCACATGGCTAGCTCAGGTGGCGGAGAAATGGCACAATGAGCTAACTGGTGGCTGCAAGGGGCTACTGGTTGCCAACTGAGGACCATATTGGAGAAAAAAAATTCTCCTTGGGATATCACCCACAAAATGGTGGGTAACAGTGCCCATGCGCCCACCCTAGGCGGGCAAGGTTGGGCAAAGTTCTATTTGGGTATTTTCTACCGCAGCAGTTGTAAAGAACATTGGTTTTGTATTATAACTAGGGTGGACGAGTTTTTTGGCTTGGTCCAAGCAACTACCACGACCTTGTGACTTTGTAAAATATACTTTGTATTATATTTGCAAAAGTTGTAAAAGATTGGGGCGAACTATTTGGGGAGTTGCCCCCTCCCTTCATAAACTTGTGTTCATTGTTGTTTATTGTTGCATATTGTTGGTTAGTGGTTATCGCACTATTTATGAAGTAAATGATAACAAAGTTAAGTGAAGTAAATGAATTATAATTCTGCTACCTAATTGAAGAACACTTGAAAGAAAAATAGAATAAGTGTTGGGTGTGTTAGTGTCGGTCTTGAGCCCTCCATCAGTGATCAATAACTCTTTGCATATGCATTTATAGGTGTCTCATCAGTGTCAGTTTTGCATCCCGCTAGGCATGCCATAACACTGAATGGAGGAGCTGGTCTTTGTCTTCTTGGCTTTGCTGGATCAGGTCATACAACAATATAATTGAGTCAGGCTTGTTCTTGTTTTTGTCTTAAAGTCCCATGGTCTTAGGTTTAGGGTTTTGAGTCAAAATCATTTTAAGGTCATGAGTCATGGTCAGTAAGTGCCCAGCAAGCCGGAAGGAGTTTTGTACATATGTTTCATTGTCATCTTCTTCAGCTACAGCTCATTCTATGCCTTGGATTTAAAAACACTGTTTTTAATTACAAGGTCATGTGGATTTTGAAAAAATAAAGAAATTCTCAAAAATTTGTAAAGGTGCCGGCAATAACCCTGGTTCCTTCACTACAGTCCCTCAGGCGGTCAACTTGCAAAAAGAAAGGAGTTAAACGCATCAAAAAGCTCATTCCAGGACAAAAAGACTCTAAAATAGTGTTAAAGAGAATACAAAGGTTTAAACATTATAAAGTGGGTTTTTAAAGTCAAATTTTTTTTAAATATATGCCTATAAAAGCAAATTCCCTCTTGAAAGGTCTTCATTGTGCATTTGGAGCAAGAAATTACAAGCAAAAGGCGATTAGAGGGCGGAATTGGGCAAATTGCAGAAGTTTCAGTCTTTTGGAGGCTGCGCGACCAAACGGAGGGGCGCGACCAAAAAAAGGCCAACGCGCTGTGTTAAATTACACAGGCGCGACCAAACGGAGGGGTGAGACCAAACTGGCAGCTTGCGCGACCAAAAAGTCTGCCCGCCCTAAAAACTCTCCCAAACGCTCAAATTCACTCAAATTCACTCCAATTTTTAAAGGTATGCCTCCTCCACGTTTTGTGTAATGGTGTTGGGGTTGCAAAAGAAGATTATGGTCATGATTTTATGCAAAGAAATCCATAGGAAATAGGTTAAAATGACTTGATGTTTTTGCATGCTAATGTTAGGTAGTATGTTTGTTTTTCAAGGCAATTTTTTCCTTAGTCCCTCCATTCATTTTCCCAATATAAAATCACAGGTGTTAGGATGTCATTTTTATTAATCTCATTTGCAAAGAAAATACTCAAAACCTACCCCAAATTCCATGAAACCCTAACCCCTCCTGAACCCTATTCCAAACCCTGTTTCTACCATGTATCATGCTCTAACCCTAAGCACTACTACACACAGCAATTCATGTATAAAAACACAGCAAAATGAAAAAGAAACATTATAAAAAAAAAAAACAAATAAAAAGTGATGACAAGGCATGCACATAAGAAATTGTAAAAACAGTGAAAATGTCATTTGCATAGCCTTATAAAAAATAAAGAAAAGTGTCATCTTGCTGTGTATATGTCAAAGATTCAAAGCTGTGTTAAAGTCATCACAAAATTCATCAAAAATACAGCTGCATAGTTATCAAAAGAAGCAGTCTTGCTGTGTTAGGGTTTTGTATTAGCATGGTTTTCATCCCCTTTCTCAAAACTCTGTTTTTCCCTACCTATTTCCCTATGTAAACCCCAATTCAATTGCTTGTCCCTTCAGTTAAACTCCCTAGGCAATTGAATGTCCCTCCCTATGATCAAAGCACACAGTCAAACCCTAATTCCCCATGGTAAAAGCATGATGAAGCTGCCACTGTCCTAAATGAATTGCTGTTACAAAAATTAGTTGGCAGTGATTATTAAAAGGGTTTCACTGTCCCCCCCAAACCTAATTCCTAATATCCTCTCTTTTCCCTAATTCCCAAGTTATCAATTCCCTCTCCCTTCCATTGTAACATGATCACAGCAATCCCCTTCCCTTCTTCTTACAATCTAATACCCAAAATCCCTGTTTCATATTAGCATCAAATGGTCATTTCAAAATGTGGAAAAAACAGAGTATGCTCATGAAAGATATTTGAAGACAAAATATAAAAGCAGCAGCCTGTTAAATGTTTATGATTGATGCTACTCTATTCCCTTATACTTTCATTCCCTCCATGATGAAAATCTATATTGTCCTTTCCCTTGGTGATCATAACACATATTTCCCTAATACAGTATTTATTTGCAAATGATGAAAGATGAGATGGCATGTTTAGCATTATGTGATGTTTTCCTTCAGAATTCCCTGCTTATCTATATATTTTTTCCCTTTCCTATATGTAAATTCCCTCCCCTAACATTTCCCTCATGATTTTTCCCCTTGAAAACAACATACTTCTCAGCATTTTGCAGGCAGGGCAACAGTCATCTTTGCCTATTTGTTCCACCTCGCTCAATAACATCATGTCAACCACTGAGACTAATGAGCAAGGTGATGACCGATCTTCATCCACGGAGGTTGAGACACAGCAGAGGCCTCGTAAGGGTGGCAAAGGTGGTCATCACAAGAGAGAAAGAGCTGGATGAACTATGGAGAATCCGCGATAACAGAGGCTTAAACCGCAGGAGGCCCGGTGACCGGGAGACTTGGTACATTCATGAGATTACTTGTTTGGAGAGATTGTTGGAGAAGGAAAATCATGACAAAGAGCTGCTCCGCAACATGAAGACACACTACTGGGCCAGATTACATGTTTGCAAGGCGAGAATGAAAATTCTCCAAAGAAAGCTATCAGAGGCCCAGGAGGGAAGAAAAGGACAAATCCACTCCGCATCTTGGCTGAGGTCTCCCTCACTCATCATGATACTGATCAGCCTTGATTTAGCATCACAATGTGAAAATTTTGAGAATTTTGGAGCATTTTGGAAATTTTTGGTAAAATTACAGGTTTTGCCCACGGTTTGGTCTCACCCCGGTGAGACCATTTTGGAGGACTGCTCGGAATTTTGAAAACTTGGCATTTTTGGAAAGGGTATGAAAAAAGAAAAATTACCAGTACTTGGGAGCAGCCTAATTTTGAGATTTGAGCCTCCAAAAGCTCAAAATACATCAAAAAAATGACTTTCTGCCCACTTTTTGAGTTGCAGAAAGTGACCTTGGGAGAATCAATTTTTGAGGGGTCAAATCAACACCAAATTCAGAAATTCCACTTGGGATGGAAAGTAGACAGGCCAAGCTTTCCAATGAGCCATCTTGCACCTGATTTGGACCAGTGGAACCCACTCAAAAACAGCTGTGAAGGGCGCGACCAGAACTTCCAGGGGCGCGACCAGAACTTCCAGATTTGCCAGAATTGCCATTTTCGGTCAAAAAACACTGTTTTGACTATGGTTGACCATTTTTACTTGTAGATGATGGATGAATGTAATATTTTCATGGCACTTTGATAGGTTTTATCTTTCTTTACTCTTCTAGAAGCTTCTTTGATGTAAATAGTGAAAAATTAATGCATGGATGAGTTAGCTAAGTAATAGAGGCAAGTTGTTGGGCTACCTATTTTCTAGTTCTTAGTTTAGAATTAGTTCAAACTGCTCCTAGGAAGCTGAGCTCGACCCCTAGAGGTGGGGAAAGGAGTTAGATGGTCTAGGAGGTCTATATTATGCTCTCTCCTTCTCATTTTCATGGTTGGACTCTAGAGGGAGAAGGGCTATTGTATTTTTGACTTGTATTTTCTGCAATTTGAGGAAAAGGAAGGCCAGGGTTTTGCAGACTTCATTGTGGATTCTTGTGGATTATTATGTTGATGGTGTGTCTCCTACTGTTATTGTAAGTGTGTTTATGTGTTCCATTTCTTAATCTCTTGCTGCTATTTAAACAAAAGAAGTGATAAAGTTTGAATTCATGCATGCCATGCTCAGCTTTCAATTTTGTTTAAAATTTATGTTTTCCACTGTCTAGAGAGGATTCAAATTCATTGTTTGCCCTCTTTAGCCTCTCTTCTTTCTTCCCTGATCATCTCTTTCAGCTAAAGGCATCAGCATAGACTCCTACCTTGCCCCAAAGACCCACCTGCAAAAACTGTGCCCAATCCCCGCACCCTGAATTGCACTTCCTCCAATTGCCACCAAAAACCCCAAAAATCATTAAATCAACCCCCCTTATCAATTTACTAGCCTAATATCTTTGATCCTAATTGGTCAGCTTATTGTATTATAAGATCTATCAAATCTGACCCGAGAGAGCCTTCTCATACCTCGTAGGGCTAGCTACAAGGTGAAATGGTTTGATGTAGCCTTGAGAGTTTGTCTATCTCAGCCTAGGTGAATTCCAAGCGCTAACATATTGGCGACCATACTGGGGAGAACATATTAATCATTTGCTCATTGTCGTGTTATTTCATAAGTCTTAGACGGAGCCTGAAGTTACGCCAGGAGCCTTCGAAAACGCTCTTGTTTTACATCAGCGTTAGTAGATAAACGCTGCTTCAGTCTATCTCCGTGGGATTTGTGAACATAGCGCTTCACTGACATCTTTATCCCAGTATCATTATGGACTCTAAGCTTCAGATGATAAGTTAAGAGTTTCCATTTGGCTGAGTGGTTTTTCCTTTCCTCGTTTATTTGTATTTACAAGCTGGCTTCTGATTCAAAATTGATTGTTAGATCTAATTCATCGCCTGCTGTAATAAAATATTTTGAAGATCTTGATTTCGACGAGGATTTTGAATTGTCATTGTTTAAATCTAAATCTGAAAGTGCACTCGATACTTTGGTTCTTGATCCTGACTTTGCAGCTGTGATTGACCTCGAAAGGCATAACAAAGTGGTTGAATCTTATATTTTGCGGCATCTTCAAAGTAGTATACATGCTTCAACTCTTGTTGATTTTATTGAAAACATATCTGATCATATTGGGTCTACTATTGATCAAGCTGAAAATCTTCAAACTTCCCTCACGGCTCATCGAGCTTCTTTCCCTCCTTTCATCTCTATTTCACCTGTTTCGCCTATAGTTACACTTCCCGATACCCCTGTTGGTTCACCTCCATCTACACCTCAAACTCCATCATCACCTTTATCTCCGCCAACATCCCTTCCCCTTATCACAACCCCTGTTATTATACTTCCACCTCCTCCTCATCATACTCCTTCTACTCCTCCACCTCCCCCGCCTAGAGCCATGGCTGCCCGATTTGCTCCCCTTGTTCTCCCTGCAAACCTTCATGACATGCCAGCTGACTACCAGAGCAAGATACCAATGTTTGATGGCACTCCACAGAGTGTCTCAGCTCAGCAGCATGTTGACCGGATGACTACCTTTTTTGATCTGTATGAATTGGATGAGGAAGATGTTACCATGAGGTTGTTCGTTCAGACTTTTGGAGGAGAGGTCCGGAAATGGTTCAGAGGGTTGAGAGCAAATAGTATTGTTTCTTTGGAAGCACTTCAAACACAATTCTTGGACAGATGGGAAATCAGAAAGGATCCGCTGCAAATCAATGCCGAATATAACAACCTTAAGAGAAATCCGGGTGAGTCCGTTCAAGACTACATCATAAGATTTAATGCAGTGTATAATGCTATACCAGATGATCTTAAGCCTTCTCGAAAATCTGCCTTGCTCAAGTTCCCGGATGGTTTCGATCCGGAGATGGCCTACTCACTGCGGGACCGAGATCCTCCTACTTTGGAGGAAATGCAGAAAATTGCAGTCAGTGTGGAGGCTAATTTGAATGACAAAAGGGCAAGAATGAAGGCGGAAAAGAAGGTCACAATCAAAGAGGAGGTAGCATCCACTTCTCAAGTTATTCGGAAAATGGAAGAGATGTCAAAGGCACTCCAAAATCTCAGTCTTGGCAAACCGGAACCACAAGTTCGAAATCCGAACTTTAGAGGCCAACAACAGCAGCCCCAATATAGGATAAAACAGCGGGAGCCACGAGGACAAGAGGCAGCAGTACAGCAACCGATCCAACCCCCATTTCAGCAAAACTATGTCACTCAAGAATCTGAAGATGAGGGTGAAGGTCCCGGTGAAGAAAATCATTTTTTCACTCCCGATGACATGCCCACTTACATCACAGAAGAAGAAGAGCTGGTAAGTGAAGCTTATGCACCTCAAGATGAGCATTACATTCTATCTAATGATGTGGCACTTCAAGATGAGTCTGAGGAATATCAAAGAGGTTATCTAAATGCCTTATCAGCTCAACAAGGCAAAGAGAGACAGCTGAGAAACCGAACAGTACCTATACATCCACTTCAAAAGAAGGCAGAAAATGCGGCAAAGAATGGTGCTGCTGTTCCGCAAAGAAAAGGTAAAGAAATCATGGATTCTTCATCAGCCCCAACAGCTCCAGCAAACAAGATGGATCAGCCATCAAATGTACCTAAAGATAGAGCAGAAAAAAGAGATAATCCGGCCAAAGAAAGTGAAAGAAGTCAAGCGTTCAGCATTGAGAATGAAGTCTCAAAATTGAAATTGTCCATTCCACTTACTGAAGTCATGAAGAACACTACTTACAGAGCACAAATTTCTAAAATGTTCAATACTGATCCAATGTTAGATGCGGTTAATGTGGAGGATGATCAGCCGGAATTGATCTTTGGGCCAGCTCTCAATGGTGAGTCACCGGAAAGCGATGTCCCGCCATTCTATATCAGCTTGAGAATTCATGATTATGTGCTTCATAATGCTATGTTCGATTCGGGAGCATCACACAATTTAATGCCCAAGGCAATAATGGAGAAGTTGGGACTTGATATAACTCGTAACTACCATGATCTATACTCATTTGATTCCAGCCGAGTTAGATGCATCGGTCTGATTAAAGATTTAGTTGTTAGCTTGGATCAAATTCCCGCAAAGAATCTCTTGATGGATGTGGTAGTAGCGGACATTCCGCCAAGGTTTGGCATGCTTCTTTCAAGGTCATGGGGATCAAAACTCAAAGGCACTTTACAGCTGGACTTTTCATATGCCACTATTCCGGTGTTTGGACAAATGAGGAAAGTCTATCGAGAGCAAAAGATGAAGTATATGATTACAAGCAAGGAAAAACCGGTAAATCATCCTGTAAACTATGTACAGACAGATCTAGAGTCCTATGTTTTATTTGCTGATAGTTTTAATGAAGTAAATAGTCAATTAGTTCAGATAGAAGATATCCCAGGCATTGCTGAAGATGTTAGAGAAGTATTGAGAACGGAAAGCAAAGAAAAGGCTGCTGTCATAAAGTCAATTGCTGAGATAAATGGACAGCAAGTCATGACTGAAACAACATCACAAGTACAGCCCTTGGATGATGATGAAGATGGTCTTTGGACCATGGATTTCGACGGGGCAGTGGGCAGCGATGGAGCAGGCATTGGCGTATGGATCCGCAGCCCATTTTCAGTCTCTAAACAAGTTCCAATTAAGGTACAAGTTTGCTCTTATAAATTGGCTTTTGATTGTTCAAATAATGAAGCTGAATATGAGGCCCTTATAGCTGGTTTGAAAATCCTCCGGAAATTAAAAGCAAAGAAGATAGCAATTTATGGCGACTCCGAGTTAGTGATCAAACAAGTAAAGGGGGAATTTCAAGCTAAACATCCTCGTATGCGGGCTTATCGCAATGCTGTTCTAGATATTTTGAAGCGGTTTTCAGAGCATACTTTAACATGCATACCCCGGATACAAAATGGAGTTGCCGATGCTTTGGCTAAGGCAGCAAGCAATTTAAAGATACCAATGAATTCGAGTAACAAGTTTGAAATCTATGTAAAACACCGCCCCACAATCCCGGACAACCAAAGGAATTGGCAAGTCTTTCAGGATGATGAAGAAATCAAAGACTTCTTGCATGGAGAAGGAAAGTTTGAAGAAATCTCAATTGACATGGAGCCTGAAGGAATAAATCAAATGGATGTTTTGCAGCTGAAAGACAATCATATTCCAAAGGGACTGATTCCTTTAGAAGAGCTTTTTGATCAAGACGATGTGGCTCGCAAGCCAACTTTGATGCCAACCGAAGAAGGTGTGGAAGATGTCAACCTTGGGACAATGGAACATCCAAAGATGGTGAAATTATCGAAGGCCCTGCCACCCAAGGTAAGGAATCAATACATTAGATTGCTGTCATCATTTACTAATGTATTCGCTTGGGATTATTCAGATCTAAAGACTTATGATACAAGCATAATTCAACACACTATTCCAATCAAACAAAATCAGAAACCTTTTCGGCAGAAGTTGCGGAGGATCAATCCCAAGTTGCTGCCCTTGATTGAAAAAGAGGTAAATAGACTTTATCAATCCGGAATTATAGTTCCCGTTCGCTTTTCAGATTGGATTTCTAATCTAGTGCCAGTGAGGAAGAAAACCGGTGAGATTCGGTTATGCATAGATTTTAGAAATTTGAACAAGGTATCTCTCAAAGATAACTATCCGCTGCCAAAGATGGATCACATATTGCAGCGAGTAGTAGGTGCCTCCAAGATGTCATTGTTGGATGGATACTCCGGCTACAATCAGATCCTGGTCCATGAGGATGACCGTGATAAGACAGCCTTCACTACACCTTGGGGAACATTTCATTATGCTAAAATGCCTTTTGGTTTAAAGAATGCAGGTGCAACATTTCAGCGAGCTATGGACATGGCTTTTGCCAATGAAAAGGACATATTTTTAGTTGTTTATCTTGATGACTTAACGGTATTTTCTAAATCCGATGAGGAGCATCTTTTTCATTTGACGAAAGTTTTTCAAAAATGCAGAAAATATGGCATCTCTTTAAATCCAAAAAAGAGTCTCTTCGCCATGAGTGAAGGTAAATTGTTGGGACATATCATTTCCAAAGATGGTATACGTATTGATCCCGCAAGAGTGGAGGCAATTCAGCAGCTAGAACAGCCCCGAAACAAGAAGGAGATACAATCTTTTAATGGTAAATTGAATTTTCTGCGTCGCTTCATTCCTAATCTTGCAGAGCACTTAAGAGAAATGACTAACATGCTTCGGAAGGACAGCGAGATCAAATGGACTGAGGAGGCAGTCAAATCCTTCAACTTAATCAAGGTAATCTTGTCTTCAGCCCCAACCTTAATCAGCCCTGATTATACTCAGGATTTCATATTGTTTTCTTTCGCTTCCGAGCATACACTAGCAGCAGTTTTGATGCAAAAAAGAGAGGGTGTTGAAAGGCCAATTGCATTTTTCAGCCGGATCATTAGAGATGGGGCATTAAACTATAACATCATTGAGAAACAAGCGCTGGCCCTGATTAAAGCATTGAAAGATTTCCGGGTTTATATTCTTCATTCTCATGTCTTAGCTTATGTTCCTAGTGCAGCGGTAAAGGATGTCTTGGTACAAACAGAGCCGAAAGGTAGGAGAGGCAAGTGGATTGCTGCTCTCTTGGAGTATGATGTTGAAATCAAGCCAACCAAGCTGGTTAAAGGACAAGGACTTGCTAAACTAATGGCTGAAACAAACCTACATGCGCTTGACATCAACTTGATTGCAGCCTTGTCCGATGGTGAAGGAGAAAATTCAGCGGTTCAGGTATCAGACATTTTCATTAATTCTCCTTGGTATACTGATATAGTATATGTACTTCAGAATGTGTCCGCGCCTCCTGGAATGTCAAAGAACAAAGCAAGGACTTTGAAATTGAAGGCCGCTAAATTTTGCATCATGAAATCAGCATTGTATTGGAAAGATCCCGGAGGCATCCTACTGAATTGTTTGGTTGAAGAAGAAGCGAAAACAACGGTAGAAGACTTCCATAAAGGTGATTGTGGAGGTCATTTATTTTGGAAAACTACAGCCAACAAGATTTTGAGAGCTGGTTTCTATTGGCCATCCCTTTTTTCTGATGTATACAAAGCGGTGAAGAGCTGCCATGAGTGCCAAATATTTCAAGGGAAACAAAGATTGCAGCCATTGCCACTCAAGCCGGTGGAAATTAGTGCGCCTTTTCAGCAGTGGGGCCTTGATTTCATTGGTGAAATACACCCAGCTTCATCCGGGCAGCATAGATGGATTTTGACTGCTACCGACTACTTCACCAAGTGGATAGAAGCAGTTCCTACTCGACAGGCCACAGACTCGGTAATTATCTCCTTTCTTGAAACTAATATCTTGTCCCGTTTTGGCTGTCCATTCAAATTGATCACGGATAATGCAGCTGCTTTCAAGTCAAATAAGATGGTGGATTTTTGTTATAAGTACAATATCAGTTTGGGTCACTCCACCGCTTATCATCCGCAAGGTAATGGTCTGGCCGAATCATCAAATAAATCACTAGTAAACATTATCAAAAAGATGTTGGAGATCAACAAGAAAAGTTGGCACAAGAAGTTGGTCAATGCACTGTGGGCTGATCGGGTGAGCCAAAAGAGATCAATAGGAATGTCGCCATTTGAGATTGTTTACGGGGTTGATGCAGTTTTTCCTACATCACTTAGTGTACCAGTCGCAAAGTTAATCCAAGAAACGGGAGAAGACATGGATCCAATGCAACGGAGAATCAGTCAAATGGTCCACCTACAGCAGACAAGGGAAGAAGTCCTCCAAAACTCTTTGAAGCTGCAAGAACGTATCAAGAAGATTTATGATAAGAAGGCAAAATCAGAAAATTTTCAACTAGAAGATGTTGTTTTGAGATGGGATGCTCGAAACGAGGACAAAGGTAAACACGGTAAGTTTGATAATCTGTGGAAAGGTCCTTTTAAGATTGCTGCATATCGTGGTCCTAATGCTTTCCTTCTTAAGGAGTTGAATGGAGATGAATGTCCCGGTGGGTCGGTGAATGGCCGGCTTCTCAAGAGATATCATGTTTGAACAATGCTGCTCTAAATCATCTTCATTGTACATATCATTTTACTTTACTACAGCAAGCGTGAACTGATCTTTCATTCTTGGTTTGGGGCCCGAAGTGAAGGCTATAATTCCAAGCATGAAGATTGGTTGGTGTGGGATTTCAGTTTGTTTATTTTCTGCAAAAAGTCAGTTTGTTTGAGTCATAGTCCTTTCAAAGTTTTCAGTTTATAGTCAAGTCAAATAAAGTCTTTTTGAGTTGGTTATTTTTTCTATTAGTTGACTCCATTGCCCAATGAATAAAGCACTGGTCTGCTCTCCCAAGAGGTCTGAGGTTCTTGGCACCTCCAAGGAGCTACCATCCCCATTGGAGCCAATGTTAGTGTCGGTCTTGAGCCCTCCATCAGTGATCAATAACTCTTTGCATATGCATTTATAGGTGTCTCATCAGTGTCAGTTTTGCATCCCGCTAGGCATGCCATAACACTGAATGGAGGAGCTGGTCTTTGTCTTCTTGGCTTTGCTGGATCAGGTCATACAACAATATAATTGAGTCAGGCTTGTTCTTGTTTTTGTCTTAATGTCCCATGGTCTTAGGTTTAGGGTTTTGAGTCAAAATCATTTTAAGGTCATGAGTCATGGTCAGTAAGTGCCCAGCAAGCCGGAAGGAGTTTTGTACATATGTTTCATTGTCATCTTCTTCAGCTACAGCTCATTCTATGCCTTGGATTTAAAAACACTGTTTTTAATTACAAGGTCATGTGGATTTTGAAAAAATAAAGAAATTCTCAAAAATTTGTAAAGGTGCCGGCAATAACCCTGGTTCCTTCACTACAGTCCCTCAGGCGGTCAACTTGCAAAAAGAAAGGAGTTAAACGCATCAAAAAGCTCATTCCAGGACAAAAAGACTCTAAAATAGTGTTAAAGAGAATACAAAGGTTTAAACATTATAAAGTGGGTTTTTAAAGTCAAATTTTTTTTAAATATGAGCCTATAAAAGCAAATTCCCTCTTGAAAGGTCTTCATTGTGCATTTGGAGCAAGAAATTACAAGCAAAAGGCGATTAGAGGGCGGAATTGGGCAAATTGCAGAAGTTTCAGTCTTTTGGAGGCTGCGCGACCAAACGGAGGGGCGCGACCAAAAAAAGGCCAACGCGCTGTGTTAAATTACACAGGCGCGACCAAACGGAGGGGTGAGACCAAACTGGCAGCTTGCGCGACCAAAAAGTCTGCCCGCCCTAAAAACTCTCCCAAACGCTCAAATTCACTCAAATTCACTCCAATTTTTAAAGGTATGCCTCCTCCACGTTTTGTGTAATGGTGTTGGGGTTGCAAAAGAAGATTATGGTCATGATTTTATGCAAAGAAATCCATAGGAAATAGGTTAAAATGACTTGATGTTTTTGCATGCTAATGTTAGGTAGTATGTTTGTTTTTCAAGGCAATTTTTTCCTTAGTCCCTCCATTCATTTTCCCAATATAAAATCACAGGTGTTAGGATGTCATTTTTATTAATCTCATTTGCAAAGAAAATACTCAAAACCTACCCCAAATTCCATGAAACCCTAACCCCTCCTGAACCCTATTCCAAACCCTGTTTCTACCATGTATCATGCTCTAACCCTAAGCACTACTACACACAGCAATTCATGTATAAAAACACAGCAAAATGAAAAGGAAACATTATAAAAAAAAAAAAACAAATAAAAAGTGATGACAAGGCATGCACATAAGAAATTGTAAAAACAGTGAAAATGTCATTTGCATAGCCTTATAAAAAATAAAGAAAAGTGTCATCTTGCTGTGTATATGTCAAAGATTCAAAGCTGTGTTAAAGTCATCACAAAATTCATCAAAAATACAGCTGCATAGTTATCAAAAGAAGCAGTCTTGCTGTGTTAGGGTTTTGTATTAGCATGGTTTTCATCCCCTTTCTCAAAACTCTGTTTTTCCCTACCTATTTCCCTATGTAAACCCCAATTCAATTGCTTGTCCCTTCAGTTAAACTCCCTAGGCAATTGAATGTCCCTCCCTATGATCAAAGCACACAGTCAAACCCTAATTCCCCATGGTAAAAGCATGATGAAGCTGCCACTGTCCTAAATGAATTGCTGTTACAAAAATTAGTTGGCAGTGATTATTAAAAGGGTTTCACTGTCCCCCCCAAACCTAATTCCTAATATCCTCTCTTTTCCCTAATTCCCAAGTTATCAATTCCCTCTCCCTTCCATTGTAACATGATCACAGCAATCCCCTTCCCTTCTTCTTACAATCTAATACCCAAAATCCCTGTTTCATATTAGCATCAAATGGTCATTTCAAAATGTGGAAAAAACAGAGTATGCTCATGAAAGATATTTGAAGACAAAATATAAAAGCAGCAGCCTGTTAAATGTTTATGATTGATGCTACTCTATTCCCTTATACTTTCATTCCCTCCATGATGAAAATCTATATTGTCCTTTCCCTTGGTGATCATAACACATATTTCCCTAATACAGTATTTATTTGCAAATGATGAAAGATGAGATGGCATGTTTAGCATTATGTGATGTTTTCCTTCAGAATTCCCTGCTTATCTATATATTTTTTCCCTTTCCTATATGTAAATTCCCTCCCCTAACATTTCCCTCATGATTTTTCCCCTTGAAAACAACATACTTCTCAGCATTTTGCAGGCAGGGCAACAGTCATCTTTGCCTATTTGTTCCACCTCGCTCAATAACATCATGTCAACCACTGAGACTAATGAGCAAGGTGATGACCGATCTTCATCCACGGAGGTTGAGACACAGCAGAGGCCTCGTAAGGGTGGCAAAGGTGGTCATCACAAGAGAGAAAGAGCTGGATGAACTATGGAGAATCCGCGATAACAGAGGCTTAAACCGCAGGAGGCCCGGTGACCGGGAGACTTGGTACATTCATGAGATTACTCGTTTGGAGAGATTGTTGGAGAAGGAAAATCATGACAAAGAGCTGCTCCGCAACATGAAGACACACTACTGGGCCAGATTACATGTTTGCAAGGCGAGAATGAAAATTCTCCAAAGAAAGCTATCAGAGGCCCAGGAGGGGAAGAAAAGGACAAATCCACTCCGCATCTTGGCTGAGGTCTCCCTCACTCATCATGATACTGATCAGCCTTGATTTAGCATCACAATGTGAAAATTTTGAGAATTTTGGAGCATTTTGGAAATTTTTGGTAAAATTACAGGTTTTGCCCACGGTTTGGTCTCACCCCGGGTGAGACCATTTTGGAGGACTGCTCGGAATTTTGAAAACTTGGCATTTTTGGAAAGGGTATGAAAAAAGAAAAATTACCAGTACTTGGGAGCAGCGTAATTTTGAGATTTGAGCCTCCAAAAGCTCAAAATACATCAAAAAAATGACTTTCTGCCCACTTTTTGAGTTGCAGAAAGTGACCTTGGGAGAATCAATTTTTGAGGGGTCAAATCAACACCAAATTCAGAAATTCCACTTGGGATGGAAAGTAGACAGGCCAAGCTTTCCAATGAGCCATCTTGCACCTGATTTGGACCAGTGGAACCCACTCAAAAACAGCTGTGAAGGGGCGCGACCAGAACTTCCAGGGGCGCGACCAGAACTTCCAGATTTGCCAGAATTGCCATTTTCGGTCAAAAAACACTGTTTTGACTATGGTTGACCATTTTTACTTGTAGATGATGGATGAATGTAATATTTTCATGGCACTTTGATAGGTTTTATCTTTCTTTACTCTTCTAGAAGCTTCTTTGATGTAAATAGTGAAAAATTAATGCATGGATGAGTTAGCTAAGTAATAGAGGCAAGTTGTTGGGCTACCTATTTTCTAGTTCTTAGTTTAGAATTAGTTCAAACTGCTCCTAGGAAGCTGAGCTCGACCCCTAGAGGTGGGGAAAGGAGTTAGATGGTCTAGGAGGTCTATATTATGCTCTCTCCTTCTCATTTTCATGGTTGGACTCTAGAGGGAGAAGTGCTATTGTATTTTTGACTTGTATTTTCTGCAATTTGAGGAAAAGGAAGGCCAGGGTTTTGCAGACTTCATTGTGGATTCTTGTGGATTATTATGTTGATGGTGTGTCTCCTACTGTTATTGTAAGTGTGTTTATGTGTTCCATTTCTTAATCTCTTGCTGCTATTTAAACAAAAGAAGTGATAAAGTTTGAATTCATGCATGCCATGCTCAGCTTTCAATTTTGTTTAAAATTTATGTTTTCCACTGTCTAGAGAGGATTCAAATTCATTGTTTGCCCTCTTTAGCCTCTCTTCTTTCTTCCCTGATCATCTCTTTCAGCTAAAGGCATCAGCATAGACTCCTACCTTGCCCCAAAGACCCACCTGCAAAAACTGTGCCCAATCCCCGCACCCTGAATTGCACTTCCTCCAATTGCCACCAAAAACCCCAAAAATCATTAAATCAACCCCCCTTATCAATTTACTAGCCTAATATCTTTGATCCTAATTGGTCAGCTTATTGTATTATAAGATCTATCAAATCTGACCCGAGAGAGCCTTCTCATACCTCGTAGGGCTAGCTACGAGGTGAAATGGTTTGATGTAGCCTTGAGAGTTTGTCTATCTCAGCCTAGGTGAATTCCAAGCGCTAACAGGGTGTAGGCATAGTCCGAGTGACATTAGCTTAAGGAGAAGTGAACTCTCGTCGGTGTTGCACAGCGCCCACAGTGGACTTAGGTCGCCACAAGCACGAGGCCATGATAGTTAGCCTTCCAAGGAAACCTATTAAATATAACGGTTGTGGAGAAGAAGGGCATTTGAGAGAAGAGAGAAGAAGAGAACTTAAAAGGAAATAAAGAAGTAGGGCAGTGGCAGAACATGAAGGACTTAGAAGAAGAAGATTTTTTGAAGATTAAGGTTGTCTCTGAGCAATGCAATCTGCAATTTTCTTGAGTCAAAATACATGGAATCTGTGTAGCCTATCCCTAATAACAATTTCTTGCGCTGATTAAAAGCCCCATTGAATGTCAGTTTTCCCATTTGGGTTGCCAAGGTAAAAAAAATTGTCTTTGATTCATTTAATTGTTGTGTTTGTTTTTCTTGGTGTATTTATGTGTGTATAGCTTTCCATGTATTGACCACTATGTGTCAACTACCCTATAGCAGTATACATTTTTTCAAAGCATTCCATCATGTTCGAACAATCAAGCAGCCAAAGATCATCATCATCTTTCAGCGTTTTTGTCAAAAATTGTAATCCAAATTCTGCAGCCTTGTGTGGCCATTGTAAAAATGATTCTAGTATGACTATAAAGCCATGTAAAAACATCTAGGTAAGCCTTTGATTCTTAGCAAAGAGTTTCACTCTAGGGAGTTTTTTACCCTCCGCCAATTATTCACATTTTCTAACCCAAATAATTGGCAGAGTTTTTCTCCCACACATACCCCAAAGCTAGAGTGGGGCTCGATGGTAAGGTCTCAGGTGTAGTCCTAGTGTTATCAAGTCTATGTAAATTCTCATACTAGATCATCTATCATGTGTCGCAAAATTTGGTTGTCTAGAGGTCATGTTTTAATTGTTAAAATTCCCCTCTATATGGGATGTCTATGTAATACTTGATGTAAAAAGTGTTGTCTAGGAATATTTTAGGTGGATGATTAATCATAATTAGACATCATCGCCTAAATATTTTTAGAACCACTTTGAGGGTGAAAATATGTTTAATCCCCTCTAGAGTCATTTAATTTATTTTCTGGCCAAAAAAAGGCAAAACATTAGCTAGAAAATGGTCAAAAAATAAAAATGAGAGAAAAAAAATTCTCTCCAAGTGGAAAAACAAATTTTTGGAAAAAGAACACACAAGAGCAGGTTTTTATTCACAACAACCAATGTACCATACCTTCAACGCACACTTCCAAATTGTTCAACACAAAGAGCAAAGAATGCTACCAAAATTTTGTGAATCGATTTCTAGAGCAGAGAAAGACTAGCTCTTCATGAAACGTTCCTCTCATCAATGGTTCACAACATATATAAATGGAACGAGCTTCAAAGAAAACGTTGCATAACCTTTAACGCATGTTGGGATGGAGAGCGGATGAAGATGTCTCCCCCCACTTTGCTAGTGTTCCTCCTCCTTGAGACTGAACCAGCTGAGTGTGACCAGGAGTCGATGCAAGGTCCCCGAAAAAGTTAAGAAACTGAGGAGCACCACCCACAACAAAGATGGGAGGAAAAACCACCCCCACAAACCTGGGCCGAGGTATAGCTCACAGCGATAGAGGGTGCACAGAATCAATGGAAGCTGAGTTGTTAAAAGGCACGGCGATAGATGAAGCTATGGCCTAGTTCTAAAGTCCCTTTTCCCCATAACCCAACACAACACCACAAAGACGAAAATGCAACCTTCCTAGTAAGCAGACCTCCAGTATTTAGGAAAGGCTAAGGATATGTGCGACCAGCAAACAAGATGCTGCCCAGGGCCAAGAATAGAACCAGCGAGAGCGAAGGGGCGCTGCTGCACTAGGAGAGCGGGAAAACTAGGATTTGGAAAGGGAAAAGCGCAGTGTTTTCCTACCCGAAATCACCTGTCACCCAACAATCTCGAGGAGTTCACTAAACCAACTCTAAATGCACAGAGAGCATGGAAACAAAACGAAGCCCAAACCTAAAAAAACGTCAAGGAAATACTGACCCAGAAATGTCGAGTTAGTCTCCTGCTGCACGCATCGAACCCACATTGCTTGAGTCTCAAATCTCGAGCAGATCGAGGCTGCAACCCTTGCTACCTGGTTCGCCCATGGAAATCTTCATAGCCACTATGTTCCATAATCAAACTCATGGTGAAGGGAACGTTAATTCGTTACATATTTGAAATCAGTTGGGTTGCGTAGCAGGAGGAAAATTTAACAGAGCAAAGGAGCATACAACGCAGTCCTTCAACTCCACAAAACTCAGAAAAAGGAGTGAGACTTTGGGACAAATATTCTGCAATGATTTCTTGGTCAACGCTTCTTGGTCAACGCTTTAGGGAGCAGATGGTGAAGGAATTTGGAAAAGGCAGGCCTTCGTGTGAGAGCCTCAATGTTATTTGGTCTTGGGGTTTGTGAAGTGGGACCTTGTCTTCCTCTATCATCGACCCCATAGTGGGGTTGGTGGTCTACTCAACGCATCTAGAGAAGATCCGTAACTAGCAATCACAAAATGCAGTTCAAGACTATGCCCACTCGTTCAAAAATGCTCTTCCAAATCTGCACCGAGAGCATAGAATTAGAATTGAGGCACAACTAAAATGCAGAGGTAACGTTTGAATGTGGAATGGAGAAAGAACGCACAACTTCCATTGGTTTGCAGGATCTGAGAAAATGACAATTACATGACAGAGATCATAGCTAGAATTTAGCTGAGAAAACATTCATAAAATGCAGAACTGACATGCGCAGACAGGCCACAAAACAAGTGGCTCAAGTTTGGGCAAGACAGGAATACACTTGTAGCTCTGATACCATGTTAAACTCACATGGAATCTAAACAACCTATGTGAAAAATAAGCATTAGATTGCATTATTATTGACATGATATACATTTATAGTACATGGTGTGACCCTTGGATTCATATTCCAAGTGGTCTCTTGGACTCCAGTGGTTGCTCACATTCCACACCAACCCATAGAGGATTAGGTGTCCAACGGGATTTTTAGGTGGAAACCCAATTTGGGAAAAAACCATTGTTGTTGTCGTCTCTGTCTTCTTTTTATTATAAAGAAAAACTTCTTACAATCTTGTACTAGCGCAGACTCATACCAGCATGCAGGCACCCACCTACAGAAGGCTACAACCTTCTCTCGTTCTCCAACACCCATTAGAAGGGAGCTCCAACCCCCTGATCTTGTTTACTAGCACCCACCGGAAGGGAGCTCCAACCCCCTAATCTGATTTACCAACTACCACTAGAAGGAAGCTTCGACTTCCTCATTGAAGGCTCCAACCCTCAACACCTCCGTGGACCAGGTTTCATAAATTTTCATACTTGATCCCCCTGATACAACACATCCCAACTTGTAAGCCACGTTTCATCAAATTTTCATATTGGACCCACTACCATTATTTAAGCCCAATATCAAACATCAAAGTTGAAACTGATCACCGCAACAAATCACTCAATCATCAACTAAAACAACCAATCTCTGAATCAACCAATCTCCGAATCAACCAATCACTGAATCAAATGAAAACCAACTCAATCAATTTATTCTGAAACAACTAGAACAGTTAAATCAATGTAACTAGAGTACTGATATTGAACCCAAACACTGCATCATCTTACTGAATCAACTAAAAGCCCTGATCAATAAACTATCAAAGTATATACGCTATTTTGTTGTAGCAAACCCGCGTGTATACGCGAATTCCTTGAAGCATACCTGCGTACAGATCTCAAAACATTAAACACTAAAACTGAACCACTATCTCTCTGAAATAAACATTGAATCATACACAGAACCATTGCATCATTCTGAAATAATCACAGAACCATCCCTAATTTTCAATCACAAATAGCTAGTAGCTTCATCATTCTTCAATCAATCAAAACATCATTATTAAGCCCAGATCATCAAGTAAGACTTCATTGATAGACAGTAGAAACACCATAAGGTTGATTAAACGAATCAGACATTTTTTCCAGCAAAACCCTAGCTTATATACGTGCTTTCCTCAAAGCATTCCCGCGTATATACGCACTTCTCCATAATCAAACTTGCGTATAGATCTAAATATATACGCTACTTACCAGTATTATACCCGCGTGTGTACGCATCTTTCAAGTTATACAACCCGCATACAAATCTGCAATCACTGGCACAAACCTTCGCTGCATCACAAAACTTCAAACATACCTAGATCTCGGCATACACAGAAAAATCACACATCAAAACACTATCACCACTGATCAAATCAACCCATAATCAACATTGTCATTTCAGATCTATTGGATCTAGTCCATCATCAAATTCTAGAGTGCATACTTAGTTTTAGATCAAACAAATCAATAATAGCGCATTACATACACATTTTTTCAAATCTAACTATTCATGAAAATATTCATCACTTGCACACATCTACCACTTTGATATCCATCTCCGTATATAACTTACCCCTTATCCAATACCACGGGTCAAAACCATAGTAATGTCGATGTTATTCTTAAATGGGGTCAAATATTCGTTTGCTAGGGTCAATACCCTGGTAAAGACCCTTGGTATTTAGAATACCATGGTGCGGAAACTGTACGAACCTTCCCTTTTTCATACCCGCGTGTGTACGCGGCTTTTCTTTACAGAACCTGCGTATTCTCTACTTTGCTTCATCAAACCTGAGTGTGTACATGACTTTGCTTCATAGAACTTGCGTATACTCGACTTTGCTTCATCAAACTTGCGTATACTTCTTCAAACTTCATCTTTATCATTCTTCTGTCTCTGGACTGATAATCCTTTTCTATCACATGTAGACATATCCTATTGACATCTACATCAAGTAGGTTGCCATCAAAGGACAACTCATCAAGTAGGTTGCCATCAAGGACAACATATTAGTCATAATGCCAACAATATCTCTAGAATTTTCCCTTCATTGCATTTAATTAAGCCCATGTGGATCTAATTTGTTCATATGAAGTTGTGTAGAAAATCTTTCTTTGATCAAGCTTAAAGTGTGAAGGGAAGTTCTCAGGCAAACCAACCCACTCTTGAAAATACTGAAAGAGAACCCACTTTTGTCAATTGCCAAAGTCTTATCATTCGAATTTGTCTTGCAGGAATTTCTTTTGAGCTTTGGTCTCATATTTCTTGCTTCATAATTTAATATTTATTTCTCAAATATTGTGCTTCATTTGCATATTGTTATTTTAAAGCGAAATCATGGCTAGGCAAAGAAGAGATTTTACCCATACTCCTTAGCTTAGTCTTTGTAGATTACATTGTACAAATACATTTGTAATTTTATTGATTATTTTCATAGCTAACATTTGATTTGTATTGCATCCCTCTCTAACTTCTTTCTTGTGACAGCTTGCGAGATTTATCGTTTGAAACTATTAACAAGTTGTGTGCAGGGCCTTGGGCTCTCAATTCAAAACTAAATTTCTCTTTTGGCCGTAGGCATTCAAGGTTCTCTTTGGCAAGATCGAGTTCCATTTGGGGATGCATTTCTCTCTCTTGGTCGTGGGTTTAAGGAGGCCTAGCCTCTCTTGCTTTGGTGCAAATTCCTCTTTTCCTTAAATCTAATTTTTGTATCTAAATTGGCCCTTTCAAATTTCAGATTTAAAGGCCTTTCTCTTGCCTCATTTGCAGCAGTAACTCATCAAGGAAAAGTCTATGGTTGAAGGCTTCATTGTAAAATATTTTTCCTTGAGTTTGGAGGAGACTTTCATAAGCCCTTGCCTCTTGTAATTTAATTAATAAAATTTCTGATTTTTGGGAGCATGGGTTTTACCCATTGACATCCCTATCTCTCCACTTTGGGAGAGAACTTGTGGTTGGTTTGATTTGTTGATTCTAGTTTCTCTTCTCACTTGCATGCTTTAATTTGCTAATTAAAGCAACCATGTATTTCACTTAATTTGCTAAAGTTCATTACAATTTGTCTTCCGTTTACATTAATTGCTACAATTCACAAGTTACACATTATTTCATAGCAATTCATTTTTTATGCAAGCATCTCTTTAACTTGATACATTTTAGCTTGGGTATTGTCTAAATTTCACTTATACTTCACTATTGTGCAACAATTTCACATCTTAAATTTTGATGCATTGTGTATTTGGGTAATTTCACTTTCCAAAGCAACGATATATTTTATGTCAAGTTAATCTCTCAAGTTGAAGTTTCTTTATTTTGCAAAGCTATTTTGAGTACAATCTTGAGTTTATTTTTCACAAGCATTGCCATTTATTTTACATGCAAATCAATTTCTCATAAGCTTCAAGTTTTCTTTTGGTGGATTATTAGTTTATCATAAGTCAAAGCAAATACTTTCACTTGACAATTTTACATATTATGAGGCTTATGCAATCTTGCGTTTAAAGCATCTCTATCTTTTACACCGCACTTGCAAAGTTACTTGCATGTCACGGTAGGCATTTTAACTTAGTTGCATATTTAAAATCAACCTCCAAGCATAAGCTTGGTTGATAGAAATCATAGGAAAAAAAAACTTTCTTGGAAAGTTCTTCCATTTGGTACGAAGTAAGGTAAAAGCGTTGTGACCTTGCAGTTGTGAATGTGGTTTTTCCCCTTGTAGGAATGAAGGCATATGTTGGCTCATAAGACTCAGGGGACGGGTATCGTTAATGACAACTTTGTGCCCTTGCCCGCTCTGTCTTATAGTCACCCCAATTTTTACCCTTTGGTAAGAGCTCAAGAGTGTGAAAAATTTTGAATCTAACACATCAAAAACCCCTACTGCAATATCTAGTTTACTATCTCCTACTTGTTCTTTACATTAACAAGTTATTTAAATACATAAATATCGAAGTAAACACAAATGCATCCTTCACAGATATACAGATCATGCACTGAAGTAAACAGAAACAATAACACAAGGGACACCGTTATTTTTGGACAATCGTCCCCGAAAACCCCAATTCAAGAAAACTGGTGTAACATATAGAGGGTTTTATTATTAAGCAGATTTCTGAATACAACTAGGGTGTCAGAATTGGCTCACCCTTCAGAGAATATCCTTGGTAGTAGTACCTCTTTACGGAGACAGATATTCTGGCAAATCAGCAACCGGATGAACAACCCCACAATGACTTTGACTGTTCCTTGTGCTGGACAACGAAAGCTGCTCCAAGCACTCCTCTAGAACTGCTTCACCCTCTCTGGAACTGCGTCACCCTCTCTCGGCTAATCTGCTCTCAGTTTGCCCCACAGACTTTCTCAGCGCAGCCTCTTCAGCCCAGCGTCGGCCTCTACAGACCTTTGCGTTGTCTGCGTCAACCTCTGCGGCTTTTTGCGTCAACTTCTTTGTCCTCTGCATCTGCCTCTGCAGCTTCTGCATCCTCTGCGTTGGCCTCCTTATCCTCTGCATCAGCCCTCCTAGGCTCTATGCTGCCTCTCTGATATGCCCTCCTTGGCTCTGTGCTGCCTCTCTGATATGTATTCTTCAGCCTTGGATCGAAATCCCTTACTGAACTACTCCTCACTACAACTGATCTCTAGCTCAATTTCCTCAGCAAACCCAGCCCCATAAAATCGAATTCTTGATCTCTCTTGGTGTGTCTCCAACTGACCCTCAATCCTCCTCTTATACTTTTCATGTTGATGATTCAACGGCCGAGATTAAGTCCCTAATCAACAGCTAAGATTAGAACTAGCTTGATCCTCGTCACTTAGAACTTTCTCACCCATTTTATATTAATACACATTAATATTTTAATTTTCCTAAATTTAGACTTAGGGACTCATTAAAAATATTAATTATTTTAATCTCTTCATCCGGGTTGAATTTCTCCAAGTGATTTCTGTGTCTTGGAGATCTCATATGCCTTAGCCTCTCCACCAAATTTCATGGCTAGAGTACATTCGATGCTACCAAAAATCAACACTCCCTCTTAGCGAGGAATATGCTCTAGTAATGCTTCACCACTAAAACATCACACTGATCCTCCGCATCGGTATGTTGATGTTGGGCATGCTGCCTCTCATCCACTGCATTGCTGCCACTGCCACTGCCACTGCTACATCTGCACTGCAACTCCCTCTCAACACACTGCATCATGCTGCCCATAGCACTGCCACTGCTAACTGCAACTCAGTTACAGAGAAGTAAATAATTGATCTCTCCCAAATACTGAGATCTCAGTCAGTCTGGAAGCCTCGTGATGTTGCAACTACCTCTGCTACTATCATGTGCTCTCTCTACTTCCACTGCGTTGTTGCAAACACCTTTGTGCCTCTCGCACTGCTGCAACTTCTGCTACGCTGCTACAGACTTCTGCACTCTAGCCTTACCTTTCCGCTCCACTACACTTTGCTCCACCCAACACCTGTCATCATGCTACTGTCGTTAAGGGCTCCCATAGCCGGATGTGATCAAGAGTTTGGGCACCTCAAGGATCTTGCCCCTGCATGTAGTCCTCCTGAATACAACTCGATGTCACCCAACCTCTTCTCTAGAGGTGCATGATCACTCATGGCACAATCGTCATCAGTCTCGACATCCTTCTCTGCCTTTGCTGGAGCTTCCTTTGAGTCGGAAGCTTCTCCCTTGCCTTTCTTCCTGCGGCATTGAGATGCAGAATGTCCTATCTCCCCACAATTGAAGCATTTGACCATGGAGATGTCCTTCTTCTTCCTCTTCCCTTGTTGTCCAGTAGATGCTAGGGCCGCATCCTCCTCTTTCTTGACTCGAACTCCCTTACCGCTACTCCCCGCCTTAGTCAACCTATTGATCTCCTCTTGTTGTAAAGCTGCCCACATCTCCTCCCAACTGGGGACAGACGCTCTACCCAAAATGCTTTGGACAAACGTCTCCCAGTCCTCGAAGATTGCATTCAGAGCGGTCCTGACCATAAACTTTGGATCTAGTGTAGACCCCACGGAAGTAAGCTAGTCGCGAGTTCCTTGCAACTTGAAGAGGAAGTGATCTATCTCCTCTACTTTCTGCATCTGATATGACCTCAGTTGATTCTCCAATAACATCTTCTGCTACACGGAAGAGCCTTGGTATAAGGTGATCAGCGTCTGCCACATCTCATTTGTTGTGTTCTTCTCAGCAATATGTGGTATGACATGATCCTTGACCCCATCTAGGATCATGCATTTCGCCTTTGCCATGGCCTCCTCATACTTCTCATTTGCATTCGGGTCAAATGGGACAGCTACGATTTTCAAGGCATAGTCCTTGATGCGATGTTTATCCAGGATTGTCAGGATCTTGGCTTTCCAGACAACAAAAGTGGAAGCCCCGTCCAATCTGTCATGATCCCTCAATCCATTTACTGTCATCTCTGCTCCTCTTTTGGACTCCTTCAGAGTCTCGACTTCCCTCCCAGAAATCCTCCTGCCAACTGTCGAATCACTCCTCTCCAATCCCCTTTTGTTGTTGCAACTCGGATCTAGATTTCTTGGCTAGAAATCCTTCGAGGTAGTGCTTCCCTCTACCTTGATTCAATCTCCTTAGACATTGTTCTGCACTGAAAGAAACATCATCCCACCAACTCCTCAAATCAAAACCTGCACAACTCTCTTAGCCCCGGCAACTGAAGAATCTGAGCCCTTTTGGCTCTGTGCAATCACAGTGAAAGTTGGATCAGCTCCTCCTGGCCACAGTGTCAGTCCTTCCTGGTTGAGAAAAGATGATCGGGCACTGTGTAGCCTGATTTGCCCCCCTTCTATCACTGCGTTGACCTGGACTGCTGACGCAGCTACTGTGTGGACTCCTCCCAGCGACTATGGCTTCCCCTCCTGGCTCAGAATGCGGACGCAGGCACTGCATGAGCCTCTGCGTCACTTTCTCTGCACTGTGTCACTCTTCCTTTTGCGTCTCTGGCTCTAGAACAGCGCTGTCTCACAGGGCAGCTACTTCTCTGCTGCAATCTCTCAGATTTCCTGGCTGGAGCCTTCATTCTCCTATGATCTGCAATCGCTCTAATACCATATGAAAATTTCTAAATCTAACACATCAGGAACCCCAACTACAATATCTGGTTTACTATCTCTTACTTGTTCTTTACATTAACAAGTTATTTAAATACATAATATCAAAGTAAACACAAATGTAGCCTTTACGGATATACGGATCATGCACTGAAGTAAACAGAAACAATAACACAAGGGACACCGTTATTTTTGGACAATCCTTCCCGAAAAAACCCAATTCGTGAAAATTGATGCAGCATATAGAGGGTTTTATTATTAAGAAGATTTATGAATACAACTAGGGTGCCAGAAATGGCTCACCCTTCAGAGAATATCCTTGGCAGTAGTACCTCTTTCCGAAAATAGATATTTCGGCAAATCAGCAACCGAATGAACAACCCCACAATGACTTTGACTATTCCTTGTGCTGGACAGCGAAAGCTACTCCAAGAACTCCTCTGGAAATGTGTCACCCTCTCCCGGCTAATCTGCTCTCAGTCTGCCCCACAGACTTCCTCAGCGCAGCCTCTTCAGCCCAGCATTAGCCTCTACAGCCTTTTGCGCTGTCTGCGTCAGCCTTTGCGGCTTTCTGCATCAGCTTCTGTGTCCTCTGCGCTGGCCTCCTTAGCCTCTATGTCAACCCTCCTAGGCTCTGCGCTGGCCTCCTTAGCCTCTATGTCAACCCTCCTAGGCTCTGCGCTGCCTCTTCCGGCTCTTTGTTGCCTCTTTGATATGTATTCTTTAGCCTTGGATTGAAATCCCTTGCTGAACTGCCCCTCACTGCAACTGATCTCTAACTCGATTTCCTCAGCAAACCCAACTCCAGAAAATCGAATTCTTAATCTCTCTTGGTGTGTTTCCAATTGACCCTCAAGCCTCCTCTTATACTTTTCATATTGACGATTCAACGGCCGAGATTAAGTCCCTAATCAACGACTAAGATTAGAACTGGCTTGATCCTCGTCACTTAGAACTTTCTCATCCATTTTATATTAATATACATTAATATTTTAATCTTCCTAAGTTTAGACTTAGGGACTCATTAAAAATATTAATTATTTTATTATCTCTTCATCCAGGTGGAATTTCTCCAAACGATTTCTAAGTCTTAGAGATCTCATGTGCCTTGGCCTCTCCACCAAATTTCATGGCTAGAGCACATCCGATGCTACCAAACATCAACAAAGAGGAGGACTTCTCACTTAGATTAGGCATTCTAGATTAAAAGCAACCAAGATAATTGCATCCAAATCTAGTGTAGTTGTATTTCATATTAACACATCTTATGGTTTTACTTGCAATTGGTCATTTTACTTGTCATTGTTGAATTGAATACTTTGTTTTGGCAAGCATTATTTCATCTATATTTTTGCAAGTAGAATACTAATTGTTTTCCTTTTGCAAAATATCCTTGCAGGAATTGATTTAGCGATTGATTATATATATTTGAAAGCATTGTTATATTGTGTATCGGTTATTTTATTGTGCTAACATTTTCTTGTTTGCTTTCAGCATTACTTGTGCTTTTATTTGAAAGCATTCCATTTATATTAAGCAAATATCTTTCATTTTTTGAGCAATACTTTAAAAGACATTGGTCTTTCATATGCTTATGCTTATCTCACATGTTGATGGTTGTTAATGATTATTTCATTTCATATTGCTCACATCATATTTGTGTGCAATCATAAGAAAGTAATCCACTTCACTTTAACATTCTCCTAGAAAACTCTCGTCATATAACTTTTCATGTAGGGACCACCCCCTTTTGCTAACCTAGGAGATAGCTTAGACAGAGAGAGTTTGGAATAGTTGATAGCCCCTTCTCCTGGTTCCTTGCCACCAACCACACCTTGTGGGGTTAAAGGCTTTTCTCACTAACTGTTAGCTATGTGTGACAGACGGAAAGCGTAACACTTGTAAAGCAAGAAAACCCTATCATTTGAGTCTCTCCTCTGAATGGGCTCTAGAAAGCACTACCTATCCAATCATTGAGTTATCATTCACAGTGATTTCCCTCATACAGGGACCCCTCCCATCGGTGAAAGTCCGTAAAGAGTAGGGGACATCGACTGAGGTGACAGTGACTCCTTGCCCCATTGTTGCCACTTGATCTAGTAGTAGTCCCATAGGAACCCCCGCTAAATTGAGCAGTAACAAGTTGAACTTGTGCTTACTTGGGGGATCAAGTAGCCAACTTGCCAAGCATCATCACAAGCTAAAAAGGTATGGTATGGTATCTTTGGTTTGTTTTTGTTGCAATAAAATAGGTCATAAGGCTAGGAATTGTTGGCACTCTAAAAGGCCAAGCCGCCCATGTAGAAATTATTGCCGGTACTATAGATTAATTGGACAATTGAAGGCCAAATGTTGTAGACTTCATTTAAAACTTCATCCCAAGAACTGGACAACCAAGAAAAAATCTTTGAGAGTCAAGGTCAAGGGGAAAGAGGAGTTGCTTGCATATGCAACCCAAGGAGCAATTATTGTTCAGTGACCTATTGACCTATTGTAGCTTAACTCTAGGCATGAGATGGCCGGCACGCTCATGCCAAAGGCAACCCCTATTCAGCCCTTATCTTCCATCCTATGACAGAGGCACCCTTTCTTGGAAATCTGTTGGAGATTGCTTAATGGAAGTAGAGGAGGTAGTCATGCAAATACAAAGAAGAAGAAGATAGAAGGGAGTCGAAGATTTGGGGGACCAAAAGCTTGCAAATAGGGAGATGTGATCCAAATTGGATCCTAATAAAATTTATCATCTAAAAATTGTAATAAGAATTTCATTGTTTTCGCAAAGTTTAGTGAATGGTCAAAAAATCCTTCCGACTTAATGAACCATTGTGATGGTTGGCCTTCCAAAGCAGCGTATTAAATATGAAGCATATGGAGAAGAAGGGCACTCAACGGAAGAGAGGAGAGCTTGAGAGGAAATGAAGAAGCGTGGCAGTAGCAAAACATGAAGGACTCAGATGTAGAAGCTTGTTCAAAGGTTGTCTCTAAGCCAAAGCCATCTGCAATTTTTCCAACGAGTCAAAATACATGAAACTGTGTAAGTCACTTTTCGTAACAATTTCCTTGGCCTAATAAATTTCCCATCAAATGTTGCTCTTCCCATTTGGGTTTCTAGGGTAAAAAATTATATGGTGCATCTAGTAGTTGTGCGCTTGTTTGGATTGGTCTATTTATGTGCGTATATATTTCCATGCAAATTCCATTCATGGATTTATTGTATTGCTGAGGTTGAATCAGTACAAACAAGCACAGAGCATCCATTTATTTGTCCAATCCAGTAATTTGTAAAACACAGTGACAACCATGCACTTGAGGACTTTTCCTACAACCAAATATGAGTTTACATGAATCACTGTCCTTTTGACATTTCATTTCCCAACACATTGGCTTCAAAGTGTGTAAACAATGCTTAGCTACAACACTTCATGAAATTACTGGTTTCTGTGAAAATTTCTTAATAGAAATCCTACTATAGTGATTAATATTCTTTCTTCTACTTATTATCTCATAAATAAGTTATCCACAGTATTCTTACGGCAAATATCGAAATATATTCTACTGCAACGTGCACAATTAAAACATTGCAGAAATTAAATGTAAGGGAAAATACTGGCAAATACAATCACAATGACAGTTATTTTTGGACAATCGTCCTCGGAAAAATCCAATGTGGGAAAACCAGTGCAACCGATGAGGGTTTTATTATTCTTCAGCAAATTCTCATGTACAAATTACAGCCAACAAGATAGGAATGAGAAATTTTACAGACACTTCTTGACCAAGTTCTACCCCAGGTGAAGCACTTCTTCTTCCTCGGAATCCTTTTGATCCTCTTTGCGTCAAACTGCTCTCTTTGGCTCAGCATCAAGCTACCCACACAAGCTCTGCGTCAAACTACCTCTACGTTGCATCTTTTTGCGTCACCTTGTTTTTGCTATGCGTCTTGCTGCCTTACACTCTCTGAATATGTTGATGTCCTCTCTTCCTTTCTCGCCTGTAACTCTCCCTTTGATTCGATTTTCTCTTGCCGAACTTCGACTAGTGAGAAAATCGATCTTACTCGGGTAACTAAGTATCTCCCTCTGGTGTTTCTCCAAGTGCCCATCAAGTCTTCTCTTATAATCCTCTCGTTGTTCAATCAACGACCTAGATTAGATTCTAATAAATGGTTAGGATCATTTGACTTGATCTTTGCCTTCTTCTAGAAGTTCCACCCACAGTTTAGATTAATACCCATTAATTATTTTAATTTCCTAAGTTTAGACTTAGGGTCCCATTAAAAATAATTGATTATTTTAATAAAAAAAATTCTGGGTGGAATTTCCCAAAACAATTTCTGGGTATTGGAGAATGCATGTGTCTAAGCCTTCCTGCAAATTTTGAGGCATAGAGCACATTCGATGCTACCCCAAATCAACAGTTTGTATACCAACACTTTCAATAATTTATTAATTAGTTTTACATGATGGTGGGTACCAATCTAGCTAGTGGCTTGGCTTCATTTGTAGGAATTTACAGGGTAAGTTCCTCAGCTAGAACAGCAAAGGACACCGCTCACAAACATATCACAGATCAATACACCAATATTCTTGACGTGGGTAAAACTCTCAAAGAGGGAAACAGTCCACGGCTTGAGCCAATGCGGCCACTTCAAGAAATTTATTAATATAAAAGAAAGAAAATTTACATAAGCTTCTCTCATGAATGGTCACCTGACAAATGACCCTCCATGCTCTTTAAATAGAGATCATGGACCAATCGGGTGTTAATCCACGGATCAAGTCTGGGTAATACCGATGAGAGAATGAACCGTCGGATCACTTCATGTCTAGAACATATCGTGACCATCGGATTGTAAGTTACAAAAAGTACATACTAAAGAAACACACTTTACCTAACTATACACTAGACCAAGTTATACTTAATTATTTCCTATGTGTCAGAATATCCTAACATCCCCCCTTAAGAACAACTTGGGATAGGATTGAAGGATGTACAAAGATGACACAATAGGAGAAGGAAGGAGGCATTAAAGCCTATCCTCCCTTAGTGACATCTTCCTGAACTCCAACCATAAATCGAAGTTTAGTAAACTTCGCCTATGTGAGAGCCTTTGTAAAGATGTTTGCAACTTCATCATCAATTGAGCAATAGTGCACTTCAAGAACATGGTCATGAATGAGCTTTCTGATGAAGTGCATGTGTAGTTCAATGTGTTTGTTGCATTGATGTTGGACTGGATCTTTTCATAGTTTAATGGCACTTTGATTATTACACCAAAGTGTAGTCAGATGTTGTTGTTGAAAACCAAACTTTGACAAGATCTGACGAAGCCACGGGGCTTCCTTACTAGCTTCAACAACACCACGATACTCTGCATCTACTGAAGAAAGAGAAATGGCACTTTGTTTCTTGCAAGCCCATGTAATAGGTCCAGAACCAAGAGTGAAGATATAATCTGCACTAGACTTCCGATCAT
The DNA here is from genome assembly GCA_031772625.1 of Pinus tabuliformis. NCBI lineage: Eukaryota > Viridiplantae > Streptophyta > Pinopsida > Pinales > Pinaceae > Pinus > Pinus tabuliformis. The sequence continues at coordinate 79,715,825 of CM062820.1, read as the reverse complement.
CAAGGTCACCAGCCCAATCAGAATCAGTGACACCAACCAATAGAGGAGATCCTTCTGCACTGTAATGAATCCCAAACTGAATTGTACCTTGAACATAATGAAGTATTCTTTTAGCTGCTTTCCAATGACTTTCATGTGGGTTTTGCATAAACCGAGCAACAAGGCCAACAGCAAACAAAAGGTCAGGACGAGTATGGGCCACATATAAAAGTTTTCCAACAAGCTAACAGTATAAGGTTGAATTGTTGAAATTTCTAAGTCGCACTATCTGGTTTATTTCTCCTACTTGTTTAATTACTGAACAATTTATTTAACCATATAAACACTGAAATAAACACAATGCAGTCTCAACCATGTACAGATCATCAACTGAAAGAAATAGACAAACAGATAAGGGACACCGTTATTTTTGGACAATCGTCACTAGAAAAACCCAACTTGGGAAAATCGGTGCAACAATTCTGAGGGTTTTATTATTAAGCAGATTTTCTTGAGTACAACTGGGTGCCAAACTGGCTCACCCGATAGAGAATCTATCTGGCAGTATTACCTCTCTTCGGAAGCAAATATTCTGAAAGTTAGTCTGCTCCACGAAACTCTCTCCTATGCCTCTCTGAGGCTCTGCGTCAATCCTCCTGGCCTCTGCATCAACCCTCTGATGCTGTACGCAGCCTTTCTTGCCCTCTACAGCCTCTGTGTCACTCACACAGGCCCTCTGGCCCTCTGCACAGTCATTGATGGCCTCTGCGTGGCTCCTGCTGGCTCTACGTCTGCCTCTCTGCCTCTGCACTGGTCTTTCGGCACTATCTCTGCCTCTCTGCTATGCATTCACTGCCCCTCGCTGCAACTCTAATCAATGTTTCGGTTTCTCTTAGCAAACCCCGCTCTAGAAAATTGAACTCACTGATCAATCTGGTGTATCTCCAACTAACCCTCAAGCTTCCTCTTATGCTTTTTCTGTTGAGTCTTCAACGGCCGAAATTACATCTCTAGTCAACGGCTAAGATTAGATTTGGCTTGATCCATGTCATTTAGAACTTTCTAACCTAGTTTTATATTAATACCCATTAATATTTTTATTTTCCTAAGTTTAGACTTAAGAACCCATTAAAAATATTAACTATTTTAATATCTCTCTCACCGGATAGAATTTCCTCAAACCATTTATAGGTCTTGGAGATCTCATGTTCTTTAGCCTCTCCACCAATTTTCATGGCTAGAACACATCTGATGCTACCCCAAATCAACATGCATCAACTTCAGGGGAAGTACAAGTGACTGAAAGTTTGGCTCTATACTGAAAGGGAGAGGGGGTTGGCTTACAGTCTCCCATGTGAAAGTGGCGTAGAAAATCACATGCATATGTGGACTGGGAAAGGCAAATACCTTCTTTGGATTGCAAGACTTGAAGACCAAGAAAATAATGCAAGTGCCCTAAGTCTGTCATTTCAAACTGTGTTTTAAGGCTGGTCTTCACATGGTTTATAAGGTTGGGATCACTACCACTAAGGATAAGATCATCAACATAAAGAAAAATAATGATAAAAGACTTACCCACTTTCTTGGTGTAGACAATATTGTCAGAATGACACCTAGAAAAGCCAGTATCTAAAAGAAAGCTATCCATTTTGGCATACCAAGCCCGAGGGGCTTGCTTGAGACCATAAAGGGATTTCTTAAGTCGACATACAAGGCTGGAGTCTATTTGTATAATGCTAAGAGGTTGTTCCATATAGATTTCTTCATGCAAGTCCCCTTGCAAGAAGGCAGATTTAACATCCATCTTATGGACTTCCCATTTGAATGAGGCAACAAGGGAAAGAACAAGGCAAATAGAGTTCATTTTGGCAACAGGGGAGAAGGTTTCAGTATAGTCAATGCCTTTAACTTGTGAAAAACCCTTAGCAACAAGACGAGCTTTATGTTTATCAACTTTTCCATCTAGTCCAAACTTGGTTCTGTAAACCCATTTTCATCTAACAAGTTTTCGTCTCTTTGGAAGAGGAACAAGGTCCCATGTATCATTTGTCAATAATGAACAATATTCTTCATTCATAGCTGCGTCCCAATCTGGATGGCCTGAAGCTTCTGCAAAGGTGTCAAGATCATAATTCGCTGAAGCTTGAGCTAGTAAAGAAGAGGCTCTATCAAACTGAGAACGTGTACGACACTGATCTGTAGGATCACTTGCAAGAGCACCTGCTGCATCCTGAGTAGCGCGGACCCATTTTGGAAGCTGAGGAGCTGAAGGAGGATCCCAAGAAGGTGGGGGAGGATTGTCATCCTCGCTGTCATCATCTGAAGAAGGAATATTTTCAGAAGTAGAAGGGATAGAGAGAGGTGGCACATCCGTTGAACTAGGCTCATAGGCCGATATATTTTCAGCAAACTTTACATCTCTTCTAATGATAACATTTTTGGATTTAGGTTGAAGAAGTCTATATCCTTTGACATCTTTAGAATATCCAACAAAAATACATTTTTCACTCTTAGGTTCTAAGGCTTTATGTTTGTCATCTGGAATATGGGCCCATGCTTCACTTCCAACAACATGAAAGTGACTTACATCTAGTTTAATTGAACTCCATGCTTCTTCTGGAGTGATATTCTTTAAAACCTTAGTAGAAGTGCGATTTACTATGTAATTTGCATAGTTAATTGCTTCTGCCCAAAAATTAAGACTAAGTCCTTTATATTAAAGCATACAATTAACCATTTCCTTTAAGGTGCGATTCTTCCTTTCAGCTACACCATTTTGCTGTGGAGTATATGGAACAGTATGTTGCAATTGAATTCCATGCTTAGTGCAAAAATTGATGAATTTGTTGTTAGCATATTCTCCGCCAGTATCAGATCTTAGCTTAAGAATTTGATGTCCAGATTGTTTCTCAACAAGGGCCTTAAAAGCTAAGAACATGTTAAAGACTTCGCTCTTAAGTTTTAAGAAGTATACCCAAGTGCGTCTAGAGAAATCATCAATGAAAGTTAAGAAATACTTGTAGCCATAGAATGAAACAACTGGAAGTGAACCACATAAATCACTATGCACAAGCTGTAAAGGGTTTGAGGCATGCCAAGAGGCACATTTTTCAAAACTATCCCGATGATGTTTTTCGAGTACACATCCGGAACAAACACCATCTCTGCAAGATACCATAGCAAGACATGTCACCATATTTTCTTTACATAGATTTTGAAAGGAGTGATAGTTTAAGTGACCTAATCGCTCATGCCAAAGTTTGTTCACTCCATCATTATGAGCAACAAATACCGAGGGAAGAGATGATGACCCAAAAGTTGTTAAACTTATACAACCTTGTAGAATCATCAGCAATGTCAGTAGCTAAAATCTATGTAGGATCTCTTAGGTCCTTAATTACAACATCATGAGGTGAAAATTCAACGGTTTTATCTTTACTTGAATGAGTTATCTGATATACAGATAGAAGGTTGCAGAATATGGTAGGAACACATAATACATCATTAAATTGACCATTGTTTAGATGAATAGTTCCAGTCCCTACAACACTAAGAGATCTATCATCACCAGCATAAATATTTTTGGTGTTACAATCATTTAAATAAGAAAACATGGCTTTGTTTTTGGCCATGTGATAAGAAGCTCCAGAATCAATGAGCCACTCATGAGAATGAGAAGAAGAAGATACATTTAGTGCATAACCAAACCGAGATGCTTGACAACCACATGCAGAAAGTGTTATTCCTGAAGATGAAGTTGAAGTTGAAGAGTGCTCCAAATGGATGTTATGCTTCTTCATGGCTGCTTCGAAGGCTTCCATCTTCTTAAAGTATTTGGATTCTAACTGGCCATCACGATTATAAAAGTTGCAATGTCTATCAGTGCTCTTCCCTTTGTTTTTATTTGCCTTATCATTTTGTTGAACTGATTTTTCATTTTGAGACTGAAATTGCTTAGGACCCTTGTTTGGTTTAGGACCATTCTTTTTAGGATGTTGCTTCTTAGGATTCTTTGAATTTGGTTGTTGCTGGGCTACTAAGTCTTTCTTAGAAGAATTTACAGTATTAAGAAAACCAAGATGTAAAAGTTTTTCTTATTCTTTTATCAAAGAATCACAAAAGGAATCAAAAGGGGGGAACTTGCAATCTTTTCCTTGAGAAATAAAGGCTTCTCTAGTAAAATGGAAGGTGGAAACAAACATAGAGTAGGTTAGACCTAACTTAGTAAGAATGGAATAGATAAGGCTACAATCTTCTTTCTTAACCTTAACACCTTCCAAGAGAAGTCTAAGGGTCTTGAACTTGGACAAAAAGTCTTCAATGGAATAAAAATTATTGGGGTTCAACATAAGCAACTCATTTTCAAGTTGACGGGCTTTAATTTCATTTTTAATTCCAAAAACTTTATTGGGTTGTTTCATTGCTTCATCGGTGGTATCAATTTCTACAATATGGAATCTAAGAGCTGGAGAAATAGACATCCCTATCAACCCATGTGCTTGATCTTGCTTATTTTCCCATTTGGCTTGCTTATCTTCATCTTTAGGTTTAGACTCTTGCCCTGAGGCTATTCTATAAAGACCTTTACCTCCAAGTAAATCCACAATGTAGGATAGCCATTGGAAGTAGTTGGTGCTATTAAGGATAAATAGGCATGGACTTTCCATTTTAAAATAAATTGAAGCTGTAAATGTTGAAACTAAGTGTTCCAATAGAAAGATCTTGAAAAATTAGGCCGATTAAAAAAAACGGTTCTGAAAACGGCTTCTGGATGAAAAAGTTATGGTTTTTTGAAGAAAATTTGTTGAAGATGCCAATGAACTACGTAAATGTTGGAAAGTGAATTATAATGTTATATTTAAAAAAAAAATCTCCCCCTTTCCAAACTTAATCTAATTAGCTCACTTTAAAAAAAAGATTACTTTATGTGACTCACTTTTATAAATAAGTGAAAGTCATTTTTACAATGGTACTTTATGAACTATCTACTAAATTGTAACTTAAATAAAAGATAAAGAGACTTTAGAATTCTAAGTGACTCAATTTTTATAATGGGTGAGAACATTTTTACCTAAAGTAACTTTAAAACATAAGTTACATGTGTTTTTTGAAAAAGTAACTCAACAAAAATAAATACTTGAACCCAGACTTCTATTCTCATAAAGTAACTTTGGATCAAGTGAGCTAGTTTAAAAGGTTAGTAATTTTTTAAAAGGAGGAAGGGTTTTTTTTTTTTTTTCACTGAAGCTTTGGGGTGCGTGCTTACTTGAAAAACCTTTTTTTGCCTACAAAACAAAAAGACCACACAACCCAAAATGAACAAGCAAAAGTAATCCAAGCCTTATGGCTTAAATTCATATTTGACCCGAAACTAAATATTTTTCTCAGTGTTTTTGATTTTATGAGATCACACTAAGGCGCAGCCGAAAAGAGCATACACATGGTAAAAATTCTTTCTTTCTGTTTCTGGTTTGCCCAGATCGCACAGAGTCGTGGGACAAAGAGCATACGCAGAAATGAAAGGTATAGATCTGATAAATAAAAAAAAATTATAAAAGACTATAAACCGAAATAAATAGAGAGATAGGTAACTATAACTGCAAATAAAGACTGTATGCCTCCAGATCTTAAAAATGACATAGCTAG